>CM065589.1:345578693-346844121 GCA_033119425.1 Bufotes viridis | reverse complement strand
TGCAACAGCTGGGAAACCAGATTCATGGTATTGCTATTTTGTCAATTGAATTTCACCCCAGAACGAAATATACTCTTTTACGGACAGATTTACACTTGGCCTGCAACAGCTGGGACACCAGATTCAGGGTATTGCTTTTTTGGCAATTGAATTTCACTCCAGAACAAAATATATGTTTTGGCGTACACTATTATACTTTGCTAGCCACAGCTGAAACCACTGATTTATGGTATTGCTATTTTGGCAATTGAATTTCACCTCAGAACAAAATATACCCTTTTACGGACAGATTAACACTTGGCCTGCAACAGCTGGGACACCAGATTCAGGGTATTGCTATTTGGCAATTGAATTTAACCCCAGAACAAAATATACCCTTTAACGGACAGATTAACACTTGGCCTGCAACAGCTGGGACACCAGATTCAGGGTATTGCTATTTTGGCAATTGAATTTAACCCCAGAACAAAATATATGTTTTGGCAGACAATATTATACTTTGCCAACCACAGCTGAAACCACTGATTTATGGTATTGCTATTTTGGCATTTGAATTTCACCCCAGTACAAAATATATTTTTTTGGCGGACACTATTATACTTTGCCAAACACAGCTGAATCCACTGATTTTTGGTATTGCTATTTTGGCAATTAAATTTAACCCCAGAACAAAATATACCCTTTTACGGACAGATTAAAACTTGGCTTGCAGCAGCTGGGACACCAGATTCAGGGTATTGCTATTTTAGCAATTGAATTTCACCCCAGAACAAAATATACCCTTTTACGGACAGATTAACACTTGGCTTGCAACAGCTGGGACACCAGATTCAGGGTATTGCTATTTTGGCAATTGAATTTAACCCCAGAATAAAATATACCCTTTAACGGACAGATTAACACTTGGCCTGCAACAGCTGGGACACCAGTTTTCGGGTATTGCTATTTTGGCAATTGAATTTCACCCCAGAACAAAATATATTTTTTGGCGGACACTATTATACTTTGCCAACCACAGCTGAAACCACTGATTTATGGTATTGCTATTTTGGCAATTAAATTTAACCCCAGAACAAAATATACCCTTTTACGGACAGATTAAAACTTGGCTTGCAGCAGCTGGGACACCAGATTCAGGGTATTGCTATTTTAGCAATTGAATTTCACCCCAGAACAAAATATACCCTTTTACGGACAGATTAACACTTGGCCTGCAACAGCTGGGAAACCAGATTCATGGTATTGCTATTTTGGCGAATGAATTTCACACCAGAACGAAATATACTCTTTTACGGACAGATTTACACTTGGCCTGCAACAGCTGGGACACCAGATTCAGGGTATTGCTTTTTTGGCAATTGAATTTCACTCCAGAACAAAATATATGTTTTGGCGTACACTATTATACTTTGCTAGCCACAGCTGAAACCACTGATTTTGGTATTGCTATTTTGGCAATTGAATTTCACCCCAGAACAAAATATACCCTTTTACGGACAGATTAACACTTGGCATGCAACAGCTGGGACACCAGATTCAAGGGTATTGCTATTTTGGCAATTGAATTTCACCCCAGTACAAAATATATGTTTTGGCGGACAATATTATACTTTGCCTGCCACAGCTGAAACCACTGATTTATGGTATTGCTATTTTGGCAATTGAATTTCACCGCAGAACAAAATATAACCTGATACAGACAGATTAACACTTGGCCTGCAACAGCTGGGGCACCAGATTCATGGTATTGCTATTTTGGCAATTGAATTTAACCCCAGAACAAAATATATGTTTTGGCAGACACTATTATACTTTGCCAGCCACAGCTGAAACCACTGATTTATGGTATTGCTATTTTGGCAATTGAATTTTCCAAAGAATAAAAAAATATACCCTTTTACGGACAGATTAACACTTGGCCTGCAACAGCTGGGGCAACAAATTCAGGGTATTGCTAATTTGGCAATTGAATTTAACCCCAGAACAAAATATATGATTTGGCGGACAATATTATACTTTGCTAGCCACAGCTGAATCCACTGATTTATGGTATTGCTATTTTGGCAATTGAATTTCACCCCAGAACAAAATATACCCTTTTACGGACAGATTAACACTTGGCCTGCAACAGCTGGGGCATCAGATTCAGGGTATTGCTATTTTGGCAATTGAATTTCACCCCAGAACAAAATATATGTTTTGGCGAACACTTTTATACTTTGCCAGACACTGCTGAAACCACTGATTTATGGTATTGCTATTTTGGCAATTGAATTTCAACCCAGAACAAAATATGCCCTTTTACGGACAGATTAACACTTGGCCTGCAACAGCTGGGACACCAGTTTTCGGGTATTGCTATTTTGGCAATTGAATTTCACCCCAGAAGAAAATATATGTTTTGGCGGACACTATTAAACTTTGCCAGTCACAGCTGAAACCACTGATTTATGGTATTGCTATTTTGGCAATTGAATTTCCCCCAAGAACAAAATATACCCTTTTAAGGAAAGATTAACACTTGGCCTGCAAAAGCTGGGACACCAGATTCAGGGTATTGCTATTTTGGGCAATTGAATTTCACCCCAGAAAAAAATATATGTTTTGGCGGACACTATTATACTTTGCCAGCCACAGCTGGGACACCAGATTCAGGGTATTGCTATTTTGGCAATTGAATTTCACCCATGAACAAAATATACCCTTTTACGGACAGATTAACACTTGGCCTGCAATGGCTGGGACACCAGATTCAGGGTATTGCTATTTTGGCAATTGAATTTCACCCCAGAACAAAATATACTCTTTTACGGACAGATTAACACTTGGCCTGCAACAGCTGGGACACCAGATTCAGGGTATTGCTATTTTGGCAATTGAATTTCACACCAGAACAAAATATATGTTTTGGCGTACACTATTATACTTTGCTAGCCACAGCTGAATCCACTGATTTATGGTATTGCTATTTTGGCAATTGAATTTCACACCAGAACAAAAAATACCCTTTTACGGACAGATTAAAACTTGGCCTGCAACAGCTGGGACACCAGATTCAGGGTATTGCTATTTTGGCAATTGAATTTAACCCCAGAACAAAATATACCCTTTTACGGACAGATTAACAGTTGGACTGTAACAGCTGGGACACCAGATTCAGGGTATTGCTATTTTGGCTATTAAATTTCACCCCCGAACAAAATATATGTTTTGGATGACAAAATTATATTTTGCCAGCCACAGCTGAAACCACTGATTTATGGTATTGCTATTTTGGCAATTGAATTTCACCCCAGAAAAAAATATATGTTTTGGCGGACACTATTATACTTTGCCAGCCACAGCTGGGACACCAGATTCAGGGTATTGCTATTTTGGCAATTGAATTTCACCCAAGAACAAAATATACCCTTTTACGGACAGATTAACACTTGGCCTGCAATGGCTGGGACACCAGATTCAGGGTATTGCTATTTTGGCAATTGAATTTCACACCAGAACAAAATATATGTTTTGGCGTACACTATTATACTTTGCTAGCCACAGCTGAAACCACTGATTTATGGTATTGCTATTTTGGCAATTGAATTTCACCCCAGAACAAAATATACCCTTTTACGGACAGATTAACACTTGGCCTGCAACAGCTGGGACACCAGATTCAGGGTATTGCTATTTTGGCAATTGAATTTAACCCCAGAACAAAATATATGTTTTGGCAGACAATATTATACTTTGCCAGCCACAGCTGAATCCACTGATTTATGGTATTGCTATTTTGGCAATTGAATTTCACCCCAGAACAAAAAATACCCTTTTACGGACAGATTAAGACTTGGACTGTAACAGCTGGGACACCAGATTCAGGGTATTGCTATTTTGGCAATTGAATTTCACCCCAGAACAAAATATATGTTTTGGATGACAAAATTATATTTTGCCAGCCACAGCTGAAACCACTGATTTATGGTATTGCTATTTTGGCAAATGAATTTCACCCCAGAAAAAAATATACCCTTTTACGGACAGATTAACTCTTGACCTGCAACAGCTGGGGCACCAGATTCAGGGTATTGCTATTTTGACAATTGAATTTCACCGCAGAACAAAATATATGTTTTGGCGGACAATATTATACTTTGCCAGCCACAGCTGAAACCACTGACTTATGGTATTGCTATTTTGGCAATTGAATTTCACCCCAGAACAAAATATACCCTTTTACGAACAGATTAAAACTTGGCTTGCAGCAGCTGGGACACCAGATTCATGGTATTGCTATTTTGGCAATTGAATTTCACCCCAGAACGAAATATACTCTTTTACGGACAGATTTACACTTGGCCTGCAACAGCTGGGACACCAGATTCAGGGTATTGCTATTTTGGCAATTGAATTTCACTCCAGAACAAAATATATGTTTTGGCGTACACTATTATACTTTGCTAGCCACAGCTGAAACCACTGATTTATGGTATTGCTATTTTGGCAATTGAATTTCACCCCAGAACAAAATATACCCTTTTACGGACAGATTAACACTTGGCCTGCAACAGCTGGGACACCAGATTCAGGGTATTGCTATTTTGGCAATTGAATTTAACCCCAGAACAAAATATACCCTTTAACGGACAGATTAACACTTGGCCTACAACAGCTGGGACACCAGTTTTCGGGTATTGCTATTTTGGCAATTGAATTTCACCCCAGAACAAAATATATTTTTTGGCGGACACTATTATACTTTGCCAGCCACAGCTGAATGTACTGATTTTTGGTATTGCTATTTTGGCAATTGAATTTCACCCCAGAACAAAATATACCCTTTTACGGACAGATTAACACTTGGCCTGCAACAGCTGGGACACCAGATTCAGGGTATTGCTATTTTGGCAATTGAATTTAACCCCAGAACAAAATATACCCTTTAACGGACAGATTAACACTTGGCCTACAACAGCTGGGACACCAGATTTCAGGGTATTGCTATTTTGGCAATTGAATTTCACCCCAGAACAAAATATATTTTTGGCGGACACAATTATACTTTGCCAGCCACAGCTGAATGCACTGATTTATGGTATTGCTATTTTGGCAATTGAATTTCACCCCAGAACAAAATATACCCTTTTACGGACAGATTAACACTTGGCCTGCAACAGCTGGGACACCAGATTCAGGGTATTGCTATTTTGGCAATTGAATTTCACCCCAGAACAAAATATATGTTTTGGCGGACACTATTATACTTTGCCAGCCACAGCTGAAACCACTGATTTATGGTATTGCTATTTTGGCAATTGAATTTCACCCCAGAACAAAATATACCCTGTTACGGACAGATTAACACTTGGCCTGCAACAGCTGGGACACCAGATTCAGGGTATTGCTATTTTGGCAATTGAATTTCACCCCAGAACAAAATATATGTTTTGGCGAACACATTTATACCTTGCCAGACACTGCTGAAACCACTGATTTATGGTATTGCTATTTTGGCAATTGAATTTTCCCAAAGAACAAAATATACCCTTTTACGGACAGATTAACACTTGGCCTGCAACAGCTGGGGCAACAAATTCAGGGTATTGCTAATTTGGCAATTGAATTTAACCCCAGAACAAAATATATGATTTGGCGGACAATATTATACTTTGCTAGCCACAGCTGAATCCACTGATTTATGGTATTGCTATTTTGGCAATTGAATTTCACCCCAGAACAAAATATACCCTTTTACGGACAGATTAACACTTGGCCTGCAACAGCTGGGACACCAGATTCAGGGTATTGCTATTTTGGCAATTGAATTTCACCCCAGAACAAAATATATGTTTTGGCGGACACTATCTATACTTTGCCAGCCACAGCTGAAACCACTGATTTATGGTATTGCTATTTTGGCAATTGAATTTCACCCCAGAACAAAATATGCCCTTTTACGGACAGATTAACACTTGGCCTGCAACAGCTGGGACACCAGATTCAGGGTATTGCTATTTTGGCAATTGAATTTCACCCCAGAACAAAATATATGTTTTGGCGGACACTATTAAACTTTGCCAGCCACAGCTGAAACCACTGATTTATGGTATTGCTATTTTGGCAATTGAATTTCACCCCAGAACAAAATATACCCTTTACGGACAGATTAACACTTGGCCTGCAACAGCTGGGACACCAGATTCAGGGTATTGCTATTTTGGCAATTGAATTTCACCCCAGAACAAAATATATGCTTTAGCGGACAGTATTAATACTTTGCCAGCCACAGCTGGAACCACTAGATTTAGGGTATTGCTATTTTGGCAATTGAATTTCACCCCAGAACAAAATATACCCTTTACGGACAGATTAACACTTGGCCTGCAACAGCTGGGACACCAGATTCAGGGTATTGCTATTTTGGCAATTGAATTTCACCCCAGAACAAAATATATGTTTTGGCGGACACTATTATACTTTGCCAGCCACAGCTGGGACACCAGATTCAGGGGATTGCTATTTTGGCAATTGAATTTAACCACAGAACAAAAGATACCCTTTTACGGACAGATTAACACTTAGCCTGCAACCGCTGGGACACCAAATTCAGGGTATTGCTATTTTGGCAATTGAATTAACCCCAGAACAAAATATATGTTTTGGCGGACAATATTATACTTTGCCAGCCACAGCTGAAACCACTGATTTATGGTATTGCTATTTTGGCAATTGAATTTCACCCCAGAACAAAATATACCCTTTTACGGACAGATTAACAGTTGGACTGTAACAGCTGGGACACCAGATTCAGAGTATTGCTATTTTGGCAATTGAATTTCACCCCAGAAAAAAATATATGTTTTGGCGGACAGTATTATACTTTGCCAGCCACAGCTGGGACACCAGATTCAGGGTATTGCTATTTTGGCAATTGAATTTCACCCAAGAACAAAATATACCCTTTTACGGACAGATTAACACTTGGCCTGCAACAGCTGGGACACCAGATTCAGGGTATTGCTATTTTGGCAATTGAATTTCACCCCAGAACGAAATATACTCTTTTACGGACAGATTAACACTTGGCCTGCAACAGCTGGGACACCAGATTCAGGGTATTGCTATTTTAACAATTGAATTTCACACCAGAACAAAATATATGTTTTGGCGTACACTATTATACTTTGCTAGCCACAGCTGAAACCACTGATTTATGGTATTGCTATTTTGGCAATTGAATTTCACCCCAGAACAAAAAATACCCTTTTACGGACAGATTAAGACTTGGACTGTAACAGCTGGGACACCAGATTCAGGGTATTGCTATTTTGGCAATTAAATTTCACCCCCGAACAAAATATATGTTTTGGATGACAAAATTATATTTTGCCAGCCACAGCTGAAACCACTGATTTATGGTATTGCTATTTTGGCAATTGAATTTACCCCAGAACAAAATATACCCTTTTACGGACAGATTAACAGTTGGACTGTAACAGCTGGGACACCAGATTCAGAGTATTGCTATTTTGGCAATTGAATTTCACCCCAGAAAAAAATATATGTTTTGGCGGACAGTATTATACTTTGCCAGCCACAGCTGGGACACCAGATTCAGGGTATTGCTATTTTGGCAATTGAATTTCACCCAAGAACAAAATATACCCTTTTACGGACAGATTAACACTTGGCCTGCAACAGCTGGGACACCAGATTCAGGGTATTGCTATTTTGGCAATTGAATTTCACCCCAGAACGAAATATACTCTTTTACGGACAGATTAACACTTGGCCTGCAACAGCTGGGACACCAGATTCAGGGTATTGCTATTTTAACAATTGAATTTCACACCAGAACAAAATATATGTTTTGGCGTACACTATTATACTTTGCTAGCCACAGCTGAAACCACTGATTTATGGTATTGCTATTTTGGCAATTGAATTTCACCCCAGAACAAAATATACCCTTTTACGGACAGATTAACACTTGGACTGTAACAGCTGGGACACCAGATTCAGGGTATTGCTATTTTGGCAATTAAATTTCACCCCCGAACAAAATATATGTTTTGGATGACAAAATTATATTTTGCCAGCCACAGCTGAAACCACTGATTTATGGTATTGCTATTTTGGCAATTGAATTTCACCCCAGAAAAAAATATACCCTTTTACGGACAGATTAAAACTTGGCCTGCAACTCCTGGGACACCAGATTAAGAGTATTGCTATTTTGGCAATTGAATTTCACCCCAGAAAAAAATATATGTTTTGGCGGACAATATTATATTTTGCCAGCCACAGCTGAAACCACTGATTTATGGTATTGCTATTTTGGCAATTGAATTTCACCCCAGAACAAAATATACCCTTTTACGGACAGATTAACTCTTGGCCTGCAACAGCTGGGCACCAGATTCAGGGTATTGCTATTTTGGCAATTGAATTTCACCCCAGAACAAAATATATGTTTTGGCGGACAATATTATACTTTGCCAGCCACAGATGAATCCACTGATTTATGGTATTGCTATTTTGGCAATTGAATTTCACCCCAGAACAAAATATATATTTTGGCGGACGCTATTATACTTTGCCAGCCACAGCTAAAACCACTGATTTATTGTATTGCTATTTTGGCAATTGAATTTCACCCAAAACAAAATATACCCTTTTACGGACAGAATAACACTTGGCCTGCAACAGCTGGGACACCAGATTCAGGGTATTGCTATTTTGGCAATTGAATTTCACCCCAGAACAAAATATACCCTTTTACGGACAGATTAACACTTGGCCTGCAACAGCAGGGACAACAGATTCAAGGCATTGCTATTTTGGCAATTTAATTTAACCCCAGAACAAAATAAATGTTTTGGCGTACACTTTTATACTTTGCCAGCCACAGCTGAAACCACTGATTTATAGTATTGCTATTTTGGCAATTGAATTTCACCTCAGAACAAAATATACCCTTTTTTACGGACAGATTAACACTTGGCCTGCCACAGCTGGGACATCAGATTCAGGGTATTGCTATTTTGGAAATTGAATTTCACCCCAGAACAAATATAACCTTTAACAGACAGATTAACACTTGGCCTGAAACAGCTGGAACACCAGATTCAGGGTATTGCTTTTTTGTCAATTTAATTTCACCCCAGAACAAAATATACCCTTTTACGGACAGAGTAACACTTGGCCAGCAACAGCTGGGACATCAGATTCATGGTATTACTATTTTGGCAATTGAATTTCACCCCAGAACAAATTATATGTCTTGGCGGACACTATTATACTTTGCCAGCCACAGCTGAAACCACTGATTTATGGTATTGCTATTTTGGCAATTGAATTTCACCCCAGGACAAAATATACCCTTTTATGGACAGATTAACACTTGGCTTGCAACAGCTGGGACACCAGATTGATTTATGGTATTGCTATTTTGGCAATTGAATTTCACCCCACAACAAAACATACCATTTTACGGACAGATTAACACTTGGCCTGCAACAGCTGGGACAACAGAATCAGGGTATTGCTATTTTGGCAATTAAATTTCACCCCAAATCAAAAAATACCCTTTTACGTACAGATTAACACTTGGCCTGCAACAGCTGGGACACCAGATAAAGGTTATTGCTATTTTGGCAATGGAATTTCACCCCAGAACAAAATATACCCTTGTACGGACAGATTAACACTTGGCCTGCAAAAGCTAGGACAACAGATTCAAGGTATTGCTATTTTGGCAATTGAATTTCACCCCAGAACAAAATATATGTTTTGGGGGACACTATTATACTTTGCCAGCCACAGCTGAAACCACTGATTTATGGTATTGCTATTTTGGCAATTGAATTTCACCCCAGAACAAAATATACCGTTTTACGGACAGATTAACACTTGGCCTGCAACAGCTGGGACACCAGATTCAGGGTATTGCTATTTTGGCAATTGAATTTAACCCCAGAACAAAATATATGTTTTGGCAGACACTTTTATACTTTGCCAGCCATAGCTGAAACCACTGATTTATGGTATTGCTATTTTGGCAATTTAATTTAACCCCAGAACAAATTTATGTTTTGGCGGACACTATTATACTTTGCCAGCCACAGATGAATCCACTGATTTATGGTATTGCTATTTTGGCAATTGAATTTCACCCCAGAACAAAATATACCCTTTTACCCACCGATTAACACTTGGCCTGCAACAGCTGGGACACTTGATTCAAGGTATTGCTATTTTGGCAATTGAATTTAACCCCAGAACAAAACATATGTATTGGCAGACAATATTATACTTTGCCAGCCACAACTGAATCCACTGATTTATGGTATTGCTATTTTGGCAATTGAATTTCACCCCAGAACAAAATATACCCTTTTACGGACAGATTATCACTTGGCCTGCAACAGCTGGGATACCAGATTCAGGGTATTACTATTTTGGCAATTGAATTTCACCCCAGAACAAAATATACCCTTTTACGGACATATTAACACTTGGCCTGCAACAGCTGGGACAACAGATTCAAGTTATTGCTATTTAGGCAATTGAATTTCACTCCAGAACAAAATATACCCTTTTACGGACAGATTAAAACTTGGCCTGCAACAGCTGGGACAATAGATTCAAGGTTTTGCTATTTTGGCAATTAAATTTCACCCCAGAAAAAAATATATGTTTTGGGGGACACTTTTTTACTTTTGCCAGCCATAACTGAAACCACTGATTTATGGTATTGCTATTTTGGCTATTGAATTTAACCCCAGAACAAAATATATTCTTTTACAGACAGATTAACACTTGGCCTGCAACAGCTGGGACACTAGATTCAGGGTATTGCTATTTTGGCAATTGAATTTCACCCCAGAACAAAATATACCCTTTTTTACAGAGAGATTAACACTTGGCCTGCAACAGCCGGGACACCAGATTCAGGGTATTGTTATTTTGGCAATTGAATTTCACCCCAGAACAAAATATATGTTTTGGTGGACACTATTATACTTTGCCAGCCACAGCTGAAACCACTGATTTATGGTATTGCTATTTTGGCAATTGAATTTCACCCCAGAACAAAATATACCCTTTTACGGACAGATTACCACTTGGCCTGCAACCGCTGGTACACCAGATTCAGGGTAATGCTATTTTGGCAATTGAATTTCACCCCAGAACAAACTATACCCTTTTACGGACAGATTACCACTTGGCCTGCAACAGCTGGGACACCAGATTCAGGGTATTGCTATTTTGGCAATTTAATTTAACCCCAAAACAAAGTATATGTTTTGGCGGACAATATTATACTTTGCCAGCCACAGCTGAATCCACTGATTTATGGTATTGCTATTTTGGCAATTGAATTTCACCCCAGAACAAAATGTACACTTTTACGGACAGATTAACACTTGGCCTGCAACAGCTGGGACACCAGATTCAGGGTATTGCTATTTTGGCAATTGAATTTCACATGAGAACAAAATATATATTTTGGCAGACAATTTTATTCTTTGCCAGCAATAGCTGAAACCACTGATTTATGGTATTGCTATTTTGGCAATTGAATTTAATCCCAGAACAAAATATACCCTTTTTTACGTACAGATTAACTCTTGGCCTGCAACAGCTGGGACACCAGATTCAGGGTATTGCTATTTTGGCAATTGAATTTAACCCCAGAACAAAATACATGTTTTGGCAGACACTTTTATACTTTGCCAGCCACAGCTGAAACCACTGATTTATGGTATTGCTATTTTGGCAATTTAATTTAACCCCAGAACAAATTTATGTTTTGGCAAACACTATTATACTTTGCCAGCCACAGATGAATCCACTGATTTATGGTATTGCTATTTTGGCAATAGAATTTCACCCCAGAACAAAATATACCCTTTTACGGACAGATTAACACTTGGCCTGCAACAACTGGGACACTAGATTCAGGGTATTGCTATTTTGGCAATTGAATTTCACCCCAGAACAAAATATACCCTTTTACGGACAGATTAACACTTGGCCTGCAACAGCTGGGACACCAGATTCAGGGTATTGCTATTTTGGCAATTGAATTTAACCCCAGAACAAAACATATGTTTTGGCAGACAATATTATACTTTGCCAGCCACAGCTGAATCCACTGATTTATGGTATTGCTATTTTGGCAATTGAATTTCACCCCAGAACAAAATATACCCTTTTTTACAGACAGATTAACACTTGGCCTGCAACAGCTGGGACACCAGATGAAGGGTATTGCTATTTTGGCAATTGAATTTCACCCCAGAACAAAATATACCCTTTTACGGACAGATTAACACTTGGCCTGCAAAAGCTGGGACACCAGATTCAGGGTATTGCTATTTTGGCAATTGAATTTAACCACAGAACAAAAGATACCCTTTTACTCACAGATTAACACTTGGCCTGCAACAGCTGGGACACCAGATTCAGGGTATTGCTATTTTGGCAATTGAATTTCACCCCAGAACAAAATATATGCTTTGGCGGACACTATTATACTTTGCCAGCCACAGCTAAAACCACAGATTTATTGTATTGCTTTTTTGGCAATTGAATTTCACCCAAGAACAAAATATACCCTTTTACGGACAGATTAGCACTTGGCCTGCAACATCTGGGACACCAGATTCAGGGTATTGCTATTTTGGCAATTGAATTTCACCCCAGAACAAAATATATGTTTTGGCGGACACTATTATACTTTGCCAGCCACAGCTGAAACCACTGATTTATAGTATTGCTATTTTGGCAATTGAATTTCAACCCAGAACAAAATTTACCCTTTTATGGACAGATTAACACTTGGCCTGCAACAGTTGGTACACCAGATTGAGGGTATTGCTATTTTGGCAATTGAATTTCACCCCAGAACAAAATATATGTTTTGGCGGACACTATTATACTTTGCCAGCCACAGCTGAAACCACTGATTTATGGTATTGCTATTTTGGCAATTTAATTTCACCCCAGAACAAAATATACCCTTTTACGGACAGATTAACACTTGGCCTGCAACAGCTGGGACACCAGATTCAGGGTATTGCTATTTTGACAATTGAATTTCACCCCAGAACAAAATATATGTTTTGGCGGACACTATTATACTTTGCCAGCCACAGCTGAAACCACTGATTTATGGTATTGCTATTTTGGCAATTGAATTTCACCCCAGAACAAAATATACCCTTTTACGGACAGATTAACACTTGGTCTGCGACAGCTGGGACACCAGATTCAGGGTATTGCTATTTTTGCAATTGAATTTCACCCCAGAACAAAATATTTGTTTTGGCGGACACTATTATACTTTGCCAGCCACAGATGAATCCACTGATTTATGGTATTGCTATTTTGGCAATAGAATTTCACCCCAGAACAAAATATACCCTTTTACGGACAGATTAACACTTGGCCTGCAACAGTTGGGGTACCAGATTCAGGGTATTGCTATTTTGGCAATTGAATTTCACCCCAGAACAAAATATACCCTTTTGCGGACTGATTAACACTTGGTCTGCGACAGCTGGGACACCAGATTCAGGGTATTGCTATTTTTGCAATTGAATTTTACCCCAGAACAAAATATATGTTTTGGCGGACACTATTATACTTTGCCAGCCACAGCTGAAACCACTGATTTATGGTATTGCTATTTTGGCAATTGAATTTCACCCCAGAACAAAATATATGTTTTGGCGGACACTATTGTACTTTGCCAACCAGTGCTGTGACACCAGATTCAGGGGATTGCTATCTTGTCAGTTGAATTTCACCACAGAAAATAATTTATCCTTTGCCAGACAGCAGACAGTATTATACTTGGATTTCCAAAGCTTGAACACCATATTTAGGGGACTGGTATTTTGGCATTTGTATTTAACTCCTTAATAAAATATAGAAATTGCTATCCTGAGTTTCTAAGGGTGACAATAAGCAAAGCCAAGTCCCTGATGTAGGATATAGCAAAAAAAATAAAATAGTATTGATGGATTGATGGACTTGGTGGCAGCTTGTTCTGGTGCACCATAAGTTACAAAATGTCCGCCGATCACCCCAGAAAAAAAGTGACAGAAAAATGCTCTGTGCAGCCTAAAAACCAGTGAGCAATTAACTAGCAGAAGTTAAATCATTCACAGCTGTAGATCGATCACTTAATTAGGTGCTAATGCTGACTTTTCCCTGCCTAATCTCGCCCTCACAGAAGCTGCGTCCTCTCCCTAGACTAATCAGAGCAGTCTGACGTGCGGCGCTACGTGACTCCAGATTAAATAGAGGCTGGGTCACATGCTGCACTTGGCCAATCACAGCCATGCCATTAGTAGGCATGGCTGCGATGGGCTCTTAGGGCAAGAAGTAAAACGCTAGCTGATTGGCTGCTGTGCAGCCCTTCAGAAAGCGTGAAGTAATCGCCGAACAACGGACCCGGTCCGTGTCCTGAACACCCCAAAATTCGGTACGAACCCGAACTATGCTCGAACTGTTCGCTCAACACTATTCATAACTGAACCCCTATATTTTTAAATATTACGAGATAAAGAACATTTGGTGCTTAAAATTATGTAAACCTCAGATAGCCGTTTTGTTATTTCTTTAACAAAAATGAAACAAAAAAATGGAAAATCCATAAGTGAAAAGCTAGGTAAAGTAGTTCCTTTACCAGCAATGACTTGAAGTATTCATATTTCTGTAAAATTTTTCAGTCTCCCACCTTGTTCTAGCAGAATTTTAAGCAGAATTGACTTCAATATGAATTTCAGGAAAAATTTAATTCACCACAAATTTCCTTGTGCTTTGTGTTAACAAATCAATTTTTCCTGAATTGGCAGTAAAAAAAACTAAGAATCTGTGTGAAAATCTGTGTAAGAGAATTTAGCCGCGATCAGTGATGAACACAGCATCTGATGGGTTCAATGATGGGGGCGTCGCGATTGCCATTCCCCATCATTGTACCCACTACATACAATGGAATGAGATTCGTGATTAAATAATTCATAACAAATCAAATTGCCAGTAGAATGGCAATGCCAGTAGAATGTCATAGCCCAAATAACTAAATGGTGGAATCTGATGTGTGAGATTGTTTTTACCTAACTTAAGACCTGATCTTTGAATATACTGTATGTTAATACGTAATGGCCGATTCAAAGAGGATGTACTTATAAATGTACATACACATACATCATAAATAGGGATGAGCAAATTTAATATTTTGAAGTTCGTGTGCGAGTTCATGTTGTGGTATTTACTGAATTGCGGTATGGTCCAAGGTAAGAGAATCCATAACGCACTTCAGTAAATACCACAACATGGACCTGCACACGAACTTCAAAATATGAAATTCGCTAACCCCTAATCATGACATATGCTACACGTGGATATACTGTACACATACATTATTTTATACATATATATTTTATATATATATATATATATATATATATATACATACACACATACAGTATATATATATATATATATATATATATATATATATATCACGCAAACACACTCAGAGAACATACCCCATACATATTTTATAAACATATAAACATAATCCACATATATATGCATACATATTTATATACTAAATATATGTAATTTTAAGCAGTATCGATGTATTACTTTTAGAGATGAGCGAATTTCTAAAAAAATTGATTCGGTCACTTTGCCGAATTTTCCAAAAAGATTTGATTTGATTCGAATTTACTCGTGATGAATAGTGTTAAAAAAACAGCTATTTCTTGGCTGCAGAGAGCCTGTATAGTGATGTAGAACACTGTGCCTTCCAGAAACACACATAGGGAGTCTGCTATGGAACAATACTGTGAGACAGAGTGTTGAAATGGCAGCAGCATGAGGAAACCACAGAGTGTTGAGGTGACAGCAGCATGAGGAGATCGCAGAATGCTGAGGTGGTAGCAGCATGAGGAGACCACAGAGTGGTAAGGTGGCAGCAGCATGAGGAGACCACAGAGTGGTGTGGTGGCAGCAGCATGAGGAGACCAAAGAGTGGTGAGGTGGCATCAGCATGAGGAGACTGCAGAGTGGCTCAGTGACAATACTTAGTTGGCAGCAACATGAGGAGACCACAGAGTGGCCCAGTGACAGCGTGGTGAGGTGGCAGCAGCATGAGGAGACCACAGAGTGTTGAGTGGGCAGCAGCATGAGGAGACCACAGAGTGGTGAGGTGGCAGCAACATTCGGAGACCACAGAGTGGCCCAGTGACAGAGTAGTAAGGTGGAAAAAGCATGAGGAGACCACAGAGTAGTGAGGTGGCAGCAGCATGAGGAGATCACAGAGTAGTAAGGAGGCAGTAGCATGAGGAGACCACAGAGTGGTGAGGTGACAGCATGAGGAGACCACAGAGTGGCCAAGTGACAGAGTGGTGAGTTTGCAGCAGCATGAGGAAACAGAGTGGTAAGGTGACGGCATGAGGAGACCACAAAATGGCCCAGTGACAGAGTGTTGAGTTTTCAGCAGCATGAGGAGACCATAGAGTGGTGAGGTGGCAGCAGCATGAGGAGACCAGAGTGTTGAGGTGGCAGCAGTATGAGGATACCACTGAATGGCCCAGTGACAGAGTGGTGAGGTGGCAGCAGCATGGGTAGACCACAGAGTTGCCAAGTGACAGAGTGGGGAGGTGGGAGCAATACCAGTACCAGCTGAGGATGGTGGGTGGCAGTAGGAGCACCTGGCATTAGGCAAGTGGCAGCATCCGAATAGAAGCTGAAGCAGGTAGCCAGAAGAAACAGGTCTCTTTTGACAAAGTTTAGGTGTGGCACCATGGATGATCTAGTTTGATGCATCAGGCACTAGTGTGTGGAAATCGTGGCTGATCCACGCCTGATTCATGTCCACAAAGGTCAGTTTCTCCACATTTTGGGTGGACAGTCGAGTTCTCCTTGGGGTAACTATGGCCCCTGCCGCAATAAACACCCTCTCTGTTGCACACTGCTGGCTGGGCAGAAAGGCTTGTCCAGGGCAAACACGGCCAGTTGCAGCCACAAATAGAGTTCGGCTGCCCAGTAATTCAGGTGATCTTTGATTTGGGGTGGCAGGGTGCACTCCAAGTATGCCTTAACCTGCTGGTTCAGGTTCTGCTCCATGTCTACCTGCTGCTGCTGGTGAGTAGTTTCTTTATTAGTCGGGTGAAGAAAACTGCCCATCAGTGACTTCTAGACTTAAGTTGCTTTGGATAGATTTGGTACTGCTACTGCCCCGCCCCCCAGCAGCCATAGCAGTGAAAAGTGAGTGCAGAGGGGCCCCCCAGTCATAACTGTGTGAGGATAGGCGATGGAGCACACGGCCAGTGGCCAACTGACTACATAGGATGTCTCGATAGTAGTTCAGTTTGTCCTCCCTCTCACCGGGTGAAAAAAAGGCCCCCATGTTGGACCAGTAGCGAGGGTCTAACATGGTGGAGAGCCAGTAGTCATACCTCTGCCTAATGGTGACAATTCGGCTGTTACTACGCAAGCAACTAAGCATGCATTGGGCCATTTGTGCAAGGGACTCGGAGGGACTCCCTGCCTCCATCTCCACTGCATACTGCCATGGTGTGTCTGGGTCATCTGCCTCGTCTTCCTCATCGCCCTGTAGCTCCTCTGGCTGCTCCTCCTCTCCTGTCACCTGTGTAGAAAAACCACCTATTTCTCTATGCATTGTTTGTGTTCGAGTTTCCTCCTCCCCTAGTTCAGCCCCCACAGGGTTCATGTGGCCGTGAGATGTAGTCGCCATGTCTCTTGTCCCCTGGCCAGCCAGATTTAGCAGCATCTGTTCCAGGACATGTAGCACTGGAATGACGTTGTTCATTCCGTAGTCCTGGCGACTGACAATTAAAGTGGCCTCTTCAAAGTACTCAAGCAAACGGCATGTGTCACGCATGAGCTGCCACTAGCTTAGGGCTCTTTCACACTTGCGTATTTCTTTTCCGGCGTAGAGTTTTGTCGTCGGGGCTCTATGCCGGAATAATCCTGATCAGGATTATCCCAATGCATTCTGAATGGAGAGAAATCCGTTCAGGATGCATCAGGATGTCTTCAGTTCAGGACCAGAACGTTTTTTGGCCGGAGAAAATACCGCAGCATGCTGCGCTTTTTGCTCCGGCCAAAAATCCTGAACACTTGCCGCAAGACCGGCCTTAAGCTAAACGTTGTTTCGCCGCATCGCCGGATCCGACGTTTAGCTTTTTCTGAATGATTACCATGGCAGCCAGGACGCTAAAGTCCTGGTTGCCATGGTAAAGTGTAGTGGGGAACGGGGAAGCAGTATACTTACCGCCCGTGGGGCTTCCGGGGCGCTCTAGAGTGACGTCAGGGCGCCCCATGCGCATGGATCACGTGATTGCATGGATCACATGATCCGTGCGCTTTGGGTGCTCTGACGTCATTCTGGAGTGCCCCGGGAGCCGCACGGGCGGTAAGTATACTGCTCCCCCGCTCCCCACTACTACTATGGCAACCAGGACTTTAATAGTGTCCTGGCTGCCATAGTAACACTGAAAGCAATTTGAAGACTGATCAGTCTTCAAATGCTTTCAGTTCACTTGCGTTGTTACGGATCCGGCGGGCACTTCCGGCGACGGAAGTGCACGCCGGATCCTAACAACGCAAGTGTGAAAGAGGCCTAACATCGGTTACACGGGGGAGCACCTCTGTCCGCCTGTATCATCAGGAAATTTTTATGGCCTTTCTCTGTTCTTATAGTCGGTCTAATATATGGAGGGTGGAAATGTCGCACATCAGTCGATGTTGGGGAATGTCAGTCTGCCTTTGCAGCTCAAGGAGGGTGCTCTTTGCAATGTAAGATTAGCTGAAGTGCATGCACAGTTTCCTGGACATTTTCAGGATGTCTTGCAGATGGGTGGAAGACTTCAGGAATATTTTTACAATCAGATTGAACATGTGCACCATACAGGGCACATGGCTCAGCCCGCAGCTCAGACACCATGTTCTCCCCATTGTTGGTGACCATGGTTCCTAATTTGAGTTGGAGAGGAGAAAGCCAGGATTCTATTTCTTGATAAAGGAAGCGGAGCAGTTCCTCCCCTGTGTTCACCCAGGCAAAATAGGTGCAGAATAGAGTGATACCGTCATGCCCTGCACATGTGGTATGCTGGAGGAGCACTGTGAATTGTCCCTGTAGTAGAGGCTGAGGACATGGTGAAGTGTGTTACATGCCTCCCTATCCTTTCCCTACACATTGAATGATCTTTCCCTGAACTTGTAAATCATTTATTCAGCACAACAAAGTCTTTCCTAATACTGTCCCTAGTGCCTGCTCATGTCTCTCCTTGTACTAAGTACACTGGAAAATGGCTGAATCCAGGATGGTTGAGGCTATTTATAGGGTTGTGACATCACTGGGGCTGGCTGGCTGCTGATTGGCTGCATGCATGGCATTGTGGGTGATCCCTCGTCCCCAGAGTTCTTTGCTCAATGTCCTAACATGTACAGCAGCCATTTTAGGAAAAAAGACGAATCGTTACCACAAAGCATGAGGAAATTCGACTTCGGTGCCAATCAAATTTTTCCTGAAATTCCACTTTGTCAACTTTGATTCGCTCATCTATAATTACTTTGTACAATTTTAGATTGAAAAAAGGAAAGGAGTACCTTGCAAAAGTATGGGAACCCAAGGAGATTTGACCGCTCAGATAACTAAAGGGACAAATTTATTAAGACCGATATTTTAGACGCCTGTCTTAATAAAGGCCCATATCTGGCGATAGATCCGCCAAAGTTATGAAGAGGCACAACCCCTTCCATAAATTTGGCACATCCAGTGCCAGTTCTAAATGTAAGATAGCTTTTGAGCTGTCTTTCATCTAGACTATATTCTATAACTAAAATAGGCGTAGAAAATGATAAATGAGACCGGCCCGTCCCCTTCCCTGCTTAAGCCCACAATTTTAGACCTGGTGTGAGTGGGGAGAAATCACAGATAGGCATATTTCAGATTATTAAATGACCTCCTAAGACTTTAAATAGCCTGTTAGGGTTAAGGCTTGTACAATAATCATTAGGAAAGGGCAGGTGATACAAATTTCAAAACTTTATAATTACCAAGGCTCCTCTGTCCCCCAAAAAACAGCAGCCATAGGTTCTTCTAAGCAGCTGCCTAACACTGAAAACATGAAAATTGCTGAGGACCACAAAGCAGGAGAAGGCTATAAGAATACAGCAAAGCATTTTCAGGTTGTCATTTCCTCAGTTCGAAATGTAATTAACCCCTTAGTGACCACCCATACGTGTTTTTACGGCAGTCACTAAGGGGCCTTATGCTGGGCCGCCGCGTTTTTACACATGAGAGGCGGGGCCCTGCTCTAACAGCCCAAACCGGCAGGAGTGCCGATCCGGGCTGTTTAACCCTTTACATACCGGGTGCAATGGCGCCCGCTGCATGTAAAGTGTTAACAGAGGGAGTGGACTCCCTCTGTCTCCCATCAGCACCCCTGCAAATGTGATCGCGGGGTGCTAATGTGCTGGGAAGCTTACCTGGCTTCTGATCAGGGCCGTGAGCCTGTCTTCCAGCATCTCCAGCAGACTGTGCCTCTCTGGGCAGCCTGCTAGTCAAAGTTGGAATAGCATTGCTATTAAAAGGTAATGCATTATAGACATAATGCATTACATTTTAAAAGCAATCAAAATACTGTATATTATAGTCCCCTTGTGGGACTATTAAGTATTAAAAAAAATATAAAAAAATACACATTCATTAAATAAAAAAATTCCATAAAATAAAAAAATATACTTTTTTTTCCATTGAAAATACGCTTTTCAATGAAAAAAAATGCAAAACGAAAATATCCCCCATATGTTTGGTATTGTCGCGTCCGTAACGACCTGGACTACATAACTATTACGTACATTATCCCCTATAGTTAACACCGTAAAAATAAAATAAAAAAAAGACAGAATTTCTAATTTATTCTTAGTTTCCAACGAAAAAAACTTAATAACAAGCGATCAAAAAGCGGCATTTACTCCAAAATTTTGCCAATGAAAAATAAAAGTCTTCCCTCAAAAATAAAGCCCTCAATCAACTCCATAGAATAAAAAATAAAAAAAGTTATGGGTCTTGGGAAGTGGCAATGCAAAATCATTTTTTTGGTTAATAAAATGGGTTTTATTGCAAAAAAAGTAGTAAAACGTAAAAAAAAATTATAAGTATTTACAGTAGTATCACTGTAATCGTACTGACCCAAAGAATAAAGATAAAAAATGAAAAGTGACCGCCGTAAAATTTATAATGTAAAAACGCAGTGGCAGTATTGCTATTTTTTCCCATCTCCCTCCCAGAAAGAGTTAATAAAAGTTAATCAGAAAGTTACATGTACCCCAAAATGGTGCCATTAAAAACTACATCTTGTCCCGTAAAAAACAAGTCCTCATAAAGCTACATAGACGAAAAAATAAAAAAGTTATAGCTGTTGGAACACGACCATGAAAAAAGGAAGTAAAACGCTTGGTCATAAAGGCCCAAACAGGCTTGGTCACTAAGGGGTTAAGAAATGACAGTTAACAAGAGCAGTGAAGGTCAAGAGAAGGTCTGGAAAATTTCAGAGACACCTGCTCTTAAGATTGCTAGAAAGGCAAATCAGAACCCCTGCTTGACTGCAAAAGACCTTCAGGAAGATTTGACAGACTCTAGAGTTCTGGTACGTTGTTCTACTGTTCAGCGACACCTGCACAAATATGGATTTCATGGAAGTCCTCAGAAGAAAACATATCCTGCGTCCTCACCACAAAATTCTGTGTAAGAATTTTGCAAAAAACAACTAAAAGATGGAAATAAAAAATGTTTTTTGCTTAAAATGCAAAGTGAATATGTGATTTTTAACTTTATGCCTTTTGGAGATCATTTCATCTTCAACTTTCTTAACTGTTCACAGTAACAGTAATTTTGACCGGGGTGCCCAAACTTTTACATGCCACTTTATTTAGATAGTACATACAATAAATATTTTTTACCTTTGCGGTAGAGACTAAGTGAGAGAATTATCAAGACCAGCGATTTTTGCATCGGTCTTGATATCCCTTGCACTGCTAGAAGATGTGCATAATTTATGATAAGGCACAGCCCTTGGCACAAATTAGGCACATCCCCAGGCAGTCCATGTGCCTAAAGAGAAATATACAGCATCTCTGAGCTGCCATGTATTTATAGCTTCATTTCTGCTAGAAAACTAGCATAAATGAAGATAAATTTGTTACGTTGGCTTGCCACACCTCCTTCCTGCCCTTGCCACGCACCATTTTGGAAATGTGGTGAGGGCGGCGTTAAAAAAACAGCCAGTTGTGACTTTTTAATGACATTTTTCTGGTGCAAACTGAATGATAAATCTCCCTCTAAGTTCAGTAAGAATTCTCATATCAGGAACTGTTGTGAAAGGGTGGGTAGAGAAGGAGGAAGGTAAAGGTAAAAAAGCCTCTCATCTAGTGTATCTAGAAGTCAGCAGATGATTGGCTGTATAGACAGTTGACATTTAATGCAAGAGCCTGATAATTAACTGCAGGCTGCAACAGTGATGTCACTCCTGCTGGTTTAAATTGTGCCAGGTGGTGATATTGGCCCAGGCAGTTTCTATGACTCTGATTTTTATGCCCCTGTTGGTAATGCTGATATACAATTTAAGGTCACAGCAGAGTAGACCTGTATAAATGAAGTGGATATCTTTTCGCTACATGATCTATGCAAGGAAAACTAATATATTCTGGTTTTGGCACCATAACAAACACAGGAAGCAATATTGTCTGTTATTTGTGAGAGTTTGTTATGCAAGCGGGTGTGGACCCATTGCGCAACTGTCTATACTCTAGAGGGGCCTATTCTTCACTAGAGTCTCTGATGGTGAGGATAGGCTTGGGCCGTTAGGGTAGTTGCCAGGTGCCACTCCAGAGCAGTGTCACGGTCTGTCCAGTGACAGGGGTCAGCAGTTCCAAGAGACTGGCTGCACGTGATGTGATCTGACAGCCTCTATGGTTTTGCAGTGTTGTTGCTGGTCATGACCACACCTCTTGTCTCAGGTGTACATTAAGTGGTCATTAGAGTTGAGCGGACATCTGGATGTCCGGGTTCGAGAAGTTCGGCCGAACTTCATGAAAATGTTAAGGGTCAGGATCCAAACTTAACCCGAACTTGACCCTGAACCCGAACCCCATTAAAGTCAATGGGGACCCAAACTTTTGGGCACTAAAAGGGCTGTAAAATAGCCCTGGAAAGGGCTAGAGGGCTGCAAAAGGCAGCAAAATGTAGATAAATATCCTGCAAACAAATGTGGGTAGGGAAATTACTTAAAATAAAATAAAATAAACTTAAAATTAACCAATATTAATTGGCAACTTGGAGGAGGTGGAATAGGAGGTTGGGGTGGCGTCAGGTGGGAATGCTATGGGGGTTTAAGTTCTCATCAAAGCCAAAAAGGATTCATGTCTGCCAGCAGTGCCACAGGCCACAATCACAGATTCAGGCCCATGGCAACCATACATGGGAGTTGGAGAAGTTCTCATCACAGCCAAAAAGGATTCATGTCTGCATGCAGTGCCACAGCCCTCACTCACAGACTTAGGCCCCTGGCACTCACAAAGAGGAACGTTCAAATCACGCTAAAACAGTATTGATTTCACCCAGCAGTGCCACAGGCCACAATCACTCATTCAAGCCCTTGGCTCCCGCAAATAGGAGAGTGGTCCAGTAACAGCAACACAGGCCTCAGGTAAACTTGCAATGGATCAGGCCATTATCATTTATGTAGGCCCTGACACCCAGACAGAGGAGAGGTCATTTGTCAGCAAAAAGAGGTTAATGTCTCCCACCAATGCAGCAGGCGATTAAACAAAATATAGGCCCCTGACATCCAGACAGAGGAGAAGTCATTTGACAGTAAAAAGAGGTTAATCTCTCCCACCAATGCAGCAGGCGATTAAATGAAATATAGGACCCTGACATCCAGATAGAGGAGAGGTCATTTGTCAGCAAAAAGAGGTTAATGTCTCCCACCAATGCAGCAGGCGATTAAAGGAAATATAGGCCCCTGACACCCAGACAGAGGAGAGGTCATTTGACAGTAAAAAGAGGTTAATGTCTCCCACCAATGCAGCAGGCGATTAAATGAAATATAGGCCCCTGACACCAAGAAATAGGAGAGGTCATTTGACAGCAAAAAGAGGTTAATGTCACGGACAAAGCAGCAGGCGATTAGCTGAAATGTAGGACCCTGGCACCCAGACAGAGGAAAAGTTCATTTAACTTGGGGTTGCCCCCAAGATAATGGTACAATTAAAAAAAATAGGATTCAATAAAGAAGTGCCCTAGAGTAAAATAATGTATGGTTGAGGGGCGAGGCAGTTTTAAATGTCTAATCTTCACAAGGTACAGAAAAGTCCTGTGGGATCCATGCCTGGTTAATTTTAATGAACGTGAGCTTGTCCATGTTGGCTTTGGACAGGCAGCTGCGTTTGTCTGTAATGACGCCCCCTGCTGTGCTAAATACACGTTCAGACAATACACTGGCCGCAGGGCAGGCCAGCACCTCCAAGGCAAGGGCAAGCTCTGGACATGTGGACAATTTAGAGACCCAGAAGTTAAATGGGGCAGAACCATCAGTCAGTAAGTGGAGGCGTGTGCACATGTACTGTTCCCCCATGTTGTTGAAATGCTGCCTCCTGCTAACACATCCACTATCAGCTGGTGGTGCAGTTTGTGGTGGCGCTGTGACAAAACTTTTCCATATCTTGGTCATGCTAACCCTGCTCTCTGAGGAGCTGGCCGTGACACAGCTGCGTTGGCAACCTATTCCTCCTCCTCTGTCTTCGTCTTGTGCTTCCACTTGTCCTCCTGTGTCAGTTGGGAATGCCTCAGGAGCCCGTCTACCAACGCGCGCTTGTAGTCGCGCATCTTCCTACCACGCTCCAGTGTGGGAATTCAGGTGGGCACGTTGTCCTTGCACTGGGGATCCAGCAGGGTGGCAACCCAGTAGTCAGCACAAATTAAAATGTGGGCAACTCTGCTGTTGTTGCGCAGGCACTGCAGCATGTAGTCGATCATGTGTGCCAGGCTGCCCAGAGGTAACGATAAGCTGTCCTCTGTAGGTGGTGTATCGTCTGTGTCCTCCGTATCCTCCCAACCACGCTCCAGTGATGGCCCTGAGCTGCATAGGGTGCCACCCTGCAGTGAAACCGGTTCCTCCTCCTCCTACTCTACCTCATCCTCCTCCTCCTCCTCCAGAAGTGTGCCCTGACTGTCCACATCTGTACCTGGCCTCTGCTGGTGCAGGAACCCACCCTCTGAGTCACTTCTGTATGACCAGCCTGAAACCCTGTGAAATGCCCCCTCTTTCTCCTCCTTCTGTGCAGCATTCTCTTCCATCGTCACCGTAATATTTTTTTCAAGGAGACATAGAAAGGGTATTATAATGCTAACAACGGCGTCATCAGCACTGGCCATGTTGGTTAAGTACTCAAAAGACCGCAACAAGTCACTTGTGGTGAAGTGGTGCTGATCTGGAGAGCGACTGACCCGTGCATACTGCATCTGAAACTCCACTATCGCCCGCTGCTGCTCGCACAGTCTCTCTCGCATATGAGGCGGTGAGCAGGAAGGCTGAAGTAACGCTACATCACAGACAGGCGAGCAGCAGCAGGGTGAGAACACCGAAAGTACGCACATACAGACCGCACTTTCAGCAGCAGCTCTGACATGTCTGGGTAGTTTTAAGAAACTTCTGCACCACCAGATTCAAGGCAAGCGCCAGGCAAGGGATGTGCATCAAACCGGCAAGTCCCAGAGCTGCAACGAGATTTTGCCCATTATCGCACAACACCAGGCCGGGATTGAGGCTCACCGGCAGCAACCACTCATCAGTCTGCTGTTCTATGCCCCTCCAAAGCGTGTGCGGTGTGGGGTTTGTCACCCAAACACATGAGTTTTTAAATCGCCGGCTGACGTTTAACCTGGGCTGTGCTGAAGTTGTGGGTGAGGATCTTTCGATGACCGGATGTGGGGATGGTACAAGAGGAGTGGGAGGAGGATGATGCGGAGTAGAAAGAGGAAGCAACAGGACGCAACGAATAATGCCCTGCTATCCTCGGTGGTGGATGGACATGCACAAAACCGCTATCCGCCTTGGGCCAAGCTGCCACTACGTTTACCGAGTGTGCAGTTAAGGAGATATAGCGACCCTGGCTCTGCTTACTGGTCCATGTATCTGTCGTTATGTGGACCTTGCCACAGATGGTGTCGTGCAAAGCACACTTGATTTTATCCTCCACTTGGTTGTGCAGGGAAGGGACGGCTCGCCTGGAAAAGTAGTGGCGGCTGGGAACAACGTACTGGTGGACAGCCACCCTCATCAGCTGTTTGAAACAGTCCATCTCCACCAGACGGAATGACAGCATTTCAAAGGCCAGTAATTTTAAAATGCTGGCATTCAGGGCCAGGGCTCGAGGGTGGGTATTTCCTCCTTCTCTCCAATGTTTGGAAGATGGACAGCTGAACGCTGCCGTGTGACACGGTGGAGATGCTTGGTGATGGTGTTGTATGTGGTGGTGTGGGTGGAACATCCTCTGTTTGCTGGATGCCAGGTGCCACAGTGATGCCAGTGGTGGAGGGAGAGGCTGAGGCAGCAGCAGAAGAGGGAGCAGGAGGAGCTTGAGATGATTCCTGGTTTTTAAAGTGTTTTTTCCACTGCAGTTTATGCTTTGCATGTAGATGCCTGGTCATGCAGGTTGTGCTTAGGTTAAGAACGTGTATGCCTCGTTTCAGGTTCTGATGGCACAACACGCAAACTCGTGTCTTGTCATGCCTTGGTGTGCTTGGTGCCTGGGTGCGGTGGACAGTAGCAGGCGTACTGTCTCTGGAACGGCCGCTGCGCTTTTGCACCCTGCTCCCTCTTTTGCTGTGCTGTTGCCTCTGTGTGACCACTGGCTCTTCCTCAGAACAGCATGCCTCACTAGCACGACCTTCAGTTCAGTCTGGGTCTAGGACTTCATAGAAACATAGAATGTGTCGGCAGATAAGAACCATTTGGCCCATCTAGTCTGCCCAATATACTGAATACTATGAAAAGCCCCTGGCCCTATCTTATATGAAGGATGGCCTTATGCCTATCCCATGCATGCTTAAACTCCTTCACTGTATTTGCAGCTACCACTTCTGCAGGAAGGCTATTCCATGCGTCCACTACTCTCTCAGTAATGTAATACTTCCTGATATTACTTTTAAACCTTTGCCCCTCTAATTTAATACTATGTCCTCTTGTTGCAGTTTTTCTTCTTTTAAATATTCTCTCCTTTTTTACCGTGATGATTCCCTATATGTATTTAAAAGTTTCTATCATATCCCCTCTGTCTCTTCTTACTTCCAAGCTATACATGTTAAGGTCCTTTAACCTTTCCTGGTAAGTTTTGTCCTGCAATCCATGTACTAGTTTAGTAGCTCTTCTCTGAATGCTCTCCAAAGTTTCAATATCCTTCTGCAGATATGGTCTCCAGTACTGCACACAATACTCCAAATGAAGTCTTACTAGTGCTCTGTAGAGCGGCACGAGCACCTCCCTCTTTCTACTGTTAATGCCTTTCCCTATACACCCAAGCATTCTGCTGGCATTACCTGCTGCTCTATGACATTGTCTGCCCACCTTTAGGTCGTCTGATATAATGACCCCTAAATCCCTTTCCTCAGATACTGAGGTTAGTACTGCATCACTGATTTTATATTCTGCTCTTGGGTTTTTACGCCCCAGGTGCATTATCTTGCACTTATCGACGTTAAATTTTAGTTGCCAGATTTTGGACCATTCCTCTAGTTTTCCTAAATCCTTTCCATTTGGTGTATCCCTCCAGGAACATCAACCCTGTTACAAATCTTTGTGTCATCAGCAAAAAGACACACCATACCATTGAGGCCTTCTGCAATTTCGCTGATAAAGATATTAAACAATATGGGTCCCAAAACAGATCCCTGAGGTACCCCACTGGTAACAATACCATGGTCTGGATATACTCCATTGACTACAACCCTCTGTTTTCTGTCCTTCATCATCCTCCACATCATCTTCCACCTATTCATGACCCCTGCCCTTCTCGTCGGTCTGCACATTGCAGAAAGCCACAACAGTTGGCACCTGTGTTTCGTCATCATCAGAGACGTGTTGCGGCAGTCTTCCCAGGTCCTCATCCTGCAACAAAAGTGGTTGAGCATCAGTGCATTCAAGGTCTTCCTCTTCTGGGGCAGGGCTAGGTGGATGGGTCGGGGAAACCCTGCCAACAGAGTCATCAAAAAGCATGACACTTTCCTGCATGATTTGGGGCTCTGACTGCTTGGCTGATTTGCAAGGGGGTGAGGTGGGAGACTGATAGGCATGGGCTGCAGGTGCCAACTCTGAGCTTTCTGCAGAGGACTGGGTGTTAGATACTGTGAAGGAACTGGAGGCACTTTCAGCCACCCAATCTATTATCGCCTGTACATGTTCTGGCTTCACCATCCATAGAGCGGCATTTGGGCCTTACAAATAACGCTGCCGATTCTGTCACCTACTCGCACCAGAGGAAGGTGTTTGACTTGGAGCGGTAGTTGGTGCTGAACGGCCACGTCCTCTCCCAGCAACAGGAGGTCCACCAACACCACCATGATCATGCCCACGTCCCTTATTTGATGTTCTCCTCATTATTTGCGTTCACCCAACAAGCTGAAATATTGGTCTCTCTCCGGTGTCAATTTACCTGCCACTAGTCGACAATTACGTTCGCTAAGGCAGTGCCCGTGTCATAAAAATTCTCTGTGGACCCAGAATAATGTTTTTTTGGCCCAAAATACCCTGCTTCTCAATTTCTATGCGGAAATGTAAATTTTTTTGGGGTACGCTGTATGCAGAAGTGGTTTGTGGAACAAGAACAAGTATTTTTGTAATAAAATACAAAAAAATTGTAATTCACTGCTGTAAATTGAAATTAATTATTTATACGCCAGATGAACAACTGTTTTTTCGGCCTAAAACACTGCGATTTTCAATAAAAACCCAAAATGAAGTTTTTAACTGCTGTACATTAACAGTAGATATTGATATTATGTATGGACATCAGATTTGGGGACCCAAAACACAGATTTGGTCACTAAAATTCACAAATTCAGTATTTAATGTTAATGTTTTTTTGGCCCAAAATACCCTGCTTCTCAATTTCTATGCGGAAATGTAAATTTTTTTGGGGTACGCTGTATGCAGAAGTGGTTTGTGGAACAAGAACAAGTATTTTTGTAATAAAATACAAAAAAATTGTAATTCACCGCTATAAATTGGAAATAATTATTTAAACGACGGATGCACAACAGTTTTTTCGGCCTAAAACACGGCTTTTTTTTAATAAAACCCCAAAATGCTGTTTTTACTGCTGTAAATTTAAATATTGCTTTGTGAAGCAAGAATATTGCTTTTTTTCCCACAAAAAAAGAATAATGCACTATTTCTCAGCTGTGAAATCGGTATTTAAGCGGTGTATTTCAAGATGCTCTGTGGATCAGGATTACCACTTTTTTGTAAAAAAAATACACTTATGCTGTATTTCACAGTAGCAATGTAAAATAGGTGGTTGGAATGGGTATTTCAGACTGTTTGTTGGACCTTGAATAAGGTTTTTGTTCTATAAAAAACAAAGAATCACTATTTCCCTGCAGAAATATAAAATATGTCGTTGGATGGTGTATGCAGAACTGTTTTGTGGACAAGGAATACGGTTTTTCCCCCAAAATTACACGGATTCTCTTTTTCACTGCAGAAATATCAAATATATATTTTGGCGGTGTAAAATAGGCTTGGTGGATCAGGATGACCACTTTTGTTTAACTAAAATACACTGATAATTGAATATACAGTTTAGTGCATAGTATACAAAAGTGCTCTGTGGCACCACAGGTCCCAGACTAGACAAATGGACTATGTCACGGCTTTTGTCACGAAAATTCACAAATGCAGTTTTTCACTGCTGTATATTAAATGCAGGTATTTATACCATGTATGTACAACTACTTTGTGAAGCAAGAATATTGCTTTTTTCACACAAAAATAAGAATAATGCACTATTTCTCAGCTGTATTATGAAATCGGTTTTTAAGCGGTGTATTTCAAAATGCTTTGTGGATCAGGATTTCCACTTTTTTGTCAAAAATGACACTGCTGCATTTCACAGTAGCAATGATAAATAGGTGGGTGGAATGGGTATTTCAATCTGTTTGGTGGACCTTGAATAAGGTTTTTTTCTATAAAAACAAAGAAGCACTATTTCCCTGCAGAAATATAAAATATGTCGTTGGACAGTGTATGCAGAACTGTTTTGTGGACAAGAAATAGGGTTTTCCCCAAAATTATACGATTCTCTATTTCACCACAAAAATGTCAAATATATATTTTGGCGGTGTAAAATAGGCTTGGTGGATTAGGATGACCACTTTTCTTTAACTAAAATACACTGATGCACTATTTGATAGCTGAAATTGAGTATACCGTTTAGTGCATTGTATACATACTGTAAGTGCTCTGTGGCACCACAGATCCCAGACTAGACAAATGGACTATGTCACCCCTTAAACGTACAAAAGGCAATATAGGAGACTTGAGCAGCCAGAAAAAAATTTTTTTTCCTTCACTGAGCTACGAAATAGGATTAGGCTGATGTCTTTGACTGGCTGGCACACATGCAGTACACTGCAGTGGCTAAAATGGCCGCCAAGCACTACCTCAGTAACAGATGGATTACAAAAAAAGATTTCTCTGGCAGTGGCTGGGTACACAAATGTTGGATTGCTGAAGGTCCCTCCCTCTGTATTTGCTGTATCTTGTGAATTAAAGTAGCACAGGTTCTTCTGATTTCTGCCCTATTTTGTCCCTGCAGAAGCTGCATCCTCTCCCTAAGCTCAAATCCGCAGATTGACGTGCGGCAGTACGTGACTCCAGCTTATAAAGAGGCTGGGTCACATGCTGCACTCAGCCAATCACAGCCATTAGTAGGCATGGCTGTGATGGCTTCTTAGGGCAAGAAGTAAAACGCTTGCTGATTGGCTGCTGTGCAGCCCTTCAGAAAGCGGGAAGAAATTGCCGAACAACGGACCTGAACCCGAACCTTTTTTTTAAAATGTTCGGGTCCATGTCCCGAACACCCCAAAATTTGGTATAAACCCGACCTATACAGTTCGGGTTCTCTTAACTTTAGTGGTCATTCCACCTCCTATTTAGTCTGACCTCACCCATCATGCTATGCGGTTCATAGCTCCTTTTGGCTGTGGAAGTGCTGGTGATGGTTCTCCTCATACTTCAAAGTTAAGTGTCTTTCCTTCCTATTCTTTGTCATTGTGGCGAAATCAACCTCGCCACTGGGTTTTGGAGGGGACAGATTGCCAGCCTCTTGCCCCAGGATTATGGGCCCTCTCATCAGCCCATGCTAAACGTTTGAACCTCTGGTCTAATTCGTGCCATTTTGGGATGTGTTAAATGTCTGTGTGTGTCTGTAAAGGGTGGGACATTGTGTATTGAATAGTGATGTCTGTCCTATTGTCTCCACGTGTGTATTAGCGATTTCCCTTTGTCCTGAGAGATAATTGAATGACTCCTCGGTTGTCTCCAGGACAGAAGACATTGTGTATTCTCCTGCCTGTGATGATTACATCAACCCATGTAGGGTAATTGTATCACAGGCAGAGGGGAGGAATATGCTGGGTGTGTTTTCCCTATTATCCCATTGTGTGTGATTGGCTGCTGTATCTCCTGTGTCTCAGTCTTCCTTCTGGTCCCCTAGGTGAGTGTCCACCAGGTGGGAGACCACCATAAATACCGGGCAGGTAGCCCTCAATAAAAGCTAATTCCTGTTTAACCATCAATACGGAGCCTTGTCTCGTATTTGGGGGGAATTGCTACTTCAGAACGTTCTCTTGCCTATTCCAGGAAAGAAGGACTTCGTATGGTTCCAGTTCGGTGCATTCAAGTGGTTGTGGGTTGCTGTGCTCTTCGCCAAGGGAATCGGCGGAACGGTATTAACCCTCACTATACCGGGTTATACCGTAACAACTGGTGGCAAGCAGCGGGATCGTTCCTACAGCCAGAAGGACAGCGACAGGAGGCACCATTCTGTGGATTTTACAATTTGAGGGCAAAGCGTGTCCCAGTACAGCGACCCTGACAGCACCGGGATGGAACCACTAGTGGAGTATGATGAGGGTGTCATGGATGACCAAGATGCAGTCCCCAAAGGCATCTGGTATCAGGCACTGGGTATTGTGGAGTATCTGCAGGATGAGAGGCTCCCAAAGGATGAGCAGCGACAGCAGAAGCGAGTAGCCCTGCGGATGCCATTCCTAGGAGAGCAGCCCCTGGAAGAGTGGGTAGAAGACCTGAAGCACCTGGTAAGGCAGGAGATGTGGCTGGAAGATGCCTACCAGGCACTCTGGTGGTATGAAGATCAGTACCTACCCCGGACAGCAGAGCATGACAAGCCAGAGGGAGACGAGTTTGATGGTCCTGGCTTGTTATGGGAGAATTTTTCAGAGCTGGAGTTTGGGAGCCCTACACAAGCCCGGTTCAGGGACCTCTTTGAGTGGCGGGAGAGCAGGTATGACTGGGACGACACTCACAAAATTGAGCAAGACCTGGTCCACCTGGTGACCTGGGAGATTGAGCTGGAACAGGACTACCAGCAGCTGTTCCACTCCAGTGAGAGGGCTCAGCGAAAGAGCAGAGTGTCAGAACCAGGTCCAGAGCCCTTCAGCTGGGAGCATATTGTGGAGGTTTACTGGAAAGAACCCCAGGTGGCTGGTGGAGATGGGACCAAGGTCTCTCCACCAGTCCCGCAGGGAATTGGGAGCCAGTCGCCATTCCCCAGCAGCAGGCTGAGTTACAGGGGGCAGAGTCAAGTGCAGGGAATTTGGAGCCCAGTCTCCATTCCCCATCGGCAGAGTGTCCAGCAGGGAATAGAGAGCCCAGTCTCCTTTGCCCAGCTTCAGGACACTGTGTTGGGAGCGGAGACAGTCGGTCTCCCTCCCCAGCGGCTGGAAGTATGTCTGGGAGAGGAGCTTGTTAGCCCCTCTTTCCAGCGGCAGGCTAACGCACCAGGGGGAGACAGTAATCCCCACAACCGTGGAGATGGGACCGAGAGCTCTCCACCGGCCCTACAGGGATGCTGGGTAGTCGGCCCAGATCCCCAACGGCAGGCAGATTTTCAGGGAGTAGGGACAGTCAGTCCTGCTCCCCAGCGGCAGTATGTTTTGCAGGGAGAGAAGAGCATCGTCTCTATTCCCCATCGGTCGTGTGATTTACAGGGAATTGGCAGCCCAGTCTCCATCCCCCAGCGGCAGTTTAACGCACCAGAGGGAGACAGTAAGCCCCAGAACAGTGCAGATGGGACCGTGGTCTCTGCACTCACAGCACAGGGGGTAGGGACAGTCAGTCCTGTCCCCCAGCAACAGGGCTATTTTAGCCAAAGAGGAGACAGTCGTTCTCCCTCCACAGCAGCATGGTGGTCTATCTAAAGTGGAGACAGTCGATCTCTCCCTACAACAGCAGAGCTGTGTATCTAAAGGGGAGACAGTCGTTCTCCCCCTCCAACAACCAGGCTCCAACCAGGCTACTTCCGTGGTAGCGCTGGCACCAGGGCAGAGTACCGCTGATCTCTGCCCACTCAGCAACCCACCAAGGCAGTCTACCAGTCCCCCACACAGCCGTAGTGAGGCACATGGACATGGACAGGTTTATCCCTTGCTCAGGCATTTATTGCGGGTTGGCTGTACTGCTGTTTCTGTTTTGTGGGTGGGCTGGTGGACTAACAAGGGCACTGACCGGCAGAAGGTCAGATACCCTGTTAGTCTGTTTGAAAAGGGGGATATGTGGCAAAACCAACCTCACCACTGGGTTTTGGAGGGACAGATTGCCAGCCTCTTGCCCCAGGATTATGGGCCATCTCATCAGCCCATGCTAAACGTTTGAACCCCTGGTCTAATTCGTTCCATTTTGGGATATGTTAAATGTCTGTGTGTACTGTAAAGGGTGGGACATTATGTCCACCAGGTGGGAGACCACCATAAATACCGGGCAGGTAGCCCTCAATAAAAGCGAATTCCTGTTTAACCATCAATACGGAGCCTCGTCTCGTACTTGGGGGAATTGCTACTTCAGAACGTTTTCTTGCCTGTTCCAGGAAAGGAGGACTTCGTATGGTTCCAGTTCAGTGGATTCGAGTGGTTGTGGGTTGCTGTGCTTTTCGCCAAGGGAATCGGTCGAACGGTATTAACCCTAACTATACCGGGTTATACCGTAACAGTCATCTTCCCTTACCTTTTGGTGTTAGGCCTGAGAAGGTCTCCTGTTCCTTCAGCTGGGAAGGAACAGGCTCTCCGTTGTCCTGACACTATCTCCAGGGCCCTGTTAGTGTGAGATAGGGCTTAGGTTCCGGGGTATGAACTTTCCCACCATCAAAGTTTGTTCATACTGACATTAGTCAGGGCTTGGATTAGGGACTCACTAGGTGGTGACCATCCCTCTATCCGTAGTTTCCATGCCTAGTGTAAGGGTATGGTGGGTTGCGCTCCAGCCTGGATCCATGCCCTGTGTAACCATGACAGCGATCGCTGCTTGCCTTCCATTACCTGGGTGGTGAGAGAGGTTGGTATGTACAGTAGGTTGTCCTTGTAGAGGAAACCCTGTTGGTTTTTCAGAACTACTGTTTTTACTGCTGTTTTTACTGCTGTAAATTTAAATATTGCTTTGTGAAGCAAGAATATTGCTTTTTTTCCCACAAAAAAAGAATAATGCACTATTTCTCAGCTGTGAAATCGGTATTTAAGCGGTGTATTTCAAGATGCTCTGTGGATCAGGATTACCACTTTTTTGTAAAAAAAATACACTTATGCTGTATTTCACAGTAGCAATGTAAAATAGGTGGTTGGAATGGGTATTTCAGACTGTTTGTTGGACCTTGAATAAGGTTTTTGTTCTATAAAAAACAAAGAATCACTATTTCCCTGCAGAAATATAAAATATGTCGTTGGATGGTGTATGCAGAACTGTTTTGTGGACAAGGAATACGGTTTTTCCCCCAAAATTACACGGATTCTCTTTTTCACTGCAGAAATATCAAATATATATTTTGGCGGTGTAAAATAGGCTTGGTGGATCAGGATGACCACTTTTGTTTAACTAAAATACACTGATAATTGAATATACAGTTTAGTGCATAGTATACAAAAGTGCTCTGTGGCACCACAGGTCCCAGACTAGACAAATGGACTATGTCACGGCTTTTGTCACGAAAATTCACAAATGCAGTTTTTCACTGCTGTATATTAAATGCAGGTATTTATACCATGTATGTACAACTACTTTGTGAAGCAAGAATATTGCTTTTTTCACACAAAAATAAGAATAATGCACTATTTCTCAGCTGTATTATGAAATCGGTTTTTAAGCGGTGTATTTCAAAATGCTTTGTGGATCAGGATTTCCACTTTTTTGTCAAAAAATGACACTGCTGCATTTCACAGTAGCAATGATAAATAGGTGGGTGGAATGGGTATTTCAATCTGTTTGGTGGACCTTGAATAAGGTTTTTTTTTCTATAAAAAACAAAGAAGCACTATTTCCCTGCAGAAATATAAAATATGTCGTTGGACAGTGTATGCAGAACTGTTTTGTGGACAAGAAATAGGGTTTTCCCCCCAAAATTATACGAATTCTCTATTTCACCACAAAAATGTCAAATATATATTTTGGCGGTGTAAAATAGGCTTGGTGGATTAGGATGACCACTTTTCTTTAACTAAAATACACTGATGCACTATTTGATAGCTGAAATTGAGTATACCGTTTAGTGCATTGTATACATACTGTAAGTGCTCTGTGGCACCACAGATCCCAGACTAGACAAATGGACTATGTCACCCCTTAAACGTACAAAAGGCAATATAGGAGACTTGAGCAGCCAGAAAAAAATTTTTTTTCCTTCACTGAGCTACGAAATAGGATTAGGCTGATGTCCCTGACTGGCTGGCACACATGCAGTACACTGCAGTGGCTAAAATGGCCGCCAAGCACTACCTCAGTAACAGATGGATACAAAAAAAGATTTCTCTGGCAGTGGCTGGGTACACAAATGTTGGATTGCTGAAGGTCCCTCCCTCTGTATTTGCTGTATCTTGTGAATTAAAGTAGCACAGGTTCTTCTGATTTCTGCCCTATTTTGTCCCTGCAGAAGCTGCATCCTCTCCCTAAGCTCAAATCCGCAGATTGACGTGCGGCAGTACGTGACTCCAGCTTATAAAGAGGCTGGGTCACATGCTGCACTCAGCCAATCACAGCCATTAGTAGGCATGGCTGTGATGGCTTCTTAGGGCAAGAAGTAAAACGCTTGCTGATTGGCTGCTGTGCAGCCCTTCAGAAAGCGGGAAGAAATTGCCGAACAACGGACCTGAACCCGAACCTTTTTTAAAATGTTCGGGTCCATGTCCCGAACACCCCAAAATTTAGTATAAACCCGACCTATACAGTTCGGGTTCTCTTAACTTTAGTGGTCATTCCACCTCCTATTTAGTCTGACCTCACCCATCATGCTATGCGGTTCATAGCTCCTTTTGGCTGTGGAAGTGCTGGTGATGGTTCTCCTCATACTTCAAAGTTAAGTGTCTTTCCTTCCTATTCTTTGTCATTGTGGCGAAATCAACCTCGCCACTGGGTTTTGGAGGGGACAGATTGCCAGCCTCTTGCCCCAGGATTATGGGCCCTCTCATCAGCCCATGCTAAACGTTTGAACCTCTGGTCTAATTCGTGCCATTTTGGGATGTGTTAAATGTCTGTGTGTGTCTGTAAAGGGTGGGACATTGTGTATTGAATAGTGATGTCTGTCCTATTGTCTCCACGTGTGTATTAGCGATTTCCTTTGTCCTGAGAGATAATTGAATGACTCCTCGGTTGTCTCCAGGACAGAAGACATTGTGTATTCTCCTGCCTGTGATGATTACATCAACCCATGTAGGGTAATTGTATCACAGGCAGAGGGGAGGAATATGCTGGGTGTGTTTTCCCTATTATCCCATTGTGTGTGATTGGCTGCTGTATCTCCTGTGTCTCAGTCTTCCTTCTGGTCCCCTAGGTGAGTGTCCACCAGGTGGGAGACCACCATAAATACCGGGCAGGTAGCCCTCAATAAAAGCTAATTCCTGTTTAACCATCAATACGGAGCCTTGTCTCGTATTTGGGGGAATTGCTACTTCAGAACGTTCTCTTGCCTATTCCAGGAAAGAAGGACTTCGTATGGTTCCAGTTCGGTGCATTCAAGTGGTTGTGGGTTGCTGTGCTCTTCGCCAAGGGAATCGGCGGAACGGTATTAACCCTCACTATACCGGGTTATACCGTAACAACTGGTGGCAAGCAGCGGGATCGTTCCTACAGCCAGAAGGACAGCGACAGGAGGCACCATTCTGTGGATTTTACAATTTGAGGGCAAAGCGTGTCCCAGTACAGCGACCCTGACAGCACCGGGATGGAACCACTAGTGGAGTATGATGAGGGTGTCATGGATGACCAAGATGCAGTCCCCAAAGGCATCTGGTATCAGGCACTGGGTATTGTGGAGTATCTGCAGGATGAGAGGCTCCCAAAGGATGAGCAGCGACAGCAGAAGCGAGTAGCCCTGCGGATGCCATTCCTAGGAGAGCAGCCCCTGGAAGAGTGGGTAGAAGACCTGAAGCACCTGGTAAGGCAGGAGATGTGGCTGGAAGATGCCTACCAGGCACTCTGGTGGTATGAAGATCAGTACCTACCCCGGACAGCAGAGCATGACAAGCCAGAGGGAGACGAGTTTGATGGTCCTGGCTTGTTATGGGAGAATTTTTCAGAGCTGGAGTTTGGGAGCCCTACACAAGCCCGGTTCAGGGACCTCTTTGAGTGGCGGGAGAGCAGGTATGACTGGGACGACACTCACAAAATTGAGCAAGACCTGGTCCACCTGGTGACCTGGGAGATTGAGCTGGAACAGGACTACCAGCAGCTGTTCCACTCCAGTGAGAGGGCTCAGCGAAAGAGCAGAGTGTCAGAACCAGGTCCAGAGCCCTTCAGCTGGGAGCATATTGTGGAGGTTTACTGGAAAGAACCCCAGGTGGCTGGTGGAGATGGGACCAAGGTCTCTCCACCAGTCCCGCAGGGAATTGGGAGCCAGTCGCCATTCCCCAGCAGCAGGCTGAGTTACAGGGGCAGAGTCAAGTGCAGGGAATTTGGAGCCCAGTCTCCATTCCCCATCGGCAGAGTGTCCAGCAGGGAATAGAGAGCCCAGTCTCCTTTGCCCAGCTTCAGGACACTGTGTTGGGAGCGGAGACAGTCGGTCTCCCTCCCCAGCGGCTGGAAGTATGTCTGGGAGAGGAGCTTGTTAGCCCCTCTTTCCAGCGGCAGGCTAACGCACCAGGGGAGACAGTAATCCCCACAACCGTGGAGATGGGACCGAGAGCTCTCCACCGGCCCTACAGGGATGCTGGGTAGTCGGCCCAGATCCCCAACGGCAGGCAGATTTTCAGGGAGTAGGGACAGTCAGTCCTGCTCCCCAGCGGCAGTATGTTTTGCAGGGAGAGAAGAGCATCGTCTCTATTCCCCATCGGTCGTGTGATTTACAGGGAATTGGCAGCCCAGTCTCCATCCCCCAGCGGCAGTTTAACGCACCAGAGGGAGACAGTAAGCCCCAGAACAGTGCAGATGGGACCGTGGTCTCTGCACTCACAGCACAGGGGTAGGGACAGTCAGTCCTGTCCCCAGCAACAGGGCTATTTTAGCCAAAGAGGAGACAGTCGTTCTCCCTCCACAGCAGCATGGTGGTCTATCTAAAGTGGAGACAGTCGATCTCTCCCTACAACAGCAGAGCTGTGTATCTAAAGGGGAGACAGTCGTTCTCCCCCTCCAACAACCAGGCTCCAACCAGGCTACTTCCGTGGTAGCGCTGGCACCAGGGCAGAGTACCGCTGATCTCTGCCCACTCAGCAACCCACCAAGGCAGTCTACCAGTCCCCCACACAGCCGTAGTGAGGCACATGGACATGGACAGGTTTATCCCTTGCTCAGGCATTTATTGCGGGTTGGCTGTACTGCTGTTTCTGTTTTGTGGGTGGGCTGGTGGACTAACAAGGGCACTGACCGGCAGAAGGTCAGATACCCTGTTAGTCTGTTTGAAAAGGGGGGATATGTGGCAAAACCAACCTCACCACTGGGTTTTGGAGGGGACAGATTGCCAGCCTCTTGCCCCAGGATTATGGGCCATCTCATCAGCCCATGCTAAACGTTTGAACCCCTGGTCTAATTCGTTCCATTTTGGGATATGTTAAATGTCTGTGTGTACTGTAAAGGGTGGGACATTATGTCCACCAGGTGGGAGACCACCATAAATACCGGGCAGGTAGCCCTCAATAAAAGCGAATTCCTGTTTAACCATCAATACGGAGCCTCGTCTCGTACTTGGGGGGAATTGCTACTTCAGAACGTTTTCTTGCCTGTTCCAGGAAAGGAGGACTTCGTATGGTTCCAGTTCAGTGGATTCGAGTGGTTGTGGGTTGCTGTGCTTTTCGCCAAGGGAATCGGTCGAACGGTATTAACCCTAACTATACCGGGTTATACCGTAACAGTCATCTTCCCTTACCTTTTGGTGTTAGGCCTGAGAAGGTCTCCTGTTCCTTCAGCTGGGAAGGAACAGGCTCTCCGTTGTCCTGACACTATCTCCAGGGCCCTGTTAGTGTGAGATAGGGCTTAGGTTCCGGGGTATGAACTTTCCCACCATCAAAGTTTGTTCATACTGACATTAGTCAGGGCTTGGATTAGGGACTCACTAGGTGGTGACCATCCCTCTATCCGTAGTTTCCATGCCTAGTGTAAGGGTATGGTGGGTTGCGCTCCAGCCTGGATCCATGCCCTGTGTAACCATGACAGCGATCGCTGCTTGCCTTCCATTACCTGGGTGGTGAGAGAGGTTGGTATGTACAGTAGGTTGTCCTTGTAGAGGAAACCCTGTTGGTTTTTCAGAACTACTGTACATACCAACCTCTCTCACCACCCAGATAATCAAACTCTGCCATGGCGCACTCCATTAGTGGAACACCCTGTGCAGCTCCTGACTCCTATTTATTGGCCAGAGCGTGGGTGAGCGGAGCCACATAGATGGCCCAGCAGCCACTGCTTCCAGCCTGGAAGGCAAGCAGCGATCGCTGTCATGGTTACACAGGGCATGGATCTAGGCTGGAGCGCAACCCACCGTACCCTTACACCTAGTACCTTTCCCCTTCCCTCCTGTTGTCGGTGTGGGGTTCCCCCCCATCGCTAGGTGATAAGCAGTCCCCCAGTGGCAGCTGACCAGGGGGTCAGAGATACAGAGGGAAAGTACGTGCTCAGGGCAGGCAGAGATCAAGCAAGGTCCGTAAACTAAGTCCGAGGTCAGAGGCGGGCGGCAAGCAAGCAAGGTCCCTAAACGAAGTCCGAGGTCAAAAGCAGGCGGCAAACAGGCAAAATCCGATAATTTCAAAAGCAGGGTCCAGTACACAGCAAAGCAGAACTTGAAAAACACCTTCACATGGGAACTAGGCAAGCTAGTGACCATGAGTTGCTCAGGCATCTTCCTGTGGTAGGAAGCGCCTTTAAATACTTCCTGCAATCCAGCCATAGGCTGGTAAGACAGAGGACATGTACGTCCTACCTCACAAGTGAGGAGAGACACACCCATTCAAGCCCTAACAACAATACAGGTCTCCAGCAGGAAGTAAACTCTATCATGGAGCACAGATGCAACAGTTAAGCTACCTGCTACCCGTGCTTGTCAGCATGGCAGCAGGAGGGAAAGAGGGAGCCCGGCGCCCGTGCACGCGGGTAGGGGCAGCAGCGCTGGCACGGATCGCTGGGCTAAGAGTACCACCCCCCCACCCTCCCCCGCTACACCCCCTCTCCTCAGGCCTGGCCCTAGACAAAAAAAATTCTGAAGAAGAGGGGCATTGATGTTCTCTCTAGGTTCCCAAGATCTTTCCTCACGACCTAACCCCTTCCAATCCACAAGAAACAGGATTTTACCTCTACTCTTCTTCATCTTCATCCCCAGAATAGCTTTTACTTCATAGGCATTTTCATTACTGACCGCAACAGGAGCTGAGGCAGGCTTTTTTAAAAAACGATTCAGGATGACAGGTTTCAGCAGGGAGACGTGGAAGGAATTCGGTACCCGGAGAAAGGCCAGCAGCTTAAGCTTGTAAGAAACATCATTAATTTGCTCAAGAATCTCAAATGGACCGATGAAGCGTGGAGCCAGTTTGTAAGTGGGTACAGGTTTGAGCCTGATGTATTTGAAGGCAAGCCACACTTTATCACCAGGATGGAACTTAGGAGAATCTCTACTAGTGTTGGGCGCGAATATTTGCATCTCGAATTTTAATCATGAATATCGCCAATCATGAATATTTGCAAAGATTTTTTTTTCCTCTGAACCCATGATCCCTCCCTGCTGTAGTTCTGCTGTCCATACATACATGCTACAGACATAGTGCTGTGATGTCACGAGTTCACAACAATACTTAGTGCACCAATCACTAATATGTAGTCAGACCTGCTAAAATGTGAAGTTGTACGTATTGCGCAAAAATATACGCATCATTAATTGCCGATTTGCGCAATAGCGAATATATCGGAGCACTCTATCTGCATATAAAGCTATTGTAATGTTCTGCCGTAGCAATAGTGACCCACGCCTGTATTGCGCGCGCAATACGCCCATATTACATTGCCGATTTTCGCAATCAAGAAAATAACAATAATTTATGATGAATATTCGTCCCTAAATTAGCAAAATATCGCAAATTCGAATATTGCCCCTGCCGCTCATCACTACTCTACATCTTTTATCAGCAGTCTCCTTCTTGCGCACAGAAGCCTCTTTCAGAGCTCCCCTGGTCTTCTCCTCTCTTGAAATTGCAACTGCAGCAGGGATACCAGAAGTAGAAGACACTGGGAGTGGGATATTAGGTTGTTGACCATAAACAACAAAAAATGGTGATTTCTTGGAAGATTCGCTGACATGACTGTTGTACGAAAACTCAGCCCAGGACAATAGTTCAACCCAGTTCGTCGTGATGAATATTAGTGAAGTGGCGCAAAACGTTTGTAAGAATTTGGTTCACACGCTCCACTTGACCGTTGGACTGTGGATGATATGCGGAAAAGAAGTCCAGGGATACATTCAGTAGCTTGCAGAGAGCTCTCCCAAATTTTGACATGAACTGTACACCTCTATCGGACACAATGGGGAGTGGGGAGCCATGGAGACAGAAAATGTGCTTGATAAATTTCTTGGCCAATTGGGGAGCAAAAGGGAGTCCAGGCAGAGGAACAAAATGCACCATTTTAGAGAAGCGGTCTACCACTACCCAAATCACAGAACAACAAGGATAAAGTGGGTGTATCCGTAATAAAGTCCATGGCTATTTGTGTAACACCCCGCAAGGGGGCATTACCACCTTTTGTGTCCCCACACTATCTGTAATGGTTGACCCTGTGTTATCCTGTGTCATCTTGAATATGTATTGCCATGTCCTGCAAAATGTGTACATATATTTCCTTATAAATTACTGTTTAAGTGTAATGTGCCTGGTTCACCAGCAAATGGCGGCAATCATGGCAGTGCTAGTTTTCCTGGAGTGGAACCTTCTATCCATTCCAGCCCTCTCTAGACATGGAGTAGTTCAATGTTAGTGAAGGTCAGAGTAGATTACCCCTATAGGGAAAGTAGCAGAAGTGAGTTCAGAGCAGCCCCTGAAGGGGAAGGCTGTGTGCAAGCCAGCAGAGCACTATCTGCTCTATTAAGCCAAAGAAGAGAATCAAGAGCTTCAGAGCCAGCAGGAAAGATTCATTGGATAAAGATAAAGCTAAAGATACAGATTGAGATAAAGACAAAGTCAGACTACAGAAAGCTAAGTTCCAGCAGAAGAGGAAAAAGTTCCTATTTAATCCAGCCAGCATAGCAGAGCTGAGAGAGAACAGATGTATTAGAACTGAACGTGTTTGCCTGCCAGAAGTTAAGCCAAAACCTGCTGATGACCAAGAAAAAGCTTGAAGCTGTTGAAGAAAAGTTTATTGCAAGTAAAGTTGTGTTCAACGCTAATACAAGTCTGGACTCCAGTTATTTCATCCTCATCCTCATCACCTACCCATTTCAATTGCACCGCTGTGGACGACAACGCCTGGGGTTCCAGGATATTCAGGTAGGAGCACCGTGACAAGTGCTAAACCCATCCCTAAGAGACACTATAGGCAACCCTCTGGCACTCCTACACTGGGGTCCACCATCACCTTCTACAGTACATAGGGTGACGTAGTCCCTCGTTGCTGAAATTCAACTGGCGTCACAACAAAGTTTTAACCCACATATAACATCTTAAAGGGACCCCCTGGTCACTGTCTCACCCAGTAGCATGCTGCATTTGTTGCTAGGGAACCTCAGGAAGAGGAAGCAGAAGGCCAGCTGGATGTTGTTTAGAAGTCTAATTTTGCGCACAGGATGGACAAGCAGCGACAAATTCATGGATGTCTTGTCGAATGGACGCCTACCAGTACCGCTGCGCAATGAGGTCTCTGAAGGTCTTTCGCTGACATGAAAGCACCGCCCCAGCTCCTATAGATGTTGCATCCACCTCCAGAAAAAAATTCCTACTGGCATCAGGACGATGGAGTACTGGAGCCATAGAGAATGCCTGCTTCAAGGCTTGAAGGGCTGATTCAGCCTCAGCAGTCCAACTTTTGTGATTTTACCCTTTGCATGTCAAGGCTGAGATGGGAGCTGTCAAAGAAGAGAAGTGTGGCACAAACTGGCGGTAGTAGTTGGCGAACCCCAGGAAATGTTGAATTGCCTTTAAACCAGGAGGACAATGCGACTTCAAAATTGCAGACAGCTTTTCAGGATCCATCTGCAGGCCAGTATCAGATATTATGTACCCCAAAAATGGAAGCGAGAATTGTTCGAAGATGCATTTTTCAAATTTGGCGTACAGATTATTCTCTCTTCGCCTTTGAAGAACCAGACAAACCGGCCTCCGGTGAGTAGCCAAATCGGGAGAGAAGATTAGAATATCGTCAAGATAGACCACAACACTGGAATAGAGTAAGTCTCTGAAGTCATCATTGACGAATTCTTGAAATACCACTTGTCCCCTTGACGAATTCGGATCAAGTTGTAGGCACCACACAGATCTAATTTGGAGAAGATCTTAGCTCCTCTGAGGCGGTCAAGCAACTCTGGAATAAGGGGAAGAGGGTATTTGTTCTTGACTGTGATCTTATTTAGACCCCTATAATTAGTGTTGAGCGAACAGTTCGCGCATCGTTCGGGTTCGTACCAAATTTTGGGGTGTCCGGGACCCGGACCCGAACCCGGACATTTTCAAAAAAGTTCGGGTTCGGGTTCGGTGTTCGTCGATTTCTTCCCGCTTTCTGAAGGGCTGCACAGCAGCCAATCAGCTAGCGTCTTACTTCTTGCCCTAAGAAGCCATCACAGCCATGCCTACTAATGGCATGGCTGTGATTGGCCAAGTGCAGCATGTGACCCAGCCTCTATTTAAGCTGGAGTCACGTAGCGCCGCACGTCACACTGCTCTGACTAGTGTAGGAGAGGATGCAGCTTCTGTGAGGGCGAGATAGGCAGGGAAAAGTCAGCAACAGCACCTAATGAACGGATCGATCTGCAGCTGAGAATCAGTGAACTTCTGCTATTTACTTGATTGCTGGTTTTTGGCTGCACAGAGCGTTTTTCTGTCACTTATTTTCTGGGTTGATCGGCGGCCATTTTGTGACTTGTGGTGCTCCAGAACAAGCTGCCACACATCCATCAATGCTTCAATACTATTTTTTTTTTTGCTATATCCTCCATCAGGGGCTTGGCTGTGCTAATTGTCACCCCTAGAAACTCAGGATAGCAATTTCTATATTTTATTAAGGGGTTAAATACAATTGCCCAAATACCAATCCCCTAAATCTGGTGTTCCAGCTTTGGCTAGACAAGCATAATACTGTCTGCTGTCTGGCAAAGGATAGATTATTTTCTGGGGTGAAATTCAATTGGCAAAATAGCAAAACCATACATCAGTGGTTTCAGCAGTGGCTGGCAAAATATAATAGTGTCCGCCAAAACAGATATTTTGGTTTGGGGTTAAATTCAATTGCCAAAATAGCAATACCATACATCAGTGGTTTCAGCAGTGGCTGGCAAAATATATTAGTGTTTCCTCCAAAACATATATTTTGTTCTGGGGTGAAATTCACTTGCCAAAATAGCAACACCCTAAATCTGGTGTCACAGCTGTGCCTGGCAAACTATATTAGTATCCGCAAAAACATATATTTTCTTCTGGGGTGAAATTCACTTGCCAAAATAGCAACACCCTAAATCTGGTGTCACAGCTGTGCCTGGCAAACTATATTAGTATCCGCAAAAACATATATTTTGTTCTGGGGTGAAATTCACTTGCCAAAATAGCAATCCACTAAATCTGGTGTCACAGCTGAGCCTGGCAAACTATATTATTATCCGCAAAAACATATATTTTGTTCTGGGGTGAAATTCACTTGCCAAAATAGCAATCCACTAAATCTGGTGTCACAGCTGAGCCTGGCAAACTATATTATTATCCGCAAAAACATATATTTTGTTCTGGGGTGAAATTCACTTGCCAAAATAGCAATCCTCTAAATCTGGTGTCACAGCTGAGCCTGGCAAACTATATTAGTATCCGCAAAAACATATATTTTCTTCTGGGGTGAAATTCACTTGCCAAAATAGCAACACCCTAAATCTGGTGTCACAGCTGAGCCTGGCAAACTATATTAGTATCCGCAAAAACATATATTTTCTTCTGGGGTGAAATTCACTTGCCAAAATAGCAATCCACTAAATCTGGTGTCACAGCTGAGCCTGGCAAACTATATTATTATCCGCAAAAACATATATTTTGTTCTGGGGTGAAATTCACTTGCCAAAATAGCAATCCACTAAATCTGGTGTCACAGCTGAGCCTGGCAAACTATATTATTATCCGCAAAAACATATATTTTGTTCTGGGGTGAAATTCACTTGCCAAAATAGCAATCCACTAAATCTGGTGTCACAGCTGAGCCTGGCAAACTATATTATTATCCGCAAAAACATATATTTTGTTCTGGGGTGAAATTCACTTGCCAAAATAGCAATCCTCTAAATCTGGTGTCACAGCTGAGCCTGGCAAACTATATTAGTATCCGCAAAAACATATATTTTCTTCTGGGGTGAAATTCACTTGCCAAAATAGCAACACCCTAAATCTGGTGTCACAGCTGAGCCTGGCAAACTATATTAGTATCCGCAAAAACATATATTTTCTTCTGGGGTGAAATTCACTTGCCAAAATAGCAATCCACTAAATCTGGTGTCACAGCTGAGCCTGGCAAACTATATTATTATCCGCAAAAACATATATTTTGTTCTGGGGTGAAATTCACTTGCCAAAATAGCAATCCACTAAATCTGGTGTCACAGCTGAGCCTGGCAAACTATATTATTATCCGCAAAAACATATATTTTGTTCTGGGGTGAAATTCACTTGCCAAAATAGCAATCCACTAAATCTGGTGTCACAGCTGAGCCTGGCAAACTATATTATTATCCGCAAAAACATATATTTTGTTCTGGGGTGAAATTCACTTGCCAAAATAGCAATCCACTAAATCTGGTGTCACAGCTGAGCCTGGCAAACTATATTAGTATCCGCAAAAACATATATTTTCTTCTGGGGTGAAATTCACTTGCCAAAATAGCAATCCACTAAATCTGGTGTCACAGCTGAGCCTGGCAAACTATATTAGTATCCGCAAAAACATATATTTTGTTCTGGGGTGAAATTCACTTGCCAAAATAGCAATCCTCTAAATCTGGTGTCACAGCTGAGCCTGGCAAACTATATTAGTATCCGCAAAAACATATATTTTCTTCTGGGGTGAAATTCACTTGCCAAAATAGCAACACCCTAAATCTGGTGTCACAGCTGAGCCTGGCAAACTATATTAGTATCCGCAAAAACATATATTTTCTTCTGGGGTGAAATTCACTTGCCAAAATAGCAATCCACTAAATCTGGTGTCACAGCTGAGCCTGGCAAACTATATTAGTATCCGCAAAAACATATATTTTGTTCTGGGGTGAAATTCACTTGCCAAAATAGCAATCCACTAAATCTGGTGTCACAGCTGAGCCTGGCAAACTATATTATTATCCGCAAAAACATATATTTTGTTCTGGGGTGAAATTCACTTGCCAAAATAGCAATCCACTAAATCTGGTGTCACAGCTGAGCCTGGCAAACTATATTATTATCCGCAAAAACATATATTTTGTTCTGGGGTGAAATTCACTTGCCAAAATAGCAATCCTCTAAATCTGGTGTCACAGCTGAGCCTGGCAAACTATATTAGTATCCGCAAAAACATATATTTTCTTCTGGGGTGAAATTCACTTGCCAAAATAGCAACACCCTAAATCTGGTGTCACAGCTGAGCCTGGCAAACTATATTATTATCCGCAAAAACATATATTTTGTTCTGGGGTGAAATTCACTTGCCAAAATAGCAATCCTCTAAATCTGGTGTCACAGCTGAGCCTGGCAAACTATATTAGTATCCGCAAAAACATATATTTTCTTCTGGGGTGAAATTCACTTGCCAAAATAGCAACACCCTAAATCTGGTGTCACAGCTGAGCCTGGCAAACTATATTAGTATCCGCAAAAACATATATTTTGTTCTGGGGTGAAATTCACTTGCCAAAATAGCAACACCCTAAATCTGGTGTCACAGCTGTGCCTGGCAAACTATATTAGTATCCGCAAAAACATATATTTTCTTCTGGGGTGAAATTCACTTGCCAATATAGCAACCCCTAAATCTGGTGTCACAGCTGAGCCTGTCAAACTATAATAGTATCCGCAAAAACATATATTTTGTTCTGGGGTGAAATTCACTTGCCAAAATAGCAATCCACTAAATCTGGTGTCACAGCTGAGCCTGGCAAACTATATTAGTATCCGCAAAAACATATATTTTCTTCTGGGGTGAAATTCACTTGCCAAAATAGCAATACCCTAAATCTGGTGTCACAGCTGTTGCAGGCCCATTGTAAATCTGTCCATAAAAGGATACCTTTCATCCAGGGCCTAAATACTTGCCCTAAAAGAGATATTCCCTAAATCAGTGGTTACTGCTGTGCCTGGATTAGTGTAATAAGCTACATAAACAAATAGGCAGATAGTGGTAGGTGCCTGTAAAAAAGGCCTGAATTTGAAATCAATACATTGGGCCAAATATTTTTTCCTTATTGTGGTGCTTGGTGAACGGTAACAATGAGGAAAACATCTAGTAAGGGACGCGGACGCGGTCGTGGTGGTGTTAGTGTACCCTCTGGTGCTGGGAGAGGACGTGGCCATTCTGCCACAGCCACACGTCCTAGTGAACCAACTACCTCAAGTTCCAGTACCCGCCAGAATTTACAGCGATATTTGGTGGGGCCCAATGCCGTTCTAAGGATGGTAAGGCCTGAGCAGGTACAGGCGCTAGTCAATTGGGTGGCCGACAGTGGATCCAGCACGTTCACAACATTATCTCCCACCCAGTCTTCTGCAGAAAGCGCACAGGTGGCACCTGAAAACCAAGCCCATCAGTCTGTCACATCACCCCCATGCATATCAGGGAAACTGTCTGAGCCTCAAGTTATGCAGCAGTCTCTTATGCTGTTTGAAGACTCTGCTGGCAGGGTTTCCCAAGGGAATCCACCTAGCCCTTCCCCTGTGGTGGAAGACATAGAATGCACTGATGCACAACCTCTGATGTTTACTGATGATGAGGACATGGGAATACCACCTCATCGGAGTCCGCACGTCTCTGATGATGACGAAACACAGGTGCCAACTGCTGCGTCTTTCTGCAGTGTGCAGACCGAACAGGAGGACAGGGAGGAAGACTGTGTGGAAGACGATGCAGGGGACGATGAGGTCCTAGACCCCACATGGAATGAAGGTCGTGCCACTGACTTTCATAGTTCAGAGGAAGAGGCAGTGGTGAGACCGAGCCAACAGCGTAGCAAAAGAGGGAGCAGGGGGCAAAAGCAGAACAGCCGCCGCCAAGAGAGTTCGCCTGATACAGGCCACCGCCACCAGGGACCGAGCACCCCAAAGGCAGCTTCAAGGAGTTCCCTGGCATGGCACTTCTTTAAACAATGTGCTGACGACAAGACCCGAGTGGTTTGCACGCTGTGCCATCAGATCCTGAAGCGAGGCATTAACGTTCTGAACCTTAGCACAACCTGCATGACCAGGCATCTACATGCAAAGCATGAACTGCAGTGGAGTAAACACCTTAAAAGCAAGGAACTCACTCAGGCTCCCCTGCTCCCTCTTCTGCTGCTGCCTCGGCCTCTTCCTCCGCCTCGGGAGGAATGTTGGCACCTGCCGCCCACCAAACAGAGGATGTGCCAGCGACACCACCACCTGCGTCACCAAGCATCTCCCACCATGTCACACGGCAGCGTTCAGCTCTCCATCTCACAAACCTTGGAGAGAAAGCGTAAATTCCCACCTAGCCACCCTCGAGCCCTGGGCCTGAATGCCAGCATTTCTAAACTACTGGCCTTTGAAATGCTGTCATTCAGGCTGAGTGGACACAGACAGCTTCAAACAGCTGATGTCCATGGCTGTCCCACAGTATGTTGTCCCCAGCCGCCACTACTTCTCCAAGACAGCCGTGCCTTCCCTGCACATGCAAGTGTCCGATAAAATCAAGTGTGCACTGCGCAGCGCCATTTGTGGCAAGGTCCACCTAACCACAGATACGTGGACCAGTAAGCACGGCCAGGGACGCTATATCTCCCTAACTGCACACTGGGTAAATGTAGTGGCGGCTGGGCCCCAGGCGGAGAGTTCCTTGGCGCACGTCCTTCCGCCGCCAAGGATCACAGGGCATCATTGTTTGCCTCCTGTAGCCTCCTCCTCCTACTCGGCTTCCTCCTCCTCTGCTTCCACCAGCTCATCCAGTCAGCCACACACCTTCACCACCAACTTCAGCACAGCCGGGGTAAACGTCAGCAGGCCATTCTGAAACTCATATGTTTGGGGACAGGCCCCACACCGCGCAGGAGTTGTGGCGGGGTATTGAACAACAGACCGACCAGTGGTTGCTGCCGGTGGGCCTCAAGCCCGGCCTGGTGGTGTGCGATAATGGGCGAAATCTCGTCGCAGCTCTGGGACTAGCCGGTTTGGCGCACATCCCTTGCCTGGCGCATGTGCTGAATTTGGTGGTGCAGAAGTTCATTCACAACTACCCCAACATGTCAGAGCTGCTGCATAAAGTGAGGGCCGTCTGTGCGCGATTCCGGCGTTCACATCCTGCCGCTGCTCGCCTGTCTGCGCTACAGCGTAACTCGGCCTTCCCGCTCACCGCCTCATATGCGACGTGCCCACCAGGTGGAACTCCACCTTGCACATGCTGGAGAGACTGTGCGAGCAGCAGCAGGCCATAGTGGAGTTTCAGCTGCAGCACGCACGCGTCAGTCGCACTGCGGAACAGCACCACTTCACCACCAATGATTGGGCCTCCATGCGAGACCTGTGTGCCCTGTTGCGCTGTTTCGAGTACTCCACCAACATGGCCAGTGGCGATGACACCGTTATCAGCGTTACAATACCACTTCTATGTCTCCTTGAGAAAACGCTTAGGGCGATGATGGAAGAGGAGGTGGCCCAGGAGGAGGAGGAGGAGGAGGAGGAGGATGAGGGGTCATTTTTAGCACTTTCAGGCCAGTCTGTTAGAAGTGGCTCAGAGGGAGGTTTTTGCAACAGCAGAGGCCAGGTACAAATGTGGCCAGCCAGGGCCCACTACTGGAGGACGAGGAGGATGAGGAGGAGGTGGAGGAGGATGAGGATGAAGCAGGTTCACAGCGGGGTGGCACCCGACACAGCTCAGGCCCATCACTGGTGCGTGGCTGGGGGGATAGGGAGGACGATGACGATACGCCTCCCACAGAGGACAGCTTGTCCTTACCTCTGGGGAGCCTGGCACACATGAGCGACTACATGCTGCAGTGCCTGCGCAACGACAGCAGAGTTGCCCACATTTTAACGTGTGCGGACTACTGGGTTGCCACCCTGCTGGATCCCCGATACAAAGACAATGTGCCCACCTTACTTCCTGCACTGGAGCGTGATAGGAAGATGCGCGAGTTCAAGCGCACGCTGGTAGAGGCGCTCCTGAGAGCATTCCCAAATGTCACAGGGGAACAGGTGGAAGCCCAAGGCGAAGGCAGGAGAGGAGCAAGAGGTCGCCAACGCAGCAGTGTCACGGCCAGCTCTTCTGAGGGCAGGGTTAGCATGGCAGAAATGTGGAAAAGTTTTGTCTCCACGCCACAGCTAACTGCACAACCACCTGATACGGAACGTGTTAGCAGGAGGCAGCATTTCACTAACATGGTTGAACAGTGCGTCTGCACACCCCTCCACGTACTGACTGATGGTTCGGCCCCATTCAACTTCTGGGTCTCCAAATTGTCCACGTGGCCAGAGTTAGCATTTTATGCCTTGGAGGTGCTGGCCTGCCCGGCGGCCAGCGTTTTGTCTGAACGTGTATTCAGCACGGCAGGGGCGTCATTACTGACAAGCGCAGCCGCCTGTCCACAGCCAACGTGGACAAGCTGGCGTTCATAAAAATGAACCAGGCATGGATCCCACAGGACCTGTGCCTCCCTTGTGCAGAATAGACATTTCCCTCCCCATCAACCATGTATTCTTGTACTCTGGGGCACTTCTTTATTGAATCCTCATTTTTTACTTTACCATGATCTTGCGGTGCAACCCAAAGTTGAATGAACCTCTCCTCTGTCTGGGTGCTGGTCCAAAATACATGAGAGTGACATTCTCCGTTGGTGGTTGATATGACGCATGATTCCTTGCTGTGGGACCTCTCTCCTCTGTCTGGGTGCTGGTCCAAAATACATGAGAGTGACATTCTCCGTTGGTGGTTGATATGACGCATGATTCCTTGCTGTGGGACCTCTCTCCTCTGTCTGTGTGCTGGGCCTAAATAAATGAGAGTGACATTCTCCGGTGGTGGGTGATATGACGCATGATTCCATGCTGTGGGACCTGTATCCTCTGTCTGGGTGCTGGTCCAAAATACATGAGTGGCCTTCTCCGGTGGTGGGTGATATGACGCATGATTCCATGCTGTGGGACCTGTATCCTCTGTCTGGGTGCTGGTCCAAAATACATGAAGTGGCCTTCTCCGGTGGTGGGTGATATGACGCATGATTCCATGCTGTGGGACCTGTATCCTCTGTCTGGGTGCTGGTCCAAAATACATGAAGTGGCCTTCTCCGGTGGTGGGTGATATGACGCATGATTCCATGCTGTGGGACCTGTATCCTCTGTCTGGGTGCTGGTCCAAAATACATGAAGTGACATTCTCCGGTGCAGGGTGATATGACGCATGATTCCTTGCTGTGGGACCTGTATCCTCTGTCTGGGTGCAGGGTCAGAGTCTCTCAAAGTGGCCTTCTCTTGTGGTGGGTGATGTGAAGCTGATGTTTGTGCCATCTGACATGGTTGCCGGGGTCCCATTAAATGGTGTCCTACTCCTGTGGTGGGTGATCTAAATGCCTGATTCTCTGCTGTGAAAACCCCTCTCCTCCGCCTGGGTGCAGGGGTCAAAGTCTCTCAAAGTGGCCTTCTCTTGTGCTGGGTGATGTGAAGCTGATATTTGTGCCATCTGACATGGTTGCCGGGGTCCCATTAAATGGTGTCCTACTCCTGTGGTGGGTGATCTAAATACATGATTCTCTGCTGTGAAAACCTCTCTCCTCCGTCTGGGTGCAGGGGTCAAAGTCTCTCAAAGTGGCCTTCTCTTGTGCTGGGTGATGTGAAGCTGATGTTTGTGCCATCTGACATGGTTGCCGGGGTCCCATTAAATGGTGTCCTACTCCTGTGGTGGGTGATCTAAATGCCTGATTCTCTGCTGTGAAAACCCCTCTCCTCCGCCTGGGTGCAGGGGTCAAAGTCTCTCAAAGTGGCCTTCTCTTGTGCTGGGTGATGTGAAGCTGATGTTTGTGCCATCTGACATGGTTGCCGGGGTCCCATTAAATGGTGTCCTACTCCTGTGGTGGGTGATCTAAATGCCTGATTCTCTGCTGTGAAAACCCCTCTCCTCTGTCTGGGTGCTGGTCCCAAATAAATGAGAGTGGCCTTCTCCGGTGGTGGTTGATATGACGCATGATTCCTTGATGTGGGACCTGTATCCTCTGTCTGGGTGCTGGTCCAAAATAAATGAGAGTGGCCTTCTCCGGTGGGGGTTGATATGACGCCTTATTCCTTGCTGTGGGACCTCTCTCCTCTGTCTGGGTGCTGGTCCAAAATACATGAGAGTGGCCTTCTCCGGTGGTGGTTGATATGACGCATGATTCCTTGATGTGGGACCTGTATCCTCTGTCTGGGTGCTGGTCCAAACTAAATGAGAGTGGCCTTCTCCGGTGGTGGTTGATATGACGCATGATTCCTTGATGTGGGACCTCTATCCTCTGTCTGGGTGCTGGTCCAAAATAAATGAGAGTGGCCTTCTCCGGTGGTGGTTGATATGACTCATGATTCCTTGATGTGGGACCTCTCTCCTCTGTCTGGGTGCTGGTCCAAAATACATGAAGTGGCCTTCTCCGGTGGTGGGTGATATGACGCATGATTCCATGCTGTGGGACCTGTATCCTCTGTCTGGGTGCTGGTCCAAAATACATGAGTGACATTCTCCGGTGCAGGGTGATATGACGCATGATTCCTTGCTGTGGGACCTGTATCCTCTGTCTGGGTGCTGGTCCAAAATACATGAGAGTGACATTCTCCGGTGCAGGGTGATATGACGCATGATTCCTGGCTGTGGGACCTCTCTTCAATTGATATTGGTTAATTTTTATTTATTTTATTTAATTTTAATTCATTTCCCTATCCACATTTGTTTGCAGGGGATTTTTCTACACTTTGCTGCCTTTGGCAGCCCTCTAGCCCTTTCCTGGACTATTTTACAGCCTTTTTTGTGCCTAAAAGTTCGGGTCCCCATTGACTTCAATGGGGTTCGGGTTCGGGATAAAGTTCGGATCGAGTTCGAATCCCGAACCCGAACATTTCCGGGAAGTTCGGCCGAACTTCTCGAACCCGAACATCCAGGTGTTCGCTCATCTCTACCTATAATCGATGCATGGCTGGAGATAAATACGACCACGGGGAGGTGAAGAACCAGGAATCAGGTCTATAGGTCATAGGGCCTTTGTGGAGGTAATGTCTCAGCCTCCTTCTTATCAAAGACGTCAGCATAGGTGTGATAAGCTGCAGGCAGATCTTCAAGATTTGATGGTACCTGGGGTAACCGAGCACGCTGAACAGGAGAAAGACATTTTCCAAGGCAGTCCCCAACAAAGCACCTCTCAGGACTTCCAATCAAGAAGAGGTTCATGGATACGCAGCCATGGCAGCCCCAAAAGGAGAGGATGAGGCAGACTTGGAAGATTTAAGACTGAAATTTCTTCCATATGGAGAGCTCCCACCTGTAGTTTCACAGGTTCAGTAGAAAATTGTACGGACTCAGATAGAGCTCTTCCATCGACAGATGACACCATTAATGATCTTTGCAGGCGTCGGACTGGAATACGATATCGATCCACCTCTCTGGCACGTTCCTGGAACCGCAAAGCAATTAGAGTAGCCAGGGAAATGAGGTCATCCAAGGTAGAAGGAACATCCTATCCAGCCAGCTCGTCCTAAATTTTCCCACAGAGACCTTTCCAAAAGGTAGCCACGAGTGCTTTATTATTCCAGCCAAGTTTAGAGGCCAGCGTACGGAACTGGACTGCATACTGGCCCGCGGATTGGCTCCCTTGACACAACTGCAGTATAGAGGATGCGGCTGAGGTCATGCATCCTGGCTCGTCGAACACCCTGCGGAAGGCTTCTAGGAAGGCCTGTAGATCCATTATGACTGGGTCATTTCTTTCCCAGAGAGGGTTGATCCAGGCCAGTGCCTCTCGAGTAAGGTGTGACATAAGAATCGCCACTTTGGCTCGGTCCGAGGCAAATTGGTGAGGCAAGAGTTCAAAATGAAGGTTGCATTGATTTACGAACCCCCAGCATTGCTTAGGGTCACCATTGGAGCTTGGAGGAGCTGAATTGTAAGGTCAAGATCCTGGTACGTAGAAAGATGGCGGAGGAGGAGCCGGGTTAACCACGGCCGAGGGACCCGATGATGCTGGTTTAGCAGACGTTAGGTCATTTAGACACATATTAGTATTACATAAATAGCTTACACTGTTGGGCCAACTCCTGGTGTAAATCGGTGAGACTGGGAGGGTTCACATCAGCGGGGTCCATGGCCAGAGCAACCTGTTATGCAAGCGGGTGTGGATCTACTGCACCACTGACTGGCTATACTCTGGAGGGGCATGACTAAGCAACTACCTGGTATTCACTAGAGCCTCTGATGGTGGGGATAGGCTTGGGCCGTTAAGATAGTTGCCAGGTGCCGGGGGGGCGTGGCCTGCAGCCATACTGAACGGACGCATCTTTCCTGTGCTCCTGCTCACAACCTTAAATCCAGTGGCATCATCGCCTCAAAGCACACACAAACCCCCTAAAACAAGCAGCGCTGGACTATAGAAACCCAAAGCTTTCTTTTAAGCCCTGTCTGACCTCTCTAGAGGACGTGGGGTGGGGGGCGTAGTCGTGGCCTACTGTGGCCTGGATGGTCAGTTGGATCCCTGACCTGGATTTCCTGCCGCCGAGATAAAAGTGGAGAGAACAACACCTTCCGGGTCTTGACAGGAGACCCCTGCAGCAGCGCGGACCTTACCACAATAAGAGACGGTGCACCGACCAATGAAAAGTAGCGTACGTGCCGTGGATGATGGGGGCCTGGTAAGAGGATACCGCTGCCAAACGAAGACCAGCTTGCGATATGGGATCTCGGGGCATCCCTCACGGAAACCCCGTCACAACTAACGGCTCTAAGACTGAGAAAGGAGATTGAGGATTGAAGGGTGAGTCGCCCAATAAGGTACCACCAATCGCGGGCTTTACCTCGCGCCCTTTGTAGGGCCCGTCGGCAGCAGCGGGCAGACCTAATTGGAAGCTGAACGCTGATAGGGGCCCCCTACACCACAAAGCACTGTGCTCTGAACCCCTCACCTTGTAGGCATATAGGCTGCAGATCCTGCCGGGGAGCCCCCCAGTTTATCATAAAGTCTGCTATAATACTAACTACAGCTACAGCAGAGAACATCCTGTCTATAATAGCAGGTCATATACAGATCTATAAACTGTTCATCCATAAAATTTACATCCATTGAATGTACCTATCAGAGGGAAAAGCATATCCAACCATTATCTTAAACATGCATATAAAAGAAGAGTATTGAAAGATTTGAACTTGCAGCATACCTATAATGCCTCTTTTCTTCCACCAGAGGGCAGCAGATCTCCACTAGTAACTTCACAGCTTTTCTTTATCCCTCCTCTACTAGATGTGCTGAACTTAAATCTTTCCTGTATGCACCGCTAAAGAGTGTGATAAATTGTCAACATAAGTGTTGGGACCATAGGCCTAGCTCATATGGTGAAGGTCGGAAAATACACTGGCCCTGGGTTCCGTCATCCTAAATTTATCCACTCTTCAGGTTCGTCCCAAACCAGCCTCAGAGACTACGTTATGAAATCCGCGCAATCTCTTTCCAATAAGCCATCTCAACCTGGCAAAATGAAATCTGCTCGTTCCACCCCTAAGCAGACAACAAGAGATAGTGACACAGAAGAGGCTATGGACCCCGATATGGACTCTCAGTTTTCTAGAAGTTTTCTTTCACAAGCATTATCCAAAGCCTTAAATCCGGTTCTAGATGAACTGGTGGAAATTAAAAAAGAAGTTGTGCAAGTTGGCCAAAGAGTTGACCACCTCGAATCTTCATCCTCTGCGCTATTGAACCACGCATCACAGATCTCTGATTCACTCGAAACCTACAAGCAACACCTCAACCGTCTCTACAATTTACAAGAAGATCAAGAAAATAGAGGAGAGGAGAAATAACATAAGATTCAGAGGAGTAGCGGAAACGGTAACGGCAGCGGCCATTCACAAAGCTGTCACAGAAATCATTCAAAATCTTCTGGGAGAAGACTATACAGAACCAATTATTATCAAGTGAGCACATAACGCTTTACGACCCAAGCCCTTGGAACCACCCAGAGACATTATTTGCAGACTCCTCAATTTTGCTCAAAAGGATCTCATTATGAAAAGGGCCAGAGAACAAACAAATATTGAATACTGAAACCGCTTACAGACCTCCTGAGACACTGTCGTATTGCTTTCAGATGGCTTTTCCCCTTTGGCCTGATGATCCCTTGGAAAGATAGAAAGCTAATCATCAAATCTCACAGGGATCTTAAAGACGCTCTTGCCCTAAAGGAAATTGAGGACCTGGACATTCAAGATTGGGTTGCCCACTGCCGACATCAGTGTTCCAGCAGCTCCTCCCCCACCCATTCCTTGGGAGATGATTCATCATGGGAAGACGCAGAAACAAAAGAAGAAGAGACTGATGACACCCAGACTCATTTTTAATGAAGATGAATAAATACCCAGTTTAGCGTCTCCTTTACGGATAAGATGATTTCTGTTTTTCCACCTGTCTCCTTAACATTTCTCTCCTTGGGTCTTTGGTCATTTCCCCCCTGGATGAAGATTCCAATACACATTCTCCACTCCCTGGCATATCCCAATGCCGGGCTGCGAAGACACGGGGCTTGCGGGGGATGTGGCCAGGATCACTATTTCTCAAGTTCACACCTGAGTAGTATCTTGGCTCCCTACTGCCTTTGATTCACTCATATTTACTTTATTTACTATCACCATTAAGTAAATCATCATAGTTATGACTCTTCCCCTTTCTTCTCTCTTATGCTTTTCCCTTCCAACCTCCAATCACACTCATATAGATGAAGGGGTGTTTGAACCTAAGCAGGTTCTTCCTTGGGGATAATTATTCCAAAATTAATAGTTCTTCCCTTTTGGAGGTTTGCTCTTTGTTAATTTATGTTTTGTTTTTTTCCATGTTTTCCACACAGTTACAAGCCTAACCCCCCCCCCATACCTACCCCCAATGTGAGGACGTCATACTGCTGCATGACTTTGCAGACGGTTACACGAGTTGGTATGTACAACGGCTTGGCATTTTATCGCTCCCCCAATGGGTAAATGGCTGAACTAAGATTGGTAACTTACAACGTCAGAGGCTTGAAATCACCCATAAAAAGGAATCAAATATTCCGACAGTTCCATAGGGATAAAGCCCAAGTAGAGTTTCTACAAGAAAACTACTATAAACATAACAAAGCCCCAAACCTATCCAGATCCACATACAACTTATGGTTTCATAGCACGTCTGAGTTCTCAAACTGGTTAGGTGTTAGTATTGGAATCCATAAAAATACTTCTTTTACACTTAAAGATATTAAGACTGACCCTCATGGAAGATATCTATTTGTAAAAGGAGAACTGGAGAACCAGACCTTTACATTGGTTAACCTATATGCTCCCAACACTGGCCAGAAAAAATGGCTCCTCGCCATTTTGTCCAAAATAGAGGATTTCAGGGAGGGTATCCTGATAGTAGCAGGAGATCTAAATGTCTCTTTAAACTCGACCCTGGACTCCTCCGTGGGCAAATCAGCTATTTCCAAATCTGCATTGCTAGCCATACAACATAGTCTGCATTCAAATGGTTTGGTTGACACCTGGCGTGCGACACATCCCACCACCAAAGATTATACCAATTACTCTTTTCCCCATAATTCTTATCACAGATTAGATTACATATTCGTTCCCAACTCATTTTTACATCTATACACAGATATTAACATTGGCTCAATGATCCATTCAGACCATTTCCCAGTCTCCCTTATCCTTCGAATCCCTAATTCAACCCCTAAAGCATATGGCTGGAGACTAAATTAAACCATTCTGGATAACCCAGAGGTTAAACAAACAATTGAAAAGCGATTAACAGACTTCTTTACACTGAACAACAGGGAAGGGATCCCCCCTCATCTTTTATGGGAATCACACAAAGCTTCTATTAGAGTACAGTTTATATCATTAGCATCCTTTCTACACAAAAACAAGCTAAAGAAAATAGACGCTGTAAACGAAAAAATACATTAACTAGAGACAGCCCATAAACGTCTTCAAACGTCAGATCTATTAAGAGAAGAGCTTCGTGATATTCTAAACACTACCTCTGCGAAATACCTCCTGTCAATGAAACAGAAATGTTTCACCCACGGAAATAAACCCACTAAATTTATGATCGCCATGATGAAGCAACGCCAAAGAAAGTCAAGGATCGCAGCTATTAGACTTGACAACCGTTGTGTATCAGAGGAGACCAATATCGCAAAAGCGTTTCACTCTTATTACACTGAACTTTATAATATAAACACAGTGGACACAGCGGAGACTAAATTGCAGAAAAATGACTTAGCCACCCACTTCCTTGAAAAGTTGAACCTACCAACATTATCTCCCACACAAACATCAGAGTTGTGCTCACCCATTACCATTAAAGAGATTCTTGCCACAATTAGATCCATGGCAAAAGGGAAGGCCCCAGGCCCAGGTGGCCTCCCATTACTATACTACAACACCTTGTTCGAGACCCTCAGTCCCTATTTGCTAAATATGTGTAATTCCGCCCTACAGGGTTCCCCTTTTTACCACAAACTCTAAACACAACTATAACACTAATTCAAAAACCCCAGAAGGACAAGGGTGGTACTTATAAGATCATTAATGCAATCGCCCTAGCAAAAAAACATAACAAACCCCTGACACTAATCAGCACCGATGCCGAAAAGGCTTTTGATCGAGTTGCTTGGCCTTTTATACGTATGGTGTTAGGAAAATTCGGCTTCCCAGACCAATTTGTTTAATCCATTTTCACCATGTATGCTTTACCGAGCGCATATATAAAGATTAATGACTCCTTCTCTCCCGTGGTCCATATCACTGATGGGATGAGGCAGGGCTGTCCCCTGTCCCCCATCTTGTTTATTCTGACTTTAGAACCCCTCTTACAAAGAATCAGACAAGACCCCCTAACACATGGTCTACAATGTTCTCTATTAGACATTAAACAAGCAGCCTACACTGATGACTTATTTTTGTTGGTGTCTAACCCATCTCAAGCTTTCCCCACACTATTGAAGATATTTGACAAATTCAGTCATATCTCCAACTACCAAATCGATCCTTCGAAATCACAGGCGATAGGCATTAATATTTGTAAAAGAGAGATGAACATTCTACAGACTTCATCATCATTTCAATGGGATAAAAGCTCCATTAAATTTCTGGGGGTCAATATATCCTCTGACCTAGTCAAGTTGTATGAACTAAATTACAAGCCCTTGTTAAGTAAAATCCCCCAAATTCTGGAATCCTGGTCTCCATCCTATATCTCCTGGCTGGGTCACAAAAACATCTTTAACTCCCTAATTATGCCCAAGCTGACCTATTTAATGCAGGTTCTCCCCATTTCACTACCCTCTCAATTTTTTACACAATTCAGGAGACTTAGCTCCAAATATATTTGGGACAATAAAAAGCCCAGACTTGCATACAACATTTTACAGCTCCCATTTACCCATGGAGGACTAGGTTACCCTTCACCAAATAGAACATATACTGCCATACATCTCTCACGTATAATAGATTGGGTTAGAGAACTACCTGATAAACAGTGGATTGCTTTGGAAAAAGAGATTATCCACTCCTCATTGAGGTACATCACCCTCTCTAACACTCTTAGTTAAAGCCATGCTTGAAGTATGGAAGAAAAATACTATCAGGACGCTTTGCTATAAATTCCCGACCCCTTTGCTCCAGAGTAGAGACTGCTTAGATCCTGAACATCCAGGCTATCAATCTCTCCCTTACACCCTGAAAACATGCACTCTTGGTTTGGAAGCGGCGCTTGATCAGGATGGGTCTTTATATGAACCAATGACCCTCTGCAAAAAACTAAACTTAACTGCTTTAAATACGCTACAATACCAGTATGTTAGATCTTGTATACCGAAATGCATTTCCCCTGGATCTGGATCTCCGGAACTTGCGTGGTATGAAAAATTACTTTCTCAAAGTGCCACACCCACTAAAACTCTTTCAAGAATTAGCAAACAGCTGCTAGAGTTAGAAAAACCACATTCCCTTTATTATATTAGAGAATGGAAGAGAGACCTGCGGTAAAAATTCTCCAAGGTTGATGTCAAAGCGATACTTCTGGTGCCTAAGATGGTATCTAGGTGCACCACCATTCAAGAAAATGCATATAAAATCCTCACCAGATGGTACATGACTCCAGACAAATTGCATAGAATATATGGAACAACTTCCAATAATTGTTGGAGATGTCATAACCAAAAAGGGGACTTTCTGCAAATATGGTGGGCATGCAATAAGATCTCTCCTTACTGGGAGGAAATATTTAAACAGATCAGGTAGTTGCTATCAATATCAGAGAATAAATTACGGTATCTCCCCGATGTAGCTCCTTTCCCTACTCCCAGATAATATTATAGCCAAGGAAAGAACTCTGATTAGAATACTATTGGAAGCTTCCAGGTTGATTATAGCTTCAAACTGGAAATTGGAGTCTCCCCCGACTATTGCCCAGTAGGTCAACAAAGTAAATGATATAGTAAGATTGGAGGAGCTGTCGCATTGGGAATCACGTTCTCATCCAAAGTTCGTAGAGATCTGGTCACCATGGAAAAAGAGATCCTCTCACTAGCCATAGCTCATCTCTCCGGCAGAAGTGATTCGGGGACAAATGTCCCAGGGATGCAATTCAAACCCCCCATGCCAAGCCGTTGGACTTACAATTATTCAATTTACTCAGTGTTTATATGAAGTGTTGAGCGAACAGTTTGAGCATAGTTCGGGTTCGTACCGAATTTTGGGGTGTCCGGGACACGGACCCAAACCCGGACATTTTCAAAAAAGTTCGGGGTCGGGTTCGTTGTTCGGCAATTACTTCCCGCTTTCTGAAGGGCTGCACAGCAGCCAATCAGCTAGCGTTTTACTTCTTGCCCTAAGAGCCCATCACAGCCATGCCTACTAATGGCATGGCTGTGATTGGCCAAGTGCAGCATGTGACCCAGCCTCTATTTAAGCTGGAGTCACGTAGCGCCACTCGTCACACTGCTCTGATTAGTGTAGGGAGAGGACGCAGCTTCTGGGAGGGCGAGATTAGGCAGGGAAAAGTTAGCAACAGCACCTAATGAACGGATCGATCTACAGCTGTGAATGATTGAACTTCTGCTAGTTACTTGCTCACTGGTTTTTAGGCTGCAAAGAGCGTTTTTCTGTCACTTTTTTTCTGGGGTAATCGGCGGCCATTTTGTGACTTGTGGTGCACTAGAACAAGCTGCCACCAAGTCCATCAATCCATCAATACTAGTTATTTTTTGCTATATCCTACATCAGGGGCTTGGCTGTGCTAATTGTCACCCCTAGAAACTCAGGATAGCAATTTCTATATTTTATTAAGGGGTTAAATACAATTGCCCAAATACCAATCCCCTAAATCTGGTGTTCCAGCTTTGGCTAGCCAAGTATAATACTGTCTGCTGTCTGGGAAAGGATAGATTATTTTATGTGGTGAAATTCAATTACCAAAATAGCAATACCATAAATCAGTGATTTCAGCTGTGGCTGGCAAAGTATATTAGTGTCCGCCAAAACATATATTTTGTTCTGGGGTGAAATTAAATTGCCAAAATAGCAATACCCTGAATCTGGTGTCCCAGCTGTTGCAGGCCAAGATTCATAGTGTCCGCAAAAACATATATTTTGTTCTGGGGTGAAATTCAATTGCCAAAATAGCAATACCCTGAATCTGGTGTCCCAGCTGTTGCAGGCCAAGATTCAAAGTGTCCGACAAAACATATATTTTGTTCTGGGGTGAAATTCAATTGCCAAAATAGCAATACCATAAATCAGTGGTTTCAGCTGTGGCTGACAAGCTATAATAGTGTCCGCCAAAACATATATTTTGTTCAGGGGTGAAATTCAATTGCCAAAATAGCAATACCATAAATCAGTGGTTTCAGCTGTGGCTGGCAAAATATAATAGTGTCCGCCAAAGCATATATTTTGTTCTGGGGTGAAATTCAATTGCCAAAATAGCAATACCCTGAATCTGGTGTCCCAGCTGTTGCAGGCCAAGATTCATAGTGTCCGACAAAACATATATTATGTTCTGGGGTGAAATTCAATTGCCAAAATAGCAATACCATAAATCAGTGGTTTCAGCTGTGGCTGGCAAAATATAATAGTGTCCGCCAAAACATATATTTTGTTCTGGGGTGAAATTCAAATGCCAAAATAGCAATACCCTGAATCTGGTGTCCCAGCTGTTACAGGCCAAGATTCATAGTGTCCGACAAAACATATATTATGTTCTGGGGTGAAATTCAATTGCCAAAATAGCAATACCATGAATCAGTGGTTTCAGCTGTGGCTGGCAAAATATAATAGTGTCCGCCAAAACATATATTTTGTTCTGGGGTGAAATTCAATTGCCAAAATAGCAATACCCTAAATCTGGTGTCCCAGCTGTTGCAGGCCAAGATTCATAGTGTCCGCAAAAACATATATTTTGTTCTGGGGTGAAATTCAATTGCCAAAATAGCAATACCATAAATCAGTGGTTTCAGCTGTGGCTGGCAAAATATAATAGTGTCCGCCAAAACATATATTTTGTTCTGGGGTGAAATTCAAATGCCAAAATAGCACTACCCTGAATCTGGTGTCCCAGCTGTTACAGGCCAAGATTCATAGTGTCCGACAAAACATATATTATGTTCTGGGGTGAAATTCAATTGCCAAAATAGCAATACCATGAATCAGTGGTTTCAGCTGTGGCTGGCAAAATATAATAGTGTCCGCCAAAACATATATTTTGTTCTGGGGTGAAATTCAATTGCCAAAATAGCAATACCCTAAATCTGGTGTCCCAGCTGTTGCAGGCCAAGATTCATAGTGTCCGCAAAAACATATATTTTGTTCTGGGGTGAAATTCAATTGCCAAAATAGCAATACCATAAATCAGTGGTTTCAGCTGTGGCTGGCAAAATATAATAGTGTCCGCTAAAAACATATATTTTGTTCTGGGGTGAAATTCAATTGCCAAAATAGCAATACCCTGAATCTGGTGTCCCAGCTGTTGCAGGCCAAGATTCATAGTGTCTGCAAAAACATATATTTTGTTCTGGGGTGAAATTCAATTGCCAAAATAGCAATACCCTGAATCTGGTGTCCCAGCTGTTGCAGGCCAAGATTCATAGTTTCCGCCAAAAACATATATTATGTTCTGGGGTGAAATTCAATTGCCAAAATAGCAATACCATAAATCAGTGGTTTCAGCTGTGGCTGGCAAAATATAATAGTGTCCGCCAAAGCATATATTTTGTTCTGGGGTGAAATTCAATTGCCAAAATAGCAATACCCTGAATCTGGTGTCCCAGCTGTTGCAGGCCAAGATTCATAGTTTCCGCCAAAAACATATATTATGTTCTGGGGTGAAATTCAATTGCCAAAATAGCAATACCATAAATCAGTGGTTTCAGCTGTGGCTGGCAAAATATAATAGTGTCCGCCAAAGCATATATTTTGTTCTGGGGTGAAATTCAATTGCCAAAATAGCAATACCCTGAATCTGGTGTCTCAGTCTGTTGCAGGCCAAGATTCATAGTGTCCGACAAAACATATATTATGTTCTGGGGTGAAATTCAATTGCCAAAATAGCAATACCATAAATCAGTGGTTTCAGCTGTGGCTGGCAAAATATAATAGTGTCCGCCAAAACATATATTTTGTTCTGGGGTGAAATTCAATTGCCAACATAGCAATACCATAAATCAGTGGTTTCAGCTGTGGCTGGCAAAATATAATAGTGTCCGCCAAAGCATATATTTTGTTCTGGGGTGAAATTCAATTGCCAAAATAGCAATACCCTGAATCTGGTGTCTCAGCTGTTGCAGGCCAAGATTCATAGTGTCCGACAAAACATATATTATGTTCTGGGGTGAAATTCAATTGCCAAAATAGCAATACCATAAATCAGTGGTTTCAGCTGTGGCTGGCAAAATATAATTGTGTCCGCCAAAACATATATTTTGTTCTGGGGTGAAATTCAATTGCCAAAATAGCAATACCATAAATCAGTAGTTTCAGCTGTGGCTGGCAAAATATAATAGTGTCCGCCAAAACATATATTTTGTTCTGGGGTGAAATTCAATTGCCAAAATAGAAATACCATAAATCAGTGGTTTCAGCTGTGGCTGGCAAAATATAATAGTGTCCGCCAAAGCATATATTTTGTTCTGGGGTGAAATTCAATTGCCAAAATAGCAATACCCTGAATCTGGTGTCCCAGCTGTTGCAGGCCAAGATTCATAGTGTCCGACAAAACATATATTTTTTTCTGGGGTGAAATTCAATTGCCAAAATAGCAATATCATAAATCAGTGGTTTCAGCTGTGGCTGGCAAAATATAATAGTGTCCGCCAAAACATATTTTTTGTTCTGGGGTGAAATTCAATTGCCAAAATAGCAATACCATAAATCAGTGGTTTCAGCTGTGGCTGGCAAAGTATAATAGTGTCCGCCAAAACATATATTTTGTTCTGGAGTTAAATTCAATTGCCAAAATAGCAATACCCTGAATCTGGTGTTCGAGCTGTTGCAGGCCAATTGTTAATCTGTAAATAAAAGGATACCTTTCATCCAGGGCCAAAATACTGGCCCTAAAAGAGATATTCCCCTAAATCAGTGGTTACTGCTGTGCCTGGATTAGTGTAATACGCTACATAAATAAATAGGCAGATAGTGTTAGGTGCCTGTAAAAAAAAGCCTGAATTTGAAATCAATACATTGGGCCAAATATTTTTTTTTCTTATTGTGGTGCTTGGTGAACGGTAACAATGAGGTAAACATCTAGTAAGGGACGCGGACGCGGTCTTTGTGGTGTTAGTGTACCCTCTTGTGCTAGGAGAGGACGTGGCCATTCTGCCACAGCCACATGTCCTAGTGAACCAACTACCTCAGGTTCCAGTACCCGCCAGAATTTACAGCGATATTTGGTGGGGCCCAATGCCGTTCTAAGGATGGTAAGGCCTGAGCAGGTACAGGCGCTAGTCAATTGGGTGGCCGACAGTGGATCCAGCATGTTCACAACATTATCTCCCACCCAGTCTTCTGCAGAAAGCGCACAGGTGGCACCTGAAAACCAAGCCCATCAGTCTGTCACATCACCCCCATGCATATCAGGGAAACTGTCTGAGCCTCAAGTTATGCAGCAGTCTCTTATGCTGTTTGAAGACTCTGCTGGCAGGATTTCCCAAGGGAATCCACCTAGCCCTTCCCCAGTGGTTGAAGACATAGAATGCACTGATGCACAACCACTGATGTTTCCTGATGATGAGGACATGGGAATACCACCTCATCGGAGTCCGCACGTCTCTGATGATGACGAAACACAGGTGCCAACTGCTGCGTCTTTCTGCAGTGTGCAGACCGAACAGGAGGTCAGGGAGGAAGACTGTGTGGAAGACGATGCAGGGGACGATGAGGTCCTAGACCCCACATGGAATGAAGGTCGTGCCACTGACTTTCATAGTTCAGAGGAAGAGGCAGTGGTGAGACCGAGCCAACAGCGTAGCAAAAGAGAGAGCAGGGGGCAAAAGCAGAACAGCCGCCTCCAAGAGAGTTCGTCTGCTACTGGCCACCGCAACCAGGGACCGAGCACCCCAAAGGCAGCTTCAATGAGTTCCCTGGCATGGCACTTCTTTAAACATTGTGCTGATGACAAGACCCGACTGGTTTGTACACTGTGCCATCAGAGCCTGAAGCGAGGCATTAACGTTCTGAACCTTAGCACAACCTGCATGACCAGGCATCTACATGCAAAGCATGAACTGCAGTGGAGTAAACACCTTAAAAGCAAGGAACTCACTCTGGCTCCCCCTGCTCCCTCTTCTGCTGCTGCCTCGGCCTCTTCCTCCGCCTCGGGAGGAATGTTGGCACCTGCCGCCCACCAGAGAATGTGCCACCGACAACACCACCTGCGTCACCAAGCATCTCCACCATGTCACACGGCAGCGTTCAGCTCTCCATCTCACAAACCTTGGGGAGAAAGCGTAAATTCCCACCTAGCCACCCTCGAGCCCTGGGCCTGAATGCCAGCATTACTAAACTACTGGCCTTTGAAATGCTGTCATTCAGGCTGGTGGACACAGACAGCTTCAAACAGCTGATGTCCATGGCTGTCCCACAGTATGTTGTTCCCAGCCGCCACTACTTCTCCAAGACAGCTGTGCCTTCCCTGCACAACCAAGTATCCGATAAAATCAAGTGTGCACTGCGCAACACCATCTGTGGCAAGGTCCACCTAACCACAGATACGTGGACCAGTAAGCACGGCCAGGGGCGCTATTTCTCCCTAACTGCACACTGGGTAAATGTAGTGGCGGCTGGGCCGCAGGCGGAGAGTTCCTTCGCTCACGTCCTTCTGCCGCCAAGGATCGCAGGGCATCATTCTTTGCCTCCTGTAGCCTCCTCCTCCTACTCGGCTTCCTCCTCCTCTGCTTCTACCAGCTCATCCAGTCAGACACACACCTTCACCACCAACTTCAGCACAGCCCGGGGTAAACGTCAGCAGGCCATTCTGAAACTCATATGTTTGGGGGACAGGCCCCACACCGCGCAGGAGTTGTGGCGGGGTATTGAACAACAGACCGACCAGTGGTTTCTGCCGGTGGGCCTCAAGCCCGGCCTGGTGGTGTGCGATAATGGGCGAAATCTCGTCGCAGCTCTGGGACTAGCCGGTTTGACGCACATCCCTTGCCTGGCGCATGTGCTGAATTTGGTGGTGCAGAAGTTCATTCACAACTACCCCGACAGAGGCCGCTGCATAAAGTGCGGGCCGTCTGTGCGCGCTTCCGGCGTTCACATCCTGCCGCTGCTCGCCTGTCTGCGCTACAGCGTAACTTCGGCCTTCCCGCTTACCGCCTTATAGGCGACGTGCCCACCAGGTGGATCTCCACCTTGCACATGCTGGAGAGACTGTGCGAGCAGCAGCAGGCCATAGTGGAGTTTCAGCTGCAGCACGCACGCATAAGTCGCACTGCAGAACAGCACCACTTCACCACCAATGATTGGGCCTCCATGCGAGACCTGTGTTCCCTGTTGCACTGTTTCGAGTACTCCACCAACATGGCCAGTGGCGATGACACCGTTATCAGCGTTACAATACCACTTCTATGTCTCCTTGAGAAAAAGCTTAGGGCGATGATGGAAGAGTTGGTGGCCCAGGAGGAGGAGGATGAGGGGTCATTTTTAGCACTTTCAGGCCAGTCTGTTAGAAATGGCACAGAGGGAGGTTTTTTGCAACAGCAGAGGCCAGGTACAAATGTGGCCAGCCAGGGCCCACTACTGGAGGACGATGAGGATGAGGTGGAGAAGGATGAGGATGAAACAGGTTCACAGCGGGGTGGCACCCGACACAGCTCAGGCCCATCACTGGTGCGTGGCTGGGGGGATACAAAGGACGATGACGATACGCCTCCCACAGAGGACAGCTTGTCCTTACCTCTGGGGAGCCTGGCACACATGAGCGACTACATGCTGCAGTGCCTGCGCAATGACAGCAGAGTTCCCTACATTTTAACGTGTGCGGACTACTGGGTTGCCACCCTGCTGGATCCCCGGTACAAAGACAATGTGCCCACCTTACTTCCTGCACTGGAGCATGATAGGAAGATGCGCGAGTACTAGCGCACGCTGGTAGAGGCGCTCCTGAGAGCATTCCCAAATGTCACAGGGGAACAGGTGGAAGCCCAAGGCGAAGGCAGAGGAGGAGCAAGAGGTCGCCAACGCAGCTGTGTCACGGCCAGCTCCTCTGAGGGCAGGGTTAGCATGGCAGAAATGTGGAAAAGTTTTGTCTCCACGCCACAGCTAACTGCACCACCACCTGATACGGAACGTGTTAGCAGGAGGCAGCATTTCACTAACATGGTTGAACAGTACGTCTGCACACCCCTCCACGTACTGACTGATGGTTCGGCCCCATTCAACTTCTGGGTCTCCAAATGGTCCAGGTGGCCAGAGTTAGCATTATGCCTTGGAGGTGCTGGCCTGCCCGGCGGCCAGCGTTTTGTCTGAATGTGTATTCAGCACGGCAGGGGGTGTCATTACTGACAAACGCAGCCTCCTATCCACTTCCAACGTGGACAAGCTGACGTTCATAAAAATGAACCAGGCATGGATCCCACAGGACCTGTGCCTCCCTTGTGCAGAATAGACATTTATAACTGCCTCCCCCTCAACCATGTATTCTTGTACTCCGGGGCACTTCTTTATTGAATCTTCATTTTTTTAACTTTACCATGATCTTGCGGTGCAACCCAAAGTTGAATGAACCTCTCCTCTGTCTGGGTGCTGGGCCGAAATAACTGAGAGTGGCCTTCTCCGGTGGTTGTTGATATGACGCATGATTCCTTGCTGTGGGACCTCTCTCCTCTGTCTGGGTGCTGGGCCGAAATAACAGAGTGGCCTTCTCCGGTGGTGGTTGATATGACGCATGATTCCTTGCTGTGGGACCTCTCTCCTCTGTCTGGGTGCTGGGGCCGAAATAGCAGAGTGGCTCTCTCCAGTGGTAGGTGATATGACGCATGATTCCTTCCTGTGGGACATCTCTCCTCTGTCTGGGTGCTGGGGCCGAAATAACTGAGTGGCCTTCTCCAGTGGTGGGTGATATGACGCATGATTCCTTGATGTGGGACCTGTATCCTCGGTCTGGGTGCTGGGCTGTAATAACTAAAAGTGGCCTTCTTCAGTGGTGGGTGATATGACGCATGATTCCTTGATGTGGGACCTGTATCCTCGGTCTGGGTGCTGGGTTGAAATAACTGAGAGTGGCCTTCTTCAGTGGTGGGTGATATGACGCATGATTCTTTGCTGTGGGACCTCTCTCCTCTGTCTGGGTGCTGGGGCTGAAATAACTGAAAGTGGCCTTCTCCAGTGGTGGGTGATAGGACGCATGATTCCTTCCTGTGGGACATCTCTCCTCTGTCTGGGTGCTGGGGCCGAAATAACTGAGTGGCCTTCTCCAATGGTGGGTGATATGACGCATGATTCCTTCCTGTGGGACATCTCTCCTCTGTCTGGAGCTGGGGCCGAAATAACTGAGTGGCCTTCTCCAGTGGTGGGTGATATGACGCATGATTCCTTGATGTGGGACCTGTATGCTCGGTTTGGGTGCTGGGCTGAAATAACTGAAAGTGGCCTTCTCCAGTGGTGGGTGATATGACGCATGATTCCTTAATGTGGGACCTGTATCCTCGGTCTGGGTGCTGGGATGAAATAACTGAAAGTGGCCTTCTCCAGTGGTGGGTGATAGGACGCATGATTCCTTCCTGTGGGACATCTCTCCTCTGTCTGGGTGCTGGGGCCGAAATAACTGAGTGGCCTTCTCCAATGGTGGGTGATATGACGCATGATTCCTTCCTGTGGGACATCTCTCCTCTGTCTGGGGCTGGGGCCGAAATAACTGAGTGGCCTTCTCCAGTGGTGGGTGATATGACGCATGATTCCTTGATGTGGGACCTGTATGCTCGGTTTGGGTGCTGGGCTGAAATAACTGAAAGTGGCCTTCTCCAGTGGTGGGTGATATGACGCATGATTCCTTGATGTGGGACCTGTATCCTCGGTCTGGGTGCTGGGATGAAATAACTGAAAGTGGCCTTCTCCAGTGGTGGGTGATATGACGCATGATTCCTTGATGTGGGACCTGTATCCTCCGTCTGGGTTGAAATAACTGAAAGTGGCCTTCTCCAGTGGTGGGTGATATGACGCATGATTCCTTGATGTGTGACCTGTATCCTCGGTCTGGATGCTGGGATGAAATAAGTGAAAGTGGCCTTCTCCAGTGGTGGGTGATATGACGCATGATTCCTTGCTGTGGGACCTCTCTCCTCTGTCTGGGTGCTGGGGCCAAAATAACTGAAAGTGGCCTTCTCCAGTGTTGGGTGATATGACGCATGATTCCTTGCAGTGGGACCTCTCTCCAATTGATATTGGTTAAATTTTATTTATTTTATTTTATTTTAATTCATTTCCCTATCAACATTTGTTTGCAGGGGATTTACCTACATTTTGCTGTCTTTGGCAGCCCTCTAGCCCGTTCCTGGACTATTTTACAGCCTTTTTAGTGCCTAAAAGTTCGGGTCCCCATTGACTTCAATGAGGTTCGGGTTCGGGATAAAGTTCGGGTCGAGTTCGGATCCCGAACCCGAACATTTTCGGGAAGTTCGGCCGAACTTCCCGAACCCGAACTTCCAGGTGTTCGCTCATCTCTATTTATATGTTCAACACATTTTGTCAACTCCATGGAATAATACAGAGGTGTCAAGTTCAGATGTCTGAATTGTTTGACTCCTTGATTTTAAAATCCTAAATTGAACTGCCTTTAGGTGCAATATTTATTACCAACTATATGCTATCAGGAACCCCTTCATGGTGCTCCTTATATCCCCCCCCCTCCCCTTGTTTCCTCAACCTACCCTGTTTGTCTGATCCTTCCATTTTATTATGTTTATTGGATCCCTAATGTTGTGTCTTGGGGTACAGTTGTGTTACTACTACTCTGTTATACAGCAATATGTGATATTTCCAGTGTTGCACAAATAACAATTATATGATATTTACTGCTGTACTATTGTTATGCAAAACTAATAAAAATAATTACAAAAGAAAAGAAATAAGATTGTTGCCAGGTGCCACTCCAGAGCAGTCCTCGAGTGAGTGGCAGCAGAGTTACCGATGCAAGCACTGAGGTGAAGTACGTGGTCAGGGCAGGCAGAGATCAAGCAAGGTCCGTAAACTAAGTCCAAGGTCAGAGGAAGGTGGCAAACAAGCATGGTCCGTAAACGAAGTCCGATGTCAGAGGCAGGCAGCAAACAGGCAAAATCCGATAATTCCAAAAGCAGGGTCCATTACACAGCAAAGCAGAACTTGAAAACTACATTCACACTTGGTAATCTAGTGACCATGAGTTGCTCAGGCATCGTCCAGTGCTAGGAAGCACCTTTAAATACTTCTGGCAATCCAGCCATAGGCTTGTGAGACAGAGGGCGTGTATGTGCTGCCTCACAATTGAGGAGAGACACACCCATGCAAGCCCTAACAACAGTACAGATCTCCAGCAGGAAGTAAACTCTGGCAAAGATGCAAAGGGGTTTTCCCATCTCAGACAATGGGGGCATACCGTTAGGATATGCCCCCATTGTCTGATAGGTGCGGGTCCCACCGCTGGGACCTGCACCTACAATTAGAACAGAATGGGGAAATGAATGGAGGGCGCACTGGGCATGCGCAGTGCGCTCCTGTTCACTGGGAGCAGCGGGGAGCAGTGCTTGGTGGTGGACGGACCCCAGGGTCCTCCAGCCACAGCGCTCCCCACTTCGTTCTCGTTGTAGGTGTGGGTCCCTGCGGTGGGACCCGCACCTTTCAGACAATGGAGGCATATCCTAACGATATGACCCCCATTGTCTGAGATGGGAATATCCCTTTAAGCTACCTGCTGCCCTTGCTTGTCAGCATGGCAGCAGGAGGGAAAAAAGAAGCCCAGCGCCTGTGCCCGCGAGTAGGGGCAGCAGGCACAGACCCCTGGGCTAACAGCGTTGCTGTGTAAACTGGGACAAAGTCAGCAGAGAGTGGAGATTTGATTACCACTCTTTTGTAATGCTGGAGGCCAGCCTAGAAAAGGCAGGGCAAGTAAACCCATGAACATGGACCAATACAGAGAGGAATGATGGAGAATAAAGCATTCATTCACAATTATTACTCGCTTACAGTGGCATACTGCCAATATAGGCAGACCACGCAGTTGCTATGGGGCCCGTGGCGGGGGGGCAGAGTGAATGGAAGGCCCCGCCCCCTATTTCTTATGTATTTAATATCGCCGTACATTCAATCCCTATCTGGTACTCGGACAGGCCCTGCTTCCTTCCCCCAACCCCTGTCCCATCTGTCTCCTGACCGATCCTGACCCAGCCAGTGACATTTTGCAGCTCCGCTAATTTTCTTTCCTCTGTCTGCTGGGCACTTGCACTGCACTGGCCAATCAGCAATTAGATGATTGGCCAATGTGCGAGTCGCAGACTCAGCAGACAGGAGCAGAGAAGAACTGTGCAGGCGGGCGGACGGGCAGGGTGGCAGTATTGTATTATATAATGCGCTTACATGCTGCGGCTGCCAGTGCCAAATGCCTCATTCAGCCACCAGCGCCTGGTTCGATGAAGTGATCCCAAGTCCCGACTCCAACTAGCCCCCAGCATCACCGGCTTGCTCCTGGACTGTTGTGTCACAACACGGATAAAGGGAGTTGTGCACTCATAGCAGTGAGTCAAACAGACTATGTTTAAAAATGTTTATGGTGGTGGTGGGGGATGGTTATTGGGGGCAAGAGAGCAACATCAAGCAGAGTTCCTGAAGAGTTGGGGCCCGGGGAACAACTGTTCTATAAGGCTTATTATATAGAGGATCACAAAGCAAGAATGCTGATGGCACCAGTCCTCTCACCTAAGTCTTCGCAATATAGATCCGGCCTCAACGATTCCACACAGACCACAGGGTGCAAGGCTCCACAAAAGTAAAAGCAGTGTCAAAGGAGTAAAGATGAGCCGCACTCACCATCCGTTGAAGGAAATGTCTCTTTATTATTCAGGGCTCAAGACAATTTGAGGATGACTCGTCTTTTGTGAATGAATGGAAGGATTTGCATTTAAGTTTTTCGTTGAAGTTTTTACAAGTGGTGTTGAGTAGGAATGAAAAGGAATATGATGTGACCAATACAGAACTACAGAAGGCAAAGAATGAGTTAAAACTGCAACTTTCCGAATTGCAATTTACCTCATTTGAGAAACGGTTTAAAAGGAAATTGGTAGTAACCCAGACTAAAATAAAAGAAAAGAAGAGGGATAAGTTTAAGCGTGATAAGGCTGACTATGATACAGGACGTGTATTTGACTGGCATAAGGATATTTTGGAGATGACGTCCTATTCGCAGATCCAGAAGTGATTACTGGACTACGGAGTATGATTCCAGTGCCTCCGATGACTCCAGTAGTCAATCTACAAAGCCTCATAGTAACCCCCCTTTAGGAGGAGGTCAAGAAGAGGAGGTCGGGGGGGAGGAGGCGGCGTGCGCAGATCAATGCACCGGAGGAAGCAGGTCACGTGGAGGAATTAGCACAGAGTGCCGTCGCTTCAAATCTTGTTGTTAATATTAGTGATGTTGAATTGCCCTTGGACTGCACCACAGTCCTTAATTTGGGACTCGGGTTCAGCCCGACGGAACAATTCGACAGAACCGCATTTGAGATTGATTTATTTAGAAATGTCTGTAAATTGTATCTTAGAAAACACTTCAGTAATGCCCGTCCCTCAAGGACCCAAAAAGGAAGGGGATAAACCGGTAGTTTTGGGTCCTTTGGGCTTTAATATCTCTGACCCTCTTAGTGTAGAGTAGGTTGCATGTTTGGAATTTTTAACGGATACTGACCTTGATTCTAGCTCCGAGTTTCTTGTTACCCAGAATGAATTTAGAGGTGGCGTGCCGTCCACTTTTTGCCCCCCTATGCCCGCCAGATCGGTGATAGATGTCTTTCATAAGAGAATTTTGAGGGACACGAAAGCTCTGATATATCCGAAGGCACAAAGTAATCTGAGTAATAGGCAATTGGCCGCTGGGAAGTGGCTGCAGAATTCTGACCTTGTCATCAAGCCGGCTGACAAGGGGGGCAATGTCGTGGTGATGTCTTGTAACTTTTATGTCACTGAAGCAAATAGACAGCTTAATGATGCATAAACTTATAAGAAGCTTTTATCTGACCCTGTCCCGGGTATTCAGTCTGACCTGACCAAACTGCTTCATCGTACATAGAGGCAGATGTTCTCCAGAGTAATGCCATTGATAAATTGATTACTTCTTTGCCGAGTAGGCCCTCCTGGCATTTCCTTCCTAAGGTGCACAAGTCACTGACCCATCCCCCCGGGCGCCCTATAGTGGAGATTGGGTCAGTGACTGAGCCCTTGTTGAGGTACCTGGATTGGCTACTGCACCCAATTTTGTCCAGGTTCCCCACGTATTTAGTGGACACCAATGACTTCCTCCTGGCACTGGAGGGTTTTCAGTGGCAGGAAGGTTGGAGTTTGGTGTCCCTGGAAGTGGTGAACCTCTATACTCGTATTCCACAACGGGCGGGGATTTGCGCGGTTCTTGATCTGATTGAACACTCAGGAAGGAGTCCTCTTTTTGGCCGCATTGTAGAAGAGTCCCTGCTGTTTGTACTGGAGAATAACGTATTTTTGGGACTGCCATGGGGACACCTGTCTCCTGCACTTTTGCAAACATTTTTCTAGGAAGATTGGAGGATGGGTATATTTTTTCAAACTCCAACCCCTTTCTCAGACACATACGTCTGTTCTTGCGCTACGTGGATGATGTCTTCAATGTGTTGCCTATCTGAACGGCACGAACGACATGAACACGATGTTCACCCTTAATTTTGGGGGTTTGTCCATCAAGTTTCTTGACGTTCGTGTCGTTATAGATGATGGTGCACTTCATACCGAAGGGTATCGTAAGCCCACTGCTACTAATACCCTGTTGCACCATGATAGCTATCATCCACGTAACGTAAAAGGATCTGTCCCATATGGACAGTTCTTGAGACTAAGACACATCAATAGTTTGGACATGGTGTACCTGAGTCAGGCGGAAGAACTGAAAGAAAGATTATTGCAACGAGGCTATCCTTTAGAACAGTTGAACAATGGCATGGTTAAAGCAGGGTTAAACGATGAAAATTCCGGCACTCTTGTGTTGTCAGTTTCCGTTCTTTATTTCACCAAAAGTGTAGCAACGTTTCAACCATAAGGTCTTTATCAAGCTCATACATTCATTCCTCAAGTGTCTATAAATACCCCAAGCTCCCCTCTGATTGGTAACACTGTTCAAGCCTAAAATGACTAAATAATCGTCTTTGGTGTTCGACAATTTGAACCGTGCATGCGCCAGTCTCATACGTCATCTGCGCTCCTCCAGTCATAAATGCGAACGCATCTTTAATATGCGGCTTCCGCACTGATCATATGTGCGTTCCACTGACGTCATTCATCTCTACCGTCCCTTGACATTACACAGTTGTTACGGCAGAGAAGCAACATCACCTGACCACTCACATGATCGGGAATAGTAAACATTAACTATATTATGCCAGATAGGATGCGTTTCATTTATGCATGGAATCTATTGGTTCATGTGGCTGATAAATGTCAAGGAGGGGGGCACGGACAGCTATATATTCTTTTACAAATCATAATATATATCTCTATCATTTATCATAGGAGGATCACAAAGCGGAAACACAACCATTCACTCCAGTATTAGACCCATGTACAGAACCGATAAATGCACTCTTCATTAAAACAGCCCTGCGTCTATCCCAGTCAATTCCTTCATGGGGTGCGACGTAATATGGCTTCTTTTCCATTTACTTTGGTACTTCATGTCGCCCCAGTACCCCCATACTTTCATATAGGTGACTGAAGGTTACACAGAGTACCTATTTCGTGCCATATGGTTCCTTTGGATCCACATTCAACTTGTTACACAACCTACCTTGTGATCCTCCTTATTGTAACATAAACCAACATTGGTTATATACTATTTATTATAAAAGCTGTCCGTGTCCTTACCTCCAAACCTTGTCACCCTTTAGTACCATTCATTAGCACAGATTCTTGCATAATTCAATTTGTGGTTACATTTTATGAAGTTTGAAACACCACTGCAGAATTCATCCTAAGATAAACAAAAAGAGAAAATATTAAAATTGACACGGCTATTGCCGGGCAACCATACTTAGAGTACTCATTATTACATCATATCCCAAGAATAACCTCAGATCAATACAGGGCGCCTATCTTAAATTCTCTATTTATCCCTTTCGGCTCCAGCGTATCGAGTTCAAAAATCCATTTTAACTCCTTTCTTTTTAACATTTTCTCCCTGTCACCTCCTCTTCTTAAAGGTGGGACTCCATTTATGATCCGGAACCTCATTTGTGAAACATTGTGTCGGTGCCTCACAAAGTGTTCCAGAACAAGTAATTCTGTCTCCTCCTTCCTATCTGTTTCTGTTTTCATCATCAATTGTATACCGGTGCTAGTTAATCCTATTCTTACAGGGTTGTGTGGTCTCCCCACATAGAGGCGACCACAGGGACACTGAATGATATAAATCACAAAGTCAGAGGAACAAGTATAACATTTTTTGATCTCATACCTCCTCCCTGTTCTTGGGTGATTGAAGGAGCTACCCCTGATCAAGCCCCCGCAATTGCAGCAGCCCAGGCAGGGGTAGCACCCTCTCCTTTTAGATTGCTGTCTGGGTCCTATGGTGTCAGTCCTGACTAACTCGTCCCCAAATTCCTGGGACGTCTATAGGACATCAAGGGAGGGGACCGGAATTCTTCCACTTCTGGAAATTACCTCGTAAGGATCTGCCAGCTTCGTCTTAAGATGTCAGAGATATTCTTGCTAATACTCATGTACTTTGATACAAAAGGTATTCTTTTCAATTGGTGTCTTCCCTCACTTATTCCACTTAACAGTTGTTGCCGGTCCTTCTTTCTGACCTCACCTAAATGCTTGTCAACTAATTTTTTCGGGTATTGCCTATCTCTGAACTTGCTGGCCATAGTTTCTAATCTCCTCTCTAGATTCTCTTCTTCTGATACTATTCTTTTCGCTTGCAAGAATTGACTATATGGGAGGGATTCTGTTGTTTTTTTAGGGTGTGCACTTTTGAAATGTATTAGGTTGTTACGGTCCGTAGGTTTAATAAACAGATCCGTCTCCAGCCTGTCACCCTTCACATATACAAGAGTATGCAGGAACTGTAATGAGCTTTTGGATTGGACCTTGGTAAACTTTAACTCTGTATGAATCTGATTAAAAAAGTCATGAAAGACTTGTAAGTCATTCTCTGTACCTTTCCATACTAGAAAAATGTCATCAATATACTTCATCCACCCTCTCACAAATTGGGAGTGGGCAGACGGGTATATAGGACATTCCTCTATGCTTGACATGTATACATTAGCATATGTAGGGGCCATGTTCGACCCCATAGCGGTCCCTCTACACTGCACATAGAAGGTATCTTCAAAAAGAAAATAGTTGTTAGTAAGTAAAATTTCTAATAGGGACAGAAAAAACTCCTTACTGTCAGAATCTTGCTTAGTTTTATCCAAAGCCCATCCTACCGCCTCCAATCCCAATTCATGTTCAATGCTGGTGTACAGGCTGGTGACATCAAATGACACCAACCAGTCACCAGCACTGAATTCAACAACTTTCAATTTCTTCAAAAAGTCTGTAGTGTCTCGCACATAGTATGCTGTCCCTGTAGCCAGGGATCTAAGCATCCTATCAAGATAAATGGCGGCATTAGAGAACACAGAGTCCGTACTAGCCACTATTGGATGCCTCGGTGGATCCACAAGACTCTTGTGAATCTTTGGCAGGACGTACAGTAGTGGGGTAATTGGATGACTTGGTATAAGATAGGAATGTAATTTCTCATCAATTAGATCTATCGCAAAGGTGTTATCCGCTATCAATTTAATCTTCCTAAGTATATCCCATTTAGGATCTCTGTCTAAAGGTTTATACACATTCACATCTTGCACTTGTCTAAATATCTCCGCTTTGTATTTGGTGGTGTCCATCAGCTTTTTTTATTGTTAGTTCTTCTCTCTTTTTCAGTTTTGACAATGCCTGTCTCAGATCTATTAAGATTCGAATATTCCCTACTTGTCTCTGTATTCTTCCTCAGATTTTCCATTTCTTTTTTCACTGGAAAGGTAAAAGTGTCCACAGGAGTTAAAATGGATTTTTGAACTCGATACGTTGGAGCCGAAAGAGCTAAATAGAGAATTTAAGGTAGGCGCCCTGTATTGATCTGAGGTTGTTCTTGGGATATGATGTAATAATGAGTACTCTAAGTATGGTTGCCCGGCAATAGCCGTGTCAATTTTAATATTTTCTCTTTTTGTTTATCTTAGGATGAATTCTGCAGTGATGTTTCAAACTTCATAAAGTGCAACCACAAATTGAATTATGCAAGAATCTGTGCTAATGAATGGTACTAAAGGGCGACAAGGTTTGGAGGTAAGGACACGGACAGCTTTTATAATAAATAGTATATAACCAATGTTGGTATATGTTACAATAAGGAGGATCACAAGATAGGTTGTGTAACAAGTTGAATGTGGATCCAAAGGAACCTTATAGCACGAAATAGGTACTCTGTGTAACCTTCAGTCGCCTATATGGAAGTATGGGGGTACTGCGGCGACATGAAGTACCAAAGTAAATGGAAAAGAAGCCATATTACGTCGCACCCCATGAAGGAATTGACTGGGATAGACATAGGGCTGTTTTAATGAAGCGCGCATTTATCGGTTCTGTACATGGGTCTAATACTGGAGTGAATGGTTGTGTTTCCGCTTTGTGATCCTCCTATGATAAATGATAGAGATATATATTATGATTTGTACAAGAATATGTAGCTGTCCGTGCCCCACCTCCTTGACATTTGTCAGCCACATGAACCAATAGATTCCATGCATAAATGAAACGCATCCTATCTGGCATAATATAGTTAATGTTTACTATTCCTGATCATGTGAGTGGCCAGGTGATGTTGCGGCTCCGCCGTAACAACTATGTAATGTCAAGGGACGGCGGAGATGAATGCTGTCAGTGGAACGCACACATGATTATATAGCCGCATATTAAAGATGCGTTCGCATTTATGACTGGAAGAGTGCCGACGACGTAAGAGACTGGAAGGAACCATATGTTTGTAAGGTAAATGTGTATGTTTGTAAACACTGGAAATAGGCATTTATTATGACTTATTTATGTGATGCACAGTGTAATCAATTAGAGGGGAGCCTGGGGTATTTATAGACACTTGAGGAATGGATGTATGAGCTCGATAAAGGCTTTATGGTTGAAACGTTGCTACACTTTTGGTGAAATAAAGAACGGAAACTGACAACACAAGAGTCCCAGAATTTTCATCGTTTAACACTGTATTGACTAAGGACCCAAGGGCCGGGATCTGACATTACAGGCACCACCACGGAATGATTGACTTACAGTTGTATCATCACTACCGCTCCCTTATTTTGTGAATCGTTATTACCTAAACGCAATTTTATCTCCTTCAGTGTAGCAATGCAACACAATGCCAGTAGATGGCAGTGTTGAGTTAAAGTAGATAATTAATCAGTAATACTGAATTTGTAGTAGTGTAACTGGATGTACAGTACAGTATACTGGAGCAGCGCTGCCCTACTGTAATTCCTTTACTTTTCCCCCTTGTCAGAGGTCAGATTACAGTACAGTATGGCAGTTCTTGACCGAGCCACTTCACCCCTAATACCAGCTCCCGGCATCCCTCCCCGCTCTGCCTTTCACCCTTATTGTTTGGTCGTCCCTGTAAGAGTCCCCCCACTACAGATGTTGGGCTGGCAGCATGTGCATGGAACATGTGTTCTATTGTATGATGCCAGCACACAGAGTGAACCGGCGGCAGTGGGTAGCCGCACGTACTGTATCCGACTGCATCCCCCTCCTCTTATGGTACTGTATACGGTACATATGCTGTACTGTATATAGTGTAGAAAGTGTGGAAAAAAGATGTAAAAAAAATACTGTACTGTACAGTATATTCCGATACAGTAGTTATCGCTGCTATGCACCTTACTGTAATTACCGGCGTTTTTTTTTTTAACCAGAAGCAGCAAAGAGGCGGTAATTACAGTAAACTGCGTAGCAGCAATAACAATGTGAATATACAGTACAGTACATGCTGTACTGTATATTTATGTGGATACTATCAGCAGCCGAACACACCAGGGTCGGGGGGAGAGGGAGAGTGAGCTGCGACAACTGTAGTGTACAGTAATAACACTATCAAACAGTAACAACTGCTCTGCATACAGCCAAATCTGCAGAGTGAAGCGTGGAGCCCGAGAATGAGGTAGAGTACATACAGTACAGTATGTGCCGGTGAATCCGACAGTATACTGTTACTGTAGTTCTCCCCTGCATAAAGCATGCGCCCACAAATACCACAGGGAGGGGGGTACTGTAAATCAAACAGGCAGCTCCGGCTCCCCAACAGCCCATAATTATCCTCAGCAGTCGGGGCACATGCCGACACTGCACAGGAGCCGGCCGCTATAAGAATGGCACCTGTATGTTAGCGATGTTTAAATAATTTTTTGGACAAATTAATTTGATGTACAGAACAGTATTATTAAGTACTCTACACTAAATGAATAATCCAGGAAAAAAAATCGCTTAGCGAAAGCATACAGTACAGTATACTGTAAATCACAGACCTATTCTATCTGTCACTTCAGCCAGTGAGCCAATAAAGCAGTAATAGAGGGAAGGCAAATCGACAGGAGGTTAGTGGGGCGTTCCTTGGGGCAAATATATTTAATTAATATAATAGAAAAAAAAAATTGCAGTACCCCTGTATGATAATTAATAAGAACTGCCATTTTCTTTACTGTCAGATCTTTTTATAGCTGAAGAAATAGGTTTTTATTGGCTGCTGGAGCCACGTGCCCTCCTCTGGCCAATCACATTAATACGAGTTTTCTTCATTCAAAGAATATGGCATATTCATCCAATGATACGAGACTTCCCACGGTCAGGTGAACCAATCACCGGTAAGTTCACACGCTATTAAGGTTAATTGGTTATGACAGGTCGTCAAAACAAATAATTAACCTTAATAGCGTAAGAACTTAACGGAAATTAGCTGACATGACCGTGGGAACTCTCATATCATTGGATGAATATGCCATATTCTTTAAATGAAGAAAACTCGTATTAATGTGATTGGCCAGAGGAGGGCACGTGGCTCCAGCAGCCAATAAAAACTTATTTCTTCAGCTATAAAAAGATCTGACAGTAAAGAAAATGGCAGTTCTTATTAATTATCATACCGGGTACTGCAAATTATTATTTTTTTTCTATTATATTAATGAAATACAATTGCCCCAAGGAACGCCCCACTAACCTCCTGTCGATTTGCCTTCCCTCTATTACTGCTTTATCGGCTCACTGGCTGAAGTGACAGATAGAAGAGGTCTGTGATTTACAGTATACTGTACTGTATGCTTTCGCTAAGCGATTGTTTTTTTTTTTTCCTGGATTATTCATTTAGTGTAGAGTACTTAATAATACTGTTCTGTACATCAAATTAATTTGTCCCAAAAATTATTTAAACGTCGCTAACATACAGGTGCCATTCTTATAGCGGCCAGCTCCTGTGCAGTGTCGGCATGTGCCCCAACTGCTGAGGATAATTATGGGCTGTTGGGGAGCCGGAGCTGCCTGTTTGATCTACAGTACCCCCCTCCCTGTGGTATTTGTGGGCGCATGCTTTATGCAGGGGAGAACTACAGTAACAGTATACTGTCGGATTCACCGGCACATACTGTACTGTATGTACTCTACCTCATTCTCGGGGTCCACTCTTCACTCTGCAGATTTGGCTGTGTGCAGAGCAGTTGTTACTGTTCGATAGTGTTATTACTGTACACTACAGTTGTCACAGCTCACCCTCCCTCTCCCCCCGACACTAGTGTGTTCGGCTGCTGATAGTATCCACATAAACATACAGTACAGCATGTACTGTACTGTATATTCACATTGTTATCGCTGCTACGCAGTTTACTGTAATTACCTCCTCTTTGCTGCTTCTGGTTAAAAAAAAACGCCGGTAATTACAGTAAGGTGCATAGCAGCGATAACTACTGTATCGGAATATACTGTACAGTACAGTATTTTTTTTACATCTTTTTTCCACACTTTCTACACTATATACAGTACAGCATATGTACCGTATACAGTACCATAAGAGGAGGGGGATGCAGTCGGGTACAGTACGTGCGGCTCCCCACCGCCGCTGGTTCACTCTGTGCACTGGCATCATACAGTAGAACACATGTTCCATGCACCCACAAATCCCACAAGGAGGGGGTACTGTAGACCAAACAGGCAGCTCCGGCTCCCCAACAGCCCAGAATTATCCTCAGCAGTTGGGGCACATGCCGACACTGCACAGGAGCCGGCCGCTATAAGAATGGCACCTGTATGTTATGAGGTCAGGACAAAGCCACGTTTAAATAATTTATTTCCCAAATGAAAAGTAAAGGAATTACAGTAGGGCAGTGAAGACCCCCTCCCCTCTGTTAGCCGATACAGTTCCCTATAGTGCAAAAATCTACAATACTTTCTCATTATAATACAGTACTAATATCCACTGCAGTTCCAAGCGCCATCTGGTGTTCACAAATCAAAATTGCACCTTTAGTTTTCTCAATAGTCTATTACGCGCTTCGGGTTTACAAGGGAAATTGGATATCGTTACGCGCTGCCGCGAGTCTGCTGGGAGGGCTAACGATGATACAACTGTATGAAGACACAGTGAGTTATGCTGCCCGCATTATTTGTTTGCATGGTTAAAGCAGAGTCATATACACAGCAATATTTGATCACACGTAGTGGATGCAATAGAACCAGAGCTCAACAGAATGAAGACAGGTTCGTGTTTGTCTTCAAACATAGCCCAATGGCAGATGACATAAGGAAGGTTATCTTAAATAATTGGGAGATTTTGAGAGCAGAAGAGAGCCTGGGCAGGGCAATAGACCAAAAACCTATATTGGCCTTTAGGAGGTGCCGTACATTTAGAGATATTCTAGTACGGAGCCGCTATAGTGAGCCTAAACCACGTGATTGGCTTTCGTCTGGGCGACCAACGGGCAATCACAGGTGTGGAGATTGCTCACTGTGCGGGTTCATAATACAGAGCCGTCACCTTTTCTTTGGAGGTCTGGAACATCATCTGTGCCATTTGATTACCTGTAGAACAGCATTTGTAGTTTATGTATTGGTCTGCTTATGTGGGGCCTTCTATATGGGGAAAACGAAGAGGCCTTTAATAGAACGTATCCGGGAGCACCACAACTCCATAAAAACAGGTAAAGGGCATACTCGCCTTATCAAGCACGTACGTTCCCAATATGGAGGTGATGCCGATGTATTAAGGTTTGCGGGAGTTAAGGCCATCCCCCCTGTGTTGCAGGGAAGGGATCGCCACCGCCTTTTGCTTCAAAGGGAGGCTCGCCTAATTATAAAAACAGATGCTACTGGCCCTTTAGGCTTGAATGAATGCAATGATTTATTTGTTTTTACATGAGTGGCTATATTGTTACTTTTCCTTCAGATGTTGTATTTGTATTCTTTCATATTTTTGTGTTTTGACTGCGTCCTCATTCCTGTCTATTCTGCTATTGCTGTTGCCATTTTTGTAGCAGCTGGAGGAAGCGGGACGCCGTGAAGCGGCCGTCACTGTTTTTTGCATCCATGTAAATGCTGACCCCCCATCCATGTATCTTTTGTCTTGAGCCCTGAATAATAAAGAGACATTTCCTTCAACGGATGGTCAGTGCGGCTCATCTTTACTCTTTTGATACTTATTATATAGAGGACCCAGCCAGGACAGCTGGCCCACCCCCAGTGAACTCTGCTTGCTGTTGAATTGCTAATGTAGAGACAAGTGTCATGGGGGGATGTTTAGTGGGTGGAAGAAGGCAGAAGCAAGCAGAGTTCCTTTAGGGTTGGGGGACACTGTTCTATAAGGCTTATTATTATATAGAGGACTCAGAACAGTGCACCACCCCCGACATTTAACCCCTCAGGTGCCGTGATCAACGTTAATCACGGCACCTGTGAGTGGAGGAAGAGGGCTGCAGTTCCCTTTGCCTTCCGATCGGAGCACCAGCTGTGAAAACAAAAATAAGTGGAAAAAAATTAAATAAAAAAAACACTAATACATTAAAAGTTTAAATCACCTCTTTTCCCAATTTTACATATAAAAATATATAAACAATAAAAAATAAACATAATAGTTATTGCCGCACCCAAAAATGTCTGCACTATTAAAATATTTTTTTTAAAATCCTGTACGGTGAATGCTGTAATGAAAAAAAAATAAAAATGAAAAACAAGCAATTCACAATTTTTTCTGTCACCTTTCTCCCTCCCAAAATTAAATTAAACTGTGATCAAGAAGACATACATACCACAAAAATGGAACCAATAAAATGTACAGTTTGTTACGCTAAAAACAAGCCCTCAAACAGCTCTGTAGACCAAGATATAAAAAAGTTATGGCTGTCCAAAGAAAATTTTGTCAAAGGTTTTTATTTTTGAAAAAGTAGTAAAAAAAAAAAAATACACAAGTTTGGTATCGCTTTATTCATATTGAGCCACAGAATAAGGGCATCAGGTTATTTGTAGCGCACAGTGAAGGGGGCCCAATTCAGATTCTTGCTATGGGAATGATTTCTATGTACGCCCCTGTCAGCTTATATAGTGTTTTTCAACTCCAGTCCTCAGGACCCACCTACCGGTCATGATTTAAAAATATCCCACAGAATGAATACCTGTGGAAAGTCCTCATGCACTGACAATATTTATATCACCTGCTCAATACTACGGAAATACTGAAAAAATAAGCTTATTGCTTATTCCACTCCATTTGCAAGCAGCAATCATTCTCTTTGAGTATGAATGACTGGGGCTAAACGATTATAGTAACATACAGTTTCATTGTTTGTTAGCAGAACAACTGTTTACAATGAGCTGCCAACAAACAATTGATTTTAGGTACCATATAAATAATGAGGTCAGCTAGCAAACAAGCTTTTTGCTTATTTTCAGGTGATCAGTGTGTAAAAGGAATCATATACAGTATGTACACTCCATCTTGTCTCCTTCTCACATTGGGCTCAACCCCTCCCCTCTAGGGAATCTCTAGAACAAGATACACTTACTCAAGGCTGATTGTTTTGTCTCCACTACAGTTTCACTGCTTTTTGGTCTAGAGACATTATGATAGGCTATCTACTGTCACTTGCAGAATTAAAGAGAGAATTAAGGAAAACACACCTCCTGTGGCACGTTCACATTTGTCAGTATCAGAAACAACAATTTTGAACAAACATAATTGACCTGATGATCTGGCCATGTAAAGAGGACCTAACACTAATTATGAGCGAACCTGGACCGCCACATTCTGAACCATACCGGACATTTTGGTGTCCGTGTGCCGATCTCAATTTTGGCGCCAAAGTCCATGTCCGGGATAGTTCTTCATAGTTTAAATAAAGCTTGTTGAAAGGCTGCAGCGCAGCCAATCAACAAGCATTTAAGCTGTGGGCACTTGGAAGCCATCACAATCATGCCTATTATTGGCATGGCTATGGTTGGCCGTCACACCATGTGACCGTGTAAGCTTAAATGCTGGATCACAAGGTGCACCGCCATCCTGCTCTAACTAGTGTAGGGACAGGACGATGCTACAGGCAGGGAGAGTGTTAGGCCATTAATATTTTTAAAAACTGTGCTAGTGACCTGTAGGCATTATTGATCAATGCGATACAGCTACTTTGCACCAGTGAGACAGAAATATCAAACTTAATCGTGCTGTTCAGTCTGAGGGTGACCTGTTAGCATTTTTTTCAGTGGAATCCTACTCCTTTGCAGCAGTGACAGGGAAATATAATAATAAATTAGCCTGTTAATTGGGTCAGTGAGACCGACCTATTTTTTGTGGTGAAAAAAACTGTACTTGCCACCGTCACAGGGATATATAATAGTCAATCAGCTGATTAATTGGGTCGGTGAGACCTACATATTTGTTTTAGTTCAAAACACTAGAGTTGAGCGGACACCTGGAAGTTCGGGTTCTACGGGTTTGGCTTTTTCCCGAACCCCATTGAAATCAATCGGGACCCGAACTTTTGGGCACTAAAATGGCCCTAAAAATGTCCTGGAAAGGGCTAGAGGGTTGCAAAAGGCAGCAAAATGTGCTTAAGAGCATGACAAGTGCTCTGCAAACAAATGTGGATAGAGAAATAATTTAAAATAAAATAAATAAAAATTAAAAACTATTAACCTGCAACTCAGAGGAGGAGGTTGAGGAGGCGGTGAATGTGGTGTTGTAGGTGGAAGCAGTGATGGAGGAGAAGGAGATAGCTAATGTTTATTTTTTTTATAAATTCGGGTAGCCCCCAAAATAATGTGACAAATTTAAAAAATGAATCAAAGAATAAGTGCACTTGAGTACAAGAATGTATGGTTGAGGCGGGTACAAATGTCTATTCTGTACAAGGTACAGACATGTCTTGTGGGATCCAAGCCTGGTCCATTTTAATGAACGTGAGCTTGTCCACGTTAGCTGAGGACAGGCGGCTGCGTTTGTCTGTAATGACACCCCCTGCCGTGCTAAATACACATTCAGACAATACATTGCCTGCTGGGTAGGCCAGCACCTCCAAGGCATAAAGGGCAAGCTCCGGCCATGTGGACAATTTGGAGACCCAGAAGTTGAATGGGGCAGAACCATCAGTCAGTACATGTAGGCGTGTGCACAAGTACTGTTCCACTATGTTGTTCAAATGCTGGCTCCTGCTAAGACGTTCCATATCAGCTGGTGGTGCCGGTTGCTGTTGCGTGGTGACAAAGCTTTTCCACATGTCGGCCATGCTAACCCTGCCTTCTGAGGTGCTGGCTGTGACCCAGACACTTTAGCGACCTCTTTCTCCTCCTTCTCCTCCTCTGCCTTCGCCTTGTGCTTCAACTTGTCCCCCGGTGCCAGTTGGGAATGCTCTCAGGAGCGCGTCTACCAGCGTGCGCTTGTAGTCGCGCATCTTCCTATCACGCTCCAGTGAGGGAATTAAGGGCGACACATTGTCTTTGTAATGGGGATCCAGCAGGGTTGCAACCCAGTAGTCAGCACAAGTTAAAATGTGGGCAACTCGGTCGTCTCGCAGGCACTGCAGTATGTAGTCGCTCATGTGTGCCAGAATGAATGTGAAGCAACCAGCACTCGCTGAGGTGCACACTGCCCGGGAGAGGAGCACACTCCACCAAAGTCAAAAAAGGTGGACTCCCAGCAGTCGTGTCTTCATGCAGCTAAACTTAATTTTATTCCATATATGAGGATGGTCCCATAACCAGGATGCGTTTCGGTGACTTGCCTTTATCAACAGGGACATGATAAAGGCAAGTCTCCGAAACGCGTCCTGGTTATGGGACCATCCTTATATATGGAATAAAATTAAGTTTACCTGCATGAAGACTCGACTGCTGGGAGTCCTCCTTTTTTGGCTCATGTGTGCCAGGCTGCTCATAGGTAAGGATAAGCTGTCCTCTGTAGGTGGTGTATCTTCTGTGTCCTCCATATCCCCCCAGCCACGCTCTAGTGATTGCCATGAGCTACGTTGGGTGCTACCCTGCTGTGAACCCGGTTCCTCCTCCTCCTCCTCCTCCTCCAGAACTGTGCCCTGGCTGGCCACATGTGTACCTGGCCTCTGCTGGTGCAGGAGCCCACACTTTGAGCCACTTCTAAATGACTGGCCTGAAACCCTTTGAAATGCCCCCTCTTCCTCCTCCTCTTCCTCCTGTGCCACATCCTCTTCCATCATCGCCCTAAGTGCTTTTTCAAGGAGACATAGAAGTGGTATTGTAACGCTAAGAACGGCGTCATCGGCACTGGCCATGTTGATTGAGTACTCGAAACACCACAACAAGGCACACAGGTCTCGCATGGAGGCCCACTCATTGGGGGTGAAGTGGTGCTGTTCTGCAGAGCGACTGACCAGTGCGTGCTGCAGCTGAAACTCCACTATCGCCTGCTGCTTCTCACAGTCTCTCCAGCATATGCAAGGTGGAGTTCCACCTGGTGGGCACGTCGCATATGAGGCGGTGAGCGGAAAGGCCAAAGTTACGCTGCAGCGCAGACAGGCGAGCAGCAGCAGGGTGAGAACGCCGAAAGTGCACACAGACGGACTGCACTTTCTGCAGCAGCTCTGACATATCTGGGTAGTTTTTAAGGAATTTCTGCACCACCAAATTGAGCACATGCGCTAGGAAAGGGATGTCCCAGAGCTGCTACGAGATTTCGCCCATTATCGCACGCCCCCAGGCCGGGCTTGAGGCTCACTGGCAGCAACCACTCATCGGTCTGTTCTTCTATGCCCCTCCACAGCTCCTGTGCGGTATGGGGTTTGTCCCACAAACACATGAGTTTTAAAACTGCCTGCTGACGTTTACCCCGGGCTGTGCCGAAGTTGGTGGTGAAGGTCTTTTGCTGACCAGAGTAGGAGGTGGTAGAAGAGGAGGATGTGGAGTAGGAGGCAACAGGAGGTAAATAATAATGCCCTGAGATCCTCAGTGGTGGAAGAACATGCGCCAAACCGATATCCACCTCGGGCCCAGCAGCCACTACATTTACCCAGTGTGCAGTTAGGGAGATATAGTGTCCCTGCCCGAGCTTACTGGTCCACAGATGGCGTTGAGCAGTGCACACTTGATTTTATCCTCCACTTGGTTGCGCAGGGAAGGGATGGCTCGTCTGGAAAAGTAGTGGCAGCTGGGAACGTTGTACTGTGGGACAGCCACAGCCATCAGTTGTTTAAAACAGTCCGTCTCCATGCCAAATGTTGGCATTCAGGGCCAGAGATCGAGGGTGGGTAGGTGAGTATTTCCTCTTTCTCTTAAGTGTTTGGGAGATGGACATCTGAACGCTTGCGTGTAACATGGTGGAGATGCTTGGTGATGGTGATGGAGGTCATGGTATTGGTGGCACATCCTCTGTTTGCTGGGTGGCAGGTGCCACTGTGACTCCAAAGGTGGAGGAAGAAGCAGAGACAGCAGCCGAAGAGGAAGCAAGAGGAGCCTAAGACCTTTATTGGTTTTTAAGGTGTTTACTCCATTGCAGTTCGTGCTTTGCAGATAGATGCCTGTTCATGCAGGTTGTGCTCAGGTTTAGAACGTTTATGGCCCGCTACAGGCTCTGATGGCACAACGTGCAAACCACTCGTGTCTTGTCATCAGGACATTTTATGAAGAACTGCCATGCTAATGAACTCCTTGGAGCTGGCTTTGGTGTGCTAGGTCCCTGGGTGCAGTGGGCAGTAGCAAGCGTACTGTCTCGGAGACGGCCGCTCCGATTTTGCACACTGCTTCCTCTTTTGCTGTGCTGTTGCCTCTGTTCGACCACTGCCTCTTCCTCAGAACTGCACATGTCACTAGCATGAACTTGAGTCCAGTCGGGTTCTAGGACCTCATCATCCTCCACATCATCTTCCACCCATTCTTGACCCTTGCCCTCCCCGTCGGTCTGCACACTGCAGAAAGCCGCATCAGTGGGCACCTGTGTTTTATCATCATCAGAGATGTGCTGCAGTGGTATTCCCATGTCCTCATCCTGCAACATAAGTGGTTGGGCATTAGTGCATTCAAGGTCTTCCACTTCTGGGGCAGGGCTATGTTGATGGCCCAGGGAAACCCTGCCAGCAGAGTCATCAAAAATCATAAGAGTCTGCTGCATGACTTGGAGCTCAGACTGCTTGGCTGATTTGCAAGGGGGTGAGGTGAAAGACTAATGGGCATGGGCTGCAGGTTCCAACTCTGAGCTTTCTGCAGAGGACTGGGTGGGAGATACTTTGAAGGAATTGGCGCCACTGTCAGCCACCCAATCTACTATCGCCTGTACTTGTTCTGGCCTCACCATCCGTAGAGCGCATTCGGGCCTACCAAATAATGCTGCAGGTTCTGTCGCCTACTCGCACCTGAGAAAGGTGTTTCACTTGGACCTGTAGCTGGCGCAGAACAGGCACATCCTCTACCAGCAAAAGGAGCTCCACCAACATCACCACGACCATGTCCACGTCCCGTATTTGATGTTCTCATCATTATTTGCGTTCACCCACCAAACTAACACATGGTTTATCTAAGGTGTCAATTTAACTGCCAATGGTCAAAAATTAAGTTCACTAACAGTAAGGCAGTGCCCGTGTCATAAGCAGAATACATTTCTTTAGGTCACACAACAGTGTAATGGAGCAATACAATTACTTCACTTTTAACAAAAATTTGATTTTTCAAACCAACAATGTAACAGCAGAGGTCAACGGTTTAATATGACTGTCAGAAATGCAGTGTGCACCACAAATGTGCTATTGAAGGAAAATGTAAATCCAGCTCAGTGGAAAACGATGGATACTTTATTGACCATAAAACTTTAAAAGTCATGCATTACATGCCGTAGCATCTACGCGTTTCAGACCATACAAATTTCAGGGTCCTTACTCATGACAGAGACATACATACTAGTGCAGAATTAAGTACTTTCCCAGATAAACTGGGAGAGGCAGAGCCCTACCCCCACCCAGCATCCAAATTAGCAATCACACCTGCTATTAAACACACAAAAAAAAGGCAGACTAAAATAAAAAAAGCATGTTGCAATCACAATACACAATGGGAGATATATATAAATACAAAGAAACATAGTTAGTAGTGCATATTGAAATCATGTCGTTTATTCAGACCGTGAGGCTGACATGTTTCTAATTGGAAAATCTAATATGCCTCACGGTTGAGAAGTTTCCTTCTGTGATCTCCCCCACTTATGGGCATATTCACTCTTTCTATGCCTTGCACCAACAACTGAGATGTATCACCATCATGTGAAACTGTACAGTGGAGACTGACCGATGATACATTGCGGCTCTCATGATGGGGCACATCTGAGAAGTGTCTGTGAATACGGGTTTACATTGTATTGGTCGTGCAGCCCACGTACTGTACATTGCACAGACCACATGTGATAAGATAGAACACGAATTTCGTGTTACAGTTTAAATACGATTGGATAGCAAAATTTTTATTGTTGGCTGTTGACCCAAAAATTTTTGCTACCACCGCATGATCACAGCAGACACACCTCGCATGTCCACATTTATAAAAACATTTAACCGTCAACCAGGTTGGAACTTTATTTTTACTGGCATTATCGAAAAATAGACTGGGGCTAAGAATGCTACCTAATGTCGGTGCTTTACGGGCAATACAATTAGTTCTCCCTTTAACCACATTAATCCAATCTAAATCTTGACCCAATATATGAAGATGTTTGCGAATAATGGCACTAATATGTCTCTATTCACTGCTGAATTACATAGTAACATAGTACATAAGGCCAAAAAAAGACATCTGTTCATCCAGTTCGGCCTGTCATCCTGCTAGCTGATCCAGCGAAAGGCAAAAAACAAACTGTGAGGTAGAAGCCAATTTTCCCCACTTAAGGGGAGTAAAAAATTGTGTGGAGAAGGCTATCATAGGGTCCCATTCACACCTCACAAAGTGCCTGCGGCCGAACCTAGGAAAAACCAAATCCTGTCTATGAAGTAACGGGACAGAATCACGGCAATCCTTTAAATGTTGAACCTGATATGCTCTACAAGAGAATCTTTCTATTATATTATCAGCCTCCCTATTATAGGAAGCTAAATCCGAACAATTCCTTCTTGCACAAATCATTTCCCCTCTGGGAATATTTCGAATAACATGTTGTGGATGACAGGATTTAGCATGCAGGGTAGTGTTTCCTGCTAAAGGCTTTCTGTTAGTGTGAGAGATGACCCTAGAACAACTGGTGTCCATCCCCAGACAAAACTTCAAATCAGGGGCGTAACTATAGGGGAAGCGACTGCTTTGGGTCCCTGACCACGTATAAGCCCCCACGTGCGGCTACCAGAACATAACCGCCGACAACAGCATGCCACCAAACCAAGTCACAACCTAACCACAGGTCGTGACAATAGCACTATCAAGGATGACAACTGCTCCTCCCTTATCAGCCTGACGTATCACCAAGTCATCTCTATTTTTCAAATCCTCCAAAGCCTTAAATTCACCCTGGGTCAAATTGTTCCTTTTCTTTGTATTACGTGTTGAATCTGAATTGATAACATCACCCTGGTAATTGATACAGTTATGCAGCTTATACAAATCCTTTCAACACTGTCCTGAAATTTATCCAGAGCAGGGGAACATGAATGTATAGGATAAAAATCCTTATTACTGGTTTTAAATGTGGATAAAACCTTAACTTGTTCCTCTGCTCGGATTTCAGAAGTGTTTATCGGATTGCAAACTATCAGGGTATTATTATTAACGAGGAACAGGTAAAGGTTTTATCCACATTTAAAGCCAGTAATAAGGATTTTTATCCTATACAATCACGTTCCCCTGCTCTGGATAAATTTCAGGACGGTGTCGAAGAGGATTTGTATAAGCTGAATAACTGGATCAATTTCCAGGGTGATGTTATCAATTCAGATTCAACACGTAATACAAAGAAAAGGAGCAATTTGACCCAGGGTGAATTTAAGGCTTTGGAGGATTTGAAAAATAGAGATGACTTGGTGATATGCCAGGCTGATAAGGGAGGAGCGGTTGTCATCCTTGATAGTGCTATCTATAAAATGCAAATCTTGGAAATGCTTAATGACAAAAATACATATAGACTTTTGGATGGCAATCTCTTTCAGTCTGGGTTGAAGTATATTTTAGCACATGGATTTGATTTGGGTATTTTTGGGCAGAAATAATTAGATTACATCTATAATGAACAGCCAGTCGTCTCAATCTTCCATGCCTTACCTAAGGTGCATAAGAATGTCTTTCCAACTCCCCTTCGTCCCATTGTGGCGGGGATAGGGTCTTTCAGTGAGAGACTTTGTGAATGGGTTGACTCTTTACTTCAACCTCTTATCCCCTTCATCCTGGGTTTTTTGCAGGATACCAGAATGGTACTACAGTCCCTTTCTGATTTCCATTGGGACGGTAAATATGGGTGGGTCACCACTGATGTAGTATCATTGTTTACCAGCATACCCCATGACCTTCGTTGAAATCTTTGGATTGGTTCCTGTTCACATACAGTCACTATGCGGCTGAATTGTGTGAATTTATTTGTCAGACGGTTGCTTTTCCCCTCAAGCACAATTTTTTTCTGTTTAATGTCCAATACTATTTACAGGTTTCTGGGGTGTCGATGGGGGCTAAGTTCTCTCCCTCCATAAGCCAATATTTTTATGGCATGGCGGGAGAGGAACTTTCTCCTCATCGACACCCAACCATTTGTCCGCTGCGTGCGGTGGTACGGTCGCTACATCGATGACCTGCTGTTAGTATGGTCGGGAGGTGTGGCGGCCGTTCCGCTGTTTGCGGAGTACATTAACTCCTGCTGTCCAGGTATTCAATTCATTGTGGAGTACCATGCTTTGTCCACCAATTTTTTGGACTTGTGTCTGGGGATTGACGCCAGTTGTTCTAGGGCAGTGATGGCGAACCTATGGCACGGGTGCCAGAGGCGGCACTCGGAGCCCTCTCTGTAGGTACCCACGCCCTGGAAAAAATCTATGGCGTACCAATATGCTTTAGACTTTTCGTGCCATTCATCATCTCCATGTCAGCGCACTGAATGTAGGCGAATAAGCTATTCTAGCTAAATGAAAGTATACGAAAGATATACTATATTGGTATTCAGGTTAAATTGCCGTGTTGGCACTTTGCGATAAATAAGTGGGTATTTGGTTGCAGTTTGGGCACTCGGTCTCTAAAAGGTTCACCATCACTGTTCTAGGGTCATCTCTCACACTTACAGAAAGCCTTTAGCAGGAAACACTACCCTGCATGCTAAATCCTGTCATCCACAACATGTTATTCGAAATATTCCCAGAGGGGAAATGGTTAGTGCAAGAAGGAATTATTCGGATTTAGATTCCTATAATAGGAAGGCTGATAATATAATAGAAAGACTCTCTTGTGGAGCATATCAGGTTCAACATTTAAAGGAATGCCGTGATTCTGTCGCGTTACTTGATAGACAGGATTTGTTTTTTCCTAGGTTTGGCCGCAGGCACTCTGTGAGGTGTGAACGGGACCCTATGATAACCTTCTCCACACAATTCAGCAGTGAATATAGACATATTAGTGCCATTATTCGCAAATATATTCATATATTGGGTCAAAATTCCTTAAATTTCACTATGGCATCCAAGGGCTGGCTTACGTGCTTGTGCAGGACGCAAAGGGTGAGTGCTGCTTTATACATTTGTTTTCTGTTGGACCACAAATATGCTATCTACCACAAAACCGGTGTTTTTGCAACCAACTATGTAAATGCAGAGTTCAACTGGTTACTTAAAATGACTGAAATACAGGGTAGGCCTCAGATCTGCTATGTAGCACAAAAACAGTGTTTATTGCTAGTGATGAGCGGCAGGTGCCATATTCGATTTCGACGAAATTCGCGAATATTCGAATGAATATTCGTTTCGTATTCGTCGAAATCGAATATTCGTCATTTTTTCTAGTTATCGCGATTAAAATGCGATTTAAATAATCGCATATTGCGATTTGTACTTAAGGCTACTTTCCTATTGGTTTCATATCTAGAATTAGCGAGGATGACGAATATGACGAATGTATTCGTCATATTCCTCAAAGCGAATAACGCAGTATTCTACATCTTCGTTTTAGCAACCTATTCGTCAACCTCGCTAATTCTAGCAATCAAATAGGAAGGTTGACTATAGAGACAGCTGTGTTAAATTCGCTATGCGATTTTTTTTTTTAATACAATAATTATATTACTTGATATGATAATATTATTATAAGTATTCTATTTATTAAAAAAAAAAAAAAAAATCGCATAGCGAATTTAACACAGCTGTCTGGTAAGTCAACCTTCCTATTTGATTGCTAGAATTAGCGAGGTTGACGAATAGGTTGCTAAAACGAAGATGTAGAATACTCGTTATCTTCGTTTTGAGGAATATGACGAATACATTCGTCATATTCGTCATCCTCGCTAATTCTACCAAGCCAACCATAACTTCTGTGCTCATGGAGCGTCCCCATCACCATGGGAACGTCTCCATATACTAAAATGTACTGTCGGATTTGAGGAATTACGTTGAAATCGCAATGCGATTAATTCAAGTTATATTAATCGCATTGCGATTTCAACTTAGAGCTGGGTTTATAATGGGTCAGCTTGCTAGAATTAACGAAGTTAACGAATATGGAATATAGCAGCAGTGCTAAGTTGAAATCGCAATGCGATTAATTTAACTTAAAGTATTCAGCATTGCGATTTCAACTTAGCACTGCTAGTGCATAGCTATATATTCCATATTCGTTAATTCTAGCCTATGTAAGATAGCAGTGCTAAGTTGTAATCGCAATGCGATTAATATAACTTGAATTAATCGCATTGCGATTTCAACGTAATTCCTCAAATCCGCCAGTACATTTTAGTATATAGAGATTTTCCCATGGAAGGGGACGCTCCATGAGCACGGAAGTCGGCAGAAGCGGCAACGGGCACTGACTGGAGCAGCCAGGAAGCCAGGAATCCTCATGACAGGTAAGAACTACTTTTGGGAAGTGGGAAAGAAAAAAATATAACTAAAAAAAAAAAAAAAAAAACGAATATTCGAAATAGCGAATTTATAGCGCTATATTCGAAATATTCGCGAATTAGCGAAGTGCCGATATTCGCTAAAAAAATTCGCTTTTCGAATATTCGCGCTCAACACTATTTATTGCAACAGAAATGCAGTATGTCACCGCAAAATTTTAAAATAGATTTTTCAGCGGTGTTTGCAAACGTGCTCTGTTGTACGACAGTACGAGTTTATTCCCCCAACTACAGAAAATCAGTATGTCACCGCAAAATTATAAAACAGGTTTTTCAATGTTCTATGCAAAAGTGCTCTGTGGCACAACTGTATGGGTTTATTCCCCCAACTACAGAAATGCAATATGTCACCGCAAAATTTTAAAATAGGTTTTTCAGCGGTGTATGCAAACGTGCTCTGTGGTATGACAGTACGGGTTTATTCCCCCAGCTACAGAAATGCACTATGTCACCCCTAAATTATAAAATAGGTAATGTAGGGGGACTTGACCTGCCAGAAAAAAGGAATTTTTCCTCCACTGAGCTACCAAAAATTAATTAGACTGATGTCTCTGGCAGGCTGGCACACATACAGGTCACATGCTTAAATGGCCGCCGCCCCCACCTCAGTAACAGATGGTTTAAAAATAATTTTGCAATATCACTGGGCTCAGGGATGGGAACAAATATGTAGCATAGCACCCTCAATATTTACAGTAGTTTGAAGATTTAACACCACTAAGTTCAAAACATTTATTCCCTAATTTCTCCCTCACAGCAGCAGCAGCAACCTATCCCTACGCTAAGAGCAGCAGAGTGACGTGTGGCACTATGTGTCTCCAGCTTATATAGAGGCTGGGTTACATGCTTCACTTAGCCAATCACAGCCAATAGTAGGCATGGTTTTGATGGCTTCTTAGGGCAAAGTAGTGAAACGCTTGTTGATTGGCTGCCCTGTAGCCTTTCAGAAAGTGGGAAGAAATCGCCGAACAACGAACCCGAACTTTTACGGAAATGTTCGGGTTCGGGTCCTGGTGCGGAAAACCATAAAGTTTGGTATGAACCCGAACTATACAGTTCGGGTTCTCTCAACTCTACTAAACACCTCTTTTGCATCCATGACACGGATGTACAATTGTTCGTCTGTCAGCAAATTTTGTTAGTGACTGTAATAAAATGAGGAGAGCATCAAGTAGGGGACATGGCCATGGTCATGGTGCTGCTGGTGTTGGTGGTGGTAAAGCACCTGCTGCAGGGAGATGATGTTGTTGATCTGTGCGAAGGTATGCGCCCAAATGAAACACCATCCTTTGGTGCACTCAGGCGACAGGACGTTCTGTGTCATTTTGTAGGCCCAAATGCCACTCTAAGAATGGTGAGGCCAGAACAAGTAGAGATGGTAGTAGATTGGATGGCTGAGAGTACCTCAAGTTCCTCAAGTTCCTCATTGTCTTCCACCTGGTCCCCATTGAAAGCACACAGTTGGCACCGGCAGCCCACGGGCTTCTGTCTTCCACCTCAACCCCTTGCACATCAGCTAAGCATCTGAGCCTCATGACATGCAGCAGTCACTTATGCTTTTTGATGACTCTGCTGGTGGGGTTTCCTTGGGCTATCCACCTAGCCCTGCCCCAGAAGTGACAGAGATTGAGTGCACTGATGCCCAACCACTTATGTTTGAGGATGATCCGCTTGTTGATTGGCTGCCCTGTAGTGTTGATCACGAATATTGGAATTGCGAATTTTAATTGCGAATACCAGCACTTGGAGAATTCCTGTATATTTAGAATATCTCAAAATATATTCGTAATCGCAAATAGTTTTTTTTAAAAACACCAGTCTATGCAATTTTTTATGCTAATTTTATGCAAATTTTTAATGTGAATTTTCGCAATCAAGAAAATAATGCCTGAAGATCAGGAATTCGCAAATATATGGTGAATATTCACCCAAATATTTGTGAAATATTGCGAATTCAAATATTGCCCCTGCCGCTCATCACTAATGAGGATGTGGGAGAACCACCAAAGCATGTCTCTGATAATTATGACGAAACACAGGTGTTAACTGCTGGGGCTTTCTGCAGTGTGCAGACTGGCGAGGAGGGCAGGAGTGAGGAGTGGGTGGAAGATAATGTGGAGGATGATGAGGTCCTAGATCTCACATGGCATCCAGGTTATGCCAGTGACATGTGCAGTTTGGAGGAAGGGGCGGGGGTCACGTAGCACCAGCTGCACAGCAAAAGAGAGAGCAGGGTGCAAAAGCAGAGAGGCCATCCCCCAGCCAGTACGCCTGCTACTGTCCAGCGCGCCTAGAAACATAGGACACCAAAGCCAGCTCAAAGGAGATCCCTGGCATGTGAGTTCTTCAAGCAGTGTGCTGACAACAGGACACGGGTGGTTTGCATACTGTGTAGTCAGAGCCTGAAGCGAGGCATAAATGTTCTAAACATGAGCATTACCTTTTGCTGCGATCTTGGCTTCTTCCTCCCCCTCTGGAGCGACAGTGGCACCTGCAACACCACAAACAAAGGATGTGGCAGCAACACCACTACGGTCACACCGAGGATCTCTACCGTGTCCCATGGAAGCGTTCATATGTCCATCCGCCAAACACTGGAGAGAAAGAGTAAGTACCCCGTAACCCCCCCCCCCCCGCAAACTCTGGCCCTGAATGCCAGTATTTCAAAATTGCTGGCCTTTGAAATGCTGCTATTCCGTCTGGTGGAGATGGAGAGTTGAAAAAATGTCATGACGGCAGCTGTCCCACGGTACGTAAGGTCCACATAACCACAGACACATGGACCAGTAAGTATGGGCAGGGACATTATATCTCCCTCCACTGGGTAAATATAGTGGCGGCTGGGCCTTAGGCGGACAGTGGTTTGGCGTATGTCCCACAGAATATTGCTGTAGGTTTCTCAGTGCCTCCTGTTGCCTCCTCCTCCACTTCCTCCTCCGATTCCCTCATCTACTGCCTCTTCGTCATGTCAGCGCAACACCTGCACCACCAACTTCAGCACAGCCAGGGGAAGACGACAGCAGGCTGTTCTGAAACTCTTATGTTTGGGGGAAAGACCCCACATCGCGCAGGAGCTGTGGGCGGGCATTCAACAACAGACCGATTAGTGGTTGGTGCCGCTGAGCCTCAAACCTGGCCTGGTGGAGTGAGACATTGTAGCAGCTCTGGGCCAAGGCGCTTTGACGCACATCCCTTGCTTGGTACATGTACTGAACTTGGTGGTGCAGAGGTCCCTGAAGAATTACCCTGATATGTCAGAACTGCTGCAGAAAGTGAGGGCAGTCTGTGCACGCTTTCGGTGTTCTTAACTGCTGCTGTCATGAATTGGAGGTTCCGCGAAAGACCTCCGCGTCGTCAGGTAATAAACATACGGACATCAGGTACAGACACACAAGAGTTGCACAATTGCACAAACAAAAGCCAAGGAAGGAAGCACAGGCATAACATGAGCTCTATGTACCGTCAGCACAGTGGGAGAAAACCCCCACGCGCCACTGTCTAGTAATACTCCAGAGGGGCGTGACTAAGCAACTCCTGGTATTCACTAGTGCCCCAGATGGTAGGGTTAGGCTTTGCAGCAGGAAGTTTCCAGGGTCCACTCCAGAGCATGAACTAGACAGTGACAACAGGAACGAACGGACAACAGGTACCAGAAGGTACCGACGGTACATAGGTAAACATAACAGACCGGAAAATACAAACAAGGCAACTAATAACACAAGCAAGGGTTCTACGCAAGGAAACAAGAGTGGCAATGAGCAGAGAAGGACTTGCTCCACCAGAAAAATACTGCATGGCCTTGCCCATAGCACGCTGCAGCAAGGGCTTGCTGAACAGAGTATCCCCTAAAGCAGAGACAGAGTCCTCCATACGGAGGAATGAATATGAAATAGGGGAAGACAGACACAAGACAGGCAAGACAAATAAGGGCAGAGGCATAAAGACATAATAATAAACACAGGGTGACTTAAACCTAACTGGCAGAACTAATAGTAGAAGGAATAAGGACGACAATGAGCAAGTAGGCGAACGCACGGAACACAGACAGACACAGATCCCATGGGTCAGCAGCATGAGAGAAAGAGTACGAACCAGGAGCAGGACAGGACAAACACACACACCAGGAGAGCTGACCCAGAACTGAGGGAACATCAGCCTTATATACAGGTTCCATGAGTGCAGCAGAGGGGCCACACCCATGGAGCAGACAGAGAGGATTAACTCTTAACAGGCACACAGGGGAGTTAACCCATACAGAAGCACATACAACACACAGGAACGGAACTGCAGTGAGGAGCTGCAGTACGAGCATGGACAGAAGGTCACAGCCAGAGGTAGCGACTGTGACAGCTGCCTTCCCGCTCACCACCTCATATGCAACGTAACCACAAGGTGGAACTTCAACTTGCACATGCTGGAGAGACTGTGCGAACAGCAGCAGGTGATAGTGGAGTCGCAAAGTTTTGGAGGATAAGGAGGTGGAGGATCCCCGTTCACAGCAGGGTGGCATCCAAATCAGCTGACTGGCATCACTGGAACGTGGCTGGGGGGATATAGACGATACGCCTCCCACCAAGGACAGCTTTTCGTTACCTCTGGGAAGCCTGTCATACATCAGCAACTACATGCTGCAGTGCCTGCGCAACGACCGCCTGGGTCTCCCGATTGGGCACATGGCCTGAGCTTGCCCTTTACTCCACAGAAGTGCAGGCCTAACGTGTGGTTAGCACGGCAAGAGGAGTGATCACGTCCAGGCGCATCCTCCTGTCCACAGCCAACATGGCCTTATATCATTGGATATTTATATTCAAGTCCTGTGCATGGTGACCATCACTCTTTGCAGTGTGGTCGGGTTGTTTAGACTTCCCCTAACTCCCATTATATGTTAATATATGCATATTAATGTATATTTATGTTTACTTCATTATTGTCGGTTGGTGTACGACGCCAGTTTGGCGTTTTTCTGTAAATTCCCTTTCCCCCCTTTTTTAATGGCATAAATATGTTTTTATGATGTTATAAATAAAGATTTACACATTTTCATAAAGGTATTGTGGGAGCTCCAATTTTCTCTTGCCTTTTGTATTACTCGGGAGCTTATAGCAAGTCACCTGCGTATTGGCCCTTTGTATCGTCATAAACCTTTGTGTGGATATATTTTCTTAAACATTTTCGGTACTTTAGGGTTTCTCATGGTCGTTTTTTTGTTTAAAACTATTTAGTTTGCAAAGATGGAAAATAGCTAATTTATGGGCTGTTTTGGTCTCTTACAAGTGTGATAGCAAACTGAATATGCAGTGGCGACCCCAGCAGTGTCGTGTCTGTACGATTCAGTTCTGGAGTGGACCAGGAAATAAGAAAAAGCACCAAGAACCTGGTCAAGGAACTGTAAGTGCGGCTTTGCCGCTTCACATTGCACCACACTGTTAAAGCGGCATTTGGACATACAATAATGTTCCAAGTACAGTTACATTGTGGTGTACTGGCTGCAAGCTAATGCATAGCCCTAAGAAACTCATACGCTGACACCTTCCTATCTCACTGGCTGCTCATAGGGTGTTATATGCTGGGAGCTGGAGTAAAGATTAAAGTCACAAGAGACAGACATCATTTCCTTGTGGATTACAAATAATATTGTGCAATACTAAGGGTGGACCCCAACGAGGAACTCGTCCAGGAACATACAAGTGTAGCTAGGCTGCTTAATGGACTTTGGGGAAAACATCACATTTACTGGTTTATTGTTAGACTGTGTTAAATTTACTGTTGGTTTATTTTCTGTGTACCAATCTGTTTTATATATTCTCAGCTTTTGTTCACTACATTGTTCAATAAACTCAACTACTGGGAAACACTTGTTGTCTGTGGTATCGTGTACCCTCTGTACCTGTGGGCCCAGCCCTCGGTTTTCTTTCAAAACAAAAAAAATAAAAATAAAAAGTGCTGATACCTCCTCCGCCTCTTCCGCTTGCACCGCCACGTCCGCCTCCTCTGTCTGCACCACCATGTCCACCATGTCTGCCTCCTCCTCCAATGGGATCTCCACCTCCAGACTCAGGATTTTGAATAGAAGTATACTAGGCTCACCTAGTCATCAGTGGCATACCTCCAATAGGGGCAGACCACGCAGCTGCTATGGGGCCCCGCCCACTAATTACACTTATATAGCCACTACCTGTTAAAAGAGAATATAAGAAGTGGAGAAGGATCTTTGGTGATGTCATCAACCATGTGACCAGTGCAGGAAACCAAGAAGTTTGAAGGACCTTTGGTGATGTCATCAACCATGTGACCAGTACAGAGACCTGGTGAAAGACCTGTGAGATGTCCATGTGAGGGGGCGGAAATTCTGTGTTGTGCCTGGAGGAGAGTTTATTGGTGTCTTGGGATGACCTATATAACACCCTATAAAAGCTGGGAGTTGTAGTTCTATCCTATTATTTCCCTCTCCATGTAATTTCAACTTATGCCCTAGTATATTCTGGTAATGCTGGGAGTTGTAGCTCTGTCATATTATATCCCTCTCCGTGTAATTTCAACTTATGCCCTAGTACAGTCTGTTAATGCTGGGAGTTGTAGTTCTCTCCTCTTATACCACCTCTCTGTAATGTATACTGATGCCCCATAATAAGCCTGGCCATACTGGGCGTTATAGTTATTTCCTTTTAAAGCTCTCACCTAGTAAAACTGGATCATGCTGTCATGGTGGGGAGTAGGGGAAAACCTGACCGTACAATGTCAGCAGATACTAGGCCTGGAATGAGGGATAAAGGAGAAAGAAACAAACTAAGCATCCCTAAAACCTATCCCTGACTGTATGAGCCACCCTCAAACCTGGGCCCTACTGACCCTAACGGTCCCTCCAATATGGAGTCAGAAGGTGGAGACAACCAATTCCTCGAAGACACGGAGGAACCAGAGTCTCCAACAGGCCAAGCAACAAATACGGGAATTAAAAGCCTAGTGGAACGGCAGATAAGTATCCACTGGCGAGGATAACAACTGACCCAAGAACCCTGGAATGCATGGTAACTTACCTGCTGCAGCTGCTGGATGGCACACCAGAAGACCACACCAAGGTGAACTGGAACCCATGCAAACGTACTGACAACCAAATACCATGCCGGGCTCAGTACGTACTAACACACATAGGAAACATCACTCCAGCAACTGCTCACTGACTTGCCTTCTGGTTCACCCCTCTGGGAAATCATGGAGCCCACTTCTGCAGGCACAACACACCGTTAAACGCCTTGCATACAAGCCGGGCATAACACACAAACTGACCAGACAAGAAACAACCACAAGACGTACACCACACCCTGAACATAAACCCACACCAAACATCAACAAAGGTAAGATAGAAGAACATGGAAGATACATAAGGAAGACATCGCTGGAGACATCAATGTCCCACTATGTGACCCCCTCAAGGACTGGGTAGCTGGAAATGCACCAACCACAGCTGAAGTACAACTGACTCGAGCCAGGGAGCCACAGGTAATAAAACTCTAGTGGGCACACCCAGCCAGGAAGTTATCCCCTCAAGCACCAGATAGGAGAGGAACCAGGAGAAGGGGAGAAAAGCACATACAAGCCACAACAACGCGTTTCCCCTGGCAAACGTGACACACGCACAACACCGAGGCTGTGACACATGCCCTTTAATAATCTGGACATGCTGGGAGTTGTAGTTCTCTCTTCTTAGGCTGGTTTCACATCACTGTTTGGTTTTCCATTTTGCGTGCAGGACTTTTTCCGTCTTAAATAACGGATCTCAGATGGAAATGGCTCAAACTGATGACAAATGTGCAGAACTGATGCTTGAAATACAGGATCTGTTTTTTTTTCTTTATTTTTCTGTTCTTCTGTTCTTGATCCGAAGTACGGAAAACTAAACAGTGATGTGAACCCAGCCTTATACTCTGTGTAATATCCACTTATATCCTATAATAAAAGCCTGAACATGCTAGGAGTTGTTGTTCTCTCCACTTCTACCTCTCCCTTTGTTGCCCCCTAATTTCCAATAACAACAATCTGGTGATGATGAGACTTGTAGTTCCCTTGTCACTATTATAGTGTTCTGCAGCTTCTGAGGTGTGTATTAGGCTTTTTTCACATCTCTGCTGGTGAAGTTCGCTGTTCCGCCCTGTCATAGGAGCACAACAACAAAAATCACTGTATTTCCGGAGCTGGCGCTTCATAGACAACAACACCTGACTGATCCTGCTGACTATGATGGGATCTGACAGGTTTCCATCTACCAGGCTATAAAACTGTGTCCAGCATTTATGACCTGATCTGCAAATGAGGCCCCAACACAGAAGTGATCAAAGCCTTATATGTTCTCAGATTATGAGGTTCTGCAGCAGCTGAGGTATGTATTAGGAGGTTTTGTAGCAGCTGTGGTGCGTGTCATGATGTCCTGCAGCAGTTAAGGCGTGTATTGTGAGGCTCTGCATCATCTGAGGTATGATTTATGAGGTTCTGCCAGAGCTGAGGTGTGTATTAGAAGGTTCTACAGCAGCTAAGGTGTGTATTATGATGTTCTACAGCAGCTGAGGTTTGTATTAGGAGGTTCTGCAGAAGTCAGAGAAACATCAATTGTGACTGGACTAAATCCTTTAGTTTTCTGTCTGCACTTTGTAAAATGTACCTGTCGTGTTCCTCTGCCAGCAAGCGCCGCACTGTGACCTGACTGACCAGTCTGGACCTAAACTGATCCAGCAGCATCACCAGTCCAGCTTCATGAAGATCTGCCCCAGGCCCTGACTGCGCTCTGCCAGCAGCACAAACAGTAAGTCAGCATTGGGGAGGAGGTGAAGCAGGAGCAGGCCCAGTCCATGTGGGAAGAATGGCACACTATATAAAAAGTAGCAGCAGTGGGCACAATTCATCAGGTAAGGCCAGGTAATCACGTGCGATCAGATTTTGCTATTCTGTCCCAGCATACCAGCAGAATACCAGAATCGCCAGATCCAGCATACAGTATGCCCAACATTGCTGGCACCTCCCGGATCCCATTCACAATAATAGGGTCAGTCGAGATCTGGCATGCAGTGGTATTTTGCCCTTTGTTTTTGCCAGTATCTGCAATGGAGGCTTCTGCTGGGACATCTGCAGTAGATGTGCATGTAGCGTAAGGGGTGCTATGGGTCACTAACAAGATGGCCCAATTCAGATTCTTGCCATGTGGCCCAGTGATTTCTATGTATGCCCCTGCTAGCTTTTGTTTTAGTCCTGCGCAGTCTGTGCGTTCTCTTTGCTACCTCCCAATGTGTTGGGGCCTCCACAACCAAAAAAATGAAAACAATTTAACAAAAAAATAAAAAGTGGTGACGTCCTCCACCTTGTCCGCCTGCATCGCCACGTTTGCCACCTCCGTCTGCACCGCCATGTCTGCCTCTTCCGCCTGCACCACCACATCCACCTCCTCCTTCATTGTCTTATATTGGCAGAAAGTAGAGAAGTTTACTGGCCACACCCAGCCATTATTATACTGCAGCACACTTTGTGCATTCTCTTTGCCTTTTCCCAATGTTTGGTGGTCGGCAGTTACCAACATCTCCCCCCCCCCCAAAAAAAAAAAAAAAAAAGAATTGTAATAAGAAGACCCATTTTGCATCCACCCAACTAATGTGTTTTTTTTTCTTTCTGTGGAGTGTCTGTGAAAGTCAATTTTTTTTTCAAAAATTAGGAACACCCTCTCCATCCGTCTTAATTGTTGTAGGAGACTAAATTCTTCTGTGGAGTGTGTCTGGGAAAGTCATGAATTTAAAAAAAAAACTTTTAATATATAGTTCCCAGATAGGGGACGCATGCGATTTTAAACTGAGACTAAATTTTTTACCCAGTTTTAACCCAGAACATACAAGCAGGACATAAAAACTAACACCCCATGGCCCTTAGCAACATGACACAGAATTAACGGACACATGAAAGAAAAACAAACAGAAACAGTGTTGGCTTCCTCCCCCGCCTCCTCCGACACTTTCACCTACACCTCCATGTCCGCCTCCTCCTCCACTCAGACCTCCACCTCCTGGCTCAAGATTATTATGTCTTCTATTGGAGTATCTCAATAAAAATAAGAAAACAATCAGCATGGCTTCATGAGGGATCGGTTATGCCAAACGAATTTAATCAGCTTCTATGAGGAGGTAAGTTCTAGACTTGACAGCGGCAAATCAATGGATGTCATATATCTGGACTTCTCCAAAGCATTTGACACCATACCTCATAAAAGGTTAGTATATAAAATGAGGATGCTCGGACTGGGAGAAAATGTCTGTATGTGGGTAAGTAACTGGCTAAGTGACAGAAAACAGAGGGTGGTTATTAACAGTATACACTCAGATTGGGTCACTGTCACTAGTGGGGTACCTCAGGGGCCAGCATTGGGCCCTATTCTCTTCAATATATTTATTAATGATCTTGTAGAAGGCCTGCACAGTAAAATATCTATTTTTGCAGATGACACTAAACTGTGTAAAGTAATTAACACTGAAGAGGACAGTATACTGCTACAGAGGGATCTGGATAGATTGTAGGCTTGGGCAGAAAAATGGAAGATAAGGTTTAACACTGACAAATGTAAAGTTATGCACATGGGAAGGAATAATGCAAGTCACCCATACATATTAAATGGTAAAACACTCGGTAACACTGGCATGGAAAAGGATCTAGGAATTTTAATAAACAGCAAATTAAGCTCCAAAAGCCAGTGTCAGGCAGCTACTGCCAAGGCCAATAAGATAATGGGTTGCATCAAAAGGGGCATAGATGCCCGTCATGAGAACATAATCCTACCACTTTGCAAATCACTAGTCAGACCACACATGGAGTACAGTGAACAAGACAGACATAGCAGAGCTGGAGAGGGTTCAGAGGAGGGCAACTAAAATAATAACTGGAATGAGGGATCTGCAGTACCCTGAAAGGTTATCAAAATTAGGGTTATTCACTTTAGAAAAAAGATGACTGAGGGGAGATCTAATAACTATGTATAAATATATAAGGGGTCAGTACAGAGATCTGTCCCATCATCTATTTATCCCCAGGACTGTGACTGTGACAAGGGGACATCTTCTGCGTCTGGAGGGAAGAAGGTTTGTACACAAACATAGAAAAGGATTCTTCACTGTAAGAGCAGTGAGACTATGGAACTCTCTGCCTGAGGAGGTGGTGATGGTGAGTACAATAAAGGAATTCAAGAGGGGACTGGATTTATTTCCGGAGTGTAATAATATTACAAGCTACAGCTACTAGAGAGGGGTCGTTGATCCAGGGAGTTATTCTGATTGCCTGATTGGTGTCGGGAAGGAATTTTTTCCCCTTAAGTGGGGAAAATTGGCTTCTGCCTCACAGGTTTTTTTTTGCCTTCCTCTGGATCAACTTGTAGGAAACAGGCCGAACTGGATGGAAAAATGTCTTTTTTCGGTCTTATATACTATGTTACTATATTGGCAGAGTAGAGAAATATACCAGCCACCCCCCAAAAAATGTCTAAAGATTACACACAGAATTGACAGACACATTTAAAAAAAACAAAAAAGAAAAAGAAAAAACAGAAAGAGTGTTGTCTTCTTCTTCCACCTCCTTCACCTCTTCCACCTACACCGCCACGTCCACAGCCTCCTCAACTTTCTAGTCCATTTGGACATCTGCCTCTTGGTTCAAGATTGTTATTTTTTATGTATTTTGTTATTTTATGTAATTTCCCTATCCACATTTGTTTGCAGGGACATTGCACTGCTCTTACGCCCACTTGAGCCTTTTGCAACCCTCTAGCCCTTTCTATTACTTTTTTTACAGCCATTTTAGTACCCCAAAGTTCAGATCCCCATTGACTTCAATGGGGTTCGTTGTTCGGGGTCAAGTTCATAACCCGAATCGAACTTTGAAACGAGTTTCGGCCGAACCCCTCGAACCCGGACATCCAGTTCATCTCTACCTAACACCAACCAGGAAGATAAAGCTCATATGCAATTCCCCCTATCAGTCCTGACTTTTTGTGTGAGGTGCTGTACTGCATTATTTTCTGGACACTATAATAGTGGAGGACAAATAATGTATTGCAGTTGCTTTATAGCGCGTGCGCACACACACACACACACACACACACACACACACTGTAGCACTGTCTATATAAACAATATAGGACCAAAATGTGTTCTTCCGGTTTGGTTGACATAAGGTAGTTTTTAAAAATACAAAAAATAACTATAACATTTACCAATAAACACATGTGTTCACATTTAGTAATGTCAGTGCACCTAGCTTATTTTGTAAATTGTGCAAACTGAGGGGCAAATTTGCCATATCTACGGTATGTTTAGAGAAATGATCTGTGTCTATCACAGCAAGAGGTGTGACTTATCCAAAAGGGCATGGCTACACAGCAAGAGAGTGGCCTAAATAAAACACAGACATTCCATTCAAAGGGCTTTCTTCTGCAAACAATGCCCCACCTGTCAGTGGGTTGTGTGTGTTTACTTCAATGGACCATAGCAGCAATACTAGCGACAACCTATGGACAGGTGTGACAATGTTTTATAGGAATAAAAGAGCCATTGTGAACAACCCCTTTAAGTAAAATTATTTATGCTTGTGTCTGCAATCAAAAAGCAGCTGTCACCTCTGACCATGTAAATACTTTATCACACCTTCAAACATCTGGCAAATACTGTAGATGGGAATAAAAAATTCTCACCCTGAGCAGACTGTGATTGGACAAAGGTTTTGATCAGTGTATCCGTAGCCTGTGTATAAAGAGATAGTGCATAGCGTAGAGATTGTAGATCAGGACTTTTCTCCAGGAAAGTCTTTTTGAGGCCAACACCTCCAGCATGGAAATATTGCTGTAAAGTAAGACAAGTTAAATTAGCACAGTATAAGACACCACCCTTCACTCACTACTGTTGCTATCACACATCTAGTAAGTTAAGTTATCCCCTATCTTGTGGATATGGGATAAATTAATATTACCCGAATACCCCTTCAAAGAGAAACGGTCACCACTATGGACTGCGGTAGAATCGGTCACCACTATTAGACTGCGGTGAATTTAATTATAAATTTCTAGAACAGATAATAGAAGAGAGGCATAATCTAAATCACTAAAAACAGACTTCACAATGGGTATTTCATAAGGATTACAAGTATTTAGTAAAACAGATATGCCAGGAGCAGTGACAGAGCCTCTTTAAAGGAAACCTGTCACCATGAAAATGAAGTCCAATCTGCTGACAGCATGTTATAGGGTAGGAGAAGCTGAGCAAATTAACATATAGTGCCTAGTGTCGAGCGAATCAAAGTTGATTAAGTAGAATTTGATCCGAATTTCAGGAAGAATTTAATTCATTATGAAGCCAAATTTCCTTGCGCTTCGTGGTAACAAATCGGATTTTTTCTAAAATGGCTGCACGTTACAAAGAGGAAGTAAAAAGCCTGTGAATAAGGGATCACCCATAATGCCATGCTAGTCAATCAGCAGATAGCCAGCCCCTATGATGTCACAGACCTATAAAAAGCATCATCCTGTCCGACCTCCACAATTTTCCAGTGAATGTAGTGCAGGGAAAGATGTTACAGGCACTAGCGAAAGTGATTAGGAAATACTTTATTTATAGAATATTACTTTGTAGGGATATAATAAGGAGGTATTATCCACACTATAGGGAGAGAGCAGGGGCCAACTGAACACATTAAAGCTTGTTTAATAGTGAATATATTCTATATTATTGGGGTTTAAAAGCATTCTAATACTGCTGATTTTAGGTTGTTTAAATTCTTTTAACATAAGTAATTCCATTAATCCTTGATTCTGTTACTGGGGTGAAATTGCAGTCTGAAACTACTTAGTTTGGGGTGTTCTCATTCTTTAACACATAACTAAATCCTTGATTAGTGATGTCGCGAACATACAATTTTCCATTCGCTAACGGCGAACGCAAACTTCCGCAAATGTTCGCAAGCATGCGAACAGGGCGAACCGCCATAGACTTCAATAGACAGGCGAATTTTAAAACCCACAGGGACTCTTTCTGGCCACAATAGTGATGGAAAAGTTGTTTCAAGGCGACTAACACCTGGACTGTGGCAGGCCGGAGGGGGATCCATGGCAAAACTCCCATGGAAAATTAGGTAGTTGACGCAGAGTGTGGCAAGTTGAATTCGCAATGCGATTAATATAACCTGCATTAATCACATTGCGAATTCAACTTAGAGCTGGGTTCCTAATGGTTGTATTGCAGGAATATAACGAAGATTGAGAATATAGCGCTATATTCTCAATCTTCGTTATATTCTAGCAATACAACCATTAGGGACTCAGATCTAAGTTGTAATCCCAATGCGATTAATACAGGTTATATTAATCGCATTGTGATTACAACTACTAACACTGCAGCTTCAGAATAAATCTAAGATGGATGCCATCATTGCTTTTTGATAGGAGGTGGGAGGGTCTGGGAGGGAGACTGATGTACTAGCCCTAAAAAGGGCTTTTTGGGGTGCTGTCAGGACGCTGTCCTTACAGCAGAGATCTGATAAGTCTTTCAGGACTGGAGTGGACACTGAATACACTAGCCTAGCTATCGATTTCCCTATTAAATCAGCAGCAGCTACACTGTCCCTCCTATCACTAAGACGGCAGCTTCCGAATGAATCTAAAATGGATGCTGTCCAGGAGATGGAAGGGTCTGGGAGGGAGGGTATGCTGATTGGCTGGAATGTGTCGGCTGACTGTGAGGTACAGGGTCAAAGTTTACTCAATGATGACGAATAGTGGGTGGACCGAACATCACATATGTTCGCCCGCCGCAATGAACGCGCACAAGCTATGTTCGCCGGGAACTGTCCGCCGGTGAATAGTTTGGGACATCTTATTTGCGAATTCAACTTAGAGCTGGGTTCCTAATGGTTGTATTGCTAGAATATAACGAAGATTGAGAATATGGCGCTATATTCTCAATCTTCGTTATATTCTAGCAATACAACAACCATTAGGAACTCTGATCTAAGTTTAATTTGCAATGCGATTAATATAACCTTCATTAATCGCATTGCGAATTCAACTTAGAGCTAAGTTCCTAATGGTTGTTGTATTGCTAGAATATACATTATATTCTAGCAATACAACCATTAGGAACTCAGCTCTAAGTTGTAATCGCAATGCGAATAATACTTACAATTATTAATCGCTTTGCGAATCCATTTGATGCCTCTATTTGATTGTATATGACGGTTGACTATGACTACCACCAACGTTCTGCTGCCTCCGAGGCAAGATATCTGAACCCCCCAGGGGCCATTTGGACGTTTTTGATAGAAAACGCATCAAAAACGCATCTGCGTTTTATCATTTTATTTTTATTTTATTTTTTGTGTATTTTGCCACATTTGGTTGCATATTTACATTTGGTATAGGCAAATATGGTAGTCTAGAATTCAGTGTTTCCCAACCAGTGTGCCTCCAGCTTTTGCAAAACTACAACTCCCAGCATGCCCGGACAGCCTTCGGCTGTGCAGGCATGCTGGGAGTTGTAGTTTCGCAACAGCTGGAGGCATGCTGGTTGGGAAACACAGGTCTAGATCATTACTCTGCCCAAATCTATATTCAGCTACATGGCTTAGAAAATATGCTGTCAAACAATGATCCTAGGTTTTGGTATAGACACATGATCTAGACTACCATATTTGCCTATACCAAATGTAAATATGGAACCAAATGTGGCAAAATACACAAAAAAATAAAAGAAAAAATGAAAAAATTATAAAAACGCAGATGCGTTTTTGATGCGTTTTCTATCAAAAACGCCCAAATGGCCCCTCGGGGGTTCAGATATCTTGCTGTGGAGGCAGCAGAACGTTGGTGGTAGTCATAGTTAACTGTCATATACAATCAAATAGAGGCATCAAATGGATTCGCAAAGCGATTAATAATTGTAGGTATTATTCGCATTGCGATTACAACTAAGAGCTGAGTTCCTAATGGTTGTATTGCTAGAATATAACGTATATTCTAGCAATACAACAACCATTAGGAACTCAGCTCTAAGGCCTCTTTCACACTTGCGTTGTGAAGATCCGGAGTGCACTTCCGTCCCCGGAAGTGCACGCCGGATCCGGCACAACACAAGTGAACTGAAAGCATTTGAAGACTGATCAGTCTTCAAAATGCTTTCAGTGTTACTATGGCAGCCAGGATGCTACTAGCGTCCTGGTTGCCATAGTAGCAGTGGGGAGCGGGGGAGTGGTATACTTACATTCCGTTCGGCTCCCAGGGCGCTTCTGAATGACGTCAGAGTGCCACGCGCGCATGGATCACGTGATCCATGCGATCACGTGATCTATGCACTGGGGCGCCCTGACGTCATCCTGGAGCGTCCAGGGAGCCGCACGGAATGTAAGTATGCCGCTTCCCCGCTCCCCCTACTCTTTACTATGGCAACCAGGACTTTAGCGTCCTGGCTGCCATAGTAACCATTGACAAAAAGCTAAACATCGGATCCGGCGATGCGCGGAAACAACGTTTAGCTAAAGGCCGGATCCGGACTAATGCCTTTCAATGGGCATTAATTCCGGATCCGTCCTTCCAGCATGCTTTCAGGATTTTTGGCCAGAGCAAAATCCGCAGCATGCTGCGGATTTTGCTGCGGCCAAAAAAACGTGTCAGTACTGAACTGAGGACATCCTGATGCATCCTGAACGGATTTCTCTCCATTCAGGATGCATGGGGATAATCCTGATCAGAAGCTTTCCGTCCTAGAGACCCGAGGACGGATCTCTAGGACGGAAAGCTAAAACGCTAGTGTGAAAGAGGCCTTAGTTGAATTTGCAATGCGATTAATGCAGGTTATATTAATCTCATTGCGAATTAAACTTAGATCTGAGTGCCTAATGGTTGTTGTATTGCTAGAATATAACGAAGAGTGAGAATATCGTGCTATATTCGTTATATTGGTTATATTCTAGCAATATAACTAATGGGAACTTAGGAATTCGCAATGCGAATAATAGAGATTATATTAATCGCATTGCGATTTACAATTACTAACACTGCAGCTTCAGAATGAATCTAAGATGGATGCTGTTGTTGCGTTTAGATAGGAGGTGGGAGGCTCTGGGAGGTAGGCTATGCTGATTGGCTGGAATGTGTCTGCTGACTGTGAGGTACAGGGTCAAAGTTTGCTCAATGATAAAGTATAGGGGCGAAAGCGAACATCGAATATGTTCGCCCGCCGCGGCGGACGCAAACAAGCTATGTTCGCCGGGAACTGTTCGCCGGCGAATAGTTCGGGCCATCTCTATCCTTGATAATCCCTTAATCCTTGATTGTCTAATTGGGGTGAAATTGTGGCGTGATACTACAGATTTCGTGGTATTCATGTTCTTTTTTTACATAAGTAAAGCCATTCATCCTTGATTCTGGGTTGAAATTGCTGCCTAATCTGTAGTATTTTGGGGGGTTCACATTCTTTTATCCAAAAGTAAATCTGTTAATCCTTAACCTCTTGTCCATACAAGCACAGGGAGCCATGGGAAGTGAGAGAGGGTGGTCCACGCTGCTTCCAGCGTAACTCCACACCTGCTCACAACCCTGACAATCTGAGAGGGCCTTTTCACTGGCCCAGTGAAACAGCTCCCTGTCAGCCTGGTAGACTGCCATCAGTCCCTCATTAGATATAAGCCTGGTCTGCTAGCGGCATTATATCGGGGCAGAAACGAGTCCAGGTAGCTATAACTATGCTAAAACACGGACGTGGGAATTCATGGACCGAGATACAAGGACAGCACAAGATTAAATTATATATTTAATTGCCTTAAGGGCGCACTAGACAATACACGATATACACAGAGAATGTATACAGTGATCGGATGTGCAAATACAGGTGGTATGATACAACAGAGTTAAACAGAGCAAGAGTCAGTTACCAGGTGGATGAGTAGTCCTTTGGGTTATGATTAATTCTGGGTTGCTGTAATCCTTGGCTGTAGTCACGAGGGGCAGTGATGTCAGCAGTTTGTCGACGGTCCCTCCAAATACATTACGTGGTGTGATCCCCTTCAGAGAAAGACGCTGGCCTCTGGCCTGCAGGGGCCTTTTCACCTGTAGTCAGTCACTCCCCCCTCTCCACCCTCCCTTCCTTGTCCTGGTAGCCAAAGACCCACAAAACCCATTATGGCCCATAGCTCCAGACCGGAAGGTCACAGGGAGATGGTTCTGGGATCAACGGATCCGCCTGGGTTTAGGCTACAGGTGGAGACCAAGTATGGTGCCATTATTAGGTTACTGCTGGGAGATATCTGTATCTCCCCTTACTTACATCCTACCCCCAAACTACCGCCAGGGGCATGTCCGTCTTCGGCTCAAGCTTGGGTTGCAGATATTTAACTGGTTTATGCCTTATAGCCTTTATATCCTTATGAACCCCCGGGTTCCATGATGTCTGATGGATTCCTTTGTTCTAATGACCAGCTATCCCCCCCGCCCACCCCCACCACCCCCGCCCCACCAGCATTCATCCTGCCAGAGCCATTTTGGCGGAGTTAAGTGAGAACTGCAAACATGTGGTCTGCTTTGAAGCCAGGCCCCCTGTGGAGTTTATTCCCTCTGCTATCTGACAGCAAATGACTGGAATTAGATCATAATTCCACATTCCTCAAAATAAGTAAATCCTTTAGTTCTTGATAGTCTAATTGGGGTGAAACTGCGACCTGATACTACTGTTTTTGGGCTGTTCACACTCTTTTATATGTAAGTAAATCTGTTATTCCTTCACTGTGTAATTGGGGTGAAATTTTAGCCTGTTACTACAGATTCAGTGGTGATCACATTCGTTTTTCACATAAGTAAATTCATTCATTCTTGATTATAAGGTGAAATTGCATGATACTGCAGACTTTAGGGTGCTTATGTTCTTTTATACATAATTCAATCCATTAATCCTTTCTTTCTTGACGATATGAAGAGACTTTTATTCAAAGTATAATAACATCATCAGTGGCTAGTTTCAGCTCAAGCCTGAGCCTTTTTCAAACTGCAATGTGTGTTGCAGTTTCTGCCTCCACCGTCAAGAAAGTGTCAGTCCTTCTTCACTATATGCCATGTGCAAATAACAGTGCTAAACCCATCTGCTTCGATACATAGGCAAAGTCCTATGTGAACTGCAAGAGCAGTGTACCATTCAGAAGCAAGTAACATCTTATCTCCAACATGTGACTGCTCGTCTGGATTCCTTGTCTGTGACTATTCAACCTCCACAGTCTTATCTGTTACTACTCCTCTGACTGCTACTGCTTCTGGCACTGGTCCACATTTGTCTCTGCCTCCTTGCTACAGTGGAGATACCAATGTCATGTAGAGGATTCCTGAATCTGTGCACTATGCATTTTGAACTTTTACCTTACCAATTTCCTTCTGAATGTGCTAAAGTGGTATTTATTATTTACCATCTGGAAGGATAGGCCTTGGCATGGGCAAATCCTATCTAAGAGAGAGCTGATCCAATCACTAATGATATTGCTATTTTTCTGGACTACTTTTGAAAAGTGTTTGAAGAACCCAGTTGTGTCTCATCTGCTTCCTCAGCATTTCTGCGCATCCTTCAAGGTGCACACTCTGTTAGACAATATGCCATTAAATTCCGTACCTTACCCTCTGAACTTTCCTAGAATGAAGATGCTTTAATTGCTACCTTCTGGGAAGACTTTAATGGAAAAATCAAGGATGAGCTTGCAGCAAGAGAGATTTCATCTGCTTTGGATGCCTTAGTGACTCTGGCTACTAGAATTGACGTCTGTCTGTCTGAAAGGTCCCGTGAATTCCTTAGTGAGAAGAAGTCTTCTCCTAGAGCACCCAAACCCTGGGTGGCTCCACCTTCTGTGTCTGTGTAGTGTCCCACTACGTAAAAGTAGGCACTACTAAGGGTCAATTGGGTCACGTTGTTCCCCACCTCTTGTGGGAAATTGGTCATTGTACTATGTAATGTATTGTACTGCATTTTACTATCATATTCCCTTTGTACCAGGCCTGCTATGGGTGTAGTTCCTCCTCCTGAGCAATAGAGGGAGCTAGGGATCCCCTAGTGAAGTTAGTTAGGCCCAGGCAGGAAGCAGTTCGCTCAGTCTAGCCCAGGAGGCTAAGCAAGGCAGTCCACCCTGCCTGAAGTCCTGAGTTAGTAAACTCAGAAGTCATTCCAGGAGAGATGTCCTCCTGAGGTACCCTTCCTGCAGAGACAGAGTACAGAGGATCCAGGTTTAACCCTGAGGTACGCAGAAGTAACTCCTCATCCTGCCACCTGCAGAGTCCACAGTAGTGCTAACCTTATCCAGCTAAGTATAGAGCTGAGAGGCAGAAGTTCATTGCCAGCAAGAGAATATATTCCATAGGAGGTTTCCCTTACCCAAGGATAAATCCTACCTGCCACCTTTGTAAAGCCTGCATGTAACCAATTGTCTTCTTGTGGAACTATCTGGAGTGTGTACATAGTTGAACTGTTCAGTAAAGAAGGATTCTGGTTCACTGCAATCGTGTGTACCTCCATTATTCCTACTAACAATCGGTGTGTCACCGTTACCGGCACTGGCGTCACGAACTGTTAAGGACCTTGCCACCAGCACGCTAAGCCTTCAACACCCAGGGCACCTCCCCTACCACCTGGCCTGGTCCCTATACCTAGAGAGTGCCCCAGAGGATCCACATGCCACCTCTCCATCACTGACTGCACACCTGCCCAGGGTCTACTACAAACTGTGAGTACCAAGAGCAACCCTCGATCTAGCTACTGACCCCCGTGACCTCACACTCGCTCACCCTGAAGGTCTGGCATACTGTATCTGCTAATCCTGAACCCATGCAGGTGAACCATCTTAGGCTGTCGTTTGAGGAAAGACGGCACTGTCTCTCTGCTGGTGTTTTCCTATACTGTGGTGGTTCCGGCTATCATGTCTATAACTATCCTAGGAAGTCGGCAAACTCCAGCGCCTAGGGTCATTAGGAGAGGTGAACCTAGGCGAAGATTACTCCCCTCTGAGAACCTCTGTTATACTGTTGTTTGGTGATGCTACATTCTCCGTGACATCCTCCATTGACTCTAGTTTAAAAGGAAACTTCCTGCAACAGGCCGTGGTGGATAAGTATCCCAGTTCAACTTCTCAAGAATCCCCTGCTGGTGATGTCGGTCAACGGCAAAGCCCTATCTGAATCTGTGTTATAGGTCATCGAGCCTCTGTATCTTCAAGTTGGAGTCCTACATTCTGAGATTTCCCTGTATGTACTTCCAAAACTGTCTCAGTCTCACCCTGTCCTGTTGGGGCTGCCCTGGATCCGAGTCCATGAACCCTTTCTGGATTGGAAAGCAGGAGAGATAATCTGCTGGGGACAGTTGTGCCAGAGCAAGTACCTGACTGGAGTGCCCTGGAGCAGGGGTACTGTGAAGTCTGGACATTTGTAGACATTTTCCCCTGTTTCCTTTAAGGAAAGTTAAAACTTCTTGCTTTATTTCTCTTGAAAAGGTTAACTTATGCTGTTTATTAATGTTTAACTGCATTTCATATTTATGTTGTGACATGTATTTTGTTCATTTGCATTGTATTTACATGGCTCTGTGGAAAGGGTTAATGAATACTGAGAGACTTTTGGGACTTAGTCTTTGAATAAGAAGCTGGCAATTTTCCACAGCCGCCATAAGGTTTAAAGAAGAGCATGTTTTGAATGGAAAAGCCAGACGTTCTTTACCACCAAAACCAGATAGAATGGCCTTGTGACTGTCTGGTTTAGCTCTGTTGTTATGTCTGGAAACTTGTTTTTGTCTGGAAAAACTGCTGTGTCATTGTCACAGTATCATTGAAGCTGTAATGTAAGTCTATGAAAGACAGAAAGTGTTACAATGTATCTGTTTGTGCTGAGATTCTCCACTCCACCCCTCCCATTAGAAGGTTCCAGTCTAGCTAGAAGGGTATATAAGGAGAACAGTCAGGGCCCCTAGTGTTCTGCAGTTAGGGACCAGTGCCTAAAGGGGAGACTCATGCCAGTCTGCATGAGTGACCAGAAGAAGACGCTGAGATAGGTACGCTAAGCCACAGACCATGGGTCACCAACCCTGTGACCAAAGAGCCACCCGGACTACTAAGTTACAGACCGTGGGCCTTTGACCAGGGTACCAGCCTTCTGAAGAGAGAAGGCGACAGCTACCTTAGGCCTTTCCTGAGCATCAAACCCTTCTTCTGCCGGGGAGGAGACTGGAGAAGCCAGCCTTATGCCTCACCTGTATTGTTTTGGATATGAATTCCTCCAGTAACGAAGCATATTGGTTTACTGAAGACTCTGACTCTCTGGACTTATTTCCCATTGTGGTGCACCACTCCTTACTATCTCTTCCAGAGAGCAGTAACACATGGTAACACCTCGACAGTGTCCGAGGCGCCCAGCATAGCGTTGGGGCCACCCCAAATCTGGCAACTGCAAATTGGCATCATAAACAGGTTATGGTCCAGTGCCACTGCAATTGGGTGTCATGAAAAGGATCCGGTCCAGCACCAGAAGAGCAAGTCATGATGAATCCAGCCCAAGTGGATGAAGACAGCCAGTTGCATCTGAGATGGCTCAGCCCCATGAAAGCATCTGTGACTGTAAGTGTTACCCTTGAGGGGTCTGCCAAAAGCAAGTGACTGTGCTAATATGACTGTATCCTGCATTAGTACAGTATCCTACATTACTACTGTATCCCGCATTACTATTCTGTCTTACATTACTAGCCAGAGAATTGTTAGGGAAGTATAGGTGTTATAACGAAAAGTTTTATTGGGAAACTGTAGAGGGGAAAAAAAGCAGGCTGTTTTGAGAGCTCCATTTATACAAGCAGGAAAATAACGCAAGTTTGTGAGCTTTCGTGTGTTTGATTCTTAAGTGTGTGTTTGTATTAAGTGTGTGACTTTAGATTAAGTGAGGGAGTATCTGTGAGAGCTAAATTATTTCTGTGCTTTGCTTTTGCTGCCAGGTTTATTGCAAAGCAGCTTAGAGTATATCTTGTCTAATGTATGCAGTCCTGGAACAGCCGTTTGTTCAAAATGTGAGCAAATTGCCAGTTTGGATTCGCACATAAAGTAACTAACCGGGTGAGTTTTAACAATTTGGAAAAGAGTTTGCTGCTCACTGAGCAAGCACTCTATGGGGTAGATGTGGGGGGGTGTGGTAGCGAGGAGGCTGAGAAAACCCGGGAATCTGCCTTCAGCACAGCCAGCACTGCAATGAGTGAGGGAGCCTGTCATCAGGGAAGAAGGTAAGTATGTTTTTTTTTTTTTTTCTAAGGCTGCAGACTGGGGCAAAGGGCAAGAGGGGGGGCATCTAATCAGGCATTACTGTGAGGGGGGGCACATATGAAGGCATAACTATGAGGATTGAGGGGGCACATATCAAAGCATAACTACTGTGAGGGGGCAGGTAATCTGGCATAACCACTGTGAGGGGCACATATGTGGGCATATCTAATGTGAGGGACACATAATGTGGCATAACTACTGTGAGGGGGTACATATCTGGGCATAAATATTTTGAAGGGGCACATAATCTGGCATAACCACTCAGAGGGGGCACATATCTGGGCATGTCTACTTTGAGGGGTCATATAACTGGGCATAAATACTGTGAAGGGGCACATATTCTGGTCATTACTACTGTGAGGGGGCACATATCTGGGCATATTACTGTGAGGGGGCACATATCTGGGCATATTACTGTGAGGGGGCACATATCTGGGCATATTACTGTGAGGGGACACATATTCTGGTCATTACTACTGTGAGGGGGAACATATTTGGCATTACTACTGTGAGGGGGCACATATCTGGGCATATTACTGTGAGGGGACACATAATCTGGCATTACTACTGTGAGAGGGGAACATATTTGGCATTACTACTGTGAGGGGGCACATATCTGGGCATATTACTTTGAGGGGGGCACATAACTGGATATATTACTGTGAGGGGACACATAATCTGGCATTACTACTGTGAGAGGGGAACTTATTTGGCATTACTACTGTGAGGGGGCACATATCTGGGCATATTACTGTGAGGGGACACATAATCTGGCATAACTACTTTGTGGGGACACATATTCTGGTCATTACTACTGTGAGGGGGCACATATTTGGCATTACTACTGTGAGGGGACACATAACTGGGCATAACTACTGTGAGGGGGCACATATCTGAGTATAACTACTGTTACAGGAACAAAGGTCGGCATTAGTACTGTGAGGGGCCTCAAGGTGGGCATTAGTACTGTGTGGTAGCACTAGATTACCCTGCTATACATTGGCATGGCTCAGTCTTACAGGCCAGCACAGCGCCCCCTGCTGGTAGTTTCACAGGGGCAGTTACCATCCCTTCCTGATGTGATTATTCTTTTTTTCTCACCACAGGGACCTTGTTCTGGATCCAGCGGACATCAAACCGACACCAGCGACACTCTGGATGAGGTAGGACCAGATTTTATTAGTTAGGACTGGGTGAGTGTAGCCATGCATTGGGGTTAGGGCTCTTTAACACGAGCGGATCCTGTGCAGGTAATTCACTGTGTCAATGAGTGCCAAGCCCCGCTCCAAACAGCAGAGACACAGAGCACTAACAGGATTGATAATGCTCCGTGCCTCTCTGTGATCTTTTTACTACAAAATCACAGTGAGATAAAGTTGTCAATGTGATTTTGTAGTTAAAAGATCACAGAGAGGCACGGAGCATTATCAATCATGTTAGTGCTCTGTGTCTCTGCTGTCTGGAGCGGGGCTTGGCACTCATTCACGCAGCGGATTAGCCACACGGAAACAGCAAGTGATAGGTTACATTTTTGTAATATACTTTATTTAGCCAAAACAAACGTTTAATTTTAGTAGTAAACTGGGGCTGAAATGGCCATTAGCAGCGCTCTCAGAAATGGGGGGGGGGGGCGACAGGGAGTGGGCCCAATGGATCAGTTTCGCACCGGGGCCCCATAGATTGTGTGTACGCCACTGTCTGTCACCACAATTATCCCAACAGGATCCCCGTTAAAATCAGCTGCCCCTGCGCGTCCACATCAGCCCCATACAGCCTCTCGTACCAATCAGCCCCATACAGCCTGTGTAAAAATAAACTGCCTCATACAGCAGCTGGTAATATAAGCTGGTGCTGCGCATTTACAGCGCTGTAAAAGTAAGCTACCCTCACCGATTGTGCAGTCTGTAGCCAAACTCTCTTTACAGCCAATCAGGAGCCAAGCAGGGAGACACACCTCCCTCAGAAGCGTGACGTCCTGACAGGAAGTGATGAGGGCAGCAGATTTTTACGGGCAGCAGATTTTAACAGAACACCGGTGTTCTAACGAATTTCCCTACCCGATAAATTTCCCTATCCTCATCCCTTCCTGTTGTGCCACGGCCGCACCGGACGTTTCCAGCTTTGGAAGGAGGTGTCCCTAGAGGGCAGGGAAAAATGATGAACCAGTGCACACGTGTGGCTAACTACTCCCGTCAGGATACAACGCGCGTGCGCACCAGCGGGCAGGGAGATCTCTTCTACTGAACATCCATCCGATCACAGCATCTGTGTAGTGTGGGGGTAGGAAGATCTGATGGCCATTTGTTCTGCTAAATCTCCCTACCCCTCAGTGCACATGTGCTGTGTGCACTTGCCAAAAATCTTTTTTCCCAGAGAATTCCTATATAGGCCACATCTTTAACAGTTGTAAAATAAAGTAATGCAGAACAGTTTCCTCTTTACAATGAATGAAATCATAGTATTAAGCATTCTTATATCTAGGACTAACGGGAATGCTGTGCAATGTGAACAGCAAAGTGACTTCACCAGAGCAAGTGTTCTTCCTGCGCAGACCTGAGAGTACTGCATAGACCACCGGATCAGTTGATAGCCAGTAATACAGTGATACAGGGTAGGTGTAATCTAGTATTGACAGTTAGCTTTTGGTTTTAATGATAGAAACTTGACACATAAATACAAAATGAAATAGGTGTATTTCAGTTTTTTTTTAAAGGGTATCTGTCACCAATTTTATGGTGTCTAAGGGTACTTTCATACTAGTGTTTTGGATTCCGTTTGTGAGATCCGTTTCAGGGCTTTCACAAACAGTCCAAAACGGATCAGTTAAGGCCCAATGCATTCTGAATGGATAAGGATCCGTTCAGAATGCATCAGTTCGGCTCCATTCTGCTTCTATTTTGTTTTGGAGGCGGACACCAAAACGCAACATGCAGCATTTTGGTGTCCGTCTGAAGAGACGGAGCCTAACTGATCCATTTTTAATTACAATGTACGTCAATGGGGACGGATCCGTTTTAATGACACAATATGGTGCCTTTGAAAACGGATCCGTTCCCCATCTGACTTTCAATGTAATTCCTAACGGATCCGTTTTGGACTTTGTCATTTTTCTTTTAACTAATGCAAACGGATCCGTTCTGAACGGATACAAACATTTGCATTATAGGTGCGGATCCGTCTGTGCAAATAAACAGACGGATCCGCACCAACGCAAGTGTGAAAGTACCCTAAGAGCAACATAAACTACTGGCAGACCCCTTAGCAAAATGCTAGGTCACTTTTAGTGCTGAACAAACCAAAGTATCCAAAGTGGACTTCGATCAGAAATTCAGGAAAAATTTGATTTGCCGCAAAGCTGAATCGATTTTCCCTGAAATGGCGGTTAAAAACAAAAACAAAAAAAAAACATACTTGCCTCATCCATTTTCACACGAAGAGCCCGCTGCGGCCATCTTGCTTGAAGATACTGCATGAAATCTCATGCACAGTGACGTATGACGTCACCATGCCTGCCATGTGATCATATCATCACGTCACTGTGCAGTATTTTGCGTGGTGTCTACAATCAAGATGGCCGATCAAATGGATAAAGTGAGTATTTTTGATTTAACTAAATAACTCCCGAAAGCCCTCACTATTATTCTCAGATGCCGCGATCAGCGATGAATGCAGCATCTGAAAGGTTCAATGACAGGGGGTAGTGCAATCGTGGTTCCCCATCATTGCACCCACTACATACAAAGAAATGCGCTTTGTGACAAAGTAATTCGTCATGAAGCAAGTTTCTTTGTGAAATTCGGCAAATCAGCCGAATCAAATTTTCCATAACTTTGCTCATAATTAATCACTTTGTTTAATTGACCAGCTCCAGTGCATTATGATGTCATGAATATTCATGAGCTCCTGACTTTTTTCACCCCCTGCTGCTGATTCAGTTGGAAAAGAAATGTCAATTAAAGGCAGATGGGTGGGGAGAGCCTTGAGTTCATGAATGAGGACTTGGCATGTGCTGGAGCTGTTATAAGCTAGCAGCATAAAACTGATGACAGACAATGTTGCAGGAATCACGCTCCATGTTAGAGAGGGATGGTGCGTTCTGGACTTAGGAAGCCCATGGCATTATCATGACTGATAATGCTGTGTGCCTCTGTATGACCTTATTGTTACAGAATCATAGTGACAACTTTATGTCAGTATCATTCTGTAAAGGAAAGGTCACGCAGAATCAGGAAAAAGTGAATAACCACGCAGTTCTAAGTTTAATAATATTTTGTAGGGCAATGTCTTCTAAACGACCCTGTGCTTCTGAAGAAAAATCAGAAGAAGCAGCACCCCAAAAAAAAAAAATATATAAAACTGGTGCACAAAAGAGACTAACGGCTACCCGAAAAGATCTTGCAAAAGCTGGATCAGCTCCAGGGCAGCAGAAATTATGGCACTCAATAGGTGCTTCCGGCCAAAACTCTGTGGAACCAACAGCATCTTGCTCTACAGCTCCTGCACAGTCTGAGACAGTGGCAGATGTAGAAGCAACTATACTTGATGAAGATGAAGCTGGTGAATCATCTTTACCTGAAGCGATAAAAGACATATACACTGAAGACTTGACTGGTAATTTAGATGAACTTGAGAAAGAGGGAGATTCAGAAAGTTCAGACTCTGACATAATGTTGTCAGAAATACCATCCACATCTGCAGTAAGCAATGCTTTTGAGGCACCAGACCCCATGTGTAATTTGACTACTAAACTAAATTTTATGAAACTGCACCCAATCCAGCCATTGTCAGGCACTACTTATACACTGCCTTTTAAAGCACACAAGGTTTATCTAAGGTCTGTGCTTGGGGGCAGTGCAATTCAGAGGAAATGGTTGTCCTATCGTATAGAAACACAGGAACTTTTCTGCTCAACATGTATGGCTTTTTGCCCTAACAGGCGAAGTTTTTTCATTGCTGGGTGGAAGGCTATCAAGGCACATGTTTATACACGCATTAAAAAACATGGAGTCAAACTTGCATCAAGCCTCTGTATCTGCTTATTTAGCTGCAGAAAAGAAAGGAGATATTGAAACATTGATCAATGTCAACTTAGTTAATACACAGAAAGAAAAGGTTCAGCAAAATCGTACTGTCCTTAAAAGAATAATTGATATTATTCCTTGTATTTCAGAACTGGCTCTTGCCTACAGAGGGAAGGATGAGGCAGCTCATGCTTTACTGAATGCTGAATTAAATCATGGCAATTTTCTGGAGTTGGCAATACTTTGCAGCAAATGTGATCCCACATTCAAAAAACATGTCGACGAGGTAATAGCCATTAGCAAAAAACGAAAACGTAAAAATCCAGAAAGTAAAGGTAGAGGTAATCTTGTTACTTTCTTAAGCAAAACATCTATAAACCGACTAATTCTAATAATGGGCAGAATGGTGAAACAAAAAATAACCGAAGACGTGAAAAACGCTGTACAATTTAGTGAAGAAATGGATAGTACTCAAGATGTTGCCGTTAAAGAGCAGTGTAGCATAATTTTGCGCTAAGTCAAGGATGAAAACTTGTATGAGCGTTTGTTTTCTCTAATTAATGTCAGCAGCACAACAGGAGAAGAGCTTTTTACAAAGCTGAAAGAGGAGTTAGAAAAGTTCTCCCTAAGTGTTAATAACATCATTGGCTGTTCATTTGATGGTGCTGCAAATATGAGTGGATGCTACAATGGAGTTCAGGCCCACATAAAAGCCATAACGTGCAATTCCATATACACTTGGTGTTATGCACATATTCTCAATTTAGTGATCATTGATGTGACCCAAAGTGCCACTTCAGTCAAATCATTTTTCGGCCTGTTAGAAAAAACATCCGTTTTTTTCTCTGAATCCTACAAGAGATCATCTGTTTGGACAGAACAGGTATCATCTCATGCTGAGGGCCCAGCAAAACTAACTAGGCTAAAAAAAATAGGAGACACTCGCTGGTGGAGTAAGCCAAGGGCACTGAGCACAATTTTTGGCTCATCTCATGATTATTCCAAACAGCTCTATAGTACTCTGTTGTACTGCTTGGAACACATTGCAGATTCTCCTAGATTCGACAGTAAGGCTGTAAATGAGGCAAACAGTTTACTTCATGGATGGACAAGGTATGAAACCTTGCTGATATCGTTTCAATTAATGCAGATTTTTGAAATTGCAAGTCCAGTTTCTGACTATTCACAGACCCGTGGCCTGGACATTCTACAGGCATGGCGAATGATCGAGAATGCCAAAAGACAGATTGTTTCCCTTAGGGATTCATTTTCAGATCTAACCAGGTTGGTAAATCAATTCATTGAACTGACTGAAACAGTTCTTGAGGAGCAATCTGTAAAGGCTGTGATTGAGCACAATTTACCACAAAAGAGACCACCAAAGAAAAAAACTATGCCTGGTGAATTAGCCAAACATGAGCCTTCTCCCGACCCCATTAAAGGTTTTCAGTATCAAGTATTTAATGTGGTCATAGACCAGGCAATAACCAGTATTGAGGCAAAATTTTCCAAAAATGAAACCCTTATCCATGATATATCACAATTAGACCCAAGAAGATTTGGCCAGTTAACACAAAAAGACATTTTATCTGAGTCTTTGAAAACAGTAGCTCAGTTGGCCAATGTAGATATTCTACAACTTAAACTTGAGCTACTAAGTTTCCAAGAGAACTATGCCGCTTTGAAAAAAACGTTCCCTGCTGCCAGGGATGTATTTTATGTGGATGATCATGATGATGGCGAGGATGACATCAGTGAGGGAAGACATGCAGCTTGTGAAAACTGCCTGACTTTCTGTTATAGACTTTTATACGATCATAACTTACATTCAGCTGCATATACGAATCTTTGTGCCGTTTATAGAGCACTCCTTACACTTGCATGCACTCAGGTTTCTTGTGAGCAAGTGTTTTCAAAACTAAAAATTGTAAAGAATCGACTGAGATCATTGATTAGACAGGAACTGTTGGAATCCCTCATTATAATGAACATCGAGAGGGATATTTCCATGACTTTAGATCATGATGACATTGTTTTTTTTTTTTCCTTTATAATACTTTATTTTATTTTATCAGTTTACATCATAACATAGAGAAAAGAGAAAACATAATTACAAAAAAAAACATCCCCTCCCCCCCCCGACCCTTCCCTCCCCCCTGCCTTGCAGAGAAAAAAAAATAATAAAAATTAAACCATTTAGCTATCGTCCCAATACTTCCATATGTTATGCCACTTTTCATAGGATCCTTGCTGTCTATACAGAATCTTCTCATAACTTCTAACCTTGTTGACCAAGTTAAGCCAGTTATTACAGTCTGGGGCGGAGGGGGAAAGCCATTTTCTAGATATAAGAAGCCTAGCTAAAAAAATCATCTTTGTCAGCAGTCGACCCTTCATAGTCATAGCCTGACATTTAATCTCCGTACTTGCTCACCATCGGGCATTCCCAGAACAGATGTAAATGATCTGCTCCTGGATCCCCACAGGGGGGGCACTCAGAGGATGCTGCAAGTCCTCTCCTGTGGAGCCACAGGGGTGTTATATATATTTTGTGCATAATATTGAACTGAACCACAGTGTCATTGAAATTATGTGAAACCTGACTTAAACTATTGCCTACCTTCTCCCAGTTCGGGGGACCCAAACCTAACAGTGAAGTGAACCAGGATTTTTCTCCTGGAGAGAGAATGTCCAAAAAAAATGTTTCCATCAAGTGTCTGAAACAGTGTGATATCTTAACTTTCATATCATCCTTGTTTTGGATCAAATTTTGCAAAAATACAGGAGTATCTATATTAAGTGAGTGATTATCAGAAATACAAAAAAGTGCAGATCGCATGTGAAAATATGCATACCAAGCCACCTCACCTACATTTTCCCTTTCCTTTAGCTCCACAAGAGTCAGAATTTGTCCGTTTTCAACCACTTGACTCAGGTAGTTGATCCCTTTATTCCTCCAATATTGCTGACAATTCAGGTCATCAAGATTCAAAAGCTTCAAATTGTGCCACAGCGGGGTACAAATAAGTGATGCACTAACCTTAAACCAGCTCTTGATGACCATCCAGGCTTTTATAGCCATTCTGCAGAAAGGTTTATAGTGATTCTGCAAATTAAGTAAATAGTCAGACTCCAGTACTGTAAAAAAGTCCGGAAAGCCTGAGTCTTTAACCAGTTTCCTGCAGAAATAGCTATTTTCCCAGTCGTCAAAAAGGCAGAGTTGAGATGCCAAAAAATAACCTTTAAAGTAGGGAAGATTAAGACCTCCCTGTTTGTAGGGCATAGAAAAATAAACTGCCTTTAATCTTACCCGTTTCCTCCCCCATAGCAGATCATTAATCAGCCGCTCTATCAGTCTAAAGTACTTATCTTCAATCCATATAGGAGAATTGCGAAGAATATAAAGGACCTGGGGCAGCATCACCATTTTTATTATCGAGATTCTGTCCACTCTACTTGACAAAATTCTTTGCCATATTTTAATTTTTGATCTCAATTTTTGCAATAGAGGGATCAGATTCAATTGTAGGTAATCTTGAACCTTGGCGGAAGTTACTATCCCCAGGTACTTCATTGTCTCAGAGATTGATAATCTATTGATCAGATCATCAGGAAGTCCTCGCAATTCATCTATTGGAAGAAGAGTGGTCTTAGCCCAGTTAACCTCCAGACCGGAGGAGTGACAAAATAAATTAACTAACTCCATAACTCGAGGAAGTGTGCTATCTGTTTGATAGAGAAAAAATTGAATATCATCTGCATATAAAGATATGCGATCCTGCTTCCCCATGACCCCAAAACCAGCCACCCTCAGGTCCTGCCTTATACTAACTGCAAGAGGTTCAATATAGATGTTAAAGAGAAGAGGAGAGAGAGAGGACAGCCTTGACGGGTGCCTCTCTCTAGTTCAAAGCTCTCAGTCTGCATATCATTATTCCTAATCCTCGCGGCCGGGGACTTGTATAACAGCTGTATCATTGCAATAAATTTAGGACCAAAGCCCATTTTTTTCATCACCTCCCAGAGAAACGCCCACTTCACTCTGTCGAATGCCTTAGTGGCATCCAACGACAGGATGGAGCGGGCACCATCCCCGGGAGACTGAATATTAGTGAAGAACCTATGTAAATTGTAGTGGGTGCCCCTTTTCGGCATAAAACCATTTTGATCTGGATGAATAAGGGAGGGCAAAACCGTAGAGAGCCTCTTTGCCAAAACTTTTGACAATATCTTGACATCCGTATTTAGCAGAGAAATTGGTCTATAAGAGCTCAACTCTACCAGATCTTTATCCTTTTTTGGGATCAAGACTATTACCGCTTCCATTATGGACTTTGGAAGATCTCCTCTATATAATGCTTGAGAGAACACTTCTAATAGATGAGGAAGAATAAAATCACCATATTTACGATAGAATTTGTACGGAAGACCATCAGGGCCTGGCGATCAGTTCCCAGAGATAGCCTTTAGGGCCTCCTGAAGCTCCTGGAGGGTTACTTCTCTCTCCAGAGAGTTTTTTTGAGTCTCTGTTAACACTGGGAGAGAGATTCTCTCCAGGAACAACCTCGCCAGGTCAGATGAAATAGCAGGGGAGGCCTTATATATCTGAGTGAAATGCTGCAAGAATGCATCTCTAATTCCCTCTGGATCACGTGTAATCGCCCCATCCGGATTGCGAATAGAGACAATAGCTTTCTTTTTCCTCTCTTGCTGTGAAACTATTCTGGCTAAAAGCTTACCGGGGAGTCCAGACTCTGAGAAGTGCTTTTGTCCTTTAAAAAATAATCTATGATTTGCTTTATCAAGTAGATATTCCTCAAGAGAACGACTAGCTTTCTGCATCTCTTCCTTATTGAAATCAGAAGGCAGGTTGGTAAATCGCTCTGTTGAGGTTGCCACCGTCCTAACCAATTCCTCCTCTTTCTCCCTAAAGGTTCTCCTCCTATTGGTGATGTCGCTGATAAGTACCCCTCTCAAATAGGCCTTCAGAGCTCCCATACTGAATTGATATTGGCAGAGGGGAAATTCACCTCCCAAAAGGAAGATATAAGCAGCTTGGTAGAATGATAATTGTCCATAATGGTAAGTCAGTATGGATTCAACTTAAAGCCAAGCCCCCTGTTATCTTTGTTCTCCCCCGTGCAAACCTCAATCAGTACAGGTGCGTGGTCTGAGATAGTTCTTACTCCGTATCGTATCCTCTTAATATTTTTCAGATTGTCCTCATTGGTGAATGCTAAATCAATTCTGGACATTGCTCTACCACCCCTACTTACACAGGAGTACACTCTCTTACCTCCACCAAGATGACCCCATATATCCACCAAGCCAACCTCTAGGCAAAACTGACGTAACGGAGAAGAACCAGTGTTCCTCCCTGCCTCTGCATCCAGGGTCAGTCTGTCTATTTTAGAATCCATAACAGCATTAAAATCTCCCATCAAGACAAGCTGACTTTCTGGCCTTTTCTCCAAAAATAATAACAGTTGGCTAAGTGGGTATACCGAAAAAGGCGGAGGTATATAAAAGAAAGCTAAAGTGTAGTTCTGTCCGTAAAGTCTACCATATAAAAAAATAAATCTACCCTGTTCATCTATAGAAGATTCTACCAGGACAAAGTCCACAGAATGATGAACTAAAACCGAAACACCCCTTGATGCGCTACTAAAAATCGAATGATATGATTGTGCTTGCCAACCCGTTGTCAAATGGGACAGAGTCTCCTTAGTGAGATGAGTTTCCACTATGCAAATAATTGCCGGTAGAAATCTTTTTATTGCATCCATGATAGCTTGTCTCTTGGCCCTTTCCCCAAGACCTCTGACATTCCAGGCGACGATTCTAGTTAGCATTGATCAAAAAAAGAGAAAAAATAAAAAAATTAAAAAAAACCAGGCCCCTGCAAGGCAGAGTCCCCTCCCCGTTTCCCCCCCCCCTCCACTGGTCCACCCGATCCTGTCAGCGAACCTCTACCTTCCAGCCCTTCTCCTCCCTCTGCCCCATGCCCCCCCTCTCCCCCAGTCATCCGGACGCCAAATTTCAGATGCCCATTCGTTCAATCCAGTCTCGTGCTTGTTCCGATTTTTCAAAGAAATGGGTGGACCCATTATAAATCACTCGTAGCTTGGCTGGATACAATAACGAGTATTTAATATCCTTGGAAGCCAGATGTTTCTTAATCTCCATAAAGCTTCTTCTTTTTTCTTGGGTCTCCCGAGCAAAATCTGGAAAGAATAATAATTTAGTGCCCTGATGTTCAATAGGTGAGCATTCCCTTGCTCTTCTCAATATCGTATCTCTGTCCATAGACAATAACAGCTTCATTAGAATTGCTCGAGGTGGTTTTCCAGGAATAGATTTTCTCCCGGGAATACGATGAGCTCTTTCTATTTGGAAGATGGAGGAGAAATATTCATTTCCGAGATTTTTAAAAATCACATCTTTAAGATGTTCCATCAACTGCCGGCCTTCCACTCCTTCTGGATATCCGATTATACGTATATTATGTCGCCTCGATCTATTTTCCAAATCCTCAAGCTTAACCTGTAGGCTATGATTTTCTGAAGCAAACGTCCCCATTTTTAATTTCAACATATCAACATCGGATTGCAGAGAGTCAGCCAGCTTTTCCACATTAAGAACTCTGAATTTTGGCCAGATCCTCCCTTATTAAGGATATGTCGTTTTGCATTGACCCCAGTTGGGTGGCCATCCCTTGCATTAAGATGCCGTTACTTTTTACGGCCTCCAAAATTTTTTCTAGGGTCAAAGGGTCATGTTCAGACTCGGTCTGTATTGGCGAGCTCACCTCCCCTCTTTCCTGATCCGCTTCTGATGACCCATCTTCAGAGAGCTCATCTGTTTGAGGGGCAGTTATGTTTTTCTTCAGATTTACACTTAATTTCCCCTTGAGCAGTCCTTTTTCATTTGGAGCAGGGGATTTTAGATATTTATCAATTTTCCCCTCTGGGGACTTAACCCCCATCTTTACTCCAGAAGTATCCACTGACCGCGGTTTCGGAGCCATTGCCCCCTTTTTTCCCTTTTTTCCTCCCTTTTTTTTTTTTTTTTCCTCCCTTTATTATTACTTTACTTTCTTTTTTTTTTTTTTTTAAAGTTCCCCCTTTCCTTCTTAATTTCCTTTCTTTCTCTCTTGTATATTTTTTTTCCCCTTTTTTTCCTTTTTTTTTTTCTTCCCCCCCCCCCCCTCTCCTCCCCTTTTTTTTTTTTTTCAGTTTTCACTCCCCCCCCCCCCTTTCCTCTGTTACTGAATGGCGCGTTACAGAGGGGACAGAGGGAACAGGGGCAACAGGAGAGTCCAAACAAAGTGTAGGATGGAGACCCAGGTCAAGTGCACAACAGTACTTAATGTATTACAATGTAGATAACTTAACTGGCGTCTTCACCCAGCCAAACAGGATCAATTAAAGGGGCACAAGGAAGAGGTCAGCTCACCACCGTCAGAGGCACCAGAAGCACGATGCAGTCCAAACCAACACGGCAGAAGACGGCCAAGAGCAGGAGGGAGACGAGGAAGGGGCGGGCAAAGCCCGATGCAGCCGAAGGAGAGCCGGGTCCGAAGGGAGCGGGGAGGCAAACAGCCGGGATAGTCAAGCCCCACGAGCACCAGCCGGGGGAGACGTCCAAAACCGAAGCCAGCAGAGATGGCCAGGCACGGCGGATGGCAAGGAGCGGAAGATGAGTGGGAGGCACAGCGGAGCCCCAGAAGATCTCACAGAGGCAGCCAGGGACAGAAGCTTAGTTCAGCGTGCGTGGGGAGCCGGCCACATCAGAGCTTTCAGCATCGGCCGGAGAGCGAGGCGGAGGGGGGTGAGGCAGGAGAGAGGAGCGCGACGTGCGTTGCTCACGTCATCACGCTGCCTGTTCTGACCAATGACAAAATCATGATGACATTGTTGACAGATTTGCAAACTTATCTTCTGTTCTCCAAAAAATGCTGCTGTAAACTGGTTGTGTAATAGGGCATTCTTTAACTGTTTGTAAGTTATTTACTGTATTTGTACGGTACTGTGCAATTACTATGTGCAGTAAGTGGTTTAAGTAGTTTAATATAATTTAATATTTGAGGTTTAAGATTTAATGTTATTTATTCAGTGCATTTGTTTGTGCAATAAAATAGTTTCTTACATTTTTCTTTTGCTATATTTGTAGAATATTATATGGTTTGTGTGCGGATGTTCATACACATGACCCTATTTTAGATCTGTATCATACATGGATACCACTATGATAGCAAAGACAGAAAAAAAATAACTGTCAGCCTAAAGTAAAGTAAATGTTTGTCGGCATCTTCAAATGAAAAAGTTTACTGGAGTGAATACTGCGTTCGCCACCACGTATTGACTCCTATAGAGTCAACATACTTGAGAAAGACCCTATAGGGATGGTTACACGGTGGCCTATTCACTCCGGTACACTTTTCTTTTTAAAGATGCCGACAAACATTTACTTTACTTTGGATATTGTTTAGGATAAGGGAAAGGGTGGTTCATCAAGGATAAGGAATTTCCATGTGTGAGTGATATCCAAACTACTACTGACTGTAAATAACAGATAAATTATCATCTACAACAGGGGCGTACCTAGAAGTGACTGGGCCCCACAGCAAATTTTTGTATGGGCCCCCCCCTCCCACACGCTTTGCAACTCCCTCCTTCTGTGTATGTAAACCCCACTCCTTTGGCTAGTCACGATCTATACCAGACTAGGCTGCCATGCCATCCTTTTCCTGTATAAAATATATATATATATATATATATATATATACACACACACACACACACACTCTGTCTGTCATGTATGTGAAGGGGCCCAGCCTGGCCTGAAAAACTTTATTAGATATTCAACTCAGTCTCTCAAGAGAAACTTGAGAGCCAGCCAGGACAGGCGAACGGAGCAGCGGCGCACTGAGGATGATACAATGTTATGGGGGTCTATGGCTGACACTGTTATAGGAGATCTATGGATGACGCACTGCTATGGGGATCTGTGGATGACACACTGTTATGGTGGATCTGTGGATGACACACTGTTATGGGGGATCTGTGGATGACACTGTTATGGTGATCTGTGGATGACACTGTTATGGGGGATCTGTGGATGACACTGTTATGGGGGATCTGTGGATGACACACTGTTATGGGGATCTGTGGATGACACTGTTATGGGAGATCTGTGGATGACACCGTTATGGGGGATCTGTGGATGACACTGTTATGGAGGATCTGTGGATGACACTGTTATGGGGGATCTGTGGATGACACTGTTATGGGGATCTGTGGATGACACCGTTATGGGGGATCTGTGGATGACACTGTTATGGAGGATCTGTGGATGACACTGTTATGGGGGATCTGTGGATGACACTGTTATGGGGGATCTGTGGATGACACTGTTATGGGGATCTGTGGATGACACTGTTATGGGGGGTCTGTGGATGACACACTGTTATTGGGATCTATGGATGACACCGTTATGGGAGATCTGTGGATGACACCGTTATGGGGGATCTGTGGATGACACCGTTATGGAGGATCTGTAGATGACACTGTTATGGGGGATCTGTGGATGACACTGTTATGGGGATCTGTGGATGACACTGTTATGGGGGGTCTGTGGATGACACACTGTTATGGGGGATCTGTGGATGACACACTGTTATGGGGGGGATCTATGGATGACGCACTGTTATGGTGGTTCTGTGGGTGACACTGTTATTGGGGATCTGTGGATGTCACACTGTTATGGGGGATCTGTGGATGTCACACTGTTATGGGGGATCTGTGGGTGACACTGTTATGGGGGGTCTGTGGATGACACACTGTTATGGGGGATCTGTGGATGACACTGTTATGGGGGATCTGCGGATGACACACTGTTATGGGGGAGATCTGCGGATGACACACTGTTATGGGAGAGATCTGCGGATGACACACTGTTATGGGAGAGATCTGCGGATGACACACTGTTATGGTGGTTCTGTGGGTGACACTGTTATGGGGGATCTGTGGGTGACACTGTTATGGGGGATCTGTGGGTGACACTGTTATGGGGGATCTGTGGGTGACACTGTTATGGGGGATCTGTGGTGACACTGTTATGGGGGATCTGTGGATGACACTGTTATTGGGGATCTGTGGATGTCACACTGTTATGGGGGATCTGTGGGTGACACTGTTATGGGGGATCTGTGGGTGACACTGTTATGGGGGATCTGTGGGTGACACTGTTATGGGGGATCTGTGGATGACACTGTTATGGGGGATCTGTGGAGGACACACTGTTAGTAGCCCCTCAGTAACAGTCCAGTGTGTATACTGTGCCCAGTGCTCATCTGTATGTCGCCACAGATCTGGTCTGCAAATACTTCTGTGCAGTCATCAACCCCTTTTGCAGGTCTTTTTGTCTCTCAGGCCTGGAGGGGGCTGTGTGTTATGATTGCGGTCCCCGGTCCCTCACGCTCCTCACATACAACCCCAGTTCCTCACGTTATCTTCGCAGCAGCTCGCACCGTGCTGTATATGGCTGCCGGCCATTACCATGCTGCAGAGTTACATGGCCAGTCTGCCCATGCTTTACTCTGTCATTTTGGCCCCATTTTGTGGGACACAAAAATGGGTCTTATAATTTGAAAAATATGGTACATTTCCATGGTTTCTGTGTGGTTACAGTGTCTGTCCCTGTATCTACCACATCCCCGTGCAGCACCCGTCGGACATAACGCCCATCAGACATAACGCCCATCAGACAAAGCGCCCATCAGACAAAGCGCCCATCAGACATAGCGCTCATCAGACATAGCGCCCATCAGACAAAGCGCCCATCAGACAAAGCGCCCATCAGACAAAGCGCCCATCAGATATAGCGCTCATCAGACATAGCGCTCATCAGATATAGCGCTCATCAGACATAGCGCCCATCAGACAAAGCGCCCATCAGACAAAGCGCCCATCAGATATAGCGCCCATCAGACATGGCGCCCATCAGACAACATTATGTTGTGGCAGTGGTCATGTTCTCTTGATGTGGTGGTGAAATCTGACCTGTCTGGTCAGATCCCACAGAAGAGCTGCTGTAATGTAAATTGCTGACAACATTACTGCTGGGGAAGGGGGTATGATGATGGACAGGCCGGTGCCGCATTGTATGTGAAGGGGCTTGGCGTGGCCTGAACTTTTTTATAAGATAATCAACTCTCTTGGGAGCCAGCCAGGACAAGCAAACAGAACAGCGGCACTGCGGCAGCAACTTTCAAGAGCTGACAAAGGCAAGGAGGCACAGTCACAGACACACACATACCTGAAAAGCCCGGCACAGTGAGTGACTGATGTGCACGCGCTGCCGAGCTGCTCCTCTATTGCCTGTCTGTCTTGCCTGCGTTGTTTCTCTCTCAGGTGAGGAATGACCCGGTGGGCGGGGGCCCAGGGGGAGAGGGGGGGGGGTTTGTGGGCTGGTCGGATGATGATGGACAGGCCGGCGCCGCACTGTATGTGAAGGGGCCCGGCCTGGCCTGCAAAACTTTATTAGATAATGAATCAACTCAAGAGAAACTTGGTGTCACGCTGCAGGGAGCTGGGCCCCTTGTGAGCCCGGGCCCCGAAGCAGCTGCTTCCCTTGCTTCCCCGGTAGTTACGCCACTGATCTACAATGAGTTGCTTAATGATAAACAGTTTGAAATCGTGCAGTGCACAATACCACACACTGTATTGTGTACTAAACTGCAAAGATTCATGTATGTAAGCCCAAAAAATGAACAAGTAATATTTCCGTTTATGGCAGCAGTAGGGTGGGCCCCTAGAATGACTTCCACTGGTGGGCCCTAGGCACCCCAGTCCGACACTGCCCGTACGTCCTGTGTCCTGTCCCTAAAGATGGCGCCCGCTCCCAGCAAATCCCCGCAGCTAATGTTCGGGATCGGCAGTGCTGCCGATCGTGAACATTTAACCCCTTAGATACCGTGGTTGATCCTGACCACGGCATCTGCGCGCGATTAAAACCGAAAGTAAAACTTTCGGAAGCTCTCTGACTCCCCCTCGTGGCAATCGGAGGAATCGGAGCCTGTCATCAACAGCCATGGTTACTGTAAATGAAACCATGCTGTTGCATAGTAATAGGGCTCCATAGGAAACTAGTAAAATCATCATAGACTCCAATACAAGTGTATTGGAGTTTATGATAGAAGCAATAAGATCACTGATTTATATAATTCCCTATGGGAGCTATATAAAACTGTTAAAAAAATAAAAAAATAAATAAATAAATAAAAAAACTAAAAATTCTAATCACCCCTCTTTTCCCAAAAATAAAATAAAAGAATTTAAAAATTTAAAAAATACACATCATGGGTGTCACAATGTGCGAAAACGCCCATGGTATAAAAATATATTCCCAATACGGTAAACGGAAAAACTGAAAAAAAGGCGCCCAAATGGCCAATTCGCGTTTTTGGACACTTCATTTTCTCAAAAAAAAATGAAACAAAAAGTGATCAAAAAGATATACACACTGCATAATGGTATCACTTAAAAGTTCAGATTGTCCCTCAAAAAATAAGCCCCCATACAACTCCGTACACATAAATACAAAAAAGTTATTATAATTCCCACTTTTGAATTTTTTATCACTATCAAAACGCAAGAAAAACTATACATATTAAGTATCACCGGATTTGTACTGACCTATAAAATAAGACTAACTGGTCAGTTTTATCGCACATTGAACGTCGGAATTAAAAAAACTTTAAAACTGTGTTGGAATAGCTTTTTTTTTTGCAATTTCACCCCATTTGGAATTTTTTTACTGCTTCCCACTACATCATATCCAATATTAAATTATGGCGTTGGAAATTATAACTTGTCCCGCAAAAAACAAGCCCTCATATGCCTATGTGAACCAAAAAATAAAAAAGTTATGGCTCTTGGAATGCAGGGAACGCAAATCGAAAATGCAAAAATGAAAAAAAAAAAAACTGTGTTCTTAAGGGGTTAAATGTATGTATACTAATGCCAGAAGCCTTGCTAAAGAAAACTGGGGAACTGGAATTAGTGATGTGTGAGGAGGACTATGACATAGTGAACATGGCTGGAGAGGGGGAGGGATCTGCCTTTATGTAAAGTCCTGTCTGAAGCCCACAGTCCGAAAAGATATAAGTGAGGTCGTTATTATGGTGGACTTCAACTACCCAGATATAGACTGGGAAACTGAAACCTGTACATCTCATAAAGGAAACAGGTTCTTGGCAATAACCAAAGACAATTAATTTTCCCAACTGGTTCAGGACCTGACTAGAGGAACGGCCATACTGGACTTAGTATTAACCAATAGACCTGACAGAACAACAGATGTGCAGGTTGGGGGACACCAGGGAAATAGTGACCATTAAGAAATAACCTTCCAATTATTATTCAAAAGAGTGTTTCTTCGGGGAGGAACAAAAATACTAAGCTCCAAAAAAGCTAAATTTAGCCAACTAAGAGAGGCCAGAAGCCTAACTAACTGTGACAAAGTCCTCAAAAATATAAAATACAGCCACAAAATGGGATATTTTTAAAAGCATCCTTAAATCTAATTGTGAGAGGTAAAGGTTAAAGAGATAAATAGAACTGTAAAGAAAGCAATAACTGACAAAAAGAAAGCATTTAAATCACTAAAACAGGAGGATAGCGAGAAAGCACTGAAAAACTATAAGGAAAAAATCTAGAAACCGAGAGATTAATTGCCAAAGAGAGCAAAACTAACCGTAAAATGTTCTTCAATTATATAAATGGTAACAAGTATAAATTTGAAGGTGTCGGCCCTTTACAGAGTGATGGGGGCGGAGTTGCAGAGAGCGGTGAGCAGAAAGCAAAGCTAATAAATATTTTTTTTCTCCACTGTATTCACTGAAGATTAGTGAAAAAGCGAGCATGCACGGCGGATTACCGGTTCGGCTCGAGCATCGTTATGCTCGGCACATGGCGGTACTCAGCCGAATACCACATGTGCTTGAGCGCAATGCTCGAGCCTCCTCCCCGTGTGGAGGAGGCTCATGTGAAAGGGTGGGGGGCGCTAAGGTGGTACGGAGTGCAGGGACATTGCATAGTATGTTTTCTTGCTCTATGTCGTGAGGTTGAAGTTTTACTCACCATTTAGGAGTAGAGATGGCCCGAACTATCCGCCGGCGAACATAGCTTGTTCGCGTTCGCCACGGCGGAGAACATATGCGATGTTCGGTCTGCCCCCTATACATCATCATTGAGCAAACTTTGACCCTGTACCTCACAGTCAGCAGACACATTCCAGCCAATCAGCAGCATACCCTCCCTCCCAGACCCTCCCATCTCCTGAACAGCATAATTTTTAGATTCATTGGGAAGCTGCAGTCTTAGTGAGAGGAGGGACAGTGTAGCTGCTGCTGATTCAATTGGGAAATCGATAGCTAGGCTAGTGTATTCAGTGTCCACTCCAGTCCTGAAAGACTCATTTGATCTCTGCTGTAAGGACAGCTTCCTGACAGCACCCCAAAAAGCCCTTTTTAGGGTGCTACATTAGTCTGCTTTTTTTTTTTCTCTATATATATATTGCAGTTGCCTGGTCTGCCTGTGTGTGAGGAGCTGCAGATTCACAGACTGTAGTGTGCCCACTGCCAGTGCAGTGTTGTCACCTATCTGGGACCCATGGTGTTGTACGTGACTGGGGGGGGAAGAACAGACCATCAATTACATCAGTGAGGACGAGGAACGGGAAATGAGTAGCTCTGCATTCAACCTTGTGCAAATGGGTTCTTTAATGCGGTCATGTCTGTTGAGGGACGCTCGTATAAAAAGGATGAAGGAGAACGACCTGTACTGGGTGGCCACACTACTAGACCTCCGCAGAAAGTGGCAGAAATGTTACCAAATTACTGAAAGTCGGAAAGGATGCTGCAGTTCAAAACCAAACAAAAAAAATATGCTTTACACAGCTTATAAGGGGGATGCCACAGCACAACAGGAATCTAACAGGGGAAGAGGTGAATGTAATACTCCTCCTACCACGGCGGCAAGGACTGGACGATTTACAGATGTGTTATTGATGGAGGACATGCAGAGTAGTGTTGAGCGAACAGTTCGAAAATCGTTCGGGTCCGTACCGAATTTTGGGGTGTCCGTGACACGGACCCGAACATTTTCAAAAAAGTTCGGGTTCGGGTCAGGTGTTCGTCGATTACTTCCCGCTTTCTGAAGGGCTGCACAGCAGCCAATCAGCTAGCGTTTTACTTCTTGCCCTAAGAGCCCATCACAGCCATGCCTACTAATGGCATGGCTGTGATTGGCCAAGTGCAGCATGTGACCCAGCCTCTATTTAAGCTGGAGTCACGTAGCGCCGCACGTCACACTGCTCTGACTAGTGTAGGGAGAGGATGCAGCTTCTGTGAGGGCGAGATAGGCAGGGATAAAGAAGTGATTGAATGATCTACCTTTCTACACCTGTGCATCAGAACAACTCAGCTGAGCTGTTCACTGAAAGTCACTATTTTGTTGAGACTGGCCAGAGCGATTTTTACTGGCACATGTAACTGGGCTGACCGACGGTGGCCATTTTGGGACTTGTGGTGCGCCAGCACAAGCTGCCACAGAGTCTAAACCAAAGCTCCAAAGAAGTGTAAAATCTACACCTGTGAATCAGAACAACAGCGATTCAGCTGCTCAGTCAAAGTCTATTTTTTTTCTGGCTGGGCAGACCATTTTCTGGCACATGTTACTGGGCTGATAGGCGGCGGCCATTTTGGGACTTGTGGTGCTACAGCAAAAGCTGCCACAACGTCCATTAATCTCATGTAATAGTCGATTTTTTCATAGATATACTACATCAGGGGTTTGGCTGTGCTTGTGTCACCCATACTAACTGCAAAGATATTTAATATATCAGTGGTGAAACTGAAAGTAACCCACTTGGATAGCAAATCCCATGAATGTGCTGTTCCAGCTAGGCTAGCCAGTGCCACTACAGCCAAGTCCAAAACTGTCAGCCAGAAATATAATTTAAAAAAAGCTTTCACCGTAATAATAAAATTATTCTGGTGTTAGACCAGAAGAAGCACTCCTGTTGTAATTAATACTGTAAAAAGGCTTAGGCAATATTTCTCCCAGTGTGGGAAATGTATCTAGCAAAACTAGCATTTTAAAAATTCCGGTGTTCTGAAATACCAGCAGTCCTCTTGTAATTAATACTGCAAAAAGGCATTATATCGTCCAGTGTTGTAATTTTGGTGAAAAAAAGGCCAATTTAATCAATCTGGTGTTAGTTACACCAGAAACAGTAGGCCTCACGTTTTTACTCCTGTAAAAAGGAATTAATACCGCAAAAAGGCATTACATTGTCCAGTGTTGTAATTTTGGTGAAAAAAAGGCCAATTTAATCAATCTGGTGTTTGTTAGACCAGAAACAGTAGGCCTCACGTTGTTATTCCTGTAAAAAGGGATTATATCTCCCCGTGTGGGAATCTATGTACCAAAACTAGCATTTTAAAAAGTCTGGTGTCCAATTTGCAGCAGTTTTCTTGTAATTAATACCGGAAAAAGGAATTATATCTTCCAGTGAGGGAATTTATGTACACAAACTAGCATTTTAAAAATTCTGGTGTCCAATTAGCAGCAGTCTTCTTGAAAATAATACCGCATAAAGGCATTACATTGTCCAGTGTTGTAATTTTGGTGAAAAAAAGGCCAATTTAATCAATCTGGTGTTAGTTACACCAGAAACAGTAGGCCTCACGTTTTTACTCCTGTAAAAAGGAATTAATACCGGAAAAAGGCATTACATTGTCCAGTGTTGTAATTTTGGTGAAAAAAAGGCCAATTTAATCAATCTGGTGTTTGTTACACCAGAAACAGTAGGCCTCACGTTTTTACTCCTGTAAAAAGGAATTAATACCGCAAAAAGGCATTACATTGTCCAGTGTTGTAATTTTGGTGAAAAAAAGGCCAATTTAATCAATCTGGTGTTTGTTAGACCAGAAACAGTAGGCCTCACGTTTTTACTCCTGTAAAAAGGAATTATATCTCCCCGTGTGGGAATCTATGTACCAAGACTAGCATTTTAAAAATTCTGGTGTCCAATTTGCAGCAGTCTTCTTGTAATTAATACCGCAAAAAGGCATTATTGTCCAGTGTTGTAATTTTGGTGAAAAAAAGGCCAATTTAATCAATCTGGTGTTTGTTAGACCAGAAACAGTGGGCCTCAAGTTTTTACTCCTGTAAAAAGGAATTATATCTCCCCGTGTGGGAATCTATGTACCAAAACTAGCATTTTAAAAATTCTGGTGTCCAATTTGCAGCAGTCTTCTTGTAATTAATACCGCAAAAGGAATTATATCTTCCAGTGTGGGAATTTATGTACACAAACTAGCATTTTAAAAATTCTGGTGTCCAATTAGCAGCAGTCTTCTTGTAATTAATACCGCAAAAGGCATTACATTGTCCAGTGTTGTAATTTTGGTGAAAAAAGGCCAATTTAATCAATCTGGTGTTTGTTAGACCAGATACAGTAGGCCTCACGTTTTTACTCCTGTAAAAGGAATTATATCTCCCGTGTGGGAATCTATGTACCAAAACTAGCATATTAAAAATTCTGGTGTCCAATTTGCAGCAGTTTTCTTGTAATTAATACCGGAAAAGGAATTATATCTTCCACTGTGGGAATTTATGTACACAAACTAGCATTTTAAAAATTCTGGTGTCCAATTAGCAGCAGTCTTCTTGTAATTAATACCGCAAAAGGCATTACATTGTCCAGTGTTGTAATTTTGGTTAAAAAAGGCCAATTTAATCAATCTGGTGTTAGTTAGACCAGAAACAGTAGGCCGCACGTTTTACTCCTGTAAAAGGAATTATATCTCCCGTGTGGGAATCTATGTACCAAAACTAGCATTTTAAAAATTCTGGTGTCCAATTTGCAGCAGTCTTCTTGTAATTAATACCGGAAAAAGGAATTATATCTTCCAGTGTGGGAATTTTGGGGCTAAAAAATAATATATTTTATTGTGGTGCGAGTTGAATCGCAACAATGAGGAAACATTCTATTAAGGGACGAGGACGCGATCGTGGTGGTGTCCGTGGAGCCTCTGTTGCTGGCAGAGGACGTGGCCGTTCGGCCTCAGGCGCACAAAGTAGTGAACCAACTCCCTCAAGTAGCCGGCAGAATTTACAGCGATATTTGGTGGGGCCCAATGCCGTTATGAGGATGGTAAGGCCTGAGCAGGTACAGGCATTAGTCGATTGGGTGGCCGACAGTGCTTCCAGCACGTTCACCACATTGTCTTCCGCCCAGTCTTCTGTGGAAAGCGCACAGGTTGCACCTGAAAACCAAGCCCATCAGTCTGTCACATCACCCCCATGCATATCAGGGAAACTGTCTGAGCCTCAAGTTATGCAGCAGTCTCTTATTCTGTTTGAAGACTCTGCTCCCACAGTTTTCCAGGGGCGTCCACCTAGCCCTTCCCCAGCGGTGGAAGACATTCCATGCACTGACACACAACCACTTATGTATCCAGATGATGAGGACATGGGAATACCACCACAGCAGAGTGACCGAGTCTCTGATGATGACAAAACACTGGTGCCCACTGCCGCGTCTTATTGCAGTGTGCAGACTGAACAGGAGGAGGTCAGGGAGGAAGACTGGGTGGAAGACGATGCAGAGGATGATGAGGTCTTAGACCCCACATGGACTGAAGGTCGTGCCGCTGACTTAAATAGTTCAGAGGAAGAGGCAGTGGTGAGACCGAGACAACAGCGAAGCCAAAGAGGGAGCAGGGGGCAAAAGCAGAACAGCCGCCGTCCAGAGAGTTCGCCTGCTATTGGCCAGCGCCAACAGGGACCCAGCACCCCAAAGGCATCTTCAAGGAGTTCCCTGGCATGGCACTTCTTCAAACAATGTGCTGAGGACAAGACCAGAGTGGTTTGCACGCTGTGCCATCAGACCCTGAGGCGAGGCATTAACGTTCTTAACCTGAGCACCACCTGCATGATCAGGCATCTACATGCAAAGCATGAACTGCAGTGGAGTACACAGCTTAAAAACAAGGAACCCGCTCAGGCTCCCCCTGCTCCCTCTACCGCTGCTGCCTCGGCTTCCGCCTCGAGAGGAATGTTGCCACCTGCCGAGCAGCAAACAGAGGATGTGCCACTGACACCACCACCCCCACCGCCACTGTCACCTAGCGTCTCCACTATTTCACACAGCAGCGTTCAGCTCTCCATCTCTCAAACCTTCGAGAGGATGCACAAATTCCCACCTAGTCACCCTCGAGCCCTTGGCCTGAATGCCAGCATTTCTAAACTACTGGCCTTTGAAATGCTGTCATTCCGGCTGGTGGACACAGACAGCTTCAAACAGCTGATGGCCATGGCTGTCCCCCAGTATGTGGTTCCCAGCCGCCACTACTTCTCCAAGACAGCCGTGCCTTCCCTGCACATGCAAGAGTCCGATAAAATCAAGTGTGCACTGCGCAACGCCATTTGTGGCAAGGTCCACCTAACCACAGATACGTGGACCAGTAAGCACAGCCAGGGACGCTATATCTCCCTAACTGCACACTGGGTAAATGTAGTGGCGGCTGGGCCCCAGGCGGAGAGTTCCTTGGCGCACATTCCTTCCGCCGCCAAGGATCACAGGGCATCATTCTTTGCCTCCTGTAGCCTCCTCCTCCTACTCGGCTTCCTCCTCCTCCTCTGCTTCCACCAGCTCATCCAGTCAGCCACACACCTTCACCACCAACTTCAGCACAGCCCGGGGTAAACGTCAGCAGGCCATTCTGAAACTCATATGTTTGGGGGACAGGCCCCACACCGCGCAGGAATTGTGGCGGGGTATTGAACAACAGACCGACCAGTGGTTGCTGCCGGTGGGCCTCAAGCCCGGCCTGGTGGTGTGCGATAATGGGCGAAATCTCGTGGCAGCTCTGGGACTAGCCGGTTTGACGCACATCCCTTGCCTGGCGCATGTGCTGAATTTGGTGGTGCAAAAGTTCATTCACAACTACGCAGACATGTCAGAGCTGCTGCATAAAGTGCGGGCCGTCTGTGCGCGCTTCCGGCGTTCACATCCTGCCGCTGCTCGCCTGTCAGCGCTACAGCGGAACTTCGGTCTTCCCGCTCACCGCCTAATATGCGACGTGCCCACCCGGTGGAACTCCACCTTGCACATGCTGGAGAGACTGTGCGAGCAGCAGCAGGCCATAGTGGAGTTTCAGCTGCAGCACGCACGGGTCAGTCGCACTGCGGAACAGCACCACTTCACCACCAATGATTGGGCCTCCATGCGAGACCTGTGTGCCCTGTCGCGCTGTTTCGAGTACGCCACCAACATGGCCAGTGGCGATGCCACTGTTATCAGCGTGAATCAGAATACCAATTCTATGTCTCCTAGAGAAAACGCTTAGGGCGATGATGGAAGAGGAGGTGGGCCAGGGCCAGGAGGAGGAGGAGGAGGATGACGGGTCGTTTTTAGCACTTTCAGGCCAGTCTGTTAGAAGTGGCTCAGAGGGAGGTTTTTTGCAACAGCAGAGGGCAGGTACAAATGTGGCCAGCCAGGGACCACTACTGGAGGACGAGGAGGATGAGGAGGAGGTGGAGGAGGATGAGGATGAAGCAGGTTCACAGCGGGGTGGCACCCAGCACAGCGCAGGCACATCCCTGGTGCGTGGCTGGGGGGATACAGAGGATGATGACGATACGCCTCCCACAGAGGACAGCTTGTCCTTACCTCTGGGGAGCCTTGCACACATGAGCGATTACATGCTGCAGTGCCTGCGCAACGACAGCAGAGTTGCCCACATTTTAACGTGTGCTGACTACTGGGTGGCCACCCTGCTGGATCCACGGTACAAAGACAATGTGCCCACTTTACTTCCTGCACTGGAGCGTGATAGGAAGATGCGCGAGTACAAGCGCACACTGGTAGACGCGCTCCTGAGAGCATTCCCAACTGTCACAGGGGAACAGGTGGAAGGCCAAGGCCAAGGCAGAGGAGGAGCTAGAGGTCGCCCACGCAGCAGTGTCACGGCCAGCTCCTCTGAGGGCAGGGTTAGCATGGCAGAAATGTGGAAAAGTTTTGTCTCCACGCCACAGCTAACTTCCCCACCACCTGATACGGAACGTGTTAGCAGGAGGCAACATTTCACTAACATGGTTGAACAGTACGTCTGCACACAACTCCACGTACTGACGGATGGTTCGGCCCCATTCAACTTCTGGGTTTCCAAATTGTCCACGTGGCCAGAATTAGCATGTTATGCCTTGGAGGTGCTGGCCTGCCCGGCGGCCAGCGTTTTATCTGAACGTGTATTCAGCACGGCAGGGGGCGTCATTACTGACAAACGCAGCCGCCTGTCCGCATCCAACGTGGACGAGCTGACGTTTATAAAAATGAACCAGGCATGGATCCCACAAGACCTCACCATCCCTTGTGCAGAGTAGTCCTTAATAATTGCCTTAAACCATGTTGTCTTGTACTCCTGGCCACTTCTTCATTGAAAAATCAATTTTTGAAATTAAGTAGGATCTTGGGGTGCAACCCAGAGTTGAATGAACCTTCCCTCTGTCTGGGTGCCGGGGCCAAAGTAAATGAAAGTGTCCTTCTCCTGTGCTGGGTGATATGAATGTTATACTTGTGCTGTCTGACATGTCTCCTCCGTGTGGCTGGAGGGGTCAAAGTCTCTAAAAGTGCCCTTCTCCTGTGGTGGTTGATGTAAAACTGATGCTTGTGCTATCTGACCTGTCTCCTCTGTGTCGGTGCTAAGGCCTAAGTCACTGAAAGCGGCCTTCTCCTGTGCTGGCTGATATAAATGCCTGAATCTCTGCTGTGGGACCTCTCTCCTCCGTGTGGCTGCAGGGGTCAAAGTCTCTAAAAGTGCCCTTCTCCTTTGGTGGTTAATGTAAAACTGATGCTTGTGCTATCTGACCTGTCTCCTCTGTGTCGGTGCTAAGGCCTAAGTCACTGAAAGCGGCCTTCTCCTGTGCTGGCTGATATAAATGCCTGAATCTCTGCTGTGGGACCTCTCTCCTCCGTGTGGCTGCAGGGGTCAAAGTCTCTAAAAGTGCCCTTCTCCTGTGGTGGTTGATGTAAAACTGATGCTTGTACTATCTGACCTGTCTCTTCTGTGTCGGTGCTAAGGCCTAAGTCACTGAAAGTGGCCTTCTCCTGTGCTGGCTGATATAAATGCCTGAATCTCTGCTGTGGGACCTCTCTAATCCGTGTGGCTGCAGGGGTCAAAGTCTCTAAAAGTGCCCTTCTCCTGTGGTGGTTGATGTAAAACTGATGCTTGTGCTATCTGACCTGTCTCCTCTGTGTCGGTGCTAAGGCCTAAGTCACTGAAAGCGGCCTTCTCCTGTGCTGGCTGATATAAATGCCTGAATCTCTGCTATGGGACCTCTCTCCTCCGTGTGGCTGCAGGGGTCAAAGTCTCTAAAAGTGCCCTTCTCCTGTGGTGGTTGATGTGAAACTGATGCTTGTGCCATCTGACATGGTTGCCGGGGTCCCATTAAATGGTGGCCTACTCCTGTGGTGGGTGATCTAAATGCCTGATTCTCTGCTGTGAAACCTCTCTCCTCCGTCTGGGTGCAGGGGTCAAAGTCTCTAAAAGTGGCCTTCTCTTGTGCTGGGTGATATGAATCTGATGCTTGTGCCATCTGACATGGTTGCCGGGGTCCCATTAAATGGTGGCCTACTCCTGTGGTGGGTGATCTAAATGCCTGATTCTCTGCTGTGAAACCTCTCTCCTCCGTCTGGGTGCAGGGGTCAAAGTCTCTAAAAGTGGCCTTCTCTTGTGCTGGGTGATGTGAAACTGATGCTTGTGCCATCTGACATGGTTGCCGGGGTCCCATTAAATGGTGGCCTACTCCTGTGGTTGGTGATCTAAATGCCTGATTCTCTGCTGTGAAACCTCTCTCCTCCGTCTGGGTGCAGGGGTCAAAGTCTCTAAAAGTGGCCTTCTCTTGTGCTGGGTGATGTAAAACTGATGCTTGTGCCATCTGACATGGTTGCCGGGGTCCCATTAAATGATGGCCTACTCCTGTGGTGGGTGATCTAAATGCCTGATTCTCTGCTGTGAAAACCTCTCTCCTCCGTCTGGGTGCAGGGGTCAAAGTCTCTCAAAGTCGCCTTCTCCTGTGCTGGGTGATATAAATGTTATACTTGTGCCATCTGACATGGTTGCCGGGGTCCCATTAAATGGTGGCCTACTCCTGTGGTGGGTGATCTAAATGCCTGATTCTCTGCTGTGAAACCTCTCTCCTCCGTCTGGGTGCAGGGGTCAAAGTCTCTAAAAGTGGCCTTCTCTTGTGCTGGGTGATGTGAAACTGATGCTTGTGCCATCTGACATGGTTCCCGGGGTCCCATTAAATGGTGGCCTACTCCTGTGGTGGGTGATCTAAATGCCTGATTCTCTGCTGTGAAACCTCTCTCCTCTGTCTGGGTGCAGGGGTCAATGTCTCTCAAAGTGGCCTTCTCTTGTGCTGGGTGATGTGAAACTGATGCTTGTGCCATCTGACATGGTTGCCGGGGTCCCATTAAATGGTGGCCTACTCCTGTGGTGGGTGATCTAAATGCCTGATTCTCTGCTGTGAAACCTCTCTCCTCCGTCTGGGTGCAGGGGTCAAAGTCTCTAAAAGTGGCCTTCTCTTGTGCTGGGTGATGTGAAACTGATGCTTGTGCCATCTGACATGGTTGCCGGGGTCCCATTAAATGGTGGCCTACTCCTGTGGTGGGTGATCTAAATGCCTGATTCTCTGCTGTGAAACCTCTCTCCTCCGCCTGGGTGCAGGGGTCAAAGTCTCTAAAAGTGCCCTTCTCCTGTGGTGGTTGATGTAAAACTGATGCTTGTGCTATCTGACCTGTCTCCTCTGTGTCGGTGCTGAGGCCTAAGTCACTGAAAGCGGCCTTCTCCTGTGCTGGCTGATATAAATGCCTGAATCTCTGCTGTGGGACCTCTCTCCTCCGTGTGGCTGCAGGGGTCAAAGTCTCTAAAAGTGCCCTTCTCCTGTGGTGGTTGATGTAAAACTGATGCTTGTGCTATCTGACCTGTCTCCTCTGTGTCGGTGCTAAGGCCTAAGTCACTGAAAGCGGCCTTCTCCTGTGCTGGCTGATATAAATGCCTGAATCTCTGCTATGGGACCTCTCTCCTCCGTGTGGCTGCAGGGGTCAAAGTCTCTAAAAGTGCCCTTCTCCTGTGGTGGTTGATGTAAAACTGATGCTTGTGCTATCTGACCTGTCTCCTCTGTGTCGGTGCTAAGGCCTAAGTCACTGAAAGCGGCCTTCTCCTGTGCTGGCTGATATAAATGCCTGAATCTCTGCTGTGGGACCTCTCTCCTCCGTGTGGCTGCAGGGGTCAAAGTCTCTAAAAGTGCCCTTCTCCTGTGGTGGTTGATGTGAAACTGATGCTTGTGCCATCTGACATGGTTGCCGGGGTCCCATTAAATGGTGGCCTAGTCCTGTGGTGGGTGATCTAAATGCCTGATTCTCTGCTGTGAAACCTCTCTCCTCCGTCTGGGTGCAGGGGTCAAAGTCTCTAAAAGTGGCCTTCTCTTGTGCTGGGTGATATGAATCTGATGCTTGTGCCATCTGACATGGTTGCCGGGGTCCCATTAAATGGTGGCCTACTCCTGTGGTGGGTGATCTAAATGCCTGATTCTCTGCTGTGAAACCTCTCTCCTCCGTCTGGGTGCAGGGGTCAAAGTCTCTAAAAGTGGCCTTCTCTTGTGCTGGGTGATGTGAAACTGATGCTTGTGCCATCTGACATGGTTGCCGGGGTCCCATTAAATGGTGGCCTACTCCTGTGGTTGGTGATCTAAATGCCTGATTCTCTGCTGTGAAACCTCTCTCCTCCGTCTGGGTGCAGGGGTCAAAGTCTCTAAAAGTGGCCTTCTCTTGTGCTGGGTGATGTGAAACTGATGCTTGTGCCATCTGACATGGTTGCCGGGGTCCCATTAAATGGTGGCCTACTCCTGTGGTGGGTGATCTAAATGCCTGATTCTCTGCTGTGAAACCTCTCTCCTCCGCCTGGGTGCAGGGGTCAAAGTCTCTCAAAGTCGCCTTCTCCTGTGCTGGGTGATGTAGAACTGATGCTTGTGCCATCTGACATGGTTGCCGGGGTCCCATTAAATGGTGGCCTACTCCTGTGGTGGGTGATCTAAATGCCTGATTCTCTGCTGTGAAAACCTCTCTCCTCCGTCTGGGTGCAGGGGTCAAAGTCTCTCAAAGTGGCCTTCTCTTGTGCTGGGTGATGTGAAACTGATGCTTGTACCAGCTGACATGGGTGCAGGGGTCAAATTAACTAAATGGTGGCCTACTCCTGTGGTGGGTGATATGATGCCTGAATATGTGCTGTGGGGCCTCTCTCCTCTTTCTGGGTGCAGGGGTCAAAGTAACTAAAAGTGGCCTTCTCCTGTGCTGGATGGTATAAATGTGATGCTTGTGCTATCTGACATGTCTCCTCTGTCTGGGTGCTAAGGCCTAAGTCACTGAAAGTGGCCTTCTCCTGTGGTGGTTGATATGATGCCAGATTCTCTGCTTTGGGACCTCTCTCCTTTGTCTGGATGCTGGGGTCGAAATAATAGTAAGTGACCTTCTCCATTGGTGGGTGATTTGAAGCCTGATTCTGTGCTATGGGACCTAACTTCAATTAATATTGGTTAATTTTATTTTATTTTATGTTAAGTCATCATTTCCCTATCTACATTTGTTTGCAGGGGATTTACCTACATTTTGCTGCCTTTTGCAGCCCTCTAGCCCTTTCCGGGAGTCTTTTACAGCCTTTTTAGTGCCCAAAAGTTCGGGTCCCCATTGACTTCTATGGGGTTCGGGTTCGACATTTTCCGGAAGTTCGGCCGAACCTCTCGAACCCGAACATCCAGGTGTTCGCTCATCTCTAATGCAGAGCTTTTTCAGTCCTACACATCGCCACAGCCCTTCGGGATCCAGCCTTAGAGAACGACTCGACCGACAGGTAGCAGACTACCTCGCCTTAACAGCAGATATCGACACTCTGAGGCGCGATGAACCCCTTCACTACTGGGTGTGCAGGCTTGACCTGTGGCCTGAGCTATCCCAGTTTGCGATAGAACTTCTGTCCTGCCCTGCTTCAAGTGTCCTGTCAGAAAGGACCTTCAGTGCAGCAGGAGGCATTGTTACTGACAAGAGAAGTCGCCTCGGTCAAAAAAATGTTGATTACCTCACCTTCATAAAGATGAATGAGGCATGGATCGCTAAGGGACTGACAGTGGAGGATATGTTAGACTAACACAAGGCCTGATGACATGCCTTGGCCTCAAAATGGTCCCAACGCTGCTGTATTTAATGTCTGAATACCGGATGACTTTCGTGAATTCTCCGCCACCAACTAGGGTTCAAGCCGCAATGATTTAGTCACTTTTCTGCCTGGAAAACATCAATTTTTCCGGCCGCTGCCACAACTGCGGCTGCAACAATGCCATTATTTTTCAGGCATGTGTACATGCCTAATTTTTCTGTCCTATGGTGCAGCACTGTGGCTGCAAAAACAAAACAAAAAAAAGGCACATACAAGTGAAAGTCCCCTTCGTGATCGTTACCTTGTTGTGGTGAAGGGGCTTGCGTATCACAATGAAGCAATCATCACCTCTATGACTGTGTTGGCAATGTTGCCACACCCCAGATAAGGCCGTTGCTTCATTATGGTCAGACCAAAAGCGATTGGACAGCTGGATAATATTTAATAGAAAAAACATTAATTTACCTTTTTTTTTTTTTAAGTTGTATGGGTTTTTAATACATAAAATAAAAAATCATAATAAAAATAGTTTATTAGAAATAATGCAGACAATTAAAAAAATCCCCATCAATTCCAAAACAAAGCAAGTACAGAGCTTAGAACTAAATAATTTCATGATGTTATAATGGTTCGTTAATTCGACAATGGTTAATCAATTCGACACACGTCCCCGGATAGAGTACATAACAGGGATTAAACTGATAGGAATAGTACTAGTTAAGACACCACTCATATAGGGTGTCACAGCACATTGCTCTGTGCAAGCGCAGTGCCCCAATTTGGGAGTAAGAGGACCGACCAAGCTGCTTTTTCCATCTCCCGGTTCCTAAAATCAATTCAGTTTGGTGTATGAGAGTTTGGTCTGTCACTGTGAAGGCAGTCGAAGGTACCCGGCCTAAATGTTTTTTCACAAAAGGCAATCCCTGATATGGGATGTAACAGGGATTAAACTGATGAGAATAGTACTACAGAAAATACCACTCATATCGGGTGTGACAGTAAATTGCACGGCGCAGACGCAGTGACCGTGGATTAAAACAAAGGGGAGGGAGCCAGCGTTTTTGTAACCATCTCCCCGTTCGAAAAATCAGTTAAATAAATGGACCCCAGATTGGGAACGTAACAGGGATTAAACTGATGAGAATAGTACTACAGAAAATACCACTCATATCGGGTGTGACAGTAAATTGCACGGCGCAGACGCAGTGACCCTGGATTCAAATAAAGGGGAGAGAGCTAGCGGTTTTTTAACCATCTCCCCGTTCGAAAAATCAATTAAATTCACCTTTTGGGGACCCTTGGTGTTGTACGTGGCTGGGTGGAGGAAGAAACCTTCAATGACATCACGGGACATGGCTAGCTTGGTATCCAACCTTGTGCAAATGGGGAGTTTGCGGTTGTGCAATTTTTGTTTGCGGTGCATTAAAAGGGGAGTTTGGTCTGTCAATGTCTGTAAAGCGGGCGTAACCCTTACACTACCTGATCGATACAACATCATACCTGATCGTATACACACACTGGATGTTTTAAAGCATGTTATTCCAAACTATTTAGGAATGTTAGTTGATTTATGCCCTTTAAGGATTAAAACCTGACTCTGCGTCCACAACGTAATTTGCCATGGATCCCCCTCCGGCATGCCACAGTCCAGGTGTTAGTCCCCTTGAAACAACTTTTCCATCACTATTGTGGCCAGAAAGAGTCCCTGTGGGTTTTAAAATTCGCCCTGCCTATTGAAGTCTATGGCGGTTCGCCCGGTTGCGAACATTTGCGGAAGTTTGCGTTCGCGAACGGAAAATTTTATGTTCGCGACATCACTATTTAGGAGGTCTCAATTATGGTCCGATCTGCTGAGGTCTAAATGTGATGTGGCCCTGATTCAAGAATCACATTTACTAGATATTGATAAGCATCAATGTTTTCACCGGCGCTTTCCTCATATATTTCATTCACCAGCTGTTAAGAAAAGGAAAGCTGGGTCCTTCATATGTATTGGGGCCTCTGTTGCATTTTCTTTTCAGCAGTGCATTACGGACAAAGCGGGGCGTTATGTTATTTTGTTATGTCTTTTAGAGGGCATTCAATATACCATTGCTTCTGTTTATGCTCCCAATGCCCAACAGAAATCGTTTCTTCATAAGCTTTTTAGGAGGATACAGAGAGTGGCAAAGGGAGCTGTCATTGTTGGGGGTGATTTTAATATCCCTGTTAATGCTGAGATGGATTGTCATTCTCTATCACATAGTAAGAGAGACTATCTTCAGAAGTCCCTAAGGAATACCTCATTGCATGATATATGGAGGTATCAGCACGGTGGAGACCGGGACTATACTCATAGCTCTTCTGTGAACTCCTCCCAATCCCGTATATAGTATAGTATAATATACAGTTGTGTTCAAAATTATTCAACCCCCAATGCTGTAAAAGGGTTTTAGGGAATTTAGTGTACATTTGTAATTGTGTTCAGAATGAAATCTTACAAGGACTTTTTAAAAAACCAAATGCAACTAAAATGACATCAATTGTTTTTGTAATACAGTATTAAATGTTTTTTTTGTGATTTCTTCATTGACACAATTATTCAACCCCTTAAAGACGACCACTCTTAAGAACAGAGGTTCATTCAAGTGTTTTCGATCAGGTACTGAAAACACCTCTGGATGTCAAGGAGCAGCAATCAAGCATAATAATCACCAATTAGGCAGATTTAAAATGACTGTGATACTCAGCTCCTTCTAGACATTTACTGGTGCGTTTACAAACATGGTGAAGTCAAGAGAATGGTCCAGGAAGACAAGAGAAGAGGTGATTTCTCTTCCAAGGAAGGGCAATGGCTATAAGAAGATTGCAAAGATGTTAAACATACCAAGAGACACCATAGGAAGCATCATTCGCAAATTCAAGGCAAAGGGCACTGTTGAAACGCTACCTGGTCGTGGCAGAAAGAAGATGCTGACTTCGACTGCTGTGTGCTACCTTAAGCGCAAAGTGGAGAAAAGTCCCCGTGTGACTGCTGAGGAACTGAAAAAAGATTTGTCAGATGCAGGTACTGAAGTTTCAGCTCAGACAATAAGGCGCACACTGCGTAATTAAGGCCTCCATGCCAGAACTCCCAGGTGCACCCCTTGCTGTCTCCAAAGAATAAGAAGAGTCGACTGCAGTATGCCAAAAGTCATGTGGACAAACCACAAAAGTGTTCTGTGGACTGATGAAACAAAATTAGAACTGTTTGGGCCCATGGATCAACGCTATGTTTGGAGGAGTTAGAACAAGGCCTATGAAGAAAAGAACACCTTGCCTACTGTGAAGCACGGCGGGGGGTCAATTATGCTTTGGGGCTGTTTTGCTTCTACAGGTACAGGGAAGCTTCAGCGTGTGCAAGGTACCATGAATTCTCTTCAGTACCAGGAGATATTGGATGAAAATGTGATGCAGTCCATCACAAACCTGAGGCTTGGGAGACGTTGGACCTTTCAACAGGACAATAATCCCAAGCATACCTCCAAGTCCACTAGAGCATGGTTACAGATTAAAGGCTGGAACATTTTGAAGTGGCAATCGCAGTTACTAGACTTAAATCCCATTGAGAACCTCTGGTGGGACTTAAAGAAAGCAGTTGCAGCGCGCAAGCCTAAGAATGTGACTGAACTGGAGGCTTTTGCCCATGAAGAATGGGCGAAGATACCCGTAGATCGCTGCAAGACACTTGTGTCAAGCTATGCTTCACGTTTAAAAGCTGTTATAACTGGAAAAGGATGTTGTACTAAGTACTAAGATTGAATGTCACTTGGGGGTTGAATAAAACTGATAATGATGTGAGCACAGAAAAGACATTTGTGGTTATTTCATTATAAATGTTATGTTATATTTGTCTGACTTACAAGTGCCTCTTTGATTTAATTGTAAACAAGATGACTGAAATGATCAAAATCAATGTCAAACTGGCCAAAACACTCAATTTCAGTGGGGGTTGAATAATTTTGAACACAACTGTATAGTATAGTCCCGTATAGTATCCAGGGATCTGGTCGGATCACGCTCATATCTAACCCCCCCCCCCCCCCCAAGTGGAGGCTTAATCCTTTTCTGCTTAAATGCAGTGACACGGTGCCCACAGATCTCCAGCATAGCTGTTGGGGAGTTGCCACATGTTATCGGTTTATATGCTGATGATGTGATATTGGTAGTGACTAGACCAAAGGAGTCTTTGGAGGCGGTATCTCAGATCTTGTATTCCCACTCCCGTTGCTCCTATTATAAACTTAATGCTAAAAGACGAATGTGCTACCATTCCACATACCCTTAGATATGAAAGAACGCTTTCAGCGGAAACACCTGTTCCAATAGGATGAGACCCATATCAACGCGGCTAAAATATTAGCGTTACCGAAAATTCTATATGTACTCCGTTGTCTCCCAGTTTTGTTAGTGAAGGGTCAAATTACTAAGCTTCACCTGGACATGCTGCAGTTTATATGGAACCACTGTCGCCCTAGAGTAGCTAAGTCTACACTGTATCTCCCAATACGACTGGGTGGTCTGGGAGTTCCCAATCTTTATAGCTATTATCTAGCCAACTTGGCGGAACAGGCAATGGAGTGGTGGTCTCCTACTGCCTCTCAGAAATGGATGGTAATTGAAGAAAATTTTACAAAGAGTAAATCTTTGAAGGCCTTGTTGGCGGCACATAGTTTGGGGCGATGCCATGAGACCGCACCGATGCACACTATGCAGGCTACAGTATTAATGTGGACTTATCTGATGGACTCTAAAAAAAACTCTCATGTATTCCTACTGCTAAGCTCCCTATTTTGGCTTTGGAATATCATATTCCTAACTTATCGCTCTCTAGCTGAGTGACTCATAATATATGCTCCATTGGACAGTTGTATACAGGCTCCCATATGGTAAATTTTGAATCTTTGCACCAGCAGTACCTGATACCCAACACACTGTTTTATCAATACCTCCAAGTCAGGCACCTTCTACGATTCCTGCCACCTCTTCCAGATCTATAGATAGTTTTGTGGCGGATGGCACGGGAAACAGGCCTACACTCTCTACTTTTTATTCCATCTTGGGAACATGTAGGGCAGAGGTTGAGCAAAATGATATGGTTAGTTGGGAGCAAGAAATAGGGGCAGTATTCTCCATCTCCCGATGGCAAAAAGCTCTTTACTGGTCCTTTAAAAGCTCTAAATGTATTAATCACATGGAATAGGCCAGGAAGGTACAGCTGCGTTGGTAATTGACACCCAACAGACTTGCTCATATGGTCCCTGGTACTCGTCTTTCTGCTGGAGGGGTTGTGGTGAATCAGGTACCCCATTGCATATGCGGTGGACATGCCTTGTAGTTCGACCCTATTGGGATACTGTGGCAAACCTTATTAGGGATACTGTGGCAAACCTTATTATATGGTAATTATATTACCATATAAGTTACTATGGATAATCTGGATGTAACGCCAGAACTGGCTACCCTAGGGATTGACTTAGTAGATATACCTGTGAAACATAGGTGGGTAGTGTCGTATATCGTGAGTGCAGCGCGAAACATTATAGCACGTAGGTGGAAGCAAGCAACTCGTCCTCTGCTCTTGGAACTAATGCAGTCAGTCAATTTGCATATGCAATGTGAGATGATTTTTGCGCCAACTCTGTCAGTGAGGATCAAGGCTCATAATCAGTGGTTATCGTGGATTTCTAGTACATACGCGACCGCATTGCCACATTATATTATGTAAAGCTAAATGAGTACTGGGGGTATGTGGTTATGTATTACTGCATATTATATCTTTTGTTGTTCTCAGTGTTTTATTACTTATGACCTCAGAATACCTGTATACTGTTGTACGCAATATGTACCCTGTATCCTTGTGCCGCTACCTCTCTCTGTAACCTAGCATGTACTTTGTAAAGGGCAGGGCCCTTTCACTACGTATAACCTGTATTCAAGGAAGTGTCTCTTTGTTTTTTCTGCTTTGTTAAAAATTTTCAATAAAAATCCGTTGAACGTAAATCATCTGGGTCTAATCTAGTCTCCATAGTGTGTGGCTTTCTGTGATATATACAGTACTACATCCGAAAACAGTGTCTGTAGAGCAAATTTAAATTATCTGGGCCTAACCTAGTGTCCATAGTGGGTAGATTTCTGTGAAATATACTGTACTACATCTGAAAACAGTGTTTGTAATGCAAATTTAAATTATCTGGGCCTAATCTAGTATCCATAGTGTGTGGCTTTCTGTGATATATACAGTACTCCATCCGAATACGGTTTCTTTTGCACACATTTGAATTATCTGGGCCTAATCTAGTGTCCATAGTGCGTGGATTTCTGTGACAAATACTGTACTTCATCCGAAAACAGTGTCAGTAGCGCAAATTTAAATAATCTGGGCCTAATCTACTGATCATAGTGTGTGGCTTTCTGTGACAAATACTATACTCCATCGGAAAACAATGTCTTTAGCGCAAATTTAAATTATCTGTCCCTAATCTAGTCTCCATTGTGTGTGGCTTTCTGTGATATATACAGTACTACATCTGAGAACAGTGTCTGTAGTGCAAATTTAAATAATCTGGGCCTTATCTAGTCTCTAGTGTTGAGCGAACAGTTCAAGCATAGTTCGGGTTCGTACCGAATTTTGGGGTGTTCGGGACACGGACCCGAACCCGAACATTTTCAAAAAAGTTCGGGTTCGTTGTTCGGCGATTTCTTCCCGCTTTCTGAAGGGCTGCACAGCAGCCAATCAGCTATTGTTTTACTTCTTGCCCTAATAGCCCATCACAGCCATGCCTACTAATGGCATGGCTGTGATTGGCCAAGTGCAGCATGTGACCCAGCCTCTATTTAAGCTGGAGTCACGTAGCGCCGCACGTCACACTGCTCTGATTAGTGTAGGGAGAGGACGTAGCTGCTGTGAGGGCGAGATTAGGCAGGGAAAAGTCTGCAAAAGCACCTAATGAAGTGAACGGTCTACAGCTGTGAATGTTTGAACTTCTGCTAGTTACTTGCTCACTGGTTTTTAGGCTGCACAGAGCGTTTTTCTGTCACTTATTTTCTGGGGTGATCGGCGGCCATTTTGTGACTTGTGGTGCACCAGAACAAGCTGCCACCAAGTCCATCAATCCATCAATACTAGTTTTTTTTTGCTATATCCTACATCAGGGGCTTGGCTGTGCAAATTGTCACCCCTAGAAACTCAGGATATTAATTTCTATATTTTATTAAGGGGTTAAATACAATTGCCAAAATACCAATCCCCTAAATCTGGTGTTCCAGCTTTGGCTAGCCAAGTATAATACTGTCTGCTGTTTGGCAAAGGATAGATTTTCTGTGGTGAAATTCAATTGTCAAAATAGCAATCCCCTAAATCTGGTGTCCCAGCACTGGCTAGCAAAATATAATAGTATACACCAAAACATATATTTTGTTCTAGGGTGAAATTCAATTGCCAAAATAGCAATACCATAAATCAGTGGTTTCAGCTGTGGTTGGCCAAGTTTCATAGTGTCCTGCAAAGGAAATATTTTGTTCTGGGGTGAAATTCAATTGCCAAAATAGCAATACCATAAATCAGTGGTTTCAGCTCTGGCTGGCAAACTATAATAGTGTCCGCCAAAACATATATTTTGTTCAGGGGTGAAATTCAATTGCCAAAATAGCAATTCCATAAATCAGTGGTTTCAGCTCTGGCTGGCCAAGTTTCATAGTGTCCTACAAAGGATACATTTTGTTCTGGGGTGAAAATCAATTGCCAAAATAGCAATACCATAAATCAGTGGTTTCAGCTGTGGCTGGCCAAGTTTCATAGTGTCCTGCAAATCATATATTTTGTTCTCGGGTGAAATTCAATTGCCAAAATAGCAATACCCTGAATCTGGTGTTCCAGCTGTTGCAGGCCTAGTTTAAATCTGTCCGTAACAGGGTATTTTTTGTTCTGGGGTGAAATTCAATTGTCAAAATAGCAATACCATAAATCAGTGGTTTCAGCTGTGGCTGGCAAACTATAGTGTCCGCCAAAACATATATTTTGTTCTGGGGTGAAATTCAATTGCCAAAATAGCAATCCCCTAAATCTGGTGTCCCAGCACTGGCTGGCAAACTATAATAGTGTCCGCCAAAACATATATTTTGTTCTGGGGTGAAATTCAATTGCCAAAATAGCAATACCATAAATCAGTTGTTTCAGCTGTGGCTGGCCAAGTTTCATAGTGTCCTGCAAAGGATATATTTTGTTCTGGGGTGAAATTCAATTGCCAAAATAGCAATACCATAAATCAGTGGTTTCAGCTGTGGCTGGCAAAGTATAATAGTGTCCGCCAAAACATATATTTTGTTCTGGGGTGAAATTCAATTGACAAAATAGCAATACCCTGAATCTGGTGTCCTAGCTGTTGCAGGCCAAGTGTTAATCTGTCCGTAAAAGGGTATTTTTTGTTCTCGGGTGAAATTCAATTGCCAAAATAGCAATACCCTGAATCTGGTGTTCCAGCTGTTGCAGGCCAAGTGTTAATCTGTCCGTAAAAGGGTATATTACACACATGGTGTCTATACACGTGCTGAGAGGGTCATCCTCATTAACTTCACACACTACCATGCATCTCCCATTGTATTTTTGTCCGTTAAATGGTATATTACACAAAGTGTTAAAATACAATTGCTGAAGGCATAATCCTACATATTTTTCTCATGCTACTGTGCATCTCCAAGTGTAAATCTGTTCATAAAAGGATACCTTTCATCTAGGGCCTAAATACTAGCCCTAAAAGAGATATTCCCCTAAATCAGAAGTTCGGCCGAACTTCTCGAACCCGAACATCCAGGTGTTCGCTCATCTCTACTGATGAGGCTTTACGAAATTTTGCCGTCTGTTTGTTTGGACTTTTTTGAGGTTTGGCTGTTCCGGACGAGCTTTGTGTTGGCATTTTTTGCAGCTTTAAGGATTAACGAGTTGGTTTCTGTTAATCGTTCTATATGTTCTGGTTTAAAGATGGATGAGGTTCTATTGAAACATGGTTTTATTGCGATTTGGTTGCAGCATTCTAAAAACAGATCAATTCGGGAGAGCTAGAATTATTAGGTTAAACGAGTGGGTGGGTTCCAGGCTTTGCCCAATTTCCGTGGTTAGCTCATGGCTGGATATTCGTCCACCTGGGCCAGGGCAGTTATTAATTCACAGGGACATCTCCCCTTTGACAAAGTTTCAGTTTGGGGCAGTGCTTAAGAAATGTTTAGCGTCTCTCGGGTTGAGCTCTTTCAGAATATCTTCCCATTCCTTTAGAATTGGCGCAGCCACGGAGGCAGCAAGACAGGGTTTGGATGAGGCAGAGAATAGGTCGGTGGGATTCTCATAGAGCAGGGCTTGACAAATTTCCTTGGAATCTAGGAGCCAGCTAAAAAAGTTAGGAGCCAGACGGAGCCGCGTCATAAAGCCCCCAGTAGATGCCCCCATAGTGTTTCTCCTCCCCCCCACTTCTCCATAGAGCCAACTAATGATGCATGCCAGTACATAGGGCCCCCATAGTGGTCCTTCCCTTCTTCTCCTTAGTGCCCCCCATAATGTGCGAGTATATAGGGCCCCTCATAATGTGCCAGTATTTAGGGGCCCCATAGTGCTTCCCCTATTCAATTGGTTATATGACATGTCAGACGCTGCCAGCATCCAAGTGATCGCCCCTGGCGGCCGCCATGACATGTGGAAACTCTTACAAGGATTACATGGTCTGGAGGAGAGGGCAGACGGGTCTGGAGGAGGAGGCAGAGGGGTAGAGGGGTCCGGAGGGCATAAACACAGCGGGACCATGACACTTTACTGAGCACTACAACCCCCAGCTTGAGCTCAGCCTCTGCAGTTCCCACATCACTACAACCCCCAGCTGGGGCTCAGCCTCTGCAGTCCCCACATCACTACAACCCCCAACTGAGGCTCAGCCCCTGCAGTCCCCGAATCACTACAACCCCCAGCTCTTTCCCCCTCGTCATTCTCTTTCCCCCTCTTGTCATTCACTTTCCCCCTCTTGTCATTCTCTTTCCCTCTCGTTATTTTCTTCCTCCCCCCCACTTGTCATTCTCTTTCCCCCCTTGTCATTCTCCCCCCCCCTTGTCATTCTATTTCCTTCTGTTGTGATTCTCTTTCCCCCTGTTGTCATTCTCTTTCCCCCTCTTGTTATTCCCTTTCCCCCTCTTGTTATTCCCTTTCCCCCTCTTGTTATTCCCTTTCCCCCTCTTGTTATCCCCTTTCCCCCTCTTGGCATTCCCTTTCCCCCCTTGTCATTCTCCCCCCCTCCCCCTCTTTTGTCATGCTCTTCCCCCCCTTTTTATTCTCCCCCTTTGTCACTCTTTCTCCCCACCCTCCCTCTAGTGTAGCATGGCCGAGCTCTGTATGGTCCACGGGTACAGGAGCTTTAGTTTCCTGTACCCGAGCGGACTGACAGGAAGTGCACACCGTGTGCTCACTTCCTGTCAGTCCGACCGGGTACAGGAGACAGATGCTCCCTATTCCAGCGGGCCATACAGGCTCTTCCCTCCTGTCGATCCCTCTCTTCATGCTGCGCCCAGGCGGTGCGCCCTCATGGACGCGCCAGCCTGAGCAGTGCTGCAGCCATCTGAGGCTCCATATAGAGCACTCGGGCGGCTGCAGCATGAAGGGGGCCGGCGCTCCTAGTCCGCCTGTAGGACGCAGTGGCCCTGCACCCTGGCACTTTAGAAAATGGGCTAACAAATACCCAGGCTGGGATTTGTCGAGCCCTGTCATAGAGCCAGATTATATGTTAGACCAGATTTATTACTGCCAGTCTAAATTATTTTCATTTTTTTCAGGGAGGCATATGATTGTGTGGATTATTGGCCATTCCTATATATTCTGGGCACAGAAGAGAGCAGAGAAGAGAACTTACACAGAGAACTTATCTTTTGATTGCATGTGTTTTGGCATGGGGTTAGAGGGTTGTGTTGGAGAAGTTTGCGGCAAGAAATCCAGAAGTTATGCAGTAAATGGCCTCATCCTCATGTTATGGTTTTGCACATTGGTGGGAATGACTTGGGCAAAGTCAAAACTTTTATGTTGTTATGGGAGATGAAAAGGGATTTGTCGATTTTGAAATGCATGTTGCCAGGCACTGTTTTGTTTTTTTCCGAAATAGTGCCTCGCTTAGTCTTTTAACCCCTTAAGGACTCAGCCCTATTTCACCTAAAGGACTTGGCCATTTTTTGCAAATCTGACCACTGTCACTTTATGTCTGAATAACTTTAAAACGGTTTTACTTACGCAGGCCGTTCTGAGATTGTTTTTTCGTCACATCTTGTACTTCATGACACTACTAAAATCGGGTCAAAAAAGTTACAATTTTTGCATTAAAAAATACCAAATTTAACAAAAATTTGGAAAAATTTGCAAATTTCAAAGTTTCAATTTCTCTACTTCTCTAATACATAGTAATACCCCCAAAAATAGTTATTACTTTACATTCCCCATATGTCTGCTTCATGTTTCCATCATTTTGGGAATGCCATTTTATTTTTTGGGGATGTTACATAGCTTTGAAGTATAGGAGCAAATTTTGAAATTTTTCTGAAATTTTCCAAATCCCACTTTTTATGGACCAGTACAGGTCTGAAGTCACTTTGTGAGGCTTACAGAATAGAAACCACCCTAAAATGACACCATTCTAGAAAGAACACCCCTCAGGGTATTCAAAACTGATTGTACAAACTTTGTTAACCCTTTAGGTCTTCCACAAGAATTCATTGAAAATGGAGATGAAATTTCAGAATATCGAATTTTTGGGAAAATTTTCCATTATAATCAATTTTTTCCAGGAACAAAGCAAGGGTTAAGTGTCAAACAAAACTCAATGTGGGTTGCCCTGATTCTCTAGTTTGCAAAAACATATGTGGTCCTAAACTACTGTTTGGCCAAACCGCAGGGCATAGAAGGAGGGGAGCGCCATATGGGTTTTGGAAGGCTGATTTTGCTGGAATAGTTTATTTACACCATGCACCCTTTCAAGCCCCCTGCTGCACCCCTTGAGTAGAAACTCCATAAAAGTGACCCCATCTAGGAAACTACAGGATATGGTGGTTGTTGTTTTGGGACTATTTTAGGGTAGATATGATTTTTGGTTGCTCTATATTACACTTTTTTGAGGGAAGCTAACAAAAAATTAAAAATCTAAAATTGTTTCTACATTTGCCATTCATTTTTGTGGATCACCTAAAGGGTTAATAAACTTTGTAAAGTAATATTTGAATACCTTGAGGGGTGTAGTTTCATAGATGGGGTCACTTTTTTGGAGTTTCTAGTCTAGGCTACATCAGGGGGGGCTTCTAATGGGACATGGTGCAAAAATAAAAATCTGCCTTCCAGAAGCCATGTGGCGTTCCCATTGTTCTATGTCCTGCCGTGTGGCCATATAGCCATTTACGACCACATATGGGGTGTTTCTGCAAACTACGGAATGAGGGCAATAAATATTTAGTTTTGTTTGACTGTTAACCCTTGCTTTATTAACGGAAAAAATGGATTAAAACTGAAATTTTGTCAAAAATGGGTGTTTTAGCACCATTTTTATTCCATATTTTTAACGCTGTAGATCTAAGGGGTTGGGTCAAATGTTAATTTAATAGGGAAGATTCTTACGGATGTGGCGATACCTAATATGTCTACGTTTTTTTATTTTTTAAGAGTTTACACTAGGTTATCATTTTGGGAACAAAAAATAAAAAATTTACTATCGCTAGACTGGGAGCTACAGTTTTTTTTTCTTAGTTGGGCGACTATCTAATGTGGGGGCTCATTTTGTGCAGGACGAGATGGCGGTTTTATTGGCACTATTTGGGGGCGCATATGGCTTTTGGATTGCTAGCTATTACACTTTTTGGGATTCAAGGTGACAATAAAAATGGCTTTTTTATATAGTTTTTTATTTTATTTTTTTACAGAGTTTGTCAGAGGGTCCAGTTTATGGGGTATTTGTATAGAGAAGATTTTTACGGACGCGGCGATGCCCGATAAGTGTGCCTCTCAGAATTTGGAGTTTTACAACATCTGGAAGATCGCAGTTTGAGGAAGCTAATATTTGTATAGAGAAGATTTTTACGGACGCAGCGATGCCCGATAAGTGTGCCTCTCAGAATTTGAAGTTTTACAACATCTGGAAGATCGCAGTTTGAGGAAGCTAATATTTTTGGAAAAAAAATTGTTTATGTGACTCCAAAGTCTGAGAGCCATACTTTTTTATATATTTTCTAGGGGCCTGTCGGGAATTATAAAAATTATAAAAATTTAGAACTCCATGGAAGTGTGATACTCCCTGAAGCAACCATCAATGCAGAGGCCCGGATGATCGGGGCAAGTGTCACATTGAGTAGTGGTGTCCTTCCGTATCCCCCTCTTGCGACACACTCTGCACTTTTTTTGAGTTCGTCCCCTCTTTCCAGTATGGGGGACCACACCTGGAAAGTGTTGGCCAGGGACGACCCGGGCTCCTCCAATTCCCGAGGTACTCCGACCTGCTCTTTCCCGGTCAGAAAAGATCAGGTCCCTGAGGACTGCCTCATAGAAATGGAGGAAAGTCCCTGTGCTGCCAGCGCTTGAACAGTACAAAGCGTTGTACATGGCAACCTGCACCATGTAGACCGCAACTTTTTTGTACCATGCCCGGAGTTTTCCGCATGGCATTATATGGTTGGAGAACTTGATCAGATAGATCAACTCCACCCATATACCGATTGTAGTCGACGATACAATCGGGCTTGAGGACCGTTGCCGTGGTACCTCGCACAGAGACTGGGGTGGTGCCGTTACCATGGATTGTGGTCAGTACAAGGACATCCCTCTTGTCCTTATACCTGACCAACAGCAGGTTTCCACAAGTAAGGGCACGGGTCTCACCCCTAGGGATAGGTACCTGGAGGGGGTAGGTAGGGAGGCCACGTTGATTTTTCCGCACGGTCCCACAAGCGAACGTGGATCTGGCGGCAAGGGACCTGAACAAGGGGATGCTGGTATAAAAGTTATCCACGTACAGGTGGTAACCCTTATCCAGCAGTGGGTGCAAAGGTCCCACACGATTTTCCCGCTAACACCCAGAGTGGGGGACATTCTGGGGGTTCAATACGGGAATCTCGCCCCTCGTAAACACAAAATTTGTAAGTGTACCCTGAAGTACTCTCACAAATTTTGTAGAGCTTCACGCCATACCTCGCTCGCTTGCTGGGAATGTATTGGCGGAAAACGAGTCTCCCCTTGAAAGCAACGAGAGACTCATCAATCACGACCTCCCTTCCAGGTACGTAGGCCTGTGCAAACTTGGCCCCGAAATGATCGATGATCGGCCATATCTTATACAGCCGGTCATAGGCGCGATCAGTTCGGGGGGGGGGGGGGGGACATGCTGCATTATCTGCATAATGCAGGCATTTCCGGATGGCCTCGAATCTGGGACGTGTCATGGCTGAACTGTACAGTGGGGTCTGGTAGAGGACATCCCACTCCAGTACAGCCTGACACTGGGTTTTTTGACCAGGCCCATATGCAGCACGAGGCCCCAAAACGTCCTCATCTTGGCTGCACTGACTGGCGTCCAGCCACCGGCCTGGCCAAAAAAGAGCCTGGGTGCTGAGCGATGAACTGTTGGGCATACAGGTTCGTCTGCTCCACCATCAGATTCACCAGCGGGTCACTGAAAAAAAAACGAAAGAAGTCCATTTCAGTGAACCCCACTGTGGGAATCTGGATTCCAGGATTGCCAGCAAAATCCGGAATCGCAGGCTCAAAGTCCACTGGGGGACACCAGCTAAGGTCACCGGTGGGGGGCTCCGGTGCACTTGTTTGGTGGGCCGGGAAACCAGTACGAACCCCAGGGCTGCTCGTACTGGGGTGGGCCACGGGGTCCCTAGCGCGTGAGGGCCCTGGCTCCGCCGCCTTGGGGGCCTTGGGGGCTCATCATCATCAGATGATGATGAGGATGAGGACGACAGGAGGAAGGTGGGGTCATCCTCATCCTCACTGGCGCTCTCGGTGTCGGAGAGCATCTGGGCGTATGCCTCCTCCACCGTGAACAGCCGGCGGTCCATGGGTGTGTGTGTTGTGCGTGTGTGTGTGTGCGTGCGTGTAAAATAAACTTTATTTAGTGTGTGCGTGTGTGTGGGGCCGGGTGTTCACGTACAAATGTACCACTAAAAAAAAAAAGCTGTCAAGCTACAGCAGGGTCTAGGGTCTCACAGCTGAGTGTGCTGTGGACCCCAGACACCAACTACCTGCAAAAAAAAAAATAAATGAATGAAATGGAAAAAAAAAAAAAGATCTGTCCCTGAACTGACCCTATCTGACCAAACCCTGTCCCTGACTTACCCTGAGGATCGGGGCTGCACGGCACGTCTCCTCTCTCCAAGAGCAGGAACCGAAAGGAAGCTGGAGATTTGAATTTGCCGCCGCAGCAGCAGCCACCTCCCTCCCGGCAGCCAATCACAGGGGCCCCCCGGCAGCCAATCACAGGGCCCCCTCTCCTCCATCGGCTCAAGACATGCATGACGGTGATTGGATGGTGTCCTCACGCCATCCGATCACCATCAGTTCCGGGTAATCGGGTCACAGGTGACGCGATGTACCTGGAAACGCAATAAACCGCAGGTCTGAATTGACCTGCGGTTTGTTGCGATCGCCGACACGGGGGGTCACATGACCCCCCTCGGCATTGTCATAGGATGCCTGCTGAATGATTTCAGTAGGCATCCTGTTCCGATCACCACCCGCAGCGCTGCGGTGATCGGAACTTCTCAGGGCGTACATGTACGCCCTGAGTCCTTAAGTACCAGGACGCTAGGGCGTACATGTACGCCCTGCGTCCTTAAGAGGTTATGGACAATTCTTTTTGTGAGAAAATTTGTAAGAGCTTGAATAGAGCGATGGATAAATGTATGCCCTAATTGGTGGTTGCTCTTTCAGACACGTGGATTTGGAGGGTTGGGTTTTAGGTCTTTTCAGGTCAGATAATGTGCATCTGTCCGAAATTGGCATTGATATTTTTAATTTGGGTCTTCAGGGTGCTATTGAGAATGGGCTGCAATGTTTGTGGGGGGCCTCGCCTCTTTAAGGCGAGGCTTGTGGGATTTATCACTCAGCTACTGCTGAGTGGATAGTGGTTAAAACAGTTAAATGGACTTCGGTTAGTTAAATGATTGAATTATTTATGCTAATTTATTTATGGATTTTATGGGTAACTCATAATAAAGCATTGCGTCCTTTTTCATCCAACTTGAAGTTGTCGTTCTTTATTTATTTATTGTAAGTTTATTGGTAAGATAATGGTGTATTGTGCCTCCATGTATTGGCCCCCCAGAGCTTCTAGCTTGGGGGACACATGGGGGCACATACACCTTAGTTTTTAGGCTTTTTAGGGTGTTTTTGTGTTGTACTCCCCCCCCCCCTTTTTTTTTTTTATCTTGAGGTTAATCTACCTCAGAAAAGTATGTTAGGAATTACACCATGTTATGAACCCCTTCCAAAACATGGATACCTGAGGACATTTCCATAGCCCATGATATAAATCAGTATTACCTTCATGGCATTTAGGACATCTTATCAATTTGTTTGACTCTCGTGCGTTCGGAGTGTCATAAAACCCATAAATTATTTTGAATTGGGTTTCACGCCATTTCTCACAAGGAGCCGCCTTCTTCACCTCCATCCAACCCCTCAGAATGCTTCCTGCGAGATCTGGGATATGTAGTTCCTTAATCCATTTTTTAAACACCTGTGGTGTCGCTGATTCAGATTGTACTTTATATAACCGCATTGCAAAATCTGCCAGTGACAGACGGTTGGTTTTTAATAGCTTTAACCACTACCCGACTGCCTAACGCAGGGATGCGTCCGGCGGGCGGCCGGGTTAATCCTCGTTGTCGCATCTATGAGTCATCTCGCGAGACGCGAGATTTCCTGTGAACGCATGCATGCGGCTGTGAAGTTATACTACAGCCTGCCAGCGATAATCAGTCGCTGGCAGGCTGTAGATGTAAAATAAATTGCATCAAATAGGTATATCAGACGCTGTTTTGTTAACAGCGTCTGATATATCTGCTACCTGGTCCTCTGGTGGTCCCATTCACTTGGATCGACCACCAGAGGACACAGGCAGCTCTGTAAGTAGCACCAAGCACCACACTACACTACACCCCCCCTGTCACTTATTAACCCCTGATCACCCCATATAGACTTCCTGATCACACCCCTGCCATTGATCACCCCCCTGTAAGGCTCCATTCAGATGTCCATATGTGTTTTGCAGATCCACGGATCCGCAAAACACGGACACCGGCAATGTGCTTTCCGCATTTTGCGGATCTGCACATTGCTAAAACTATATAGAAAATGCCTTTTCTTGTCCGCAATTGCGGACAAGAATAGGACATGTTCTGTACTTTTGCCGAACTGAAGTGCGGACCCGGAAGTACGGATCCGAACAGGACAAAGTTTGTCCCCATAGAAATGAATGGGTCCGCAATTCCGTTCCGCAAAATGCGGAACAGAATTGCGGACGTGTGAATGGGGCCTAAGGGTCCCTTATCACCGCCAGTTAGTTAGCTACTTGTTAGCGCCCACCGCACCGCAGTCACTGATTAGTCGCTGATTAGCGTCATCGCAGTCGCTAATCAGCACTAGTACTATATTGTATCTGTAAGTGATCAAGACTGATCGCAATCAGCTCTATATCAGTACATTACGGTCACCTTAGGCTCCACAAAAAACGCAGTGTTCACCCGATCAGGCCTGATCTTGTGCACACACTTGCGTTCAGTCTGCCCCACCGCAGTGTCAGAATTTTTTTATTCTGATCACTGCATAAACACTGTAAAATCGCTGCGGCGCTATAAAGATCACTTTTGAAATTTTTGGATCTTTATTAGTGATCGCAGCTTTACTTCGCAAGCACTGCTTTCCCCGTTTTTTTTTTTTTTTGCACATTTTTTTGCTGAGATTTTTTCATCCACATTGATCGATGCGAATTAAAAAATCTGTGCCGTTCATTTTTTTTTAGCCCAGGGGCTGAACGGAAAAAAAAAATCTCATTACCCGTATGCTTAATATAAGGAGAATAGCAGAAACTCCTAATGCTGGCCATACATGTAATGATTGCAGAGACCCTCAAATGCCAGGGCAGTATAAATACCCCACAAGTGACCCCATTTTAGAAAGAAGATTTTTTTTTTTGGCACAAGTTAGCGGAAATAGTTTTTTTTTGTTTGTTTGTTTGTTTTTTCTTACAAAGTCTCATATTCCACTAACTTGTGACAAAAAATAAAATTTTACATGAACTCACCATACCCCTCACGGAATACCTTGGGGTGTCTTCTTTCTAAAATGGGGTCACTTGTGGGGTATTTATACTCTCCTGGCATTTTAGGGGCCCCTAATGCGTGAGAAGTAGTTTGGAATCCAAATGCGTAAAAATGCCCTGTGAAATCCTAAAGGTACTCATTGGAATTTGGGCCCTTTTGCGCATCTTGGCTGCAAAAAAGTGTCACTCATGTGGTATCGCCGTACTCAGGAGAAGTAGGCCAATGTGTTTTGGGGTGTATTTTTACATATACCCATACTGTGTGTGAGAAATATCTCTGTAAATGACAACTTTTTAATTTTTTTTTATGCAAAGTTGTCAATTTACAGAGATATTTCTCTTACCCAGCATAGGTATATGTAAAAGTACACCCCAAAACTCATTGCCCTACTTCTTCTGAGTACGGCGATACCACATGTGTGAAACTTTTTTGCAGCATAGGTGCGTAAAGGGGCCGAAAGTCCAACAAGTACCTTTAGGCTTTACAAGGTTGCTCACAATTTAACCCCGCCCAAAATTCCAGAACAGTAAACACACCCCACAAATCACCCCACTTCAGAAAGTAGACACCCCAAGGTATTCACTGAGGGGCATAGTGAGTCCGTGGGAGATTTTTTTTTTTTTTCGCCAGAAGTTAGCAGAAATGGAAACTTTATTATTATTATTTTTCCCTCAGAAAGTGTCATTTTCCGCTAACTTGTGAAAAAAAATTAAATCATACATGAACTCACCATGCCACTCCGCGACTACTTTGGGGTGTCTTCTTTCTAAAATGGTGTCATTTGGGGGGTATTTATACTATCCTGGCATTTTAGCACCTGAAGAAACATGACAGGTGCTCAGAAAGTCAGAGCTGCTTCAAAATGCGGAAATTCACTTTTTTGTACCATAGTTTGTAAACGCTATAACTTTTACCCAAAACAATAAATATACACCTATTGGATTTTTTTTTTAACAAAGACATGTAGCACAATAAATTCTGACACAAACTTGTATAGAAATGTAATTATATTTGAACAATTTTACCAGAAAAAGTTAAAAATGCACTTTTTTGAGAAAATTGCGGTCTTTTTTGATTAATATCAGAAAAACAAAAAATCTCAGCAGCAATCAAATACCACCAAAAGAAAGCTGTATTTGTGAGAAGAAAAGGAGGTAAAATTAATTTGGGTGGTAATTTGTATGAGCGAACAATAAACCGTGAAAGTAGTGTAGTGCAGAATTGTAAAAAGTGGTCTGGTCATTAAGGGGGTTTAAGCTAGGGGGGCTGAAGTGGTTAAAGCATCAAAGACGTTGGATGGAAATTCCTTGGACAAGTCCCTCACCCTTGCCTTTATAAAGGCCATAATTTGCATATAGGCCAAAAAATGTCTGTTGGCCAGGCCATAACAAGAGCATATTTCTGAGAAATTCATATATCTGCCCTCTGATTCCTGCCACAGATCCCCCACAAAGCTGATCCCTTTTAAATTTCCACTCGTTGTATTGTAAGTTTTGTTCCCCCAGTGCGAATTCCGGATGTCCCCATATGGGCATGTATTTCGATAAATTGAAAGCCAGGCCATAATCCTTCCCAACTACCTTCCACGTCGCCACTGTGTCTCTCGCTATCAAGCTTCCTTTTGCTTGCCAAGGGAGGTTAGCGTATTTTGTGTGTAACAAAGCTGCTGCGGACCACAGCTGGAGTAAATGGTTCTCCAACTCCCAATTAGAATAATGATTGGACTGGGTATCCAGTCAATACAATGCCTAAAGACACTTGCTATATTATATCTTCTAATTAGAGATGAGCGAACTTTTAAAAAAAGTTCGGCGTTCGGGTTGTGGTAATCGCCGCATCCCGTTATGGATTCCACTACCGCGGACTATCCCGGCATATGGAATCCATAAGGGGCGGCTTCCACAAACCCGAACTGTTGAACAGCCGAAGGACCTGGGGTGATGTCACCGTCATGTGATCAGTGCAGGGGGCGTGGCTCAGCACAGGATTTTTTTTTTTTTTTCAATGGTCTTTTAGTTCGTCCTATATACTGTTTATTACATGTGCACTGGAGAAGGTAGATAACACCGGATGAAAAAAAGATTGGCGGAACATATTGCCAACATAAAGAAGGGTTATGATAAACACCCTCTATCAAGACACTTTAAAGATGTACACAATCAAAATCCGTCAAATCTGGAATTTGTGGCACTGGAGAAGGTGGAGAAGCACTGGAGGGGAAGAGATTACATTAAACAGATGTCTAGAGCAGAATCGCGACATATATATGAATTTGGATCACTATTACCGAAAGGATTGAATTCTGACCTGGAAATTTTTGGATTTTTATAGGTTGGGTGCTTTGGGGTCGATGCGCCGTCGCATGCCAGGCCGTGTATCGGCGCTGTGACGGCGCCTTGACTCTAAGACACCCACCCATCTTTCTCCTAGCAATACCATTCTTCTATTAACACTCCTTCCCCACATAGAGGAATATTCGAATGATGAAAAGGATAACAGTATAAATACCATATGATGTCTATACCGCCATAGTTACTTAAATTATTATGACTAGCTATAGGTTTTAGGATATACCAGATGCTATTTTGTTTAGAATGTATGATTTTAAAGAATACAATTGAATAATGCACAAATTTTGGCATATAGCAAGCTCACATTTTAATTTTGATATATAGCAATATGTATCGCAGTGAAAGGAATATTGTCCCAGAAAAACGCATATAAAAGAAAAAACCGGAACAACTACCGCATGAAAACCGCATGAACTCTTGATAATTGAAAGAGGTGTGGAAAACCAGACATTACTAATTAAGACTAATTGGAGGGACTATAAGTTGGAGGCATGGCGGGCAAACACCTTACCACTGAGGAAGGGATAGTGTATTATCCCGAAACGCGTATGGAAGGAAGGTGGATGTGCCCGAGTTAAAGACCCTCCAAGAAAGGATACTGTATGGCCATACAATAAAGGATCCGAAACATCAGAATAACAAAGGAAAACGAATAAGAAGAAACAGATAATCATACTACCTCTGTTCCCTAGCGTCCGGACATACAGCAGTGGGGATGACATCGCGTGTACTCTCGCGAGAACCTACATTGTTTGGCTCGAGGTGTGCGACGCGAGACGCCGACAGACGATCCACTCCGCTCACCCCTTGCCAGGCCACCTGAGAGGCACAAATTCATAGGGAAGGAGGTAAGAGATATTAATAGAAAACGGAGACTCTTTGGAGGAAATATACACTGGAGACTGAGAAGTTATTTGTTTAAACAATTTAACATAACTCCGTGGAGACTTATGCTGGTTACCTATACCAGTGATGGGCAACGTGCGGCTCTCCAGCTGTTACTAAACTACAACTCCCACCATGCCCCGCAGTAGGCTGATAGCTATAGAAAGGCTTTGCATGCTGGGAGTTGTAGTTCTGCAACAGCTGGAGAGCCGCACGTTGCCCATCACTGACCTATACTGTCAACATATAGAATATCTTGTTTGGTAGTGTGGGACACTTGAGGCGTACAGCTATAGCCTCAGCGCATCATTTCTTTGGTTGCTTTTCCACATAGAACTTCAAGATCGCCTGCAACCAATATTACTCACATATAGATTGCAATAGAGTTGGGAATACTAGTGTTCCCTGTTGGTACAGAAAAACGCACATAAACCGCAACAACTACCGCACGAAAAGGACTCAAGCAATCTGCAGTTTTGCTTTCTGCACCAATATATGCGGTCTTTATAGTGTTTTTAATGTTTTATTGTTTTAACATTGGAGTATATTGTTTAGGATCCCTATTAAATACAACGTTTTTTATGCAATTCAGTTTGATGTCGGATGTATGAGTGCTCACCAATCCTAGCCATATACATTATAGGGGGGCCTATGGCTACTGGCACACATTATAGGGGGGGCTATGGCTACTGGCACATTATAGGGGGGCCTATTGGCTACTGGCACATTATAGAGGGGCCTATCGTTACTAACACATTATAGGGGGGCCTATGGCTAGCAGTGTCTGGCACTTATAGGGGGGCCCTATGGCTACTGGCATATTATAGGGGGGCCTATGGCTACTGGCACATTATAGGGGGGCCTATAGCTAGCAGTGTCTGGAACTTATGGGGGGCACTATGGCTACTGGCATATTATAGGGGGGGCCTATAACTACTGGCAGTCTGGCACTTATAGGGGGGCTATGGCTACTGGCACATGTTGATGGGGGGGCTGAGGCTACTGGCACATGATAGAGGGGGGCCCCTATGGCTACTGGCATATGATGGGGGGGCTCTATGGCTACTGGCACATGATAGGGGGGGCTTAAGCTACTGACACATGAATGATAGGGGGGGCTCAGGCTACTGGCACATGATGGGGGGCTCAGGCTACTGGCACATGATATGGACGGGCCTATAGCTACTGGCACATGATGGGGGGGCTCAGTCTACTGGCACTCGAGGGGGGCCTCTGGCTCCTGGCACATGATGGGGGGCCTCTGGCTTCTGTCACATAATAGGGGGGCTCTGGCCACTGACACATAATAGGGGGCTCTGGCTACTGGCACATTATTGGGGGACATCTATGGGGGCACTTCTTACTGGCACATTGGAGGCACTTCTTACTGGCACAATATTGGTGGGCACTATAGGGGCATCTACTGAGGCCACAAAGAACAGTTATTTTATATGGGGGCTCTGTATAGAGACATTTTATACTGAGACACATTATGGTGGGTACTATGGGGAAGGTGGGAGAGGAGTACTATAGGGTCATCTACGGTGGCACTGAGAAGGGGTATTTTATACTTACAAATTATGGGGGACACTGAGGGCATCTACTGGGGCACTATATATGGGGCATTTTATACTGGTACATTATGGGGTTCACTAGGAGGGAGGGGGGAGAGGAGCACTATGGGGGCATTTATTGGGGGCACTATATAGGGGTATTTTATGCTGGCACATTATGGGGGCACTATGGGGATGCTAGCTCAACTGGAGACATTACAAGGGGGTATTTTTTGTCACATTATAAGGAGAATTATTTCTACTGGGGAGCCATTATGGTGGGAGTTATTACTCCCCCATGGTATGACCCCCTAGTAGAAGCACCAGCCTCTCTCTGCTATCCCTCTGCCCCTTCTCTAAATCCTTATTATGAAATCTTTCTCAGCTCCTTCTCCCTGGCTAAGAGCGGAGTGCTGCGATTGGATGCGCTCGCTGCCAGGGAGAAGAGACACCGCCCACCAGAACTAAAAGAAACCTCCTACTATAACCAAGTCGCCTCATTAGCATAAGAGGCGCAGAAGATAACGGGAGCACATCGGGCGAACAGGGGGTCGTTTTAAAAAAAAAAAAAAACTGTGTGTTCAGCGGCAGCAGTCCAGTAAGATGTTATAAGTATCCCAACAATATTTTTTTGCTGAAAGGTCCTCTTTAAGCCCAGTATATACGAGATCAGCTTGCCACGTATGACCGCTTTAGCGGCATCCCATGTGAGTTGTGGGTTATCTGGATTATTATTTATGGACAAATATTCATCCCACCAATCCATCATCAATTTTCGGAATTCCTCATTATTATACATGTCAGACGGAATTTTATCAACCCAGAGCCTCCGCATTCTCCAGAAGTCTCTCTCCTCCAGGTGGGTTTCCTGCAGGGGAGTGACATCTACTTTCAAGCGTCCCAAATGGCGTAACACCATCATCCTTTTATGCGGAGACCTAAGGTCCTTTAGATTCCATGAATTGACGTTAACCATAATTTGATCCTATTGAATCTACTGAAGTTTTGAAATCAGGATGGGTCACCACCGGATCGGACAATAAGCTGAATACATCTGAGGACATTACCCAACTCCCTCCCCACCCTCCCCCATCCCCCCAACCTCCCATCATATAACAAACAACAGTACGGGGTTCGCAACTGTTTCTTGCTCCTCCACCACTCCCCGTATAAGTGCAAATCTTGAACTTCACTTCTTCCCCACACTATAACCACATTGTTAAACATTTCCACCATCTTCGAAAATCCTACTGCCTCCCTTATATATATATATGTCCCTGAACTTTTAACAATAGAACATGACAATAGTAGTAGTCCCGCTTATTGTAGCGCAAATATTTGAATAAAGTATAGTCACAGCACCTTGCCCCTACCCACATGCCTTGCAAGGCAATGATGGGTGCTTACCGCATGACAGAGTCCTGGCCTCCATTAAGTAGGTCATCAGGTCGCCCAACGTGCCTTCTTATGTTGCTCCTTGGCAGAGTCACCAGTTGCGGGATCTTGTTCGCTCTGGTCTATGGTGTGGTCAGGGCGGGAAAATGGCTGCGGCGACGTATTCCTCCTCACCCTCCTGGAGTCGATCGCCAACAAAAGATCAGCTGCCGTTTCTTTTGGAGACTGGTATGTCGAGGTTTCGCCGTCCAGGTAAAAGAACTTTAGGGTGGCTGGGTACAGTAATGCGAAGCGCGTTTTCCTGCGGTAGAGCTCGGTACATATTTCTGAGAATGTTCTCCTTTTCTTCAGCACTTCCGCTGAGAAGTCTTTGAATAGTAGTATTGAGTATCATCTGATTTGTACTGGGGTCTTTGCTTTTTTGTGGGCCCTCAGCACCGCAGCTTTGTCCGAGTAATTGGGAAATTTGGGGGGAGGGTAATTACGTTATAGGTGGGGAAGATAGTGCAGATAGAGACCAGGGGCGAGGTAGTGTGACGGGGGGAGGAATGGAAGGGGGGACTAGAACAGCTCAGAATGAAAGATGTAAGGTAAAAAATACACATAAACCTGTCAAATGTATGTATACTAATGCCAGAAGCCTGACTAACAAGACTGGTGAACTGGAATTAGTGATGTGTGAGGAGGACTATGACGTTGTGGGAATAAGTGAGACATGGCTGGATGATAGCTATGACTGGGCAGTTAATATAAAAGGTTACAATCTGTTTAGAAAGGATCGTCAAAACCGGAGAGGTGGAGGGGTCTGCCTCTACGTGAAGTCGTGTCTAAATCCCGTAATTCGAGAATACATCTCTGAGGGACATGAACAGGTGGAGTCACTGTGGGTAGAAATACATGGAGCAAAAAACAATAATAAAATACTAATAGGAGTGTATTATAAACCACCTAATATACCAGAGTCCACAGAAAATCTATTACTAAACGAGATAGACGAGGGGGCAAATCATAATGAAGTCGTTATCATGGGGGACTTCAACTACCCAGATATAGACTGGGAAACTGAAAGCTGTACATCCCAAAAAGGAAACAGGTTCTTGGCAATAGCCAAAGACCATTTCCTTTCCCAACTGGTTCAGGACCCCACTAGAGGGACGGCCATACTGGACTTAGTATTAACCAATAGACCTGATAGAACAACAGATGTGCAGGTTGGGGGACACCTGGGAAATAGTGACCATAAAGTTATAACCTTCCAATTATCCTTCAAACGAGAGTTTCTAAAGGGAGGAACAAAAATACCAACCTTCAAAAAAGCTAAATTTAGCCAACTACGCGAGGCCATAGGCCTAACTAACTGGGACAAAGTCCTCAAAAATAAAAATACAACCATAAAATGAGAGATTCTTAAAAGCATTGTAACATCTAATTGTGAGAGGTACATACCTTATAGGAATAAAACGCTAAGGAACAATAAGAAACCAATGTGGATAAATGGAACTGTAAAGAAGGCAATAAATGACAAAAAGAAAGCATATAAATCGCTAAAACAGGAGGGGAGTCAGGAAGCACTGATAAACTATAGGGAAAAAAATAGAATATGTAAAAAACTAATAAAATTTGCCAAACTAGAGACCGAGAGATTAATTGCCAAAGAGAGCAAAACTAACCCTAAAATGTTCTTCAATTATATAAATAGTAAAAAATATAAATCTGAAGGAGTCGGCCCTCTACATAGCAATGAGGGGGGTGTTGCAGAGAGCGACGAGGATAAAGCAAAACTATTAAATATTTTTTTCTCCACTATATTCACTGAGGAAAATAAACTGTCAGATGAAATGCAGAATGTAAAAGTAAATCCCCCATTAAAAGTGCCCTGTCTGACCCAGGAAGAATTACAACAGCGACTTAAACAGATTAAAATAGACAAATCGCCAGGACCGGATGGCATACACCCCCGTATCCTAAGGGAATTAAGTGATGTCATAGCCAGACCATTATTTCTGAAATTTACGGACTCTATAATAACAGGGAATGTTCCACAGGATTGGCGCATAGCAAATGTGGTGCCAATATTCAAAAAGGGTCCAAAAACAGAGCCTGGAAATTATAGGCCGGTAAGTTTAACATCTATTGTTGGTAAACTGTTTGAAGGGTTTCTAAGAGATGCTATTTTGGAGTATCTCAATGAAAATAAGCAAATAACACCATATCAGCATGGCTTCATGAGGGATCGGTCATGCCAAACAAATTTAATCAGCTTCTATGAGGAGGTAAGTTCTAGACTTGACAGCGGCGAATCAATGGATGTCGTATATCTGGACTTCTCCAAAGCATTTGACACCGTACCTCATAAAAGGTTAGTATATAAAATGAGGATGCTCGGACTGTGAGAAAATGTCTGTATGTGGGTAAGTAACTGGCTGAGTGACAGAAAACAGAGGGTGGTTATTAACGGTACATACTCAGATTGGGTCACTGTAACTAGTGGGGTACCTCAGGGGTCAGTATTGGGCCCTATTCTCTTCAATATATTTATTAATGATCTTGTAGAAGGCCTGCACAGTAAAATATTTCTTTTTGCAGATGACACTAAACTGTGTAAAGTAATTAAAACTGAAGAGGACAGTTTTCTGCTGCAGAGGGATCTGGATAGATTGGAGGCTTGGGCAGAAAAATGGCAGATGAGGTTTAACACTGACAAATGTAAAGTTATGCACATGGGAAGGAATAATGCAAGTCACCCGTACATATTAAATGGTAAAACACTCGGTAACACTGACATGGAAAAGGATCTAGGAATTTTAATAAACAGCAAATTAAGCTGCAAAAACCAGTGTCAGGCAGCTACTGCCAAGGCCAATAAGATAATGGGTTGCATCAAAAGGGGCATAGACGCCCGTGATGAGAACATAGTCCTACCACTTTACAAATCACTAGTCAGACCACACATGGAGTACGGTGTACAGTTCTGGGCTCCTGTGAACAAGACAGACATAGCAGAGCTGGAGAGGGTTCGGAGGAGGGCAACTAAAGTAATAACTGGAATGAGGGATCTACAGTACCCTGAAAGGTTATCAAAATTAGGGTTATTCACTTTAGAAAAAAGATAAATGAGGGGAGATCTAATAACTATGTATAAATATATCAGGGGTCAGTACAGAGATCTGTCCCATCATCTATTTATCCCCAGGACTGTGACAAGGGGACATCCTCTGCATCTGGAGGAAAGAAGGTTTGTACACAAACATAGAAAAGGATTATTCACTGTAAGAGCAGTGAGACTATGGAACTCTCTGCCTGAGGAGGTGGTGATGGTAAGTACAATAAAGGAATTCAAGAGGGGACTGGATTTATTTCTGGAGTGTAATAATATTACAGGCTACAGCTACTAGAGGGGGGTCGTTGATCCAGGGAGTTATTCTGATTGCCTAATTGGAGTCGGGAAGGAATTTTTTCCCCTTAAGTGAGGAAAATTGGCTTCTGCCTCACAGGGGTTTTTTGCCTTCCTCTGGATCAACTTGTAGGAAACAGGCCGAACTGGATGGACAAATGTCTTTTTTCGGTCTTATATACTATGTTACTATGTTACTATGACTTGTCTTGGTCTGTGACCTAAGCCAGGTACATCTCCACGCCCCTTCATGTTATTGTCTGCAGGCCTTAAATCAGGGGCTACACGATGGGCCCGTTCAATCTTACATAGGGTCTGTAGGCCTACCGCCTCCGGTAATTCCCTTATCATCAGCTCCTGCGGGGATATACTTTCTGGGAGACCCAGTAGACGCAAATTGCTTCCCCGTGAGCGATTTTCTAGCTCGTCCACTTTATCAGCCAGGCGCTTAATCTCTCTGGTTGCTTCTTTCAACGCCGACTGCGCGGTCAGAACTTCTGACACTACCGCTGAGTACTGCGTCTTTAGTTGCCCTATCTTGAGCGTGTGCTGAGCGATTTCTGCCTTGATGTGTTGGATGGCTTGCGTCACCACCGAGGACAGGGATTCTTGTAAATCCGGCAATATGTGCGCTGTCACCTCTATAGCTAACTGTTTGTAGTTGATCCCTTCACCTTCGTATGTTTCTTCGTCTTGCTCCAGTGGCGGATCTAAGTTCGCAGCCTTATCTGTTGTAGGTGCCATGTCATATGCGACTTGCTCCCCATATTCCGGAGGTAGCGATCCATGTACAGGACCGTAACGCCCGTTTCAATCGGGTCAGATCGGCTGGGAATGTATCCCACTGTACGAGGAGCTGTGGATAATGAAAGGGAGCGGTCGGGAGCTCTCTCACATGCGGCTATCCATGTCGGCACCGGAACCGGAAGTAAAAACTGTTTCTTTAGCGCAAATTTTAATTATCTGGGCCTAATCTAGTGTCCATAGTGTGTAGCTTTCTGTGACATATACTGTACTCCATCTGAAAACAGTGTCTGTAGAGCAAATTTAAATAATCTAGGCTAATCAAGTCTCCATAGTGTGTGGCTTTCCGTAACATATACAGTACTACGTCTGAAAACTGTTTGTTTAGCGCAAATTTTAATTATCTGGGCCTAATCTTGTCTTCATAGTGTGTGGCTTTCTGTGACATATACAGTACTACAGCCGAAAACAGTGTCTGCAGCGCAATTTTAAAATGATCTGGGCCTAATCTAGTGTCCATAGTGTGTGGTTTTCTGTGACATATACTGTACTACATCCGAAAACAGTGACTAAAGCGCATATTTAAATTATCTGGGTCTAATCTAGTGTCCATAGTGTGTGGCTTTCTGTGTCATTTAGAGTACTACATCCGAAAACAGTGTCTGTAGCACAAATTTAAATAATCTGGTCCTAATCTAGTCTCCATAGTGTGTGGCTTTCTGGGACATATACAGTACTACATCCGAAAACAGTGTCAACATGTAGCCAAAATTTAAATAATCTGAGCCTAATCTAGTCTCCAGGGTATTTGGATTTTGTGCAATATACAGTAATCCATCCAAAATCTGTTTCTTGAGCCCAAATTTAAATAATCTGGGCCTAATCTAGTCTCCATAGTGTGTGGCTTTCTATGACATATATATACAGTACTAAATCCGAAAACTGTTTCTTGAGCACAAATTAAAATTATCTGGGTCTATTCTAATTTCCATAGTGTGTGTTTTTCTGTGACATATACAGTACTTCATCTAAAAACTGTTTCTTTAGCGCAAATTTTAATTATCTGGGCCTAATCTAGTCTCCATAGTGTGTTGCTTTCTGTGACATATACAGTACTCTGTCACAGTCGCTAGCTCTGGCTGTGACCTTCTGTCCACACTCGTATGCAGCTCCCCGCTGCAGTTCCGTTCCTGTGTGTCTGTGATTCTGTTTGGGTTAAGTCCCCTGTGTGTGTATCAGGAGTTAATCCTCTCTGTCTGGTCCATGGGTGTGGCCTCTTTGCCGCACCCATGGAATCTGTATATAAGGCTGACTTTGCCTCAGTTCTGGGTCAGCTCTCTTGGTGTGTGTTTGTCCTGTCCGTCTTCTGGTTTGTACTCTGTCTCCCATGCGGCTGACCCATGGGATTCGTGTCTGTCTGTGCTCTGTGGGTTCGCCTACTTGTTCATTGTTGTCCGTATTCCATGTCTTTATGCCTTTGGTGCTCTGTGGGTTCGCCTACTTGTTCATTGTTGTCCGTATTCCATGTCTTTATGCCTTTGCCCTGGTTTGTTTATGTTTTAGTCACCTTGTGTTTATTATGTCTTTGCCTTGCTTTGCCTCATGGTTATGCCCTCGGAGCAGCTCTCGGGCATCAACTCTCATGTTGCTGGTAGCCATGAGCTATGTGTTACGTTATTCATCTCATGGTTATGCCCTTGGAGCAGCTCTCCTGCTGCTGGTGCAGCGGGCATCGCCCGTGCAGCAGCTCTCATGTTACTTTTAGCCATGAGCTGTGTCTGTGTTTGTCTCCTCTCAGCAAGCCCTCGCAGCCGCTTGCTGCTGCAGAGTGCTATGGGCTAGGCCACGCAGTATACCACTGGTGGAGCAAGTCCTTCTCAGCTCATTGCCACTCCTGGTTCCTTGCTATGTGCCCTTGCTCGTTTTTTCAGTTGTTTAGTTTGTATTCGCCGGTATATGTTATCTCTGCCTATGTACTGTTGGTACCTTTTGGTACCTGTTATCACCATCTAGTTCACGCCCCAGAGTGGACCCTGGCAACTTCCTGCAGCAAAGCCTACCATCTGGGGCCCTAGTGAATACAAGGGGTTGCTTAGTCACGCCCCTCTGGAGTATTACTAGACAGTGGCGCAGTGGGGGTTTTCTTCCACTGTGCGGACAGTACATAGAGCTCATGTTTCCCCTGTGTTTCCTTTCTTGTCTTGTTTGTGCAATAAACTTTGATGTGACTGTCCTTGTGTGCCAAGAAGTAAAACGTAGTGGCACTCTGCCTTTTACCGCCACTGGAAGTCGGGATCCCGCCCCCGTATTCAGAAGAAATGGAGAACTCCAGTTTTCTTGCGGTGTAAATTCTTTAATATTGGAATTACGGCAAAATTCACACATATAGAGTAGTGACGTTTCGGCCTTCACAAAATGGCCTTGTGTGCCGTATGTTTATTGCTGACGACGCGGAAGTCTCTCGCGGGACTTCCAACTCGTGACAGTACTCCATCCAAAAACTGTTTGAGTGCCAATTTAAATCTGGGCCTAATCTAGTCTCCAAAGTGTATGGCTTTCTGTGACATATACTGTACTACAGCCGAAAACAGTGTCTGTAGAGCAAATTTAAATAATCTGGGCATGATCTAGTCTTCACAGTGTGTGGCTTTCTGTGACATATACAGTACTCCATCCGAATACTGTTTCTTTAGCGCAAATTTAAATAATCTGGGCCTAATCTAGTCTCCATAGTGTGTGGCTTTCTGTGACATATACAGTACTACAGCCGAAAACAGTGTCTGTAGAGCAAATTTAAATTATCTGGGCGTAATCTAGTATTTACAGTGTGTGCTTTCGGTGACATATACTGTACTCCATCTGTAAACTGTTTCTTTAGCGCAAATTGCAATTATCTGGGCCTAATCTAGTGTCCATATTGTGTGGCTCTCTGTGACAAATACTGTACTCCATCCAAAAACAGTGTCTGTAGAGCAAATTTAAATCTGAGCCTAATCTAGTGTCATATTGTGTGGCTTTCTGTGACATATACAGTACTACATGCAAAAACAGTGTGTGTAGTGCAAATTTAAATAATCTGGGCCTTATCTAGTGTCCATATTCTGTGGCTTTCTGTGACTTATACAGTACTACATCCAAAAACAGTGTCTGTAACGCAAATGTTATTAATCTGGGCCTAATCTAGCCTCAATACTGAGTGGCTTTTTGTGACATATTAAGTAATCCATCTGAAAACTTTCTTTAGTGCATATTTAAATTATCGGGGTCTAATCTAGTCTCTAGAGTGTGTGGCTTTCTGTGACATATACTGCACTCCATCCGGGGGGCGTGGCCGGAAGCTGACATAGCTGAACTCTAACTTCACAGTCATCCTGAACTTTAACCGCCGCAAAAATTTCATCCAGATCGGGTAGGAGGTACGGCATGATATGCAGTCCATGAGTAAACGCATTAAAGAGACCGAAAACAGGATCTCAGAGGTGGAGGATCATGTAACACCCCTCCCCGCAAAAATTTAAGAACTAGAGCAGAAAGTTAACTTCTGGCAGCAAAAATATGATGATTATGAAAATCACACAAGGCGAAATAATGCGGATCATTGGTCTACCTGAAAAGTCTGAGGGTAATAACCCCTGTGCATTTGTTACTACCTGGCTCCGTAATACTTTTGCTGTTGCAACGTTTACGACAGCCTTCATTGTTGAACGAGCACATCGTGTTCCCGCCAAACCCCTTCCGCCAGGGGCTCCTCCAAGACCTCTACTGGCGAGATTGCTAAACTCTACGGACAAAGATCATGTGCTCCAAATGGCGCGCAATAAGCAGGAGTTGAAGTATGATAATAACACCGTCACAGTTCCAGACTTTTCGGCGGAACTGCAGAAACACAGGGCAACTTTCAGCACGGTGAAAAGAAGAATCCGGGAGATAAACTTATCCTACTCTATGGCTTACGCGGCTCGATTGAGAGTGGTGGATGGGGAAACAAGCTGGTTCTTCAACACTCCTGAGAAGGCCACAGGCTGCCTAGATGGCATGGGCAGGAATGCCAGACCACAACGATGAGAAATCACATGGTTCCCTACTACCAGCTGCTAGAGTGGGATGTTCGAACTCGGACTCTGGGACCTGCATGGACATTTGCACTGACTAACTATCCACATTTTTATGGTCTTTTATCTAACATAGATCTCACTTCTCAACTAGTCTCCACGTGGGATGAAACTATCAAGCTCATAGTCAGAGCGGAAAAGCGGAGATCGGCATGGAATTGTATTTGATGCTGCAATGATCACTGAGGTCACTGCTACCACTTAGGCACTCTTGAAGCAGTGTGAATGTATGTAATGATCCTGATAGATTGCATGTTCAGGTGCCAGGTCTGGATGTTATTGCAGTGAGAAGTTGGGTCCTTTGCTATTATGTTACCCTTTTTTTTTTTATAAGTAAGATACGAGTTATATGGTGCTATTGGTGATTCACCATTCGCACACCCCGTTTTCTAGTGTGGCCGGACTTCAAGGGCGCAGCCATAGGGATAGGCCAGCATGATGAGGTGGGGTGGAGACGAGTTAGGTTAGAAGGGATTGGTGGGTTTGAACTAAGGGGCGGAGGGAGAAGTGTGTGGGGGGAGGTTTTATATAGGGGTGAGGAAGAAGGGGCCATTTTAGTCATAGGCAGGCGAACCCTAGAGGGACAAAGCAGCTTCCCGCCCACCCTCCCCTTTTTTACTATTTTTGAAGGAGCGGGGGGCGAGTTGGTGTAGGTCGTGACCGGGTTGTTTTTGTTTCGAAATGCAGCAGGGGTACAGTGGGTATTTGTCATAGCAGCTGGGGCGGAGGGAGGTCCTCAGAGTTGGTGGATTAGCAGGTTCTGGAGGAAGGGAGGGCTCCATAGTCGGGGCTGGACTCCCATGGTGGTACTTGCGGGGTAGGTTGGGTCCATCAGTGGTGGATCCGAGCTGCCGCTCATCGGCTGGAGGAAAGATGGAATACCCCGAGGAGAAGGAGTTGTAAAATGGGGCTTCGAGGACCTTCCTCGTCGGTGTTATTGTATTAGTTGCACATATGTTGGGTAACATATGCTGGTGCATATGTGACAGTTGTTTACAATTGTGTGGTTCAAATAAAAGCAAAATGTTATTTATATATTTATATGTTTATAAATAAACGGCTGCTGTGGCCGATTCAAATCCAACCTGGTGTCATGTGTAGTTATTGGGTAATAGGAGGTGGGAGGTTTTGCAGTGGTGAGGTGAACTAACGAGCAAACTCAACACTACCTTCGTCATGAAGTGTCACACAATCGGTGAAGCGTCTTGTCTTTAGCAGAAGTGTGTTACAGATGTTTTAGTGTTGAAACCATGCAGACACTTTTCAGCCATACCACGTTACACTTGATTGTTCAAATGTTGCGCGAAATGTGCCAGGTCGGGAGGGTTAGGCTTGAGGGGAACCACTGGAATGACAACTGTGTATCAACACAGTGGAGGAAGTTACTAAGAGAGGGATAGGGGAGCAATAGGATTCTTTTGATTAGATTATCATGTCATTCCCCTGGAACATTAGGGGAATGGGCAGTACCAGAAAACGCACCATGGTCAGAAGATTCAATCCACATATACTCTGCTTGCAGGAAACCCACCTAACGGCAGATACTACTAGACGAACCCAGAAACCCTGGGTCCAATGGGCGCAACATTCATGTTATTCCAGTTTGTCTAGAGGGGTGTCACGGCTGGTGCATAAATCTCTTAGATGGGAAATAGAGGCCAGCCAGATTGACCCGGCTGGGAGATATGTGTTTGTAGCTGCTTATATTAACTGTATACTGTATGTCATTTTGAGTGTATACATACCGCCCCCTTCCTCTCTTCAGATTTTTCAGCAGGCCGTGAGCTTTGCAGCTTCATATCCCTCAGCTCGTATGGTCTGTCTTGGTGACTTTAATATGACCTTAGACAACGGCTTAGATAAATTCCACTCAGCTGAGGCCTCCGATGACCGCACCAGTAGTGCGAAATCTCTGGCCGCATTAATGGGGGAGGTGGGATGGCAGGACATGTGGCGACTAAAATACCCCGACACTAGACAATATTCGTGCCACTCGACTAGCCACAATGCACTGTCACGAATAGATTACTCCTTTGGTAATTCACCTATGTGCTCACTGACATACTGTATAGAATATGGACCAAGGGGCATATCCAATCATTCACCGATACAACTGGTGTTGCAGACGGGAGGGGATGGGATCAGACGCTCAACAAGGATAAACCCCTTCTGGCTATCCATGTTTGGACCTTCTGATCGCATTCCTGACCAGTTGAAAGTCTTTATAGAGGGACATGGAGAGGTCACAGACTACTCATTACTTTGGGAGACTATGAAAGCATACCTTAGGGGATACCTAAGATCCACCATATCTTTCATCAAAAAATCGGCAGCTAGACAGGAAGAAAGACTAGCAGCGGAATGCTCTAGATTAGAAGCAGTGTATATTGCTGACCCCAGTGATTTGAAAAGGGAATCTTGGTTATCCCTGGGGAGTCAGTAGCTGACCCTGCTTAAAGAGAAAGCCCAACGTAAAATGTTCTTCACAAAACAAACATACTTCGAAATGGGCAACCAATCTAGTAAGTTGCTCGCTCATATAGTCAGACAAAATCAGGCATCCCCGACAGTCAGGCATCCCCGACTCAGATGGCCAGATATTATCCGACCCTGAACCTATAGTAGGTTCCAAGAGTACTATAAAGATCTATATGAGACTAAAGTAAACTACGAGATAGATGAGGTCACACGTTATCTCGATGATCTGGTATTTCCCACACTGCCACAGGAGGCAGTAGGTGGCTTAGAAGCCCCTATATCCACTCAGGAATTAGCGGATGCTATAGCACAACTAGCTAGGGGTAAATCACCCGGCCTTGACGGACTGCCTCTAGAGGTCTATGTTAAATATGCTGCCAGGGGCGTAACTATAGGGGAAGTGGCTGCTTTGCCCCCTCAACACTATTACACAATGAAATGATATACAGTGGCAGTATAGACAGTGTAGAAAACTGATGGAACAGCTGCCGGGCCTGGTCTGAGAGAGCGATCTTTACTAGCCACAGGAAAGGGGGGGGCGTGAAAGGAAGGGGTTGTGAAAAAATTACTGGGGGAGGGGGCCCCATTCAAAAATTTGCTGTGGGGCCCAGTCATTTCTAGTTACGCCACTGTATGCTGCTCACATAAACCCATTGCTAATCCATATGTATGAGGACGCGTTTCATAAAGGCTGCTTGCCACCATTGCTGTATGACGCCACCATAGTGGTTCTCCTTAAGCTGGGCAAGAATCCAGACGAGTGTGGATCGTATCGACCGATATCTTTATTGAATATCGATTATAAAATCATAGCAAAAATTCTGGCCATGCACCTTGGAAAAGTGGCTAGCATGTTGGTTCATCCGGATCAGTCTGGATTTTTGCCCGGCAGATCTACCATTGATAATATTAGACGGGTACAGGAAGTAACCCAAATTGGATTACAGAAAGGGGAGCGCTGGGCATTAGCATCTCCAGACACCGCAAAGGCGTTCAACTCCGTTGAGTGGCCCTATCTATTTCAGGTTCTTCAAAAATTTGGATTCGGCCCTAACTTTATCCAATGGATAGCTATGTTATACAAACATCCCAAGGCAGGTATATTGGTCAGTGGGTTGATGTCCGATTGCTTCAGCTTAGGGCGAGGTACGCGACAGGGGATTCCTCTGTCACCGCTGCTGTTCGCTTTGGCCATAGAGCCGTTGGCTATGCGAATCAGAATAGACCCACAATTTCATGGAATCAGCATAGGAGAGGAGGAGGATATATGGATAGGAGGAGAGCAGGAGGATATATGCTGATGACATGGTGTTATTTCTATCTCAGACAGAATCCACACTCCCTAGAGCAATCTCTATAATTGAAGCATTTAGCCAGTATTCTGGACTAAGGATTAACTGTTCCAAATCGACCTTGTGTCCCCTATACTCACTGGACGATGCATTCCCCCAGGGAGAACTACCCGTGGTGCCTAGCTATAAATACTTGGGTATATATATAACCAAGGATGCCGCTTCCATCCACATATTGAATATTCATCTCTCCTAGAATACCTATGACCTATGCAGTACTAAATCTGAAAACAGTGTCTGTAGCGCAAATTTAAATAATCTGAGCCTAATCTAGTCTCCATACTGTGTGGCTTTCTTTGATATATACAGTAATCCATCAGAAAACTGTTTCTTTAGCATAAATTTTAATTATCTGGGCCTAATTTAGTGTCCATAGCAGGGATCTCAAGTCTCCCGGACGTTCAGGGAGTCTCCCTGACGCCCGCATGTAAAACAATATATCCCGGAAATGGAGAAGCCCTGGGGGCTGATGGAGAGGCACTGAGGGGCTGATGAGAAGCACTGGGGGGCTGATGAATGTAATAAAAAGTTTGTGAAAAAAAAAAAAAAAAGAAAACCTCCCTGAAAAGAGAAGTGCACCTCCCTGAAATGAGTTACTCCATCCGAAAATAATGTCTGTAGCGCAAAGTTAAATAATCTGGGCCTAATCTAGTGTCCATAGTGGGTAGCATTCTTTGACATATAGAGTACTCAATCCGAAAACTTTTTTATTAGCGCAAATTTAAATTATCTGGGCCTAATCTAGTGTCTATAGTGTGTGGCTTTCTGTGGCATATGCAGTACTACATCCGAAAACATTTTCTGTATCACAAATTTTAATTATCTGGGCCTAATCTAGTGTCTATATTGTGTGGCTCTCTGTGACCTATACAGTACTAAATCTGAAAACAGTGTCTGTAGCGCAAATTTAAATAATCTGGGCCTAATCTAGTCTCCATACTGTGTGGCTTTCTTTGACATATACTGTACTTCATCCGAAAACAGTTTTTTTTAGCGCAAATTTAAATTTTCCAGACCTAATTTAGTGTCCATTGTGTGTGGCTTTATGTGACAATTACTGTACTCCATCCGAAAACAGTGTCTGTAGCGCAAAGTTAAATAATCTGGGCCTACTCTAGTGTCCATAGTGTGTGGCTTTCTCTGACATATACAGTACTATATCCGAAAACAGTGTCTGTAGCGCAAATTTAAATAATCTGGGCCTAATCTAGTCTCCATAGTGTGTGGCTTTCTGTGACATATATAGTACTCATGGGCGTAGGAAGCGGGGGGGGGGGGGGATCCCCCCCAAGAAATAATGCAGGGGGGGACAGGTCTGTTTAAATCCCCCCAAGCGGCAGCGGGGCAATGTGTGTGACGGCGGCGGGGCACTGATGAGATGAGCGCTTGTGGAAGCGCTCTGCTAATCTTGATCTGTATGTATCGCCGTCCTCAGTGCCTCACTGGCACATGATTGGGGGGACCTGTTTTTACTGGCACATGATTGGGGGGGCCCTGTTATTACTGGCACATAATGGGGGGCCCTGTTATTACTTGCACATGATTGGAGGACTGTTATTACCGGCACATGATTGGGGGGGGCAGTTATTACTGGCACATGATTGGGGGGGCTGTTATGACTGGCTGATGAGAGGCACTGGGAGGCTAATGAGAGGCACTGGGGGCTGCTGGAGAGGCACTGGGGGCTGTATGAGGCATGAGGCTCTTATCTGAGGTCTGATTGGGGGTCATTCATATTAGGGTCTGAGCTGAGGTGTGACCTGAGGTCTTATTAACATTGGGGATCTTATTGGGGCTGTTAGCTGAGGTCTGATTAACATAGGGGGTCTGATTGGTGGTCTGACCTGAGGTGTAATGAAAAATATTTTTTTCTTATTGTGCCCACTTCCAGCTGCCCAGAGCACTGATCTGGAGTAGTTTGGAGAAAAAGGCCTCAGAGTCTTCCACACTCCTTTTGCCCGGCCAAGCCAGCCAGCACCCCTGAGGCCAAGCCAGCCAGCACCCCTGAGTCTTCAGAACTGTAAGTAAATTATATAAGCGATTTTTTTTTACACACACACACACACACACACACACACTTTAAATTTAACAATTTTGGGGGGTTTCTACACCCATGACAGTACTACATCCGAAAACAGTGTCTGTAGCGCAAATTTAAATTATCTGGGCCTAATCTAGTGATAAGACCATTAATATGAAGAAGGCGAGCACTACAGGATGGGGAAGTGGGCGTGATGCTAATGGTGCACGCATTGGCCTTGGCTCTGGGCGCAATAAAACTGTTCCTACTGCCAGTGCACCATAAAAAAAAAAAAAAAAACATCCACCGGTCCCAGCTTCATGTCCATCTTAGCTGGGCGGCGCAGGACAACACTGTCAAAGTCAAACTAGTGTAAACAGTTGGTCGGTTGGATTGCTGAAGGTAATGCTTCCAGTCAGTTAAGCACCACCCCCTCTTCCACCAGGTTCAGTCTCTGTTGCTAAGAGTCTGGTCAACCGAATGCTCACTCTGATTATCCTTCCTCCCACCATGGAGAGGCTTGTCAAACGAGTGATCCCACATGCGGATATTCCGAGGAGCTCTTTCCAGCTCCACTATTAGATTGCCTACCACGCTTGAAGAGGGACCTAAGATATTGTGCCCATATTCCCAACCTCTTGAGCCTTCACAGTCTCAAGAAGATGACGGTGGTGAACGGCAATCATTCGTTCACAAGGTGGATGATGATGAGACACAGTTGCCAATCACTGAGGTTGTGGTTAGGTCAAGTCAGGAGGATGAGCAGAGTGAGGAAGTGAAAGAGGAGGTGCTGGAAGATGAGATCACTGACCCAACATGGGAAAGGGAAAATCCGAGCGAGAACAGCAGTACAGAGGGGGAGGGAACCGCAGCACCGCAACAGTCTGGAAGAGGCAGTGAGGTTGCAAAAAGGAGAAGTTGGCCCACACCAAACAGGCCTGCAACCATTACACCGAGCACTCCCAAGCGTAAATTAACCTTGCCAAAGAGTAGGTGTTCTGCAGTATGGCGCTTTTTTGAGGAAAGTGCAGACGACAACAGAGTGCTAGTTTGCAACCTGTGCCGTACCAAAATGAGCCGGGGCGTGAACACTATCAACCTCACCACCACCGGCATGATCCGACACATGGCATCCAAGCACCCTAATAAGTGGGCCGAACGCCTGGGTCCACAATCTGGGTCTGCAGAGCTGTGGCAGGGTATAAGGGACAAGACCGAGCTGTGGCTCTCGCCACTAAACCTACAACCAGGCATGGTTGTGTCTGACAATGGCCGTAACTTGGTGGCGGCTTTGGAACTTGGCAACCTGACAATGCCTAGCCCACGTCTTAAACTTAGTGGTTCAGCGGTTTATCAAAACCTACCCCAAATTTGCAAGAGCTACTAGTGGTGGCACGTCGCGTGTGTGCCCATTTCCACAAGTCGTCCACAGCTTCAGCCGGTCTATCAACACTGCAGCAGTGCTTGCGGATTCCAGTTCACCGCCTCTTGTGCGACATGAGCACGCGCTGGAACTCTACATTCTACATGTTGGCCAGGCTTTGTGAGCAGCAGAGGGCAGTTGTGGAATACCAGCTGCAACATGGTCATCGCCTTTCGAGTCAACTGCCACTATTCGTAAGCAAGGAGTGGGCATTGAGGTCAGACCTCTGTGAGGTTTTAAAAAAACTTTGATGAATCCACACAGATGGTTTAGTGGAGATAATGCTATTATCAGCATAACCATCTCACTGCTGTGTTTACTCAAACGATCCCTGCTCACAATTAAGGAGGACATTCTGAATATGGCAGACGAGGAAATAGGGGAGGACATTACACAGGGTGATAGCCAGACCACCCACAGTTCATCTTCTCAGCCCAAATTGGACCATGAAGAGGAGGAGGAGGAGCTGGAGCTGGAGACAGTTGCCTCTGCTACAGAGGGTAGTACCCATGGAACTTAATTCCATCTGTTCAGCATGGATGGGCTGAAGAGGAGGAGGATGAGGAGACGTCTTGCCTGTTGGTACTCTGGCACACTTCATGTTAGGCTGCCTTTCCCACGACCCTCACTTTATACACACTTTAGATAACACGGATTACTGGGTGTTCACCCTTCTTGACCCCAGCTACAAAGAGAACTTCTCATCTCTCATTCCTGTAGTGGAGAGGATAAAAATGAACAAGGCCTGGATTGCCCCTAACTTCTCAGCTCGACCAGAGGAGAGCTGAGCTGATGATGAACATAAAGGCAATTTAAAGCTATCATTTATAATGTATTCAATCTACTGTAGTGTATTCCCATGCACCTTTTCCACCACAAAAAAGAGTCTATGGTTAAATCTTGTTCTCTCCTCCTCCTCCTCATCCAGATTGTATATATTCCAGCTCAGGTCAGCTCAACTGCATGCCCTTAACTCAAATTATTTTATAGGGTCAGCTCAACTGCAGGCCCTCAACTCAAATTATTTTTATAGGGTCAGCTGAACAGCATGCACTCGCATATAATGTTTTAGAGCGTTAGCTCACCAGCAGGCCCTCGTCCATAATGTTTTAGAGGGTCAGCTCAGCAGCAGGCCCTCGCCCCTAATGTTTTAGAGGGTCACCAGCAGGCCCTTGCTCCAAATGTTTTTGAGGGTCACCAGCACACCACCAATCATAATTTTTAAAGGGTGTGTATAATGCCCTCCTTTATGTGTAATAAAGGGTGTATTGCAGTGGAGGTTCCTTGCAATTTCCGGCAGCCCTTTCACTTAGTGCATAGGCTTTATGAGTGTAGGAGTCCCACTACCTAAACAATTTAACCACAATGTGAATTAGGCCCTCCTTTATGTGATATACAGGCTGTTTCGGAGTGCCTCTTGCTTGTACATTTTTTCAGCACTTGCACTTTATATACAATTGAATATACAGGAAAGAATGTTTCTTAACATCTTTTCCTGTGAAATAGATTTTTTGGGGGTGTTTTGTGCGTATTTTTGTCAGTCTGTAAAAGTAGCGTATAACTCGGACAACATGGTACCCAGCAGTGACCTGGGAGTCCAAGATGCATCCAGACATGGTCCCCACATGCTGTTCCTGATCCATTTCGGTGGTGTTTCTGTCACTTTCTGACCTTTTCCAATGGACCAAGCTTCCATTATACTCGGGTGCTCGACCGAGCACACAAATATAGCAATGTTTTCGGGCCAAACACCTAAACACCCGAATACTTTGGTGCTCGATCATCACTACTGAAGATATTTTCTTCAGTGAAGACAGTGGAGAAAAAGAAATATTTAATAGCCTTGCTTTCTCCTCATCGCTCTCTGCAACTCCCTTCCATCACTCTGGAAAGGGCCGACACCTTCATCCTGGCTTTCTCCGCGACAACTGAAAATTGGAACCATGGTGACCAACAACGGAAAGAACATTGTGTTGGCACTGCCTCAAGGAAGGCTGAGCCATGTGGCACAAGTGTTCAATCTGGTGGTCAAGTGGTTCCTGAAGTCTTCCACCCATCTGCAAGACACCCTTAAAATGGCCAGGAAACTTTGCATGCACTTCACACGTTGGAGTTCCACCCACCATATGTTGGACCGAATACACGAACAGAGAAAGGCCATCAACGATTTCTTGATGATGCAAGCTGATAGGAGCACTCCCCTGCAAGCAGCTCATGCGTGAAGCCTGCCGTTTGCTCAGGCCCTTTGAGGACACCACGTTATTTGTCAGTCACCAGGACTATGGGATGAACGACGTCATCAACTGCTTCATGTCCTGGAACAGATAGTGATAACAATGACTGGTCAGGGGACAGGAGACGTGGCACCTAGATCTCACTGCCACATGAGCCCTGTAGGGGCTGAACTGGAAGAGGAGGAGGAGAGGGACATTGGAGCCCAAGCAATGGGTGGTTTTTCTACTCAGCTGACAGGAGAGGAGGAGCAGGAGCTGCCAGAGGAGCTACAGGGCTATGAGAAAGACGAGACAGAGGACCAAGACACACCATGGCAGTATGCAGTGGAGATGGAGGCAGGGAGTCCCTCCAAGTCACTTGCACAAATGGCCCGCTGCATGCTGACTTGCTTGTGTAGTGACAGCCGAATTGTCATCATTCGGCAGAAGGATGACTTCTGGCTCTCCATCTTGTAGTACCCTCGCTATTACTACAGAAACATCCTATGTAGTCAGTTGGCCGCTACCTATCTGCACCATTATCCATCCTTCCTCTCGCAGGTCTGACCGGGGGGGGGGGCTCACGTTCCACTGCCATGGCTGCTGGGGAGTGGTGGGGTGGCAGGAGCAGTACCAGCTCCATCAGCAGCAGCAGCCTGAGTCTACAGTCGCTGATGAGTAGCGTTCTTCACCCGCATAGTGAAGAAACTACTCACCAGCAGCAGCAGGTAGACCTGGAGCAGGACCTGAACCAGCAGGTGGTGGCATACTTGAACAGCACCTTCCCAACCCATATTGAAGATCCGCTGGACTACTGGGCAGCCAAACTGGATTTGTGGCCGCAAGTGGCCGAGTTTGCCCTGGAAAAGCTGTCCTGCCTGGCCAGTAGTGTGGTATCAGAGCGGGTGTTTAGTGTGGCGGGGGCCATAGTGACCCCAAGGAGAACTCGCTTGTCCACCCAAAATGTGGAGAGAATGACATTTGTCAAGATGAATCAGGCGTGGATCACCTAGAATTTCCAACCACAAACTCCTGATGCATCTGATTAGATCATCCATGCCGCCTCACCCAATCCTTGAAAAAAAGAGATCGGTTTCTTCTGGCTACCTGCCTCAGCTACTACTCTGATGCTGCCACCGACCTGATGCCAAACATCTGATGCCAAGTGTTCCTTCTTTTACCCATCTTCGTCAGCGGGTACTGATATTGCCAACCACCGCCCCACTCAGTGACTGGGTTACATTGTGGTATCCTGCTGCTGCTGCTGCAATCTCCACACTATGTCACCTTGCCACTCTGTGGTATCCTGATGCTGCTGCCACCATCTCTACACTATGTCACCTTGCCATTTTGTGGTCTCCTGATTCTGATGCTGCTGCCGCCATCTCCACACTATGTCACCTTGCCATTTCGTGGTGTCCTGCTGCTGCTGCCATCTCCACACTATGTCACCTTGCCACTCTGGTATACTGATGCTGCTGCTGCAATCTCCACACTAGGCTGCCACCTCCAGACACTGTCATTGTGCCGCTCTGTGGTCTCCTCATGCTGCTGCCACCTCGAAACTTAGTCATTGTGCCACTCTGTGGCCTCCTCCTGATGCTGCTGCTGCCACCTCCAGACTCGGTAATTGTGCCACTCTGTGGAATATATACACACATCAACCTATTAACCAGTCCTCTCTGCACCCTCAGGTTATAGAGTTCCTGTCCCACCCTATTTACTCTCTTTATTTATTCTTAAAGGACTGTGGGGCAGTCCTGGCACAAGAGCACCTAGGTCCACTAGTTGTGTAGGATGAGCCGCCTTTTCCATATTTAATTCTCACACCTGAACCCCTTGGCTGTGCCCCCCTATACAACAACAACATGGACATCTGGAGCTGCATAGAAAGCAAATGCAAAAAAGTATTTTGTATTCAACAAAGAGGATGAGACAAATCCATTTGACAAAGCCACTAAGACAATGAGAGAGACATTCAGAGATCTAGAACACCTACCACACAAACAGCTCAGACAGAAATGAGAAATTAGGCCTCTGAACCAATATCTAGAAAACAACATGATCCCCAAAGGCCTTCTCCTCACTAAAAACCCTGCATCAGACTTGACTAATGAAGAGTTCAATAATGAATGGAACATGTTCCTACACAAACAATCCTCCATATTAGCGAGTATGATTATCAAAAGACGTTCAGAAATTTTACAGGAAACTATAGAACAGATTAACAATATGAAAATTCAGATTGGCACATTCACTAAAAATGATGAATACCATGGATGGCAGTCTCGTATCTGCAAAAACTTAGACAGACTAGAAATAGAAATTATCACTAAGAAAAATAGGAAATTTCGACCACCAAGAAACGACCAAAGCCAAACTACCATAGACAGAACACAAAGAAACCACTCCAACCCTAAGACAAGCCCCCCACAAAAAAACTCAACTGAACACTTAAAGACTCACTATGAAATACCAGTAAACAACCGCTTTGAAACACTTAATAATTCACAGTTTTTAGACCAAACCCCACCACACCACCAAACACGAAGTCGACCGATCCGACAACAACAAAGAGATGAGACCAGGGAGACAATTCTCTCCGATCCATGGATGCAACCTGAGACACAGGTACAATGAAACAAATCACATGAGAAACCCCTCACCACCACAAACACACAGGGAGAACCACCAACGAAAGACCTATCAACAGAAACTGACACCATCACCAGACAGGGGACAACACCACAGACCACGTTACCCTCACACCAACAAAAAAAGATACGCAGAGGCGGACGAAAGAAACACGCCGACTAAATTCCGGACACACCACTAGAAGACGAAATGATAATTAATCTAAGTAAACTAACACTCACAGACGCCCAAAAACAATTACTCAATAAAGGACTGCAATTTTCCCCCACAGCACGATTATATAAATTCACCACCTACATCAGCATAGAAAAGTTCATCAGGAAAATATGCCTGACGAAATACTATGTAAAAAAACTCCATCTTAATAACTGACACACCCCCCCCCCCCCCATATCAACACACCACCCTTAAACTAAAATCCAACAAATATCCAAGACAAGAAATCAGCCAAGAGATTGCCACCTTCCGCAAAGGGATGGAACCCGACATTAGAAAATTCAAAACCAAAACAACTGAGAACAACCTATCAAAAAAAGAAAGAGACGCCATCACACAATTACAGGAATCAGAAAACATCATCATAAGACCAGCAGACAAATGAGGAACAATCGTTATACAAAATGAAAGTGACTACAGCCTAGAATGTACAAGACAACTATCAGACCACGACACCTACAGAGTCCTAAAAAAAGATCCCACAAACAAGTTTTTAAAGGACCACACTCTGCAAAAAAGGACTGCAAAAAGGTGTTCTAAACGAACAAGAACATGCGTTCATAAGAAAGACCCAGAAAAGAATACCTGTCTTCTATTGCCTCCCAAAGATCCACAAAAACCACAATAACCCCCCAGGCAGACCGATTATTTCAGGTATCGCATCCATCTCCTCCAACTTATCCCAATATGTAGACCGAATTCTTCAGCCAATCGTCACCAACTCACCGTCATATATCAAAGACACCACAGACATAATGAAAACATTAGAAAAAATACACTGGGAAGACCACTGGATCCTAGGTACAATGGATATCACTTCACTTTACACTATCATCAACCACAAACCAGGGATTGCTGCTATGCAGAACAGACTACAACAAAGTGCCAATATACACATAGAACAAATAGAATTGATAAAGCAAAGTGTAGAATACATCCTCTCCCACAACTACTTTTACCATAACTCAGATTTCTATATACAGATCAGGGGTACAGCCATGGGCACCAGGTTCACCCCAGCTGTGCCAACCTCTTCATAGCCAAGTGGGAGGAGGAGGTGATATCACCCATACTGGGGACGAGCCTGGTGCTAAACACCTTCATACAAGAGATTAACCACAACAACAAGAACCTACACTTCACCACACACATCAAGGAAACAGACTTCCTAGACATCACCGTCAAGAAGGATGATTACAACCTCACCTGCAAAACTTACCATAAACCAACCACCAAGAACATTTACATTCTTTTCTCCAGTTGCCACCTCCCCAGGTGGCTAACTAATATACCCACCAGTCAATTCAGACACCTCAAAAGGAACTGCACTGACAACGACCAGTTTCAACTTGAAGCACAACAACTAAGCAAACAATTACACACTAAACAATAGCTACAGAAATAATTAACACCTCCCTCCAGAAAGTAAGGAAAATAATCTGTAAACACTGGCCTCATCTTTTGGCAGACAAAACTATAGGACCATTACTAAATCCTAAACCCAAAATTTAGGCCGATTTAGGCCCAAAATGGCGGACGGCGCCGATAGACGCGATCTTCCTCTCAGCCTCCCAACCAGCCAGAAGCTGTAGACAACGATGTGCCTGCACTTTTTACACCCCAGACCCAGTCCCAGATACAAAGGCTGGATGTCCCATGCAAGGAGCTGGTGATCGAGGTGGCAGCGCTCTTAGCACCAGACATTAAGGCATCACTGGAAGCCACAGTGGCAATCTGCATGAAACAAATTCAAGAGGAAGTGGCACAACACACTCTCCAGATTCAGGAGGTAGAGAAGAGTGTGGGATTGCTGGAGGACGAACTAGAAAGAGTGCAAACTCTGCTGAAGGACACTCTTCAATCTAATCAGGCCCTAAGAGTCAAGCTAGATGACCTGGAGAACCGCTCCAGGAGGAATAATCTACAGATAGTGGGCCTCCCGAAGTTGGTCCCACCCAGCCAGCTTGCCCACATATGCGCGGTTGATCTCCCCCTGGCGCTGGGAATGCAAGGTCCGGTCATTGTTGAGAGAGCGTATCGCATAGGCCCACCACGAGACAACAACATGGCAGATTTAGGCCAAAGACCCCAAGCCACCATTGCCCGGTTTCTTAACTATGCAGATAAGGAAATCCCTGTTCTCAAGATATAGAAAAGCTGGGCGCGCACTTAAGGTATGAGGTCACAAACTCTTACTGTTTGGGGACTACTCGGCTGAGGTGGCCAGAAAGAGACGGGCTTTCTCGGGATTCTGCTCTCAATTGGCCCCAAGACAGGGTCAAATTTTCTTTGCTGTACCCGGCCATCCTGAGGATCTTTAAATCAGATGGCACTGTTGACACGTACCTCACGCTAGAAGCAGCGAAGGAGGCCTTCGGAGAAACCCACGACAGATGGATCAGCAGACAGTCCCCAAGGGCTCATCACCATCAAGGCCCAATGAGGAGCAACCCATCCAGTCCAGAGAATCCAGCTCCGGGGACCCCAAGAAGACGTCCGGGACCAGCGACGAGCCCAGCCTGGGATATGATCTGAGGCCTACTTCTTGGCCTGGACATTTTTGACGCGGGACTGAACTCTCCACACCCCAGAGGGCTGTGCAACGGAACTCTTGGACATTATATATAACGAGGGATGATACATGCACGAGGCTTTTGAGATTTTCGCCTGAGGGACGTCACATCAGGTTTATATACGGGGATGAATGGGAGCAGTAGTAATCTGAGATAGTATATATGATAATACGTTTATTCACTGTTCTATTTGCTGGTTCATTTTAACTCCAATAGGAGAACAGTTTGGGGACAGTTGGGAGGGGGGTGGGGAGTTATATGTTTGTTTTATTGTTCAGCTCCATGAATGTCAGTGGGTAATGTTTATATGCTCATGTCAAAGGAGTCTGTCTCTCCGGAAAGGGATTGGAGAAAGCTTGCACATATACTCAGCGGTTATTAAACCAATATGAGGATCTTAACATGGAATGTAAAGGGCCTGAGAGCCCCCCAAAAACGAATTTCTATATTAAGACACCTTAAAAGGTTAAATGTGGATGTGGCTCTTCTACAAGAGACTCATCTGGAGGAGGCAGACTTCTGGCGTATGAGGCGCCTTTGGGTGGGACAAGTCATGGGTTCCTCATCAATGGGCAGAAAAGCTGGAGTATTAATTTTAATACATAAAAGACTGAGGTGCTCTGTGATTGACAGTCAAAATGATGACAATGGACGCTTAGCACTGGTGACGCTAGACACAGTAGTAGGTAGATTGACGATAGTGAATATATATGGGCCCAACTCTGCGCCTTCAGCTTTCTTTAAGGCTTTGACACCCACAATCTTAAAGAAGGGAGGAGGTCAGATCCTGGTGGCGGGTGACCTTAATCTGGTGAGGGATATACAGGAGGATCGTAGACACTTAAAAGAGGTCCAATCTAACACCCCTAGAAGTGGCTTCACCATTGATCCCTTCTTACAGGCCACGAATTTAGTGGATACCTGGAGGTTTCTTAACCCTATGGAGAGGGAGTATACTCATTATTCCCATGCTCAACAATCCTGGTCCAGGATCGACTACATCCTGGCCTCTCAGACTCTCATGCGCAGGGTAGAAAATGTGCAAATTTTAGATATGATTATCTCGGACCACGCCCCAGTGGTGAAACACCTGGCAGACGCTTTTCCCAGGGGCCAAGATATAATATAAAGACTTTCTTGCCACTTGCTTTCTAATGAGGAATTTGTAGATAATTTGAAGGGTTGGTGGTGGGAATACGAGGGGGACAACAAGGATCAGGCAGAGGACCATGTCTTGTTCTAGGAAGCAGCCAAAGCGGTCCTACGAGGCCGTATTATCTATTATGTTTCAGCCAAAAAGAAAAAGATTAGCTCGCAATACAAACTAGCGTCAGAATCACTGCACTGTGCTTATACAGCTTTTATAGCTGACCCTTCTGAACAAAATAAAACAAAATGGGTAACAGCCAAAACACACATATGATCACTATTTGGAGGCGCAGGCCAGGTTATTTCTAGACTATAAGTCAGCTTCCTTTTTTAAATTTGGCAATAAAGCTGGTAAAATGTTGGCCTCAATACCGAAATCACATAGAGGTACACTAAATATAGTGTGGTGTCTCACAGGGTGAGGTAATTGAGGGTGTATATGTGTCTCCCAGGTTCCTAGCATGGGCTGAAGAAAGCTATTTAGGGAAAGGGTTAAAAACCTAAGCCTGGGTCCTGATGAGCTGCACATGGGGGGTTGCTAGATAACTGGGCTGGCAAAAAGGTTTGCTCAGAACTACCCAGGAGCTGGAGAAGCCACATCTCACTGAGGAACCTCTGAAGGTCCAGAGCCGAAAAACTGCAAGTATCACAGGTTGCTGTTCAGACTGTGTGGTTATTTTGCGTGGGCTGAGGTTAGCACAGCCACGTCCTAGAGAGGGAACTATTGTTTAGTTAGAGCCTGGACAAGGCTAGGTGTTCTGTTTATGATTTGTGTTTTGTTCAACCTGTGAAATAAAGCTGGCAGGATGCCAGTGTAACTGCACTTCGGACTCCTGAGGTCTCCTTGCGGTAGATATCTGACTAATCCCCCTGCCTGTTCACCCCTGGAAAGGGGAGCTGGGCAACAGACCACCACAATAGGTAGCATTATAGATGACAAGGGAAGGAAAGTACAAGACATGAAAAACATAGCGGATTGTTTTGCACAGTACTACGCCAAATTGTATGCCCAAGGAGAATGGAATAGTAGCAGAGCTCGGGAGCTCCTATCTAAAGTTAACCTTCCTCACCTACCGGAGGAGGCCTTATCCATGTTAAATGCCCAAATCACTGATGAGGAGGTAAAAAGAACAGTGCATACGTTGCCTAACGGTAAAGCCCCGAGGCCGGATGGCTACCCGAGCAAGTTCTATAAAATGCTGACTACTGAAGTCTCTCCGACTCTCACAGCTATTTTTAAAAGGTGCTGCAGGGATCGGATATTATGCCCACTGGGAATACGGCCCACATAAAAGTAATACTAAAACCGGGAAAGGATCCCACCCTAACCAGTTCAAATCGGCCTATCTTGCTAATAAATCAGGATTTAAAACTGCTCTCCAAGATATTGGCGAACAGACTGGCTGAACTCATGCCTGACTTGATTGGCCATCACCAAGTCGGCTTTGTCAAAAGGTAGAGCGGGGGGTGACTAACATTAGAACAGTACTGGCAGTGCAAGATTACTTGCAACATGCTCAGGACACCAGGGGCCACCCGGCCCTCCTATCGTTAGACGCAGAAAATGCTTTCAATAATGTCAACTGGAAGTCGCTGTGGTTTTCCCTGGATGCGGTAGGAATCACAGGCCAATTTCGTCAGGCGATAGAAAGCCTATATCGAAGACCCCAGGCGAGGGTTAGCTTCCCGGGATTCCGGTCGGAACCCTTTGAGCTGGAGAAAGGAACGAGACAGGGGTGCCCCCTCTCGCCACTCCTCTTCAACTTAGCCTTGGAGCCATTAGTTAGATACTTATTGAGTTCAGAAATGTTTAAGGGCATTGAGGTAGGAAAACCTGATCAGTCAAGCTGATATGCTTCGCCAATGACATACTGATATTCTTAGGAACCCCGAAAGACCATTTGAGTGCGGTCCTAGATACCCTTCTATATTATGAGGGAGCCACGGACTATAAGATAAACGTTAGTAAAAGTCAGTTGCTCTATCTACGGGGTTTTACTCTACTTCTACTTCATGCCTGAGGGTCAGTTGTGGTGTCAGGGCATTTAATATATTTGGGTATTAAGATTGGGCGACACCCGTCCTCCTTGTATGTGCTAAACTATGAACCACTGATTAGGAAAATAATGCAGGAGTTAGAGAGATGGAATACGTTGCCTCTTTCCCTTTTTGGAAGGGCCCATCTAATAAAGATGATTAGCAAACCATCCCACTGTTGATAAAACACAAAGATGTAAGCAAGCTTAGGAGGGCATTTACGCAAATTTTATGGAAGGGGAAGCGACTCAGGATCAGTTATGGAAAATTATGTCTGACGACCTGGGAAGGAGGAATTCAGCTACCGGACATCAGGAAGTATAATCTGGCATCTTTAATGAGACATGTAAAAGACTGGATATGGAAAACTTTTTTCTTTTCCAACAGGGAACTAGAGGCCCAGTTGGTGGCCCCATGGGACCTAGTAGCACTGTTACACACGAGGCTTAAGGACATTCCTCTACCAGTAAAGCACTACTCAATAATTAGAGATACATTGGCTGCGTGGAGGGCGGTTAGAAAAATCTATCAATTACCAATGTATTTAACTCCTTATATGCCACTGTGGACCCTCCCAGCATTTAAGGCAGGGAGACAATCTACACTCTTTCATAACTGGAGAGAAAGGGGAATTGTAACCCTTAAAAAAATGTTAAATCCCTCAGATCACAGGGCGCAATTACAACCGGAACTCCAGCTCCCTCAATCTCATTTTCTTGCCTATGCTTAAATACAATCATTTTGTGCTAAACAGGTGAGTGGTCTGGTTGATGTTGACAGATGTTGACAGACTAGCTTAGTTTGACGGTCTGATAGGCAGGGAAGCATCACCCGGCTCGCTCGCTGAACTCTACCGTAGAATACAAAGCATACAATCAATTGGTCTCTGTAAAACAGTGTTTAAACATTGGGAATGGGAGTTCGAAGATGATACTCTGACACATAAATTGAGGGCAGGGATGGAACGGGTGCGCCAGGGAGTATCTTGTGAAAAGCGGAGAGAGATGCAGTTCAGGATCCTTTATAAAGCTACATACGCTTTTGACCTCTCATATAAGTATGCTCCATCACATTACCTTAGAGCATGCCCCAAATGTGGAATGTCTAAGGCCAATTTGATGCATGGTTTATGGAGCTGCTCTTTTCTGGCTTCATTATGGCAATCGATAATTTCACTAATAAAATCGATATGGGATGTAGATCTGGACCTCTCCCTACAACACTGTATCTTCCACTACATACCGATTGATCCGGCAGAAAACACTACACAAGTGGTGAACATTAATGGAGTACATGTGACGCTGCTTGCAGTAAAGAAAGGCATATTAAGGCATTGGCTACACCCCACAGTACCGACGGTGGAGGAAATTCTGGGCATTGTAAAACAGATATTATATCTAGAGAGGCTAGAAATGGAACACAACAAAGGTAAAGCCACGAAAACCTTTTTTCATACATGGAGGAAATTTATTAGCCACACATTTTTATGTGAAGAAATTATAGAGCTGATGACCCCCTTTAAAGGCACACATTGGTACTTGTTGGAAAAAATAAAAGGCACCCTAGGAAACCTGGAGATCGATAGTTAGCCAGACAGAGCGAGACAGATGACTATCTAGGACGAAACATGTAATGGCTCACTTGCACAAGACAAGGAGCACTGTTTGTATTATGGTTTAAGGCAGACATGCTCAACCTGCTGCCCTCTAGCTGTTGTAAAACTACACCTTCCACAATGACCTTCTGTAGGCTGTCAGGGAATGATGGGAGTTGTAGTTTTGCAACAGCTGGAGGGCCGCAGGTTGAGCATGCCTGGTTTAAGGGATGGGAGGGGTGGTTTGTTGGGGAACAAAAATGAAAAAAGTAGACGGCAGGTTACACATTGCTCTTGGACACTATAGTCTGATATATTCTATTGTATTGCCATTTGTTACTGTCGCAAATGTTGATGTATGTAACAACCTGATTACCGTCAATAAAAATAGAAGAAAAAAAAAAGACCACCTCTCATGCAACTCATCTGATGTAATATATATGCTACAATGTCCATGCAACAAACAGTACATCGGCCGCACCAAACGTACCCTCAAAAAAAATGATTATCTGAACACATCAACAACATCAAAAAAGGTTTTGAACAACACTTCCTTTCCAAACACTATAAAGACATTCACAACCAAGACCCCTCCTCACTCATATTTGCAGCTATAGAACAAGTCAAGAAACCCTGGAGAGAAGGTAACCACATAGCAGCAATGTCAAGACTTGAATCTAGGAGAATATATGAATTTGACACCCTCATCCCAAAAGGCCTCAACGCAGAATTAGAAATATTTGGGTTCCTATAACCCTAACCCGGGGTGTGGTGTCCTCCGTCGATGGGACATGAAGTGTCCGGCTGTCTATCAGCACCTTCATGTCTCCTCGTAGGTAGACGCCCATCTCCCTCTTGCACCTATCGACCCTACATATTGACTCCACACAGTGAAAAAAGTATGACTGTATCATCATTTTTTTATACACAAGAATAACCCAAAAGTAATATTATCACTGAAAGAACACCACTGCACAGCCACATGGACCCCTCACCGACTATCATACGAAGAACCCACATAAAAATAACAATTAATACGCAAAACGCACAAAAAACGCAACCAAAACGCACCTGCTTTTTTGACAAATAACAAGTTAATCCAGTACAACTATACACGTACTGCATGGAAGCAAACTGCATCTACCTCCCTTTTAGGTATTTCCGACTGACACATTAGGAGCTATATTATTTTCTATTTCATATTTTTCCTTTTTATTCTACTTTTTTCCTTTTTATCCTTTTTTTTCACAAAGAAGAAGCTCAACCACTCATTCACCTTTTACCTATTTCCCCAATATAACAAAAAAGGATATCCAGCCCACAGCTTTTGATTAATTCCAATCTACTGGATAGCCACACCCCTGAAGCAAGTATAAAAGACGCACATTTGTGGCATAGTGCCAAGCCACTGAGGAAGAAGCAGTCCTAGCTTCGAAACACGTCTGGCCTATAGCACTATTCCCACAAAGAAAACTTAATCGCATTGCATCTTACTGAACAGTCTCTGTTCAAACAGCATGCCAAAAAGTTATCAACTGCAGCTGTACTCCGGTCACGTGGGACGCCACATGATCCGACGGCATCCACGTGATCCACCACCCGGAAGTACTGCTCACCACCTCCAGCACTCACGGAGAAACACACCGCTCCAGCACGCCAATCCGCACGAGGAAACACATAGGTGACAGGCTACTTACCAGGTGAAGCTCTCCAGGGATATCCTACAAAGAGGATCACCTGAACTATTGCTTCTTTCATCATTATATGAACTACCATTTGTTTTTTCCAGATGAACTGCCCAGTATAATTTAATAATATCTTCTATGAACTTTTCTATACGAATTTCCCATTAGGACGTCACCATCTATTTATGCATTTATTTTTTGACCTATTGATTTTTTACAATTTTTACCTTCTTATCCTTTTTTTGATAGATATAAACTTATATTGGATAACATATAGAAAATAAATACCTTTACACAACATTTGGCCTGATTGTGCAATATATACACACATCCACCTATTAACCAGTCCTCGCTGCAGCCTCAGGTGATAGAGTGCCTGTCCCACACTATTTACTCTCTTTATATATTCCTAAAGGACTGTGGGGCAGTCCTGGCACAAAAGCACCTAGGTCCACTAGTTGTGTAGGGTAAGCCGCCTTTTTCATAATTAATGTGATTTTCGTTTCTGAATGTCATATAACAGTTATATGTATATTGTGTTAACAGAAGCAGAAAAAGAAAATGTACCTTTAAGGATTCATTATATGTCTGGAAAGGTAAGCCAATCACAGCCAGCCTCACACTGCCTAAGAGTCTTGGCCAATCACAGCCAGTTACACACTGAGCCTGTGTGGAAATCCCCTTGCAGATTCTTCCAGAATCATTATTCACCAGAACCAGAGCTGAACAGACATAGTTCCAGCCAGAGAAGTTCATGGAAGTAAAGTCCAAATAGGTATTTAATACAGCTATACATGTTCCTATAGTTAATAGTGTGATTAGGACTGTATATTGAACTGGTTTTGTGTTTGCTTACAGTTCCACCAAATTCAAATGTACAGTTCCAGCAAACCAAATGCAAATGTAAAGTGCAAACCAAATGCAAATGTAAAGTGCAAACCAAATGCAAATAATTGCTTGCATCAAATACCAAATTGCTATCAAACAGCATACTGCAAATCAAATGAGCAATTGTATATAGTCAAAGACAGCAATATGTCAACCATTTCATGTTAACTGACAAGATTGAACATTTGAACCGCCATTTTGTGATACTTTATTCACCACCCCAAACCCGGCTACTGGATGACGTCTGTAAAGTTCACTCCCAACCACCTGCAAATTTAGAAGGAGGAAAGGGGGTTCATTTGCAAGTCCATATCTCTGGCTGGTGCTGGCTTCTTTTTTGTAAAAAAGAAAGATGTATCTCTTTGTCCTTGCATTGATTATTATGGACTAAACAAGAATAACTTAAAAATAAATACTCTTTGCTTTGATTTCCTAACTTTTTGATAAATTCAGGGGTGCCAGTATATTCTCTAAATTGGATCTGCGTGGAGCCTACAATGTAATCTGTATCTGTGAAGGTGACGAGTGGAAAACAGCCTTCAGTACCCACGATGGACATTATGAGTACCTAGTTATACTGTTTAGTCTGTGCCACATCCCTGCCATTTTTCAGGAATTTGTCAATTACATTTAAAGAGACTTACTTTGTACATGTGTGGTTCTATACCTGCATGACATCCTCATCTTTTCCAAAGATCTTCCCTCTCACCACAAACATGTTCAACTGGTGTTAGAATGTCTCAGAGAGAACAGTTTTTGAAAAGTCTTTTTTTTGCCTTTTTTGGGCTACATTATCTCAGATCATGGTCTTCAAATGGATCCTGAAAAGTCCTGCTATACTTGATTGGCCCAGACCCAAAGGACTTAAAGCTATCCAGAGATTCATCCATTTTGATCATTATTACAGACAGTTTATTCATAACTTTTCATCTCTGACCCCTCATCTCTCTGCCTTCACCAAAAAAGGTGCCAATGCTAAAAAATGGACCCCTGAGGCTGAAGATGCCTTTCTTACCCTGAAGAAATCTTTTGCCTCTAGTCTGCACCCATTCTTCCTCATCCTGGTGTCAATAGACAATTCAACTTGGAAGTGGACACATCCTCCACCAGTGCTGATGTGGTTCATTCGTAAAAAAATTCTTCTGGCAAGTTATGACCTAGTAGCTTCTTTTCCAAGTCTTTTTCTGCTGCTGAAAGGAACTATTCAATCAGAGACAGAGGGCTACTAGCCATAAAAATGGGTTTTACAGAATGGCATTATTTATTAGAAGGAGCTCTTCATTCTGTAATTGTCTTCACTGACCATAAAAATGTGACTTAGGGCCCATTCACATTACCGTATGAAAGGATCCGCACCCGATCCGCAATTTTGCGGAAGGTCTGCGGATCCATTTATTTCAATGGGACTGAAAAAGATGCGAACAGCACACAGTGTGCTGTCCGCATCCGTGGTTCCGCTCTGCGGCTCCACAGAAAAGATAGAACATGTCCTATTCTTGTCCGCAATCGTGGTATCCATGTTTTGTATCTGTGTTTTGCGGATCTGCAAAGCACTACGACCGTCTGACTGGGCCCTTGTATTCAGACTGCTCAGAGGCTCAATCCCAAACAAACTGAATGGTCATTTTTCTTTACATGCTTTAACTTCCAGCTTAATTTCAGTTCTGCAGATAAGGACATTAAAGTTGATGCTCTTTCAGGTACTTTGATATTTCTGATGTTGAGGACGATCCACAACACATAATTGATTCTTCTAGATGCATTCCAGTGGCTCCAGTCAAACTGTCTGAAATACCACAGTTAAGATTTTTGTTCCTGAAGCCCAACAAATTAAAGTCCTTCAATGGGGTCATCGTGGAGTTCGAGGAACTCAGAAGTTACTAACTCGTCAATCATCATTACTGGTGGTCCTCCATGAACAAAGACATTCAAAACTATGTCTTCTCCTGTATGCGCCCCAAATAAGTCCTCTAAGTTAAAACCGGCCGGTCTCCTTCCTCTGCCTGTACCAGAAATCCCTTGGCAACATATAGGAATGTACTTTATCACTGATCTTACACCCTCTAAGGGTTGCACGGTCATATGGGTGGTTGTTGACCATTTCTCTAAAATGGCACATTATGTACCGCTACCTGGAGGGGCCTGGATGTATTTCTGGAGTGTAATAATATTACAGGCTATAGCTACTAGAGATGGGTGGTTGATCCAGGGAGTACTTCTAATTGCCTGAATGGAGTCGGGAAGGAATTTAAGTGAGGAAAATTGTCTTCTACCTCAGTTTTTTTTTTTTGCCTTCCTCTGGATCAACTAGCAGGATGACAGGCCGAACTGGATGGACAGACGTCTTTTTTCGGCCTTATGTACTATGTTACTATGTATGTTACCTGGCCTACTCTGCTCCTCGTCTGGCTGGACTGTTCCTGCTCCATATCTTCAGGTTACATAGATTTCCTCTCCACATAGTTTTTGATAGGGGTGTACAATTTAGTTCTCACTTTTGGAGAGCATTATGCAAACTACTGGATGTCACATTAGATTTTTCTTCAGCCTATCATCCTCAATCTCATGGACAAGTGGAGCAGGTCAATTAAATCCTCACTGGATTCTTGCAGCACTTCACTAATGCTCACGAAGATGACTGGGTTGACCTTCTGCCCTGGGCTGAATTTGAGTTGCTAACATCAATAGCAAAGGTGTTCTGTTCGGATCTCCTGTGTTTGACCCAGCCTGTTTGACTATTCTATTTGCCTGCCGTTTGCGATGACTACTGGACCTGTCTTACCTTGAGCCTGTCTGATCCTCTGTACCATGCTACTATCTGATACCGGCTTCTGACCTTTGTCTTGTATCTGACCATGCTTCAGCTTCTGCCTCTGACAATCATCATCAACATCATCTGCCCCTTTACTCCAGTCTTCTCTGCAATACCACTTCTCACCACCATGTCTGCTATTGGACTCAGTTCACACTAACTGCTGTTCTAACAGCAACTTGAGCTATTGGAGCGTTACCTGTAGTCTGACTCAGTTAGTCATCTGTCAACCATATTAGCTAATCCAGTTGGTAGTGGTTCAGTTTCTCTCTTGCTGCATTCTGTCCGGTCTCTTGTGAGTGTGCTGAATAACACCCTAAGGGTTAGTGGCTGCCATCCCTTAGTATGGTTTACACAGAGAATCCACCTCTGGTTTAACCAGTGGGCCCAACCGACTGGTCGTAATACTGGATCATTATGTTGACTCTTCATGCAGTTGCCACCCTCAACACTGTGACTGGGCCACTATGTTGACTCCTTATGCTGTTGCCACCCTCACCACTAGTGTCCCTGTTTGGCCTTGTTGATGCCACTATTTATTTTACCCTTCTTCTGATCTGTCAGAAGAAAATAAAAATAAAAAAAACACAACAGATCTAGTCTTTGGAGCATCCGTAAGGCCTTCATCACACAGTCTCTATTGTGTATCAGGATATGCTCATGATTTGGAAGCCAAGAGCAGGGGTCAGTACAAAACACAGAACACATGCAAATATTTCAATCACGTGTCATCTCTGTTTTGGATCCACTCCGCTTTTTTTGGCCTTAGCAATACTGCTAGATTACTGACCAAATGTGGAGTATGTTGTGAAGGTGGATGCTCAAAAGACAGTATCCGTTTTTTTTTTTTTTTTTTTTTTGGGGGGGTTGTTCTTGTGACTGATCAGAAGATGGGAAAAATAAACAGTGATGTCAATACAAACTTACTGCTGATACTGTGACAAAAGCACCTTTGTCACTGGGAGTTGGAGAGGCCTGCTTGCCAGCCTCTTGCCCTGTGACTATGGCCCCAGTGACAGTTAGTAAGCACAATGGACATTGCCTGTGACGCAATTAGCATTCACAATGGACATTGCCTGTGACCTAATTAAGAATCACAATGGACATTGCCTGGGCGTTCCGTTACACTGGTGGCAGCAGTGGGATGGCGTCCTAGTGTGAGGAGAAGCAGCTCGGAGACACCGTTCGTGGATTGAGGGCAATGCTAATATCTGTACAGCGCCCCTGGCTACAGCAGGGTGGAATCGGCTAGTCTTCAGACAGCGTTCCATGTCGAGGAGGCCGCGGACTACAGGGATGCAGACAGAAAGGAAGTCTGGTATGATGCCCTGGAAAATGCCCAGCAGCGGCGAGATGAGAGTCTCCCCAGTTATGAGCAGCGGCTACAGAAGCGTGTGGCGATGCGGATGGGTCTCTTGGGAGAACAGCCCCTGGACGAGTGGGTAGCAGAGCTCTGGGGCCTGGTATTTAAGGATCTTTGGCTAGAAGACGTCTACCAGGCCCCCTGGTGGTACTCGATTCGGCACTCCCGCTGGATGGCTGAACACAGAAGACCCGAGGGTGAGAATTACGATGGCCCTGGCCTGTTGTTTGAGGCCTTTGCAGAACCAGAGTTCGGAGATGCTGGAGAGTCTCGGTTCTGGGCTATCTATGAGTACAGGGAGGGTATGCATGATTGGGCTACAGCGAGAGAGGTGAGACAAGACCTGGTGTCTCTAGTGACAAAGGGGTGGGAACTGGAGCAGGATTACCAATACTTCAGCTCAATTCGGCCCCAATATACACTGCCGGAGAGCTGGGTGGCGGTCCCAGACCTACACCCCTACAGCTGGGACGACCCAACTGAGGTATCCCCTGCTTCAGTACCAGCTGCAGAGGTAGGGAACCTCATAGACTTGTCCTGGGGGGAAGCCAACTGGCAGGTGGAGATGGGACCAAGGTTTCTCCATCGGCCCTACAGGAATTCTGGGCAGTCGGCTCAGATCCCCAATGGCAGCCAGAGTTTCAGGAAGTAGGGACAGTCAGTCCTGCTTCCCAGTGGCAGTATGTTTTGCAGGGAGAGGAGACAACCAGTCCCTCTCCCCCACCCCAGGAGGACAGCACCCCTAACTCAGATGGTGCAGATGGGACGGCGGTATCTGCACCAGACCTACAGGGATGCTGGACGGCTGGTACTGATCACCAACCAAACCCACAGGAGTGCCAGGAGGATGAGGTAAGCAACCACTCCTCTCAACAGCCAATCCGCAACCAAGTGCAAGGGCCGAGTGCAGTCGGCCTCTGCCCTCCCCTATCCTCCTGTCCTGAGCCTGACTACCCACAGGTTACCCCAGCGGAAGAGCTGGCATCTGGGCAGAGTCCAGTCGGCCTCCGCCCTCCCCTATCCTCCTGTCCTGAGCCCGACTACCCACAGGTTACCCCAGCGGAAGAGCTGGCATCTGGGCAGCAGCCATACCCTCTGCAGCCTAGGACAGACCCAACGAAGCTGGACACTCAAGAACTACAGGTGCAGTACTCGGTTGTGGGCAAGCTGCTTGTCTAACTCAGGTACTGACCGACAGGAGGTCAGGTACCTGGTTAGTCTTCCCCTGGGAGGGAAGATGTGTGACAAAAGCACCTTTGTCACTGGGAGTTGGAGAGGCCTGCTTGCCAGCCTCTTGCCCTGTGATTATGGCCCAAGTGACAGTATAGTTAGCAACAATGGACATTGCCTGTGACGCAATTAGCATTCACAATGGACATTGCCTGTGACCTAATTAAGAATCACAATGGACACTGCCTGGGACGCAATCAGCATGCACAATGGACAATGCATGTGGGGTTGTGATATAACTGGCTGTAGGATAATTGGTCACTGTATTTTGTGTGCCTGTCCTCTATTAGGTTCCCGGTGGAGTAGCCCTTGCTAGAGGACTTGCATAAAAGGCCAAGCTTTGGCCATCCAATAAAGAAGTTCTGCTTTACCCCTTCATGAAGTCTTGGCTCATGGTTGGGGGATGGGATAATTACATTCTTGGGGATTGCTATACCACAATACTCCCCTGAGTATAAGCTCTTGTAAGAGCTTGTTCCTGGTTCCTGATTTCTGGAGTTAGGAGAGGTGAATATGGTGTCCGGTGGAGTGCTTGGAGCCCTCGGGAAGTGCTAGGAGCAAGCGTCAGCGGAAGGTGCCCAGTCGGGGTGCCAGGCGTTCCGTTACAGTTACCCTCTCCACTCTGTCATGGGGCCACTACTTGTATCAGTGTGTAGCAGAACAGGTTCTGTAGAAATCTATGTGTAAAAGGAGTGCACTCTTTCACTGTATAGTAGAATTTTAGGCCAATGCATAGTTAAGTCCCTTATACCTGATGCTAACATTGACCTGTAAGGCTGAGTTCACACTTCAGTTATTTAGTCAGTTTTTGTTCCATAACTGACCAAATAAGTGAAGCGTGAATTGATTCTAAGAATGACGCCTGTCACCTGCCTGACATACTGACACACACTAACTATTTCACTACAACAGTGGACTAGCTATGCATGTTTCTGCAATGCAATGTTTTGTCACAAATTAATTTGGATAAAATCGGATTTTTGGGAAAATATGGCAAAGCGTCAGAATTGAATTTTTGAAAACTTCACTCGTCTCTAAAGGTTCAGTGTAAATTGTAATTTATTCATCTAAAGAGTGTACATACAGAGATAATTGTCAGTCACTGATTATATCACACTGGGTATTCCTTCAATAAATCATGTGTTTTTCTGAAGTGTGGAGTCTTTTCATTACAACTGATTAGGCCCACCCACATAACTCCTTAGCACAAAATGAGCAGAGATTCAGATGAAAAAAATACAAGATAGTCCAATCTTTCCTCCTAAAACAATATATCAAGCTGCTCAGCTCCTCCTGCTCTATAACATGGTGCCTGCAGATTACACTGCATTTCATGAGCACATATCCTCTTTAAAGGGCTTTTCTCGCTTCAGCAAATTGCATTTATCATGTAGACAAAGTTAAAGCAAGTCACTTACTAATGTATTGTGATTGTCCATATTGCCTCCTTTGCTGGCTTGAGTTATTATACCATTGTACACTGTTTCCAGGGAAAACTACCACCACTTTAGCCAAGATACGAGGTGGCTTGGAAGGGAGTTGCTGTGTATGCGTGCCCATGCACACTCCTATAGTCCTGGCCACTAGAGAGGATTGCAGTTATTCCTATAGTGTGCATGCAAAGCCACCACTGCTGGATTGCAGGATGGTTGTAACCCCTGGAAACAAGCAGTGTATAATGCAATTGAAAAATGACTCAAGCCAGCAAAGGAGGCAATATGGACGATTGTCCATATTGCCTCCTTTGCTGGCTTGAGTCATTTTTCAATGTGTAAAATTAGTAAAATTTGTCTAATGATAAATGGCATTTGCTGAAGTTAGACAACTCCTTTAATATTTAGGATGTAATCCATCCCCATAGATCTACCAATACAGGAATACAATTACCTTAATAGTATCCAGTGCAAGTTCCACTACCGCACATTGCTTTGGGGTCAAACTCTTTGCTTCCTCCCTTACCATGTGATCCTACAGATAAAAGTAGGAGAGAAATTATTTATTTTGTGGATAAAGCTACGCAGAGAAGGAGTTTTAAAAAAGCATCAAGCTATACATTAAATTTCAAATAATAAACTGAGAAGCTGCAAATCCCTTGTAACAAAAAGTGATTACTAGAAAATAAATATAAAGGGGTTGTGTCACTTCAGCAAGTGGCATTTATCATGTAGAGAAAGTACAAGGCACTTACTAATGTTTTGTTAATATCCATATTGCCTCTTTTGCTGGCTTGATTCATTTTTCCATCACATTATACACTGCTCATTTTCATGGTTATGACCACCCTGCAATCCAGTAGTGATGGTCATGCTTGCACACTAGAGGAAAAAGCACCAGCTTATGTGAGCGCCCCCAGTCCTGGCCACCAGAGAGGCTAGCTCTTTTTCGGATAGTGTGCAAGCACGACCACTACTGCTAGATTGCACGTTGGTCGTAACCATGGAAACAGCCAGCAAAGAAAGCAATATGGATAAAACAATACATTAGAAAGTGGCTCGTATTAACGTTCTCTACATGTTAAATACCACTTGCTGAAGTGACACAACCCCTTTAACCCCTTCACGCTATTTGACGGGTATACCCGTCATGGAGCAGTTTTATTTAGCGCTTTAACGAGTATACACGTCATGGCATTAACCTGTCACCATGTCTGCAGACATGGTGACAGCGCTGAGACCCCAGCTGTTACACACAGCCAGGGATCTCAGCTAACCAGCTCCCGGACCAATGAGGGCGGTCCTGGGCCGGCGATCGCTCTGATTGGCTAGTCAGTACAGACTAGCCAATCAGAGGATTCTAATGCTGGGTAAAAGGTTCTGATCCCCGGAGTCCTTGACTGAGGAGATCAGAACCTTCTAAAATGTATGTAGCATACCCCCAGTCCCCCCCCCCCCTTGCAGCCCTCAATGTGCCTCCTTTATATAGATTGCCCTTCATTTTCAGGATGGCCGAGCGGCTAGCAGAGTGTCAGCACACAGCTGACACTGTGCTTGAAACGGCTGACATCTGTGCTGGCACAGATGTCAGCCGTTTAACCCCTTCCATGCCAAAGTCCATAGGGACCGTTATATCAAAGGGGTTAACAGGGAGGGAGCTCCCTCCCTCTCCGAACGGGATGCTTCTCCGCTGTTGCAGCCACCCGATACATGACGGGATTACAGAGGGAGGGCGTTCCCTCCCTCCCCCATCAGCCACTGCTCTGTTGTGGCAACGGCCGATGGTTACCATGGCACAGGCTTCCGGCTTGCCATGGTATAGCAGATCAAGCTTCTGCTAAAGACAGCAGCAGCCTGATCAGGCTAAGTGTAAATTCACAATACATTACAGTACACTATATGGTGTACTGTAGTGTATTATATAGGCATCAGACCCACTGAATCTTCAAGAACCAAGTGCGTCTGGGTCAAAAAAATGTAATAAAAAGTGAAATAAAAATGTAATTTCTTCTTATAGTCACACATTTATCACGGATTAAAAAAATAAATAAAAATACACTACACATGTTTGATATCATCGCGTCTGTAAAGACCTGATTTATAAAACGGTCATGTTACTTTCCCGGCACGTTTAACACCGTAAAAAATAAAAATAAAAACTATGATGAAATAAAAATTTTGCCCATCTCAATTCCCAAAAAAAGGTAATAAAAGTCGTATGTATGCCAACATGTTACCAATCAACCATCACCACATCCCACAAAAAAATTATCCCCTACATGAGACAATCGCCCAAAAAATTTAAAAATAGAATATGGAGACACTAAAACATTTTTTTTTTAAATGCTTATATTGTGCTAAAGTGAAATAAATAAAAAAAAGTATACATATTATGTATCGCCACGTCTGTAAGAACCTGCTCTATAAAAATTTCACAAGACCTAACCCCTCAGGTGAACACCGTAAAAAAAATAAAAAAACGGTGTAAAAAAAGTCATTTTTTGTCACCTTGCATCACAAAAAGTGTAATACCAAGCGATCAAAAAGGCGTAAGCCCCCCAAAATAGTGCCAATCAAACTACCATCTCATCTCTCAAAAAATGAGTTCCTACAAAAGACAGTCGCCCCCCCAAAAAAAAAATATGGCTTTCAGAATAAGGAGAAACAAAAAAATATTTTTTTTCAAAAATGTTTTATCATGTAAAACTGAAATTAACAACTAAAAAAGTAGTCATATTTGGTATTGTCGCATCTGTAAAAACCTGCTATATAAAATTACCACATGATCTAACCTGTCAGATGAACATTGTAAATAACAAAAAATAAAAACGGTGCCAAAACAGCTATTTTTTGTTACCTTGCCTCACAAAAAGTGTAATATAGAGCAACCAAAAATCATATGTACCCTAAAATAGTACCAACAAAACTGCCACCTTATCCCCTACTTTCCAAACTGGGGTCTTTTTTTGGGAGTTTCTACACTAGGGGTGCATCAGGGGTTCTTCAAATGTGACATGGCAGCTTAAAATGATCTCAGTAAAATCTACCCTCCATAAACCATATGGCGTTCCTTTCCTTCAGTGCCATGCCATGTGCCCTTACAGCAGTTTACGACCACATATGGGAAGTTTCTGTAAACTACAGAATCAGGGCAATAACTATTGAGTTTTGTTTGACTGTTAACCCTTGCTTTGTTAGCAAAAATATTGTTTAAAATTGAAAATTTGCCCAAAAAAGTGAAATTCTGAAATTTTATCTCCATTTTCCATTAATTCTTGTGGAACACCTAAAGGGTTAACAAAGTTTGTAAAATCAGTTTTGAATACCTTGAGGGGTGTAGTTTCTAAAATTGGGTAATTTATGGGGGGGTTGTAAGCCCCACAAAATGACTTCAGACCTCAACTGGTCCTTAAAAAGTGGGTTTTGGAAATTTTCTTAAAAAATGTAAGATTTGCTTTTAAACTTCTAAACCTTATAACGTCCCAAAAAATGAAAATCTAATTTAAAAATGACCCAAACATGTAGACATATGGGAAATGTAAAGGAATAGATATTTTGGGAGGTATCACTATCTGGTTTAACCACTTCAGCCCCCTAGCTTAAACACCCTTAATGACCAGACCACTTTTTACAATTCTGCACTACACTACTTTCACGGTTTATCGCTCGGTCATACAACTTACCACCCAAATGAATTTTACCACCTTTTCTTCTCACTAATAGAGCTTTCATTTGGTGGTATTTCATTGTTGCTGACATTTTTACTTTTTTTGATATTAATAAAAAATTACCGACATTTTTGCAAAAAAATGACATTTTTCGCTTTCTGTTGTAATTTTTTTTTAAAACTACATTTTTATATAAATTTTTCTCTAAATTTATTGTTCTACATGTCTTTGTTAAAAAAAATGCAATAAGTGCAATATATTTATTGGTTTGGGTAAAGGTTATAGCGTTTACAAACTATGGAGCTCTGACTTTCTGAGCACCTGTCATGTTTCTTCAGGTGCTAGAATGCCAGGATAGTATAAATACCCCCCAAATGACACCATTTTAGAAAGAAGACACCCCAAAGTATTCGCGGAGGGGCATGGTTAGTTCATGTACGATTTCATTTTTTTTTCACAAGTTAGCGTAAAATGACACTTTGAGGAAAAATAAATAAATAATAAAGTTTCCATTTCTGCTAACTTCTGGCAAAAAAAAAAAAATCTCCCACAGACTCACTATGCCCCTCAGTGAATACCTTGGGGTGTCTACTTTCCGAAATGGGTTCATTTGTGCGGTGTGTTTACTGTTCTGGAATTTTGGGCGGGGCTAAATTGTGAGCAACCCTGTAAGGCCTAAAGGTACTCGTTGAACTTTACGCCCCTTTACGCACCTAGGCTGCAAAAAAGTGGCACACGTGGTATCGCCGTACTCAGAAGAAGTAGGGCAATGTGTTTTGGGGTGTATTTTTACATATACCCATGCTGGGTGAGAGAAATATCTCTGTAAATTGACAACTTTGTATAAAAAAAAATTAAAAAGTTGTCATTTACAGAGATATTTCTCACACCCAGCATGGGTATATGTAAAAATACACCCCAAAACACATTGCCCTACGATACCACTAGTGATGAGCGGCAGGTGCAATATTCGATAGAATATTCGTCGAAATCGAATATTCGTCATTATTCTAGTTATTGCGATTAATATGCGATTTAAATAATCGTGTTTTGCGATTTTAACTTAAGGCTACTTTCCTATTGGTTTGATATCTAGAATTATAGCGAAGATGACGGATATATTCGTCATATTCCTCAAAACGAAGATAACGAAGTATTCTCCATCTTCGTTTTAGCTACCTATTCGTCAACTTCGCTAATTCTAGCAATCAAATAGGAGGGTTGACTATAGAGACAGCTGTGTTTAATTCGCTATGCGATTATATTACTTTGCTTTTTTTTTAAATAAATATAATAATTATATTACTTGATAATTATTATAATTATTATATTTATTAAAAAATATATATAATATAATCGCATAGTGAATTAAACACAGCTGTCTCTATAGTCAACCTTCCTATTTGATTGCTAGAATTAGCGAAGTTGATGAATAGGTAGCTAAAACGAAGATGGAGAATACTTCGTTATCTTCGTTTTGAATAATATGACGAATACATTCATCATATTCGCTAATTCTACCAAGCCAACCATACTCATGGAGCGTCCCCATCACAATGGGAACGTCTCCATACTAAAGTGTACTGTCGGATTTGAGAATTACATTGAAATCGCAATGCGATTAATATAACTTGAATTAATCGCATTGCGATTTCTACTTAGACCTGGTTTACTATGGTTGGCTTGGTAGAATTAGCAATTAGGAATTATTCCTCAAAACGAAGATAACAAAGTATTCTCCATCTTCGTTTTAGCAACCATAGTAAACCAGGTCTGTTGAAATCGCAATGCGATTAATTCAAGTTATATTAATCGCATTGCGATTACAACTTAGCACTGCGATCTTACATATTAGGCTAGAATTGACAAATATGGAATATAGCAGCAGTGCTAAGTAGAAATCGCAATGCGATTACTTCAAGTTATATTAATCGCATTGCGATTTCAACTTCTAGCTGGGTTTATAATGGGTCAGCTTGATATAATTAACGAAGTTAACGAATATGGAATATAGCGGTGCTAATTGAAATCACAATGCGATTAATATAACTTGGAGTAATCGCATTGCGATTTCTACTTAGCACTGCTGCTATATTCCATATTCGTTAATTCTAGCCTAATATGTAAGATAGCAGTGCACTGCTAAGTTATAATCGCAATGCGATTAATATAACTTGAATTAATCGCATTGCAATTTCAACATAATTCTCAAATCCGACAGTACATTTTAGTATATGGAGACGTTCCCATGGTGATGGGACACTCCATGAGCACGGAAGTCGGCAGAAGCGGCAACGGGCACTGACTGGAGCAGCCAGGAAGCCAGGAAACCTCAGGACAGGTAAGAACTACTTTTGGGAAGTGGGAAAGAAAAAAAAAAAACAAAAAAAAAACCTAATATTCGAAATAGCGAATTTATAGCGCTATATTCGAAATATTCGCGAATTAGCGAAGTGCCGATATTCGCTAAAAAAATTCTCTATTTGAATATTCGCGCTCAACACTAGATACCACATAAGTGACACTTTTTTGCAGCCAAGATGCGCAAAGGGGCCCAAATTCCAATGAGTACCTTTAGGATTTCACAGGGCATTTTTACGCATTTGGATTCCAAACTACTTCTCACGCATTAGGGGCCCCTAAAATGCCAGGGCAGTATAAATACCCCACAATTGACCACATTTTAAAAAGAAGACACCCCAAGGTATTTCGTGAGGGGTATGGTGAGTTCATGTAAAATTTTATTTTTTGGCACAAGTTAGTGGAATATGAGACTTTGTAAGAAAAAAAAAAAAAAAAAGTCAATTTCCGCTAACTTGCCATGCCCCTCACGGAATACCTTGGGGTGTCTTCTTTCCAAAATGGGGTCACATGTGGGTTATTTATACTGCCCTGGCATTTTAGGGGCCCTAAAGCGTGAGAAGAAGTCTGGAATCCAAATGCGTAAAATTTTTATACAAAGTTGTCAATTTAGTGAGATATTTCACTCAACCAGCATGGGTATATGTAAAAATCCACCCCAAAACACACTGCCCTACTTCTTCTGAGTACGGCGATACCACGTGTGACACTTTTTTGCAGCCAAGATGCGCAAAGGGGCCCTAATTCCAATGAGTACCTTTTAGAAGGGCATTTTTAAGCATTTGGATTCCAGACTTCTTCTCACGCTTTAGGGCCCCTAAAATGCCAGGGCAGTATAAATACCCCACATGTGACCCCATTTTTTTTTTGGCACAAGTTAGCGGAAATTGACTTTCTTTTTTTTTCTCACAAAGTCTCCCTTTCCGCTAACTTGTGACAATAAGTTCAATCTTTCATGGACTCAATATGCCCCTCAGCGAATACCTTGGGGTGTCTTCTTTCCAAAGGGGGGGTCACATGTGAGGTGTTTGTACTGCCCTGGCATTTGAGGGTCTCCGCAATCATTACATGTATGGCCAGCATTAGGAGTTTCTTCTATTCTCCTTATATTGAGCATACAGGTAATCAGATATGTTTTTTCCGTTCAGCCTCTGGGCTGAAAAAAAAATGAACGGCACAGATTTCTTCATTTGCATCTATCAATGTGGATGAAAAAATCTCTGCCAAAAAATGTGCAAAAAATAAAAAAGAGGGGAAAGGACATAGGAGTGCTTGCGAAGTAAGGCCCCATTCACACGTCCGCAAAAATGTCCACATCTATTCTGCAATTCTGCGGAATAGATGCGGACCCATTCAGTGTGAATGGGGCTGGTGGTGATGCGAAGAGCACACTATGCACACATATAATATAAATAAAAATGAAATATTTTGGCTCAAATTTACCTCTGTCATGAAGTACAATATGTGGCGAGAAAATAATCTCGGAATGGCTTGGATGAGTAAAAGTGTTTTAAAGTGGTCACCACATAAAGTGACACATGTCAGATTTTCAAAAAATGGCCTGGCCCTAACCCTGGGTTCACACCTGAGCGTTTCTGAGACGCGCGTTTTAGTCGCGTGTATTACAGCGCGTTTTTGCAAATAGGAAACGCGCGTTCGTGACTTTGGAGACCAATTGAAAAAGGCATATCTACACTTTAACGCGTGTTAAACGCGCGTTTTACGCGCGTTCCCATTGAAGTCTATGGGTGCAAACGCGCGACAAAACGCCCCAAAGAAGCTCAAGAACTTCTTTGAGCGTAGGGCGTTTTACAGCGCGTTCAAACGCGCTGTAAAACGCTCAGGTGAGAACCTTGCCCATAGGGAAACATAAGTTTTCTCCTGATGAGCGTTTTACAGCGCGTTCGAACGCGCTGCAAAAACGCGCAAGTGTGAACTGAGGGTTAAGGTGAAAAATGGTCCGGTCCTGAAGGGGTTAAAGCATCACTGAGTTCCAACAAACTTTGACTTGATCAATAGTACAGCATATACATGAGGAATAACATGTTTGGCCATTATATCATTTGTATCTGACATTTTTAGCAGTTGTCCTATGTGCTTGCTGGATATATGGTTTGCAGTTCTCTTAGACATGGTGAGTGTAGACTAGTTGCAATCCACTGCACACCTAGAAAGAACTTCCTTCCTAACCTTCTCATACTCAGAAGCCGCCCCAGGATAACTGAGGACATTAAATAAAACTAATCACTTGTACTATTGTAAATGAAGAACTTCTGCTAAGGTATATCCTTCAATGTAGCTGTGCAGTCTTTTTTTTTCTGTGCCTTTTTTTCTTATTTTCTGTCCTTTTTTTGCAGCTCCTGCTCACTCCTCCCCCTCCCCTTTCCATGGACTTCCAATGACAGGTATATTAAACATAATAAATAAAACATGTTACAAAGTTTCATGTGGTCACTTTTACTACTGAATTATGCAAAGCAGTATGAAAAGTTAGTGACCATTTAAGTCTTGAATCTGTACCTTGAGTTTAGAAAGGTGTCCCAACTCTTTAGCAGCATTAATGATGAGATGAGTCCCCTGTTGAGTAACAAGAACCAGAATTGTTACGCAGAATATTGGAGACTGACCATGCAATGTAAATTATTAGTATGCAATACGTTATTTCCATATATAACATATTTTTAGCCTCTGTATTTCCCTTTCTTTGTGTGTGTGGTCTGGATTCCCAAATATAATACTATTATCCCATGAAACCCATAAACATTTGTATACACTGTTTGTGTTATGAAATACAATACTTTATCCTGCAATCCTGAAATTAAATGGAGTGCCAGTCAGACATGTGTTTATGTAGAACAAGAAGAATACAGCCTATTATATTTTAGCTCAGAAACTTGCCTATACCCTTCTAATAAGGCGGTCAACGTTTGTTTAAGACACGTTTTGTACATATGTTTTATACTAGTACTAGTAGTTCTGACACATCCTTTCTTAGAACTCTGCATCTGTTATTCCTTCTGGAAATAAATGTATACATTGTCAGCTAGGTGTTACCATTCACACTGTCAATGGCACTAAATAGTCTGGCACTGACAGTCATTACTGATGGGACATAATGTGGAGGGACACCCCTAAGGCCCCTTTCACAAGGGCGAGTTTTCCGCGCGGGTGCAATGCGTGAGGAGGACGCATTGCACCCACACTGAATCCGGACCCATTAATTTCTATGGGGCTATGCACATGAGCGGTGATTTTCACGCATCACTTCTGCGTTGCGTGAAAATCGCAGCATGCTCTATATTGTGCGTTTTTCACGCAATGCAGGCCCCATAGAAGTGAATGGGGCTGCAGGAAAATCGCATGCATCCGCAAGCAAGTGCGGATGCGTTGCGATTTTCCTGCATGGTTGCTTAGCAACGAGACCCGATCTTTATTATTTTCCCTTATAACATGGTTATAAGGGGAAATAATAGCATTCTTAATAAAGAATGCATTGTAAAATGAAGAGGAAGGGGTTAAAAATAATAAAAGTTAATTTACCTTAGCCACTTGATCGCGTAGTTGCGATCTGTCCTCTCTTTCCCAGCATTATTACCATGGTGATGGACCATGTGATTGGACCATGTGATGTGACGTCATCACAGGTCCTTTAGTTCTTAGCTGATGCTGGGAAAGAGAAGACAGATCGCAACTACGCGATCAAGTGGCTAAGGTAAGTTAACTTTTATTATTTTTAACCCCTTCCTCTTCATTTTACAATGCATTCTTTATTAAGGTATCTAATACACCCTTTAGCGCTACTTATCTTGGAGCTAATAATCCAATTATGGCATGTCTATGCATAGTCTCTATTATAAATCACTCATGAAAATGTAAAACAACATTGCACTGTATAACCGTATGTTTATCATTCCTTATACTGGAGAATAGGACATTGGGGCAATACATAACATTCATCGTTCTTTTATAAACCTTCAATAGGAGAATTATCCTTTAATAATTTCTGATCATTTTTTACTAGAATATCATCAACTTCAGTTTGGCGTACACAGCTTGATTGTACACTAAAGACATCACAGTTGCGGATCACACATAATAAGGCAAACGTTTAGGACACATGTCACAAGGCAGATTGTACAGAGAGACATAAATAAAAGGGAAGAGTGCAGAAAGACAGACACACACACAGTGTCCTTACATCTGCATGGTACGGCAGCTTCACCCTGCTCTGGAGAGAGAAGTGTGAGATTAAAATATGAGTGTGGGTGTGAAAAGACAGCCACACAAGAACAACCATTTTATGTCTAAATACAACACAGCTACATACACATTTCACAAATCCATAGCAAATATGCATTCATTAGCTTCTGTATATAAAATATTCAGCATCACTTGGGAACATGGCGGGGTAATTAGGCAAATATCAACTATCATATCAATGTAAGTACAGGGCACAGCTCCTGACAGGTTTTAATGCTGATACACTATTTGTGTTGCACAGAACTGGCAGGTTATATATGCTATGTTTCATTAACTATATAACTTTGCAATACACAAGACTGGAGGGTCTCTGCATACATGTTTACCTTCTCTAGCCCTTTGCCATGTTTTCTCAGTAGCGTCCCCTGCAGAAACATGTCACAATCGGTCACTGCTTTGGAGCAAGCATTTTTATGGCAGTTAAGTGTTTGACTAAGGCTACTTTCACACTTGCGTTTTGTGCGGATCCGTCATGGACGTATTCGTTCACATAATACGACCACCTTTATCCGTTCAGAATGGATCCATTTGTATTATCTTTAACATAGCCAATACGGATCCGTCTTGAACACCATTGAAAAAGTCAGTGTGGGACTGATCCGCTTTCTATTGTGCCAGATTGTGTCAGTTTGGCTCAGTTTCGTCAGACGGACACCAAAAGGCTGCAAGCAGCGTTTTGATGTCCGTCTCCAAAGCGGAATGGAGACTGAACTGATGCAAACTGATGCATTCTGAGCGGATCCATTCAGAATGCATTAGGGCAAAACTGATCCGTTTTGGACTGATTGTTAGAGTCCTGAGCGGATTTCACAAACGGAAAGCCAAAACGTGAGTGTGAAAGTAGACTTAGTAAGCAAGTGGATAGGTTGTTGTTTTAAGGTTTGTTACATTTCATTTTGAATATATGTAATATATGGTGTGGGCAGGGGTATATGAGTTTTGGCATTATTTTTATACACATCTGTTTATATTTTCATTTCAGCAACACTGAATTGAAACAAACATCATCCATACATAAGACACCACAATATAATATTAACTGCAGGGTATGCACAAAATGGACAGTAAAGCAAGAGCAATACTAACACATGGGTAAGGGTGAGAGACATGATGAATCAAGAAGACTACGCTCAGCACTGGTTGAACTAGATTTTAACATAAGTATATGATTCAATATAGGCAGTAAACATGATTGCTTTATGTCAGTGGTATTCAACCTATGCCTGTGACTCTCAAGCAATGCTGGAAGTTATAGTACTACAACAGCTGATGTGCCATATGTTAATACTTTCATACACTTTGACTGTGGCTGCCAAAATCATTTCCTCTCAATGTTGTACAATACTGGCAGTTTTAACATGAGTAAAGGTACTCTTCTCTAAAGCAAAAATATGTATATCTTTTATCATATGTGTAAATTAATAAATATATATATATATAAATATATATTTTAGAGGTGTTTATTCTTTGATTGCTGGTGTTAGATAATATTCCATTTGCAAATGGCTCCATGGTGGGCATAAAGCATTAGTCTAGACCTGTGATGGCTAACCTCTGGCCAGTGGCGTAACTAGAAATGACTGGGCCCAACAGCAAATTTTGAATCGGACCCCCTCTCCCAGTAATTTTTTCACAACCCCTTTCTTTCATGCCGCCCCCTTTCCTGTGGCTAGTAAAGATCACTCTCTCAGACCAGGCCCAGCAGCTGTTCCATCCGTTTTCTAGACTGTCTATACTGCCACTGTATATCATTTCATTGTGTAATAATGTTGAGGGGCCCTGACAAAATCTTATAGTACTTCTCCTCCTCTTGGATGGGCTCCTTCTGGGTCAGGGCCCCAAAGCAGCCGCTTCCCCTATAGTTACGCCCCTGCCTCTGGCACTCCGGCTGTGGTAAAACTACAACTCCCAAGATGCACACTTGCTTGGCTGTTCTCAGAACTTCATAGAAATGAATGTAGCATGCTGGGAGTCATAGTTTCACTACAGCTGGAGTGCCGGAGGTTAGCCATCACTGGCTAAGTTGTATGACATAAGACTGTAAAAGACAAAAATAATCATCAGAAATTAGTTGCAACATTTGGTAGTCTGTATGCCTGAACAGAAATCTGGCATAGAAGATGATAAATGTGGCAGCTGCTGGTCGTGCCCCTCCCCCACTCCTTTTTTGGGAAAGTGGTGAGGCTGGCAGAGAAATAGCATTTGCACAAATCCACCCCACAGTCCCCTGCTATGGAACTTCAGAACTTCTTCATGCTGCCATATGATGCTCCTTTTCCCCTAGAAGCAATGTTACTAGGGAAAATACCTTCGTAATGCTGCATGTGATGGAATATGCCAATATATTTTTGTGAAACCTTACAGAATTTATCAGAAAAAAAAAAATTTAAGTGTCCCTCTTTTGGAGGAATAGTCCCTGTTTTTGACCAAAGTCCCTCTGTCCCTCTTTGATCCTTAAATGTCCCTCTGTTTGACCTGGGAAATAAATGCATAAATGTGCATTAATAAATTTACTAAATTGCTCCTTACTAAAGTGTCTGTATGGTTTCTACCTGTATATTAGACCATAACGTCATTATTTTGTGCAATTTGGACTAGGGGTGGGTGATATGGCCTAAAATTTATATTGCGATATAATATGAAGCATGTGCGATATATATTTTCTATATTGGAGGGGAGGGGGGGGTTGTTAAACTTTTTTTTTTCTTTTTCCCTTCAACTTTTTATTTAATAACTATTTAGCCTCCTTAGGGGCTAGACCCCTTGTCCTATTCACCCTGGGACTTGACACTGCCCCTGCTGCCATGTGCTCTCTGCACACAGTAGCAGGGAGCTGACCATAGCAGCCAGGACATCAGTAGCATCCTGGCTGCCATGGTAACCGATCAGAGCCCCAGGATTACACTGCTGGGGCTCCAATCATAACTGCCACTGTCACCAATAATCGGGGGGGGGGGACCCAAATAGAGGAACTTATACTCACCTAGCAGATCCGCAGCTGCTGCAGTTCTGACGGAGTCAGTAATTATGCTTTGGGCGGAGTTAGAGGCATTGGAAGATATGATGTAGATGTACAGTAAAGCCCTAGGCATCTCAATAGGTATTCTATTATGGCTTCTTACAACAAAAAGCCATAATTGGGTGGTGTGCAGGAGGCCCAAGGATTGGCTAAACAAAAATTTTGTATACTGCAAAACAAAAGAAAAATTCATGGTTGCCACGATCCTCACTGAGAGACGACACACAGGATAGTCTGGTGCTCAATGTAATAGCAAAAGTCCAGTATAAATCAGTAACAGAAGAAATCCAAGCACATGGACTCACCATATAAATCTTCTTTTATTTCAGTGTGCACATGTAAAAAGACAGGAGAGTGATATGGGAGAACCTTTAGCCCATGGCTGTATCGCGTCTCAGATGATTACTCAAGGCCTTGAGAAAGCTTCTGTGCCAAGAAACGGCGGTAGCCCGTAGGTCGAATGCTGTCCCATATCCTTCTCCCGTCTTTCTGAAATAAAGAAGGATTTTTATGGTGAGTGCATTTTGTATACTCTTCTTTCCTTACTAGTTTGAGTTGCTACAATCTTAAGCATTTGGCTAGGTTTGCTTTTTGATTTTCCATATAACTGTTTAAAATCCTTACTGCTATTACAAATACTATTTTGGATCTTCAGTATGATTTATCCTTTAGCATTAAATAAAAAGGAAATGTCTACTTTTTAATTTTGAAAAGTTTCTGTGAATCAGGTGCGTTTCTGATTTCTGAGCATCATTTTAGCACTATGTAAAATTGTATTTCCCAACTACCAGTTACCATGCTGCCACCTCTGCTATCTCTTCAACTGCTGCACCCTCTTAACTTTGATTGACAGGGACAGACAGTGTATATATGATCACACCTGGCCCTATCAAAGTGGAGAGACCGAGGCCAATGCAGAGAGATAGGCGCATCTAGGTTTAACAGCACCCGGACCATGTCCATGACCGTGACCAGCGGTAATGCTGATCGCAGACTTTTAACCCTTCAGATGCCGTAGTCAAACATGACCACAGCATCTGTACTAGTTAAAACTCAGAAGTGTGTGCTTCAGTGTGTGCTCTGGCTCCCCCCGGCGAGGATCAGGGTAGCCAGATGCAGTGTGCATCAGCCTCTGTCCTTCTCAGTGACAAGCCCTGTGGCAGGGCTCCATATGATTACATTGCATTTCTCAAACACTCCAATGCTAATGCATCTGATAATTGCTTGTTACAGTTTCCCACGGGAACTATAAAAAAAATATTATTCATATCACCCCTTTTCCCCAAAATGAAAATAAAAATAGATAAACAATTAAAAAAACACATCATGGACATTGCTGCGTGCAAAAACACCCATACTATTTAAATATAAAAATATCTATCCCATACAGAAAAATGGAAAAAAGTCAAAATGGCCGTTTTGTTCGCTTCACCTCCCACAAAAAATTATATGAAAAGTGATTAAAAAGTCATACACATCCCAGAAGAAAAAGTACAAATTGCGCCACAAAAATTAATCCTCACACAGTTCCGTAAACAAAACTACAAAAAAGTTATAGGGGTTAGAATATGGTGACAAAAATAAAATGATTTTTTCAAGGTTTTTTCAGTATTAAAACGAATTAAAAACTATACATATGTGGTATTGCCATAATTGTACTGACCTGAAGAATGAAACATGTTAGTTATGCCATATAGGGAATGGCGTAAAAGCAAAACCCATAATACTTAAAATCAAATACTTTGCGGTTCAATTTGAAAACCCATAAAACTTTTGCGGAAATTAATTTTTTTTTTCTAACTTCAGTTTACACAGGGGCTCGGGGACTGCCATGCTTGTGATCACTGGGGGTCCCAGTGGTTGGACCCCCAGCAATTGTACATTTGTCACCTATACTGTTAATGAGAAAAATCTCTTTCAATGGAGATCTGACTAATAGCGTATGTACAAAGTAAGGATGAGCGAACCATTTTGGACCAAACCGAGTTCGGTCTGACCTTTACTTTTTTTCAGACGGCAGATGAACCCGAATATTTCTGGGTTAGTTTTGGAAGAATCCACTATAACGGTGTGTAGCTGCACTTGGCGGCGGGGAAAAAGCACTAAGGAGGAAGAAGAAGGGGTTCTAAGGGGTGATAAGAAGTGAGGAGGGGGGAGGGTACTTTCCTTGTTTGGCCCCCAGGCTGACAGAAAACCTGGATGAGAAAGAGGGTGGTTGGATGTTAAGGTGTTTTTCAGAAGAACGATCTAACACTGGGTTCAGACCTGAGCGTTTAGAAGCCTAGCGTTTTCAGAGCGTTCAAGACTGGCGTGTAGGTGCATTTTTTCAAGCGTTTTGGTAAATAGTGTAGGCGCGTTTGACGCGCGTTTATGTGATTGACTGCATAGTTGGCCAATGATCAATGATATAGTTTGGCCAATCTGAGTGCTTTAGAGGTGTGACATTCCTTGCAAACTTTGTAAAACGCGCATCCATAGGCGCGTTTTACGCTGCACAAACGCCCGAACAACACGCCTATGGCGTTTCCCATTGAAGTCTATTGGAACCAAACGCTGGATAAACGCCCGAATTAACGCGAACATACTTGCCTATGCGTCGGACGTTTATAGGCGCCTACGAACGCGCATTAAAACGCTCAAGTGTGAACCACCTCCATTGGAATGCATGGTTCCTGTACTGTTGTGCGTTTTTTTGCGCGTTCGAAAGCGGCGTTTTACGCGAAAGTGTGAACTGAGTGTTAGGGAGCCAGGGACAGTCAGAAATCAATGAGGAACAGTCCAAAATCAATCAAGCTTATTGCCATGGAAAGTAAAGGGAAATAAGACGAATTGTGTGTGTTGTGTTAAATAGGGACAGGCAGGGTAGACCAGCAGAGCAGCTGGAAGAGAGAGAGGGAGAGAGAATACAGGAGCTGTGGCTGGCTGTGACTGCTATCAGAAGTGTAGGCGCTACAGTGCAGACCTTAAAAGCAGGTGCCTGTATTCAAATACTTTGCGGTTCAATTTGAAAACCCATAAAACTTTTTTTTTTCTAACTTTTTTCTCCCATTTAGAATTATTTTCCAGCTCCCCACTACAACGTATGCAATAGTAAATGGTGGAATTACATAGAAAGTACAACTTGTCCTGCAAAAACACAAGCCCTCACGCTGGGTTCACACCTGAGCGTTTTACAGTGCGTTCCTACGCGCTCTAAAACGCTCAACAGGCGAAAACCCATGTTTCCCTATGGGCATGGTTCCCACCTGAGCGTTTTACAGCGCGTACGAACGCGCTGTAAAACGCCCTATTCCGAAAGAAGTATAGGAGCTTCTTTGGGGCGTATTGTCATGCGTATTGTGATTGACGCCACAGTGGTAAAACGTGCGTATCAAGTACGCGCAAGTGTGAACCCAGTGTCATATGGCTATGTAAACGAAAAAATAAAAAAGTTATGGCCCCAGAAAAGCAGGGAGTATAAAACAAAAACACAAAAACCTCTGGTGCTGAAAGGGTTAAGGAGACAATATAATTATGCTGCATTTTTCTAAATTATTAGGGGATCTCAATATGAAGGGTACAGCATAATTGAGACAAGGTCTCTAGATGTCTCTGCAAAACATACTCCATATTGTTTGGGTACTTTAGGGCTTTTGCTATAGGAAAATTAGGCAAACACAATCTAATTTAATTTAGATTTTTGTTCAACCATTATGAACATATAAAATAATTGTCAAAGGTGTTTTATGACCTAAAGACATTTATAGGGTACCCAGCCTACCTCGCATCTCGCATAAACTATAATGGAAAGTGATTAAACAAATGCAGCCACTTCTCCTCTAGCAACAAGGGAATGAACCACCCAACTGCAGTCAATACTGATTGGGGTTCCAGAGGTCGCAAACCTATAGACCTATAGATCACATTTATAACACAAGTAACACATACTGTACATAAAATCTCACTGCCTGATTTATTTCAGATTTTTTATTTGGAGTTAGTTTATAGTAGACCCTACAACAGATCTTTGACTAGATATCCCTAATAATGGAAATATATAAACATACCTACACTACACTGTACAAGAGATAAAAAAGAGGTCGGAGCTATGGCGCAGCACGGCAGTGCACAGCCGGAGATCTCCGGACTAAGTACTGCAGGTCCGACTTTTTAGTCCAGCGATCACTGCCGTGCACTGCAGTGCTGTACCGTAGCTCCGCCCCCCACCCCCATTATAGTCAATGGGGACGGAGCAGCAGCACGGCAGCACACGGGTACTTGCGGCATGGCGGATCCGGCTGGCTGTTCACCCGCCGGAACAGCCTGCCGGATAGCTATGACGCTAGTGTGAAAGTACCCTTAACACCCAAGGTGCAGCAGCAATCTACCTGTGTATATAAACAAGAAACTGAGTTTGTCAAGCCTCAATTGTCCGTTTCTGTTTATTTATTTTCCACATGGTTGCAATTAAAATATTTTTTGGGGGGGCCATTTTAATTAAGCTGCATATATACATGATCACAGCATCAATGCCAACATTTTCACACCTCCAGATGATTCAAATGAATAGACCTCACCTTCCAGCCAGTGCCCCATCTTGCCACTGTTGCCGCAGAAGATGCCTACCATCACATTCTGCTGCGGCCTGCATCAAGCCACTAATGCCACTTTCTAACCATCACGTTCTGTCCAACTGCTTCTGAGGCCTGCATCATGCCACTTATACCAATTTCCAACCATCATATTCTGTAGGGCTGCTGCTGCCCCAATTATGCTGCTATTATGCCACTGCTGTGACCTGCCTACCATCATCTTCCGTAAGGCTGCTGCTGCCTTTCTGCCAACATATACCATATGGCTGCTGGTGCTCCTAGTTGTTAATCCCCCACTGCCACCACCACTAACGCAAAGCATCTGCCACCAATATCACTACTACTACAATGATTACTAATACTACGACTACCCATAGACAGGCTTGTATATTCAATTCTAGAAATTAGCGAATTTTTCAAAAATTTGATTAAGCCGGTTCGCTGAATTTTCTGAAAAAAATTTGGTTCGATCCGAATTTATTTTCAGCAAATCACATTAAAAACGGCCATTTCCTTTATAGTGGTGTAGAACCCTGTGCCTTGCAATAACATGCATAGGGAGTCTGCTGTGGTAGTGAAAAAATACTGTGAGTCGGTAAGACATGCAGATGACATTTGTCGCTCTTAGAATCACTGCACACTTCACTTATTTGGGCAGTCAAGGGGCCCAAACTGACCAAATATCTCAAGTACATATGAACTCAGCCTTACAGGTCGATGTTAGCGCCAAGAAGAAGAGCACTCCTTTTACACAGTCATCAGCTGATTCCACATAGATGTCTACAGAACCTGTTCTATTAAACGCTTATACAAGTAGAGGCCCCCCGACAGAGTGGAGAAGGTGTCAGCAGTAAGTTTGTGCAGATGTCACTGATTATTTTGCCCTTCCTCAAAAATAATAACCCCCAGAAAACAGATCCTGTCTGTTGAGAATCCGCCTTCACTCGGTTAGCATTTGGTCAGTAATCCATCAGTGTTGCTAATGTCAAAAAAAAAAAAGTGGATCCAAAACAGAGATGTCATGTGAATGGAATATTTGTATGTCTTCTGTGTTTTGTACCCACTCCTGCTATTGGCTACCAAATCACAAGCCAATTCTAATGGGACCATACAGGCCTTACAGCTGCTACACAAAACAGGATCCATTGTGCGTTTCATTTTTCCTTCCTTCTGACAGATCAGAAAAAGGGTCAAATAAATGATGATGTCAGCCAGGCCAAAAGGTAAAATAGTGGCCCAGTCATGAAGTGCAGAGGGTGGGAACAGCATGAGAAGTCCACAGAGAGGTCCTATGACATATTGGTGGGCTGGATGCAGCATGAAGAAGCCACAGAGTGGCACAATAACAGAGTGTGGAGGTGGCAGCAGCATCAGGAGGAGGCCACAGAGTGGCAAGGTGACAGTGTGGAGGTGGCATCTGGAGACCACAAAGTGGCAAGGTGACATAGTGTGGAGGTGGCAGCAGCATGAGGAGACCACAGAGTGACAAGTTGACATAGTGTGGAGGTGGCAGCAGCATCAGGAAGCCACAGAATGGTCAAGGTGACATAGTGTGGAGGTGGCAGCAGCATGAGGAGACCACAGAGTGGCAAGTTGACATAGTGAGCATATGGCAGCCAGGGCTGGCACCACCGTTAGGCGAACTAGGCGTTCGCCTAGAGCGCCGGCCTGCTGGGGTCACCCTGGTATGGCTCCCCTGTCTTGGACTGCAGCGCTGGGCGAGCGGCTCTTTAACAGCTCTGGGGGCGGATCAAGGGGGGCCAGGAAGTGGAGGTCCTTCTTAAATATGGCAGAGCAGGCACCTGCTTACCCTGATGGCAGGTGCCTGCTCTGCCAGTAAATTACCGGAGGAGAGGAGGACGGCGGCAAGGGAGGCTGTTCTAGCAGCTCCCCACTCCTCCCTTGCGCACCCTCTATTATGCCAGGAGTTGGAATATGACGTCATTCCGGCCCTGTCATACTAAACAGCGCTCTGAAAGACTGAGGAGCTGCACCACACTTGGCCCCAGGGAGGTGAGTGTTTAAGTGTTTGACTGAGTGTCTGCCTGTGTGTGTCTGTCAGTGAGTGACTGTATGTATGTTAGTGAGTGAGTGTATGTTTGTCTGTCAGTAAATGTCTGTGTGTATGTGTGTCTGTCATTGAGTGTTTGTGTGTGTGTGTATGTCAGTGAGTGAGTATGTCTGTCAGTGTCTGTGTGTGTGTTTTTATCAGTGTGTGTCTGTCAGCGAGTGTATGTGTGTTTGTCAGTGAGTGTCTGTGTGAGTGTATATGTCTGTGGTTGTCTGTCAGTGAGTGAGTCTCTGTCAGTGAGTTTCTGTGTTTCAGTGGGTAGGTGTATGTCTGTCAGTGAGTTTCTGTGTGTGTGTGTCTGTCAGTGAGTGTAAGTCTGTCTGTCAGTGAGTATATGTGTGTCTGTCAGTGAGTATGTCTGTCAGTGAGTATGTCTGTCAGTGAGTGTCTGAGGGAGTGCATGTCCGTCATTGAGTGCGTGTCTGTCTGTCAGTGTGTGTGTTTCTTTCAGTGAGTGAGTGTATGTCCGTCAGTCAGTTTCTGTGTGTGTGTGTGTCAGTGAGTGAGTATGTGTATCAGCATGTCTGTCTGTGAGTGACATGACGGGGCGGCAAAATTCCTTGCACTGGCCCTTGTGGCAGAAGCATCAGGAGGCCCCAGAGTGGCAAGGTGACATAGTGTGGAGGTGCCATCAGCATCAGGAGGCCACAAAGTGGCAAGGTGACATAGTCTGGAGGTGGCAGCAGCATGAGGAGACCACAGAGTGACACGGTGATAGAGTCTGGAGGTGGCAGCAGCATCAGGGGGCCACAGAGTGGCAAGGTGACATAGTGTGGAGGTGGCAGCAGCATGAGAAAACCACAGAGTGGCAAGGTGACATAGTGTGACGGTGGCAGCAGCATCAGGAGGCTGCAGAGCGGCAAGGTGACATAGTGTGGAGGTATCAGCAGCATCAGAAGATCACAAAGTGACCTGGTGACAGAGTGGGGAGGTGGGTGGCAATAACAGTACCCACTGACAATCGTGGGTGTAAGAAGGAGCACTTGGCATTAGATGTGTGGCTTCAGGCGAGTGGCAGCATCAGTATAGTAGCTGGGACAGGTAGCCAGAAGAAACCGGTTTCTTTTGTCAAAGTGTTGGTGTGGCACCATGGATGATCTAGTCTGATGTATCAGGCATTGGTGGGTGGAAATCCCAGGTGATCCACGCCTGATTCATCTTGACAAAAGGTCAGTCTCTGCACATTTTGGGTGGACAGACAAGTTCTTCTTGGGGTAACTATGGCCGGAGCCGCACTTAACACCTGCTCTGATGCCACACTACTGGCCGGGCAGGACAGCTTTTCCAGTCCAGCGGATCTTCAATGTGGGCTGGCAGGGTGCAGTCCAAGTATGCCACCACCTGCTGGTTCAGGTCCTGCTCTATGTCTAGCTGCTAGTGAGTAGTTTCTTCACTAGGCGGGTACAGAAAGCTGATTATAGGCGACTCTAGACTCAGACTACTGCTGCTGGAATTGGTACTGCTTCTGCCACACCACCCCTCCCCAACAGCCATGGCAGTGGAACATGACCACAGAGGGCCAACCGGTCAGACCTGCGTGAGGATGGACGATGGCTCAGATAAGCAGCGACCAACTGACTAAACAGGGTGTTTCTATAGTAGTTCAGTTTGTCATCCCTCTCAGCGAGTTTAAAAAAAGCCCCCATTTTGGACCGGTAGCGAGGGTCCAACAAGGTGGAGAGCCAAAAGTCATCCCTCTGCCGAATGGTGACAATTCGGCTGTCACTATGCAAGTGACTCGGAGGGACTCCCTGCCTCCATCTCCACTGCATACTACCACAGGTTGTCTGGGTCCCCTGCCTCCTCTTCCTCATCGCCCGGTAGCTCCTCTGGCTGCTCCTCCTCTCCGGTCACATGTGTAGAAAAACCACCCATTCGCTACACATTGCTTGTGTTCCAATGTCCTCTGCCTCCTCTTCCAGTTCAGCCCCCACAGGGTTCATGTGGCCTAGAGATCTAGGCGCCACGTTTCCATTTCCCTGACCAGCCAGATTTACTAGCATCTATTCCAGGACATGAAGCAGTGGAATGACATCGTTCATCCCGTAGTCCTGGCGACTGACAAATAAAGTGACCTCCTCAAAGGGCCTGAGCAAACGGCAAGTGTCACGCATGAGCTGTCACTGGCTGACATCGAAGTTACACAGGGGAGTACTCCTGTCCTCTTGGATCATCAAGAAATCGTTTACGGCCTTTCTCTATTCTTATAGTCGGTCCAACATATGGAGGGTGGAAATCCAATGGGTGGAAACGTTGCATATCAGCCTATGTTGGGGGATGCCATTCTGCCGCTGCAGCTCAAGGAGGGTGTGCTTTGCGATGTACGAGTGGCTGAAGTGCATGACAAGTTTCCTGGCCATTTTTAGGATGTCTTGCAGATGGGTGGAAGACTTCAGGAACCGCTTGGCAACCAGATTGATCACGTGTGCCATGCAGGGCGCATGGCTCAACTCTCCTTTACGCATCGCAGACACCATGTTCTTCCTGTTGTCGGTCACCATGGTTCCGATTTTCAGTTGTCATGGAGAAATCCAGGATTCGATTTCTTAGTGATGGACATGGAGCAGTTCCTCCACTGTGTGACTCCGTTCGCCCAGGCAAACAAGGCGCAGAACAGTGTGACACCGCCGTGCCCTGCACATGTGGTATGCTGGAGGGGCACTGTGAATTGTCCCTGTGGAGGCTGAAGACACGGTGGAGGATGAGGAGGCAGAGGCAGACATGGTCTCAGGACCAACGGCGTGAGAACGTGGAGGCGGCATCACCTGGCCAAGTTGCAGGTGTGGCTGTGCAGGAACCACATTCACCCAGCGGCCTGTAAAGGACATGTATTGTCCCTGACCGTAGTTACAGCTCCACATGTTGGTGCTGTCATGCACTTTGGCATACACCGACAGGATCAAGAACTGGCCCACCTTCTGTTCTACGTGTGTGCAGGGCTGTTACTGCCTTTTTGGCAAAGAAATTATGACTTGGGACTCTCCACCTCGGCTCGGCACAAGCCATTAGTTCTCTGAAAGGTTCAGAGTCTACCACTTGCAAAGGGAGGGACTGCAGCACCAGCAACTTGGCCAGGAGTACATTCAGCTTCTGTGCCATTGGGTAAGTGCACGCATACTGTGGTCTCTTGGCAATCGCTTCAGTGATAAATTGCTGACGGAATGACTGATGAGGAGTAGGAGGGCAAGGAGCAGGAGCATCAGGACCAGCAGATGATGGGAAGGACAGACAGCTTCCTTCGGCTGAGGTGGTGCAGCCTTGACTGCCTGAAATTGGCTGCATGCTACTGGGTGATGCAGCAGTTGCTGCGGTTGGCTGGACCACCACATCGGAGCCACGATTTTCCTAGGCCACTTTATGATGACGCTGAATATGTTGACGCAGGGCCGTAGTACCAACATTGTGCCACGCTTCACCTTGTACCCACAGATTCTACGTATGGCCATGTTCACCTCTTCCGACGGCTTAAAAAAAAAAACTGCCACACTGCTGAGTAGGTGATTTTACACCCAACACTACGCACTGACTGACTGCTACCACTACTGCATCCATGAACCCATGCACTACTACTTTCCTGGGCAGGTAGGCTCCTGTGAAGCGGGTGGTCTACCCCGGGGACATTTGATTCCCGGCCTCCCACTGCTGCCACAGCCGCTTACTCTGCTGCAACCTCTGCCGTCGCCAGAATCATTTAGGCCTCTGCCACTCCCCTGTGTAGGGCCTGGCACTTCTCTGTCTGACATACTGCTAGATCAAATAAATAAATAGGAAATTAAAACACCCCAAAAAAGTCTGTAATTTTCTCACTTCACCGCACAACGGCTAATAAGCCCCTTTTTTCCCCCACTAATATACACAAAAAAGGGCTGAAGAACATATAACTGCACCGCTGAGCGGAAAATATATTATTCTTTTGCCACTAATACATGCCACAAATGGCTTAAAAACATATAATTCCACCACTGAACGTCAACTATGTTTTTCTTTTTCAACTTACACGACACAAAAGGATTTAGAACATATAACTGCACAGCTGAACGGCAAATATAGTTTTCTTTTGCCACTAATACACTCCACAAAAGGGCTTTATTATTGAATAATCTTTTCATGCACTTGTAAATCGTTTTTTTAGAACAATGAAGTTTTTTCTAGCACTGTTCTAGCACTGTCCCTAGCGCCTGATGACATCTTTCTCTGCACAAGTACACTGGAAAATGGCAGAATCCAAGATGGCTGAGGCTATTTATAAGGCTGTGACATCACAGTGCTGGCTGCTGATTGGCTGCATGCATGGCATGCATTGGCATGGCATGCAAGGCAGGTGTTCCTGCCTTTCCAGAGTTCCTTGCTCCATGTCCTCACACATGCAGCAGCCATTTTAGGAAAAAATGCTATTCGTTACCATGAGGAAATTTGAATTTGGTGCAAATCGAATTTTTCCTCAAATTTGGAACAAATTCCACTTTGTCAGCTTTGATTCGCTCATCTCTATTCCATGCCATGCTGCTTCTGCTGTTGCTACTATTGCAGCCTCATGCCACTATATCCGTACTTTACTCTTTCCACATTCACAATACACTGTTGCTGCTCCCACGTAAAAGAGAATTTTTTTAGGCTTGTTCAGCCTTGTCCTAACAGATTCCTTGTAAGAGAGAAGCCGGCAAGTGTGCTGTATCTTGACTTTACAGAAATCGAGAACCATTCTTCTGGTGGAGACCAAGACCACTTGGGGTGCATGGTGTTCCAGAGGACAAGGGAAGACCACACAATAGCTCCCTCTATTGAAGATGAGGCCTTCTTAAACATAATGGATCAAGGATTCTTCAAGGATAAAACCAACACCTGGCTTGCACCACTGCCTTTCAAGACACAGAGACGCCGTCTTCCCAACAACAGGGATCAAGCCTTTAAACGCTTCTGTTCATTCAAGCACAACTTTCAGAAAAGACCAGAGATGATGGAACATTTCTTCTTGTTCATGAACAAGATTTTGGAGAACAGTCATGCAGAAGTAGCTCCACCAATAAAAGAAAAAGAAGAATGCTGGCATCTACCAATCTTTGGCGTTCTTTTGACATGACCAGACCTCAATAATACACTTCTCGGTTTCCTTATCAGATTCCATAAAGAATCCATCGCTGTAGTTGCAGACATACAACAAATGTTTTATTGTTTCCTAGTTAAAGAAGAGCATAGGAATTTCTTGAGATTCTTTTGGTTCAAAGACAATGACCCTACCCAAGACATCATAGAATATCGCATGAAAGTGCATGTTTTCAGCAACAGCCCATCTCTTGCAGTCGCTATTTATGGACTTTCTGCCCAAGAAGGTGAAAAAGACTAGGGAAAAGACGTTAATAAGTTTGTTGAAAAAGACTTCTATGTAGATGATGGCTTAAAGTCGCTTTCCTCACCTGAGGCCGCAATCAGTCTACTCAATAGGACTCAAAGTATTCTTTTCTGTTCAAACCTCAAACTACATAAGATAGCGTCAAACAGTAAAGTTGTTATGGAGGCCTTCCCTACTCAAAATCATGCTAGTGATTTGAAAGATCTAGACTTGGCTACAGACCCGATACCCAATTCTGACACCTTTACTTTTCAGGTCGACCAAGAACAGAAACTCTTCATACGACGTGGAGTCCTGTCCACCATTAACAGTCTGTATGATCCTTTTGGATTTGTAGCCCCCATGACCATCCAAGACACTGCTTAGAGAGTTAACCATAGATTCATGTGATTGGGATTCTCCACTTCCCTCAGAGTAATAGGCACTATGGATAGCATGGAGAGACTCTCTAAAGGCATTATCCAACTTGTATATATATATATATATATATATATATATATATATATATATATATATATATATATAGGCCATATGCCCACTTTTCTCCTGCAGATGTTCAGTCTAGACAGCTGTACATATTTTGTGATGCTTCAGTAAAGGCAATTGCTGCAGTCGCTTACCTTAAAACTATAGACATTAAAGGCCAACTCCAAATTGGCTTTACAATGGGCAAAGCAAAGATGGCACCAAGTACTGAGCTTTCCATACCAAGACTGGAACTTTGTGCTGCTGTTCTGGCAGTAGAGCTAGCAGATCTTATTGTGTCAGAAATAGATATAAAACTTGAAAGTAGTGTTGGGCTACATCTACAATGAGACTAGGAGATTGTATGTCTATGTTCATAACAGAGTTCAGAGAATCAGGAGGTCTACACAGCCTATCCAGTGGCACTATGTACCAACTGACATCAACCCTGCAGACCATGCTACAAGAGCTGTTCCTGCAGCCCACCTTAAAGATACCACGTGGCTCACAGGACCACCATTCCTCTACAGGCCTGTACTTGACACTACTCAGAAAAACTCATTTGAGCTGCTAGAACCAAACGTTGATGCAGAGATTTGTCCTCATGTTTCTGTACTCACCATAAAAGTTACTAACAGAGAGCTTGGATCCAAACGATTCAACAAGTTTTCTATGTGGAAATCGCTGAACAGAGCTATAGCTGGCTTGATCCACATAGCCAAATCTTTTAGAGTCACACCTACATGGTCAGAGCACTGCAAAGGTTGGCATTATTGTCATAAGGCCCATAGAGTGGACGAGCTCACACAGTCCAGAGATTTTATCATCTGTTGTCTCCAACAAGAGGTTTAAGCTCAAAAATTTGAACTCCTCCAAAATCAAGAGTGTTCCAAAAGACAGTTCCCTCAAGAGACTTGACCCCTTTATAGATGCTAATTGACTGTTGAGAGTTGGAGGACATATCTCAAATGCGAAACTCGAGAGTAATGAACGTAATCCAATAATACTTCAAAACAATCATATTGCATCTTTACTTGTGCAACACTACCATGAGAAGACTAAACATCAAGGATGTTTGTTCACTGAAGGAGCTTTACGTACAGCTGGATTCTGGATAATGGAGCCAAAAGACTTGCAAAATGTGTCACTTTCAAAAAACTACAGGGTATGTTTCAGTCACAAAAGATGGCTAACGTCCCTGCTGACCATCTCAGCACAGAACCCCCCCTTTACTAATGTTGGTCTTGACGTGTTTGGCCCCTGGTCTGTCACCACACGACACATTAGAGGAGGCCATGCAAACAGTAAATGCTGGGCGGTCATATTTACGTGCGTGAGTGTCAGGGCTGTGCATATTGAAGTTATTGAGTCTCTGGATACATCCAGCTTTATAAATGCTCTCAGACGTTTCATTTCCATTAGAGGCCCAGTTAAACTTATCCGCTCTGATAGGGGTACCAACTTCGTTGGAGCCTGCAAAGAACTGCATATCCCCTCAAACATTGACAGTGACCATGTAGAGAGATATCTTGCTGACCAAGACTGCAAATGGTCATTCAACGCCCCACACTCTTCCCACATGGGAGGCTCTTGGGAGCATATGATAGGCTTAGTCCGCCGGATTCTTGATTCTGTCTTTCCATAGCTGGGAACTTCAAGGCTCACCCATGAAACCCTCTCAACTTTCGTGGCTGAAGTAGTGGCAATCATAAACGTCAGACCTTTGACTTCAATATCTAAGGACCCAGAAGGTTCTTTCTTGCTCACCCCTTCCACTCTTCTCACCCAAAATGTCGGTATAGCATCAGCTCCTCCTGGTGAGTTTAGTACTAAAGACTTGTACAAATGTCAGTGGAGACAAGTGCAAATCTTAGCAGATGCCTTCTGGGATAAATGGATTACTGATTAATGGTGGACAGGACTCCACGTCGTGTGAAGAGTTTCTGTTCTTGGTCGACCTGAAAAGTAAAAGGTGTCAGACTTGGGTATCGGGTCTGTAGCCAAGTCTAGATCTTTCAAATCACTGGCATGATTTTGAGTAGGGAAGGCCTCCATAACAACTTTGCTGTTTGACGCTATCTTATGTAGTTTGAGGTTTGAACAGAAAAGAATACTTTGAGTCCTATTGAGTAGACTGATTGCGGCCTCAGGTAAGGAAAGCGACTTTAAGCCATCATCTACATAGAAGTCTTTTTCAACAAACTTCTTAACGTCTTTTCCCTAGTCTTTTTCACCTTCTTGGGCAGAAAGTCTGAGTCCATAAATAACGACTGCAAGAGATGGGCTGTTGCTGAAAACATGCACTTTCATGCGATATTCTATGATGTCTTGGGTAGGGTCATTGTCTTTGAACCAAAATAATCTCAAGAAGTTCCTATGCTCTTCTTTAACTAGGAAACAATAAAACATTTGTTGTATGTCTGCAACTACAGCAATGGATTCTTTATGGAATCTGATAAGGAAACCGAGAAGTGTATTATTAAGGTCTGGTCATGTCAAAAGAACATCATTGAGAGAGATGCCCTCGTATTGTGAACTGGAGTCAAATACTACTCGGATTTGTCCTGGCTTCTTAGGGTGGTAAACGCCAAAGATTGGTAGATGCCAGTATTCTTTTTCTTTTATTGGTGGAGCTACTTCTGCATGACTGTTCTCCAAAATCTTGTTCATGAACAAGAAGAAATGTTCCATCATATCTGGTCTTTTCTGAAACTTTTCTGAAAGTTGTGCTTTAGTGAACAGAAGTGTGTATTGTGCTCTTCACTGTTGCATTCAGAGTATTTGATATTTACAGTACAGTCTTTTGCAAGATGAGAGGATGATGCACAAAACCTGTAACAAATGTGGTTCTCCTTGAAGAAAGTTTTGCGGTCTCTGAGAAGTTTTTCTCTGCATTTCAGCAATGAGTGTGGTTTCTTATGTAGAGAACATTAGCTGCATGGGTCTTTTGTTGAGATCTTCTCAGTCTCTGAGGTAAAAGACACATTCGTTTTGTGTACCGCAACAGGTGTACCTTTTATGTTGGTTTGGGCTAAATGGTGTCAAACATCGAGAAGTCAAAGCTGGGATCATTCCTAGTCTTTGCTTGCTGGTGCACAAAGAATGAGAATGGAGGAAATGGGACGTTGTGCTGTTGCTTGTACCTGGAACCATAAGCAAACCACTTCTCTTGCAGGTTATAGGGTAGTTTTTGTACTATGGGGTTTACACCACGTGCAGTATCTAAGAACGCCAGACCTTGTAAATCTCCTTCAGCATTGGTAACTTGGAGCTATGTCAGCAGGTCACTCAAGTCTCTCAAGTTCTGGAACCCTTTGTTCTAGATCTTGGTGAAATCCTCAATTCTTTTGAAGAGTGCATTCTCTATGACTTCTGGTGAGCCGTAACAGTCCTCAAGTCTCTCCCATATCTGTTTAACACAGTGCTTGAGTAGTTAATTTTAATGACTCTAATCCGCTTTGCATGCTATGCCGATTCATTTCTTAGCCACTGGACAAGAAGATAAATTTCCTCAGATGCAGATGGATCTAGGTCTCTGATTGTATTTCTGAATGATGATGACCATGACCTATAGCTTTCAGGTCTGTTATCAAACTTGGAGAGCCATTTGGTTATTAACTCACGTCAGCCAAAGAACTTTTTGAAAATCTGACATGCCTGGATCTCTGTTTGGTGGATTGATGCTGTAATAGTCTCCATCTACTTGTTCCTTCTTAAAGGATTTGAATGCAGGTTGCATTGAGGGCATTGAGGGCTGATGTCCTATGAAACTGTTGTCTTGTGCAAAGCCGAGTTTTTGGTTAACTGAGGTCACTTGTGTGAAAGGAGTCTGCTGGAGTTCTTCAGCAGGGCTTGACGCTGATCATGGACTTGAATTTAGGCTGTCATCCAACTCTGCATGCTGCATGACCTAATCTGAAGTGCGTTGTGAGTTATCGTGATGATCAGGTTCAGGCCCAACTATGTTGCTTCTGCCTCTGCTACAGCAGCTGCAGCTTCCTTTTCCACAGTCAGCTTTTCCAAAGCTGCTTGTTGTTCAGCCAGGGCTGCTTCCATGTGTGCTTCCATGCGTACTTTATCCATTTCCATACAAGCCTTCTGCCCCTTTAACTGTCTTTATTACTTGGCAAATGTCCCACGGGTTTTGGTGGCTTCAACTTTTGGGCAGGCAATGGTGACCGTGGAGCTGCTCCCTGATCTCTTTGAACTTCTGTAGCTAGCCGAGATGCGAGACCTTGTCTCGTATAGTTCGGATTCTCTTGACGACATAATGACACTGTGAATAGGTTTGCACACTTGCAACTGTTGTGGGTAACGATGCTGCAGCTTGCAGGGTTCAGTATCATGCGGTCCAACCGGTTAGAGGTTGTTGACCCGTAGGGTTTGAGGAATCACAGTTTCTAGTATCTAGCTCGTAAGAAGCCTTTGTTTTACTGCGGCCAGGGAGTCGCAGTTCCTTGTATCTAGCTTGTAAGCAGCCGCTGTTTCACTGCGACCAGGGAGTCACAGTTGCTCTTATCTAGCTCGTAAGCAGCAGCTGTTTCACTGTTCTGTCCTCCTTATGTGTGAAGGTACATAGCTTGACAGACAGCTAAACCTTTCCCAGCAATGAATTGACAACGGAGCAATATCAAACTTGTCTTTATTGCAAGGATATATAAGTGCGATTAAACTGGGGAACAGAAAACCAATGCACTTATTAGGGTCTGACTGTGCATTGCAATGCACATACAAACACAGATTCAAAAGATGCAGATAGACATCCATGAGGCTATACAGATATAAACAGGAGCATGCTATTCTATCTGCATAACAAGCATGGTCCCTAGCTGCTAACTAATATATATGAAACAGATGCAAACAGGCTGTAATATGACTATGTGACATACCAGCGATGCTACCGTGAGCTTAGATGTGGAGGATGACTTCAGGGACTTCCAGACCATGTGCTATCTCTGGAAAGATGGCTGTAAATGAGGAAGATGGCTGCTATGTGCAGAGCTGATGATGTCACTGAGGTATGGAAGCTGGAGTGGATAAAACTTCTAGTATGAAAAGAATGTAATTGTATGTAAAATGGCCACTAGAGGGTGCTGTTAAACAATCAACAGAGAATTATACAGAAAGCAAACCGACTATGCATGGAAAATATGAATAAATTAACAATAAACTTGCTGAAGGCATGACAGTAATATTGCCAAGAATCCACTGAGTAAAATATCGCTGGTGTTGCATAATAATCCACATAAAAGCCAAAGCTTAATGCTTGAACAACACACCCTTTAATGGAAAGCCAGTGCACTCAAACAACATCAAACTCCTCCTCTGAGCCAGCGAGATCATGGAGTTTTGGAAACCTACTAAACTCAATTTACAAAACGGGCAGGGAGGTAAAATAACCGAACGGTTACTGGGAAGTTTTTCACAATGCCCCCCCTCTTCTCCTGGCTCCGGCAGGCACGGTGGACCTCTCCGGGTCCAGTGGGGCTAGCGGGATGTCCAGCGACTATTCGGATAACAAGTCTGTTTGTCAGGAAAGTCCATCTGCATTCCCATTTAACTTGCCCGGACTTTAATGAATAGTGAAGTTGTAGGACTGTAGGGCCAGACTCAACTGCAGCAGATGGGCATTATCAGCAGAGACGGGGTTAAGCCAGACCAGGGGGTTGTGGTCTGTGATGAGAGTGAAGGCATGGCCATACAGATAAGGAGTCAGTTTCTTGAGAGCCCAGACTAAAGACAGACATTCCTTCTCAATGGCCGCATAGCCGACCTCTTTAGAAAAAAGTTTGCAACTCAGATAGGCCACCGGGTGCTCTCCTCCGTCCTTTCCGACCTTGCTCAAAACTGCTCCCAGTCCAAACATGGAAGCGTCTGTGTGGACGATAAAGCGCTTGCTAGGATCTGGGGCGGCCAAAACGAGGGCATTGACAAGAGCTTGTTTTAGAGCTTGAAAAGCCACCTCACACTCAGGAGACCACAGGACTAGTGATAAGCGAGCACCAAAGTGTTCGGGTATTCTGGTACTCAGTCCGAACACATCGCAATATTCGGATGAGGGGAGGCTGCCTGGTTAATAGGGAAAGGTCAAAAAGTGAGAAACACCACCAAAATGGATCTGGAACAGCATGGGGACCATGTCTGGGTGCATCTTGGACTCCAATGTCGCTGCTGGGAACCATGTTGTCCCAGTTGTCCGTCACTTTTGCAGACCGACAAAATAAGGCCCAAATTCCAGCCCCCTCAAAAAAAAAAAAAAAACATTTTTAGAGGTAAAATTGTTAGGAAACATTCTGTCCTGTATATTCAATTGTATATACAGTGCAAGTGCTGCCTGTGAGGGTGAGATTAGGCAGGGAATACTCAGCAAAAACACCTAATGATCAATCAGATCTACAGCTGTGAAACATTCAACTTCTGCTAGTTAATTGCTCACTGGTTAGGCTGCACAGAGCGTTCTTCAGTCACTTTTATATGGGGCGATCGGCGGCCATTTTGTGTCTTGTGGTGCACCAGCACAAGCTGCCACCAAGTCCATCAATCCATCAATACTAGGGATTTTTTTGCTATATCCTACATCAGGGGCTTGGCTGTGCTTATTGTCACCCCTAGAAACTCAGGATAGAAATTTCTATATTTTATTGAGGGGTTAAATTCAATTGCCATTCAATTGCTGTGGCTAGCCAAGTGTAATACTGTCTGCTGTCTGGCAAAGAATAGATTTTTTTCTGTGGTGAAATTCAATAGCTAAAATAGCAATTCCCTAAATATGGTGTCCCAGCAGTGGCTGGCAAAGTTGAATAGTGTCCGGCAAAGGATTTATTATTTTCTGGCGTTAAATTCAGTTGCCAAAATAGCAATACCGTAAATCTGGTGTCTCAGCAGTGGCTGGCCAAGTTTAACCACATCAGCCCCCCTAGTTTAAACACCCTTAATGACCAGGCCACATTTTTAAAATTCTGCACTACACTATTTCACCGTTTATTGCTCCATCATACAACTTACCACCCAAATGAATTTTACCTCCTTTTCTTCTCACTAATAGAGCTTTCATTTGGTGGTATTTCATTATTGTTGACATTTTTACTTTTTTTGCTATTAATAAAAATGTAACGACATTTTTGCAAAAAAATGACATTTTTCACTTTGTTGTAAATTTTTTTTTTTTAAAACTACATTTCTATATAAATTTTTCTCTAAATTTATTATTCTACATGTCTTTGATAAAAAAAATGCAATAAGTGTATATTTATTTGTTTGGGTAAAAGTTATAGCGTTTACAAACTATGGTGAAAAAAAAGTGAATTTCCGCATTTTGAAGCAGCTCTGACTTTCTGAGCACCTGTCATGTTTCTTCAGGTGCTAGAACACGGATGTAAAACTCGTGGCCCTCCAGCTGTTGCCAAACTACAACTCCCACAATGCCCTGCTGTAGGCTGATACCTGTAGGCTGTCCAGGCATGATGGGAGTTGTAGTTTTGCAACAGCTGGAGGGCCACGAGTTTGACATCCCTGTGCTAGAATGTCAGGATAGTATAAATACACCCCAAATGACATCATTTTAGAAAGAAGACACCCCAAAGTATTCACGGAGGGGCATGGTGAGTTCATGTATCATTTAATTTTTTTTCACAAGTTGCGGAAAATGACACTTTGAGGAAAAAAAAAATAATAATAAAGTTTCTATTTCTGCTAACCTGTGGCAAAAAAAAAAAAAAATCTCCCACGGACTCACTATGCTCCTCAGTGAAAACCTTGTGGTGTCTACTTTCCGAATTGGGGTCATTTATGGGGTGTGTTTACTGTTCTGGCATTTTGGGCGGGGCTAAATTGAGAGCAGCCCTGTAAAGCTTAAAGGTACTCGTTGGACTTTCCGCCCCTTTACGCACCTAGGCTGCAAGAAAAGTGTCACACATGTGGTATTGCCGTACTCAGGAGAAGTAGGGCAATGTGTTTTGGGGTGTATTTTTATATATACCCATGCTGGGTGAGAGAAATATCTCTCACACAATATTTCTCACACAAAGTATGGGTATATATAAAAATACACCCCAAAACACATTGCCCTCATCTCCTGAGTACGGCGATACCACATGTGTGGCACTTTTTTTTACAGCCAAGATGTGCAAACGGGCCCAAATTCCAATGAGTACCTTTAGGATTTCACAGGGCATTTTTATGCATTTGGATTCTCACGCTTTAGGGCCCCTAAAATGCCAGGGCAGCATAAATACCCCACATGTGACCCCATTTTGGAAAGAAGACACCCCAAGGTATTCCGTGAGGGGCATGGCAAGTTCACATAAAAAAAATAAATTTGGCACAAGTTAGCGTTGTCTTCTTTCTAAAATGGGGTCACATGTGAGGTGTTTGTACTGCCCTGGCATTTGAGGGTCTCCGCAATCATTACATGTATGGCTAGTGTTTCTGCTATTCTCCTTATATTGAGCATACGGGTAATGAGATTTTTTTTTTTCGTTTAGCCTCTGGGCTGAAAAAAAAAAAAAAAATGAACGGCACGGATTTCTTCATTCGCATCGATCAATGTGGATGAAAAAATCTCTGCCAAAATCAGTGACTGTGGTGCGGTGGGCGCTAACTACCTAACAAGTAGCTAACTAACTGGTGGTGATAAGGGACCCTTATGCCCCATTCACACGTCCACAATATGGATAAATGGAACCATAAAGAAAGCAATAAAATGACAAAAATAAAGCATATAAATCACTAAAACCGGAGGGGAGTCAGGAAGCACTGAAACTATAAGGAAAAAAATAGAATATGTAAAAAACTAATAAAATTTGCCAAACTAGAGACTGAGAGATTAATTGCCAAAGAGAGTAAAACTAACCCTAAAATGTTCTTCAATTATATAAATAAAAAATATAAATCTGAAGGAGTCGGCCATCTACATAGCAATGAGGGGGGTTTTGCAGAGAGCGACGGTAAATATTTTTTTCTCCACTATATTCACTGAGGAAAATAAACTGTCAGATGAAATGCAGAATGTAAAAGTAAATTCCCCATTAAAAGTGCCCTGTCTGACCCAGGAAGAAGTACAACAGCGACTTAAAAAGATTAAAATAGACAAATCGCCAGGACCGGATGGCATACACCCCCGTATCCTAAGGGAATTAAGTGATGTCATAGCTAGACCTTTATTTCTGATATTTACGGACTCTATACTGACAGGGAATGTTCCACAGGATTGGCGCATAGCAAATGTGGTGCCAATATTCAAAAAGGGTCCAAAAACAGAGCCTGAAACTATAGGCCGGTAAGTTTAACATCTATTGTGGTCGGATCGGCTATCAGAAAGGTGTACCTAACCTATCTAACCCTATCTACAACATGGAGTAGAATTATGCCATAACTGCTGCGGTAGGGCAGCCTAAAGGGGGCCACCCTAATATGAAATGACTGTAAGATGGTGTGGGTGGGTGGGTGGGTGAAATCAGCTGAATCGGCGTCAGCCTGGGCCCACTGGTGCCTATAAATAGCCTATCAATCAGCCAGCCTAGGCCCATAGGTGCATATAAATAGCCTTGTAGTCCGCCTCCCCTCCAACAAACACAGCAATACTTGCTTAATACTTGTGGTCGGATCGGCTATCAGAAAGGTGTACCTAACCCATCTACAACAAGCAGTAGAATTGTGCCATAACTGCTGCGGTAGTGCAGCCTAAAGGGGCCAAAAAGAGCAGACCTTAGGTTAGAGCAGTGCTTCTCAATTATTTTCTGTCATGCCCCCCCTAGGAAGAAGAAAACATTTCGCTCGCACCCCCCCGCGCGCGACTGTAAATAGTATCATTTGTCTATAAAATTGTTATAAGTACACCAATCTCCCCACAGACGAGGGCCATTAACACCCCCCCCCATATCATGTGCAGGCTCCATTAACCCCCCTCCCCAATCATGTGCAGGGTCCAGGCTTCCCCCCTCCCCCCAAATCATGTGCAGGCTCTCTCCCCCCCCCCCAAAATCATGTGCAGGCTCCATTAAAGCCCCTCCCCAAATCATGTGCAGGCTCCATTAACCCCCCTCCCCAAATCATGTGCAGGCTCCATTAACCCCCTCCCCCCCAATCACGTGCAGGCTCCATTAACCCCTCCCCCAATCACGTGCAGGCTCCATTAACCCCCTCCCCAATCATGTGCAGGCTACATTAACCCCCTCCCCATCATGTGCAGGCTACATTAAACCCCCCAATACTTACCTCCCTGGAAGTGCTGGATGCAGGCCTCTTCCGGCCTGTGTCCCGCTCTGCACTCTGCTCAGGCGGCGCGATGACGTCATCGCACCGCCTGAACCGCTCTGATAGGCTGCCGGCACAAGGCCCGCAGCCTATCAGAGGAGCAGGGTAGGGAGACGCCTCTCCCTCCACTGCCGCACAGCACAGCGATCTGTATCGCTGTCCAGAGGACGGCAATACAGATCACTATGGAGATGAACGCTTCCACAGTGGAAGCGTTCATCTCCTGTGACCTGGAGTCCCCCTGTACGGAGCCTCGCGCCCCCCCTCGCGCCCCCTATTTGAGAAACACTGGGTTAGAGCAAAATATATACATACCATTACTACACCCACTTTGAACGTAAAAGACATTTCCCGATGAAGGTGCGAAATATATCGTACATACCACAGTGACTACCATCTACCTTACCTCTTTGTCATGTGAACCGGCACATCGTGGCCGGTAATCAGAAACGATTTACACCTATGTATACTAACAACATGTGAACATATTACGAGAAGGTCTGAATCCTGAGAGCTGCAGACTGAAACAAACAATGGTGAATCTGTTGGAAGGCCTAAATGGATTCCAAGCATTCGCCGAGGACCCTGATCGGGCACCAACTGTTCCTGGTTGCTAACTACTACCCTCTACTTATTCCCCAGGCCACACCTTATATATATAAGGGGCCAAAAAGTTAGAACATGGCGTATGCTATTTCAATTAACGAGCTAATGTTGCCTGTAATGAGGACAGAAAACGTACACACCATACCTGCAGTTGTGACAGGAAATAAGCTTAAGGTCGTAATAACTATGTATGCTGCGCCTGTAGTCTTGATTTGGCTTGTCGTGTCTGTAGACATGACACATTGTGAATTGAGCCTATTACTGTACTTTCTACTGGAAGACGGACTGATACCCAGGACTTAGGCCCGACACCAACACCCTCAGCCCGAGTGGTGGAAAAAGACATGAAACCTACTTGTGGTGGGCCACGTGGCCGACCTCAAATGGTGAAGTCATATATGAACCACTTAACCGGAGAAGCCATGCGTGAGAGACACTAATGGTGGTGCCATGCGTGAGAAACACTAATGGTGGTGCCATGCGTGAGAGACTAATGGCAGAGTCATATGTGTAACACATAATTGGAGAAGCCATGCGTGAGAGACTCTAATGGCGGAGTCATGTGTGTAAACATAAACAGAGAAGCCATGCGTGAGAGACTCTAATGGCAGTGCCATGCGTGAGAGACTGTAATGGCGGAGTCATACGTGTAACACTAAATCGGAGAAGCCATGCGTGGGAGACTAATGGCAGAGTCATATGTGCAACACTTAATTGGAGAAGCCATGCGTGAGAGACTCTAATGGCAGTGCCATGCGTGAGAGACTCTAATGGCGGACACTTAATTGGAGAAGCCATGCGTGAGAGACTCTAATGGCAGTGCCATGCGTGAGAGACTCTAATGACGGACACTTAACTGGAGAAGCCATGCGTGAGAGACTGATGGCGGAGTCATATGTGTAACACTTAATCGGAGAAGCATTGCTTGAGAGACTATAATGGCGGAGTCATGTGTGTAAAACATAAAACGGAGAGGCCATGCGTGAGAGACTAATGGCGGTGTCATACGTGAGAGACTCTAACGGCGAAGTCATATGTCAAACACTAAATCGGAGAAGCCATGCGTGAGGGACTCTAATGGCGGACACTTAATCGGAGAAGCATTGCTTGAGAGACTATAATGGCGGAGTCATATGTGTAACACTTATTTGGAGAAGCCATGCGCGAGAGACTTATTTGTAACTCTAAATCTGAGAAGTCATGCGTGAGACTCTAATGGCAGAGTCATGTGAGTAAAACATAAACGGAGAAGTCATGCATGGGAGACTAATGGCAGATTTATAATTTTTTTTCTCTTCTTTTAATAAAGCACTTATGCAGCACCAGTATGACTTGGAAACTCGCGGAACCATGAACCCCTCTGACAGGGAACCTAAGACACTAAACAGCCTACAACCATATGGTACCCTTAACGAACAACATGAAGGACGGTCAAAGGGCCACCCGGAGCCATGAGACCCCTCGAAGCCATGAGACTGAACTGAATGACTTTACAGTGACGATAAGTAATTAAATGTGAGCCAGACCCGATGGGATATGCATAGACATTAGTGAAGTGAACCACGTGCATAAATAAACATTAACCATCCGTGAATTTGAAAAGATGGGAGACAACGAAGAGCCAGAGGCCTTGCAGTTCGCTAAGAGAAGACCCTTATCTTGACAAATGAAGGATTTGTAAAAATATAGTAGGAAACGTACTCCTATTGGGCCACTGAAAAGCTATTTGGTTAACTGGGGCAAGGGACCAATCTGAGTGAATATGAACCAGAAGTAACTGCAAACCAGGACTGAAACACCCAAAAAAAAAAAAATTATTTTTTTTTTTATAATTTTTTTTAAATTTTCTTTTTTTAAATATATATTTTTTTTTTTTACTGAAATGAACAGAAAAAGTAGAAGTAGGCCTTCGGATTGTAACAAACCTACGAGGAAATAAGCAAGCCTGAAAGCAGCTATTATGTTTATCGGGAGAGCAGTGTCAGAGAGGTGTGCTGACTGCCCTAGTGAAAATACTGGCTAACCATGATGTCAAAATAAAAAGCAAAATGTAGCTATAAGTGGAAGCAGTGTATAAACACATGGTGTAAGTACAGGTGGGTGACTGCAGCTCTGGATGTGAGTAGTGCCCAACACATGGTATGGGCGCAGCTCTGAGTGTGAGCATGAAGAGCATGATATAAAGCAGCCGTATGAATGCAATCTAAAGTGAGCAGAGTATTAACGTGATACAACAGATGCATGAACACAGCTCTGGTATTGAATGGAGTATAGGACAAAATGTAAATGCAGACACACAGACATAGCTTTTGCAGGTAACGAACCTAGCCATGAACATTCTACCATTAGTGCCCAACCCCCTTCGCCCCAGAGCGCTACAAGTCACAGACCGTGTAACCAAGTCCGATCCCACCATGAATGCCAGCACTCGTCTGGCACCTTCTGCCATTGCCCAGGTGCGAAAGAACCTCCACATAATGCTGCAGGATTTTTTTTTTTTTGCTTTTTAAATAATGGTCACCACAACACCACCTCGTGTTCCTGTAAGAAAACAAACGTGGTTGAACATAAACCCTGATGCAACGCCAATCAATCAACACAATAGCACAGAACCGCTGACACATGCGGGCCCAAAACATACAATTTATAGATTAAACACACTTACCTGAGCATTAGTACTCAAATACAGGCGCCTTTATCAACCTGCTAGTGCCCCCATATATGGGCCACTGAAACACATTCACCAACTCCTTGCATGTCTGGCGCTAACTGCGGACGTGCGCCCCACATGTACAACAGGTGACAGAAAACATTAACTTTTTTTTTTTTTTTTTAATGACCCTTGATACATGACCCTTCCAGAGAGATAACTAAATAATACCATCACTTAAACACAGCGTGCGTAGCTTGGAGACACGCGTCCCGTATGATACAGATATCAGAAAACATGCGACCATACCTACTCTAGGCGCATGCAACACCAATAACTATATGCAATAGCCCCCAACAATCCCCTAAACAGCCGGACAAAATACTAACAACAGTCGCTTGACCAATAGCGCCCAACTTTGCTTCGTCCCAGAGTATTACGAATCACATACCACAGTGTGGGTCTCGTGCCAACAAGTGTGATTCTACAGTGAATGCCAGCACTCGCCTGGCACTTTGTCGCTGCCCAGGCGTGAATGAGCCTGCACACGATGCAGCTGCGCTGCATGTCGCGGACCACAGCGTGGGTCCCGTGCAAACCACTCCGATCCTACCATGAATACCAGTGCCTTCCTGAGAGATTCTGCCGTCGCCCAGCCGTAAGGAGCCTGTACACCATGCTGCTGTATCCTAGAGCTGACCCAGAGGTAGTGAAATCAGCATCAGCCTGGGCCCACAGGTGCCTATAAATAGCCTAGTAATCAGCCAGCCTAGGCCCACAGGTGCATATAAATATCCTTGCAGTCCGCCTCCCCTCCCACAAACACAGCAATACTTGCTTAATACTTGTTGGTAAACTGTTTGAAGGGTTTCTAAGAGATGCTATTTTGGAGTATCTCAATGAACATAAGCAAATAACGCCATATCAGCATGGCTTCATGAGGGATCGGTCATGCCAAACGAATTTAATCACCTTCTATGAGGAGGTAAGTTCTAGACTTGACAGCGGCAAATCAATGGATGTCATATATCTGGACTTCTCCAAAGCATTTGACACTGTACCTCATAAAAGGTTAGTATATAAAATGAGGATGCTCGGACTGGGAGAAAATATCTGTATGTGGGTAAGTAACTGGCTGAGTAATAGGAAACAGAGGGTGGTTATTAACGGTAGATACTCAGATTGGGTCACTGTAACTAGTGGGGTACCTCAGGGGCCAGCATTGGGCCTTATTCTCTTCAATATATTTATTAATGATCTTGTAGAAGGCCTGCACAGTAAAATATCTATTTTTGCAGATGACACTAAACTGTGTAAAGTAATTAACACTGAAGAGGACAGTTTTCTGCTACAGAGGGATCTGGATAGATTGGAGGCTTGGGCAGAGAAATGGCAGAGAAAGTCACCCGTACATATTAAATGGTAAAACACTCGGTAACACTGACATGGAAAAGGATCTAGGAATTTTAATAAACAGCAAATTAAGCTCCAAAAGCCAGTGTTAGGCAGCTACTGCCAAGGCCAATAAGATAATGGGTTGCATCAAAAGGGGCATAGATGCCCGTGATGAGAACATAGTCCTACCACTTTACAAATCACTAGTCAGACCACACATGGAGTACAGTGTACAGTTCTGGGCTCCTGTGAACAAGGCAGACATAGGCAGACATAGCAGAGCTGGAGAGGGTTCAGAGGAGGGCAACTAAAGTAATAACTGGAATGGGGCAACTACAGTACCCTGAAAGGTTATCAAAATTAGGGTTATTCACTTTAGAAAAAAGACGACTGAGGGGAGATCTAATAACTATGTATAAATATATCAGGGGTCAGTATAGAGATCTGTCCCATCATCTATTTATCCCCAGGACTGTGACTGTGACGAGGGGACATACTTTACGTCTGGAGGAAAGAAGGTTTGTACACAAACATAGAAAAGGATTCGTCACTGTAAGAGCAGTGAGATTATGGAACTCTCTGCCTGAGGAGGTGGTGATGGTGAGTACAATAAAGGAATTCAAGAGGGGACTGGATGTATTTCTGGAGTGTAATAAAATTACAGGCTACAGCTACTAGAGAGGGGTCGTTGATCCAGGGAGTTATTCTGATTGCCTGATTGGAGTCGGGGAGGAATTTTTTTTCCTCTTAAGTGGGGAAAATTGGCTTCTGCCTCACAGGGGTTATTTGCCTTCCTCTGGATCAACTTGTAGGAAACAGGCCGAACTGGATGGACAAATGTCTTTTTTCGGTCTTATATACTATGTTACTATGAATTGCGGACCCATTCATTTCTATGGGGACAGACTTTGTCCCGCTCGGGTCTGGAATTGCGGATCCGCACTTCTGTTCCGCAAAAATATAGAACATGTCCTATTCTTGTCCGCAATTGCGGACAAGAAAAGGCATTTTCTATGTAGTTCTGGCAATGTGCGGATCTGCAAAATGCGGAAAACACATTGCCGGTGTCCGTGTTTTGCGGATCCGTGGATCCGCAAAACACATATGGACGTCTGAATGGAGCCATACAGGGGGGTGATCAATGACAGGGGGGTGATCAGGGAGTCTATATGGGGTGATCAGGGGTTAATAAGTGACGGGGGGGGGGGTGTAGTGTTGTGCTTGGTGCTACTTTACAGAGCTACCTGGTCCTCTGGTGGTCGATTGCAGCAAATGGGACCACCAGAGGACCAGGTAGCAGGTATATCAGATGCTGTTAACAAAACAGTGTCTGATATACCTGTTTGATGCGATTTATTTTACATCTACAGCCTGCCAGCGATTTATCATCGCTGGCAGGCTGTAGTATAACTGCCGAGCTGTGCGCTGCTGTGAACGCGCACGCGCGCTCTCACAGCAAATCTCGCCTGTCGTGAGATGACGCGCGGATGCGTCCAGATGGAACACACCTGCCTCTGCCTGGACGCATCCGTGCGTTAGGCGGTCGGCAGGCGGTTAATAGTGTCCGGTGAAATTTGGTTGCCAAAATTGAAATACAGTTAATCTGGTGTTCCAGCTGTGACTGGACAAGTTTAATAGTGTCTGGCAAAGGATATATTTTTTTCTGGGGTGAAATTCAATTGCCAAAATAGCAATACCGTAAATCTGGTGTCCCAGCAGTGGCTGGCCAAGTTTAATAGTGTCCGTCAAATGATTTATTATTTTCTGCGGTTAAATTCAGTTGCCAAAATAGAAATACAGTGAATCTGGTGTTGAGAGGGTCATCCTCAATAACTTCACACGCTAACGTGCATCTCCAAGTGTATTTCTGTCCGTTAAAGGGTATATTACACAAAGTGTTAAAATAAAATTGCTGAAGGCATAATCCTACATATTTTTTCACCCACTACTGTGCATCTCCAAGTGTAAATCTGTCCATAAAAGGATACCTTTCATCCAGGGCCTAAATACTAGGCCTACAATTGATATTCCCCTAAATCAGTGGTTACTGCTGTGCTTGGATTAGTGTAATACGGTACATAAATGGGCAGATAGTGTTAAGTGCCTGTAAAAAAAAGGCCTGCATTTTAAATCAATATATTGGGACAAATATTTTTTTTCTTATTGTGGTGCTTGGTGAACGGTAACAATGAGGAAAACATCTAGTAAGGGACGCGGACGTGGACATGGTCGTGGTGTTGTTAGTGGACCCTCTGGTGCTGGGAGAGGACGTGGCCGTTCTGCCACAGCCACACGTCCTAGTGAACCAACTACCTCAGGTTCCAGTACCCACCAGAATTTACAGCGATATTTGGTGGGGCCTAATGCCATTCTAAGGATGGTAAGGCCTGAGCAAGTACATACTATGGATGGAGGGAGCACACCAAATAACAAATGAATAAATAATACAGGGAGTGCAAAGGGGTGGTTAGAAATATGATAAAGACAGAAATAGACTCACTGAAGAGTCAAAAGAACCACCTTAACCACTTACCGCCACGCTAACGCCGATGGGAGTCAGCGCGGCGGCTCTCTCAGGTCTCGGTCACGCCTATCGGCGTCATCTCGTGAGAACCGAGATTTCGCATGAACGCGCGCGTGCGTTCATGCGATCGTAACCGGGACAACTGAAACTACAGCCTGCCAGCGCATTTAAAATGCATATGATAACTGATCTGCCTGCTGTCTGCTTGTCTGGTGGTCCCTTTGTCTGGGACCACCAGAGGAAACATAAGTAAAGTGCACCAATCACTACACCCCCCCCACCCCCCATCACTGATTAACCCCTGATCACCCATGTCACCCCCCCTGATCTCCCCCTGTCACTAATCACCCCCCTGTAACGCTCATTCAGACGTCCGTATGTGTTTTGCGGATCCATGGATCCATTCCAAAATGGGGTCATTTGTGGGGTGTTTCTACTGTTCTGGCATTTTGGGCGGGGCTAAATTGTGAGCAGCCATGTAAAACCTAAAGGTACTCATTGAAATTTGGGCCCCTTTGCGCACCCAGGCTGCAAAAAAGTGTCATTCATGTGGTATCTCCGTACTCAGGAGAAGTAGGGCAATGTGTTTTGGGGTGTATTTTTACATATACCCATGCTGGGTGAGAGAAATATCTCGCAAATTGACAACTTTGTATAATTTTTTTTTAAAAGTTGTCATTTACAGAGATATTTCTCACACACAGTATGGGTATATATAAAAATACACCCCAAACACATTGCCCTACTTCTCTGAGTACGGCGATACCACATGAGTGACACTTTTGCAGCCTAGATGCTAAAGGCCCTAAAACCAATGAGTACCTTTAGGATTTCACAGGGCATTTTTACGCATTTGGATTCTCACGCTTTAGGGCCCCTAAAATGCCAGGGCAGTATAAATACCCCACAAGTGACCCCATTTTGGAAAGAAGACACCCCAAGGTATTCTGTGAGGGGCATGTCGAGTTCACAGAATTTTCTTTTTTGGCACAAGTTAGTGGAAATTGATATTTTATTTTTGTTTTTGTTTTTTACAAAGTCTCATATTACACTAACTTGTGAAAAAAAATTTTTTTTTACATGAACTCACCATACCCCTGACGGAATACCTTGGGGTGTCTTCTTTCTAAAATGGGGTCACATGTGGGGTATTTATACTGTCCTGGCATTTTAGGGCCCCTAAAGCGTGAGAAGAAGTCTAGAATCCAAATGCGTAAAAATGCCCTGTGAAATCCTAAAGGTACTCGTTGGAATTAGTGCCCCTTTGCGCACCCAGGCTGCAAAAAAGTGTCACTCATGTGGTATCGCCGTACTCAGCAGAAGTAAGGCAATGTGTTTTGGGGTGTATTTTTATATATACCCATACTGTGTGTGAGAAATATCTCTGTAAACGACAACTTTTTAAAAAATTTTATACAAAGTTGACAATTTACAGAGATATTTCTCTCACCCAGCATGGGTATATGTAAAAATACACCCCAAAACACATTTCCCTACTTCTCCTGAGTACGGTGATACCACATGTGTGACACTTTTTTGCAGCCTGGGTGCGCAAATGGGCCCAAATTCCAACGAGTACCTTTAGGTTTTACATGGCTGCTCTCAATTTAGCCCCGCCCAAAATGCCAGAACAGTAAACACACCCCAAAAATGACCCCATTTCGGAAAGTTGTGGAGGAGGATGAGGATAAGGCAGGTTCACAGCGGGGTGGCACCCGACACAGCTCAGGCCCATCACTGGGGCGTGGCTGGGGGGATATGGAGGACAATGACGATAAGCCTCCCACAGAGGACAGCTTGTCCTTACCTCTGGGCAGCCTGGCACACATGAGCGACTACATGCTGCAGTGCCTGCGCAATAACAGCAGAGTTGCCCACATTTTAACGTGTGCGGACTACTGGGCTGCCACCCTGCTGGATCCCCGGTACAAAGACAATGTGCCCACCTTACTTCCTGCACTGGAGCGTGATAGGAAGATTTGCGAGTACAAGTGCATGCTGGTAGACGCGCTCCTGAGAGCATTCCCAAATGTCACAGGGGAACAAGTGGAAGCCCAAGGCGAAGGCAGAGGAGGAGCAAGAGGTCGCCATCGCAGCTGTGTCACGGCCAGCTCCTCTGAGGGCAGGGTTAGCATGGCAGAAATGTGGAAAAGTTTTGACACCACGCCACAGCTAAGTGCACCACCACCTGATACGGAACGTGTTAGCAGGACACAGCATTTCACCAACATGGTGGAACAGTACGTGTGCACACACCTATACGTACTGACTGATGGTTCGGCCCCATTCAACTTCTGGGTCTCCAAATTGTCCACGTGGCCAGAGCTAGCCTTTTATGCCTTGGAGGTACATTCCCTCATAATATTATGGTATTGTTTCACGTTGATTTGGAAGTGCTGATGAAGTAGTGGTGTAGTTTGGTATTACAGTACCATCTAGTGGTGTATCTTGGTATTATTTTGTCATTTTTCATTACATCCTTACTGTGTCATTTCATTATTAGTGATTTGATATATAACTTTTGTAAATAAATTATCATATGTTTTTGCATAATTGATTGTCCCTTTGTTTCATTAATTGCACTAATTAAATTTAGACTCTCAAAATAAAAGGCGTTTTATGTCCACCTAGTGGATTTCCTGATTGATTACAAAATTTATTGATATTATCTCTTATTTGACGAACTTCTTCTTCATGTAAAAGATATATTTAGACAGAGCGAACTCCACAAATCATTGTAGTGATGGCCTACAGGTGAGCAGACCGTATAAAACAATGGAGGTGAGGGCCTGAACGTGAGCGGACCCTACAAAACACTGTAGTGAAGGCATATATACTGTATGGAGGATGAGGAGGATGAGAAAACAAGATTCATACATATAGCCTTTTTTGTGGTGAAAAGGGTGCATCTGAATCTTGTGGATTGAGTACATTATAAAGCATTCATTTAAATTACGTTTTTGTTCCTCTTTAGCTCAGCTTTCCTCTGGTGGAGTGGAGAAGTCAGGGGCAATCCAGGCCTTGTTCATTTTTATCTGAGTCAACCTGTCAGCATTGTCAGTGGACAAGCAGATATGCTTATTTGTTTATAATGCCACAAGCAGCACTAAATACACGCTCAGACAATACGCTGGCGAAAGGGCAGGCCAGTACCTCCAAGGCATAGAGCGCAAGTTCGTGCCACGTGTCCAGCTTGGACATTCAGTAGTTGTAAGGCACTGAGGCTGACACGGTCTGCAATGTATTACTTCACCATCTTCCAAAACTTTTCCCTCCCTGTAGCACTAGGCAGCTCTTCAGGGCAAGGTTGCTGGCCGGGTATCATGAAAGTGTCCCATGCATTGGAAAGTGTTGCCCTGCCTCTGTTGGAACTGCTGTGTTCCCCTGGTCTCCCTTCTTCGGTTGCCTAAGGAAGTACAGACTCTGGCGGTCGCATTGTCAGATGGAAAAGTACCCTCTGGTATTGCATCGTTTTACTTGTCCTCTCCACCACAGGAATGAGAGATGAGAAGTTCTCTTTGTTTGTCTCCAGCTCCTCCTCCTCCTCCTCTTCACGGCCCAATTCGCGCTGAGAAGACGAACTGTAGGTGGTATTGCTATCACCCTGTGTAATGTTCTCCCTCATTTCCTCTTCTGCCACATTCAGAGCATCCTCCTGAATTGTGAGCAGCGATCGTTTGAGTAGACACAGCAGGTCTGAGATCAATGCCCACTCCTCGCTTGTGAATAGTGGCAGTTGACTCCAAAGGCGACGACCATGTTGCAGCCGGTATTCAACAACTGTCCTCTGCTGCTCACAATGCCTGGCCAACATGTAGAACGTAGAGTTCCACCGTGTGCTCACGTCGCAAAACAGTCGGTGAGCTGGAAGCCGCAAGCACTGCTGCAGCGTTGACATACTGGCTGAAGCTGTGAACGACTTTCGGAAATGGGCACACAAGCTGCAACTTCAATAGTGGCTCCTGCAAATTGGGGTAGGTTTTGATAAACCGCTGAACCACTAAGTTTAAGACGTGGGCTAGGCATGGGATGGGTGTCAGGTTGCCAAGCTCCAAAGCCACCACCAAGTTACGGCCATTGTCAGACATAACCATGCCTGGTTGTAGGTTGAGTGGCGAGAGCCACAGCTCGGTCTGGTCCCTTATACCCTGCCATAGCTCTGCGGCGGTGTGCTGTTTGTCCCCTAAGCAGATCAGCTTCAACACGGCCTGTTGACGCTTACCCACAGCAGTGCTACACTGCTTCCAGCTAGCGACTGATGGCTGACTGCTGCTGGAGGTGGAAGTGGAGGAGGAGGCGGCAGAGGAGGAGAAGTGGGAGTTGGAGACAGTCACTTAGCTGCTGTTGGAGGCCCTGATGGACATAGGGCCCGCAATCCTGGGCGTGGGTAGCACCTGTGCCATCCCAGGGTACGAAACACTCTCGGCCTCCACAACATTCACCCAGTGTGCGGTCAGGGAAATGTAGCTGCCCTGGCCACCGGCACTTGTCCATGTGTCCGTGGTGAGGTGGACCTCCCCAGTAAGTGCGTTGGTCAGGGCATGGGTGATGTTCTAGGACACATGCTGGTGTAAGGCGGGCATGGCATACCGTTAAAAATAGTGGCGGCTGGGGATTACGTACCGAGGGAAGGCCGCTGACATCAGGCTGCGGAAGGCCTCAGTGTCCACAAGCCTAAATGGCAACATTTCAAGGGCTGGAAAGTTGCACATTTAGTGCTTTGGCCTGTGGCTGGGTGGGTATTTGCGCTTGCATTCAAATGCCTGTGTTATTGACATTTGGATGCTGCGCTGGGACAGGGAAGTGGATGTTGTTGCTGATGGTTCATACGAATGTTCAGGTGCAGGGCAAGGGGCATCTGGGCCTCCGCCTTCGACAGGGGATTGGCCAGCAGTGTGTAACACAGAGGAAGAGAAGTTAGTGGTGTGACCCGCAGACCCAGATTGTGGACCCAGGCATTCGGCCCACATATTAGGGTGCTTGGATGCCATGTGGCTGATCATGCTGGTGGTGGTGAGGTTGCTAGTGTCCACGCCCCAGCTCATTTTGGTACAGTAAAGGTTGCAAACTACCACTCTTTTGTCGTCTGCGCTTTCCTCAAAAAAGCGCCATACTGCTGAACACCTACCCCTTGGCAAGGTAGATTTATGCATGGAGATGCTCGGTGTAATGGTTGCAGGCCTGTGTGGTGTTGGCCGACGTCTCCCTTTTGCAAGACCACTGCCTCTTCCAGACTGTTGCAGTGCTGTGGATCCTCCCCCCTCTGTACTGCTGTCCTCGCTCGGCTTTTCACCATCCCATGTTGGGTCAGTGACATCATCCACCACCTCCTCTTCCACTTCCTCGCTCTGCTTATCCTTCTGACCTGACCTAACTGCAACCTAAGTGTTTGGCAACTGTGTCTCATCATCATCCTCCTTGTGAACGAATGATTGCCGATCACCACCACCATCTTCTTGCAACTGCGAAGGCTCAAGAGGTTGGGAATCAGGACACAATATATCAGGTCCCTCTTCAAGAGTGCTGGGTCTTCAAGCTTGCTGGGTGAGAGGGCCAATTCTAATAGTGGCGCTGGAAAGAACTCCTCGGAATATCCGAGTCTGGGATCGCTCATTTGGCAAGCCTCTACATGGTGGGAGGAAGGATGATCAGAGTGAGGATTTGGTTGACCAGACTCTTGGCTACAGAGACTGGACCTGGAGGAAGAGAGGGTGGTGCTTAATGGACTGGAAGCATTATCTTCAGCAAACCAACCAACCAACCATTTGCACTGGTCCGACTTTCACATTGCAGTCCTGCGCTGCCCAGGTAATTTGGACATGAAGCTGGGTAAATTTTTTTATTTTTTTTCGGGTGCACTGGCAGCAGGCACAGTTTCATTGCGCCCAGCGCCACTGCCTCTGCCTGCACCATCAGCATCACGTCCACTTTCCCATACCTTTGTGCTCGCCTTCTTCACATTAATGGTTTTGTCTGTAGATGTGGTGCAGACTGTGTTACTGCCGCTAAAGACACAGTTTTCTGATGCAGGACAGTACTGGATACAAAACCCAAAGATTGTGGACACTTTTCTATTCTCAGATTAATCGAATTTGTAATATACACACTATATTCAGATGCAGTTCAGTATTGGATACAAAAAACAACTGATTTTGGTCACTATACTAGACCTAAGATAATGGAATTTTAATATACACACTGGATTCAGATGCAGTTCAGTATTGGATAGAAAATCCAACATATTTTAAACACTACACTAGGCCTAGATTAATCGAATTTGTAATATACACACTGTATTCAGATGCAGTTCAGTATTGGATACAAATTTGTCCCAAATAAAATGTATTCTCTACTGGAATACTGTATATATGGTTGTGGCCTAAACGCACACACAGATGTGCCCAAAACCAGTTAAATTGGGCAAAACTATAAATCACTCTCTGCTGGAGGAATGAATATAATTGTTGCGGATTGAACGCACACACAGATATGGCACAAAGTTGGTTAATTTCCCCAGAAAAAAAAAAAATTCTCTGATGGTGCAGTATATATCTCACTAGCAGGCACACTGTAGTGAATAAGCCCCTTTTTTAAATGTCTTCTCAACACACTGCTGTCTGATGGCTTACTGTGGATGTAACTAATCTGAAATCTTTCTGTCTTTTAAAAGTTTGGGTACTCAAAAAAGTGATTTTCAAGCCCTGCACTGCACTATCTGTCCCTTCCTGAAGACGCATGTCCCTGATAGTGTCCCTGTAGGACTACAGTGGGTGTGCAGCACCATTTTTTTTTTAAAAAAAAGGTGTTTAACCCTTTTTTTAAAAAAATGGTGCTGCACTGCAGTCACACACACACTGTAGCCTTAAAAGGACTGTTTGATCTTTCAATAAGGTTTTTGTAGTAAAATAAGTAATTTTACCGCAAAACGCTATCTGTCCCTGCCTACTGTCTGCTCTCCCTGACGCTGAATGATCTGAGCGCCGGACCTCAGCTCCTATAAGAAATTGCATCAGGTGTTCCGGCCGGCCAATCAGTGTAAGGCTTACAGATAACATGGCTATAGCCTTACACTGAAGGGAATTACTTGGACCTGGACCTTGATTGGCTGCTTATGAGGCGCCAAACGTGAGGGGAGGAGACTCTAGCAATGTGACGAACACACGTGGTGCTCGGCCGAGTACAGCCGAGCGCAGAATATAGCGATGCTTGAGCCGAATTGGTACTTGGCCGACCATGCTCAGTCATCACTACACAGGACCTGTTGGGGTAACTTCTTTTTGGTCAAGTCGGTCGGGGGTTTGGACAGGGCACTATAGTTGGGTACAAAACGCCTGTAATAACTGTCTGTCCTTAAGAAGGCCATGACTTGTGTCTTGGTACGGGGAGTGGGCTAATTAGCAACGGCCTCGATCTTAGCTGGCTCTGTCTGTTGCTTACTACATCCAACCCGGTGACCCAGATATTGTACCTCTGCCATACCGATGTGACACTTGTCAGGCTTCAAGGTCAAACCGGCCCCCTATTCCTATCTAACACTGACCCTATGTGTTCGAGATGAGCCTCCCAAGTATGCACATGCATAATACCGGAGTCCATCTAGGAGGCGGTCTACCATCCTTAGGAAGGTGGCGGGCGCGTTATTCATCCCGAACGGCATAACCCAAAATTGGTATAGGCCGAACTGGGTGATGAAGGTGGACTTGGGGACAGCATCTTCCGCTAAGGGGATCTGCCAGTATCCCTTGCAGAGGTCAATAGTGGTCAGATACTTCAGATATGCGGTCAAGCAGCTTGTCCATCCGGGGCATCGGAAGGGCGTTGGTTACCCTTTTGTCATTGAGCCACCTGTAATCAACGCTTTGGTACCAAGACCACAGGTGAGGCCCAAGGACTTTCGGAGTGTTCTATTACTCCTAGGCGCACCATCTCTTCTATTTCCCTCCACATCCCATCCCTAACAGCTTTGGGAATGCGGTAGGGAGGTTGTCTCAAGGGCGCCTGCCCTGGGGTTTCTACCTTGTGGATTGCTAACTGGTTATACCCGGGTTCCTAGGAAAACATGGCCTATTTGGCTCCCAGCAAGAAGTTGACAAGCCCGCTCGTGGGGCCCCAACTGTTCCCCCACCTGGACCAACTCTATGTTCCTCGTGAAATGTACATTTCACATCCTCATTCTCGCAGCTGGCTATAGTGTAGGTGGTATCGCACACCTGTCCTATAACTTTATACGACCCCTGCCAGGCCGCCTGGTGCTTGTCGGTTCGGACTGGCATGAGGACCATGACCTTTTGCCCAATTTGAAAGCTCCGGTGCCTGGCTCTCCGATCGTACCATACCCTCTGGCACTGATGGGCTGTCCGGAGGTTTTCCCTTACTGTCTGAGCCAACTCCTCCATACGGTCCATCAGCTCCAGCACATAGGGCACAATCGGAGTTCCTTCCGTCTCTGTCTGGCCCTCCCAATGTTTTTTGATAAGGTCTAGGGGCCCCCTCACGAGCCTCCTGTACAACAGCTCAAAGGGCGAGAATCCTATGGATTCCTGGGGCAACTCCCGTTATGCAAAGAGGAGGTGCAGCAGGAATCGCTCCCAGTCCCTGTAGACCCCCGTGAACATTTTTAGCATTTGCTTCAGAGTCCCATTAAAGCGCTCACAGAGACCGTTAGTCTGGGGATGGTACGGGGAGCTTTCCAGGGGTTTAATCCCGCAGACCTTCCATAGATGCTGAGTCAGCTCAGCAGTGAACTGCATACCCCGGTCTGATAAGATCTCTTTGGGAAATCAGCCAGTCTCAGCATGAAGGTTGGAGACAGCTACAGCCTCCGGGTAGCAGGTAGCTTAGTCCACTACGGTAAGTATATGAGGTCCTATAAGATCTACCGCTACCCTTGTGAAGGCTTCCTCTATGATGGGCATCGGGACCATTTTAGCCTTAGGGTTGTCTCCCTTTTATTCCACCCTTTGGCATACCTCACAGGTGTGACAATAATTCCGGACATCATCGGATACCCCAGGCCAGAAGAAGTTCTGGGTTACCCGGTGTAACATCTGACATATTCCCAGATGCCCTGCTAACGGGACGTCATGCCCAATACGCAATAACGCCCACCGGCACTTCCTCGGAATTACCTGCTGGCATTTTTGCCGGGGTTCCTGTGCGTTGAACCGGGTCTCCGTAAGTCGGTACAGCCGGCCACCCTCCCAGACTAACTGTGCTCCCCATAGTCCCCCTTGCCCTACCCTAGCCTTTTCCCTGTACTTCCTGAGTGAGTGGTCCCCCACTACTTCCCTCCCAAAGTCTTCTTGGGTGTCCCAGGGAAGGGGCTCTACAGTCAGGGGTGGGGTAAATTGATTTACCTGGGTCTCGGTAGGAGGCAGATGGCTTTCAGATCTGGTGGTCATGGCTTGAGCCTCGTGGGTTATTGCCAAATATGACCTCTGAGGGCAACTCCTTCATGATGCCCACGTGGACATTGCCAGCTCCAGTACCCCAGTCTAGGTGGACCTGGGCCGTGGGAATCCGATAAATAGCCCCCCTGCCACTCGAACAGCAATAGATTGCCCCGGTCGTTCCGAATTGTCAATCAAGTCTCTTTGAACAAGGGTAATGGTAGCGCTGCGGTCCCTGAGGCCTTGGGCAGTTTTCTCATTGACCATCTGTCACGTCGGGAAGTGTACAAGATACAATAGACACACAAGAAACAACAAACAAGCATCTAGGCAAAAGCTGGGCATAATGGTCACCTCCTGACAAGATCCTATCAGCTGACCCTAGACTGTTGTGCACACGTTTAGACCCAAAAGGTGGGAATAAACGTGCCCCCGTGCCTAAGACTGAATTAACAATATAGTCCCTGAGATAGTGGACAAGGGGGAAAAAAGGCAGCCTGCTTCCTCTAATCCTGGAGGAAGCTGGTGTCTAACTAACAGCCTAAACAGTACACATATGGAAACCAAAAACACACTTATCTTTGAAGCAGAGCAGAAACAGCCATCCACCTTTCCTCAGAGTGAGAAAGAAGCTTTAACCCGCAAAGGACACTGGGTAGGTGCGTGATTTAAACTCACACAAACGACCCCACCCAGTGCACCTGAAGGGAGGCAGGTACAGCTCACAGAAAACACTACACACGTGCTGCCAACCTGACAGTCCTCCGCACCTCACCAGAGCAGTGCATGACAGTACCCCCCCCCCTTCTACGGGTGACCGTAGGGAATACCATGTAATTTCACGATTTTATCAACAAAAATCTGAGCAAGAGTCTTAGCATTGGGCAGACTAGCTAACGATACAAAGTGAGCCATATTGCTAAAGTGGTCCACTACCACCAAAATCACAGTTTTCCCAGAGGAACTTGGCAGATCAGTAATAAAGTCTATAGACAAGTGCATCCAAGGACGAGAAGGGATAGACAAAGGAAGAAGTGAACCAGAAGGTCTAGTGTGAGCAACCTTTGACTGTGCACAGGTCTCACAAGCTGCCACTTAATCCTCAATACTCTTTCGTAACCCGGGCCACCAGAACCTCTGAGAAATAAGATCAAAGGTGGAATTGCCACCAGGGTGTCCAGCAAGGACTGTATCGTGATGTTCCTTGAATACTTTGTATCGCAGTCTAGAAGAAACAAACAAACTCCCTGGGGGACAAGAATGAGGAGCCGCCTCCTGGGCTTCCAACACCTCCATCTCCAACTCGGGGTACAGAGCTGAGACAACCACCACATCACCCAAAATCGGTGCAGAATCCTTCGAATGACTTCCCCCGGGGAAACTACAAGATAAAGCATCTGCCTTGACATTTTTATTCCCTGGGCGAAAAGTAACCACAAAATTCAATCTAGTTAAGAAAAGTGACCATCTATCCTGTCTAGGATTTAGGCGCTTGGCGGACTGCAAATAAGCCAAATTCTTATGATCAGTATATACAGTAACGGGATGATACACCCCCTCCAACCAGTGACGCCATTCCTCAAAGGCCAGTTTGATGGCCAGCAATTCCTTATCTCCTACATCATAATTCCTCTCGGCGACCGAGAGTTTCTTGGAGACGCCACTTGCTAGGCGATGGACCCTGCAACAGCACTGCTCAAACCCCCACCTCTGATGCATCAACCTTCACCACAAATGGTTGAGACACATCAGGCTGCATCAGAATGGGAGCAGAAGCAAAACACTCCTTAATAGCTGTAAAGGCCTGCAATGCCTCATCTGACCAGACAGAGCAGTCGGCGCCCTTCCTAGTCATATCGGTCAGCGGTTTTACAATGGTAGAGTAGTTCAAAATGAATTTTCTATAATAATTGGTAAACCCCAAGAGTGTTTACTAATGGAGCACTATCCAAGGTTTTTTAACCTAACGAATGGGACAAGACAGGTCCCCCCTGTTTTTCATCTTATCCATAGAACCTCTGGCGGAACTGATTTGTGTACTGAATTCCGGGTGACTCACTCAGTTTTCCGTTGTGTGAGCCATCAGGAAGCGACCTTCAAAACGAGCCTGCGGTGGTATTACACGCCATCCAGGCTGCATTTGATGTTTCCCTCAACCAGTCCTGCCTGTTGGAGACAATGTGGAGGTAGAGGCTCCCTTCTACACACTCTGGGCCTGCCCTAGAATCAGTGGTCTTTGGAAAGAAGTGCAGGACCTCCTAAATACTCTTCTTCCTATCCCTCTAACAGTGTCCCCAGAGTTAGCCCTCCTCTTTATTAACATTGATACCCTTCCGCATATCCATAGATTAATAACAGCCCACATACTCATTGCTACTAAATTGGTTATCACCAGGCATTGGAAAACTCCGGACACTCCTCCTCTCCGTGAGGCCATAGATCTAGTGAACTCCACCTGCATGCATTAAAAAAAGAGGCACAGCCGAATGTCTTCATGGTCAAAGTTCAATGTATTATGGTCAAGTTGGATGTCCAGTCCCTGGTACACATTGTAGTCAAAATTTGGAGACCACCATTCTCCCCGAGTTTCATAATGGGTGAATTTCTTTGCCTCCATACACTTCAACTGGCCTTTATTGCTCTATTCCGAAGAGCTGCTCTCTTAGCTGTCCTACACCCTGGTGCTGTTTTTGTTTTTGTTTGCCTTCATTAGGTTATACGTAGTTTAACCTTTGCCTTTGTTTTACTGCTATTCTCTACAGGCATGCTATCAGTAACCACTCAAAGTGCAAGTATAATCTCAATGCTTACTGTGTCCTGTTTTTGAATGCGATATTGTGGAGAGCTCCACATCTCCATTTTGCATATGGCATGTCTGCCTTGCTTTTTCTTGATGTCAGATTGTACCAATGATATTGGATTATATTTGTTTCTTATCTTGAAATTTCAATAAAAATATATGTGATTAAAAAAAAAAAAGGTCAGAAATCAAAGCAAGGGGATACGGATCACGGACTGTAATGAGATTTAATTCTCGAAAATCCAAGCAAGGTCTAAGCGATCCATCCTTTTTCTTTACAAAGAAAAAACCAACTGCGACCAGAGACTTTGAGGGCCTAATATGAACCTTTGCCAAACTATCGGCAATGTACTTCCGCATGTACAGCCGAGACTTTGGCAACTTGGCCCCTGGGATGAGATTAACAGGACAATCATATTCACGATAAGGAGGCAACTCCTGAGTCCCACCCTCCGATCTGAAAAATCTGAGAGATACTGAAGTAAAATCGTAGAAGAAACTCCTGCGAAAGATGCACTAGAGCAATTGTCTGAACAAAATTCACTCAAACCAATGATCTGTCTTGCCTGTCAATCAATAGTAGGGTTATGTTTAATCAACCATGGCAAACCAAGGACCATAGGAGCAGGCAAGTTTTTCATGACAAAACATGAAATTATTTCAACATGCGAATCACCCACCCATAACCGAATACCATGAACAATATGACTGAGATTCTTCTGAGAAAGAGGGGAAGAATCAATTGCAAACACATGAATCTCTCTCTCTAAAGTGCATGTATTTAGGCCCAGATTTTGAAGAAACAGAAAATCAATAAGGTTTACTCCAGCACCACAGTCAATAAACACTTCAAACTTACATTTTCCTGATCTTAGCGCCACCATAGCTGGAAGGGGAAAACAGGTATTGCAGGGAGATTGCATTCCTGCTTGCTCTGGCACTCCATCTAAACTACCAAGAGTCAGGGAATGTTTTTTTTCTTTTTTATGTAAACCTCTTTGTGGACCATTATCATCAACTTGCGGTTTCAGCAAAGGACAAGCATAAACAAAATGACCATTTGCTCCACAGTAAAAACATAACTTATGCAACCTCCTAAAGTTCCTATTATCAGAACAAATAGACACCAGACCCAGCTGCATAGGTTCCTCCCCCATCCCAGAATTACATGTCATATTAACCTAAGGAACCGGTGAGACAAAACCACTGTCAGAAGGGATCCCTCGCACTGAAGGGTCCTTATTCCTCTCTCTAATGCATCTATCTAAGAGCACTGCCAAAGACATAGCATTTTCCATTGTATCCGGATACTCATGAAAAGCAAGGGCATCTTTCAATCTCTCTGATAACCCCTGACAAAACTGACTACGCAGTGCGGGGTCATTCAACTCAGTCTCCTTAGCCCATCTCTGAAATTCAGCGCAGTACACCTCTGCAGTATGTTCTCCTTGAATCAATTTACGCAACATAGATTCCGCCATCGAGACCCAATCTGGGTCATCATAAATCAATCCCAACGCCTTAAAAAATTCATCCATCGACGAAAGTGCCAGAGAACCGGTCGGCAGCGAAAAGGCCCAGGATTTGGTCCCCTTTAAGCAAGGAAATAATTATCCCCACTCTGACTCTCATCGCCAGATGAAGACGGCCGCAACCAAAAGTACAGCCTGCATGACTCTCTAAAGCGGATAAAGTCATCCATACCCCCTGAAAATCTATCAGGATGAGCAACTCTAGGCTCTGCATAAATTTGACCTCCTCCAATAGCACCTGATGCCAGAGCATTCTGACAACGTGCGACTAAATTGCTCAGATCGGCAACCTCCAGGAATAGCCCCTACATAGGATCAATTAACATATCAACTGACTCCATTTTCTAGCAGCAGAGAAATGGCAGTCTAGGAATTATTATGGCGGGCGGGTTATAATGTCACGCCGGGAAGGGTACAAGATACAGACTGAATAAGACTGAATTAACCCTATGGTCCCTGAGATAGTGGACAAGGGGGGAAAAAAGCAGCCTGCTTCCTCTAATCCTAGAGGAAGCAGGTGTCTAACTAAGAGCCTAGACAGTACACAAATGGAAACCAAAAACACACTTATCTTTGAAGCAGAGCAGAAACAGCCATCCACCTTTCCTCAGAGTGAAAAAGAAGCTATAACCCGCAAAGGACACTAGGTATGTGCGTGATTTAAACTCACACAAACGACCCCACCCAGTGCACCTGAAGGGAGGCAGGTACAGCTCACTCCAAGTAAACACTACACACGTTCTGCCAACCTGACAGACCTCCGCACCTCACCAGAGCAGGACATGACAGCATCACTAACTGACAATGGTGTTTCCGGTTGTCTGTGATAGTAGACTGGACCAGGTGGGCTTCGTATAACGTGCCTATGGGTTCCTCACAGCTTAACTCTTTGACGTCCTAAGCAGGGGGTACGAGATAGTCCACACAACAGACTGCTGCCCCGGAGGGGGCTTCCAGTGGGCAGTTGTTACGCAGATGCCCCAGTTGATTGCAGCGAAAACAGCGGGGCTCGTTGCCTGCTGGGTGTCGTGGGCTGGAGAGTATCGGTCTGCTGGTACCTGGTGGCTATGTGTGGTGTTGGTGTCTCGTTCCAAAGGGGTTGTATCCGAGGCATCGTACGTGCCGCCTTGCGGGTATCGGCAAGGAGAGGTAAGGAGAGGGGTCTGTGGTCCCTTACCCAATCCCTGACGTCAGTCTGGATGTGGTTGTAAAATTGTTGCAGTAAAATAAGCTGCAGGACGTCATCCAATGTGGTGGCCTAGCAGCTTGTGACCCAATTGGAGGCGGAGAGCTGCAAGCGGCAGGCCCACTCTGCATAGGAGTCTCTGTCCAATTTGCGGGAGTCTCTGAATTTTCTGTGGTACGCCTCTGGGGTTACTGTGTACCGATCTAGGAGTGTCTCTTTCACTCGTGCATAGCTGTGGATCTCCTGCTCTGGTACAGTCCTGAAGGCATCAGCTGCTTTGCCCGACAGTTTTCCTGATCATATCGAGAACTATGTGTCGGCAGCCACTCTGTGTAAGGCACACTGGCGCTCAAAATCTGCCAGATAGCCATCGATCTCGCTTTCATTTTCGTTAAAGTTTTTAAAGGCGCTTAAGGGAATCTTCCACAAAGCAACTGTGCTGTTCCCTTCGTTCGGTAGAATGGCTGCCATTCGCTGGTTTCCAGCCAGCCTCAATTGTAGCTCTCGCTGTCCCCTTTGGTTCGCATGCTCTGTCACAATATTGATCACCTGTAGGATTATTTCAGCAGTTGGATTTGGCAGGAACAGTGCCAGTCGTTCCCTGATTTCCCTGGTGATCGATAGTTCTGTATCCCAACCGATCCGTGTTGCCGCAGCCAAGTTCTCCCGGTTTAGCTCCATTAATTCGGCAATTATGACCCGCTTGGCTTTGTTGCTGGCAATCCCTGAAAAAGAGTGAACCTACCTAGTGTGCTGCGCTTAAGCTGTGTATACCACCCTTCCATTCACTGTACACTAGTGCATGCCCGGCGCTAAACCCGGCATACAAGGGCAAGTGCCGGGACCCACAGCTTGTGAGGGGGCCAACTGAGCTGCTATGAGCACTTTCATCAATACAGATGGAAGAACTCATTGCTGGAGCTGCTGTCATTTCACTTACGCAGTACCCCTTGTGGAGGGCCCTCTGATAGTCAAATGAAGCTGCTGCAGAGACTCAGACATGCCCCCTCTACAGTGCTGCCTGAGGACAGTGAAGAGAGAAGATCAATATCGCAGGGCTGTGAGTAGTGAGTCTGCACTGTGACTGCCTCTGGGACAGGGAACTCTTCCAGGTGCTGCTGGATGTTGTAGTAGACAAGCAGCTTCATGCTATTTGTTTTACTGCTTCATGAAGCAGTTTGCCTCCATGACACCTTCCCCCCTCATATCCTGCTGTCTCCTTTCCTCCCTCATGTATCCAGAGCTCCTGTCTCCTATTGCTGCCCTGCACAGACCTCCTGCCACTACTTCTTTAATGAATCCCTTTCAGCCCCTTCCACCTACTTGCTGTGTTCACCCCTCCTGTCAATCCATGGCTCCGGGCCCCTGTGTCACTCCTCTGCCTCTCATTATGGTGGTGTCTAAACCACATTCACCATAAGGACCTTCTAACGTCACAGGGTCACCCGTACTGCGCCCCTCACCCCATATTGTGCTCTCTTAACATAGTAACATAGTATATAAGGCCGAAAAAATACTTTTGTCCATCCAGTTCGACCTGTTAAATCCTGCATTGTGCCCTCTTACCACACCCTATACCCTAGTCATTCCCTACTGTGCCCTCTTATACCCTTTTATCCGGTCACAGTATGGCGGTTTCATTATACTGTGTGGGGGGCACTGGGGGTCATTATACTGTGAGGGCCCCTTACTTACACGGTATAATGACCCCCAGAGCCCCCATTCATCATAATGACCCCAGTGACCACTATACAGTATATTGACCCCCAGTGCCCCCTCTATACAGTATAACCCCTGGTGTGGGGACCACTGGGGGTCATTATTCTGAATGGGGGGAGACTGGGGGTTATTATTCGGAATGGAGGTCCACTGTGGGGTCATTATACTGTGTGGGGGGCCACTGGGGGGGGTCATTATACTGTGTGTGGGGCCACTGGGAGTCATTATACCGTGTGGGAGACACAGGGGGACATGAAAATATAAAAAAATGCCTGAAGGGGGCCCGCTGAGATTTATCGCCCAAGGGCCCAAATGAACCTAGAGACGGCCCTGCACTAGTGCCTTCCTTGGATTCTCCGTGCAGGGAAAAGGAATGATCCCACTGCTTGCCACCAGTTGTGACAGTCTGAATATGAGTTACCGTCTGTCATTCCCTTATTCCCCTGAAGTAATATCACCAAGAATCCACGGAGAAAAATACCTCTGGTGTCGCATAATAATCCACACAGGAGCCAAATCTTAATGCTGGAACAACACACCCTTTAATTAAAAGCCAGAGCACTCAATTTAAAAAAGCATCAGACTCCTCCTCTGAGCCAGCGAGACAATAGAGTTTTGGAAACCTACTAAACTCAATTTACAAAACGGTCTTGGGCTTACAAGAAATCACTGTGCATTTTCCATGACAATGACCTAAAGTGTTATCTTGCATATTTTAATTAGGTAGATCAGTCTTATGGTTAGAAGCAGACTGAATGTCTCGGGCGTGTGTGTACACATATGTCCTTGATACACATAAATGTTTACGTACATTGTTGGGAGTAGGTATCCACGGGGATTGAGTAGCAGGGAGGTAAAATAACTGAACGGTTACTGGGAACTTCTTTACATTTATGTTGGCATCATTTTGTAGATGTAATTTTATTTTTTTGGGGACGTTAGAAGGATTAGAATTTTAGAAGCAATTCTTAAAATGTTTAAGAAAATTTCCAAAACTGAAGGACTAGTTCAGTTATGAAATCACTTTGTGGGGCTTACTTAGTAGAAACCAACTATAAATGACCACAATTTAGAAACTACACCCTTCAAGTTATTCAAAACAGATTTCACAAACTTTGTTAAACCTTTATGTATTCCACAAGAATTAACCCCTTAAGGATCAGAGGTTTTCGTTTTGCGCCCCTGCCTTCCCAGAGCCATAACTTTTTTATTTTTCGGTTCACATAGCCATATGGGACTTGTTTTTAGCGGGACAGGTTGTACTTGACAATGCCACCATTTAATATTGCATATGATGTAGTGGGAAGCGGTAAAAAAATTCCAAATGGGGTGAAATTGCAAAAAAAAAAAAAAAAAGCAATTCCAGCACAGTTTTGCGGGTTTTTAAATTCCGACGTTCGTTGTGTGATAAAACTGACTTGTTATTTTTATTCTACAGGTCAGTACGAATCAGGCGATACACTATGTGTATAGATTTTCTTGCGTTTTGATAGTGAAAAAAAAATTCAAAAGTGGGAAAAAACATCAGTTTTACTTTTTTGTCACCATGTTTTGACCCCTATAACTTTTTTGTAATTATATCTATGGAGCTGTATGGGGGCTCATTTTTTGCATCATAATCTTATATTTTTAGTGATACCATTCTGGGATGTGTATGACTTTTTGATCACCTTTTATTAAATTTTTTGTGGAAAATGAAGCTACCAAAAATGGCAAATCTGCCATTTGGACGCTTTTTTCCGTTTTGCTGTTTGACATATGGGGAATATTTAAAAAAATATATTTTTACAGTATGGGCGTTTTCGCACATTGTGACATCCATGATGTGTATTTTTTTTCTTTTTTTTCTTTTGGCAAAAGGTGGGGGGGGGGGGGTGATTTGATGTTTTTTTATTTTTTAAACTTTTTTTTTTTACACTTTTATATAGTTCCCATAGGGAACTATACCATACAATCATCTGTATGGAGATGGCATTTCTAAATTTCACTTTTTTGGCAGATTTTCAATTTTAATCTATTTTTTCCTGTAACACATCAAGGGTTAACGCCAAACAAAACTCAAAATCTACTACCCCGGTACTGTGATACTGCACCCGTAAACTGCTGTATGGGCTTAGAGCAGCAAGGCACAGAAGGAAAGGTGCATCATATGGTTTTTGGAGAGCAGATTTTGCTGGACTGGTTTTTAGACACCATGTGCCATTTGAAGCCCCCCTGATGCACCCCTACAGTAGAAACAACCAAAATGTGACCCCATTTTGGAAGCTACGGAATAAGGTGACAGTTTTATTGATACTATTTCGGGGTACATATGATTTTTGATCGCTTTGTGTTAGGCAATGTTACCAAAAAGGGCTGTTCTGGCACAGTTTTTATTTTTTGTTTTTTACAATGTTCATCTGACAGGTTAGATCATGTGATATTTTTTTTAGAGCAAGTTGTTATGGACATGACGATATCAAGTATGTCAACTTTTTTGTTTGTTTGCTTCAGATTGTCTTGTGTAGGGGCTCACTTTTTGTGGGAAGAGTTTACATTTTCATTGGTACCAATTTTGGGTATATAATATTTTTTGATCATTTAATATTGCACTTTATGGGGCAAAATGGTCAATGGTAAAGTGGTAAAACACTTGGTAACACTGACATGGGAAAGGATCTAGGAATTAGGGCTGGGCAATATGACCTAAAATCCATGTTGTGATATATTTTGAATCATGTGCCATATGCGATATATATTGCGATATATTATTTTCAATAATAATATTTTTAGTGTGATATAGCCAATCGTCAGCCCCGCCCGGCCCCATGCCATTGCCAATTTGCCCTCATCATACATCTCCCCCAGCCAACGCCATTCAGCCCCCATGCCATTTGCCATCAGTCTGCCCCATGACATAGCCATCTTCAGACATAAGTGCCAATGATCAGCCCCATGGCATTTGCCATCATCTATCAGACTGTCTGATGATGGCAAATGCCATGGGCCATGGGGCTATAATATCTGATGGCACTGGCTCACTGGGGGACACATGGAGTCTGATGATGGCAAATGCCATGGGGCTGATCTGATGGCACTGGCTCACTGCTGGGGGACACATGTCTGATTCAAACATGTCCCCCAGTGAGCCAGTGCCATCAGATCAGCCCCATGGCATTTGCCATCATCAGACTCCATGTGTCCCCCAGCAGAGAGCCAGTGCCATCAGATCAGCATCCCGAGGCCCATTTCCTTTCCTTATCCACTCCCCCTCCCCCGCGATCCTCCAGCACCCCCCCCCCCCCCCTCAACCCCTACAATTCTCCAGCAAGAGTCCCCGTCCCCCCACGAGTCCCTGTTAGCCTTACCACTGTGACCTTTCCTGCAGGGTGCTCGGCAGCGGCTGACTAATGGAGTCCGCAAGTGTGACGTCTTCTTCCAGCACTGGGCGGGATCTGACATCACATACAGCAAAGAGGGCTGACGCTGTGTGTACGCCAGGCCCTGGCCAGTACAGCGCGGTGCAGAGTCGGGAGGCCAAGGAGTGGTAAGCCAGAATCTTCTGCGGTACGCAATGATTTACTACAGCTCACCATGGTCAATCATATCGCAGTCCTGCGATATGTGCGATATATACAAAATCCATATGGTGGCCCAAATTTATATCGCCGATATCGCATATATCTCCCCCCCCCCTACTAGGAATTTTATAAAAAGCAAACTAAGCGGCAAAAACCAGTGTCAGGCAGCTGCCACCAAGGCCAATAAGATAATGGGTTGCATCAAAAAAGGTATAGACACCACTTTACAAATCGCTAGTCAGACCACACATGGGGTACTCTGTACAGTTCTGGGCTCCTGTGAACAAGGCAGACATAGCAGAGCTGGAGAGGGTTCAGAGGAGGGCAACTAAAGTAATAACTGGAATGCGACAGTACCCTGAAATTAGGGTTATTTACTTTAAAAAAAAGACGACTGAGGGGAGATCTAATAACTATGTATAAATATATCAGGGGTCAGTACAGAGATCTCTCCCATCATCTATTTATCCCCAGGACTGTGACGAGGGGACATCCTCTGCGTCGTATTTACGGTAAGAACAGTGAGACTATGGAACTCTGGATGTTCCTGGAGCGTAGTTCTGGAGTGTAATAATATTACAGGCTATAGCTACTAGAGATGGGTTGTTGATCCAGGGAGTTCTTCTGATTGGAGTCGGGAAGGAATTTTTTACTCCCCTTAAGTGGGGAAAATTGGCTTCTACCTCACAGTTTTTTTTTTTTTGCCTTCCTCTGGATCAACTAGCAAGATGACAGGCCGAACTGGATGGACAGATGTAGACTAAAAAACTGGTTGTTTTGGCATTTTTTATATTTTTTTTACAGCATTCACCTTAGGGGGTAGATCATGTTATATTTTCATAAAGCAGTTTGTTATAGATGCAGCGATTCCTAATATGTCTTTTTTTTTCATTTTGGTTTTACACAATAAAACTATTAAACACAAAATTAATAATACATCAATAATAAAACCTGATTAAATCTTAAAAGCCAAAGGTGGTGATCATACATAAAGGGCTATTACAGGAGAACAGACAACTGCTTCAATAATAATCAGTAGCATATCAATAATGTTTGAGGGGAACAAATGAATACTAGAGATGGCCCGAACTATTCGCCGGCGAACAGTTCCCGGCGAACATAGCTTGTTCGCGTTCGCCTCAGCAGGCGAACATATGCGATGTTCGGTCCGCCCCCTATACATCATCACTGAGCAAACTTTGACCCTGTACCTCACAGTCAGCAGACACATTCCAGCCAATCAGCAGCATACCCTCCCTCCCAGACCCTCCCACCTCCTGCACAGCATCCATTTTAGATTCATTCTGAAGCTGCAGTCTTAGTGAGAGGAGGGAGAGTGTAGTTGCTGCTGATTTAATAGGGTAATTGATAGCTAGGCTAGTGTATTTAGTGTCCACTCCAGTCCTGAAAGACTCATCAGATCTCTGCTGTAAGGACAGCTTCCTGATAGCACCCCAAAAAGCCCTCTTTTTTTTTTTCTCCATATATATATAATGCAGTTGCCTGGCCTGCCCGTGTATGAGGAGCTGCAGGCCCACAGACTGTAGTGTGCCCACTGCCAGTGCCCACCACTCACACCGTGTGGCACAGGACTTTGCATCAAACAAAGGCATTTAATTTTTACCCTTTAATCTAAGGTTAGTTGCCTGCCAGTGTGTGTCAGGCTAACTTCCACTGACTGTAGTGTGCCCACTGCCAGTGCCCACCGCCACTCATACCGGGTGGCACAGGCATTTAATTTTTACACTTTAGTCTAATTTCAGTTGCTTGCCTGTTGCCAGTGTGTGTCAGGCCGACTTCCACAGACTGTAGTGTGCCCACTGCCAGTGCCCACCACCACTCATACCGGGTGGCACAGGCATTTAATTTTACACTTTAGTCTAATTTCAGTTGCTTGCCTGCTGCCAGTGTGTGTCAGGCCGACTTCCACAGACTGTAGTGTGCCCACTGCCAGTGCCCACCACCACTCATACCGGGTGGCACAGTAGCTTGCCGATAAATAAGGCATTTAATTTTTACACTTTAGTCCGGATAGAGTGCGTAACAGGGATTAAACTGATAGGAATAGTACTAGTTAAGACACCACTCATATAGGGTGTCACTGCACATTGCTCTGTGCACGCGCAGTGCCCCAATTTGGGAGTAAGAGGACCGACCAAGCTGCTTTTTCCATCTCCCGGTTCCTAAAATCAATTCAGTTTGGTGTATGAGAGTTTGGTCTGTCACTGTAAAGGCAGTCGAAGGTACCCGGCCTACATTTTTTTTCACAAAAGACAATCCCTGATATGGGACGTAACAGAGATTAAACTGATAGAAATAGTACTAGTTAAGACACCACTCATATCGGGTGTGACAGTGAATTTCACGGTGCAGACGCAGTCACCGTGGATTAAAGCAAAAGGGAGGGAGCCAGCGTTTTTTTAACCATCTCCCTGTTCGAAAAATCAATTCAATTGACCTTTCGGGGACCCTTGGTGTTGTACGTGGCTGGGTGGAGGAAGAAACCTTCAATGACATCACCGGGACGTGGCTAGCTTGGTATCCAACCTTGTGCAAATGGGGAGTTTGCGGTTGTGCAAATGGACTGTTTGCGGTGCATTAAAAGAGGAGTTTGGTCTGTCAATGTCTGTGAAGCGGGCGTAACCCTTACACTACCTGATCGATACAACATCATACCTGATCGTATACACACACTGGATGTTTTAAAGCATGTTATTCCAAACAATTTAGGAATGTTAGTTGATTTATGCCCTTTATGGATTAAAACCCGACTCTGCGTCCACTACGTAATTTTCCATGGGAGTTTTGCCATGGATCCCCCTCCGGCATGCCACAGTCCAGGTGTTAGTCCCCTTGAAACAACTTTTCCATCACTATTGTGGCCAGAAAGAGTCCCTTTGGTTTTTAAAATTCGCCTGTCTATTGAAGTCTATTGCGGTTCGCCCGTTCACGAACATTTGCGGAAGTTCGTGTTCGCTGTTCGCGAACTGAAAATTTTATGTTCGCGACATCACTAATTAACACTATACTCTAAAGCCCATTGTAAAACACTTAAAGTGCTAGTGCAAACTTGATACCATGATTAGGGGCCATCAAACCTTTAAGAAAAGCCATTAGGAAGTATACAAAAAACCAAATATACCAATAATAAAGTGTCACTGCAAAAATAGTCCCTGTATACGCCATCTCAGAAAATTCATTCAATCAGTTGTACAGTGTCAGTCTCCCGTATACCGACGCGCGTTTCGCATAGAATGCTTCTTCAGGGGAACATATAGCTGGAATGTGTATCCCCCTCACCTTAAATACCCTGTGATATTTTGTCATATTTTGTTCCTCATTATATTTTTGCCATTACAATAAAACAATTGTTTTAAAAAAAAATGTTTGTGTCTCCATTTCCCTATAGCCATATTTATTTATTTTTTGGGCGATTGTCTTAGGTAGGGTCTCATTTTTTTGCAGGATGAGATGACAATTTGATTGGTACTATTTTGGGGTACATATGTCTTTTTGATCACTTGGTATTACACTTTTTGTGATGTAAGGTGTGACGAATGCCTAGCCTCGTGCCCACGTGACGTCACCACATCGAGCTCACAAGACCGGATATGAGTCACTGGGTGCCAAGCAGAGACGATACGACTTTTTGTAAGGAACACGTAAGGTAGCCCTGGCCGTCTTATACAATCTCCTTCTGCCCAACCAGGCACAGAAAGGACTTACTAGCCGAGAAAGCCTGGTCACTGCCACAGTGAAACAGCGCTTCTCGGCTTGGTAGTACTGCCACCAGCTCTAGTTGGATATAAACCCGGTCCGTTAATGGGATTATATAGGGTCAGAAGCCAACCCACGGTAGCTATAATTAGGCCAAAACACGGACGTAGGGATTTCGTTATCGAGATACCAGCCAGCACAAGATTAAATTATATATTTAATCGCCTTAAGGGCACACTAGACGAACACAATATACACAATAAACATATACAGCGGTCTGAGGTACAAAATACAGGTGATGGGGTACAGACATGATTAAACAGTATGAAAGTCAATTACCGGGTAGAGGAATGTCCTTGTTGTGAAATAGTCCTTTGGGCTGTAATCACATGGGAGCAGTGATTTCCAGGGTTTCTCGGTCTCTCCCAAACACAGTACACGATGTGGCCCCCTTCAGAAAAGACCCCGCCCGCTGGCTAGTATGGGCTTATGACTGGTAGCCAGCCACTCCCCTTTCCGCCTCTGGGAAAGGTTCAACGCCTCACAGTCATTGGTCCAATCGACTGTAGAGGGCAGCTTCTACTTGGTGATGTCCGTCAGGGGCTTCGCCAGGCTACTATAGTGGGGGACGAACCTTCTATATTACCCGGCGGTGGCCAGGAAGGACATCAACTGTTTCTTGGTCCTGGGGGTGGGCCAGGATGCGATAGTATCCATTTTCCCAGGCTCTGGCTTCAGAGTCCCCCCACCTACCCGGTGCCCTAGGTAGTGGACCTCGCTCATGCCCATCTGGCATTTCTCCAGCTTGATGGTCAAGCCTGCTTGGCGGACCCGCCCGAGCACCTGCGTCAGGTGCTTTAAGTGATCCTACCATGTGGGACTGAAGATGGCAATGTCATCCAAATACCCGGCTGCATACTCTTCAAGTCCCTGGAGCCGCGTGTTGACGATCCGCTGAAAAGTGGCAGGGGCATTTTTCATGCCGAACGGCATCACCGTTGACTCATACAATCCAAAGGGGGTAATAAAGGCAGAGCGTTCCTGCGCCTCATGGGTTAGGGGAATCTGCCAGTACCCCCGGCTCAGATCCATGATGGTCAGGTACTGTGCCCCGGCCAACTGATCGAGTAGGTCATCAATGCGTGGCATTGGGTACGCATCAGTGACTGTGACAGCGTTGAGCCCCCGGTAGTCCACACAGAACCGGGTGGTCCGGTCCTTCTTGGGGACGAGGACCACAGGGGAGGCCCAAGTGCTGTTGGATGCCTGGATGACCCCCAGCGTCAGCATCTCATCGATCTCCTGGCACATGTGCTGCTGCACCTCCAAGGAAACTCAATATGCTGAACGCCGGATTGGGGGGTGATCCCTGGTGTCCACGTGATGGACAGCCAACCCTATCCTTCCGGGATTGTTGCTGAACAACCCTCGGAAGGGGTGAAGGGTGGCCCACAGCTGGGACCGCTGGTCCTCCAAGAGCTGTTGGCCCACCTCCACATCCTCTATGGACCCATCCGCCTTCACCTGGGCAAGCATGTTCAAAAGGGTTTCCTCCTTCCCCTCTTCCTGGAGGTAGCAGACCGGGAGGGCACAGACCTCCCTCTCATGATGGGCCTTCATCATGTTCACATGGAAGGCCTTCCGCCTTCCCCAATCAAGTCCAGGGTTACCAGGTACGTCACGGCGTTGAGGCGCTGATGCACGAGGTACGGACCCTCCCAGGCTGCCTGAAGCTTGTCCTGAAGTATGGTGACCAGTACCCATACCTTTTGACCCACCTGGTAAGTACTTTCACAAGCATTCTGGTCATACCATCGCTTCTGGTCAGCCTGGGCCCACTCCATATTATCGTGCACCAGCTGCGACAAGGCCTGCAGCTTATCCCGGAAGCGCACGACATACTCAATGACCAACACTCCAGGGGATGCTACGTCTCAAAGGGGGAGAACCCCGTGGAGGCCTGTGGGACCTCTCGGTAGGCAAACAGTAGATGTGGGAGATACCGCTCCCAGTCACACCCGTGGGATTCAACCAACATCTTAAGTATCTGCAAGGTGCCGTTGAACAGTTCGCAAAGGCCGTTAGTCTGTGGGTGATACGCACTGGTCACCAGATGTTGAACCTGTGTTTGCCTACAGAGGGACTCCATCAATTGCGACATGAACTGTGTCCCCGGTCGGTGAGCATTTCCTGGGGAAAGCCCACTTTGGAGAAAATCTCCAGCAAGGCGGTGGCCACCTTGTCAGCCCGAATGGATGACAAGGCTACCACCTCCGGGTACCAAGTGGCGTAGTCTACTCCGTCAATATGAAGCATTTCCCAGAGCTGCTGGGAATGGACAGCGGTCCAATCAGATCCTCAGCCACCCTCCTGAAAGGCTCCTCAATTTTGGGTAGTGTTACCAGTGGGGCTTTGGGGCGTCACCCCGTCTTCCTCAACCGCTGACAGGTTTCACATGAATGGCAGTAGGCACCCACATCGGCCCCCATCTTTGGCCAGTAGAAATGCTGGGCTAATCTGGCCTTTGTCTTAGTGACCCCTAGGTGTCCAGCCATCGGAATCTCGTGTGCTACCCGCAACAACTCCGACCTGAACGGATAGGGTACCACCAGCTGTCGTTCCCTAGGCCACGCCTCCGGTGAGCCCCGCTGGACCGTGACCCGGTACAGCCTTCCTTGGTCCCAGACCATACGCTCCAGGTCTGAGTCCGAGGGGGGCTGTGCTGCATGCTCCTTAAGAGCGTTCAGGCTGGCGTCAGCCACTAACGCAGCCTGAAACTCCTGGCTGGACGTGGACGGAATAGACGAGACTTCCACGTCCTCCATCAGGTCCCCGGGACCTGTCTCCTGGTGTCCGTCGGTCTTGGCAGCCACTTGGTCAGAAGGGGGAAAACCATCAGACCCCTGAGGGGTCCCTAGAGCCCCAGCACTCCCACTGCACGTGACAGCCGCTGCCACCGCCTCCCCTCGGCTTCCGACCAAGTCGCCAATCCAGACGGACTAACCTGGCCTTCTGACATTCCCATTGTGGTGGAACCCTGCACGGAGGCCTTATCTGGCAGCTCGACTTCTCCTTAGACAGCCCTAACCTCATTTGCATCCTCCTCCCCCACAGCTATCTGGCCCCTGTTTGTCCCTCCAGTCACCAGACTGGAGGACGACAAGTTCCAGCAGGCTTGCTGGCCACCCCCTGGGGTCTCAGCACAGCCGGCAGGAACAACCCCCTCCCCACAGAAGGAAGAGACACACCTTACATTCCCCACCCCCATATCACAATCTACAGGCATGTCCATTACATCAACATTATTACCAGGGGTGGACATTACATCATATTCTGGGGCACCAGACCTTGGGGTGTCAGCGGCCACGTACTTAGACACAAGCTGCCCCAGGTCCATCCCCAACAAAACCCTTACTCCTCGATCGGCACCCCAGTCAAGATAGACCTTGGCAACGGGTAGCGCCGGTTCTACCCCTCCAATTCCGGAGACTGTAAGGGATCTCCCGGGCACCAAATCGCAGGGTGCCACCAGTTCGGGCCGTACCAGAGTAATCTCAGCACCTGTGTCTCTCAGTCCCATGGCCACGGCCTGGCCAACAGTGGCTGGTTGAAGATTGTCAAGGGACCTCCCCCCACCCACACACACAACACAGTGTACGGTTTCCAGGTCGCTGAATGGGACGGGTCCTTCGGGCGCTGGGGACACATTGCCTTGAAGTGTCCCGGCTGTTTACACAGATGACAAAGCCAGGGTTCCTCCCCTGATGCAGCAGTGGCCCCCTTGGGCTTCCTGTCACGGAGTTACTGCTGCAGGTCCTCTGGGCAATTCCACTAGAACTGTTCGGTGGCAATGAGTTCTTTTAACTGTTGGACGGTGGTCAGCTCCAATCCTGTGGTCCACTGGTCAACCGCTCTAAGCAAGGCCCGCATGTGATCGGCCCAGCTCTGGGTAGAACCCAGCTGCAAACTCCGGAGCTTCTTTCGGTACGACTCAGGGGTCAGGTTGTACTTCCGGACCAGAGCCTGCTTGATGTCCTCATAGCTCAGGATCGTCTCGCTGGGCAGGTACCCAAAGATTTCAAGGGCCTTTCCCCTAAGTCGTGGCGTGAGGAATCTGACCCACTGGTCTTCCGGCAGCTGGTACTGATGACAGGCAGTCTCAAAGGCCAACAAGAAAGTGTCCAAGTCCCCATCTTTGTCCAGCAGGGGGAAGTCCTCCGCTCGCAGTTTGGGACCCCGGATCTCTGGAGACTCGCATCGGGCTGCTGGAGTTGGAGCATTTGTAGCTGGTGCTCACGACGTTCTGCAGCTTTTTTCCCACGCTCTGCAGCCTCTGCTTGCACGAGACATTCTGCGGCCTCTGCTTGCTCGCGACGCAATGCAGCTGCCATGAGGAGCTCATAGGCTGCAGTGTCTCCGGCCTGGAGATGTTCCACAGCAGCCTGTAGGAGAGCAGCTGAGCCGGCTTGGCTGGGGGGATGGGCAGGTGGGGCATGGCTCCTTGGGGGGCTTTGGCTCTGCCCTCCCTCGCCTGGATGAAAATCGCCCACCACCTCCTCTTGGCCCCCTATCTGGACTGCGTCCTCCCCGCCACCATTCAAAGCCTCGGCCATCTCCCTTCCTTTGCTCCTTGTAATACTGGCCATCATTGCAATTGAAGGGAAGGGCACTGCCACAGACTGCAACCAGATGCACACCTTATTGTATTTGCACTCAGACTGTCTAGTGTTGAGCTGATCCTAAGACTGCAGCGGCAAAAGTTACTGACATCTGTTATCCTGCTAGTTGATCCAGAGGAAGGTAAAAAAAAAACCTGTGAGGTATAAGCCAATTTTCCCCACTTAAGGGGAATATAAAATTCCTTCCCGACTCCAACCAGGCAATCAGAATAACTCCCTGGATCAACAATCCATCTCTAGTAGCTATAATCTGTAATATTATTATACTCCAGAACAGTGGCGGCGTTGCGAGGGGGGTGCGGTGGATGCGGGCCACACCACTGGTGTAGGGATCGCCACTGGGGGCCCATCCGGCAGAAGATAATTTATTCACTGCACTTGCCTGTGTAATTGAAGAAAAGCGCGATTGATGTACAGGGAATCCCGGCTTAGGAGTCCCAGCTCTGACTCCATATATGGTTGTGTCCATATATGGAGTCAGTGCTATGAACATGAAGGGGGTAACCCCAAGCATTGTCAGTATGCTTGGGGACACCCAATGTATTTTAATCTAATTTAGCCTCTATTTCTGAAAAGATTCCACCAGGAATCGAACTCCCAACCTTTTACATCACAGGCAAGAACCCTAACTACTGAGCTATGGAGCTCAATGGTAAACTGTGCTAGAGAGTGTAGTTTATCAAGTATTAGGTTTTTCTATACAGCAGAAGTATAATTTTATATATATTTTTTTGTTCACTATATATATATATATATATATATATATATATATATATAGTAATTACACATTTATTTTGTGTCATACAGTTTTTTTACAATTACTAAAAAAAATATAAAATTATACTTCTGCTGTATAGGAATACCTAATACATGATAAACTACATAAACATTTCTAGCTATGCCCTGGGTGACAATGCCAGGAGATGAGCACTTGCATTATGGAAGCACTCATCTCCCTACATTCATCTGTATTGCCGTCCTCAGGACGGCAATACAGATGAACACTGCAGCAGGGCAAGGGCGAGGCGTCTCCCTGTTCCTCTGATAGGCTGCCAGCACAAGGCCAGCAGCCTATCATCGTGCCTCCTGAGCCCTACTGCTCAGGACAAAGGCCAGAAGAGGCCTGCATCGTATCGCTGCCATGGAGGTAAGTATCTGTTTATTTTTGGGCCGGGCTGCTCTGGGGGTCATTGCTGGCATAAAGGGGACACTTTGGGGCATTATTGCTGGCACATGGGGGACATTATGGGGCAATGGCAATGGATGTATGTTTTTTTTGCACTGGCACACAGAACGGGAGCACTTTTGAATTAGTGAACACTATTATTATTATTGAAGGTGGCAGGTGAGTTGTTAAGAAGGTAGGAGGATGATGAAAAAGTAGGAAAAATCATCGTGGCGGTCTGATCTGAAAGGAGAAGATGAGGAAAGAGAAGGTCTACATCAGAGAAGTTACTGGATGTAAGGTATGTGGTGCTGTATTCTGGATAGCACAGAATATAATTTGTATGTGTGTGGGGTGGGGGGGGGGGTGCTAAGCAGACAGAAGACAGATCGCCGGGGGTTGGGGGGGGGGGGCACCTGTGTTTCTTCATCATCAGAGACGTGCGGACTCCGATGAGGTGGTATTCCCATGTCCTCATCATCAGGAAACATCAGTGTTTGTGCATCAGTGCATTCTATGTCTTCCACCACCGGGGAAGGGCTAGGTGGATTCCCTTGGGAAACCCTGCCAGCAGAGTCTTCAAACAGCATCAGAGACTGCTGCATAACTTGAGGCTCAGACAGTTTCCCTGATATGCATGGGGGTGATGTGACAGGCTAATGGGCATTGTTTTCAGGCGCCACCTGTGCCCTTTCTGCAGAAGACTGGGTGGGAGATAATGTTGTGAACGTGCTGGATCCACTGTCGTCCACACAATTGACTAGCACCTGTACCTGCTCAGGCCTTACCATCCTTGGAACGGCATTGGGCCCCACCAAATATCGCTGTGAATTCTGGTGGGTACTGGAACCTGAGGTAATTGGTTCACTAGGATGTGTGGCTGTGGCAGAATGGCCACATCCTCTCCCAGCACCAGAGAGTACACTAACACCACCATGACCGCGTCCCTTACTAGATGTTTTACTCATTGTTACCGTTCAGCAAGCACCACAATAAGAAAAAAAAATTTTGGCCCAATGTATTGATTTCAAATTCAGGCTTTTTTTTTTTACAGGCACCTAACACTATCTGCCTATTTATTTATGTAGCGTATTACACTAATCCAGGCACAGCAGTAACCACTGATTTAGGGGAATATCTCTTTTAGGGCTAGTATTTAGGCCCTGGATGAAAGGTATCCTTTTATGGACAGATTTACACTTGGAAATGCACAGTAGCGTGTGAACAGATATGTAGGATTATGCCTTCAGCAATTGTATTTTAACACTTTGTGTAATATACACTTTAACGGACAGAAATACAATGGGAGATGCATGGTAGCGCGTGGAGTTATTGAGGATGACCCTCTCAGCACTTGTATATACACCTTGAGTGTAATATACCCTTTTATGGACAGATTAACACTTGGCCTGCAAGAGCTGGAACACCAGATTCAGTGTATTGCTATTTTGGCAACTGAATTTAACCCTAGAACAAAATTTATGTTTTGGCGGACAATATTATACTTTGCCAGCCACAGCTGTGACACCAGATTTATGGTATTGCTATTTTGGCAATTGAATTTAACCCCAGAACAAAATATATGTTTTGGCGGAAACTATTATACTTGGCCAGCCACTGCTGGGACACCAGATTCAGGGTATTGCTATTTTGGCAATTGAATTTCACCCCAGAACAAAATATACCCTTTTACAGACAGATTAACACTTGGCCTGCAACAGCTGGAACACCAGATTCAGGGTATTGCTATATTGGCAATTGAATTTCACCACAGAACAAAATATACCCTTTTACGGATAGATGAACACATGGCCTGCAACAGCTGGGACACCAGATTCAGGGTATTGCTATATTGGCAATTGAATTTCACCCCAGAACAAAATATACCCTTTTACGGATAGATTAACACATGGCCTGCAACAGCTGGGACACCAGATTCGGGGTATTGCTATTTTGGCATCTGAATTTCACCCCAGAACAAAATATATGTTTTGGCGGACACTATTATACTTGGCCAGCCACTGCTGGGACACCATATTCAGGGTATTGCTATTTTGGCAAGTGAATTTCATTCCTGAACAAAATATATGTTTTGGCGGACACTATTATACTTTCCCAGCCACTGCTGGGACACCAGATTCAGGGTCTTGCTATTTTGGCATTTGAATTTCACCCAGGAACAAAATATACCCTTTTAAGGATAGATTAACACTTGGCCTGCAACAGCTGGAACACCAGATTCAGTGTATTGCTATATTGGCAAATCAATTTCACCCCAGAACAAAATATATGTTTTGGCGGACACTATTATACTTTGCAAGCCAGTGCTGGGACACCAGATTCGGGGGATTGCTATTTTGGCAATTGAATTTCACCCCAGAACAAAATATACCCTGTTACAGACAGATTTGAACTAGGCCTGCAACTGCTGGAACACCAGATTCAGGGTATTGCTATTTTGGCAATTGAATTTAACCCCAGAACAAAATATATGTTTTGGCGGACACTATTATACTTTGCCAGCCAGTGCTGGGACACTAGATTCAGGGCATTGCTATTTTGGCAACTGAATTTCACCCCAGAACAAAATATATGTTTTGGCAGACACTATTATACTTTGCCAGCCAGTGCTGGGACACCAGATTCAGGGTATTGCTATTTTGGCAATTGAATTTCACCCCAGAACAAAATATATGTTTTGGGGACACTATTATACTTTGCCAGCCAGTGCTAGGACACTAGATTCAGGGTATTGCTATTTTGGCAATTGAATTTCACCTCAGAACAAAATATACCGTTTTACAGACAGGTTCACACTTGGCCTGCAACAGCTGGAACACCATATTCAGAGTATTGCTATTTTGGCAAATGAATTTTACCCCAGAACAAAATATATGTTTTAGCGGACAATATTATACTTTGCCAGCCCCAGCTGTGACACAAGATTTATGGTATCGCTATTTTGGCAATTGAATTTAACCCTAGAACAAAATATATGTTATGGCGGACAATATTATACTTTGCAAGCCACTACTGGAACACCAGATTCAGCGTATTGCTATATTGGCAAGAAAATTTCCCCCCAATACAAAATATACCCTTTTTCGGACAGATTAACACTTGGCCTGAAACTGCTTGAACACCAGATTGAGGGTATTGCTATATTGGCAAATGAATTTAACCCCAGAACAAAATATATGTTTTGGCGGACACTATTATACTTTGCCAGCCACTACTGGAACACCAGATTAAGGGTATTGCTATATTGGCAAATGAATTTAACCCCAGAACAAAATATATGTTTTGGCGGACACTATTATACTTTGCCAGCCACTACTTGAACACCAGATTCAGTGTATTGCTATTTTGGCAATTGAATTTCACCCCATAACAAAATATATGTTTTGGCGGACAATATTATACTTTACCAGCCACAGCTGTGACACGAGATTTATGGTATTGCTATTTTGGCAATTGAATTTTATCCAAGAAAAAAATATAAAATTTGGCGGACACTATTATACTTTGCCAGCAACTACTAGAATACCAGATTCAGGGTATTGTTATTTTGGCAATTGAATTTCACCCCAGAACAAAATATACTCTTTTACGGACATATTAACATTTGGCCTACAACTGCTGGAACACCAGATTCAGGGTATTGCTATTTTGGCTATTGAATTTTGCCCCAGAACAAAATATATATTTTGGCAGACACTATTATCAATTGCCAGGCACAGCTGATTCCAATGATTTATGGTATTGCTATTTTGGCAATTGAATTTCGCTCTAGAACAAAATATATGTTTTGACGTACACTATTATACTTTGCCACCCACTACTGGAACACCAGATTCAGGGTATTGCTATATTGGCAAGTTAATTTCACCCCAGATCAAACTATACCCTTTTACGGACAGATTAACACTTGGCCCGAAACTGCTGGAACACAAGATTCAGGGAATTGCTAATTTGGCAATCGTATTTCACCCCAGAACAAAATATACCCTTCTACGGACAGATTAACACTTGCCTTGCAACAGCTGGGACACCAGATTCAGGGTATTGCTATTTTGGCAATTTAATTTCACCACAGAACTAAATATCTGTTTTGGCGGACAATATTATACTTTGCCAGCCACAGTTGTGACAACAGATTTGTGGTATTGCTATTTTGGCAATTGAATTTCACACTAGAACAAAATATATGTCTTGGCGTACAATATTATATTTTGACAGCCACAGCTGTGACACCAGATTTATGGTATTGCTATTTTGGCAATTGAACTTTACCCCAGAACAAAATATACCCTTTCACAGACAGATTAACACTTGGCCTGCAACAGCTGGGACACCAGATTCAGGGTATTGCTATTTTGGCAATTGAATTTCACCCCAGAACAAAATATATGTTTTAGCGGACAATATTATACTTTGCCACCCACAGCTGTGACACCAGATTCATGGTATTGCTATGTTGGCAATTGAATTTCACCCCAGAACAATATATATGTTTTGGCGGACACTATTATACTTTGCCAGCCACTACTGGAACACCTGATTCAGTGTATTGCTTTTTTTGAAATTTAATTTCACCCCATAACCAAATTTATGTTTTGGCGGACACTATTATACTTTGCCAGCCATAGCTGTGCCACCAGATTTATGGTATTGCTATTTTAGTAATTGAATTTCACCCAAGAGAAAAATATACCCTTTTTACTGACAGATTAACATTTGGCCTGCTACAGCTGTAACAAAAGATTCAGGGTATTGCTATATTGGCAGTTAAATTTCAACCCATAACAAAATATATGTTTTGGCGGACACTATTATACTTTGCCAGACACAGCTGAAACCACTGATTCATGGCATTGCTGTTTTGGCAATTGAATTTCACCCCATAACAAAATATATCCTTTGCAGGACACTATTAAACTTGGCCAGCCAAAGCTGAAACCACTGATTTAAGGAATTGCTATTTTGGCAATTGAATTTTACCCCAGAACAGAATATATATTTTGGTGGACACTGTTATACTTTGCCAGCCACTACTGGAACACCAGATTGAGGGTATTGCTATTTTGGCAATTGAATTTCACCCCAGAACAAAATATACCCTTTTACGGACAGATTAACACTTGGCCTGCAACAGCTGGGACACCAGATTCAGGGTATTGCTATTTTGGCAATTGAATTTCACCCCAGAACAAAATATATGTTTTAGCGGACAATATTATACTTTGCCAGCCACAGATGTGACACCAGATTCATGGTATTGCTATTTTGGCAATTGAATTTAACCCTAGAACAAAATATATGTTTTGGAGGACAATATTATAATTTGCCAGCCACAGCTGTGACACCAGATGTATGGTACTGCTATTTTGGCAATTGAATTTTACCCCAGAACAAAATATATGCTTTGGCGGACACGGTTATACTTTGCCAGCCATAGCTGTGACACCAGATTTATTGTATTGCTATTTTGGCAATTGAATTTCACCCTAGAACAAAATATATGTTTTGGCGGACACTATTATACTTTGCCAGCCACAGCTGAAACCACTTATTTATGGTATTGCTATTTTGGCAATTAAAATTCACCCCGGAACAAAATATACCCTTTGACGGACAGATTAACACTTAGCCTGCAACAGCTGGGACACCATATTCAGGGTATTGCTATTTTGGCAATTGAATTTCACCCCAGAACAAAATATATGTTTTGGCGGACACTATTATACTTTACCAGCCATAGCTGTGACACCAGATTTATGGTAGTGCTATTTTGGCAATTGAATTTCAACCCAGAACAAAAATATGTATTGGAGTACAATATTATACTTTGCTAGCCACAGCTGTGACACCAGATTTATGGTATTGCTATTTTGGCAATTGAATTTCACCCCAGAACAAAATATATGTTTTGGCGGACACTATTATACTTTACCAGCCACAGCTGTGACACGAGATTTATGGTATTGCTATTTTGGCAATTGAATTTTATCCAAGAAAAAAATATATGTTTTGGCGGACACCATTATACTTTGCCAGCAACTACTAGAACACCAGATTCAGGGTATTGTTATTTTGGAATTGAGTTTCACCCCAGAACAAAATATACTCTGTTACTGACAGATTAACACTTGGCCTGCAACAGCTGGGACACCAGATTCAGGGTATTTATTTTTTGGAAATTTAATTTCACCCCATAACCAAATTTATGTTTTGGCGGACACTATTATACTTTGCCAGCCATAGCTGTGCCACCAGATTTATGGTATTGCTATTTTGGCAATTGAATTTCACCCAAGAGAAAAATATACCCTTTTTTCTGACAGATTAACATTTGGCCTGCTACAGCTGGAACAACTGATTCAGGCTATATTGGCAGTTAAATTTCAACCCATAACAAAATATATGTTTTGGCGGACGCTATTATACTTTGCCAGACACAGCTGAAACCACTGATTCATGGCATTGCTGTTTTGGCAATTGAATTTCACCCCAGAACAGAATATATATTTTGGTGGACACTGTTATACTTTGCCAGCCACTACTGGAACACCAGATTGAGGGTTGGCCTACAACTGCTGGAACACTAGATTCAGGGTATTGCTATTTTGGCAATTGAATTTCACCCTAGAAAAAAATATATGTTTTGGCGGACACTATTATACTTTGCCAGCCACTACTATTGGCAAGTTAATTTCACCCCAGATCAAAATATACCCTTTTACGGACAGATTAACACTTGGCCCGAAACTGCTGTAACACAAGATTCAGGGAATTGCTATTTTGGCAATCGTATTTCACCCCAGAACAAAATATACCCGTTTACGGACAGATTAACACTTGGCTTGCAACAGCTTGGACACCAGATTCAGGGTATTGCTATTTTGGCAATTGAATTTCACCCCAGAACAAAATATACCCGTTTACGGACAGATTAACACTTGGCCTGCAACAGCTGGGACACCAGATTCAGGGTATTGCTATTTTGGCAATTTAATTTCACCCCAGAATAAAATATCTGTTTTGGCGGACACTATTATACTTTACCAGCCACAGCTGTGACACCAGATTTATGGTAGTGCTATTTTGGCAATTGAATTTCACACCAGAACAAAAATATGTTTTGTCGGACAATATTATTCTTTGCCAGCCACAGCTGTGACACCAGATTTATGGTATTGCTATTTTGGCAATGGAATTTCACCCCAGAACAAAATATACCCTTTTACGGACAGATTAACACTTGGCCTGCAACAGCTTGGACACCAGATTCAGGGTATTGCTATTTTGACCATTGAATTTCACCCCAGAACAAAATATATGTTTTGTCGGACACTATTATACTTTGCCAGCCACAGCTGTGACACCAGATTTATGGCATTGCTATTTTGGCAATTGAATTTCACCCCAGAACAAAATATAAGTTATGGCGGACACTATTATACTTTGCAAGCCACTACTGGAACACCAGATTCAGTGTATTGCTATTTTGGCAATTGATTTTCACCCTAGAACAAAATATACCCTTTTACGGACAGATTAACACATGGCCTGCAACAGCTGGAACATCAGATTCAGGGTATTGCTCTTTTGACAATTGAATTTCACCCCGGAACAAAATATATCCTCTGCAGGACACTATTAAACTTGGACAGCCACAGCAGAAACCACTGATTTATGGTATTGCTATTTTGGCAATTGAATTGCACCCCAGAACAAAATGTACCCTTTTACCGACAGATTAACACTTGGCCTGCAACTGCTGGAACTCCAGATTTAGAGTATTGCTATTTTGGCAATTGAATTTCACCCCAGAATAAAATATATGTTTTGGTGGACACGATTTTACTTTGCCAGCCACAGCTGTGACACAAGATGTATGGTATTGCTATTTTGGCAATTGAATTTCAACCCAGAACAAAATATATGTTTTGGCGAACAATATTATACTTTGCAAGCCACTACTGGAACTCCAGATTCAGCGTATTGCTATATTGGCAAGAAAATTCCCCCCCAAAACAAAATATACCCTTTTACGGACAGATTAACACTTGGCCTGAAACTGCTGGAACACCAGATTGAGGGTATTGCTATTTTGGCAATTGATTTTCACCCCAGAACAAAATATATGTTTTGGCGGACACTATTTTACTTTGCAAGCCACTACTGGATCACCAGATTCAGGGCATTGCTATTTTGGCAATTGAATGTCACCCCAGAACAAAATATACCCTTTTACGGACAGATTAACACTTGGTCTGCAACAGCTGGGACACCAGATTCAAGGTATTGCTATTTTTGCAATTGAATTTCACCCTAGAACAAAATATATGTTTTGTCAGACAATATTATACTTTGCCAGCCACAGCTGTGACACCAGATTTATGGTATTGCTATTTTGGCAATTGAATTTTACCCCAGAACAAAATATACCCTTTTACGGACAGATTAACATTTGGCCTGCAACAGCTGGGACACCAGATTCAGAGTATTGCTATTTTGCCAATTGAATTTCACCCCAGAACAAAATATATCCTTTGCAAGACACTATTAATCTTGGCCAGTCACAGCTGAAACCACTGATTTATGGTATTGCTATTTTGGCAATTGAATTTCACCCCAGAACAAAATATACCCTTTTATGGAGAGATTAACACTTGGCTTGCAACAGCTTGGACACCAGATTCAGGGTATTGCTATTTTGGCAATTGAATTTCACCCTAGAAAAAAAGATACCCTTTTACGAACAGATTAACACTTGGCCTGCAACTGCTGGAACACCAGATTCAGAGTATTGCTATTTTGGCAATTGAATTGCACCCCAGAGCAAAATATATGTTTTGGCGGACACTATTATACTTTGCAAGCCACTACTGGAACACTAGATTCAGGGTATTTCTATATTGGCAATTGAATTTCACCCCAGAACAAAATATACCCTTTTACGGACAGATTAACACTTGGCCTGCAACTGCTGGAACACCTGATTCAGGGTATTGCTATTTTGGCAATTGAATTTCACCACAGAAAATAATCTATCCTTTGCCAGACAGCAGACAGTATTATACTTGGCTAGTTGGCTATCCAAAGCTGGAACACCAGATTTAGGGGATTGGTATTTTGGCAATTGTGTTTAACGCCTTAATAAAATATAGAAATTGCTATCTTGAGTTTCTAGGGGTGACAATAAGCACAGCCAATCCCCTTATGTAAGATATAGCAAAAAAAAAAAAAAACTAGTATTGATGGATTGATGGACTTGGTGCAGCTTGTTCTGGTGCACCACAAGTCACAATATGTCCGCCGATCACCCCAGAAAAATAGTGACAGAAAAACGCTCTGTGCAGCCTAAAAACCTGTGAGCAATTAACTAGCAGAAGTTTAATCATTCACAGCTGTAGATCGATCCCTTCATTAGGTGCTAATTCTGACTTTTCCCTGCCTAATCTCGCCCTCACAGAAGCTGCATTCTTTCCCTACACTAATCAGAGTAGTGTGACATGCGGTGCTACTTGACTCCAGCTTAAAAAGATGCTGGGTCACATGCTGCACTTGGCCAATCACAGCCATGCCATTAGAAGGCATGGCTGTGATGGGCTCTTAGGGCAAGAAGTAAAATGCTAGCTGATTGGCTGCTGTGCAGCCCTTCAGAAAGCGGTAAGAAATCGCCAAACAACGGACCCAAACCCGAACTTTTTTGAAAATGTTCGGGTCCGTGTCCCGAACACTCCAAAATTCGGTATGAACCCGAACTATGCTCGAACTGTTCGCTCAACACTAGTAACTGGCTGAGTCACAGAAAACAGAGGGTGGTTATTAATAATGGTACACACTCAGATTGGGTCACGGTCACTAGTGGGGTACCTCAGGGGTCAGTACTGGGCCCTATTCTTTTCAAAATATATATTAATGATCTTGTAGAAGGCTTGCATAGTAAAACAAATTTTTGCAGATGACTCTTAACTGTGTAAAGTAATTAACACTAAAGAGGACAATATACTGCTACAAAGGGATCTGGATAGATTGGAGGCTTGGGCAGATAAGTGGCAGATGAGGTCTAACACTAACAAATGTAAAGTTATGCACATGGTAAGGTATTATGCAAGTCACCCGTACGTACTAAATGGTAAAATAGTCGGTAACACTGACATGAAAAAGGATCTAGGAATTTTAATAAACAGCAAACTAAGCTGCAAAAGCAAGTGTCACGCAGCTGCTGCCAAGGCCAATAACATAATGGGTTACATCAAAAGGGGCATAGACACCCATGATGAGAACATAGTCCTACCAATTTACAAATCGCTAGTCAGACCACACATGGAGAATTGTGTACAGTTCTGGGCTCCTGTGAACAAGGCAGACATAGCAGAGCTAGAGAGGGTTCAGTGGAGGGCAACTACAGTACCCTGAAAAATTATTAAAATTAGGGTTATTTACTTTAGAAAATAGATGACTGAGAGGAGATCTAATAACTATGTATAAATATATCAGGGGTCAGTGCAGATATCTCTCCCATGATCTATTTTTCCACAGGACTGTGACTGTGATGAGGGGACATCCTCTGCGTCTGGAGGAAAGAAGGTTTGCACACAAACATAGAAGAGGATTCTTTATGGACAGAGCAGTGAGTCTATTGAACTCTCTGCCTGAGGAGGTGGTGATGGTGAGTACAATAAAGGAATTCAAGAGGGGCCTGGATGTAGTTCTGGAGTATAATAATATTACAGGCTATAGCTACTAGAGATGGGTCATTGATCCAGTGAGTTATTCTATTGACTAATTGGAGTCGGGATGGAATTTTTTATTCTCCTTAGGGCTCTCTCACACTTGCGTATTTCTTTTCCGGCATAGAGTTCCGTCGTCGGGGCTCTATGCTGGAAAAATCCTGATCAGGATTTTCCCAATGCATTCTGAATGGAGAGAAATCCGTTTAGGATGCATCAGTATGTCTACAGTTTAGGACCGGAATGTTTTTTGGCCGGAGAAAATACCGCAGCATGCTGCTCTTTTTGCTTCGGCCAAAAATCCTGAACACTTGCCGCAAGGCCGGATCCGGAATTAATGCCCATTGAAAGACATTAATCCGGATCCGGCCTTAAGCTAAACATTGTTTCGGCGCATTGCCGGATCCGACGTTTAGCTTTTTCTGAACGGTTACCATGGCAGCCAGGACGCTAAAGTCCTGGTTGCCATTTTAAAGTGTAGTGGGGAGTGGGGGAGCAGTATACTTACTGCCCGTGCGGCTCCCGGGGTGCTCCAGAGTGACGTGACGTCAGGGCGCCCCACGCGCATGGATCACTTGATCCATGCGCATGGGGCGCTCTGACGTAATTCTGGAGCGCTCCGGGAGTCGCACGGGTGGTAAGTATACTGCTTCCCCGCTCCCCACTACTACTATGGCAACCAGGACTTTAATAGCGTCCAATGTTTAAAATGCTATAAGTTCACTTGCGTTGTTACGGATCCGGCGCGCACTTCCGGCAACAGAAGTGCCCGCCGGATCCTAACAACACAAGTGTGAAAGAGGCCTTAAGTGGGGAAAATTGGCTTCTACCTCACAGTTTTATTTTTTGTCTTTCTCTAGATCAACTAGTAGGATGACAGGCCGAACTGGATGGACAGATGTCTTTTTTCAGCCTTATGTACTATGTTACAATTCACCACAGAACGGCAATTAAGACATATTCTTTTTTCTATTGGTAAACCCCAAAAAAGAAATAAAATAATCATAATTCACCGCAGAATGGCTAATCTGATGTACGTATATTTCCTTTTAATACACCACGTAAAAGGCTGTAATACAATGTAACTTCACCGCTGAACGGCAATTAAGACATATATTTTTTTTTATGATCAATAAACCCCCCGCCCCCCCCCAAAAAAAAAAAAAAAAAAAAAAAATCACAATTCACTGCAGAATGGCAATTAAGATGTATTTGTTTTATATTACTACAAATTTACTGAAAATAGGCTAAACTCAAAAATTAAACAATGTTCACAAATATTTGGTAGCTCATAAAACTTAACTGTTATTCTACAGAAATAAAAAGATAAATAGCCGTTGGTACGTTGCCTTCCTTTAGGAGCGCTGCAGATTCCAAGTCGGTGAAGTGGGTCCTATTCACATGTACAAGTGCTTTATTCCAAATGAACCGCGCTGCTCCAAAGAGAACAAAAGAGATTCTCTTATCCAAAATCACACAGACTCCCTTTGGGCAGGGGAAAACACTCAGGTCACCTGGATTCACCGCTCCGTTGTGGACCTTTGTGAGAAATCAAGGTAGCCACAAATAGTGAAGTACAGTCACAATGGTTCAACTGCAAAGGGTTTTATTGTACTTACAAGATACAAGTTGATAAAATGCAGTGTACATAAATCAGTCACCCGACCCGGGTTTCGCTTCAGCAAACTTCATCAGGGGTATCTACTCCACCCACTCAGGGGTGGTCCTTATAAACCATCAGGTGGGACTCTGCCACACCTCCATAAAACCTAGCCTCTACGGCTTAGTACAAAAATCACAAAAAACAAAACCTTTTAGGCTACATAAAATACACTCCTAAGGTCATTCCTAAAAACATCCCTTAAGGGTATGTATAATACATTCCTAAAATCACCTAGAAAAACTCCCTTTAGATAACCATATTCCATATTTAACATAGGAACTACCTAAAAACTACTTGCATACCTTGACTTGGAGGTATCCACATCGTAACCATATCGGTGGGGGAGTCCCCACCGATACTCGGATACACATCCTGGGAGCATCTCCCTCCATTCATAAAAAACCTAAACGCCAGCCGCATAATTCATTCCAACCAATAGCAGAATACATATCTTCCTTCGTTCACGGTTGATCAGCCACGTCATACCCCACATGTTCCATTTCCACCAATAATAAGCTTACACACCTTTAAACCACTCACTTCATTCATGAGAGACCTGACGCGTCATAGCACACATGAACCCCATTCAGCCACACATATTAGCCATATTTTCAAAGGTCCTTAGAAACCAAGGTATGTTTCTTTCACGTCAAACAGGGTTTTAAATCAAATTCCACGTTCATCCCTTTTGGTTGTAGTGAATCCATCTTGTAGATCCACTCAACTTCTCTCCTGTTTATCGGTGGAATTTGCTCCACGCCAGTGCGGTTTTACCAACTCCACTCTGGAGAAAAGAAGACCACTAGGGTCTTTCTGATGTTTGAATCACAAAAATAAACGTGGCCTAAATGGGTGGGACTGCTCCAGACCCCAAACACTGTGGCGTTTTTCTAACTGGGGGGGCAGTTCCTCCGCATGTGGTTCGCAGCGAACGGCTATCCCCAGCAAAAATTGCATACAATGGAGGATGCCGGCGCGAACCACAAGCACCACACAAACATCCTACACAAAATAAAACATGTGCGGATGAAAATATATAAACAGTGCAGGTGAGTGGGATGGGGCTGTAGGCTACTTAATACCTGTTCAGACCTTGTTCACACACCATAGGTAGTCTAGTGGTAGGACCCCATGTCATGCTGAGATACCGTGTAGTGGTGCCTAAAGGGGCTCCGATATGTTCCTGATTGGAAATATTGGCGAATCTCTCAGCTTTTAACACCAGAATGAGGGATTAGCCAGTGTTGTCAGTTGCTTATCCATGTGGTGCATCTTTTTTCTGTGAGTTATGTGTTTATATATTTTCATCCGCACATGTTTTATTTTGTGTAGGATGTTTGTGTGGTGCTTGTGGTTCGCGCCGGCATCCTCCATTGTATGCAATTTTTGCTGGGGATAGCCGTTCGCTAGCGAACCACATGCGGAGGAACTGCCCCCAGTTAGAAACACGCCACAGTGTTTGGGGTCTGGAGCAGTCCCACCCATTTAGGCCACGTTTATTTTTGTGATTCTTCTTTATATGTATTGAATGTGCCATTGCATATGGCTTGTAAACATTCTGTTGCACCTGGAAGCCGGTGTCACATGGTCTGTTGTAGGTGTAGCTTGCGGCCTCATGTGTTCCCCATTGCATTGTTGGTCCTGCAGTGCAGGTGAGTGGGATGGGGCTGTAGGCTACTTAATACCTGTTCAGACCTTGTTCACACACCATAGGTAGTCTAGTGGTAGGACCCCATGTCATGCTGAGATACCGTGTAGTGGTGCCTAAAGGGGCTCCGATATGTTCCTGATTGGAAATATTGGCGAATCTCTCAGCTTTTAACACCAGAGTGAGGGATTAGCCAGTGTTGTCAGTTGCTTATCCATGTGGTGCATCTTTTTTCTGTGAGTTATGCTTTCTGATGTTTGGTTTTAAAATAAATAGATAAACTGTGTGTCTCTAGCCCCTTTCTCATATTTCGAATGTGCTCTTGAATCCTCACTTTCAGTTTTCTCATGATACGGCCCACATAGTGAAGGCCACACGGGCACTCCAGCATGTAGACCATCCCTATACTTTCATAGGTGATATGTCCTTTTATTTTATAATCCTGTTTTTTTTTTATTAGAGTGTACAGTATGGATCTCCATTTTTCTCTTTTCTTTCCTCCTATTTCGACATGGCAAGCAGAACCCACACCAAATGAATTTGTTCCCTTTCCTTACATCCTCAGGGCTTAAAGAGCAATGTACCAACTTAGTCTGTATGTTCGGTGCTTTTCTGAAAATTACACTGGGTTGGTCTGGAATATCCTTCACTAAAATTCTGTTTTTTTTAAAATTGACCAATTTTTTCTTATAACATTTTTCATTATCATTTCATTATTTTTCATTTAATTCATATGGAAACTAAATATTGCTAAATATTGTTTATCTAACCAAGCTCATGTGAGAGAAAGTGATGATGACGGTTTGATTATGCATAATCATCTAAAAGAAAAATCCACTTTTTTCCTGAAAAATAAAGAGAATGAATGTGTTGAAGCTTTTAGGAGAGGAGTTTTGAAGGGGTTTAAAGAAATAAATATGAAACCAAGGAGGCAGAACTTGACACAGGAACTGAGAAATGGGCTTAAAAGCCTGAATGAGAATCATAAGATTGTGATAAAGTCAGGGGATAAGGGTGGACGGGGGTTAGTCGTTATGGATATAGAAAAATATGAGGCAGAAATGCTTAGGTTGCTATCAGATGAGGAGACTTATCAGGTTTTAAAAAATAATCCGACAATTGAGTACAAAGATAAACTTGGTGTCCTTTTAACTAGAGGCTTCAATGATAGAATCTTAAACAAAAAAGAGCTTGAGTATTTGAATAATAAATTCCCAGTTATAGCAGTAATATATTTTTTGCCTAAAATACACAAGAGTGACCAACCCCCCTGGCAGACCAATTGTGTCGGGCATAAATTCCCTTACAAGTAGGGTAGCAGAGTATGTCGATTTTTTCCTTCGGAAGTATGTCCCACTGATGCCATCCTACTTGAAGGACTCAGGGAGTGTCTCAAATTTGATTAAAGAGTCTGGTGCTTGCCCGGATGATATGTGGTTAGCTACAGTCGATGTAACATCCCTATATATGGTGATCCCCAAAAATTTGGGCCTTAAGGTCATTGAGGAAGAGATACGGCAGAACCCTTTAATGACAAAGGAACAGGGGAAGTTCATCTTTGAGTGTGTTGAGTTCTGCCTCTGTCACAAATATTTTTAGTACAAAGATAGCTACTACCTTCAGCGCACTGGGACAGCGATGGGGGCGAAATTGCCCCCAGTTTCGCTAATATTTTTATGGGGGCGTGGGAAAAAAAACATCAACCCCGTCCTTAATAAAGTGACAGCATTGAACACCTGGAAGAGGTTCATTGACGACTGCCTCATTGTTTGGAAGGGAGAAAGACAGGGCCTTTTTGGATTTTATAAGCCATCTTAATGTCAACCAGTGGAACCTTACTTTCATGAGTACTGTTAGTAAAAACTGCATTAACTTCCTCGATTTAACCATTTTTCTGGAGGATGGCTTCTTGAAGACAAAAACTTTTTTCAAAGAAACGGATGTCAACGGCTACATAGACACCTCTAGCTGCCATTATACCCCCTAGATTAAAAATATACCTAAGGGGCAATTAAAAAGGGTTTACCAAAATTGCACAAAGGAGGAGGATTTTGAAACACAGAGTGAGATAATCACAGAAAAGTTTTTGGAAAAGGGATACCATAGGGAGGATTTAGTGAGATGTAGGAAGGAAATAGAAAGGGGGAGTAAAAAAGAGGTAGAGTCACCAAAAATGAAAATAAAAAACTATTTCTGTTTTTCCTTCCTCACTCAGTTTAATGCACAAGCTGGGATAATTAAAAATGTTATAAGAAAAAATTGGTCAATTTTAAAAACTGACCCAATTTTAGTGAAGGATATTCCAGACCAACCCAGTGTAATTTTCGAAAAGAACCGAAACATACGGACTAAGTTGGTACATAGCTCTTTACGCCCTGAGGATGTAAGGAAAGGGAACAAATTCATCTGGTGTGGGTTCTACTTGCCATGTCGAAATAGGAGGAAAGAAAATAGAAAAAGGGAGATCCAGACTGTACACTCTAATAGAAAAAAAACTGGATTATAAAATAAAAGGACATATCACCTGCGAAAGTATAGGGGTGGTCTACATGCTGGAGTGCCCATGTGGCCTCCAGTGATGTGGGCCGTACCATGAGAAAACTGAAAGTGAAGATTCAAGGGCACATTCGAAATATTAGTAAGGGGCTAGAGACACACAGTTTATCTATACATTTTAAAACCAAACATCAGAAAGACCCTAGTGGTCTTCTTTTCTCCAGAGTGGAGTTGGTAAAACTGCACTGGTGTGGAGGAAATTCCACCGAGTGGATAAACAGGAGGGAAGTTGAGTGGATCTACAAGATGGATTCACTACAACCAAAAGGGATGAACGTGGGATTTGATTTAAAATCCTGTCTCACGTGAAAGAAACTGTCACGGTGGGGAGTGACTAAAACCCTCCACTGTGCAATGTCCGCGGCTGCTACGCCGGAAAGCAGGGAATAGGGAGCTGGTCACCTCCTGATGCGTCCCTCTACTCGCCCTGGTCGCCTAACAGTATGAGCCAACCCAGAAGGTAGGAGGGCCCATACTAATGGAACCTAAGAGCCCTGGCTTCCCTGTATTGCCCTAGGATTGTGAGAGGGCAGAGATCACCTACTGATACAGGACAACGGATAAGCAGTCGTCTCCAGAGGCCCCACAGCAGCCGGGAACCAGACAGTGTACGCCCGCATGACAGGTAAGTAACAGAGCAAACCACATTCACAAAGCCCACACTTACCTGCCTCACTGGAGAAGTCAAACCAGGACCTCCTGGACCCCCATGCGGACACCATATGCATGGGCGAGATCCTGGCAGGGCAGCACACCATCTGGTTAAGCTATACCCCTCCGGGTAAGCAAGCCCCTTCCGGAGCACACACTGAAACACATACCTCCACGCAAACCCACACCAAAAAAATACACCAGGTGGGGGAAGGGCAAGCAGATGCACACAGGAGGGGAAACCATATACAACAAGCAATATGAACAATCAATATAACAAATAAGGGTGGCTCACACAGACAATACAGGGGAAACAACCAGCAACCTCCAGCACATGCTCACACCATGGCTGGAGACAAACAAATTGAACTCAGGCTCCAACACACCAACATATAAAGAGACCTGGGGTCACACCCACCAAACCCAGCACACACCGCAGCCAGGGAAAGTGCACACGAACAAGAAAACAAACACGCATGCGAACCTATCCTGTTGCCAGCGGCAACTGCACGTGACGCTGCAACAGAATGGCACTCACGTGCGGCAAACCCTGCCGCTGGCAACTGCATGCGACACAGAGTCACGACCCAACAACCGGTCGTGACAGAAATATACCTTGGTTTCTAAGGACGGCTAATATGTGTGGCTGAAGGGGATCATGTGTGCTATGATGAGTCAGGTCTCTCATGAATGAAGTGAGTGGTTTAAAGGTGTGTAAGCTTATTATTGGTGGAAATTGAACATGTGGGGTATTACGTGGCTGATCAACCGTGAACGATATATGTATTCTGCTATTGGTTGGAATAAATTATGCGGGTGGCACTTAGGTTTTTATGAATGAAGTGAGATGCTCCCAGGTTGTGTATCCGAGTATCGTGGAGGAGTAATCATATGGGGGAAGTGGATACCTCCAAGTCAAGGTATGCAAGTAGGTTTTAGGTAGTTCCTATGTTAAATATGGAATATGGTTATCTAAAGGGAGTTTTTCTAGGTGATTTGAGGAATGTATTATACGTACCCTTAAGGGATGGTTTTAGGAATGACCTTAGGAGTGTATTTTATGTAGCCTAAAAGGTTTTGTTTTTTGTGAATTTTGTACTAAGCCGTAGAGGCTAGGTTTTATGGAGGTGTGGCAGAGTCCCACCTGATGGTTTATAAGGACCACCCCTGAGTGGGTGGAGTAGATACCCCTGACGAAGCTTGCTGAAGGGAAACCCGGGTCGGGTGACTGATTTATGTACACTGCCTTTTATCAACTTGTATGTTGTAAGTACAATAAAACCCTTTGCAGTTGAACCATTGTGACTGTACTTCAGTATTTGTGGCTACCTTGATTTCTCACAAAGGTCACCGAGCATGAATGTGACCTGAGTGTATTCCCATGCCCAAAGGGAGTCTGTGTGATTTTGGATAAGAGGATCTCTTCTGTTCTCTCTGGAGCAGCGCAGTTCATTTGGAAAAAAGATAACTTTTATTCTAGTCTATATAAATAAGGCCCATTACAATATAAATGATGCTAAACAAAAACATTACTCTCTGCCGGAGTTTATGTTGCAGAGGATAAATTGAGGACTCCTCTAGGGATAGCCAAAAGTGTAGGATAGAGAGATAAAAGGGCAGATGGGCACACTACTGGGTCTCTTGCCCTGTTAGTCCCTGCTGCTACCTCTGTGAAGTCTCACTATATATCCCTGAAGAGTCTCTTAGATCAATTTGGACTGCCCAGCTTCGTCTAAATGGATAAAAAAAAAAAAAACACCTACAATAGCGCTAGAAGTCACAAATTGCACCCTTCTTGAAAACAGCCTATGTTTACAGTATCTCACTTGGTTTTCTCATGAAGGCACTTACACAAATGCTGCTGTCAGTTAAGAGTACAGAAAAACACTTGACTGTGCACAAATGACTGGTAGTTGTGCACTGTAACATTCAGAGCATCTCCAACCTGGTGTTCCAGTTTCAAAAAGAATTCACACAAGCTGACGTGAATAAAGAGATTGATCGAGCACATGTTGATGCTCAAATCAACGTCCCAAATCATTTAATCGGCATCTGCCAATTCATCAGGGGACTAGTATCATTAGTGGCTAATTAATGCCAAGATATTCTTATGACAGTAATACACACTCCTGGGTCAGGTTAATGAACGTATCCATGGGCGTAGCTATAGGGGGTGCGGAGGTAGCAGTCGCTACCGGGCCCAGGACCCTGAGGGGGCCCTAAGACCCTTATGCCGCATAAGAAGACACACAAAGCACTGAGGGAAGGGGGTCCAAGCTGAACTTTTGCACCAGGGCCCATGAGCCGTTAGCTACACCCCTGAACGTATCCTAAACACAGGATAATGAGTCAAGTGCAAAATTGCACAAAGATGCTCACAAAAGCAAACATATCATCCACATTTTTTACTAGTCAAGTCACCAGCGATATATACGTGGATGATATTAGCTCAGTTCAGAACAGCACTTTAATGATGGCAGAAGACCGCTCAAACAAGAGGATACTCATCTGAACGTTATTGATATATTGATGATGTAGGTCAGAGAGATGTCGTGCGGATGTCGTCCATGGCGTCCTGCCTGTGGCCGAGGCGGCTGGAGTATGCTGGAGTATGTTGCTCATCCGCAGCGTTCACGCCCCCATTGCATCACGTGACCCGGTCACATGTAACATCACATGCTTACCAACCGGTCACGTGATCGGACGTCTCCCGGAAGTGCTGGCAGTACGGCGGAGCCCTAAGGATTATGCTTCCACCCTCATACTGAGGTCACTGATGGGCGGATCGCTAGCGATGTGGTGGGAAAGCCAAAAGGACCAAAAAGGGCATTCCCCACGGCACCGCTCTAAGGTATAGTTCAAGAATAATTCCCTAATGAACACATATGGTTATATTCCATGGGGAAAAGAAGAGTTTATATGGCACGTGCAACATACTGCTATAGTTATATTACCTCTGCAGGATTAAATACCAAAAAGAAGAGGTATTCAGACTAATAAATTAACCTGCAAAAGGTTCAGACAAAAGAAGCTAGCACAATCTATCAAGAAAAGCCATAGAGGAAAAAGGTTATAGATGAAGGGCATTCTATCGATTTAGCCACTCCATAGAGTTAATTGTCCACTCACTTAAAGGGACCATGCTCATGGGATAGATTTGGGGCTTGGGGACTAGAGGTGGCACCAGCTTATGATAAGATGTAGAGCGACCCTCAGGTAAGTATAGCCCCGAGAGGAATGTACATTCAGGTATTTATGGATCAATAAAGGCGCCAAACAACATTTGGTCATTTAGTCCATCAGAAAATACAGTTTTTAGTTCAAAGATCCACCACGTTTCTCTCTGCAGGACCCTCTTGTCTCAATCCCCTCCACGTAATGGTCTTGGAACCACTTCAATCCCTACAAATTTCATCTTGGCAGAATTGCCATTGTGTGCAGTGATGATATGTTGGGCCAAGGGTGTATCTCTATTGTTCCTTATATCACCCAGGTGTTCACCCACTCGTCGCCACAGTTCACGGGTGGTTTTGCCTATGTATTCTAGGCCACAGTCTCATTTGGCTTTATAGATTACCCCCTTTGTGCGGCAATTTATAAAGTTCCTGATCTGGTATATTTTACCTATGACATTGCTTCTAAAGGAGCGTCCTTGGGTGATATGTGGACATGCCACACAGCCACTACAGCGATAACATCCAGACGGACGGCACAGCCAAGTCCCAGTTTTTCTTCCTAGATCGCTGAAGTGGCTCTGCACCAACCGATCACAGAAGGCTCAAACCTCTACGTTATGTGACCTGTGCCCTCTCCGCAATCACCTTCTTGATATCAGGGTCTAGTTAAAGTATTCCCCAATATTTACTTAGAACGTCCCTTACTTCTTTAGATGCACCATCAAACGTCTCTATGAGGCGTAAGATATTGTCATCCCTCTCTTTGGGTGTCGGGTGTAGTAGTACAGTACGATTACTCTCACATGCCCTCTTAAAGGCTGACCTGAGGACCGAATCTGGATAGCCCCTCTTTCGAAATCTCTGTCTTAAGTCATTGGTCTGTTGTTTAAAGTCTTTACTCGTGGAGCAATTCCTCCTGATTCTCAAATATTGCCCCACTGGGATCCCTCTTTTTAGGGACTGTGGGTGATGACTGGTCCAATGTAGCAGAGAATTTGTAGATGTAGGCTTTCTGAATGTTTTTGTCTGAATCACACCCTTTGGGCCCCTAGAGATTACAATATCCAAAAACGGAAGAACTTTAGTTCTGAAGTCAAATGTAAAGTTCATGTTGATGTTATTAATATTCAAGGATCGCACAAACTCCACAAAGCCCTTCTCTTCGCCTTTCCAAATGACAAAAATGTCGTCAATAAATCTTACCCATGTAATTACTCTTGTAATATGTGTGATGGGTGTGTATTCAAACACCATGATCCCTTCCCACCAGCCCAGGAACAAATTGGCATACGATGGGGCACAGGAACTCCCCATCGCAGTGCCCCTGAGCTGGTGGTATAGGACCCCATCAAACAAGAAGTAATTAGATGTTGATGTAAATTCTAACAGGCGTAAGACAAACACATTGTGTGCCTGGTATTGTCAGCCTCTTGTGTTGAGAAATGTCTCCACTGCTTTTAATCCCAACATGTGTGGGATAGAGGAGTACAGTGCCTCCACATCTATGGAGGCCAAAAATAGGGAGACTCCCTCTAATCGACCCAAGAGATGACTGGTATCTCGTAAATATGAAGGTAGAGACTTCAAGAATGGGGACAAGATGTGGTCCAGGTAGATCCCCACATTCTGTGTCAAGCTATTTATTCCTGACACAATAGGGCGTCCTTTAGGAGGTACCCCCCTCCCCTCCCCCTTATGAATCTTGGGCAAAGTATAGAAAGTGGGGATGGTAGGATGTTTCTTGTATAGAAAATCAAACTCTTTTTCTGAGATTAAACTATCACCCTTTGCCTCCCGTAAGATTGCCAATATTTCTTTCTGAAACTGGGGGGTCGGATCACCATTAATTTTCTCATATGTCTCTTTGTCCTTAAGAAGGTTCAGGCACATCTTTTTATAGTCTACAGTATCCATCAATACGATGTTCCCTCTTTTGTCAGAGGATTTGATGGTTATGTTTTTTATTGTTCTCAAGATCTAGCAAAGCTTTGTATTCGGATTTTGTGCAGTTGAACTCATATTGTACAGATGACAAGTTCTCAAGGTCATGGTACATCTGATTGACAAATACATCTATATAAGTGGGATCTCCGGTGGGTGGCATTTTAATACTCCTATTTTTCATCTGGAATATTTTTACTCAAGCTGAATAAAAGGTGGACATCTTGCAGTATGTCTGGCGGGATGCCCAATTCTTTACTCTCACGCTTATTCACCAATGCAAAATGCTTCCGCCATCTGAGTTTCCTTGCAAATAGGTGAATATCTTTTACCCAGTTAAAAAGATTAAAGGTTGAGGTGGGTACAAACGAAAGGCCCTTGCTATGTGCAACCTGCTTGTATGTGGGGGTGAACTTTGAAATGTCCGTGTGCGGAGATGGTATGGGGCCTCTAAAAAATCTTGTCCCCCTATTTCTTGTTCCCCCTTCTGTTGTCTATTCCTCTCTCCTCGTCCTCTGTTACCTCGTCCTCTCCCCCTACCTCTATTATAACGTCCACCTTCTTTCTCGTTCTCGGAGATATCTGTATCGCTGGATGTGATGTCAGTGTCCTGTCGTCTGATTTGTGTTGTACGGTTGTACCACGGTCTACTGTGGAGTATACCCGGTTTTCTCTAAAGTCTTGGAGATCCCTGTTGAATTGACGGTGTTTGCATTCTTTAAGATGATATTGAAATTTCTTTAGAGCGTTTTTAAGTTAAAGTTACTTATTGCTAAATTCTACTTCCTGTTTGAATTTCTGTGTAAGTTAAATTTGCTCACTTAATTTCTCTTCTAGGGCTATAAGATTTGTCTTCTCCTGTTCCACAAGTAGATGGTTTTTAGGAAGGGTGCAAGTCACCAGCGATATGTGTGGATGATATTAGCACAGTTCAGAACAGCACTTGATGGGGTCCTATGTTGCACATGCCATATAAACTCTGCTTTTCCCTGTGGACTCTAACCTTATGTGTTCATTAGGGAATCATTCTTGAACTATATCTTAGAGCGATGCCGTGGGGAATGCCCTTTTTGGTCCTTTTGGCTTTCCCACCACATCGCTAGCGATCCGCCCACCAGTGACGTCAGTATGAGGGCGGCATCATAATCCTTAGGGCTTCGCCGTACTGCCAGCACTTCCGGGAGACGCCCGATCAAGTGACCAGTTGGTAAGCATATGATTTTACATGTGACCGGGTGAAATGGGGGCATGAACGCTGCATTTTAAACTAACCGGCAGCATACTCCAGCCACCTCTGCCACATGCAGGATGCCATGGAGGACATCCGCACGACATCTCTCTGACCTACATGTATCAATAACGTTCAGATGAGTATCCTCTTGTTTGAGCAGTCTTCTGCCATCATTGAAGTGCTGTTCTGAACTGTGCTAATATCATCCACGTATATATCGCTGGTGACTTGACTAGTATAAAATGTGGATGAAATGTTTGATTTTGTGAGCATCTTTATGCAATTTGGCACTTGACTCAAAATCCTGGATTTAGGATAAATTTATTAACCTGACCCAGGATTGTGTATTACTGTCATAAGAATATCTTGGCATTAATTGGCCACTAATGATACTAGTCCCCTGATGAATTGGCAGATGCCGATGAAACGCGATTTGAGCATCAACATGTGCTCGATACATCCCTTTATTCACATGTCAGCTTGTGTGAATTCTTTTCGAAACTGGAACACCAGGTTGGACATGCTCTGAATGTTACAGTGCACAACTACCAGTCATTTGTGCACGGTCAAGTGTTTTTCTGTACTCTTAACTGACAGCAGCATTTGTGTAAGTGCCTTCATGAGAAAACCAAGTGAGACACTGTAAACATAGGCTGTTTTCAAGAAGGGTGCAATTTGTGACTACTAGCACCATTGTAGGTGTTTGAGGACCCTCTTTTTTTTGATCCATTTAGACGAAGCTGGGCAGTCCAAATTGATCTAAGAGACTCTTCAGGGATATATAGTGAGACTTCACAGAGGTAGCAGCAGGTACTAACAGGGCAAGAGACCCAGTAGTGTGTCCTTCTGCCCTTTTTTCTCTCTATATTACTACACCTCAAAAAAGAAATATAATGCCCCTTTCACATGAGAGTTTTCCACGCGGGTGCAATGCGTGATGCGAACGCATTGCACCCGCACTGAATCCAGACCCATTCATTTCAATGGGTCTGTGTACATCAGCGTTGTTTTTCACACATCACTTGTGCGTTGTGTGAAAATAACAGCATGTTCTATATTCTGCATTTTTCATGCAGCCCTGGCCCCATAGAAGTGAATGAGGCTGATGGTTGCTAGGAGATGTTGTTTGTAAACCTTCAGTTTTTTATCACACATGTGCATCAATGCGCATTGCACCCGCGTGAAAAAAAAATGAATAACTGAATGCAATCACATACAAAAGTGAATGAACTTGCTTGCAAAATCACACATTTTTCACCAAACGCATCCGGACCGAATCCGTCATGCTAGTCTGCAAGGGGCCTAACAGTCAAAACAACTCAATGATTATTTACTAAAAAAAACCTTATGTGAGATTAAAAGTCATCAGAAGCATTAGTATTATCTCTTTTGTTTGTAATATATATCATTATAGCCTCTTATTTTTTTTTATAGAGGATTTGGACTTACAGTTGTGTTTAAAATTATTCGACCCCCACTGAAATTGAGTGTTTTGGCCAGTTTGACATTGATTTTGATCATTTCAGTCATCTTGTTTACAATTAAATCAAAGAGGCACTTGTAAGTCAGACAAGTATAACATAACATTTATAATGAAATAACCACAAATGTCTTTTCTGTGCTCACATCATTATCAGTTTTATTCAACCCCCAAGTGACAATCAATCTTAGTACTTAGTACAACATCCTTTTCCAGTTATAACAGCTTTTAAGCGTGAAGCATAGCTTGACACAAGTGTTTTGCAGCGATCTACGGGTATCTTCGCCCATTCTTCATGGGCAAAAGCCTCCAGTTCAGTCACATTCTTAGGCTTGCACGCTGCAACTGCTTTCTTTAAGTCCCACCAGAGGTTCTCAATCGGATTTAAGTCTGGTGACTGCGATGGCCACTTCAAAATGTTCCAGCCTTTAATCTGCAACCATGCTCTAGTGGACTTGGAGGTATGCTTGGGATCATTGTCCTGTTGAAAGGTCCAACGTCTCCCAAGCCTCAGGTTTGTGACGGACTGCATCACATTTTCATCCAATATCTCCTGGTACTGAAGAGAATTCATGGTACCTTGCACACGCTGAAGCTTCCCTGTATCTGTAGAAGCAAAACATCCCCAAAGCATGATTGACCCCACGCCATGCTGCACAGTAGGCAAGGTGTTCTTTTCTTCATAATACTTGTTCTTCCTCCTCCAAACATAGCGTTGATCCATGGGCCCAAACAGTTCTAATTTTGTTTCCTCAGTCCACAGAATACTATCCCAAAACTTTTGTGGTTTGTCCACATGACTTTTGGCAAACTGCAGTAGACTCTTCTTATTCTTTGGAGACAGCAAGGGGGTGTGCCTGGGAGTTCTGGCATGGAAGCCTTCATTACGCAGTGTGCGCCTTATTGTCCGAGATGAAACTTCAGTACCTCCATCTGACAAATCTTTTTTCAGTTCCTCAGCAGTCACACGGGGACTTTTCTCCACAGCAGTCGAAGTCAGCATCTTCTTTCTGCCACGACCAGGTAGCGTTTCAACAGTGCCCTTTGACTTGAATTTGCGAATGATGCTTCCTATGGTGTCTCTTGGTATGTTTAACATCTTTGCAATCTTCATATAGCCATTGCCCTTCCTGTGAAGAGAAATCACCTATTCTCTTGTCTTCCTGGACCATTCTCTTGACTTCACCATGTTTGTAAACACACCAGTAAATGTCTAGAGCTGAGGAGCTGAGTATCACAGTCATTTTACATCTGCCTAATTGGTGCTTATTATGCTTCATTGCTGCTCCTTGACATCCACAGGTGTTTTCAATACCTGATCGAAAACACTTGAATGAACCTCTGTTCTTAAGAGTGGTCGTCTTTAAGGGGTTGAATAATTATGTCAATGAAGAAATCACAAAAAAAACATTTAATACTGTATTACAAAAACAATTGATGTCATTTTAGTTGCATTTGGTTCTTTAAAAAGTCCTTGTAAGATTTCATTCTGAACACAATTACAAATTTACACTATATTCCCTAAAACCCTTTACAGCATTGGGGGTTGAATGATTTTGAACACAACTGTAGTTCTATATAAAAGCAATAGGATGTGTTATTTCTCACACTATCCTTGCTTAATTGTCACTTTTTACCCTTCTTACTGCCTGGTTACAGGGAAGACATATTTTTAACCTAGATATTCTATATTTGTAACAGATGTATCAGTTTACAGCAACTGTATCAATTTAGAGTGTTACTTTGAGCAAACAGTCTGTACTCCACAGCCAAAGTCGCTACATAAACTCTCCCCTGTTTAACAGAAGTTGAAGCACGCACTAAATCACATATCCCTTTCTCCTCTCTTACACATAGACTAGGGAGAATGCCTGCAATACGTCTCCCTAAATGGATACTAAGGGTCCATTCACACGTCCGGAAAATTGGTGCACATCCGTTCCGCAATTTTGGGGCCGCAAAAGATGCGGACAGCACACAGTGTGCTGTATGCATCCGCACTTCCATTCTGCGGCCCAACAAAAAAAAAAGAACATGTCCTATTCTTGCCCGCAGACACGGACATGAAAAGGCATTTCCATTATAGTGCCAGCCATGTGCACACTTGCGGACATGTGAATGGACCCTAATGCTCTTTACTAAAAACAACTAACTAATGCTCCCCCAACATGTTTCACCACTTGCTGTGGCGTCTTCAGGGGTTTGGAGCAACTTCTTCTAAGTCCAAATCCTCTTATAAGTGAAAGTGATATATAAAAAAAATAAAAGAGACTATAATAATATATATTATAAACAAATGAGATACAAATACTAATGTTTCTGATAACATTTAATCTCACATAAGGCTTTTTCTTGTAAATATTTGATATTTTATTTAAGAGCAAAATAAATATTATTTTTTAAAAGAAGGGAAAAAATTGGCCAAAAACAGAAATTTATAGCTTAGGCTAGTTTCACACTAGAGGCAGGGGAGTCCGTCAGGCTGTTCCGGCGGGTGAACAGCCAGTCGGATCCGTCCTGCCGCTAGTTCATGTGTGCCCCCGGACTGCCGCTCTGTCCCCATTAACTATAATGGGGGCAGGGGCGGAGCTACGGAAGCGCGCGGTGAGAGGCCGTTGGACTAAAAAGCCTGACGGACTCCCCTGCCGCTAGTGTGAAAATAGCCTTATACATAAGGACTTGTTAAATCTTCATTCTCTCTTATCTTGGATGACATTTTGGGGCTTTGGAACCGATTACTCAACTTACAATGGTTTCAACATACAATGGTCCTCCTGGAACCGATTAATATTGTAACCTGAGGGACCACTGTACGTCTTATTAGCTGTTCTGCGGTTAATTTACATTGTGATACATCCATATTTGGGGTGTATTAATTGGAAATCTAAGTACGTCTTATAAGCTGTTCTGCGGTGAACATACATTGTGAAATAGCCATTTTTGGGGTGTATTTATAGGAAATATAAGTATGTCTTATTTGCCTTTCTGCGGTGAACTTACATTGTCATACAGCCATTTTTGGGGTGTATTTATAGGAAATAGAAGTATGTATGTCTTATTAGCCGTTCTGTGGTGAACTTAAATTGTTATACAGCCATTTCTGCAGTGAACTTACATTGTTTTACTGACATTTTTAGGGGTTTATTAATAGGAAATATAAGTACGTCTTATTAGTCATTCTGCGGTGAATTTACAGTGTGAAACAGCCTTTTATGGGGTGCATTTATAGGAAATACAAGTATGTCTTAGCCACTCTGCGGTGAATTTACATTGTGACAGTCTTTTTTTGGGAGTAGTTATACGAAATGCAAGTATGTCTTATTAGCCGTTCTGCAGTAAATTTACATTGTGACAGCTTTTTTGGGGTGTATTTATAGGAAACACAAGTACGTCTTATTAGACGTTCTGTGGTGAATTTACATTGTCATACAGCCATTTGTGGGGTGTGTTTATAGGAAATAGAAGTACATCTTATTTGCCGTTCTGCTGTGAATTTACATTGTGACACAGCCCTTTTTTGGAGTGTATTTATAGGAAATACAAGGACATCTTATTAGCCGCTCTGCGATGAACTTATATCGTTATACAGCCATTTTTGGGGTGTTTTTATAGGAAATACAAGTAGGTCTTATTAGTTGTTCTGCTTTGAATTTACTTTGTGACACACCTTTTTTGGGGCTTTATTTATAGGAATTACAAGTAAATCTTGTTAGCCGTTCTGCCGTAAACTTACATTGTTATACAGCCAGTTTTGGGGTGTATTTATAGGAAATAGAAGTACATCTTATTAGCCGTTCTGCGATGAATTTACATGTGACAGTCTTTTTTAGGCTGTATTTATAGGAAATACAAATACATCTTCTTAGCCGTTCTGCGGTGAACTTACATTGTGATACAGCCTTTTTTGGGGTGCATTTATAAGAAATACAAGTAAGTCTTATTAGCCGTTCTGCGGTGAACTTACATTGTTATATATCCTATTACTGTAATAGTTAATCAGTCTGTTAATTTTGTCTGTGAAATAAAGCCATTTTTTGTGATTCCAAAGTGCACAGTTGCATCTATTTTACTGTAATAGGGGAGTTAATTAGTCTGTTAATTATGTCGGTGACCTATAACCATTTTTTGGGGTGCAAAACACTGTGACAGAGAAATACAGAGAAATGCAACTGTTCGTCTTTCAGCTAATTTGGTGGGTTACAGTAAGTGTGACCGTAAAAAAAAAATGAGAGGAGCATCAACAAGGGGACGTGGCCATGGTCGTGATGCTGCTGGTGGAGCTCCTGCTGTAGAGAGAGGACGTTGTCGATCTGTGCGAATTACGCACCCAAATGAAACACCTTTTTCTGGTGCACGCAGGCGACAGGAGGTTCTGTGTAATTTTGTAGGCCCGAATACCGCTCAACGAATGGTGAAGTCAGAACAAGTACAGGTGGTAGTAGATTGGATGGCTGACAGTGCTTCCAGTTCCTACACATTGTTTCCACCCGGTCCTCTGCTGAAAGCGCAGAGTTGGCACCGGCAGTCTAAGGGCATCTGTCTTCCACCTCAACACCTGCGTAGCCGCAAGTCATGCAGCAGTCACTTATGCTTTTTGATAACTCGGCTGGTGGGTTTTCCATTGACCATCCACCTAACCCGGCCCTAGAAGTGGAAGAGATTGAGTGCACAGATGCCCAACCACTTACGTATGTTTGAGGATGAGGATGTGGAAGGTCAGCTGCAGTGTAGCTCGGCTGATGATGTGGAAACACGGGTGTAAACTCCTGTGGCTTTCTGCACTGTGCAGACTGGCCAGGATGGCAGGAGTGAGGAGTGGGTGGAAGATGATGTAAAAGATGATGAGGTTCTAGACCTCACATGGCATACGGGTCATCAGAGTGATGTGTGAAGTTCAGAGGAAGAGGTGGGGGTCACGCCCCACCAGCCATAGAGCAAAAATGGGATCAGGTGCAAAAGCATAGCGGCCGGCCACCAGCCAGTATGCCTGCTACTTCCCAACGCACTCGGGGACAGAGCACACCAAAGCCAGCTCAAAGGAGTTCCCCGGCGTGGCAGTTCTTCAGGCAATATACTGCCGACAAGACACTGGTGGTTTGCACGTTGTGCAATCAGAGCCTGAAGCGAGGCATAAATGTTCTGTTATCCTGAGCCCCACATGCATGACCAGGCACTAACTGCAAAGCACGAGCTGCAGTAGAATAGACATCTGAAAACCAACAAGGATCTTAGGCAGCAACACCACCATCAATACCACCAACAGTGTCACCAAGCATCTCCACACTGTCCCATGGAAGCGTCCAGCTGTTCATCCCCCAAACACTGGAGAGAAAGAGGATTTACCCCCTACCCAACTGCGAGCCTTACCCCTGAATGCCAGCATTTCAAAATTCCTGGCCTATGAAATGCTGCCATTCCGTCTGGTGGAGACGGAGAGTTTTAAAAATATAATGACGGCAGCTGTCCCACAGTACCTGGTTCCCAGCCGCCACTACTTTTCCAGGCAGGCCATCCCTGCCCTGCATGAACAAGTAGTGGAAAAAATCATGCACTGCGCAACACCATTAGTGGCAAGGTCCACATAGCCAGCAATACGTGGACCAGTAAGCATGGGTAGGGACGTTATATCTCCCTAACTGCCCACTGGGTAAATGTAGTGGCGGCTGGGCCGAAAGCCACCGAGGATTGCTGGACGTTTCTCAGTGCATCTGGTTGCCTCCTACTTTACTTTTTCCTCCTGTTCCTCCACTACCGCCTCCTTATCACACAACACCTGTACCACCAACTTCAGCACAGCCAGGGGGAAATGACAGCAGGCTGTTCTGAAACTCATATGTTTGGGGGATAAAACCCCACACTGCGCAGGAGCTGTGGGCAGACATTAAAGAACAGACTGATGAGCGGTTGGTGCTGCTGAGCCTTAAACCCGGCCTGGAGTTGTGCGGCTATGGGCGAAATCTCGTAGCAGCTCTGGGCCTAGCCTGGCGCATGTGCTAAATTTAGTGGTGCACAGGTTCCTGAAGAATTACCCTGATATGTCAGAGCTGCTGCCCGTCTGTGTGCACTTTTGGCGTTCTCACCCTGCTGCTGCTCGCTGTCTGCGCTGCAGCGTAACTTCTGCCTTTCCGCTCACCACCTCATATGTGATGTACCCACAAGGTGGAACTCCACCTTGCACATGCTGGAGAGACTGTGTGAGCAGCAGCAGGCGATAGTGGGGAGTTTCAGCTGCAGCTCACATGGGTGAGTCGCTCTGTGGAACAGCACCACTTCACCACCAGTGAGTGAGCCTCCGTACGAGACTTGTGTGCTGTGTTGCGCTGTTTCGAGTACTCCACCAACATGGCCAGCTCCGATCATGCCATCCTCAGCGTTACTATCCCACTTCTATGTCTCCTTGAAAAAATGCTTCGGATGATGATGGATGAGGATGTGGCCCAGGAGAAGAGGAGGAGAAATAGGGATCATTCCCACGGTTATCAGACCAGTCATCCACAGGTGGCTTGGAGGGTGGGTTCCTGCATCGACAGAGGCCAGGTACCCAACTGTCCAGCCAGGACATAGTTTTGGAGGATGAGGAGAAGTAGGATCCCCGTTCACAGCAGGGTGGCACACAAATCAGCTCACGGACATCACTGCAGCGTGGCTGGGGGGATATTGAGGACACAGACTATACATCTGCCACCGAGGACAGCTTGTGGTTGCCTCTGGGCAGCCTGGCACACTTGAGCGACTACATGCTGCAGTGCCTGCGCAACGACTGCCGAGTTGCGCTCATTCTTACCAGTGCTGATTACTGGGTAGCCACCCTGCTGGATCCCCACTACAAGGACAATATGCCATCCTTACTTCCGTCACTGGAGCATGATCGGAATATGACTAGTACAAGCGCACGCTGGTAGATGCTCTAGTGATGGCGTTCACACCTGAGCGGAGGCTGAGGAGGAAGAGTTAGTCACCAAAGCAGCTGGGGCATCTCCACCACCCCAGAAGGGAGGGTTAGCATGGCCGAATTGTGGAAAAGGTTTTTTAGCATGCCACAACATTCAGCACCACCATCTAATACGGACTGTCTTAGCAGAAGGCAGCGTTTCAGCAACATGGTGGAACAGTACATGTGCACAAGTTTGCACCAACTGACTGATGGGTCTGCCCCATTTAACTTCTGGGTCTCTAAATTGGGCACCTGGCCTTAGCTTGCCCTTTACGCCTTGGAGGTGCTGGCCTGCCCTGTGGCAAGTGTATTGTCCGAACGTGTGTTTAGCATGGCAGGGTCACAGATAGGCGCATCCCACTGTCCTCAGCCAACATGGATAAGATCACATTCATTAAAATGAACCAGGCATGGATCGAACAGGACTTGTCCGTACCGTGGGCAGATTACAGAGGTATACTGGCAGCACACAGCCATTTTTATACTCCAGTGCACTTTGTGCATTCTCTTTGCTATTTACCAATGTTTTGGGGCCTCCACAAACCAAATAACAAAAAAAAACTTTAAGATAAATGTAAAAAAATAAAAAAAAATAAAAAATTGGTTGGCTACCACCTCCGCCCTCTTCCGCCTACACTGCCACGTCTGCCTCTTCTGCCTGCACTGCCACGTCCTGGCTCAAGATTATCTTATATTGGAGGAGTAGAGAAGTATACTGACCGCACCCAGCCATTGTTATACTCCAGCGCACTTTGTGATATAATGTAAAAAATAAATACATTTAAATTAAAAACAAAATGTAAAAATAATTTGTCTACCTCCTCTGCCTCTTCCACCTACACCGCCACATCCGCCTCTTCTGACTCCTCCTCCACTTGGACTTCCACCTCCTGGCACAAGATTACATCTTATATAGGCAGAGTAGTGAAGTATACCGGCCGCGCACACAGAATTGACAGACACATTTAAAAAAACAACATGGTTGAAATTTTAACATTTTTTTGCCCGCTCCATTAATTTTTGAAGTCGCAGCATAATTGTACTGGATTACTGAATCAATACAGCCATTTTCTCACAGTCCAGGCAAAGCTGGAGCCTGCAATGCATCATGCCACTGGCACTAAAGCCTGAGAGTCAAAAGTCAGTTCCATGTACTCAATTTCCCGGCTAAAATGTTTAGGTTTACGTTTTCTTGGGGGAGTGGTGGGGGGTTTAATTTGTTTAAGGCGCAGCCTAAATGTATTTGATTACTGCAGAAATACCAGCAGCGTTTTTTCAATGTCCTGGCAAAGCTGGGGCCTGCATCATGCCACTAATGCTTCAATCGTCAATTTCCGTGTACTCACTTTTTACAAGGTTGAAATTTTTAAATGTTCTTTGGGGGGTTTAAATAACCACATCAGCCCCCCTAGCTTAAACACCCTTAATGACCAGGCCACTTTTTGCAATTCTGCACTACACTACTTTCACCGTTTATTGCTCCGTCATACAACTTAACAAATTAATTTTACCTCCTTTTCTTCTCACTAATAGAGCTTTCATTTGGTGGTATTTCATTGCTGCTGACATTTTTACTTTTTTTGCTATTAATCAAAATTTAACGACATTTTTGCAAAAAAATGACATTTTTCACTTTCGGTTGTAAATATTTAAAATAAATACATTTCTATATAAATTTTTCTCTAAGTTTATTGTTCTACATGTCTTTGATAAAAAATATCCAATAAGTGTATATTTATTGGTTTGGGTAAAAGTTATAGCGTTTGCAAACTATGGTGCAAAAAAGTGAATTTCCGCATTTTGAAGCAGCTCTGACTTTCTGAGCACCTGTCATGTTTCTTCAGGTGCTAGAATGCCTGATCATCGCTGGCAGGCTGCAGAATAACTGCCGAGCCGTTTGTCACTGTGAACGCGCTCGCGTTCACAGCAAATCTCGTGTCTCGCGAGATGACGCACGGATGCGTCCAGCCAGAGCAACAGGACCGCCGGCCGGACACATCCGTGCATTAGGCGGTCCTGAGGAGGTTAAGGTGCAGCATAAATGTACATGATTACTGCATCAATACATAAATTTTCTCACAGTCCATTCAGTCTGAATGCGATCAATAGACCTTTCTTTGCTGCCGATGACCCATCTTGCCACTCTTGCTGTCTGTCTGCCTACCATCATGTTGTGTACAGATGCCGTTGCCACTAATGCCACTTGTAAACCATTCACATTTCCTCAAGCCACTTTTTTTGTTTATCTCATAACAAAGTACCACTGGCTCAAGTATAATGAATCCGGGGAAGCAGGGAAGTGTAGATTATAGGAAACCGGATTCACCTGCTTCAATACCACAAGAGGTCCCACAAAATTAGGTGCCAGCTTGTAAGACAGAACCTCAAGGCTTCATGCACACATACGTGGAACACGGTCAGTGAAAACCCGGCATGCCGTCCTGCTGAGTGCACGACTGCATGGCGTCATTGGTTGCTATGATGCTGTGCGCTTCGTGCCGCTGTACAGTAATACATTCGTATAGATCATATGAATGTATTACTGTACAGCGGCGGAGGCATGAAGCGCATGGCATCATAGCAACCAATGTCGCCGTACGCTTGTGTGCAGGACATAGAAGACAACTTTCTCAGAATGCAGTGCACCCACATGAAGCTCCAAGGTTTCAGTGACTAACTGTATGGTCTTGGAGAGAGACCTAAAACCAATTCTGCACTACGCTACTTTCACCGTTTATTGCTCCGTCATGAAACTTACCACCCAAATGAATTTTACCTCCTTTTTTTCTCACTAATAGAGCTTTCATTTGGTGGTATTTCATTGCTGCTGACATTTTTACTTTTTTTGCTATTAATCAAAATTTAACGACATTTTTGCAAAAAAATGACATTTTTCACTTTCGGTTGTAAATATTAAAAAAAAATACATTTCTTTATAAATTTTTCTCTAAATTTATTGTTCTACATGTCTTTGATAAAAAAAAAATCCAATCAGTGTATATTTATTGGTTTGGGTAAAAGTTATAGCGTTTACAAACTATGGTGCAAAAAAGTGAATTTCCGCATTTTGAAGCAGCTCTGACTTTCTGAGAACCTGTCATGTTTCTTCAGGTGCTAGAATGCCAGGAAAGTATAAATACCCCCCAAATGACACCATTTTAGAAAGAAGACACCCCAAAGTATTCGCGGAGGGGCATGCTGAGTTTATGTATCATTTCATTTTTTTTTTCACAAGTTAGCGGAAAATGACACTTTGAGGAAAAAAATAAAAATAATAAAGTTTCCATTTCTGCTAACTTCTGGCAAAAAAAATAAAAATCTCCCACGGACTCACTATGCTCCTCAGAGAATAACTTGGGGTGTCTACTTTCCAAAATGGGGTCATTTGTGGGGTGTGTTTACTGTTCTGGCATTTTGGGCGGGGCTAAATTGTGAGCAGCCATGTAAAAGCTAAAGGTACTCGTTGGAATTTAGGCCCCCTTTGCGCACCCAGGCTGCAAAAAAGTGTCACTCATGTGGTATCGCCGTACTCAGGAGAAGTAGGGCAATGTGTTTTGGGGTGTATTTTTACATATACCCATGTTGGGTGAGAAATATCTCTGTAAACTGATAACTTTGTATAAAAAATTTTAAAAAGTTGTCGTTTACAGCGATATTTCTCACACAAAGTATGGGTATATATAAAAATACACCCCAAAACGTATTGCCCTACTTCTCCTGAGTGTGAAACTTTTTTGCAGCCAAGATGCGCAAAGGGACCCTAAAACCAATGAGTACTTTTAGGATTTCACATGGCATTTTTACGCCGTACTCAGGAGAAGTAGGGCAATGTGTTTTGGGGTGTATTTTTACATATACCCCTGCTGGGTGTGAGAAATATCTCTGTAAATGACAACTTTAAAAAAAAAATTATACAAAGTTGTCATTTTACAGAGATATTACTCTCACCCAGCATGGGTATATGTAAAAATACACCCCAAAACACATTGCCCTACTTCTCCTGAGTACGGAGATACCACATGAGTGACACTTTTTTGCAGCCAAGATGCGCAAAGGGGCCCTAAAACCAATGAGTACCTTTTAGGAGGGCATTTTTACGCATTTTTCTTCTCACGCTTTAGGGCCCCTAATTTGCAAGGGCATTATAAATACCCCACATGTGACCCCATTTTGGAAAGAAGACACCCCAAGGTATTCTGTGAGGGGTATGGTGAGTTCATGTAAAATTTAATTTTTTTGTCACAAGTTAGTGAAATATGAGACTTTGTAAAAAAAAAAAAATAATAATTTACGCTAACTTGTGCCAAAAAAAAAAAAAATGTCTGTGAACTTGCCATGCCCCTCACGGAATACCTTGGGGTGTCTTATTTCCAAAATGGGGTCACATGTGGGGTATTTATACTGCCCTGGCATTTTAGGGGCCCTAAAGCGTGAGAATCCAAAATGCGTAGAAATGCCCTGTGAAATCCTAAAGGTACTCATTAGTTTTAGGGCCCCTTTGCGCATCTTGGCTGTAAAAAGTGTCACTCATGTGGTATCGCCATACTCAGGAGAAGTAGGGCAATGTGTTTTGCGGTGTATTTTTACATATACCCCTGCTGGGTGTGAGAAATATCTCTGTAAATGACAACTTTTAAAAAAAATATATACAAAGTTGTCAATTTACAGAGATATTTCTCTCACCCAGCATGGGTATATGTAAAAATACACCCCAAAACACATTGCCCTACTTCTCCTGAGTACGGAGATACCACATGAGTGACACTTTTTTGCAGCCAAGATGCGCAAAGGGGCCCTAAAACCAATGAGTACCTTTTAGGAGGGCATTTTTACGCATTTTTCTTCTGACGCTTTAGGGCCCCTAAATTGCCAGGGCAGTATAAATACCCCACATGTGACCCCATTTTGGAAAGAAGACACCACAAGGTATTCCGTGAGGGGCATGGCGAGTTCATAGAAGATTTTTTTTGGGGCACAAGTTAGCGGAAATTGATTTTTTATTGTTTTTTCTCATAAAGTCTCCCTTTCTGCTAACTTTTGACAAAAATTAAAATTTTTCATGGACTCACTATGCCCCTCAGCGAATACCTTGGGGTGTCTTCTTTCCAAAATGGGGTCATTTTTGGGGTGTTTGTACTGTTCTGGCATTTTGGGTGGGGCTAAATTGTGAGCAGCCAGGTAAAAGCTAAAGGTACTCGTTGGAATTTGGGCCCCTTTGCGCACCCAGGCTGCAAAAAAGTGTCACTCATGAGTATCACCGTACTCAGGAGAAGTAGGGCAATGTGTTTTGGGGTGTATTTTTACATATACCCATACTTTGTGTGAGAAATATCGCTGTAAATTGACAACTTTGTATAAAAAAAATTAAAAAGTTGTCGTTTACAACGATATTTCTCGCACAAAGTATGGGTATATATAAAAATACACCCCAAAACAAATTGCCCTACTTCTCCTGAGTACGCCAGGGCAGTATAAATACCCCACTTGTGACCCTATTTTGGAAAGAAGACACCACAAGGTATTCCGTGAGGGGCATGGTGAGTTCACAGAAAAAAAAATTTTTTGGCACAAGTTAGCGGAAATTGATATATATATATTTTTTTTAAACAAAGTCTCATATTCCACTAACTTGTGACAAAAAATAAAATTTTGCATGAACTCACCATACCCCTCACGGAATACCTTGGGGTGTCTTCTTTCTAAAATGGTGTCACATGTGGGGTATTTATACTGTCCTGGCATTTGAGGGTCTCCGCAATCATTACCCGTATGGCCAGCATTAGGAGTTTCTGCTACTCTCCTTATATTGAACATACGGGTAATGAGATTTTTTTTTTCCGTTCAGCCTCTGGGCTGAAAAAAGAAAAAAAATGAACGGCACAGATTTTTTCATTCATATCGATCATCGTGGATGAAAAAATCTCTGCCAAAATCAGTGACTGCGGTGCGGTGGGCTGGGCGCTAACTACCTAACAAGTAGCTAACTAACTGGCGGTGATAAGGGACCCTTATGCCCCATTCACACGTCCGAAATTCTGTTTGCGGAACGGACAGACTTTGTCCCGCTTGGATCCAGAATTGCGGATCCGCACTTACGGGTCTGCATTTCCGTTCCGCAAAAATATAGAACATGCCCTTTTCTTGTCCGCGGACAAGAAAAAGCATTTTCTATATAGTTCTGGCAATGTGCGGATCTGCAAAATGCAGAAAGCACATTGACGGTGTCCGTGTTTTGCGGATCCGCAAAACACATATGGACATGTGAATGGAGCCTTACAGGGGGGTGATCAGTGACAGGGGGGTGATCAGGGAGTCTATATGGGGTGATCAGGGGTTAACAAGGGGTTAATAGTGGTTATAAAGTGAGGGGGGGTGGAGGGGGGGTTAGTGTAGTGTTTGATGCAACTTTACAGAGTTACCTGGTCCTCTGGTGGTCGATCCCAGTAAATGGGACCACCAGAGGACCAGGTAGCAGGTATATCAGAAGCTGTTAACAAAACAGCGTCTGATATACCTGTTTGATCTAATTAATTTTACATTTACAGCCTGCCAGCGATTGATTATCGCTGGCAGGCTGTAGAATCACTGCAGAGCCGCACAGCAAATCTCGCCTCTCGCGAGATGACGCACGGATGCGTCCAGAAGGAACAAACTTGCCGCCGCCTGGACGCATCCGTGCGTTAGGCGGTCGGCAAGCGGTTAAGCGCTGCACCAGAATGTGATATTACATAGTAACATAGTTTGTTAGGCTGAAAAAAGACACCCGCCCATCCAGTTCAGCCTGTTATCCTGCAAGTTGAACCAGAGGAAGGCAAAAAACCCTCATGAGGTAGAAACCTATTTTCCTCATTTAAGTGGAAAAAAATCCTTCTGGGCTCCAATCAGGTGATCAGAATTAGTCTACTTTCACACTCGCGTTTTGGCTTTCCGAATTGGATCAGTTTGCATTCTAATGCATTCTGAATGGATGAATGGAAATGGATCCAATCAGAATACATCAGTTTGCATCAGTTCAGTCTCCATTAAGCTTTGGAGATGGACACCAAAACGCTGCTTGCACCGTTTTGGTGTCCGTCAGTTTTCACTGACACAAACTGGCACAACAGAAAACGGATCCGTCTTGGCTATGTTAAAGATAATACAAACGGATAAGGCGGTTGCATTATCTGAACGGATCCGCACAAAACGTGAGTGTGAAAGTAACCTAACTCCTTGGATTAATGACTCCTCTCCAGAAATATAATAACTATAACCTGTAATATTAGTACACTCTAGAAATGCATCCAGGCCCCTCTTGAACCATTTTAGAGAATGTACCATGACCACCTTCTCAGGCAGAGAGTACCATACACGGATGAGTGGGAGGGCACTCAAAACATATGAGGACACAGCGGGTACAAATGCAATCAATAAGAGTAATATTTAATAGAACCAATATAAAACACACATAAAGTATTAAAATAAAGTATAAATCAATTCATTTAAAATACTGAATCATTTGGTGGCCAGCCCAGTGACCAGTCTCTCAATTGCATTTAAATATGTCACGACCGCTATCCCAGCAGCAGTCGTGTCGCACCAGACGGAGGGGAAGGGGGACCCTTATCTACGGATGGGAAATAGAACGGCCACCCCTGACAAACCCTACGCTGGCACCTGTCTGCCCGGCGAGCAGGATGCCTAAACCCTGAGTCACTCTAAGAAGACTAGACTGGGGAAAGGCAGATGGGAGCACTAGTCACCATCACTCATGTCTAGGAGAACAACAGGGGAAGACAGTAACAAACAAACAAACTCCAGCAGAGATAGACTTATCCAGTCACGAGCAGAGAAGATGATCCCAACAACGACAGTCCACGCCAGACAAGAGCTCCACAGCAATACCGTCAAACGATCTCCTTCAAAGGTCAGAATAGCACTGGAAGTAAGGACTATATCTGGCAATGACTGCAAGTGAAACTGAAACTAATATAGTAGCTGGGAGTGGCAGACAGCACTCACCTGAGAAGAATGCCTACAAACTCCCAGTCAGGACAAAAAGGTTCACAAGGCAAAACCCGGATGACATACCCTGAACCATGAAGCAAACTCACAAGCTATCGCAAGTAGCAAGTCGCTGCGACCTTCTCTTCCCAGACCTATCTGGATCAGTCACAGTCGTGACAAAATATCACACATAAATGTTGAATAATATTCACATTATATTTGCACTTCTGGCTCTAGCCATCAAGCCCTTTGGATGGCAGTTTTTTTTTTTTTCAGTATGGCTATGTTGATCAAGCACCAGTTTAAATTTGCATTCACCGTTGTAGTCGGTTGATTATAATATCGGCAAGTGTTTTCTTTTAAGCCTACATAAGTTTAGAGTACTGCACAGTATATAAAAAAATCTGTGTCCACGCCCTATTCATTTGGCAAATGCTGGCGTTCAAAGTACTTGTACAGTGCAGTGCCCCGATAATTAGAAGTGAATTAGGTAAGTGGCATATATGAGAATTAATCCTGGTTACATTATCCCCCTTCTGAGGTCTTCTATCACCGTCGTTCTTCTGAGCGGGGCTCTGCACGCTTCCACGCTCTATTCCCTTCCAGGACCTGCGGTTATGTCATGTAGGGGGAGTGTCACATGTCTCAATGGTGCGATCATGTGATTTCAGCGCTGGATATCTTTTAAAGCCGATAGTCTCCTCTGTTAATGTAGCACTTGTTGGGAGTAAAATAAGCTTTGTTAAGTGTCTTTGTAAAGCATGCTTGTTTTCCTGCAGTCCTGTATACCTCACTGCTGTAATTGCAGACGCGTTTCGGGGCAATTACGATCCCCTTCTTCAGTGGGTAAGCAGTGAGGAGAAATAAGCGTCTTTTTATAGCATATGGCTTGTAACTAAGTATTGTGGGTAAGTGAGGGACACAGAAACTGCGGTGTGGATCATTAAGGACACTGAATGAGCCAGTTGAGTCTTATCCATTATACCTCTTATCCCTTGTATTTTTATATCATAAAGTTGGTGAATAGAGAGAATATGAGAATGAACATGAAAAATTAAAAAATATAAAACTGTGTGTTTTATATTGGTTCTATTAAATATTACTCTTATTGATTGCATTTGTACCCACTGTGTCCTTTTGAGTGCCCTCCCACTCATCAGTGTATCCTACAATTTTCTATCCTCTTGAGCTCGGGGGAGCTTATTAGGGTGTGTGCACCTTATCCAGTCTTGGCAAACATTTGGTGAGCCGCCTAGAATACATTTTTACAGAGAGTACAATAGCCTCACTGCTCTTATCATAAAAAATCCTTGTGTAGAAACCTTCTTTCCTCTAGATGCAGAGGATGCCCCCTCATCATAGTCGTAGTCCTGGGTATAATTAGATCATGGCAGAGATCTCTGTACTGACCCCTGATACATAGTTATTACATTTCCCCTCAGTTGTCATTTTCTAAACTGAACAACACTAATTTGATAATTATTATGTAGCTCACTTATTCCAGTTATTACTTTAGTTGCTCTCCTCTGAACCCTCTCCAGCTCTGCTATGTCTGTCTTGTTCACAGGAGCCCAGAACAGTACACAATACTCCGTGTGTTGTCTGATTAGTGATTTGTAAAGAGTTCAGTTGGGTGTTGACATTGTACAAGTAAGACAGCCTTTGCTCTTGACGCTCATGCTGCTGATCCATTTTTTGAAACAGTTCAGAGAGACGTCAGTGGTTTGGGTCAGCGGGGTCCGTGGCCCGAGCTTACTGTAATCGACAGTGGGTGTGGACCCAATGTGCCAACTAACCAGTTTGACTTTGGGCTAAACCTAAAAGCGTTGTTCTGGTGGTTCCCTGGTATTTACCTTTTAACCCCTGTAAAGGGATCTGGACTTTCCCACAGGGAACCAACCAAGCCAATACCTTCTGGAGTAGTCCTGGTGTTGTTGACAGATAACCCACAGGGTCAGAGACCCTCCAAAGTCAGGGTAGGCTGAGTACATGTATATTCCAGAGAGCAATTCCAAGTTTGCGGCAAACTGTGCATACGTGCACAGTCTAGGTAGCAGTTCCAAGGTTGGGGTAGGAGGCTAGGAGCAGAATCAGTAGACAGGAAAGGTACAGTACATGGGTAGTTAGGCAAGAGATCACATCTTCGCTGGTTACTAGAGACTAGAAAACTTTATTGTTCAGGCAAGGGATGGATTCAAAGCACAAGCTACAAAGTGAGGCTGATCAGCACTTTAATAATCAGCTGAACAGTAATACATTTTCAAATGATTAACTTCTTTTACAGTGGCTTCTTTCTCATATTTCACTGAGTGCCACGTAACCTGTGACATCAGCTTCTTTCATATACCAGCCTAGAGCTGTATGAGCAGGCAGTCCTACCTCTGTGCTTGGAACATCACTGTAGTCTGATCTGTTGACTGTGCTTGTTCATCACTATTGATGTCTGCAGGCTTAGTTGTCTCATCATGCCCCTTCCATCCTTAGCTAAGAGCTGTCAGGCATCCTCATGGAGGCAAGCTTGCCAGCTGCCAGTGTCTGTGGGCCATAGTCATGTGCACGAAACATCAATAGCGAGAAGAGGGCGGTGTTTATGAATGTGAAGCCACTCCCCCTGTACGTTACTGGAGGCACAAAGTGGAATGGCTCAGCACTAGCTTTTATAACCAAATAAGCAGAAGAGGAATTCCGGACAGTAAAAGCTAACAGGGTGGGGAGGGAATGATGTACTGGACTGGAAGACGAGAAACTTTGTCTGTATATATGGAAGAAGCAGAAAGATGTAAGTGGCCAGGAGAGCAACCAGAAGAAAGAATGTCTGTGTAAGGTCTTTGACTACTGGGAAGAGCTGCAGCATAAGCAGAGCCATCTGTGTCAGCTAAGAGAACCAAGACAGGGGAGGGGAAAGGCAGTCTTACTGACTGTGAGGGATTGTACCTTTATTTTGTATCCTGGGTTCCATTTTGTATGCTAGTTTATTTGAGGTTGGAATGCGAAATTGCTGAACTGTGTGCATGAGAGAAAAACAAAATTAATGTTGCCTGTTCTCAAGGGTATGAGTATGTCATGTTCTGGGAAAATAACCGTTTTCTACTCAACGTTGAAAGACTCAGATAAACACTTTTTTTTATGTGCTTAATTTGCAAATACCAAAAGGGTTATGTTATTAAAATTATATTATTATTAATCACGAGATGCTTACGTAAGTGGCAAAAGTTATGTTGGCTTGAATCCTAGAAACTGGCTATAAGTATTTCTGTATCCTCCCAATAAAGTTGAGAGACTATTCTGATACAACCCCAAGCTTGTATTGTTTATCTTTTCCGAGTACTCGTATCTTTACCCGATTCGGATCCCAGCATGTCATAGAAGCATGGGCTTTGCCCTAACAATTCTTGGCGCCCAGCACGTGGGGCTCTACCAGGTGGACTCCTCCCAACAACTCCGACCGATTAAGGAGAGAGACCAGGACGCACAGATGATCTGAAAACAGCGCTGTTAAGGTAAGAAGCTTATTCTTACAAACTGTGTCTCCTTTGCCTTTCTGCCTGGGATCTGGACTGTGGGGAGGTATAAAGGGTCTACTCAAGGTCGAGCCATATTTGAGAGGTAAGAACCCCAACCACATCATTCCTATGACTGCTGGGTAATATGGATAATATTTTTTTTGGGAGACCTTTGGGTTTGCACTTGGTATTGTGATATATGTTTTAGTAGTCCTCTGGATTTTGTATAAAATCACAGTGAATGCAGCACAGGGCAATCAGGAGCCCTGGACCCCCTTAAGGAGCTGCTGAAAGCAGGTGGGGGTGGTTATTCTGCTGTCCTACGTAGTGTACACTAAAGGAATGGAAATCTAGTGGGGAAGCACCACGAGGAAAGGACAAGCAGGGAATTAAAATACAGACGTCTGGAGATAATTAGTGCATTCAGTTAAGGGATTGGAAATTGAAATGGGGAACTCCAATGCATCCCTGAGGGCTACAAACTGGCTAAGGAAGTGGTAGAGGCTATGGAAGGTAAACAAGATAAGAAAAAGACATAGAAAGTGTTAGAAAAGGCTAGGATGAGGCATGTAAATTTAAACCCTAGAACGTGGCAGAAGGTTAAGGAGTTAAATGGAGGGTGGATAAAGGATCATGGATGTGAGGAGATAGTGAATGCTTGGTGTAAAGTTGCAAAACATGTGGAAAATCAGCACTGGGTGTGCAAACATATTAGAGGTAATCTGTATTACGATACCAAGTCTGATTCTCAAGGGGAAAATAAGGGGGATTATGCTTTTCCCTCTGCCCCTCCTGCTCCACCACCGGCTTATCCGATGATCATTGAGGGACCGGCCGGTTGGACATGTCAAGTATGTGACACTCAAAACCCTGACTCGACTAATGTGTGTAGGGTCTTTGGAGCACCAAGACATAGACATCATGCAGGACTGTTTCCAGTGACTGTGAGAACAGGTTTTGTCCCACAGCTTCCATCTCTGGCCAACGGAGCTGCTGGTGGTGGGGATGGATACATCTGGCTCCTCAGGAACCACCTGCCCAACCCCAGTACGCCCAGCAGCATATAGTAACATATGCACCATGGAGTCCTAAGGACCAAATGGGGCTTCTGGGTAGGATCCCTGACCCACTGACAAGACCAATGCCCGCCGACCGTACGTTACAGCAGATTCAAGTCACTTACAGAGTGACATGGGCCGACTTGAATGATTTAATGGCTTTAAAAATGGGAGAGTTTTATTACAGCCCCGTTAAGGAGCAGTTGCATAATAAGAGAATGAAGAATGAGCAAAATTTAACATGGGGCAACTGGGAGAAGATTGAGATTTCAGAGACAGAAAACTGTAGAATTTTTGGGAGATGGGCAAGGACAAAGGAACATGACATGGAAGGATGTAAGGATGTATGAAGGATGTAGTAAAGGAGACCAAAGGGGACGTAGTGTCATTTAAATCCAGACTATGGACTGTGTTGGCAGACTTTGTGGGACACGACAGGACAAATGGGACAGAAACTGTTGACAACTGCCTTCATGGAAGGACTGAGACCTGCTTTGCAGGCAAAGTTGAAAGCCTGCAAACCAGAATGGAGGGTAACACCATTATCTCAATTAGTTGCTGCTGCACAAGGTCTGGAGCTGGACATGTCTAGTTCCAAGCTCTCAAAGATAAACATGGTCCAGGGCCAACAGAGACCATGGTCTGATCAGCAGGGACAAGGGAGACAGAGAAGGAATAATTTTAAATGTTACAATTGTGGAAAAACAGGACATATTCGGAGAAACTGTCGTTCCACTCCCTGACAGCCTCAACAGGACCAGGATCCTCAGACAGGGGCCTGCACGCACCCCTACCTCTGTGGGTTCCCAATAGGAGGCTGGCAACCCCGTGTCCTTATCTGCCATAATTACAGCAAAAGCAGGATGTCAAATACCAGTTCAGGGGGCGTGGCCTGCACGCTGATGGCGCCGGTCGCATAGCGCATCTGCTCCGGACATAACAGCTCTCCAGCGGCTCACAGCAACTACCCTTGAGGTATTTCACACCCAGCAGAAGCTAAATAGCTTGACTTGATCATGGGGAGAGTAAAGAGACGTCCTGCCCCGACCAAACTGACCGAATTCTTCGGCAAAGTAACACCGGCCGAGTCTGGACAAAGAGGGCAGCCATCCCCGGCTATCACGCCGGCCTCTAGAGCGGGAACGCCAGTTTCCTCCCCGTATCACCCTGTTGACGAGCGCGGGAAGGAGAGGGAAACTCTCGACTCCACGCACCTAACAGCGGAGGTCATGCGCTCCATGCTGGAGAGCTTACGTTCCTCCATGAAAGAAGACATGCTGGGGCTTCTAAGAGACCTCAGAACGGACATACAGAGCATTGGGGAGCGCACATCCCACGTGGAGACAAAAATGGCCGAATTTGCCTCCTCCCACAACACTCTGATAGATGCCCATGAGGCTATGGAGGAAGACCTAGCCAAATTAACGGCCAAGCTTCAAGACCTAGAAGATAGACACAGACGAAACAACGTCAGAATACGTGGAATTCCAGAATCTGTGGAGGCGAACGAGTTGGAGAACTTTCTGCAACAACTTATTAAAGCTGCATTGCCTGAAACCACAGAAAGGGATTTGATTATAGACCGAATTCATAGAGTGCCTAAACCTAAGGGTCTAAATCCGTCTCTACCGCGTGATACCATCGCTAGGATCCATTTCTACACTGTCAAAGACGCGTTTTGAGAGTCCTGAGGCAAAATGCGACTCCGACGGAAGCTTTTAATGGCATCGCGGTCTATGCAGACCTCTCTGCAGCCACGCTCGCAAGACGAAGGGAATTTGCCCGATAACAGCTACTCTACGGCAATGTCAAATCAAGTACCGCTGGGGGTTCCCAGTGAAGCTATTGGTCACACACAATGGCGGCTTGCAGATCCTCAACTCACCACAAGAAGCGGTAAAGCGCCTGAGAGAGTGGGGCATCATGAGTGAAGATCATCACGAAGCAGCGGAACCTACCCCGCGACCAGACAGGATTCCTCCGGATTGGGACGTTGCTTGATAAGTGAGGTACCTCAGATAAAGGGTAATCGATTGACTGATTACATTGCCCACTGTTAGTCCGTAGTAAGGAGCTAAGTTCGTTTTTGCCCCTACTGGACTTGTTCTATAGGTCCCTAGACCTACGTCCGCCTGGTCGGGCCAGTTAGGCCTTAATGACCGCATTACAGTTAATGTTTACTTTTATTTCTCATTTGTTTTGTTTTTCTTTTTCTTTTTTGTTGGTACCAATGCCTATCATGTATGTAACTAGAGCTGTGAGTGTGTTAGCTTTAGAGGGCTCCCATGCGAAAATGAGGAGATATGCGACAAGAAGTTTCTCTGTATGTGAAAAATGGGGCTGAAAGTATTATCCCTCAATGTGCGTGGTCTGAACTCTCCATTCAGACGCACGCAGCTTTGGTCGGAAGTCACTAAAGCTAAATGTGATGTTATAATGGTGCAAGAAACGCATTTGCTGGTCAAGGATGTATCCAGATGTAAACATAAAAACTTCCCAGTCTTATTTCACTCACATACTAGGAAAAAAAGGAAGGCAGGGGTACTTATTGGGGTAAAGTCTACAATCACCTTTTCCTGTAAGAAATATGTAACTGATATGGCGGGGAGATACGTCATTTTACTGTGTACGCTGGATGGTAAACCGTTTACTCTGGTGTCTGTTTATGCCCCTAATGTCGGACAGGTGGCCTTCTGCAGGAGGTTGTTCAACAAAGTAGAGAAATTAGCGGAAGGGAGGTCATAATAGGAGGAGATTTCAACATTCCGGTGAACGCAACATTAGATTTTAAATCTGCACAAGGGTGTCGCCGTACAGAGCTCCAAACTACACTGTACGAATCTGTTTTTCATGATATCTGGCGTTACCAGCATAGTACGGAGCGCGACTTCACGTTTATGTCTACCGCACATCTATCCCAGTCTCGCATTGATTACATTCTAGTCTCTAGAAACCTCCTGCATAGGGTCACAAGATCGGACATTGGGGAGCAACCTGGTCAGATCACGCTCCAGTTAGTATTGTTATAGAGGACGGGGTACCTGCCCTACCCAGACCACAGTGGAGAATGAACACCTACCTGCTTAAATGTCCAGATAGGGTCAAAAGATCACAGACACTTTACAGGAATTCCTGGCGTTTAACGATCTCCCTGAAACTAGTACCAATACTCTTTGGCTCACACATAAGGCATTTATGAGAGGGGTCCTATTGCAGCAGGCGGCAAGAGTAAATAGAAATAGACAACAGGTAATACAAGATGCCCTTACTCAATTACAGAACGCGGAACAGTGTCATAAAATAAATAATAATCACATTACATTGGAAGCTCTTCAGAAATGTAGGTCTGCACTGAGATCTATTCTCCTCTACAGGCAAGAATTAGGGATGAAACGGTTACAGTCCAACTTCTACCATGCAGGGGATAGAGCAGGGGCGCTTTTGGCGCGCAGATTAAAAAACAATAAAGCTGCAGCCAGAATAACAAGCTTAAAATACATAGATAAAGTATTTACCCACCCACAAGATATAGCGGAAGCTTTTGCATCATATTATTCTGCCCTATACAATCTGCGAGCGGACGGCAACACTATACAACCAACTATGGAGAAAATCTCCGCGTATCTGGAATCCCTTCACCTACCCAAAATCTCTGCAGAGGACCTAAACGGTCTCAATAAGCCATTCTCCCCAGAGGAAATATTGAAAACCATCAATGCTACTCCGTCGAACAAGGCCCCCGGTCCTGACGGTTTTCCAGTGGAATACTATAAAGCGTTTAACTCCACACTGATCCCATATTTGACCAAACTATACAATTCATTTCTGCTGACGGGGAATATCCCCCCAGAAATGCTTAAAGCCACCGTAATCACTCTACCTAAACCAGGGAAATCCCCGGACGCCCCTGAAAATTTCAGGCCGATATCCCTACTAAACGTTGATCTCAAGTTGTTCGCCAAGTTGCTCGCCACCCGTCTAGGCGCTGTATTACCAACCCTAATTAACCAAGATCAGGTTGGCTTTGTGCCAGGAAGACAATGTAGAGATGGCACTAGGAAAATGATTGACCTGATCCAAATAGCAGGTTGGTCCAGGGCCCCCACGATCTTTGTATCTTTAGACGCCGAAAAAGCGTTCGACAGAGTGCATTGGGGGTTCCTGGACCAGACTCTTAGAAAATTCGGGTTAGAGGGCCACTTTTTGCATGCTATAATGGGGCTATACACTGCGCCAAGTGCGAATGTCCTTGCTTCCGGTTTTTGTCTGCCCCTTTCTCAATCACCAATGGGACTAGGCAGGGGTGCCCGTTGTCACCCCTGATATTCGCGCTGGTGATGGAACCTATGGCTGAGAAAATGCGCAGTTATACACAGATGTCGGGGATCGCAGTGGGGAAATACTCACACTGCATTGGATTGTATGCCGATGATGTCATTCTGACGCTGACTAACCCTTTGCTCTCATTGCCAGCTGCACTGGAAATTTTGGACCAGTATTCATCCGTATCATATTATAAATTGAATGTTAGCAAAACCAATGTACTCTCAATTAATGTAACTGCTACCATGCATCAAGCCCTCAGTGTCAAACACCCTTTCAACTGGGCATCTGAATCGATAAGATATTTGGGAGTGGAGTTATCCAGCTCGTTATCAGGTATGATCTCGCTTAATTACAAGCTATTGAGAGCTGAACTGCAAGATGACTACTCCAAATATGGCAAAGGGTTCCTTTCATGGATGGCTAAAATTAATGCAGTTAAGATGATGGCACTCCCAAAGATCCTGTATATGTTCAGGTGCATCCCGTTAAAAATCCCAAGGGCTTATATCAAACAGCTGCAGGACGACATGATGAGGTTCATATGGGGTGGCTCCCGTCCCAGGATAAGTAAAAATGTGTTGTTCCCGGCTCTCAAGAAGGGGGATTGGGGGTTCCCGACCTCCACAGTTATTATTTGGCCAACTTACTAGATCAGTCCATGGAATGGTGGTCCCCATCTTCGCCACATAAATGGTTAACAATTGAGGAGGTGTATGTCAAAAGGAGATCTTTGAAATCATTGCTGGCAGCGTACTTAATGAAACCTTTTGTTTTCCCCTTGCCATTAGATACGATGCAAGCTTCTATCTTTGCCTGGGCCCATGTATTCAAAAATAAAACTCCCTTCCCTTTGGAGAAAAAGAAGTTTCCCATATCAGCTATAGAGTATCACATCCCCACGCTTCAGCTTACAAGTTGGCTAAATTGTGGGATAGTTACTTTGGAGTGCCTTTTTGAGCAGTCTGTACTACGATCCTTTGAATCTTTACATTCCAGTTATGACTTACCTAACTCAGTATTTTATCAGTACTTGCAGATCCGTCATCTTCTATCCTCACTTAATTTACACTTAAAAGTAAATGAGCGAGATCCACTTAGTAGGATTCTCAGAGCGGGTACCCATCCCCATTCCAGCCTTTCTTATTGGTATTCTATTATACAGTCATCAGAGGGGGAAACTAAGAAACCCTTCATGTATCGATGGGAGACTGAAATGGGGAAAGAGTTCACACTGGAGGAATGGACGGATGCTTTATTCTGGTCCATAAAATCCTCGAAATGCATAAACCATGCTGAACAGAATAGAAAAATTCAACTGAGATGGTATCTCACCCCAAACAGAATAGCTCACAGCAATCCGGATTACTCGCCTATGTGCTGGAGAGGGTGCGGAATAATTGGTACACCATACCATATGTGGTGGGGATGTACTGCCCTAACTCATTTCTGGGAGTCGGTGTCTAAAATAATAGAAGAGGTTACAGGGTTCACAAGAACGCTGACCCCGGAACTGGCGATCCTTAGCATTGGCCTGGGGGACATTCCTAACGATAGCAGGAACATAGTAGCTCATATTCTCTCAGCAGCTAAAAAAGTGATTGCTCGGCAATGGAAAAGTTTACAGTCCTTATCAACTAGTGAAGTTGTTGGGTTGGTTAACTATCATATGCAGTGCGAGTTTACCTTCGCCTCCTCTATGAAAAATAGAATAGCAACACACAATACATGGATGCACTGGTTGTCTAGCACGTATGCAGTTCCACTCTCGCACCACCTGTTGTAGATCTAAGGAATATGTGTAATGGTTATATAGGTGTATGAGTCGCACTCACCTGCTCCAATATGCAAAACAAGTAAGACCCAGAGATGCACTCAAAGCACATGTTACATACTCTGAATGTATATTTTTTGTATACTCATATTGGTACCTATTGTTATCTTTATTTTGTATGTACTATTTGTATGTTCAATATGCATCTTTTGTAAGCTATTACAATCAATGATACCATTCAATAAAATAAAAATATTATTGATGAAAAAAAAAGTCAAATACCAGTTCAGGTGGGGAATCAAGAAGTTCCCTTTCTGGTAGACACGGGGGCAGCCAAAACAGTGATAAATCCGGATTATGTTAAACCATGGCAGATAAGTGCACAGTGTGTACCCGCTTCTGGTTTCACAGGGGAAATTGTCTATGTTCTAGAAACATTGCCTAAAAAGTTAAAGAGCAAAGATACCTTGTTGGTAACACAGCTGTTGGTCAAATAAAATATTCCTCTTAATCTGCTAGACCCTGATGTTTTCCAGGCACGGGGGGCATATATTCATTTTAATGAAGATGGTACCACACAGATGAGGTCCTCTGTCAGGTTATGGCCCTGTACCTAGAGCCCGAGTCAGAATGCCAGTTACATTACAAGGATTGTGAGGAACTTCAGGTGGTCCCCAGTAAGTTGTAGGCATCTACAAAACTGGATATTGGTAAGCTCAATGTCACACCTTTTATGGTCCATCTTAAACCCGGTTGCCAACCACCTCGAGTTAAACAATACCCATTGAGTCATGCCTAGGAGCAATCAGTGGCCCTGCAGGTAAAACAGTATAAGCGAATGGGGGTGTTAGTAAGAACTAACTCACCAGCAAACACGCCCCTGTTCCCGGTGAAGAAGAAGCCCATAAAGGGTCAGCCAGTTACATATCGAATGGTTCATGATCTCAGAGAGGTAAACATGCTCATTCACCATACTACAGACCCCCATTGTACCAAACCCACACACCTTGTTATCACAGGCATCACCAACTGCTACACACTTTACTGTGATAGACCTGACAAACGCTTTCTTCAGCGTTCCCAAACCCCCCATGACTATCAATACTTGTTCGCATTTACATTCAAAGGGAACCAATATACATGGACAGTATTGCCACAAGGGGCATAGAACTCACCTACCATGTACACACAAGCTTTACAGTCATCATTATCTGGATGGCAAATTCTTGATGCCATTGTACTGTTGCAATATGTTGATGGTTTGCTTTTGTGCGCAGGAACTTGGAAAGGTTGCAGGGAAGCCACTCTGTCATTGCTGATCTTTCTTGCAGAAAGTGGTTGCAAAGTCTCCAGAGAAAAATTGCAGTATTGCCAAACAAGAGTTACATTTTTGGGCATTGTCTCTCAGAGGGTGCAAAACACCTTACAGAAGAGAGAAAACAAGCTGTGAAGGACATAACGCTTCCTCAGGGGCCAAAACCTCTCAGGATTTTTTTGGGTCTGGTCTCATACTGCAGACCCTGGATAAGGCATGCATCTATGCTTATGCAGCCTTTGTAAGATTGCCTTTCTTCAGATTCTTTTTGTCTGACAGAACAGGCAATTGATTCCTTTTTCACTCTAAAATTGGAAATACTGTCTGCACCTGCTCTTGACATTCCAAATTATGACCAGCCATTTTACCTGTTTTGTTCAGAACTCCAGGGACACAGTACAGCAGTACTCACTCAAAAACATGGTGATAGGCACAGACCAGTTGCATTTCTCTGTCAGATTGGATGCTGTGTCCAGGGGAGCTCCTTCATGTATCAGAGCTGTGGCGGCTATCCAGCTCATGGTGGAAAAAGCATCTGACATTATTCTTGACTACCCTCTAGTGGTACAAACACCACATGACATTCAAGGCATACTCAGTCAAGTACAACCAAAACACATTTCTATGGCCAGGCAACTGAGGTTACAATGTTCCCTCCTCATGCCAGATAGCATTAACTTTAAGAGATGCACCAATCTGTATCCTGCTACCTTGTTACCAATCACCAATTCAGATTTGGGTGAGGGAGGTACAGGTCTATTACATGCAGAATTAAAGAAATCAGAAATGCATGATTGTGAGCATTTGATGCAACAAGAGACCCGTGGATGTTCACATGTTCATGATCAGGCTTGCAAACTCCATTTTCGCTTATGTCCTCTTTCCTCTGGTGATGAGGAGCAGAGGGTGGGGATCATCATCTCGCTGCTCAGGGATAACGCTCAGTCTTGGGCCTTTTCGCTGCCGGTGGGGGCACGCACTCTCCGATCTGTGGATTAATTTTTTGTAGCCCTGGGGCAGATATATAATGACCCGGATCGTATTGCTCTGGCTGAATCTAAACTGCGCCTTTTATGCCAGGGTAAACAGTCCGCACAGATATATTGTTCTGAATTTCGGAGATGGGCAGCTGATACTGGTTGGAATGATGCTGCACTCTGAAGTCAATTTTGCCATGGTCTTTCTAAAAGATTGAAAGATGCATTTGCTTTTCATGAGAGACCAGTGTCGTTAGAGACTGCCATGTCTCTAGCTGTTCGTATTGACAGGCGCCTTAGAGAGAGAGGGGAAACAACTCTTTCCTGTCATATTCAACCCAAGGACAGTGGGGCTGTCTCATTCAGTGTGCAGGGGTCTCAGTCTGTCTCAATCCCCTTTGAGGAGGAGGCCATGCAGCTAGGTTTGGTTGCCTCTGGTACTAGAGGATTCAGCTCTCAGAGGAGGGTTTGTTTCTGTTGTGGAGCAATAAATCATTTGGCTAATGTTTGCCCCTCTAGGAGGTTAATGGGGTATTCTGAGGGTAATAAAAAGAAAAAGATGAAGAAACCCTCTAAAAACTCCATTTGCTACTATTGGGAAGGTTGATGCGGAGATTGAAGATTTGCAGTTTGCTTGTAGTTCCCATTTTCTCCTACCTGCCAGGGTGGCGCTAGACAGCAAGAACATTGATTGTGAGATTTTTGTAGATAGTGGAGCAGCTGTCAATCTCATTGATAATCAAGTTGTAACGACGCACAACTTCCAGGTGTGTACTTTGGAAAAGGCTATACCTGTTTTTGCTATCGATTCTGCTCTACTTTCTCAGAGATCGTTAAAGGGCATAGTTCACAATATCCATTTGACTGTGGGTGACGCTCATGTTGAGGATATGCCATGTTTCGTCTTAAGCGGATTACCTACTCCTCTAGTGTTGGGGCTACCCTGGCTCACTAAACATAACCCCACCATTCATTGGCAAGCAAGGCAAATAAATGGTTAGAGTGAGTTTTGCAGAGAGAATTGCCTCACTGCATCTCTTTCAGAGGTTTCTACCAAAACTCTTCCATCTTTTCTCTCTGAATTTTTTGATGTGTTTTCCTAGAGTGGTGTCCAGGAGTTGACCCCTCACCGCGAGTACGACTGTCCTATACAATCTCTCTCAACCTGAGAGAGCCGCCATGCGTACTTATATCTCTGAGAGCCTGAGAAAGGGATATATCAGACCCTCGAAGTCACCTGTTGCCGCTGGGTTTTTTTTGTGTTAAGAAAAAAGACGCTTCATTAAGACCTTATCTAGATTTTAGGGAGCTTAACCGTATCACGATTCGTGACCCCTATCCGCTTCCTCTGATCCTGGACCTGTTTAACCAGATTGTTGGGGCTAAAGTTTTTTCTAAGCTGGAATTTGGAGGGGCATACAACCTAGTCAGGGTCAGGGAAGGGGACGAATTGAAGACGGCCTTCAACACCCCAGAGGGTCATTTCGAAAATTTGGTTATGTCCTTTGGTTTGATGAATGCTCCAGCTGTCTTCCAACACTTTGTGAACAGCATTTTTTGTCATTTAATGGGGAAACTTGTAGTGGTGTATCTAGATGACATTTTCATTTTTTCTCCTGATTTCAAGACTCATCGGGACCACCTATGTCAGGTCTTGCTGATTCTGCGGGAGAATAAATTGTACGCTAAACTGGAAAAATATGTGTTTGCGGTTCCGGAGATTCAATTTCTTGGTTTTCTTCTCTGCGCTTCTGGTTTTCGGATGGACCCTGAGAAGGTCCGCGCTGTGCTTGATTGGGAGCTTCCTGAGAATCAGAAGGCGCTGATGCGGTTTTTGGGTTTTGCTAACTATTACAGAAAGTTCATTTTGAATTATTCGTCTGTTGTTAAGCCACTCACTGATCTGACTAAAAAAGGGGTGGATTTTTCCTTGTGGTCGGAATATGCGCTTAAAGCCTTTTCTAGTATTAAAGAGTGTTTTGCTTCCGCTCCCATTTTGGTACAACCTGATGTCTCTCTACCTTTTATTGTTGAGGTGGATGCTTCTGAGGTGGGTGTGGGTGCGGTCTTATCTCAGGGTCCCTCTCCTGCCAAATGGTGACCGTGTGCCTTTTTCTCAAGGAAACTCTCCTCTGCAGAGAGAAATTACGATGTGGGAAATAGGGAGTTGTTGGCTATTAAATTGGCTTTTCAGGAATGGTGCCATTGGTTAGAGGGAGCCAGACACCCTATTACCATGTTTACCGACCATAAGAATCTGGCCTACTTGGAATCAGCCAAGCGTCTGAACCCGAGACAGGCCAGATGGTCCTTGTTCTTTTCTAGGTTTAATTTTGTTGTTACGTTCCGCCCTGGGGATAAAAATGTGAAGGCGGATGCCCTGTCATGTTGTTTTCCGGGAGGGGGGAACTTTGAAGACCCGGGTTCCATTTTGGCTGCTGGGGTGGTCGTCTCTGCTCTTTATCCTGATTTGGAGGCAGAGGTTCAGGCAGCTCAGGCAAAGGCTCCTGATCGTTGTCCTCCTGGAAGGTTATTTGTGCCTCTCGCTTTACGACACAAGGTTTTTAAGGATCACCATGATACTGTCCTTGCTGGCATCTGGGGAGTAGAGCCACAGTGGATCTCATTGCTCGGAGATTCTGGTGGCCGGCTCTTCGTAAGATGGTTGAGGGTTTTGTGGCAGCCTGCAAGACCTGCGCTCGTGCCAAGACCCCTCATTCACGGCCATCGGGATCTCTCCTCCCATTACCCATTCCTTCCCGTCCTTGGACACAGCTGTCCATGGACTTCATTACGGACTTGCCTCGCTCCTCGGGGAAGACTGTGATTCTGGTGTTAGTGGACCGTTTTAGCAAAATGGCGTATTTTATTCCCTTTCCTGGGTTACCCAATGCTAAGACACTGGCGCAAGCGTTTGTTGATCACATTGTTAAATTGCATGGCATTCCTTCAGACAACGTTTCTGATAGGGGCACGCAATTTGTTTCCAGATTCTGAAAGGCCTTCTGCTTTTCACCCGCAGTCGAATGGTCAGACCGAACACGTCAATCAGAATCTGGAGACATATCTGCGCTGTTTTGTGGCGGAGAATCAGGAGGATTGGTATTCTTGTTTGTCCCTTGCTGAGTTTGCTTTAAATAACCGTCGCCAGGAGTCCTCTGACAAGTCACCATTTTTTGGTGCATATGGGTTTCATCCGCAGTTTGGGACATTCTCTGGAGAGGGGTCTTCTGGTTTACCTGATCAGGAGAGATTTTCCTCGTCCTTGTCATTTATTTGGCAAAAGATTCAGGGTAATCTAAAGAGGATGAGTGAGAAATATAAGCGTGTGCCTGGTCCGGACCTGAATGTGGGTGATCTGGTGTGGTTGTCTACAAAGAATATCAAACTGAAGGTTCCCTCCTGGAAGTTGGGTCCTAGGTTTATTGGGCCTTACAAGATCTTGTCTGTCATCAACCCCGTTGCTTTCCGTCTTGATCTTCCTCAGACTTGGAAGATCCATAATGTTTTTCACAGGTCCCTATTAAAGCCTTATGTCCAACCCTCTGTACCCTCCTCTTTGCCTCCTCCTTCGATTTTGGTTGATGGTAATCTTGAATTTCAGGTCTCCAGGATTGTGGATTCTCGCATTATCCGCGGTTCTCTGCAGTACCTCGTTCATTGGGAGGGCTATGGTCCTGAGGAGAGGATGTGGGTCCCAGTGGCGGACATTAAGGCCACTCGTCTCATCAGGGCTTTTCATAGGTCTCATCCTGGGAAGGTGGGTTCTGAGTGTCCAGAGTCCACCCGTAGAGGGAGGGGTACTGTCACCGCCAGGTCGGTGAGAAAGTCAGACAGACATTCTTCCTTACCTTTTGTATGACGTTCTTTGTTTTGGTTTCACTTTGTCAGCTCCTTTCCTTCTGCCAGGTGTACCTTATTTAGACTAATCATCTTCCTTTATATTCCCTTCCCATGCTGCCTCACCTTGCGGTTTATACTACTTCCTGGATGAAGTGTTCTTTGCTGGAGGCTGCTGGTGTTTGCTCAGATAAGTCTTTTCCCTTTATTGTGTTTCCTTGCTGGCTTGATTCTAGGTGACCCTGACTCCCTCCGTATTCAGTGCAGGGAGCCGGTGGCCGTGTCCCCTCACTACTATAGGGTTTTCAGGTGTCACACTGTCTTAATTACGTGGGCATGCAATCGTCTACCATTGAGGCCTTTGCATGTGTAGCAGTCAGGGAGAGCTCTTAGGGTTTTAAAGGGCTCACCTATATGCTCCTTAGTTTTGGATCAAGCCAGTCAGTCGTTTATTTATCTGCAACTTCATCCGTGACACCGTGGCAAGCAGGTTTGTACAAAGTTGCATGATTTGTGCTTTGAATAATCCATTCAAATGGTGAAGACTGCAAGAAAGCACACTCCTAGGCCATTTTACCCATTCCAAAGACTGCATATAGATTATATACAACTGCCTAAGGTAAGAGTATATGAGTTTGTTCTTGTGTGTGTTGATCTCTTTTCAGGGTGGCCAGAAGCTTATCCCATGTCTAAGGCAAATGCAAAGAACACCGCAAAGAAACTGGTAAGTGAACTGATATGCAGGTATGGTGTTCCTGAAGTTATTGAGTCAGATAGAGGTTCCCACTTTACAGGTGAACTGATGAGAGAGGTTATGCAAGCTTTAGGGGTGACCCAAGCCTTGCATACAGCTTACCATCCCCAAAGTAGCGGCCATGTCGAGCGACTTAACAGGACAATTAAGTTAAAAATTCAGAAGGCCATGCAAGAAACAGGTAAACCATTGACAGAGTGTTTGCCACTAGTCTTGTACTCACTAAGAACCACGCCAAACAAAAAGACAGGGTTGTCCCCCTTTGAGGTATTGTTTGGTAGTGGCCCAAGGCTAGGATTGTATTTCCATCAACAGTTGCAGTTGCAGGCTGACAGTATAGTCAGCTATATGAAGGCCCTCACTGAAAGGTTAGATCACACACATAAACAAGTGTTTGCTTCCATTACAGACCCTGATTCAATAGAAGGCGCACACACAGTCTTGAGACTGGAGATTGGGTGGTGATAAAGAGGCACGTGAGGAAAACCATTGAGCCCAGATTTGATGGTCCCTTTCAAGTCCTGTTGAAAACTGCAACCTCTGTAAAGGTGGAAGGAAAGCCTAACTGGATTCAAGCCTCACATTGCAAGAAAGTGCCAAACCCTGAGGATGGAGATCCTTGCATTACAACTCCTGGCTCTAAGCATCCAAGCTCTAAATGTGAACCTAAAAAGTGACTGGGACAATGCCCTTATTAGGCATTATCAAGTCATGTTAAAAAATATGACAGATGCAGACAATTATAAAAACTGTTGAATCTGTACTCACAGTCCTGTGAGTTCAAAGACTATGCCTTATCTAGCGGTCCCAGTATCGTGGTTAGAACTTGCTAACATAAAATGTAGAGACTTTTTATCCATTTGAAGACCAGAGAATGAAAGCCCTAAGTTTAACTCTACTGCAGTTCCCCTTCCTATTGCTGGATGGGTAGAATTCCCCTGGTGGCAGGCCAATGTGACCGCGAGGAAGGACAAAACTGTCAGAGTATGGGACTTTGATGGTCAAAAGTGGGCCAGAAAAAAGGTACAAAGGTTTTATTTAGGAGACTTTGATTTTCCAGTATCAGTCTTTTTTGCACTGGCTCAAGGATACGATCAGACTGAAGGAGTCACTATAGTGGCGATACAAAGAACTTTACATAATGTGTCATGGTAACATAATAACAAGTTTGAAGCGTCTATAAAGAATATTGAAGACTGTAAAGACAACCCTGGGGCTGTGCTGCCTCCTAAAACCAATGACAATTATTCCTGCGGGTTTGGGGGTGAAATAGGCAGTGATAATGATGGTGGTCAAAAAAAGTTTTATATAATGAAAGTGTAACCATTACTGCAGTTGTTTATATACTCCTCTATCATGTAACCTATAATTATACTATTCCTGGTGATCTTTATTTTGCTTGTGGAGTGGCAGCATATAAGTGGATTCAACCTGGAGCTTCCGGAACCTATATTCTTGTCTGGCTGACTCCAGCCAAATTTATACTGTCACATGATAAGCTTAATATAAAAGAGCTGCAGATAAAAATCCTAGACCAAATGGAAAGCCTCATGTAGTAGAAATGAGTTTTGCAAACAAGTTCTTTAGTACTCTGTTTGTTTACCCAATGATAATGCAGATGTGGGATAAGCTAGTAGTATCAACAGATTATCTAGATTACTAAATATGGGATGTGTTAGGCCTTGTAAACCAAACTAATGATGTACAATCTCAGTTAATCATAGTCACTAACCAGCATACTTTAGTTCTGGACTTTCTCACTGCCAAGGAAGGAGGAAAGTGTCAAGTAAAGGACCAACCTGCAGTCATTACATAGATCCAAAAATTGCTAAACTAGAGACCGAGAGATTAATTGCCAAAGAGAGTAAAACTAACCCTAAAATGTTCTTCAATTATATAAATGGTAAAAAATATAAATCTGAAGGAGTCTGCCTTCTACATAGCACTATTAAATATTTTTTTCTCCACTATATTCACTGAGGAAAATAAACTGGCAGAATGTAAAAGTAAATTCCCCATTAAAAGTGCCCTGTCTGACCCAGGAAGAAGTACTACAGCAACTTAAAAAGATTAAAATAGACAAATCACCAGGACTGGATGTCATACACCCCCGTATCCTAAGGGAATTAAGTGATGCCATAGCCAGACCCTCATTTCTGATATATACGGACTCTATCCTGACAGGGAATGTTCCACAGGATTGGCGCATAGCAAATGTGGTGCCAATATTCAAAAAGGGTCCAAAAACAGAGCCTGGAAATTATAGGCCGGTAAGTTTAACATCTGTTGTTGGTAAACTGTTTGAAGGGTTTCTAAGAGATGCTATCTTGGAGTATCTCAATGAAAATAAGCAAAAAATGCCATATCAGCATAATCAGTTTCTATCAGGAGGGAAGTTCTAGACTTGACAGCGGTGAATCAATGGATGTTGTAAAAGCTGGACTTCTCCAAAGCATTTGACACTGTACCTTATAAAAGGTTAGTATATAAAATGAGAATGCTCAGACTGGGAGAAAATGTCTGTATGTGGGTAAGTAACTGGCTGAGTAATAGAAAACAGAGGGTGGTTATTAACGGTACACACTCAGATTGGGTAACTGTCACTAGTGGGGTACCTCAGGGCTCAGTATTGGGCCCTATTCTCTTCAATATATTTATTAATGATCTTGTAGAAGGCTTGCACCGTAAAATATCAATTTTTGCAGATGACACTAAACTGTGTAAAGTAATTAACACTGAAGAGAACAGTTTTCTGCTACAGACGGATCTGGATAGATTGGAGGCGTGGGCAGAGAAATGGCAGATCAGGTTTAACACTGACTGAAAGTTATGCATATGGGAAGTAATAATGCAAGTCACCCGTACTTAATAAATGGTAAAACACTCGGTAACACTAACATGGAAAAGGATCTAGGAATTTTAATAAACAGCAAATTAAGCTGTAAAAACCAGTGTCAGGCAGCTACTGCCAAGGCCAATAAGATAATGGGTTGCATCAAAAGGGGCATAGATGCCCGTGATGAGAACATAGTCCTACCACTTTACAAATCACTAGTCAGACCACACATGGAGTACAGTGTACAGTTCTGGGCTTCTGTGAACAAGGCAGACATAGGCAGACATAGCAGAGCTGGAGAGGGTTCAGAGGAGGGAAACTAAAGTAATAACTGGAATGGGGCAACTACAGTACCCTGAAAGGTTATCAAAATTAGGGTTATTCACTTTAGAAAAAAGACGACTGAGGAAAGATCTGAAATCTATGTATAAATATATCAGGGGTCAGTACAGAGATCTCTCCCATCATCTATTTATCCCCAGGACTGTGACTGTGACAAGGGGACATCCTCTGCGTCTGGAGGAAAGAAGGTTTGTACACAAACATAGAAAAGGATTCTTCACTGTAAGAGCAGTGAGACTATGGAACTCTCTGCCTGAGGAGGTGGTGATGGTGAGTACAATAAAGGAATTCAAGAGGGGCCTGGATGTATTTCTGGAGTATAATAATATTACAGGCTGATAGCTACTAGAGATAGATAATTGATCCAGGGAGTTATTCTGATTGTCTGATTGGAGTCGGGAAATAATTTTTCCCCTGAAGTGGGGAAAATTGGCTTCTGCCTCACAGGGTTTTTTTGCCTTCCTCTGGATCAACTTTTAGGAAACTGGCCAAACTGGATGGACAAATGTCTTTTTTCGGTCTTATATACTATGTTACTACTATGTTTCAAGGTAACCTCCAGATAAGGGCAGGTATAGAAAAGATGAAGGAAATGAGAGATAAGTGGTTAGATGAACATAGTGCGGATAAAAATTCTTGGTGGTCAGACACTTTCTCTTTCTTGAATCCAGCCAATTAGTTAAAGATATTGGTGGATTGTGCGTGAGTAAAATGTTTAACAAAACCAGTAGTGCCAGAGATCATCAAATGTGTTGAGATTATCCCTCATGCAGGTGTGGATATGCAGAATCTGGCAAACCGGCAGCAAGGGCAAACGTCCTGCTGAAGTACGTGTACCTGTTACCTGCAATGAGTGAATATCTCAAAATGGGGGAATTGTGAGGGATTGTACCTTCATTTTGTATTCTGGGTTCCATTTGGTATGCTAATTTATTTGAGGTTGGAATTTGAAATTGCTGAACTGTGTACTTGAGAGCAAAACATTTTTTGTGTTGCCTGTTCTCACGGCTATGAGTATATCATGTTCTAGAAAAAAATCTGTTTTCTACTCAAGGTTGAAAGACTCAGATAAACACTTTTTTTTAATGTGCTTAATTTGCAAATACAAAAAGGGTTATGTTATTAAAATGATATTATTATTAATCATGAGATGCTTATGTAAGTGGCAAACGTTATGTTGGCTTGAATCCTAGAAACTGGCTATAAGTATTTTGTGTATCCTCCCAATAAAGTTGTGAGACTATTCTGATACAACCCCAAGCTTGTATTGTTTATGCCTTCCGAGTACTAGTATCTTTACCCGATTCGGATCCCAGCAGGTCATAGAAGCAGGGGCTTTGCCCTAACACTAACACCCACAAATATTCATGAGAAGAACTTCACAGAATGTTGTTACTTTCCCCCACAACTCCATGTAAACAAAGGCATTTTTATTATGCTTGACCTCACTTATCTAATATTCCATATTTTTTGTCACTCGGCAACCCCTTTAACTTTCACAGTGCTAAAGTTCACTGAGCACTATTCCCAATACACACCAGGGAAAGTGGGAAAAATGCCATCACCTGCCTAAGAGAGCAGGACAGTGGGGGATTTAGTTCAAGCAGGCAGCTCGGAGGGTGTGTTCTTTCTTAGTTGGTGTGGCCTGCCTGCTGCAGCTGGTGGCAGTTGAAGGGTGGAATGAGCCTGTCAACCTCAGTGAGCTGGACAGAGAATTTACAAAAATGGCAAAGAGCAGGTAGATTTCAGTGAATAACTCAGTGGCTATACTAATGGGGTCATTCTACCTTTCATTTTTGACAGCTCTACTCTACACCAGTTTGATAAGTGACTTGCCAAATTTTTAATTCCATACAGTTACAAAACTATTCAAAGCATTTCCTTTGCCCTTTTTTTTAAGCATCACTGCATCCAGGCAGTACGTTTACATGCAGAACTCCCTGTTTTTCTCAACTCTCTGTTGGGCTTCCTGACTAAACTCAGCATGTTTTTCTCTCTATAATGTTTCTTGGGGCATGCTCCACCTACTACATTGTTTTCTCTGTAGTAGTCACACCCTTGTGAGAGATACGTTTTATTTCTCTCTCTATATATATTGTGAAAAATCATGTAGTACACATTTTTGTCCACAGGATGGCCGCTATCCAGATGTGTGTGTAAGGTCACTGTGAAGGGGGAGAGGGGGAGAGGGGGATTAGGTTACAGGTTTCAAATCTACCTACGAACTCAACGTTGAAGTTAGCAAACTACTCCCATCTTGGCAAGGAGATAATTACCTTTTCTTAAGGAACACCCCTTATGTGATGTCATGTCTGCTATTTAAGTGAATATAGTTTTGAATAAAGCTCTCTTGGCTTGGGGGATGAGAAGTGCTTTGAATGGAACCAACTTGTATCTGGTCTCATTATGAAAGCAGTATGGTGTACACATACTTATAACTTCTATTTAATTTGGCACCACACAAAGAAGCATGAATTGCGCTAACACCCACTACAGAGCAAACTCTGTGCTTCAGTACTACATGGATGGCCCAAAATTGTTCACAGACATACACCTCACGCGACCTTTTAATGGAGACCACACATCCCGGCCACACCCTCAAAACACCTCCAAAAATAGAAGTTTAAGGCTGGGTTCACACGGGCGTTGCGGATTGGGGCCGGATAGGAGGCGGGTGCGTGGCGGGGAAATCCTTCGAGTGTGCACGCAATTTCAGTCAGTTTTGACTGCGATTGCGTTGCGTGGTTCCGTTTTTTTCCGTCGATTGCAATGCGTTTGGAACGCGCGTGAGAAAAAAATGAATGTGGTACACACACCCGAACTTCTTCAGTGAAGTTCGGGTTTGGGTTAGATGTAGTGTATATTGTATTATTTTCCATTATAACATGGTTATGGAGGAAAATAATAGCATTCTTAATACAGAATGCTTAGTAAAATGTGGGTTGAGGGGGTTAAAAAAAAAAAAATAATTAAACTCACCTCCTCCACTTGTTTGCGCAGCCCGGCTGGTCTTCTTCCTTTGGTTGAGGACCTGAGAAGCAAAGGACCTTTAGTGACGTCACTGCTCTCGACACAAGGTCCATCACACGGTCCATCACATATTCATATGCCATCTAGCTTGCTTGAACTGGCTATGGTATCCTTGCTTCTTGCCTTCTTTCATCTTTTTTCACCACACAACTGAACAAACATATTATTTGTCTCACAAGATAAGGAGGAGGTATTGTTTGATTGAGTTGGCCTAAGTGGAAAAGAGATAAACTACTTCAAGACACTTCTGACATTGCCTTATCTCATGCAATAAGATGGAAGTAAGGTTCTCTAATACACATTAGGAATTTGCCAACATATACTACTACCAAAAAGTTAGGGATATTTGGCTTTTAGTGAAATTTCTGGAAAACGCAAAAAGTTCACGCTACAGTGATATATCATGAATGTAGGGCATTTAAGTAAAAGCATGCAATGGTAATTTCCTCATCTAAAACTTCACATTTTTTGAAACAAAAGCCAACAACAGTGGTAGGTATACCCTCACAAAAAATGTCAATGTCTCACTAACTTGTCATGTGGCCTTGAGCATCAATTACAGCTTGACGTCTCATGCGGTTTACAACTTGACTTATTGTCTGCTGAGGTATGGCATCCCACTCTTCTTGAAGGGCCAGCTCCAAGGTCATTGAAGGTACAGAGTTACGACCCTCTACATGGCGACTCAGCTGATCCTATAGGTTTGCAATGGGATTTATGTCTGGAGAAAGTGCAGGCTCCATTTGAGTCTCCAGCAGCTGTTCCGTAATGATGCGACCTCGATGAGCTGGCACATTGTTGTCCATGATGATGAAATTAGGCCTGTTTTGTTCAAGCAGAGGCACAATGACTGGATTAATTATTTTATTCAAGTAGTATGGGCTTGTCACTGGACCATTCACAAAGTGTAGGGCAGTTCTGTATTAACTAAACATCTTCCCACACTGTAACACCAGTGTTGTCTGGTAACAACTGTGGCTGATGCATAGCGCTCTTCTTGACGCCTCCAACATCGTTGGCGCCAATCATTTGTGCACTTTTATCAGTAAACAGCACTGAGACCCACTGGTCCCTCGTCGAGTATAGATGCTCCCTAGCCCATGCAAGATGATGACACCTGTGCCCGGTGGTGTGATCAGGTGCCCTTGCAGGTCGTCTAGCCCGCAGACTGCGCTAATGTAAACGGATTTAAATGGTCTGACATGACACTTGGGTACCTATCACCTCCCTTAAAGGGGTTGTCTGAGTTATTTTTTTGTTCTTTGTATGTTTATAACTAGGCAAATGAAAGGACTTTACAATTCACTTACTTTATCTCCAGTTGCTGCTTTCTCAGATTTCACTGGGGGTCACATGACCTGTGATGTCAGCCTCTCTCGCTGCTCTGATGTTTTGTGCACGAGAGCAGATATGTGCCTGTACATGAGACATCACTGTGCTGGCCACGCCCCCCTGCACTGCCGACCGCTGCTTATTGCTCTCTCCCTGGATTCTTGAGAAAAAACATTAACCCCTTCAGCTGCACAGACTCAGGGCTGAAGGCGTTACTAAGTAGCTGAAGGCAGTGAAGATACAAATGCTGGGCACAGGAGCTGACACAGGAGTTCTGCAGAGCATTGCACAAGAACAGGTAGGGGGAAGATCCTGTGTGTATCAGCAGTGTTATTGTACAGCTGGGACTTGAAGTCTTACAAATACAACATGCTGTTGAGTCTCCCAGCAGGCAGACATGTCACTCAGGGCAGCACTGTCACGCCCTGCCCTGTGAGGTGACCCTTTTCTCCCTAGCTTTTGGGCTTAATCATTTGTTCTGTTTGTTTTCCTGTGTTCGGTTATTTCCGTTTTTATCTACCTATTGTGAAATTATAACCCGACAAAACTGTAATTTCTCTGCTGCTTGCGAAATAGAGGCTATGGATACTTTGGCTGATTGCCTGCAGGGATTATCGCTGGAGGTTGCTGACCTCCCCAGTTCTGTTGCTCGGTTTTAGAATGCTCTGGTGTCTGGTGCCGTTGGAGGAAATCAGGTCTGCCTAGAGCCTAAAGTCTAAAGTCGCTCTCCCTGATAGGTTCTCAGGGGGTGGTGATCACTTTATTCGGTTCAGGGAGTCCTGCAGGTTGTATTTTTGTCTGTGGACGATTTAATCTGCTGACGAGAATCAAAAAGTGGGGATCGTTATATCTCTGCTCAAAGGGGACGCACAGTCCTGGGTGTTTTCTCTGGTGACCGGTTCACCATCCCTCCGGTTGGTGGATGAATTTTTCAGAGCCTTGGGGTTGATTTATGATGACCCAGACCAGGTCTCTATGGCTGAATCTAAGTTGTGCAGTTTGTTACAGGAAGAATGTACTGCGGAGTCGTATTGTGCAGAATTTAGAAGATGGGTGACTGTCTTGGGGTGAAATGATCCTGCACTCCGGAGTCAGTTTTGTCAGGGGCTATCTGAGAGGTTGAAAGATGCCCTTGCTTTTCATGAGTATCCCGATTCATTGGAGATGGCCATGTCTTTCGCGGTGCGGCTTGATAGACGTCTTAGAGAGAGGCATAAGATTCCTCGAGCTGGGGGTCCCGTCTGAAAGTGGATCCGTCCCACCTATTTCCCGGGGTAATTTGACATTTGAATCTGGGGCAGGAGAGGAACCTATACAGTTAGGCCAGGTTTCCTTTCGCTCAGGTGATAGGGATTTTAGAAAGCTGAATAAGCTATGCTACTTCTGTGGAAAAGAAGGTTATTTTGTTTATGTGTGTCCTTTTGTTAAACCTCAAGGCGGTAATGAAAAACTACGGAGGTATTCACATAAAGAAAGAAAAAAAAACTTCCCTGACTCTTAGTAGTGTGAATGGGGAGTCTGAGCAAGCAAATATGCATTCTCCCTGCAATACCCATTTCCTCCTGCCTGCCATGGTGGCGCTAGACAGTGGTGCCGGGGTAAACCTTATAGATTTTCATTTCCTCCAAAATCTTGGTTTTAGAACTAGCTCATTAGATAAAGAGATACCAGTGTTTGCTATTGATTCCTCCCCTCCCTCACAAAAGAGTCTTACTCATATCGTTCATGACATTCAGTTAAGGGTGGGTGATTCACATGTTGAGTCCATTTCTTGTTTTGTTATGAAGGGCTTGCCTGCTCCGATGGTTCTAGGTTTACCGTGGTTGATAAAGCATAACCCTACTATTGACTGTCAAACAAGACAAATCAGTAGCTGGAGTGAATTTTGTACGGACAACTGTTTTGTGCTTCTATCTCATAGGTGTCAACTACGGTCCTCTCTCAGTTTCTCTCTGATTTTGCGGATGTGTTCTCGGAGGATGTAGCTCAGGAGTTGCCTCCCCATCGAGAATATGATTGTCCGGTCAATCTCATCCCTGGAGCCAAATTGCCAAAATCTCGGCTATATAACCTTTCCCAACCCGAAAGAGAAGCTATGTGGGAGTATATTGCCGAGAGTTGGCAAAGGGACATATTAGGCCATCTAAATCGCCTGTGGCCGCCGGCTACTTTTTTGTAAAAAAGAAAGACGGATCACTTAGACTGTGTTTAGATTTCCGGGAATTGAATCTCATTAGGGTCCATGATCTGTATCCCCTTCCTTTGATTTCTGATCTATTTTATCAAATTGTCGGAGCCAAGGTGTTCTCCATGTAGGATTTAAGAGGTGCTTATAATCTGGTCAGAATTAAGGAAGGAGATGACTGGAAAACGGCCTTTAATACACCCAAAGGTCATTTTGAGAATCTTGTCATGCCCTTTGGTTTAACTAATGCGCCAGCGGTCTTTCAGTGATTTATCAATGATATTTTCCATCATTTAGTGGGAAGGTTCATTGTTGTTTACCTTGATGACATACTAATTTACTTACCCGATTTGGAGACCCATCAGGATCACGTGAGACAGGTGATGTCAAACCTTCCGGAAAATAAATTGTATGCAAAATTGGAAAAATGTGTATTTTTGGGATACCTGCTTTCTGACTCTAATTTTCATATGGACCCCGAAAAGGTCCGGGCGGTACTGGAATGGAAACCGCCTGAGAATCAGAAAGCTCTGATGCGGTTTTTGGGTTTTACCAATTACTACAGAAAATTAATCTTGAATTTTTCCACCATTGTAAAACCTGACAGATATGACTAAAAAAGGCGTTGACTTCTCTGTTTGGTCGGATGAGGCATTACAGGCCTTTTCTGGTATTAAGAAATGTTTTGCATCTGCTCCCATTCTGATGCAACCTGATGTGTCTCAACCGTTCATCGTGGAGGTTGATGCATCAGAAGTGGGAGTCAGAGCAGTTCTGTCACAGGGTCTATTCCCTAGCAAATGGCGCCCGTGTGCTTTTTTCTCCAAAAAACTCTTGGCCGCTGAAAGAAATTATGATGTAGGAGATAGAGAATTACTGCCCATCAAATTGGCCTTTGAGGAATGGTATCATTGGTTGGAAGGGGCTATTCATCCTATTACAGTATATACTGACCACAAGAACTTGGCTTAGCTGCAGTCTGCTAAGGGCCTGAATCATAGACAGGCTAGATGGTCACTGTTTTTTACCAGGTTCAATTTTGTGGTCACCTTTCGCCCTGGGGTTTAAAAATGTCAAGGCAGATGCGTTGTCACGTAGTTTACCTTGGGGGAGTGATTTGGAGGATCCCACTCCAATTTTGGCTGATGGGGTGGTGGTCTCCGCTCTGTACCCTGAGTTGGAGATGGAGGTGTTGGGGGCCCAGGAGAAGGCTTGTCCTCCAGACAAGTTGTTTGTTCCTGCTGAACTGCGATACAAGGTGTTCAAGGAACATCATGATACGGTCCTTGCGGGACATCCTGGAAGCAAATCCACCATAGATCTTATTTCCTGGAGATTCTGGTGGCGAGGATTGTGCAAGGGTGTGGAGGGTTATGTGGCAGCTTTTGAGACCTGTGCTCGTGCGAAGGTGGCTCACACTCGGCCTTCAGGATCCCTTCTTCCTTTGTCCATCCCGTCTTGTCCTTGGACGCATTTGTCCATGGACTTTATTGCCGATTTACCGAGTTCCTCTGGGAAAACTGTGATTTTGGTGGTAGTGGACCGCTTCAGTAAGATGGCCCACTTTATACCATTACCCAGCTTGCCCAATGCCAAAACTCAGGTCAGGTTTTTATCGATAACATTGTGAAACTACATGGCATTTCCTCTGATGTGGTGTCTGATAGGGGGGCGCAATTTGTTTCCAGGTTTTGGAGGGCGTTCTGTTCTCGTCTGGGTATTCAACTGTCTTTCTCTTCGGCTTTTCATCCCCAGTCAAATGGTCAGACAGAGCGCACTAACCAAAACTTGGAGACCTATTTGAGGTGTTTTGTTCCCGAGAATCAGGATGACTGGTGTGAGGTATGAGGGCCATGGATTATGGTTTTCAATGGCAGCCATGTTTCCTGAATTCACCTCATGTCACCCCCAGGCCTATAAGGTCTCTCCCCACATTCAAAACCAGACCACAGCCATAAACCCCTTAGTTCCTAGCCTCTGACCTAGAGGTGACAACGGTCTGTGGACTCCAGGACACTTTATATAAACAGACTCAGGTAGTGAACCACTTGAAAGAGGTTTATTACTTTATGATACGAGCAAGCTGAGTGCATCCCGGAGGGAGGGGCGCGAGCAACTCTCCCTGTCACCAGAAGAATCCAAAAATCATATTCTAGACATAACTCAAATTTACCGCTCAATAGAGATTATTGACCTATGCCATTGTAACAGTCAAGAAATGTCGGTTAGGCTCATATCAAGAACCACCCACTTGTGATAACTCTGGCTCAGGAAATCGGTTCTCCTGATTGGGGCCACTTGGACACCCTGTGTTTGGTACCTCTGTGACCCCAACCCTGAGAGCTGAAAAATGAGCCCACAATCATCAGGTGGACATTCTCCTGTGCCGAGTTATGGGCAGAAATCAATTTCAGACCAGATTTCAGTGGGACTGACAGGTCATAAACTTCACAGCCCACCCATTTGTCCCGCCTTGCAGGTGGACTTACAGACTGCCTGGACCAGTCCTCATAAATTGGACAGAGCAGATTGTACTGTCTTCCCCATTTTGAGGCCAATCTGATTGAATGAGGATCCATCCGTGTTTCTGTTTTGCCTCAGGACCTGATAGCTGCAGTCTCTGTGTGAGTAACGTAAGCGTCAGTCTTCATTTATCCCTTTTATTTTAAAACTGTTCTTTGTATATATGTGTATGCTTCTGTTTTTCGGTAATATCTTTATTTTTATTAAAACCTCTTTTTCTTAACCTAGCACGGGCAATATTTTTAAGGCGATTAGAGTTCCTAATTTTCAGCTACCTGTTTGCTTTGAATGCAAATCTTTCTCTGAAGGTGATTGTTGATGTCTGATGATAAGTCTGATGATAAGTCTGTGACCATAGCTCCTGTGTGAAGTGTGGATAGTGGGGTATCTATCCTCTGTGTATGTGCTGAGACTCTGTGTGCGGTCTCAGTACCGGTTATATCATAGACTGAGGTGTGTGGGGTAATCGATCCCACAGACAAGGTGAGGACAGCAGCCTCTTAGAGGAGAGGTCTGTGTCCGGGTGGTAAGTTTCCTTTGAAGGCCCTGTGTGTGGCAGGAGGGATTCTGTGTCCGCCAAGTCCCACCAAGTCTGATCTGGCAGATCGGGTTGGTTAGATCAGATTGGTGGTGGTTGTTTGCTGTGTGAATGAGTGTGTGGGCTGGTAGGTGGGAGAGGAGTTCTTCCAAGCCTAGACCCCTGTAAAGTTTCTTCTTTTCTATAAAAAGGAACCGGTAACAATTTGATCTCCCATGCAATCTGGTAGATTGTAATAAGCAGGGTGATCAAATTGGATAGTGTGTAGTGTCAGAACTTGTCCCGATTGATTGCTGGCATCTGATCCCGGTCTGATCAGGTTCTGCGGTCTGGGAGCTCGGGGCGAGTTTGTGACAGTCTGGGTATTCAACTGTCTTTCTCTTCGGCTTTTCATCCCCAGTCGAATGGTCAGACAGAGCGCACTAACCAAAACCTGGAGACCTATTTGAGGTGTTTTGTTCCCGAGAATCGGGATGACTGGTCCTCATTCTTGTCTCTAGCCGAATTTGCCTTGAATAACCGTAGACAGGAGTCCACTGATAAGTCGTCATTTTTTGTCGCATATGGTTTTCACCCACAGTTTGGTACTTTTTCTGGGACTGGATCTTCTGGGATGCCAGAAGAGGAGAGATTCTCTTCCGCCTTGTCATCTATCTGGCGGAAGATCCAAGTTAATTTAGAAAAGATGGGTGAAAGAAATAAACAAATGGCTGACAGGAGAAGTATGACTGGTCTGGACCTGTGTGTGGGTGATTCACTGTGGTTGTCCACTAAAAACATTAAGCTGAAGGTACCATCTTGGAAATTGGGTCCAAGATTTATTGGTCCTTACAAAATCTCTGCTATTGTCAACCTGGTGGCATTTCGTGTGGATCTTCCGCAGACCTGGAAGATCCATAATGTGTTTCTTATTGAAGAAATATGTGGAACCTGTGGAACCATCTCCATTGTCACCTCCCCCTGTCCCCGTGTTCTTCGGGGTTCCCTTCAGTACCTGGTGGGGTTTGCCCTCCAGTACAGTAGGGTTTGCCCAGGGTGTACAGATTTAGGCACGAGGGCATGTGCATATCCACCATTAGGGTATGCACATGGGCACAGCAATTTAGGAAAAGCTTTTAGGGATCGCCAGGAGGTGACCCTTTTCTCCATAGCTTTTGGGCCTAGTCATTTGTTCTGTTTGTTTTCCTGTGTTCGGTTTCCTTGCTTACCTACCTATCGTAACAATCACTTGTATTAACTCCCTTTGCAGAGCAGGGGGAGGGGCAGATATTGTTGGTATTGCAGGTAAACAAAGGGCCAGAAGAGAACCAGGGAAATGAGGAAACAGATTTTTTTGCCTAAAACTTGCTTAGCTTAGCTATATATTGCTGCCCATCAGAATTACATGTGCTATATATTTTTTTTTCATAACTAGGACAACCCCTTTAAATGTGCCTGGAGTTGTGTGTCATTCATCTTCCGGTTCTGCAGGGCATTGTTCACAATGAAGTGGTCATCAGTGTGGTATGTGGCCAAAGGATGTCCACTTCTATGCCTTTCTGTGACTCTTCCAGTATCTCTGTATCTCTGTTCTAACCTGCTGATGACACTCTGTGACACTCTAAGCTCTGTGGCCACTTCCATCTGAGAACATCCTGCTTGGAGCCTTGCAATGGCGAGATACTGTTGATCAATTGTTAGGTGTCGTCTTGGTCTCATGATGTCAAAATGTGAACAGCATGATGAGTAGGACTATTTAAATACCAATTCTAATTAAACTGGGAAATGTATTGGGTGATTTATGGATCAAACACGTTGTGAATTTTGTCGTTAAGCTCCTTGTTAGAGAACAGCAAGTTGTGCAATGTGAACAGTTGGACATGTACATTCAAAAGTTTTGATTTCACATTAAGGCCCCTTTGACATGGGTGAGAATTCCCCCTGCTATGCAATTAAATATGAAAGTTTATTTATAACACTTTTGTGTACATGATCCGGTAAAGCGCCCACAATGTAAATATCCATCACAATTAACAGAAATCGAACATTTCGACCATAATCGGCCTTCCTCAGCGGTTCAAATATCTTGCAGTGACTGGTGGGCAGGAGCGCTGAATCACAGGTCACAGGCCTGTGATTCAGCGCTCCTGCCCACTGGTCACTGCAAGATATTTGAACGCTGAGGAAGGCCGATTAAGGGCAAAACTTTTGTTTTTGGTTAATTGTGACGGATATTTACATTGTGGGCGCTTTACTGGATCATGTACACAAAAGTGCTATAAATAAACTTTCATATTTAATTGCATACTGAATCAAGCTGTGTGCTGCAATTATTTCACTACTATACCATTTTGAATAGTCTGTTGCCTTTAGGGAGCTTATGGCATGTACTCAGCTCTCTAAAGGCAGCTGAGCCAAAAATCCATCCCTGCCTTGTACTCTCACATGGCGGAGATTGTGGGTTGTCCCTTGCAATTTTCACTGTGCAACAAGATGCATGTCATAGTGAACACCTGAAGCAGCTTTTACGGTCATGGACAGTAGATGTCTTTCATAGCCCACTTGGTCAATGTTTTTTGCCGCTATAGCAAGGCAGCATTACATCTCCAAGTTTGTGTTGGCTTGGCTACCACAATAGCCACTCATCCGTCCTCTCTACCTCCTCCTCAATGGGCATCCCCCCATCCTCAACAACAGCGGGGAACAGCATCGGTCTTACTCCCCTTCCCTCCTATAAAATGTGTAAAGTCAAGAATGGCCATGCGGTGTTAGAGCCGATCAGCCTGGTTGAGACTAGCCACGCAGCCAATCAGTTACTAAAGTGCATCAAGCAGCAAACATCCCACTGGCTGTTTCCCCACCAACCCTAACTGGGTAAGGTGTTCAGCGATAATGGCCACAACATTGTAGTTGCCCTAAACCTGGAGGGAATAACACAGCCCCCCCCCTCCTCCCCCTGCATAGCACTTGTGAGAAACCTAGTTGTGCAACACTATATAAAAAAAGTAGACTGGCTTGCTGGCAATGGAGCGGTGCCGGAAATGTCCAGGAGATCGTGCTCACATTTTATCCATTCATATGTAGCAAAGAATGCCCTCCTGGACTTGCAGTGAGAAAATGGTCTGCCAAGCACATGCTAAAGTACTGTACAAGCAGTGGAAATCAGGAAATGATTGTGTCATGCACCAGACCACCTTTGCAGGGAGCATGTGTTGTTTCGAGGTTGGGAAGCCTCAGCTCATCCAAGATGCTTGTCATGTGATGAAGACCTTCAAAGGGGCCACTAAATCTGTCAGTAGGGAAAACTGTGGAATGAACCATGTCATCCCACTTCTCTCAGTTCTCTTCCCCGGCAGAGCTAATCACCTCCTGTCGTCTCTGTTGCCACAAGCATTAGAAGCAACAGCAGACAGTTCAGTCTCCTCATCATGAGGAACAGTTTTTTTCACTTGCCACACCAGACTGAGGAAAATCAGAAAATGAAGACCTACCACCTAAATGTTCAGGTTGAGTCCTACCTGGACTCTGGCCTTTCTCCAGCGCACACCCTGTTCCTTGACCCCATGGACGTCTGGGCATGCAGACTAGTACAGTGGCCTGAACTGGCCCAGTATCCTCTCTATTTTTTCTTCTTGGGGCCACAGGCGTATCTAGATTTCACTCGGTTACCAGGGGAAAAAAGACAAAAAGAGGGGTAGGGGGCGCAGAATAGGGTAGTATGTCCAACACAAATATAGAATAACAAAGGACAAAGGTGCTCATCTTTTAGGGTTGTGCTATCAATAGGCACATCACTACTGTAGACTTTTAAGATTGTAGACACTTTTTTCCAGGACTCGCAGAACGAGTTTCTTTGGGATTCGATGCCCAATCCCCCAAAGGATGCTTGTAGGAAAGGATGTTCTGGTCAGGCGCAAAATCACTGGTAGAGCGAGACTTTGGAGATCAAATCTTCTTTATTTTGTAGATACTATATGTACATATAACAACGTGTTTCGGAGCTCAAAAGGTCCCCTTAATCAGGCTTTTAGGTAATAAGTCAAGTTAGGGATAAATATATATATATATATATATATATATATATATAATGGAAAAGATGCCAGCAGCACTCCAGTATCTTCAAAAAAAGTGCAAAATTTTATTCACCCATCCGTCAGACAGCGACGTTTCAACCGCTCCTTGCGGTCTTTCTCAAGCTATACATACAAGTGCTCAATACATCCCATATATAGACCAAACAATTAAACATCATGATTACATCAATTATTAAAAAGTTATCTTATAGTGTATCAAATTGTGTGACATGTGTCATATCTCTTATTATAATTCATTCCATCTCATCAATCTCCACAATTCATATATAGTAATAAAGTGCCCGTGCATATTTATCCATATAAATGTATAACAATACATAATTAATCATCTTCTGTGCGCAGGTGTAACAATGTTAGTGATTAAAAAACCTGTAATCACTAGGGGTAATCCTCATGGTGAGTCAAGGAAGACCGGGATCCCACGGCATTATGCAATCCACATCGCGCTTGCGCGCGGTGACGTTAGTATCTCTCTTCACCATACCATAACAAAGATGGCTCAGCCAGTCAGCACTCCTCATTGCGCATGTCTAACCTGCGTCATCGCTGACACAGTCATCACATGTTCCTAAACTGTTCCCTCTGGTCATAGCTTCATCACATGATCGAATCCCTATACGTCACATCACATGACTTAGTACGCTCCTTTGTTTATATCTCACAGCCAACTTAATCTCAATGTGGACATAACAATCTAGGGTGGTATTGGTATCGCCACGTCAATCCCTTGATATAGCGATCCATACCCGGGACGGTTCATACATCATTAGTGATCATCACTATGAATCGTGTTCACCATACCCTTTACCCTTATTTTGTCCATTTTTAATATTATCATATTCAGCTCATTATCCTATAAAAGGAGCGTGCAGGGATATATTATCATGTGGCCCATTGAAAATCTCATATAACTCTATTATGATAGAGATACTGACCGGCCAAGTCATACCTGTACAAATATAGAAATTATTTGATGGTCAATTTACCACGAACATTATTCTAATCAACCATCAATGTATCTATAAAAAGATAAATGTCTCTTCGCCGTCTGGGGTTCCCGGTGTTCCTGGAATCCCCTGGATTGCAGGTCAAATTTTTAGCTTGGATCCATCTATAAAAAATCAAACAAGGACACAATTATCATCTCATTCAAATGTGCACTTGCTACATAGCATATATCAAATAGGAAGAGCAGAGGAACAGCGGAAATACTCAGGAACAACTACCTCATATGATCCTAAAATCCACATTGAGCCCCGTAGGTCTCAATGTGCGTAATGTAAAAATCCAGTATAGTTCTCGCTTTTTTAGCATTTTACTCCTATCTCCACCCCGTCTACCAAGTTGTATTTGTTCCAGAATCCTAAATCTGAGATCTCCCTCAGTATGTCCCGCTTCCTTAAAATGTTTTGAAACAGGTAAGTTCATTTTCTCTTTTCTTATGGAGTATCTATGTTGGTTGAGTCTTGTTTTGACATCCCACGTGGTCTCCCCCACATACCACAAGCCACACGGGCAGGTCAGTAGGTAGACCACGTAGGATGAATCACAAGTTAGATACTGTTTTATCTTAAAAGTCTTTTTAGTCACAGGACTATAAAATGTGTTACTCTTCAGTAATAAGCAGCAATTAACACAATTGTGACAGGGGTAGCATCCAGTCCGAGTGGACCCACAAAATGATCTAATATCTCTCTTGTTACTCCCCACATCTGATTTTACTATTCTGTCCCCTATATTTCTATTCCTTTGGTAGGAGAACAATGGAGGTACCTGAAATTCCATAACCTGTGGAAAGCTATTGGAGAGAATTCTCCAATGTCTTCTCACAATGGATGCAATTGCAGGACTCTCAGCTGAATATTGTGAAATGTATGGAAGACGTGGACTAGATATCTTTTTTTGTTTTTGGGTATCTTGTTCAACTTTAGCCTGACTTTCATAAATCAATTTTTTCGGATATCCACGGGCAACAAATTTCTGTCCCATCTCTACCATCCTATTCTTCCTCGACGGCGAAGAGACATTTATCTTTTTATAGATACATTGATGGTTGATTAGAATAATGTTCGTGGTAAATTGACCATCAAATAATTTCTATATTTGTACAGGTATGACTTGGCCGGTCAGTATCTCTATCATAATAGAGTTATATGAGATTTTCAATGGGCCACATGATAATATATCCCTGCACGCTCCTTTTATAGGATAATGAGCTGAATATGATAATATTAAAAATGGACAAAATAAGGGTAAAGGGTATGGTGAACACGATTCATAGTGATGATCACTAATGACGTATGAACCGTCCCGGGTATGGATCGCTATATCAAGGGATTGACGTGGCGATACCAATACCACCCTAGATTGTTATGTCCACATTGAGATTAAGTTGGCTGTGAGATATAAACAAAGGAGCGTACTAAGTCATGTGATGTGACGTATAGGGATTCGATCATGTGATGAAGCTATGACCAGAGGGAACAGTTTAGGAACATGTGATGACTGTGTCAGCGATGACGCAGGTTAGACATGCGCAATGAGGAGTGCTGACTGGCTGAGCCATCTTTGTTATGGTATGGTGAAGAGAGATACTAACGTCACCGCGCGCAAGCGCGATGTGGATTACATGACGCCGTGGGATCCCGGTCTTCCTTGACTCACCATGAGGATTACCCCTAGTGATTACAGGTTTTTTAATCACTAACATTGTTACACCTGCGCACAGAAGATGATTAATTATGTATTGTTATACATTTATATGGATAAATATGCACGGGCACTTTATTACTATATATGAATTGTGGAGATTGATGAGATGGAATGAATTATAATAAGAGATATGACACATGTCACACAATTTGATACACTATAAGATAACTTTTTAATACTTGATGTAATCATGATGTTTAATTGTTTGGTCTATATATGGGATGTATTGAGCACTTGTATGTATAGCTTGAGAAAGACTGCAAGGAGCGGTTGAAACATCGCTGTCTGACGGATGGGTGAATAAAATTTTGCACTTTTTTTTGAAGATACTGGAGTGCTGCTGGCATCTTTTCCATTATATCATTACTAGACCGTGTGCTGGTCGAATAGCCGGAGTTGCACCCACTTGTGACTGTGTGCTGCCTTCCTATTTCCCTACTCTATATATATATATATATATATATATATATATATATATATATATATATACACATACTTAAAAAACGCAAAAAACACATTACCTGTAGGGCCGCCCACAAGTGGGAGGGGCTAACCCCAGGTATAGTAGTGAATGCATAATAAAACTTTATTACTTTACTTTATTAAAACATTCATATAAAGTTTATCCTAGGGTGCATAATCCGTCTATCAGTTTGATTGTATATAATTCTAATGTAATACATTGTTATAAAAGAAGGGAGTAAGCCGGCCGGAGGGAGAGGGTCACATGACCACTTCTCCACAGTCACACGGCGAGTCACATGATAGGGACGGGTTCACAACAAAGTGGCCTGCTGTCGGGGCGCTGGCGCATGCGCAGAGCTGGCTTTTAGCGCTGGGAGACAGAGAGATCACGTGATCGCAACCCTTGCGATCACATGACTGGTCACCATGGGAGTGGAGATGCTTGTGTGAGAAGTACAGCGCTCGTGTCATGAAGGCGCACTGCGTTTATATCACTGTCAGTGAATTTTCATATGGTCATGGATCCTGCGATCACATGGTTTATGGCCATAGAGATAGAAGGCACTTTAATCAATCAAAGAAATAGATATCGTAATATACAGTTGTGTTTAAAATTATTCAACCCTTAATGCTGTAAAGGGTTTTGGGGAATTTAATGTACATTTGTAATTGTGTTCAGAATGAAAATCTTACAAGGACTTTTTAAAGAACCAAATGCAACTAAAATGACATCAATTGTTTTTGTAATACAGTATTAAATGTTTTTTTTTTTGTGATTTCTACATTGACACAGTTATTCAACCCCTTAAAGACTACCACTCTTAAGAACAGAGGTTCATTCAAGTGTTTTCAATCAGGTATTGAAAACACCTGTGGATGTCAAGGAGCAGCAATCAAGCATAATAAGCACCAATTAGGCAGATTTAAAATGACTGTGATACTCAGCTCCTTCTAGACATTTACTGGTGTGTTTACAAACATAGTGAATTCAAGAGAATGGTCCAGGAAGACAAGAGAAGAGGTGATTTCTCTTTACAGGAAGGGCAATGGCTATAAGAAGATTGCAAAGATGTTAAACATACCAAGATACACCATAGGAAGCATCATTCGCAAATTCAAGGCAAAGGGCACTGTTGAAACGCTACCTGGTCGTGGCAGAAAGAAGATGCTGACTTCGACTGCTGTGCGCTACCTGAAGCGCAAAGTGGAGAAAAGTCCCTGTGTGACTGCTGAGGAACTGAAAAAAGATTTGTCAGATGCAGGTACTGAAGTTTCATCTCAGACAATAAGGCGCACACTGCGTAATGAAGGCCTCCATGCCAGAACTCCCAGGCGCACCCCCTTGCTGTCTCCAAAGAATAAGAAGAGTCGACTGCAGTATGCCAAAAGTCATGTGGACAAACCACAAAAGTTTTGGGATAGTGTTCTGTGGACTGATTATTGTTTGGGCCCATGGATCAACGCTATGTTTGGAGGAAGAAGAACAAGTCTTATGAAGAAAAGAACACCTTGCCTACTGTGCAGCATGGCGTGGGGTCAATCATGCTTTGGGGATGTTTTGCTTCTACAGGTACAGGGAAGCTTCAGCGTGTGCAAGGTACCATTAATTCTCTTCAGTACCAGGAGATATTGGATGAAAATGTGATGCAGTCCGTCACAAACCTGAGGCTTGGGAGACGTTGGACCTTTCAACAGGACAGTGATCCCAAGCATACCTCCAAGTCCACTAGAGCATGGTTGCAGATTAAAGGCTGGAACATTTTGAAGTGGCCGTCATAGTCACCAGACTTAAATCCGATTGAGAACCTCTGGTGGGACTTAAAGAAAGAAGTTGCAGCGCGCAAGCCTAAGAATGTGACTGAACTGGAGGCTTTTGCCAATGAAGAATGGGCGAAGATACCCGTTGATCGCTGAAAGACACTTGTGTCAAGCTATGCTTCACGTTTAAAAGCTGTTATAACTGGAAAAGGATGTTGTACTAAGTACTAAGATTGAATGTCACTTGGGGGTTGAATAAAACTGATAATGATGTGAGCACAGAATATACATTTATGGTTATTTCATTATAAATGTTATGTTATATTTGTCTGACTTACAAGTGCCTCTTTGATTTAATTGTAAACAAGATGACTGAAATGATCAAAATCAATGTCAAACTGGCCAAAACACTTAATTTCAGTGGGGGTTGAATAATTTTTAACACAACTGTAATATAGCACCCTTATCAAGGGATATGGTCTCTTAGCGCAGCCACTACAGGGGCATATAAATGAATTTAAGAGATAAGAATCGTATATAGTAGAATAAAACACAAAAAATTATATATATATATATATATATATATATATATATATATATATATATATATAACCTAAAAATGTATATACTCAAAATGTTTTTTTTATAAACACACAAGAAGTTATCTAAAAAAATGAGCGTGTATATTCAAGGCTGGATGTTTGTTAAGGTGATAATAAATCATATGAGGGTATGTAAACACACAAATATAATATAAAAAAGTAAAAATGTATATATACACATATATATATATATATATATATATATATATACTGTGTATATATATATATATATATATATATATACTGTGTATATATATATATATATATATATATATATATAAAAGGCTTCAATAAAACACTTTGGTGTATCAAAAAACCCTTAAGGAGGGGGGGGGGAGAAAATAATGTTATAACACACCGTCTACTGCAACAATTTATCTCACTGGGGGGCGTTGACTTTCCATATTTTCCAGTGTATATGTATGTCTGTACCACTGTCTGTTCTCCCTTATAGGTTTATCTCAAAAACTTCATTCAGACCATACAGCTTTAGACTACTAAGTTTAAAGATCCAGTACATTTCCCTGCGTCTAATGTACTGGATGTCGTTATGTAAGTGAACCGGGATTTGTTCAATTGGTGTTATGTTGAACCCAACTGGGCTGCCTTCATGGTGCTCTGTTGCGTGCCTAGACACACTGTGTTTCGTGTATTTTTTCTTTATTTGATCGGTGCTTATTGAACTTGTTCCGTAGTGTTTGGATTGTGCGACCAATGTACTGTAAATGGCACGGATATTCCAGAAGGTATATAACATGATTAGATTTGCAGGTAAGATTACTCAGGATGGGAAAAGACTCTCCACTCGATCGGCTGTGAAAGGTGGATTTTTGGCATATAATTGAACAGCATAGACATCTTTTGTGACCGCATCTTGAACTGCCTCTATGGGCCATGGTGCCATGGTTCTCAGTATGGTGTTATACTTAGCTTAGTTTGCTGGGTGCGAGAATGTTTTTTAGAGTACATGCTCTTCTATGTTAGTTTTGGACGTTCAGGGATAATCTGACTAAGCATGGGGTCTCTCTTTTCAAAATACACCAATGTTTTTCCAGGATTGTTTTAATGGACATATGATTTTGATTATAGGCCATGATGAAATTACAACCATATTTGTCGCTATTAGTGTCTCTTTCCTGTTTTTTCACTGGAAAAAGGCATTAGTCTTGGGTAAGTTTAGTGGCTTTGGTTCTTGCACCAGAGATGATGTTGGTAGGGTAGCCCTTATGGCTAAACCTGGATGCTAGAACATCACATTGTTGGGTAAAGTCATCTTCCAAAGTACAATTTCATCTCCAGGTAGCTATTACTGTCAACCTTTTTGAAGTAAGTACGTGTATTGATTTTATTGTCCTGAATAAAGATTTCTAAATCCCAAAATTTTATTTTTGTGTTATTATATGTTCCAGTGAAGGAGATCCATCAATTATTAGTATTGAGATGTGCAATGAATTTGTCTATAGATGACGGGTTACCATTCCAGAAAAAAATTAGGTCATCAATATACTAAAACAAATAATGTTGTTGTTGGACCAGAAGCTTGTTTGATAGATAAATTCTTCCTCAAAAGCCCCCATAAACAGATTCACAAAGCTGGGCGTAAAACGCATCCCCCATTGAGGTCCCTCGTATCTGTTTGTAAATACCTTCTTGAAACTTAAACACATTTTGCGTAAAGATGAACTCTATACCCTTCATAATAAAGGCCTTTTGTTGGGCAGGCATTTCTGGATCTTTTTCCAGAAAGCCAGATGTACATTTCATATTTAGGTCATGGGAAATGTTGGTATAAAGGGCCGAAACATCCAAAGTCACCCAATAGTAGCTATCCTTCCATGCAATATCCTTCAATAGAGTAATAAGGGATGTTGAAGCCCTTAAATAGGATTTTAAATTGAGGACAAATTTCTGTAAGTAGATATCTATATAATGTGATAAATTTGGGGTGAGGTAAGAGACCCCCGAAATTATGGGCCTGCCAGGTGGGTTTTTTAAATCCTTATGGATCTTCGGGAGATGGTAAAAAATTGCTAATGTTGATTCCTTTACTAAGATATATTCTTTTTCCTTCTTACTTAGACAGAGGTCTGCTGACTTGATTAAAGCTTGGAATTCTTCTCTATCTTTTGTCGAGGGGTCACAATCAAGGGGTAAAGAGTATTTTCTATCGGATAGGATATTCAAAGCTTCCTTCACATAGTCTTCTCGGTTTTGGATAACAATACCCTCACCCTTATCGGCATTTTTGATTACTAAATCGGTACTGGATTGTAGCTTTTCCAGGGCCATTTTCTCAGATGGTTTCAACTTTTGTTTTCTGCTAGGTTCTAGGTTGATTTGTCTAAAATCATTTGAAACCACAGAATAAAAAGTATCTATGAAGTTTCCCGTATGTTGAATAGGGTGTTTTTAAGCCTGAGGGTATAGCTTCGATCTGGTCCTCATTGGGGGATATAGTATTTTTATCTGATATAGATCTACCCGTGGAGTTGTCTTGGATTTTAAAATGCCTTTTCAGAGTTAATGTTTTAATATAACAGTTTAAATCGAGAAAGAGATCGAATTCCTTGATTTTACTAGTAGGTGTGACACAGTGAGAGGTTTGGTGGTAAAAAACAGGTATTTTCCTCTCAGCCTGTGCTGCTGGGTTGATTGCAGCCAGGTGAGGGCAAATACTGGACCGGATTTTAGGTGCCGGTCCGGGTTTTTTTGGGTTAATACCTAGCTGCCTTTAAAAGACAGCTGGGTTTATGCAAAGCTCTCTCTGTGTTTGGGATCTGAGCCCTGTGCTGGGCTGAAAAGCTGAGACCCGTGTGTCAGGAGAACAGGCCATGTAAAGACGGTCAGTGGACTTTTTGTGTTGCCGAGCATTCAGCCAGGTGGGAACTGACACCTAGGATTTGAGGTGATTTAACCTGGAAACTGCTGGTGTTCCGTGGAGCTCTCAGGGCTGGAAGCAAGAGCTTACAAAGAGGCGTGCAGTCTGCCTGGAAGCCTGAGGTTGGACTTTCCTGCGGCTGGGCTGACAGCCGGGTGTGAACACGCACCTAAACCACACAGGTGAATTTGATTCAGTCTTGGACTTTTGTTTTGCCTCAAGTTTTTGCTATGTGTGTGAAGTAACACTAAGTGACTGTTTTGAGTTTTGTTTGTGCAAGTGTGAAATAAAACACTGTTTGCTGCACTACCTGGACTCTCTTTGCCTCTATACTTCACCCGCACCGCTGTCTACCAGAGCAACTCCCCACATAGGACAGAAAGATAGTCCCTTGGATAGCAAAGAGATCTCAGCTGTTGTTAGGAGATAGGTGGCCAAGTTAAAAATACCACAGGAATGGGACAGATTGTCTTGATTGGGGGTTGTCATTAGTTTTGGAAAATAGGAATCCTTCTTTTTGCGTTTAATTGCTCTGCAGCCTCTTCTTGATTTTTTCGTTTTGCTGATTTGTGGCCCAGTGGGTGAAAAATAAATAAATCGGTAATTGTTGTGGTTTTCGGACTTTTTAGAATTGGATAAACAGCTGTTGGATGTATAATTGGGGGTAGGGCTAAAAAAGATATGATGGATGTTGAGGGGCCTGTAATAGAGGAATCCTCGGCTGGCATACCATTGCAATAATTGGTATGTGAAATTGGGTAGTTCATGCCAGATGTGGTGCAGGATATACTACCATATGCAGCATTCCGGGCCTCCAAGAGGAATTTGTAGGAGTAGGGAAACTAGATACAACAGAAAGATTGGAGGCGGGGTGGATGGTGAACTGGGTCGGGAGTAGATTTAATGGACCGCATGTGTTAAGTATTTAATTTGAGAAAATAGAGGACGGGGAAGCCAATGTTAGTGTTTTATTGGCGGTAGGAGGTGCCAGCAGTCCACCTGGGGTAAGTGTTGGGGCCTGGAATTCAAGTATAGAGGACTCCAACTGATGAGTGGTAATGTCCTTTTCGTGCACATTGATGTTGAAGGCAGGTCTGAAAGTGGGTGTGCGGAAACCACTGTTGATAGTCTGGGGAATTGATTGTTGCCGGTCAGTGTCTTTGGTAAATCTGTTACTAGCTAGTGTTCTGTTATGCTTTGGTATATGATGTCTACGTGGTCCTTGATATTGGTTGAATCTATTTTGGTTAGAGTATGACACCCAAGGTTTGCAGTATTTATGATAGTGCCTGTTGGGGAATGGTAACTGGTTTTGGGCCGTGCTGCCACCATTTGGATATGTAACTGAACTGGGTGTACTATGTTTTCCTATAGCAGTTTTTTCTGAGGTAGTATTCATAGGATTTCGATTATTCTGGTTTCCTATAGTTGACCTCGAGATGACTGGTTTCTGCCAGAACTTGATATTATTTGTGGCAAAATCTCGTCTATCTCTGTTTTGTTCAATGTGTCTTTTTCGACCGATAGGACTCTAGATGTAATCAAACGGTCAAATATAGTGAAGGCAGCATGTGATCTATATTTGGACAATTCGCTATGGCATTCAAGTAAAAAGTTGTCCCATTCATTACAAAAGTCAGTATTTTCTTTAAAGGAATTCCAAAACCGTAGTCTAAGACCACGTGGGACAAGATATTCTTGTAGGTAGATCTCAAGGAAATTTGCATCTAATTGATGTTGTATTTCATTGATCATAAGTTTTTCTAGTTTGTGAAATAAAGTTAATAGAGATTTCTCATCAATACTTGCGTTTGTTTCTTGGTTCACATTAACAGTCTGTTCAGTGGTGTTTCTTGCACACTATAAAATCAGGCGTTCCCGTTGTTCCATTCTATTCAAGGTGTATTCCATGATGTTTCTTTTAGAGGAGCTTATGTGATGGGTCCTATGTGCTGCACCCTCAGTCTGGAGAATCCAGGGATTGAAGTCTTGGGGCACGGGCGTATCTAGATTCCACTCGGTTAGGGGGCACACAATAGGGTAGTACAGTAATGGCCGTAAATGTTGGCACCCCTGACATTTTTCAATAAAATGAAGTATTTCTCACAGAAAAGTATTGCAGTAACACATGTTTTGCTATACACATGTTTATTCCCTTTGTGTGTATTGGAACAAAACAAAAAAGGGAGGAAAAAAAGCAAATTGGACATAATGTCACACCAAACTCCAAAAATGGGCTGGACAAAATTATTGGCACTTTTAGCTTAATATTTGGTTGCACACCCTTTGGAAAAAATAACTGAATTCAGTCACTTACTATAACCATCAAAAAGCTTCTTACACCTCTCACCCAGAATTTTGTACCACTCTTCCTTTGCAAATGGCTCCAGGTTATAGTTGAGCGAACACCTGGATGTTCGGGTTCGAGAGGTTCGGCCGAACTTCCGGAAAATGTCCGGGTTCGTGATCCGAACTCAACCCGAACTTCATCCCGAACCCCATAGAAGTCAATGGGGACCCGAACTTTTGGGCACTAAAAAGGCTGTAAAAGACTCCCGGAAAGGGCTAGAGGGCTGCAAAAGACAGCAAAATGTAGGTAAATCCCCTGCAAACAAATGTAGATAGGGAAATGATGACTTAACATAAGATAAATAAAAATTAACCAATATTAATTGGAGTTAGGTCCCATAGCACAGAATCAGGCTTCAAATCACCCACCAATGGAGAAGGTCGCTTACTATTATTTCGACCCCAGCATCCAGACAAAGGAGAGAGGTCCCACAGCAGAGAATCTGGCATCATATCAACCACCACAGGAGAAGGCCACTTTCAGTGACTTAGGCCTTAGCACCCAGACAGAGGAGACATGTCAGATAGCACAAGCATTACATTTATACCATCCAGCACAGGAGAAGGCCACTTTTAGTTACTTTGACCCCTGCACCCAGAAAGAGGAGAGAGGCCCCACAGCACATATTCAGGCATCATATTACCCACCACAGGAGTAGGCCACCATTTAGTTAATTTGACCCCTGCACCCATGTCAGATGGTACAAGCATCAGTTTTACATCACCCAGCACAAGAGAAGGCCACTTTTAGAGACTTTGACCCTTGCACCCAGACGGAGGAGAGAGGTTTCACAGCACCCAGGCGGAGGAGAGAGGTTTTCACAGCAGAGAATCAGGCATTTAGATCACCCACCACAGGAGTAGGCCATAATTTAATGGGACATCGGCAACCATGTATGATGGCACAAGTATAACATTTATATCACCCAGCACATGACAAGGCCACTTTCAGTGAGTTAGGCCTTAGCAACGAGACAGAGGAGACAGGTCAGATAGCGCAAGCATCAGTTTTACAGATCATCCACCACAGGAGTAGGCCACCTTTAGTTAATTTGACCCCTGCACCCAGAAAGAGGAGAGAGGTCCCACAGCACATAATCAGGCATCATATCAACCACCTCAGGAGAAGGCCACCATTTAGTTACTTAGGCCTTAGCACCGACACAGAGGAGACAGGTCAGATAGCACAAGCATCAGTTTTACATCAACCACCACAGGAGAAGGGCACTTTTAGAGACTTTGACCCCTGCAGCCACACGGAGGAGAGAGGTCCCACAGCAGAGATTCAGGCATTTATATCAGCCACTCAGCCAGCACAGGAGAAGGCCGCTTTCAGTGACTTAGGCCTTAGCACCGACACAGAGGAGAGAGGTCAGATAGCACAAGCATCAGTTTTACATCAACCACCACAGGAGAAGGACACTTTTAGAGACTTTGACCCCTGTAGCCACACGGAGGAGAGAGGTCCCACAGCAGAGAATCAGGCATCATGTCAACCACCACAGGAGTAGGCCACCTTTTGTTTCTTTGACCCCTGCACCCAGAAAGAGGAGAGAGGTCCCACAGCAGAGAATCAGGCATTTCGATCACCCACCACAGGAGAAGGCCGCTTTCAGTGACTTTGGCCCCCTGCACCCACACAAAGGAGACATGTCAGATAGCACAAGTATAACATTCATATCACCCAGCACAGGAGAAGGACACTTTCATGTACTTTGGCCCCGGCACCCAGACAGACAGAAGGTTCATTCAACTCTGGGTTGCACCCCAAGATCCTACTTAATTTCAAAAATTGATTTTTCAATGAAGAAGTGGCCAGGAGTACAAGACAACATAGTTTAAGGCAGTTATTAAGGACTACTCTGCACAAGGGGGGGTCAGGTCTTGTGGGATCCATGCCTGGTTCATTTTTATAAACGTCAGCTTGTCCACGTTGGCTGCGGACAGGCGGCTGCGTTTGTCAGTAATGACGCCCCCTGCCGTGCTGAATACACGTTCAGATAAAACGCTGGCCGCCGGGCAGGACAGCACCTCCAAGGCATAACATGCTAATTCTGGCCACGTGGACAATTTGGAAACCCAGAAGTTGAATGGGGCCGAACCACCCATCAGTACGTGGAGTTGTGTGCAGACGTACTGTTCAACCATGTTAGTGAAATGTTGCCTCCTGCTAACACGTTCCGTATCAGGTGGTGGGGTAGTTAGCTGTGGCGTGGAGACAAAACTTTTCCACATTTCTGCCATGCTAACCCTGCCCTCAGAGGAGCTGGCCGTAACACTGCTGCGTGGGCGACCTCTAGCTCCTCCTCTGCCTTTGCCTTGGCCTTACACCTGTTCCCCTGTGACAGTTGGGAATGCTCTCAGGAGCGCGTCTACCAGTGTGCGCTTGTACTCGCGCATCTTCCTATCACGCTCCAGTGCAGGAAGTAAAGTGGACACATTGTCTTTGTACCGTGGATCCAGCAGGGTGGCCACCCAGTAGTCAGCACACGTTAAAATGTGGGCAACTCTGCTGTCGTTGCGCAGGCACTGCAGCATGTAATCGCTCATGTGTGCCAGGCTCCCCAGAGGTAAGGACAAGCTGTCCTCTGTGGGAGGCGTATCGTCATCATCCTCTGTATCCCCCCAGCCACGCACCAGGGATGTGCCTGCGCTGTGCTGGGTGCCACCCCGCTGTGAACCTGCTTCATCCTCATCCTCCTCCACCTCATCCTCATCCTCCTCGTCCTCCAGTAGTGGTCCCTGGCTGGCCACATTTGTACCTGCCCTCTGCTGTTGCAAAAAAACTCCCTGTGAGCCACTTCTAACAGACTGGCCTGAAAGTGCTAAAAATTAACCCTCATCCTCCTCCTCCTCCTGGGCCACCTCCTCTTCCATCATCGCCCTAAGCGTTTTCTCTAGGAGACATATAATTGGTATTGTCACGCTGATAACAGTGGCATCGCCACTGGCCATGTTGGTGGCGTACTCGAAACAGCGCAACAGGGCACACAGGTCTCGCATGGAGGCCCAATCATTGGTGGTGAAGTGGTGCTGTTCTGCAGTGCAACTGACCCGTGCGTGCTGCAGCTGAAACTCCACTATGGCCTGCTGCTGCTCGCACAGTATCTCCAGCATGTGCAAGGTGGAGTTCCACCGGGTGGGCACGTCGCATATTAGGCGGTGAGCGGGAAGGCCGAAGTTCCGCTGTAGCACTGACAGGCGAGCAGCGGCAGGATGTGAACGCCGGAAGCGCGCACAGACGGCCCGCACTTTATGCAGCAGCTCTGACATGTCTGGGTAGTTGTGAGTGAACAAACATATGAGTTTCAGAATGGCCTGCTGACGTTTACCCCGGGCTGTGCTGAAGTTGGTGGTGAAGGTGTGTGGCTGACTGGATGAGCTGGTGGAAGCAGTGGAGGAGGAAGCCGAGTAGGAGGAGGAGGCTACAGGAGGCAGAGAATGATGCCCTACGATCCTAGGCGGTGGAAGGACGTGCGCCAAGGAACTCTCCGTCTGGGGCCCAGCCGCCACTACATTCACCCAGTGTGCAGTTAGTGAGATATAGCGTCCCTGGCCGTGCTCACTGGTCCACGTATCTGTGGTTAGGTGGACCTTGCCACAAATGGCGTTGCGCAGTGCACACTTGATTTTATCGGATACTTGGTTGTGCAGGGAAGGCACGGCTGTCTTGGAGAAGTAGTGGCGGCTGGGAACCACATACTGGGGGACAGCCATGGCCATCAGCTGTTTGAAGCTGTCTGTGTCCACCAGCCGGAATGACAGCATTTCAAAGGCCAGTAGTTTAGAAATGCTGGCATTCAGGCCAAGAGTTCGAGGGTGACTAGGTGGAAATTTGCGCTTCCCCTCAAAGGTTCGAGAGATGGAGAGCTGAACGCTGCTGTGTGAAATAGTGGAGACGCTAGGTGACGGTGGTGGTGGTGGTGTCAGTGGCACATCCTCTGTTTGCTGCTCGGCAGGTGGCAACATTCCTCTCGAGGCGGAAGCCGAGGCAGCAGCGGTAGAGGGAGCAGGGGGAGCCTGAGCGGGTTCCTTGTTTTTAAGGTGTGTACTCCACTGCAGTTCATGCTTTGCATGTAGATGCCTGATCATGCAGGTGGTGCTCAGGTTAAGAACGTTAATGCCTCGCCTCAGGGTCTGATGGCACAGCGTGCAAATCACTCTGGTCTTGTCGTCAGCACATTGTTTGAAGAAGTGCCATGCCAGGGAACTCCTTGAAGATGCCTTTGGGGTGCTGGGTCCCTGTTGGCGCTGGCCAATAGCAGGCGAACTCTCTGGACGGCGGCTGTTCTGCTTTTGCCCCCTGCTCCCACTTTGGCTTCGCTGTTGTCTCGGTCTCACCACTGCCTCTTCCTCTGAACTATTTAAGTCAGCGGCACGACCTTCAGTCCATGTGGGGTCTAAGACCTCATCGTCCTCTGCATCGTCTTCCACCCAGTCTTCCTCCCTGACCTCCTCCTGTTCAGTCTGCACACTGCAATAAGACGCGTCAGTGGGCACCAGTGTTTCGTCATCATCAGAGACTCGGTCACTCTGCTGTGGTGGTATTCCCATGTCCTCATCATCTGGATACATAAGTGGTTGTGCGTCAGTGCATGGAATGTCTTCCACCGCTGGGGAAGGGCTAGGTGGACGCCCCTGGGAAACCATGCGAGCAGAGTCTTCAAACAGAATAAGAGACTGCTGCATAACTTGAGGCTCAGCCAGTTTCCCTGATATGCATGGGGGTGATGTGACAGACTGATGGGCTTGGTTTTCAGGTGCCACCTGTGCGCTTTCCGCAGAAGACTGGGCGGAAGACAATGTGGTGAACATGCTGGAAGCACTGTCGGGCACCCAATCGACTAATGCCTGTACCTGCTCAGGCCTTACCATCCTCATAACGGCATTGGGCCCCACCAAATATCGCTGTAAATTCTGCCGGCTACTTGAGGGAGTTGGTTCACTACTTTGTGCGCCTGAGGCCGAACGGCCACGTCCTCTGCCAGCAACAGAGGCTCCACGGACACCACCACGACCGCGTCCTCGTCCCTTAATAGAATGTTTCCTCATTGTTGCGATTCAACTCGCACCACAATAAAATATATTATTTTTTAGCCCCAAAATTCCCACACTGGAAGAAATAATTCCTTTTTCCGGTATTAATTACAAGAAAACTGCTGCAAATTGGACACCAGAATTTTTAAAATGCTAGTTTTGGTACATAGATTCCCACACGGGGAGATATAATTCCTTTTTACAGGAGTAAAAACGTGCGGCCTACTGTTTCTGGTCTAACTAACACCAGATTGATTAAATTGGCCTTTTTTTCACCAAAATTACAACACTGGACAATGTAATGCCTTTTTCCGGTATTAATTCCTTTTACAGGAGTAAAAACGTGAGGCCTACTGTTTCTGGTGTAACTAACACCAGATTGATTAAATTGGCCTTTTTTTCACCAAAATTACAACACTGGACAATGTAATGCCTTTTTCCGGTATTAATTCCTTTTACAGGAGTAAAAACGTGAGGCCTACTGTTTCTGGTCTAACACCAGATTGATTAAATTGGCCTTTTTTCACCAAAATTACAACACTGGACAATGTAATGCCTTTTTCCGGTATTAATTCCTTTTTACAGGAGTAAAAACGTGAGGCCTACTGTTTCTGGTGTAACTAACACCAGATTGATTAAATTGGCCTTTTTTTCACCAAAATTACAACACTGGACAATGTAATGCCTTTTTCCGGTATTAATTTCAAGAAAACTGCTGCAAATTGGACACCAGAATTTTTAAAATGCTAGTTTTGTGTACATAGATTCCCACACTGGAAGATATAATTCCTTTTTCCGGTATTAATTTCAAGAAAACTGCTGCAAATTGGACACCAGAATTTTTATTATGCTAGTTTTGGTACATAGTTTCCCACACGGGAAGATATAATTCCTTTTTACAGGAGTAAAAACGTGCGGCCTACTGTTTCTGGTGTAACTAACACCAGATTGATTAAATTGGCCTTTTTTTCACCAAAATTACAACACTGGATAATGTAATGCCTTTTTCCTGTATTAATTCCTTTTTACAGGAGTAAAAACGTGAGGCCTACTGTTTCTGGTGTAACTAACACCAGATTGATTAAATTGGCCTTTTTTTCACCAAAATTTCAACACTGGACGATATAATGCCTTTTTGTGGTATTAATTACAAGAGGACTGCTGGTATTTCAGAACACCGGAATTTTTAAAATGCTAATTTTGCTAGATAAATTTCCCACACTGGGAGAAATATTGCCTAAGCCTTTTTACAGTTTTAATTACAACAGGAGTGCTTCTTCTGGTCTAACACCAGAATAATTTTATTATTACGGTGAAAGCTTTTTTTAAATTATATTTCTGGCTGACAGTTTTGGACTTGGCTGTAGTGGCACTGGCTAGCCTAGCTGGAACAGCACATTCATGGGATTTGCTATCCAAGTGGGTTACTTTCAGTTTCACCACTGATATATTAAATATCTTTGCAGTTAGTATGGGTGACACAAGCACAGCCAAACCCCTGATGTAGTATATCTATGAAAAAATCGACTATTACATGAGATTAATGGACGTTGTGGCAGCTTTTGCTGTAGCACCACAAGTCCCAAAATGGCCACCGCCGGTCACCCCAGTTACATGTGCCAGTCTAAACAAAATAGTGACTTTCAGTGAACAGCTCAGCTGAGTTGTTCTGATGCACAGGTGTAGAAATGTAGATCATTCACTTCTTTATCCCTGCCTATCTCGCCCTGACAGAAGCTGCGTCCTCTCCCTACACTAGTCAGAGCAGTGTGACGTGCGGCGCTACGTGACTCCAGCTTAAATAGAGGCTGGGTCACATGCTGCACTTGGCCAATCACAGCCATGCCATTAGTAGGCATGGCTGTGATGGGCTCTTAGGGCAAGAAGTAAAACACTAGCTGATTGGCTGCTGTGCAGCCCTTCAGAAAGCGGGAAGTAATCGACGAACACCGGACCCGAACCCAAACTTTTTTGAAAATGTCCGGGTTCGTGTCACGGACACCCCAAAATTCGGTACGAACCCGAACGATGCTCGAACTGTTCGCTCAACACTACTCCAGGTCTCTCTTATTGGAAGGGTGCCTTTTCCCAACAGAAATTTTAAGATCTCTCCACAGGTGTTCAATGGGATTTAGATCTGGACTCATTGCTGGCCACTTCAGACCTCTCCAGCGCTTTGTTGCCATTCATTTCTGGGTGCTTTTTGATGTATGTTTGGGGTCATTGTCCTGCTGGAAGACCCAAGATCTCATACGCAAACCCAGCTTTCTGACACTGGGCTCTACAGTGTGACCCAAAATCCATTGGTAATGCTCAGATTCCTCACACATTCAAGGCACCCAGTGCCAGAGGCAGCAAAACAACCCTAAAACATAATTGAACCTCCACCATATTTCACTGTAGCTACTGTGTTCTTTTCTTTGTAGGCCTCATTCCATTTTGGGTAAACAGTAGAACGATGTGCTTTACCAAAAAGCTCTATCTTGGTCTCATCTGTCCACAAGACGTTTTCCCAGAAGGATTTTGGCTTACTTAAGTACATTTTGGCAAAATGTAGTCTTGCTTTTTTATGTCTCTGTTTTAGCAGTGGGGTCCTCCTGGGTCTCCTGCCATATCATTTCATTTCATTTAAATGTCGACGGATGACACTGATGTTCCCTGAGCCTGCAGGACAGTTTGAATATCTTTGGAACTTGTTTGGGGCTGCTTATCCACCATCCTGACTATCCTGCGTTGACACCTTTCATCAATTTTTCTCTTCCGTCCACGCCTAACGAGATTAGCTACAGTGCCATGGGCTGCAAACTTCTTGATAATGTTGCGCACTGTGGACAAAGGCAAATCTAGATCTCTGGAGATGGACTTGTAACCAAATATAGATTAATTGGAGGACAAAGGTGCTCACCTTTTAGGGTTGTGCTATAAATAGGCACTATATATATATATATATATATATATATATATATATTTATAACAACATCCAGCCTTGAATATACACACTCATTTTTTTAGATAACTTCATGTGTGTTTATAAAAAAAACATTTTAAGTATATACATTTTTATATATTTTTAGGTTATATATATATATAATTTTTTGTGTTGTTTTAATCTATTATATACAATTCTTATCTCTTACATTCATTTATATGCCCCTTTAGTGGCGGCGCTAATAGACCATATCCCTTGATAAGGGTGCTATATTATATTACGATATCTATTTCTTTGATTGATTAAAGTGCCTTCTATCTCTATCTCTATAAACCATGTGATTGCAGGATCTGTGACCATATGAAAACTTACCGACAGTGATATAAACGCAGCGTGCCTCCATGACACGAGCGCTGTACTTCTCACACAAGCGTCTCTGCTCCCGTGGATACCAGTCATGTGATCGCAAGAGTTGTGGTCACTTGACCTCTCTATCTCCCAGGGCTTACTCCCTTCTTTCATAACAATGCATTAGAATGATATACAATCGAACTGATAGACTGATTATGCACCCTAGGATAAACTTTATATGAATGTTTTAATAAAGTAAAGTAATAAAGTTTTATTATGCACTCACTACTATACATGGGGTTAGCCCCGCCCACTTGTGGGCGGCCCTACAGGTAATGTGTTTTTGGCGTTTTTATATATATATGTATATATATATCTGTTTATCCCTAACTTGACTTATTACCTAAAAGCCTGATGAAGGGGACCTTTTGAGCCCCAAAACGTGTTGTTTTATGTACATATGGTATCTACAAAATAAAGAAGATTTGATCTCCAAAGACCTGCTCTACCAGTGATTTTGCACCTGACCAGAACATTCTTTCCTCTTTGTTTTCTTGACCAGCTTTCAGTGTCATCTCAGAGAGGGTTTTCATCATGGCAGTTGTTATGAGAAAACCCAAACAGACCAAATTGTCCACTGCCAGTGTCAAAAACATTTTGTCCAAATGAACCAGGGAGGATTTTAACACTCCTGTGGCTGAAGCTGATGGATACATCTAGCCCTGCTGATGATGCCTCAACTTTCCACTGTTGTTGTCTGCCTGCCTACCATCAAGTTTTGTATAGCTGCTGCCATCATTCCACTGCCACCATCATGTCACTGTCTGCCTGCCAACATGTACCATGTGGTGGCTGCTGCTGCATCAACCGCAGCTGCTGCCCCTTCACTGGTAATCTCTTACTGCCACCACAATTTATGCTTCACATCTGCCACTACTATTCCTAATAACCGTAAACAGCCATTCTACTGCCTTGTATGTTCCATGCTGTGCTACTACTGCTGCTACTACTTTTGCTTCCACATGCTGCTATTACCTTAACCTTTCCACACTGCACCTCTGCTGCTATCAATTAAAAGAGAGAATTTTTCCAGGCCGATTTAGAACAAGCCACTTTTTTTCTGATAATTACTGATAAATACGGGCAAGCATTTAGCCCTGTTAATGCATAATTTTTGGACGCTTGGTCCCCAAAAAATTCACAGTTTTTTCCCACAATATCATGTGTGTTTAAACACCATCTGTCCCTGACAATTTTTGGAAGCCTTGACATAAGAAAAAGACACCGTCAAACATGAGTTTACTCATGGTTATGTATGTCAGTGGTACTCAGAAATGACTTACGATTTCTGTCATTGCATTCAAAAGTTTAAGGGGGAGGGGAAATAAAATTAAGAAAAAATTAAGAAAAGAGAACATTTTTTTCTAGTAGACTAGAGGGTGAAATTGAGAACGTTTAGTTTAGGCAGAATCAATTTCTGTACAAACACAAATTTTTGAAAAAATCAGCAAACCTGAAACTCAAAAATATCAAAAAGGTTTATTCGTCTCTAACATACGTTTTGAACAAAGCTAAATATTACGGCAGCCGTTACAGATCCAATAGGAATGGCCAAACAGCTTCCAGACTCTTTAATGTAATATCAACCCAGTTATGCACTGATATAGCCTAATTTTCCATATCACAACTTGCCAGTAGTGATGATCGGGAATATTTTAATCGCTAATTTTTATCGTGAATATCCGCACTTCGAGGATTCACGAAGATGTAGAATGTAGTGCTAATTACCGATTTGTAATCGCGAATATTCTAGATTTTTTTTTCATCACTAACCTCCCTTCTTGCTTGTGGGCCAATGAGAAGGCTGCAATATATTTGTCAGAGCTTAGCAACATCCCTAACAACCAATAGGAAAGTTGCCTACCCCTTTACTATACAATAAACTCCCTAGCAGACATTTTCTGCTTTTTTTTGCAGTTCTGAGAGAGAGAGAGAGAGCAGTGACATTGTTGTGCTCTGTGCTTTCATCTGGATCCTATTTCTTAACCAATTACATTAGATAGTTAGTTAGCTCATATATATAATACAGATAGTTAGTGGGAAATAGTCAGTGTAGGTTAGATAGTGATATAGTGGTTCCAGTGCAGGGTGGTAGGTAATGGGATAGGAATTACTGTTTCTCTGCCGTCCATACATACATGCTACAGACATAGTGCTGTGATGTCACAACAATACTTAGTGCACCAATCAGTATTATCTACTCAGACCTGATAAAATGTGAAGTTGCATGTATTAGGCAAAAAATATGCGCATCATTAGTGCCGATTTGCGAGTGAGAAAATAATGACTGGAGATGCGAAATATCACAAAAACGAATATTGCCTATGCTGCTCATCACTACTTGCCAGATTTGCTGTGCAGAAGTTTGGGAAAGCTGGGAAACAACCTCTTTGGGAGCCATAATTGTCACCAGCTTTTCTCTAAACATACTAAGAAATAATTTAAGTTTTAAAGAGTACCTCAGATAGTGAAAGTGAGATGGATTTCTTCCTCTACCTACAGAAATTTCTGGTTGAATTGAAATTAAGGCACTGGCATGTACTCTTCAGGAAAGAGAGTGATCCTTTGAACCGTAGACAGTCTATACTGCATAGAGAGAGCATGCCAGCCTACTACAGTGACAGTCTCCAGTGCACATGCCAACAGCAGCTGCTATTACTGCTGCTAGTCGCAGACAGTTTCAGGCCCCTGAGGAGCCAGTTTAGAGAATTGGAGTGGTAGTGGCCCTGATCAGTCATGGTGTACTTTCTCGGGCCATTGCTCCCTGGGGATTGATACAGTGGAAATGTAGTTTAAAGAATGAGGCCAGAAGTGAAAATATAACTGCATTTTTACTAAGTGCAAAATATAACTTATAACTTGTGCTAACGTACATAGAAAAGCAGAAAGTTCAGACTGGAACCAAATAAAACAATAAAGCCTGGACATTGAGCAGTTTTCTTTGATTAAATAGCACAGTAGATTTGTTAGCATTTAAAAAAGTAAGATTCTGGCAAAGTCCAGATCTCACCAGATCAGTTAGTGTGGCGCTGTTAGAGGTTTCCAGTAAGCCAGATTGTAGCCAAGGCAGTTGGCTATTAGGTGCGGGAGCGTCCCTCTTTCTTCCTCCAAGCTGATTCAGTCACAAACACTACATCATAAAAAGGTTTTTTTTTGTTTTTGTTTTTTTGGGGGGGGGGGATGTGGAAACATATCCAAATCTGTTTCCACACTTTTTATGGTTTCTGCCTGGTTGTCAAAGACAGAATAGTACATAGCCACATAGCTAATAAAAAGAAGTCCAAACAAAACACGAAAGGATTCTTTCCGTGTTGTATTTCGAAAAATCTATGAAATAAAACAAAACATAACATATGATACTAGAAATATTATTTATTTATTTATTGGAGTACCCAAATAGGCACCAAAATGTTGACCGTACAGCACGCAAATTAAAAACATTGGAAAAACATTTGAGAAACATTATAAACGCTTTAAAAACACACAATGTTTCAGCACATTTTACAGAAAAACATAATAAAAATCCTAATGGTCTAAAAGCATAAAGAATAGCACAATGTAAATTAGAGTAGAGTAGATATAATACAACTAGGGACGAGTGAACCCGTGGAAGTTCAGGTTCGCTGGGTTCGGTCGAACTTCCGGTCAAAGTTTGGGTTCAAGACCTGACTTTACCCAAACTCAAACCTGAATAACATAATACTTAAGACGGAGACGGAATGCAAAAGGGACACCTCTAGGCCCCTTTCACACCAGCAAGTATTCCGTGCGGGTGCAATGCATGATGCGAACGTATTGCGCCTGCGCTAAATCTGGACCCATTAATTTTAATAGGTCTGTGTACATAAGCGTTGGTTTTCACGCATCACTTGTGCGTTGCGTGAAAATTGCAGCATGTTCTATATTCTGCGTTTTCAACGCAAAGCTGGCCCCATAGAAGTGAATGGGGCTGCGTGAAAATCGCATCCCAAGCTAGTGCAGATGCGATGCGTTTTTCACGGGTGGTTGCTAAGAGATGTTGTTTGTAAACCTTCAATTCTTTATCACTCGCGTGAAAAACGCATAAATGCGCATTGCACCCGCGAGATAAAAACTGAACGCAGTCACAGGCAAAACTGAATGAACTTGCTTGCGAAATCGCGCATTTTTCACTGAACGCATTTGCAACACATCGGGGCCTAATCCGCTCACGCTCATCTGCAAGGGGCCTTAGAAGCATTCCATTTTGCATTCCGTCATAATTGAAGTCTATGGGAGCATAATGCATCTGTTATGCTGCCCATAGACTTCTATGGATTCTTCTGATGGAATGCAAAACGGAATGCCTCTTTCTTCTGTACTAGTAGGGAGAAAGGAAGATTAACCCTTTAATGTTCTGCTCCGGGACTCATGGAAAGAAGAAATTTTGGTGAATAAATTTGAACTATGTGTCATATTAAGGGTTAACTGTTGATATTATGTAATGTCAGTTTCTGTGTGTGGGGTGTAGTCTTCTAAAACCTGTGGGGGAGGAACAGCCCCATATGCCCTTGAGAAAGCTGTGATGACGAAACTGGCTGGGATTTAAGGTGTTTTTTATGCATAACCACAAGATTTTAATTCTGTAAGTATAGTTAAGTAAACTACATCAGATCCCACCCATGGTGCGCTTGTTTGTTTTCCAATTCTGTGCTGTAAACTTCCAGACTTCATGAAGCAAAGAAACCAGCCACAGTGATGTGTAACTGCAGTGTTTGCAACTGAACGAGCACAGGAAAGAAAGAGGGATGCTCCTGCACTTATAAGCTAACTGCCTTGGCTACAATCCAGCTTACTGGGAACATCAAACAGTGGCACACTGATCTGGTGAGATTTGGACTTTGCCAGACTCTTCCTTTTTAACTGCTAACAAATCTACTGTGCTATTTAATCAAATAAAACTGCCCTAGGTCCTGGCTTTATTGTTTTATTTGTGTTCAGTATCTGCTCTGTTTCACAAGGGCTTATATGGGCTTGTTTTGAGCCACATATAATAATATTTATTTATATAGCACCACCATATTCCGCAGCGCTTTACAAATTCATAGGGTTCATGTACAAAACAAAAGTTACTGGCTAATATACAACTGAAACACTAGGAGCTGGGGATAACACATAAGGTAGTTGTTTGTGATAAGTAGGATTCGACCCATTATTGAACTGACAGGAGTGGTGCCGGCCAATCTGCTTCAGTTTTGGGACTTCTAGAGGATTGAGTTTAGGCCAGAGGAGTTGGTGGGAGAGAGGTTTGGTTGGGGAAAAGTCATTTTAGGTAGCTTGATAAGCCTGCCTGAAGGTGTGTTTTTAAGGCACGTTTGACGGACTTAAAGGCACGAACTTTGTGGGTGAGAAGTTTGAACTGTATTCTGTGGTGAATGGGCAACCAATGAAATGACTGGCACAGACTAGTAGCATCAGTGTAGCGGTTGGATGGATAGATGAGCCTGGCTGCAGCATTTAGGACAGATTGAATGGGGGGGGAGTTTAGTGAGACGGAAACTGATTAGTATTGCGTTGCAGTAGTCAAGACGAGAATGAATCAAGGCAACAAGACTTTTTGCCATTTCAACCGTAAGAAAAGGACAGACTCTGGTGATATTCTTGAGGTGCAGACAACAAGAGCGTATAAGTGATTGAATATGGGGACAAAGGAAAAATCCGAGTCAAATGTGGCCCCAGGAGAGCGGGCATGTTGCACAGGAGTTATGATAGTGCTGCAGACCGAAATTGAGATATCAAGTTTAGGTGGGTTAGTAGATGGGGGAAAGGCAAGAAGTTCAGTTTTTGAGAGGTTCAGTTTTAGATACAGAGAGGACATGATGTTAGAGACAACTGCCAGACAATTACTGGTGTTTTGGAGTAAAGCAGGGGTGATGTCAGGGGATGAAGTGTACAGTTGGATGTTGTCAGCATAGAGATGGTATTGAAAGCCAAATCTACTGATAGTCTGTCCAATTTGGGCTGTATAGAGGGAGAAAAGTAGAGGACCTAGTACTGAGCCCTGAGAAACACCAACATCAAGAGGACGAGGAGAAGAAGAAGAGCCAGCGAATGATACACTAAAGGAGCGTCCAGAGAGATAGCAAGAGAACCAAGGGAGAGCAGTGTCCTTAAGGCCAATTGGGTGGATCATGGTGAGGTATCAAATGCTGCAGAGAGATCCAGATGAATCAGTAAATATTAATCCCCATTTCTTTTTGCTGTTAGGAGATCGTTAGACACTTTAGTGAGGGCAGTTTCTATAGAGTGAAGAGGGCGAAAGGCAGATTGTAAGGGGTCAAGAATAGAGTTTGCAGAGAGATAGATAATTAAGTGAGAGTAGACAAGACGTTCAAGGAGTTTCGAGATGAAGGGGAGGTTAGAAACGGGTAGGTAGTTAGCAGCAGAGGTCAGGTCAAGAGATGGTTTCTTTAGTAGGGGGGTTATAAGTAGAGATGAGCGAATTTGATATTTTGAAATTTGTTCACACTTCGTATGGTGGTAAAAGATGAATTGTTTTATGGATTCCGTTACCATGGACCATAACGCAATTCTATAACGGAATGCCTTTAGAGGAATTCCATTATTTATTCCATCATAATAGAAGTTAATGGGCTGCAAAACGGATCAGGCCCATTTTGGTTATGCAGGAGAGGACTCCCCTGCATAACGGAAACGTGACCGATCCATTTTGAAGCCCATAGACTTCTATTATGTCTAAAGGCATTCCGTTATGCATTCCGTCATTGAATTGCGTTATGGTCCGTGGTAACGGAATCTATAACACAATTCACCTTTTACCACCAAACAAAGTGTGAATGAATTTCAAAATATAAAATTTTATCATCTCTAGTTATAACCAAGTGTTTGAAAGAGGAAGGAAAGATACCAGAAGAGAGAGAGAGGTTAAAAATTGTAGTTAGGCGAGTAATGACAGCCGGGGAGAGGGACTGGAGGAGGTGAGATGGAATAGGATCACTGCTCGTGGGTCGAGAAGAAGAGAGAAGCCTGGAGACTTCTTCCTCTGTTATAGGGTCAAAAGAGGAGAGATAGCATGTGGAGGAATGGGAGGGAGGGGGATTGAAACTATTTGGGGACTGGGAAATTAGTTTGTGCCGGATACTGCCAATCTTGTCTCTGAAGTAAGTGGCCATGCCATCAGCGCAGAGATCAGTGACAGGTTCTGGAACTTTACGGCTTAGAAGGGAATGAAAAGTGTCAAAGTCATTTTGGGTTATTTGAAAGTGAGGAGATGAGAGAGGTGAAGTACTTTTGTTTGCCAATGTTGAGAGACAAATTTTATGTTTTGAGCATACATTTATAATGGAAGAAGTCTGCTGATATTTGCGATTTTTTTCTATAAGCATTCTGCACATCTGGAGCAGCGCTGGAGAAAACGTGTTTCAGATGTGTGTCAGTTTGCCGTGTTCTGTGTCGGAAGGGACAGATTGCAACTTCATCTAGGGTGGTATTGAGGGTCTGGTTGTAATGATTGGCACCCAAGTCTGGACAGACGAGGGAAGAGATTGGGGTAAGAGCTAATTGTAGGGTGTTAATAAGTTGCTGGCAGTTAATGGTGTGTAGGTTTCTGTAAGTGTGAAAAGTAGGATTGTCATGAGAAAAGTGAGAGGTCTTAATGGTAGTGTTGAGCGAACAGTTCGGGTTTTCAAAAAAGTTCGGGTTCGGGTTCGGTGTTCGTCGATTACTTCCCGCTTTCTGAAGGGCTGCACAGCAGCCAATCAGCTAGCGTTTTACTTCTTGCCCTAAGAGCCCATCACAGCCATGCCTACTAATGGCATGGCTGTGATTGGCCAAGTGCAGCATGTGACCCAGCCTCTATTTAAGCTGGAGTCACGTGGCGCCGCACGTCACACTGCTCTGATTAGTGTAGGGAGAGGGCGCAGCTTCTGTCAGGGCGAGATTAGGCAGGTTAAAGTCAGCAACAGCACCTAATGAGCGGATCAATTTACAGCTGAGAATCATTGAACTTCTGCTAGTTACTTGCTCGCTGGTTTTAGGCTGCACAGAGCGTTTTCTGTCACTTATTTTCTGGGTTGATCGGCGGCCATTTTGTGACTTGTGGTGCGCCAGAAGAAGCTGCCACCAAGTCCATCAATCCATCAATACTAGTTTTTTTTTTTTGCTATATCCTACATCAGGGGCTTGGCTGTGCTAATTGTCACCCCTAGAAACTCAGGAAAGAAATTTCTATATTTTATTAAGGGGTTAAATACAATTGCCCAAATACCAATCCCCTAAATCTGGTGTTCCAGCTTTGGTTAGACAAGTATAATACTGTCTGCTGTCTGGCAAAGGATAGATTATTTTCTGGGGTTAAATTCAATTGCCAAAATAGCAATACCATAAATCAGTGGTTTCAGCTGTGGCTGGCAAAATAGAATAGTGTCAGGTACGCACACACGTACAGGCGCACGTACACGATTCTTGAATAGTTGTATTATCGCGATAATAAAACTAACAGTGTAAAGTTGACTGTATTGCTCTAAGTTATATTCGCGTACGAATGTAACTTCTATTACAACACACCAATACTAAAACTGACTAAGAGACAGCTTTAAGTTCTATTCGAGCGCGATTGCAACTTTGGAACTTAAAGTGGTGTACGATTTTAAAAGTTGAGTACTAAAAAGTTGGAATCGCAATGCGATTCTTATGTATTTGCTTAATCGCATTGCGATTACAACTTTGAGCTACCGATCACCATGGGAACGCCTCCTCCAGTAGAATGTACTGTCGGATGTGAGAATTAAGTTGAAATCGCAATGCGATTATTATATATCTGCTTAATCGCATTGCCGTTTCAACTTAGCATTGCTAAATAATTCCATCCATATTCGTTAACTTACTGACTCAGTAAGTTAGCGATATGAATGGAATTATTAGCAATGCTAAGTTGAAATCGCAATGCGATTAAGCAAATATATAAGAATCGCATTGCGATTTCAACTTAATTCTCAGATCCGACAGTACATTCTACTGGAGGAGGCGTTCCCATGGTGATCGTTAGCTCAAAGTTGTAATCGCAATGCGTTTATTGCGGTATATTATCCCTCTGGGTGTCTTTTACAGCCTTTTTAGTGCCCAAAAGTTCGGGTCCCCATTGACTTCTATGGGGTTCGGGTTCGGGAGGAAGTTCGGGTTGAGTTCGGATCACGAACCCGGACATTTTCCGGAAGTTCGGCCGAACCTCTCGAACCCGAACATCCAGGTGTTCGCTCATCTCTACTTAATGGTAAATGAAAGAAGATTGTGGTCAGAAAGTGGATAAGTTACTAAAGTTTGAGATTGAGCAGTGACGGAAGAGGACTAGATTAAGTATATTACCCTGTTCATGCGTGGCAGAGGAAGTAAGTTGTGATAGGCCAAGAGAGGAGGTTAAAGAAAGAAAATGAGCATCTGATGGGGAGATAGGATCATCAGTGGGGATAATAAAATCACCCATAATTCTCTCCATGGGAGGAGAGGAGAGTATTGTTCTTGGGACAACTTCAATCGGGTGGAGTTTTCAAATCCTTTATCCAATTGCAGGAAGAGTTCAATTTGCCCACTAAGATGTTTTTTCAATTTTTACAGTTGAGGCATGCGTATCAGACACAATTTCCAAGGGTAGTGCAGATAGCTGACTCTCCCTCATATCTTTGCCTCTAAAGGCCTCATATCTTTGCTTTATAGATATATCATTGATGCTACCTCCTCATCTCCTACCATTAGGGCAAAGGCCCAGTGGTAAAAGGATCTTGGAGCGTTGTCCCAGGAACAATGGGCATATATTTTGGCCCTTACTCCCTCTTTGACCCTTAGTGAATCCCAGCGATTGTCTCAACGGTTCCTTATACACCGAGTATATAGGCCCCCCCCCCCAATTTATTTTCAGGATTGGTGTCCATCCGAATTCAATGTGCCCCTAGATGTGGGGAAACGGAAGCGGCATTGCTTCATATGATCTGGAGTTGCCCGCGGCTGCAATCCTATTGGGAAGATGTTAGGAGTACTATAGCGACTGCAACTTAGATACTCTTAACTGATGACCCTAGGGTCTGTGTGCTGGGGCTACTAGATTTCCCGGGACAGGGTGACAAGAATTCCTTATGTATTCACAGACTGCTGTTTCAGGCCAGGGTCCGAATTGCTAAACTTTGGATACGGGAGGGTCCGCCCTCAAGGCAAGAGTTTCTTAAAAGGATGAATATAATCTTAAGACTTGAAAGGGGGGTATATGTTAAACGAAATTATCCAAATAAGTTTTTATCCCTTTGGCAAGGATGGGTTGAGTCTACACAATTAGCTTTTCAAGCGTTAAGCTCAGGATTGCGTATGGGGAAAACTGACTTTGTTACAGTCCCTCTCCATGTGTTCTACCTAGGTGCCAAGTGGTGACTGATCGACTAAGCCACTATACTCAGATAGTGCTGTCTTGTTTCCCAGATGTATGATTGTTTTTAAGGTGCCGACATTGTTGTCTCTCTGCCCAGGTTGGGAACGGGTGGGTGGGAGGGTGTTATCGAGTTAAAATGTTATGGCGCTTTACTTGTTCTAATGCTGTATTGGTCATATACTTTTTGATATCTCATATTTGATTATGGTGTCTGCGTACACTATTATCTTTGCATTATTTTGTACTCTTTTCAACTGTACAAAAACTACAAACTCCTTATTGTTGTTCATGTAATAATCTTTATTTCAATAAAAAGAAAACTGATAAAAATTTTTTTTATAAATCACCCATAATAAGAGTTGGTGATTCAGAAGATAGGAAGTGAGGAAGCCAAGTTGCAAAGTGATCTAGGAAATGGTGGGGGAGCCTGGGGGACGATAGACAACTGCAACTCTCAAGGGAAATGGATGGAAGAGTCTAATAGTGTGAACCTCAAAAGAGGGGAATGTGAGCGAGGGTACAAGGCGAATGGCCTGAAACGTGCACTGTGGAGAAAGTACAGTAGTATGCCTACTCCTCCATCATGCCTGTCATCAGGTCTGGGGGTATGGGAGAAGTGAAGTCCACCATAGGATAGGGCGGCAGGGGAAGCAGTGTCAGAGGGTTGAAGCCAGGTTTCTGTAAGGGTCAGCAAGTTCAGAGTGTGAAAGGAAGAAATTGTTGATTGTGGGTAGTTTATTACGAACCGACCATGCATTCCAGAGTGCAAAGTTAAAAGAGAATGGAGAAGATGTGCAGTAAACATTAATCAGATTTTTGGGGTTTCTGTGTGTGGCAGAGGAGAAGCTGAAGTTAGCAACAGAGGGAGGGCCAGGATTCGGTGAAATATCCCCTGCAGCTAGTAGCAGGAGAACAGAAAGAGACAGCAAGTGGTTAAAAGATTTTTATTGGTGTTTTATAAATATGTATATAATATTGATCAGCACTCTATATTGGAGCTACAAATGGATATTTATTATGTTGATAAATTAATAAAATACACCACAGATAATAATAGTCATCACATGTACAAAAGGAGGGGGCTGTATCCCTATATATAAGATGGCCCTCTCCCAATTGATATGCCGTAAAAACAACGTCCTTGTTGGTGACCCGAATTAATATGGTTCTCCTTTAAGAGATAAAAGTTCTTTATTTGAATATCCATTTGCAGCTCCAATATAGAGTGCCGATCAATATTATATACCTAAAAAAAAATTCTCTTTGTGTTTTGGGGTGAAACACATTTGATCAGCACCTTAATTATTGGACGGCTAGTGACGCCACCCTCTGTTTTCTGGTTTAATCTTGTTACACATATATATATATATATATATATATATATATTTCATATAAGATTCTATGCTAGCCTTGTTTATTTTTTGTCAAACTGGAACCAGTTAGGAAGGTATGGAGTCATGCTGGATGCAGGGGCGGACTGGGCCAGGGGGCAGAGGGGCAACTGCCCCCCGGGCCCCACTGTTGCCTCTGTAAATGGCCCCCGTAGTGTCACCCTGCATGTGCCCTGCAGCGGCCCTGGTGACAAGTGGGGGCGGCCGGCGGCAGTGCTTCCACTGTGGAAGCGTTCATCTCCATAGATCATCTGTATCGCCGTCCTCAGGACGGCAATACAGATGTCTGTGCTGCGGCAGAGGAGGGTCCCCTCCCGTGTTCCTCTGTTAGGCTGCCAGCACTAGGCTGGCAGCCTATCAGAGGCTGGTGCAGGCGGCGCGCCTGCCGGAGCGGTACAGCGAGGGACACAGGCCGGAAGAGGCCTGCATCGCATTGCTGGAGGTAAGTGTTTTTTTTTTTGTTTGTTTTTTATTTTTTGGGGGGGCTACTGGCACATGATAAGGTGGGGGAGACTACTAGCACATAAGGGGGGCTTCTGGCTCATAATGGGGGCTACTGGCACATAAGGGGGGCTACTGGCACATAAGGAGGGCTACTGGCACATAAGGGGGGCTACTGACACATAAGGGGGGACTACTGGCACATAAGGGGGGCTACTGGCACATAAGGAGGGCTACTGGCACATATGGAGGGCTACTGGCACATAAGGGGGGGCTACTGGCACATAAGGGGGACTACTGGCACATAAGGGGGTTACTGGCACATATGGGGGGACGGCTACTGGCACATAAGGGGGGACGGCTACTGGCACATAAGGTGGGCTACTGGCACATAAGGAGGGGCTATGAGCGGCCAACATCTATCCTCTCCGCAATTCTCAGCCTCCTGTGACAGATCAGGAGAGCGGAGGTGTGGGGGCAGAGATAGCTGTCAATGCTGTCAAAGGAGGCTGTGCTCTCCTCCCGCAGCTCCCTGCCCAGCCTCTTGTAACAGCGAATCAGGAAGTAGAGGGGGGCTCAGTGGGCGTCTGGGTGCTTTTGCCCCCTGGCCCAAAAGTTGCCAGTCAGCCCCTGGCTGGATGACTGCAAATGGGCATTTGTGTGTCCACTCCACTGTTAGGTTCAGACTTTAACTTTATCTGGCCTAGTGGTAGTTTTGGGTGATGCGTGCCTTGCAGCAATGTCTGTAATGCAGAATTGTGTTATTCACTCTGCTGTGTTTACTTGAGACTGAACTGAGTTGGTCTGTCTGGAGAATCTTTCCAAGGAGCATAAGCTCTGCAGTGTGCTTCCTCTCCTGCCTAACACTGCTCTGGAACTCCCTTTCCCCCACCCTGGCAGAAAGCAGGACCAGTCCATTCTTACCAAGAGGGGAGGAACAGAGTGATTAGCCCTGTTCCTGCCAGCTTTTGCCATCTACTCCTCCTCTTGTTGGAACGTACGACTAAGACATAAAATAAACAACATTACACAATACATAATAATAAAGGAATTTGCAGATATCCCCAGGTCTGGGGTTCTGCACTATAATGATGTCCCCTCTCTACAGCAAAAACACAGAACTCTGCCTGCCCTTTATAGTCTAAACACTAATCCAATTTGTTTGATTTGTCTTGAAGGAGTGGCACCTTCATGTGTGAATACGCTCCTATACTAGGAGTGATATTCAAGTGCACTTTTGCCCCACCTATCTAATAGGTGACCTTGAAGGTAGTACATATAGGTGTGTGTGTGTCTCTCCTCCCACCGGTTGCTTATGCACATGGAGGTAACAAGGGGCAGCACACCATATGTGCGGGGACTGTGCTCCTGAAAAATGCGCCACAGCATGAATAGGTTAGCATAGGAACCCGCCTGAACTGAGACCACCTTGTCGCCGGTAGGTGGGCTTAGATGTATTTTGATCAAAATGTATTGACCAAGTGTCTCAGTTTTTATCAAGAGTGAGGGCTTAGTCCATATGTTATGCTTGCATTTATTTTTATAATGCATTATTTTCTGTTATGTAAATGTAGCCTAATACATCTGCACATTTAGTACCATATCATGCAGGATGGTTTATATATAGTTTTTTCTGTGATCTGAAAAACACAGAACTCTGCCAGCTTTATAGTCTAAACACTGGCCAATCACAAGTTAAATCAGTTTGGATTAGATGAAAACTCCCAAGCTTGGACTGGCCCACAGGGAAACAGGTGAATCCCACCGTGGGCCTCTAGTGCCCCAACCTCTGCAGTGGCACTTCACATGGCTTGCCTATGTTCACATAAAAATTGTTAGATTATTTAGTAAACTATGTTGTTTATTATAGATGTATCAGGAGGCTGGGATGACTTGATACAGTCATAGGGCAACCAGTGTCTTCTTTCTCCAGGGACCTACCTTCTCGTAGTCACTGCAAGGACCCCATCATCAATCATCTTTTAGTATCTCACTGCTGCCTGCTACTATGTGAGCAAGTAATATTCCCATGTAGACTAAACAAGAATATTTTTTCATGTAGCTGTACAGTGGGTCTCCAGAATAATTTTAACTGCTAGGAGTTACTAGGGCTAGCATAAGAAGTCTACAAGCAAGGCTATGACTGGCGAATCCACCGTCTGGTCTGGTGCCTCCTTTTTCCACAGGCAAATGCATAATGTAAACGTTGGGGGTTGAGGAATCCACAGTTCTTTTTTTCTTTTTAAAGGACTATCTGGAAATTTTTAAACTTTATAAATCCATGTGAGAATGCTGAGCTGCTACAGATTACACCAACCTTCTCTGCAACATCACAATCCCTTTATTCACACATAGTCAGCAGAACTCCCCCACAATGTTGCATGTTGAAGAGATGGACTGATTTCACTATTAGGCTAGTTTAACACTTGCGTTTGGGAGATCTGGCAGAAATCTGGCCGCAACCTGGCAAGTATGCCGAGAAACGGACGGACAAATACCGTGGAAGTGATTTAACATGAGCATCAGGTAGCTTTTTTGCACATATATTACGGTACGGTCAGGTTTCTACATGCAGTTTTTGGGCCAAACCAGGAGTGAATAAAAAAAGGGGGAGACATTTTATCTGTCAATTATACTTTCTCTTCTTTTTTGATCAACTCCTGATTTTGGCTTCCAAAACTGCATGCATAAACCTGATGGTGTAACAATAGCCTCACATTCTTTGACACTGTTCATCCTAATACCTTTCTTGTACCCAGCTTCCCTCATGTAATGACAAAAAGATCAGGAAATGGCAGGAAAAAGTTCCCATACAGATGACCAGAAGAGTCATACTGGACTTGCTACTGCTGCTGGGTGCTCAGAATTTTCTAACCTAACATTCTGTGTAGGTTCAGGAAACCTCGATTACTACAATATTCTTCAGAGCTAAGGTCCCTTTAATCACACCACAGCAGAACATCACTTTTCCATTGGTATTTTAGCTCCATGTGACGTGGTAGTGGTGACAACATTGCACATGCTGCATTATCCAGTGGCGTACACTCATGGCGAAAAGTTTTGAGAATGACACAAATATTAGTTTTCACAAACTTTGCTGCTAAACTTCTTTTAGATCTTTGTTTCAGTTGTTTCTGTGATGTAGTGAAATATAATTACACGCACGAAGTGGAAAGTTTCTTTTGGGATTAAGTTAATTTTCATGGCAAAGAAGGACTATGCAATTCATCTGATCACTCTTCATAACATTCTGGAGTATATGCAAATTGCTATTATAAAAACATAAGCAGCAACTTTTCCAATTTCCAATATTTATGTAATTTTCTAAACTTTTGGCCACAACTGTACATATAGGGGTCGCAGCGGTCGCAGTTGCGACTGGGCCCGGCACCCCATGGGGCCCGGCCGCCTGTGGATCCCTGTCCCCTGCAGCTGCGCTAAGTAGTTCAGATCCGATCCTAATGAATGAGTCTCACTCGCTCTCTTCTTGCGGTCAGCACCGGGCAGGAGCGAGCACGGCGTTGGCGTCAATCCCACGAGACCTGTGAACTCCCGCGGCAGGTGTCACGGGTACATGCGCGTGCGCCGGAACTCAAGCAGCAGACGGGAGAGATGGAGACACTCATCAGCTGAGCCAGCCAGCCCAGGACAGGAGGAGCCAGTGCGCGCAGTGCAGCGCCGCAGCAGCCGGTAAGTAACGTTCACAACCGGTCTGCACAGCACAGTGACCTGAGCCTCTTCTTGATTCAACTTTATTTTTTTCCCTGCCTCATGCTGTGCGCACCTTAAGGTGGGGGGGGGGGGGTTTGGTGGAGTAGTGAGGGCCCTCAGCACTGACTGGAGTAGTGAGGGCCCTGGCTTGCGATGACCAGCCCGTTTGGGGGGGGGGGGGGCTGAATTTATTGATGGGGCATTGGGGTCTTTGGGGCCTGGGCTGATGCTGATCTGAGGGGTTTTTGGGCTGATGATTGATCTGGTGGCTGATGCGGGGTCTTTGGGCTGATCTGAGGTCTGATGGGCATGGCGGATGACTGGGGGGGGGTCTTTGGGCTGATGATTGATCTGGTGGCTGATGGGGGGGTCTTTGAGCTGATCTGAGGTCTGATGGGCATGGGAGATGACTGGGGGGTCTTTGGGCTGATCTGAGGTCTGATGGGCAATTCGCGCAGAGGTAGAGCTTGGCAGGACAGCAAGATTGGCATTCAAAATCAGACTTTACCGCACAAAATGGTACTATTGAGACTGGAGGCATGTTGGGTGAATGGTAGGGGAGGTAGTGGGGGTGGGTGCGGCGGCGGGTTTGGGGGGACCACATGGATCAGTTTTGCACCGGGGCCCCATGGATTGTGTGTACGCCACTGGCATTATCGTACTGCTTCTGAAAGCCCACATGGAAAGAAGAAACTAATCTCTAACAGTGCAAGGACCCCACAGAGCCTGGAATGTAGAATTCTCCTCCCCTTTATGGGACCAGGAAGCACAAGGCTGAGGACATAAAGAGGTACTGCTGCCTGACCAGTTGAAATGGGGTGAAAAGACCTCTGACTGGCAACTTCTCTCTCAGGAGACTTCGAAAAATAACATCTTTATTCAGATGGTGCTAAAATACAGGAAATCACTTACATATTTCAGGATGTTCTAGAATTTGTCCCGGTAGATTAGAATTGTTATCCGCTACCCCGGATAAGCAATGACCAGCAGTGCTAGATCTGTGTTACATCCGTTTACTCCCTCCCAATATGAAAATAATATTAGCTGAAGAATTTTGCAAACAGCTATTGCATGTCTGGCTTAAGACAAAGAAGTCAGGTAACATGAGAGAGAAAGGGTAATATTAGAAATTTACGGGCACCTTAGATCGCTCACTATTAAACTAGTGCAATGATGTTACAAAGCTTGTAGACATATCCCAGTGAATATCAGAACTATTATTAGGTGGGAGTAAGTGAATTTGTAATATCGCTGTGTACTGCTCTCTAACAGTCATCTGAGCAGTGCTACAGCAGTGACTAGTCACAGTTGGAATCAAAGTCACTCTTCCTTGATTGACATCAATGTAATCAGGAAACAGTGGACATGAATACAGACAAGATTATTTTTTTACTGGTTGGACATTTATTAAGACTGACGTTTATACACCAGTTTTAATCTTTGGTCCGCTGGTTTCTTAGGAACCACAATTATTAAGAGGTGCCAGAAGTGAAATTCACACATAAGCCACATTCTTATCAGTAAGATAAGAATTGAGCTATAATGAGTGTTTATGAGGGAAGATAAGGAGCCATCAGCTGAGCTGCCTGATGGAATACAGAGCATGGTACTAGCCAATCTCAAGGCTATACAGAGAAAGAAGCTCACAATTTTAATAAAGACCAATTGAAAAAATTGTTTTAGCTCAAAATGAGTATAATACAATAATAAAAAGTTGCCCCAAAAGCCCCATAGCCTTTAAGCAGCTTTGCTTCTGTAGGTAATGTCCTGACTGCTACAGTGGTGTAGTTACAGAATGTGGATGTAGAGTTAGTAGTCATACTGAACTCTTCTGAGTGAGGGAAACTACAGTGATGGGGCTCTCACACAAAAAAAATCACTAGGAGCTCCAAGCTAAGTCTTTGAACTTCTGCTTACTGAATTCTTAATTCATTTGTAATGGATCTCTAGGGTGAATATCAGCTTGACAACTTCAAGGTAGTTTTTGTAGCTACTGTAGGACTAGTTAATAAATTGTTATGATACTGTTGAAACCACATGTTTGCAAATATCACTGTTTTTTTTTTTTTTATATTGGGGGAGCTATGTGGTAAACATATGCTTTCAGGAACTTGATTCATATAATAAAACAGGGAATTTCTGACATGCCTGAGAGTTTATAAAATCAAAGGATCTGCTGTTGTGTAACACGGAATAGGAATTGCTCTAGTTTCAGCCATAAATCCTGATTTGTGGCAACTAAATTAGATTCCAGTTTATATAAACTTTTTTTTATATTGGGGGAGCTATGTGGTAAACATATGCTTTCAGGAACTTGATTCATATAATAAAACAGGGAATTTCTGACATGCCCGAGAGTTTATAAAATCAAAGGATCTGCTGTTGTGTAACACAGAATAGGAATTGCTCTAGTTTCAGCCATAAATCCTGATTTGTGGCAACTAAATTAGATTCCAGTTTATATAAACTTACAGTTTGGTCTGTCAGTGGTGGTAATACAATAGTCTTCTCCATAGTGTTCATTACAAGTTTCCAAAGCTCCTTCAAGACACGTTTCAAAACAGTCTTCTCACAAATTTTAGCAAAGAGAGTAAGGCTAAAGTGAAAAAACAGAGGTAGATAAATTACATACACATTAATGTATAGTATATAGGACTTGAAGACATTGGTTGGGTTATTAGTAATACAATTTATTAAGAAGTATGAGATATCACTATCCTAGCACCGAGGTGAGTGGGGCTGAGGTGATGTCTGTTTATTGTCAAATCAGAAAGAATATAGCAATAACAAATGACAAAACAGGTGCACACTGCGGTCTTACTAAGCCCTCAAACTGATGTTAAAATTGAGAGATTAGTCAACATGTCCTGCAGTGGAGGACATGTCTTAAGCCCGAGCACCACGCCATGGATGTCTATTGTAGTACTTGTGGTCTCCTGTGGGCATCCTACACCGTATGCATTTTTGCTGGGGATCGCCATTAGCAACGGGCCCCTGTATATATATGCACAAATTCATTTTTGGGTTGAGCACATCCTGCTTCATGCCACCTTTCAGTTGTTTTGCAAATCAGAAAGAAGCAACCATACCAGTGTTTCTTGTGTTTAACAAAGGGCAAACATTTATTTACATCAGGTAGATGCAGCCGAGCTAAACCTGATGGTTAACTAGTATTGAGAGAGCATGCTCGGCCGAACACCTGTTCGACTCAAGCATTGCAATGCTCGGCACTCGGCGGTGTTCAGCCGAACACCCTGTGTGCTCGACCCCGATGCTCGAGTCTCCTCCCCTACTAGATATCTCAGGTAGTCAACTGTCCGTCCAAGAAGCAAAGCATGAGGTGAAACACATTCTTTGTATCTGAATAACATTCTGAAGAAAAGGTACATCTCAGCCTTTTTACATAATATCTATTTTTATGAACCATGCTGGTATAACCTGGCTATCTCCTGTATACAATTGTATATTTACAGCTGGTATAAGTTAGACATCTTCTTGTATATAGTGATATGGACCATGTTGGGATAACCTGGGTATCTCCTGTATATAATTATATAGTTGCAGCTGGTATAATTTATATATATAAAAAAGCCAGTGGATTACCAGCAATTTCATCAGGTGCCATTCTAAGCTGAATGTACCTGCACTTGACAGATTGCAGCTTAAGACCTTGCAAATACAAGCTTGGGGGGCTATCTTGGAATCACTGGTTCTGTTGACTGTTTCCTCTTTTAGTTTAAAGAGGTTGTTCATTCTAAGAGTCAACACTGATTTTTTATTTATTTATTATTATTTTGGTGGGGGGCAGGTTATGAAGGACTGGGTTGGATGGTTTCTAGGCTACAACTTTTAAGTATTTTTCAAGCCATTTTAGCAATAGCAATATTTCAGATATAGTCCCTCAGACTGCAAGAAGGATAGAGCATATAAAGCTCATTTCTGATTCCTGTGTTTTCAACTCCTTATTTTTCAAGCCTCCATATTTTTTCCTGATCCACTACAATGGCATGCCTTTCTTGTACCTGTGACTGCTGAGGCCAGTAATTGACTGTAGTAATCATTTGAGTGGGAATGGCATGTCATCATTTCCAGTACTGCGTCTCTTGTACCTGCCAGACTGGATCTGCCCAATCTTCATAAGATGAGGGACTTTTTTAATAGTGATGAGCGGAAAGGGTAATATTCGAATTTGCGATATTTCGTGAATATTTGGTAGAATGTTCGTCATATATTCGTGAATTCACGAATGCGAGATTATTTTCTTGATTACGAAAAATCGGCAATGTAATATTAGCAATATAATGCGCGCGAAATACAGGCGTGGGTCACTATAGCTATATTTTTCAAGCTGCTAGATGTTTCCTGAGACTGGAGAAAATGGTTGGCACGGCAGAACATTACAATAGTTTTAAATGCAGATAGAGTGCTCCAATATATTTGCGATTGTGAAATCAGCACTAATGATGCAAATATTTTGGCACAATATGTGCAACTTCACATTTTAATTGGTCTGATTACATATTAGTGATCGGTGCGCTAAGTATTGTTGTGAACTTGTGACATCACAGCACTATGTATGTATGTATGTAGCCTACATAAATACATACAGCACTATGTATGTAGTATGTATGTATAGACAGCAGAATCGGCTACACTATATTACTATCTAACCTGCACTGACTATTATAGTTGCTCGACCACCTGGAAATTCGGGTTCGACAAGTTTGGCCGAACTTCAAAAAAAAGTTCGGTATCCGAACTTAAACCAAACTTGAAGTCAATGGGGACCCGAACTTTTGGGCACTAAAATGGCCCTAAAAAGGTAATGGAAATAGCTAGAGGGCAGTAAAATGTGCTTAAGAGCATGGCAAGTACTCTGCAAACAAACATGGATAGGGAAACAACTTTATTTTAAATTTTAAATTATTAACCTGCAACTCGGAGAAGGAGGTGGATGTGAGGTAGGAGGTTGAGGAGGCGGTGAATGTGGTGTTGTAGCCGGAAGCGGAGATGGAGGAGGTAGCCAGATAACAATGTTTTTTTTTTTTTTTTTTTTTTATTGGGGTAGCCCCCAAAATAATGGGACAAATAAAAAAAAAAGAAATTAAAGAATAAATGCACTTGAGTACAAGAATGTATGGTTGAGGTGGGTATAAATGTCTATTCTGCACAAGGTACAGACAAGTCTTGTGGGATCCAAGCCTGGTTCATTTTAAGGAACGTGAGCTTTTCCACATTGCCTGTAATGACGCCCCCTGCCGTGCTAAATACACATTCAGACAATACATTGGCTGCAGGGCAGGCCAGCACCTCCAAGGCATAAAGGGCAAGCTCAGAGCCAGAAGTTGAATGGGGCAGAACCATCAGTCAGTACGTGTAGACTGTTCCACCATGTTGTTCAAATGCTGCCTCCTGCTAAGATGTTCCATATCAGCTGGTGGTGCCGGTTGCTGTGGCATGGTGACAAAGCTTTTCCACATGTCGGCCATAATAACCTTACCTTGTGAGGTGCTGGCCATGACCCAGCTGCGTTGGCGACCTCTCCCTCCTCCTCCTCCACCTCTGCCTTCGCCTTGTGCTTCCACTTGTCCCCCGGTGTCAGTTGGGAATGCCCTCAGGAGCACGTCTACCAGCGCGCGCTTGTAGTTGCGCATCTTCCTATCATGCTCCAGTGAGGGAATTAAGGACGGCACATTGTCTTTGTAATGGGGATCCAGCAGGGTGGCAACCCAATAGTGAGCACAAGTTAAAATGTGGGCAACTCTGCAGTCGTTGCGCAGGCACTGCAGCATGTAGTCGCTCATGTGTGCCAGGCTTTCCAGAGGTAATGATAAGCTGTCCTCTGAAGGGGGTGTATCGTCTGTGTCCTCCGTATCCCCCCAGCCATGCTCCAGTGATGGCCATGAGCTGCGTTAAGTGCCACCCTGCTGTGAATCCAGTTCCTCCTCCTCTACCTCATCCTTCTCCTCCTCGTCCTCCAGAACTGTGGCCTGGTTGGCCACATGTGTACCTGGCCTCTGCTGGTGCAGGAACCCACTCTCTTAGCCACTTCTGAATGACTGGCCTGAAACCCTGTGAAATTCCCCCTCTTTCTCCTCCTCTTCCTCCTGTGCCACATCCTTTTCCATCATCGCTCTGTTTTTTCAAGGAGACATAGAAGTGGTATTGTAACGCTAAGAATGGCGTCATCAGCACTGGAAATGTTGATTGAGTACTCGAAACACCGCAACAAGGCACACAGGTCTCACATGGAGGCCCACTCATTGGTGGTGCTGTTCTGCAGAGCGACTGACACGTGCGTGCTGCAGCTGAGACTCCGCTATTGCTGGCTGCTACTCGCACAGTCTCTCCAGCATATGCAAGGTGGAGTTCCACCTGGTGGGCACGTCACATATGAGGCGGTGAGCAAGAAGGCCAAAGTTAAGGTGTTTACTCCACTGCAGTTCGTGCTTTGCATGTAGATGCCTGGTCATGCAGGTTGTGCATAGGTTTAGAACTTTTATGCCTCGCTTCAGGCTCTGATGGCAAAACCTGCAAACCACTCCTGTCTTGTCGTCAGGACATTGTCTGAATAGCTGCCACGCCAATGAATTCCTTGAAGCTGTCTTTGGTGTGCTAGGTCCCTGGCTGCCGTGGGCAGTAGCAGGCGTACTGTCTCAGGGACAGCAGCTCTGCTTTTGCACCCTGCTCCCTCTTTTGCTGTGCTGTTGCCTCTGTGCGACCACAGCCTCTTCCTCAGAACTGCACACGTCAGTAGTAGAGATGAGCGAACTTTAAAAAAAAGTCCGGCGTTCGGGTTGTGGTAAGTCGCGCATCCCGTTATGGATTCCCTATAGCGGCATATGGAATCCATAAGGGGCGGCTGCCACCAACCCGAACTGTTGAACAGCCGAAGGACCTGGGGTGACGTCACTGTCATGTGATCAGTGCAGGGGGCGTGACTCAGCACTGGATTTGATCCCGTGCTGAGCAACGCCCCCTGCACTGATCACATGGCGGTGACGTCACCCCAGCTCCTTCGGCTGTTCAACAGTTCGGGTTGGTGGCAGCCGCCCCTTATGGATTCCATATGCCGCTATAGTGGAATCCATAACGGGATGCGCGACTTACCACAACCCGAACGCCGAACACCGGACTTTTTTTTAAAGTTCGCTCATCTCTAGTCAGTAGCATGAACTTAAGTCCAGTCGGGGTTTTGTACCTCATCAGCTTCCACATCATCTTCCACCCATTCTTGACCCATGCCCTCCTCGTCAGTCTGCACACTGCAGAAAGCCGCAGCAGTTGGCACCTGTGTTTCTTCATCATCAGAGACATGCTGCGGTGGTATTCCCATGTCCTCATCCTGCAACATAAGTGGTTGGGCATCAGTTCATTCAATGTCTTCCACTTCTGGGGCAGGGCTATGTGGATCTCCCAGGGAAACCCTGCCAGCAGAGTCATCAAAAGCATAAGAGTCTGCTGATTGACTTGGAGCTCAGGCTGCTTGGCTGCTTTGCAAGGGGATAAGGTTAAAGACTGATGGGCATGGGCTGCAGGTGCCAACTCTGAGCTTTCTGCAGAGGACTGGGTGAGAGATACTGTGAAGGAACTGGTACCACTGTCAGCCACCCAATCTACTATTGCCTGTACTTTTTCTGGCCTCACCATCCGTAGAGCGGCATTCGGGCCTACCAAATAACGCTGCAGGTTCTGCCGCCTACTTGCACCTGAGGAAGGTGTTTCACTTGGACCTGTAGCTGGCGCAGAATGGCCACGTCCTCTCCCAGCAACAGGAGCTCCACCAACACCACCATGTCCACATCCCTTATTTAATGTTCTCCTCATTATTTGTGTTCACCCACAAACTAACAGATGTTTCATCTCAGGTGTCAATTTAACTGCCAATAATCAACAATTAAGGTCACTAACAGTAAGGCAGTGCCCGTGTCATAAACAGAATACATTTCTTTAGGTCACACAACAGCGTAACGGAGCAATTCAATACAATTACTTCACTATCAACATAAATTTGATTTTACAAACCAACAATGTAACAGCAGAGGTTAACCCTTTAATTTGACTGTCAGAAATGCAGCATACACCGCAAATGTGCTATCTACCAAAAAAACTGTGTTTTTGCAACCAACTATGTAAATGCGGAGTTCCACAGGTTACTTAAAATGACTGAAATACAGGGTAGGCCTCAGATCTGCTATGTAGCACAAGACCAGTGTTGATTGCAACAAACTACAGAAATGCAGTATGTCACCCCAAAAATTATAAAACAGGTTTTTCAGCGTTGTATGCAAGCGTGCTCTGTGACACAACAGTACGGGTTTATTAATGCAACTACAGAAATGCAGTTTTTCACTGCAAAATTTTAAAACAGTTTTTTCAGCGTTGTATGCAAACGTGCTCTGTGGCACAACAATACAGGTTTATTAACCCAACTACAGAAATGCAGTATGTCACCCCAAAAATTATAAAACAGGTTTTTCAGCATTGTATGCAAACGTACTCTGTGGCACAACAGTACGGGTTTATTAACCCAACTACAAAAATGCAGTATGTGACCCCAAAAATTATAAAACAGGTTTTTCAGCGTTGTATGCAAGCGTGCTCTGTGACACAACAGTACAGGTTTATTAACCCAACTACAGAAATGCAGTTTTTCACTGCAAAATTTAAAAACAGGTTTTTCAGCGTTGTATGCAAATGTGCTCTGTGGCACAACAGTACAGGTTTATTATCCCAACTACAGAAATTCAGTATGTCACCCCAAAAATTTTTAAATAGGTTTTTCAGCGGTGTATGCAAACATGCTCTGTGGTACGACAGTACGGATTTATTACAGCAACTACAGAAATGCACTATGTCACCGCAAAATTTTAAAATAGGTTTTTCAGCGGTGTATGCAAAAGTGCTCTGTGGTACGACAGTACAGGTTTATTAACCCAACTACAAAAATTCAGTATGTCATCCCAAAAATTATAAAACAGGTTTTTCAGCGGTGTATGCAAACGTGATCTGTGGTACGACAATACGGGTTTATTCCACCAACTACAGAAATACACTGTCACCGCAAAATTTTAAAATAGGTTTTTCAGTGGTGTATGCAAACGTGCTCTGTGGTATGACAGTATGCACAGTGTCACCCCCAAATTATAAAATAGGTAATGTAAGGGGACTTGACGTGCCAGAAAAAAGGAATTTTTCCTCAACTGAGCTACCAAAAAATAATTAGACTGATGTCCCTGGCAGGCTGGCACACATGCATGTCACATTAAGTTCCAAGAACACTGCAGTTGCTAAAATGGCCCCCGACCCCCACCTCAGTAACAGATGGATTAAAAATGATTTTGCATTATCACTGGGCTCAGGGCTGGGTACAAATATGTAGCATAGCACCCTAAATAATTGCTGTAGTTTGAAGTGTTAACACCACCAAGTTCAACAGATTTCTTCCCTAATCTCTCCCTGAGAGCACCAGCAGCAGCCTGTCCTTACACTAAGAGCAGCAGAGTGACGTGCAGCGCTATGTGACTCCAGCTTAAAGAGGACCTTTCATTACCCTAACAAATCTAAACTAAGTATACAGACATGGAGAGCGGCGCCCAGGGATCTCCCTGCACTTACTATTATCCCTGGGCGCCGCTCAGTTCTCCCGGTAAGTGCTCCGGTAACTTCAGCTCTTCGGCTCAACAGGGAGGAGCCTGCCCTTGTTCTTCTGGGCGTATCCTTCTCCCAGGCTGTAGCGCTGGCCAACCGCAGCGCTCAGCTCATAGCCTTGGAGAAGAAAACCTCCCAGGCTATGAGCTGAGCGCTGCGGTTGGTCAGCGCTACAGCCTGGAAGAAGGAGACGCCCAGGAGAGGAAGGGCAGGCTCCTCCCACTTGAGCCGAAGAACTGAAGTTACCGGAGCCTATAACGGGAGAACGTAAGTATACAGACATGGAGAGCGGCGCCCAGGGATCTCCCTGCACTTACTATTATTCCTGGGCGCCGCTCTCCATGTCTGTATACTTAGTTCAGATTTTTTAGGGTAATGAAAGGTCCTCTTTAAATAGAGGCTGGGTGACATGCTGCACTTAGCCAATCACAGCCATGCCAATAGTAGGCATGGCTGTGATGGCTTCTTAGGGCAAAGTAGTGAAATGTATATAACACAAGAGACTGAATCTGGATCACACATCCTCTACTATGCTTTTGATATAACGACTGTCCTTCAGCATAGTACTGAGGATGTGCGATCCAGATTCACTCTTATATGCTAGACGTTTGAATTGTATTGTTTCTTTTTTCCCCCCTCTGGTATCAGCACTCCTCCCCATTTGGACTAGGTGTTTTTAATTAGCCTGAGTCTGCAAAGGGTCTATAAATTCCTACTATCTCTCAGATGGATTTCCTGAGGGTTGTGACTGGGTGAACTCTTTGCACTCGTTCACATGGTGCAGTACTACGCGTCTTCCTTTGCTGCCTCGGTGCTGTGCTGGTGGGGTGGTGGGGCCCAGAGCAAAGGTGGCTTTGCTGCACAGTGGGGGTGCTGTGTGGCTACTGGGTCCCGCTGTCTACTGCTGGTGTGGTGCTGGGGCACCAGTGGTCGCCGCTCACTGCTGCGCCATTATATTAGAGTAGGTCCCCACTTGTAGAGGCAATCTTGTCGCGGTAAGTGGGCCTATGCTCTTTGATCAAATGGTATACTAATGCCTCATTTATGCACAGCATAGAATGTATTACAAATTGGGTTGAGAAGCCGTGTAATTATGCTGAAGGACAGTCAATATATCAAAAGCATAGTACTGAGGAGGTGTGATCCAGATTCACTATTATATGCTAGGCAAAGTAGTGAAATGCTTGTTAATTGGCTGCCCTGCAGCCTTTTAAAAAGCGGGAAGTAATTGCCGAACAACGAACCCGAACCTGAACTTTTACGGAAATGTTCGGATTCGGGTCCGGGTGCGAAAAACCGTAATGTTCGGTACGAACCCGAACTTTACAGTTCTGGTTCGCTCAACCCTACTGAATATCTCCCAACAACTATCTACATTATATATATAAGCTAACTAACTAACTACATATCTAATTCATTAAACAGGAAAGCAGAGAGCACAGCAATAACACTGATGTCTCTCTCAGATCTGCAAAATACTGCATACAGTGGCTGCTGGAGAGGTTCTTATATACTAAAGGGGTAGTCAACTTTCCTATTGTTTGCTAGGGATGTTGCTTAGCTCAAACAAAGACATTGCAGCCTTCTTATTGGCCCACAACCAAGAAGGGAGGTTACTGATTTAAAAAAATCTAGAATATTCGAAATTACGAATATATATTACTATATTCTAAATATTCCCGAATTCTTGAAGTGCCGATGTACCCGATTAATATTAGTGATTCGAATATTCGCACCCAACACACATTTTTAACATATCTTCCTCTCTGCTTAATATTTGGTTTGCCAACTCCTTTACAGGGGTTTTCCAAGACATTATAACTGATGACCTATCCTCTGGCCATCAGTATCTGATCGTTCAAAGGATGGGTCATTAGTATTAAAGTCTTGGAAAACCCTTTTAAGGGTAAGTTAGAAGCCTCCATCCCAGAATCTGTCAACGCATAAATATAAAATAGTACTTTGGCTGGAAGAATGACTGAGACTATAATTGAAACCAAACAGACCCTTTTACAGTCAATGGGGTCTGTTGGTGCTGTTACTGTCAGCAAGTTGTCACAGTCCCATTGAAAGTCCCTGCCTATCATGTTAGCACTAATAAATAGAGATGGTTGGTTCATCGAATTTTCTCCAAAAATTTAATCCAAATTTATTTGTGATGAGAGCCTGTATAGTGATGTAGAACACTGTGCCTTGCAGAAACATGCATAGGGAGTCTGCTGTGTAGTGAAACAGTTCTGTGAGTCAGAATGACACGCAGATGACAGGCATCACTCTTAGAATCACTCCACACTTCAAATATTTGGTCAGTTACTGGGCCAAAAGTGACCAAATAGTTCAAGTGTGAGTTTTACAGGTCAATGTTAGTGTCAGGTACTGTATAAACCACGCAGCAGCCCAAGATCCTACTATAGGGTGAAAGAGCACACTCCTTTTACACCGTTAGCTCATTCCAGATAGATTTCTACAGAACCTGTTCTGTTAAACGCTGATACAAGTTGAGCCCCACTGATAGAGTGGAGATTGTGTCAGCAGTAAGTTATTGTTGACGTCACTAATTATTTTGCCCTTCTTCTGATCTGTCAGCATAACAAACCCCCCAAAAACGGCTCCTGTCTGTTGATCATCCCCCTTCACTTAGTCAGCATTTGGCCAGTAATCAATCAGTATTGCTAAGGCCAAATATAAAAACAAAGAGTGGATCCAAAACAGAGATGACACATGAATGGAATATGTGTATGTCTTCAGTGTTTTGTACTCACTCGTGCTTTTGACTACCAAATAATGAGCCAATACTGAGGCAAAATAGGGACAATGTGATACAGGCCTTGCGGCTGCTCCAAGGTCAGGATCCGTTGTGTGTCTAATTTTTCCATCCTTCTGACAGATCAGATGAAGGGTAAATAAAATGGTGATGTCAGCAGGGCCAAAAAGGAAAAATGGTGACCCAGTCATAGAGTGGGGAGGGTGGGAACAGCATGAGAAGTCCACAGAGTGGCCCAGTGACAGAGTGTTCAGGTGGCAGAAGCATCATAAAACCACAGAGTGGCTCAATGAGTGTTGAGGTGGCAGCAGCATAAGGAGACCACAGAGTGTTGAGGTGGAAGGAGCATGAGTAAATCACAGAGTGGCTTAGTGACAGAGTGTTGAGGTGGCAGCAGCATGGGGAGACCACAGAATGTTGAGGTGACAGCAGCATGAAGAGACCCCAGAGTGGCCCAGTGATGGAGAACTGGGTTGGCAGTGGCATGAGCAGACCACAGAGAGGTGAGTTAGGAGCCGCATGAGGAGACCACAGAGTGGCCCAGTGATGGAAAAGTGGGTTGGCAGTGGCATGAGGAGACCACAGAGTGGTCAGTGACAGAGTGGTGAGGTGGCAGCAGCATTAAGAGACCACAGAGTGGTGAGGCGGCAGCAAAATGAGGAGACCACAGAGTGGTGAGTTGGCAGCAGCGTGAGGAGACCACAGAATGACCCAGTGACAGAGTGGTGAGGTGGCAGCAGCATGAGGAGACCACAGAGTGTTGAGGTTGCAGCAGCATGAGGAGACCACAGAGTGGCCCAGTGAACGAGTGGGGAGGGGGTGGTCAAAAGCCTAGCCAGTACCAGCACAATATTGTGGGTAGCAATAGGAGAACCTGGCAGCAGGTGTGTGGTAGCGTAAGGCATGAATATTCGAATTGCGATTTTAATCGCGAAAATCGCAACTTCGAGAATTCTGAAATATTTAGAATATAGTGATATATATTTGTATTTTTGAATATTCTACATTTATTTTTCATCAGTAACCTCCCTTTTTGCTTGTGGCCCAATGAGAAGGCTGCAATGTCTTTATCTGAGCTTAGCAACATCCCTGGCAAACAATAGGAAAGTTGCCTACCACTTACTATATAACAACTTCTTCACAGCCATTTTCTACAGTTTATTATAGTTCTGAGAGAGAAAACAGTGTTATTGCTGTGCTCTCTCGTTTCCATTTGTCAGATTACATTAGATAGTTAGTTTATATATATAATACAGATAGTTAGTGGGAGATAGTAAGTGAAGGTTAGATAGTGATATAGTGTAGTTAGTAGGGATGAGCGAACCCGAACTGTATAGTTCGGGTTCGTACCGAATTTTGGGGGGGTTCGGGGCCCGGACCTGAACATTTTCAAAAAAGTTTGGGTTTGGGTCCGTTGTTCGGCGATTTATTCCCGCTTTCTGAAGGGCTGCACAGCAGCCAATCAGCTAGTGTTTTACTTCTTGCCCTAAGAAGCTATCACAGCCATGCCTACTAATGGCAGGGCTGTGATTGGCCAAGTGCAGCATGTGATCCAGCCTCTATTTAAGCTGGAGTCACGTAGCGGCGCACGTCACACTGCTCTGATTAGTGTAGGGAGAGGACGCAGCTTCTGTGAGGGCGAGATTAGGCAGGGAAAAGTCAGCAACAGCACCTAATGAACTGATCGATCTACAGCTGTGAATGATTGAACTTCTGCTAGTTACTTGCTCACTGGTTTTTAGGCTGCACAGAGCGTTTTTCTGTCACTTTTTTCTGGGGTGATCGGCGGCCATTTTGTGTCTTGTGGTGCACCAGCACAAGCGGCCACCAAGTCTATCAATCCATCAATACTAGCTTTTTTTTTGCTATATCCTACATCAGGGGCTTGGCTGTGCTTATTGTCACCCCTAGAAACTCAGTATAGAAATTTCTATAGTTTATTGAGAGGTGAAATTCACTTCAAAAAATAAATTCAATTGTCAAAATAGCAATCCCCTAAATCTATTGTTCGAGCTGTGGCTAGCCAAGTGTAATACTGTCTGCTGTCTGGCAAATGATAGATTTTTTTCTGTGGTGAAATTCAATTGCCAAAATAGCAATCACCTAAATCTGGTGTCCCAGCAGAGGTTGGCCAAGGTTAATAGTGTCCGGCAAAGGATATATTTTGTTCTGGGGTGAAATTTAATTGACAAGATAGCAATACCGTAAATCGGTTGTTCCAGCTGTGACTGGACAAATTTCAAAGTGTCCGTCATAGGATATTTTATTTTCTGCGGTGAAATTCAGTTGCAAAAATAGAAATACCATAAATCTGGTGTTCCAGCTGTGACTGGACAAGTTTCATAGTGTCCGGCAAAGGATATATATTGTTCTGGGGTGAAATTCAATTGCCAAAATTTAAATACAGTAAATCTGGTGTTCAAGCTGTGACTGGACAAGTTTCATATTGTCCGTCATAGGATATATTATTTTCTGCGGTGAAATTCAGTTGCAAAAATAGAAATACAATAAATCTGGTGTTCCAGCTGTGACTTGACAAGTTTAATAGTGTTCGGCAAAGGATATAATTTTTTGGGTTGAAATTAAATTGCAAAAATAGCAATACCCTAAATGAGTGGTTTCTTCTGAGGCAGGACAAGTTATATAGTGTCCGTCAAAGGATAGCTTTTGTTCTGGGGTGAAATTCAATTGCCAAAATAGCAATACCGTAAATCTGGTGTTCCAGCTGTGACTGGACAAGTTTCATAGTGTCCATCATAGGATATATTATTTTCTGTGGTGAAATTCAGTTGCAAAAATAGAAATACCGTAAATCAGGTGTTCCAGCTGTGACTGGACAAGTTTAATCGTGTCCGGCAAAGGATATATTATCTTCTGGGGTGAGATTAAATTGCCAAAATATCAATACCCTAAATCAGTGGTTTCTGCTGTGGCAGGACAAGTTTTATGGTGTCCGGCAAAGGATATATTTTGTTCTGGGGTGAAATTTAATAGCCAAAATAGCAATACCATAATTCTGGTGTTCCAGCTGTGACTGGACAAGTTTAATAGTGTCCGGCAAAGGATTTATTATTTTCTGGGGTGAAATTCAGTTGCCAAAATAGCAATACCATAATTCTGGTGTTCCAGCTGTGACTGGACAAGTTTAACAGTGGCCGGCAAAGGATATGTGTTGTTCTGGGGTGAAATTTAATTGCCAAAATAGCAATGCCGTAAATCTGGAGTTCCATCTGTGACTGGACATGTTTCATAGTGTCCATCATAAGATATATTATTTTCTGTGGGGAAATTCAGTTGCAAAAATAGAAGTACCATAAATCTGGTGTTATAGCTGTGACTGGACAAGTTTAATAGTGTCTGGCAAAGGACATATTATTTTCTGGGTTGAAATTAAATTGCCAAAATAGCAATACCGTAAATCTGGTGTTCCATTTGTGACTGGACACATTTCATAGTGTCCGTCATAGGATATATTATTTTCTGCGGTGAAATTCAGTTGCAAAAATATAAATACCGTAAATCTGGTGTTCCAGTTGTGACTGGACAATCTTAATAGTGTCCAGCAAAGGATATATTTTGTTCTGGGGTGAAATTCAATAGCCAAAATAGCAATACCATAAATCTGGTGTTCCAGCTGTGACTGGACAAGTTTCATAGTGTCTGTCATAGGATATATTATTTTCTGCGCTGAAATTCAGCTGCAAATATAGAAATACTGTGAATCTGGTTTCCCAGCAGTGGCTGGCCAAGTTTCATAGTGTCTGTCAAAGGATTTATTATTTTCTGGGGTGAAATTCAGTTGCCAAAATAGCAATACCATAAATCTGGTGTTCCAGCTGTGACTGGACAAGTTTAATAGTGGCCAGCAAAGGATATATTTTGTTCTGGGGTGAAATTCAATTGCCAAGATAGCAATACCGTAAATCTGGTGTTCCAGTTGTGACTGGACACGTTTCATAGTGTCCGTCATAGGATATATTATTTTCTGCGCTGAAATTCAGTTGCAAAAATAGAAATACAGTAAATCTGGTGTTCCAGCTGTGACTGGACAATCTTAATAGTGTCCGGCAAAGGATATATTTTGTTCTGGGGTGAAATTCAATTGCCAAAATAGCAATACCGTAAATCACTCTCTCAGTCCAGGCCCAGCAGCTGTTCCATTCGCTTTCTACACTGTCTTTACTGCCACTGTATATAATTTCATTATATAATACTGTTAGTCCTCCTTCTCCTCCTGGATGGGCCCTTTCTAGGCCACGGCCCCAAAACAGTTGCTTCCTCTGCTTCCCCTGTAGCTATTCCCCTAGGCAGACCCAGCAGTCAGTATGTGTACTGTTACACCATGTTGCTGAAATGCTGCCTCCTGCTTAGATGTTCCAGATCTGCCGGTGGTGCAGGTTGTTGTGTCGTGATGACAAAGCTTTTCCACATTTTGTCCTTGCTAACTCTGCCTTCTGAGGTGTTGCTGGTGACCCAACTGCATTGGCAAATTCTTCCTACTCTGCCATCACCTTGTGCTTCCACTGAGTCCCCAGTGTCAGGTGTGAATGCCATCAGCAGCATGTCTACTAGCGGGCTCATCTTCCTATTACACTCCAGTGAGGGAATTAAGGATGGCACGCTGTCCTTGTAACGGGAATGCAGCAGAGTGGCCACCTAGTAATCAGCAAAAGTTATAATGTGGCAGTAACTGGGCAGTTGCTGCGCAGGCACTGCAGCATGTAGTCGCTCATGTCTGCCAGGCTGCCCAGAGGCAAGGACAAGCTATCCTGTTTGAGGGAGGTATATCGTCTGTGTCCTCTGTATCCCCCAGCGTTCCTCCTACTCCTCTTCCTCATCCTCCAGAACAGTGCCCTGGCTGGACAATTATGTTCCAGGCTAAGGCCTATTTTGGTGCAGATACCCACCCTCCGAGCCACTTGTATTTTGTTGGCCTTAAGTTAATGATAAGGCGTGTATATAGTTTTGTTTCTTTATATGGTTAGTTTAGCTGCCTTATAGTTATTTTAATATGTTTTTAAGTAAATTTGTAAATAGTCTGTTAATGGTTTGAGTGAAAGGGGTTGGGGGGGGGGGTGTTGGGGGTGTTGAGTGTGTAGGGTGTGAGGCTGTTTGGGTTTATTTTCCATCCGCTTTCTACACTGTCTAAACTGCCTCTAATGTATCTAATTTTATTGTATAATACTGTTGAGGGGGTCCTGACAAAGTCTTTTAGTCCTCCTCCTCCTCCTTTATCGGCCCCTTCTAGGTCAGGGACCCAAAACAGTGTGCTTCCCACACTTGCTGCCTCCTGCTAAGACGTTCCAGATCTGCTGGTGGTGCAGGTTGTTGTGGTGTGATGACAAAGCTTTCCCACATTTCGCCAATGCTAACCCAGCCTTCTGAGGTGCTGATGGTGACCCAGCTGCCCGTGAGCTGGCTTGGGTGCCACCCTACTGAGAACACGGTTCCGCCTCATGCTCCTCATCCTACTTATCCTTCTCATCGTCCAGAACTGTGCCCTGGCTGGACAATTGTGTTACAGGCCAGGGACCGTGTTGGTGCAGGAACCCACCCTTCGAGCCACTTGGATGTCACTGGCCTTAAGATAAGGCATGTATATAGTTTTGTTTGTTTATATAGTAAGTTTAGCTGCATTATAGTTATTTTAATATGTTTTTAATAAAATTTGTAAATAGTTTGTTAATAGTTTGAGTGAAATGGGAGTGGGGGTGTTGTGTGTGTTCGATTAACTGAATTGATTTTCACTGTCTGGTGTTTAATAATTTCTGCACCTCAAATTCAGCACATGTGGCAGGCAGGGGATGTGTGTCAAACGAGCTAGGCCCAGACCTGTTAGTATATTTCGCCCATTAGCGCACAACACCAGGCCGGGCTGGAGGCTCAGTGGCACCAACCAATGGTCGGTCTGTTGTTCCATGACTGTCCGCAGCTCCTGCGTGGTGCGGGGTTTGTCCCACAAACACACAAGTTTTAAAACAACCTGCTGTCGTTTCCCCCTGGCTGTGCTGCTGTGGGTGGTGAAGGTGTTACGCTGAGTGGATGAGGAGGAGGTAGAGGAGGAGAAAGCCAAGTAGGAGGAGGAGGTAGCAGGATACAAAGAGAAATGCCCAGCAATCCTCGGGGGTGGAAGGACATTCTCAAAAATGCTATCCGCTTTTGGGCTAGCCGCTACATTTACCCACTGTGTTGTTGGTTATGTGGACGTTGCCACAGATAGCGTTGCGCAGTGCACACTTGATTTTGTCCGCCACTTGGTTGTGCAGGGATGGGATGGCTCGCCTGCAAAAGTAGCGGCGGCTGGGATACACATACTGTGGGATAGCCACCGCCATAAGGTTTTTAAAACTGTCCACCAGACAGAATGACAGCATTTTAAAGGACCAGGAAGTTTGAAATAAGGCATTCAGAGCCATGGGTAGGGGGGTACTTCCTCTTTCTATTTCTTTTTCTCTCCAGTGTTTGGGAGATGGACAGCTGATAGCTGAACACTTCCATGGGATTTGGTGGAGATGCTTGGTGACAAAGACAGATGTGGTGGCGTTGCTGCCACATCCTCTGTTTGCTGGGTGACAGGTGCCACTGTCACTCACTTGGGCTCAAGTTTAGAATGTTTATTCATTATTTTTCTGTATTTTATTTTAAGTCATTTCCCTATTCACATATATTTGCAGGGCATTTCCCTACATTTTGCTGCCTTTTGCAGCCCTCTAGCCCTTTCCTGGGCTATTTTACAGCCTTTTTAGTACCCAAAAAGTTTGGGTCCCTATTGACTTCAATGGGGTTCGGGGTGAAGTTCGGGTCGAGTTCGGATCCCGAACCCGAACATTTTCGGGAAGTTCGGCCGAGCTTCTCGAACCCAAACATCCGGGTAAAGGTAAGGAAAAAAGCGGTGATTGGCGCTGACGATGCGCTGACGACGCGTTGTCCGCCCCTGCTACCTGAAGTTCTCCTAACGTCTGGCCTATGACGAAATAAACAGTATTTTCAGAAGCCGGGTGAGTGCCGCACCGCTTTTTTCCTTACCTTTACTTGAGTACACATTGTCCTCTTGGAAGCTGAGCACCACGTACGGCCATATACACCGGACCGGAGGTGGCCACAATAGGCGTACGGGGTGAAACACTTGTTAGTGCCACCCTTCCTTTATTCTGCCTTCTTCCTGTTATATCCAAACATCCAGGTGTTCGCTCAACTGTAGTAGTTAGGTTCTGCTGTCCATATATACATGCTACATACATAGTGCTGTATGTATGTACAGTGGATACAAAAAGTCTACACACCCCTTTTAGAATGTCAGGGTTCTGTGCTGTAGAAAAATGAGACAAAGATAAATCATTTCAGAACTTCTTCCACCTTTAATGTGACCTATAAACTGTACCACTCAATTGAAAAACAAACTGAAATCTTTTAGGTGGAGGGAAGAAAACAAAAAAAACTAAAATAATGTGGTTGCATGACTAAGGATGTAGCTGTGTTCAGAATTAAGCAATCACATTTAAAATCATGTTAAATAGGAGTCAGCATACACCTGCCATCATTTAAAGTGCCTCTGAGTAACCCCAAATAAAGTTCAGCTGCTCTAATTGGTCTTTCCTGAAATTTTCTTAGTCGCATCCCACAGCAAAAGCCATGCTCCACAGAAAGCTTCCAAAGCATCAGAGGGTATCAGTCAAGAGAAGGGTACAAAAGAATTTTCAAGGCATTAGATATACCATGGAACACAGTGAAAAGGGTCATCATCAAGTGCAGAATATATGGCACAACAGTGACATTACCAAGAACTGGACGTCCCTCCAAAATTGATGAAAAGACGAGAACAAAACTGGTCTGGGAGGCTACCAAGAGGCCTACAGCAACATTAAAGGAGCTGCAGGAATATCATGCAAGTACTGGCTGTGTGGTACATGTGACAATAATCTCCCATATTCTTTATATGTCTGGGCTATGGGGTAGAGTGCAAGAGGAAAGCCTTTTCTTACGAAGAAAAACATCCAAGCCAGGCTACAATTTGCAAAAACACATCTGAAGTCTCCCAAAAGTAGAGTTGAGCGAACACCTGGATGCTCGGGTTTGAGAAGTTCGGCTGAACTTCCCGAAAATGTTCGGGTTCGGTATGCGAACTCGACCCGAACTTCACCCCGAACCCGAACCCCATTGAAGTCAATAGGGACCTGAACTTTTGGGCACTAAAAAGGCTGTAAAATAGCCCAGGAAAGGGCTAGAGGGCTGCAAAAGGCAGCAAAATGTAGGTGAATTCACTGCAAACAAATGTGGATAGGGAAATGACTTAAAATAAAATAAATAAAAATTAACCAATATCAATCGGCAACTTGGAGGAGGTGGAATAGGAGGTTTGGGTTGCATCAGGTGGGAATGCTATGGGAGTTGAAGTTCTCATCACAACCAAAAAGGATTCATGTCTGCCTGCAGTGCCACAGGCCTCATTCACAGACTCAGGGCCATGGCACCCGCAAAGAGGAGAGCAGTCCCGTAACAGCAACACAGGCCTCAGGTCAACCTGCAATGGAACAGGCCATTATCATTTATGTAGGCCCCTGACACCCAGAGGAGAGGTCATTTGACAGTAAAAAGAGTTTAATATCTCTCACCCAGACAGCAAGCAATTAAACAAAATATAGGCAACTGACACCCACCCAATGGGGCGGTCATTAGACAGAAAAAGAGTTTAATATCTCCCACCAAGACAACAAATGATTAAACGACATATAGGCCCCTGACACCCACACAATGGGGCAGTCATTTGACAGTAAAAAGAGTTAAATGTCTCCCACCAAGATAGCAAGCAAGTAAACGAAATATAGGCCCCTGACACCCAGACAATGGGGCGGTCATTAGACAGTAAAAAGAGTTAAATGTCTGCCACCAAGACAGCAAGCAAGTACGTGAAATTTAGGCCCCTGACACCCAGACAATGGGGCGGTCATTAGACAGTAAAAATAGTTTAATATCTCCCAATAAGACAACAAATGATTAAACAACATATAGGCCCCTGACACCCAGACAATGGGGCGGTCATTAGACAGTAAAAAGAGTTATATGTTTGCCACCAAGACAGCAAGCAAGTACGTGAAATTTAGGCCCCTGACACCCAGAAAGAGGAGAGAGGTCCCAAAGCAGCAAAAGAGGCATCATGTCACCCACCAACGGAGAAGGCCACTTTTAGTTTTTTAGGCCCCAGCCCCCAGACAGAGGAGATAGGTCCCAAAGCAGAGAATCAGGCTTCATGTCACCCACCAATGGAGAAGGCCACTTTCAGATATTTAGGCCCCTGGCACCCAGACGGAGGAGAGGTTCATTCAACTTTGGGTTGCCCCGCAAAATAATAGTAAAATTAAAAAAAGTTGATTCAATAAAGAAGTGCCCTGGAGTACAAGAATATATGGTTAAGGGGAGGTAGTTATAAATGTCTGTTCTGCACAAGGGATGTACAGGTCCTGTGGAATCTATGCCTGGTTCATTTTTATGAACGTCAGTTTTTCCACGTTGGCTGTGGACAGGCAGCTGCGTTTGTCAGTAATGACGCCCACTGCCGTGCTGATTACACGTTCAGACAAAACACTGGCCGCCGGGCAGGCCAGCACCTCCAAGGCATAAAAGGCTAGCTCTGGCCACGTGAACAATTTGGAGACCCAGAAGTTAAATGCGGTCGAACCATCAGTCAGTATGTGGAGGGGTGTGCACACATACTGTTCCACCATGTTAGTGAAATGCTGCCTCCCGCTAACACGTTCCGTATCAGGTGGTGGTGCAGTTAGATGTGGCGTGGTGACAAAACTTTTCCACATCTCTGCCATGCTAACCCTGCCCTCAGAGAAGCTGGCCGTGACACAGCTGCATTGGCGACCTCTCGCTCCTCCTCTGCCTTCGCCTTGGGCTTCCACTTGTTCCCCTGTGACATTTGGGAATGCTCTCAATAGCGCGTCTACCAACGTGTGCTTGTACTCGCGCACCTTCCTATCACGCTACAGTGCAGGAAGTAAGGTTGGCACATTGTCTTTGTACCGGGGATCCAGCAGCGTGGCAACCCAATAGTCCGCACACGTTAAAATGTGGGCAACTCTGCTGTCGTTGCGCAGGCACTGCAGCATGTAGTCGCTCATGTGTGCCAGGCTGCCCAGAGGTAAGGACAAGATGTCCTCTGTGGGAGGCGTATCATCATCGTCCTCCTTCTCCCCCCAGCCACGCACCAGTGATGGGCCCGAGCTGCGTTGGGTGCCACCCCGCTGTGAACATGCTTCTGTCAGGATTTTTACAGATAAAACGAGTCAATTATATAAGGGCTATATAGGTATATGAACAGGAACATTAAGAGAAGCCATTTTTGGGCTGATCCTGTCTTATTCAGAAGGGCAGGGGAGTTCAGTATCCTTGGACTTAAAATCTGTAACTGAAAAGTTAGAAGTCTGTGCAAAATATTTACACAGTCTGGTCTTGGAAGAAGAAGATTTAGACAAATTCAAAAAAATATATTTACTCATATAGACAAATTCAGTGAATGTGTAGAAATAGTATTTCTGTTTAATTTTACTTTGTATGGTTGAACCAGTGCTGGATAATAGCTATTCATGGATTTCTTTACATAGGTGGTCAAGTGTAAACATTGGGTCTTCTCCGAAACAATGGTTCTAGTGTTACAATGTGTATTCTGGATTACTGAGGTCTGGTCAAGAGACTAAGAAAATAGTGAGTGTTTGACCAGTTAATAGATCCATTGTTTGGGAGATTTCTCAATATTTGTTTGGCTGGACTGTGAGTAAAATAATACCCCTATTTAATTAGCAAAGGGATGCATGGGAAAGAACCAATTTTGGGCCAAAACATGGAGTATTAGTGCCACCTAATGTAATAACAAGGTTAAGGTCTTGATTACGTAATCAGAGGGGGAGGTCTTGGAATAGAAAACAAACCCCTCTGATGATGTCACTAGTCAATGATCAGACCAAACCAAGCCCCTTTTAAAGTTAGATAAAAAGGTGTGGAGAGAGGAGGAAAAAACAAAGAGCATAGGAGGACATAGGAGACCAGATGAGATCCAATACCCTACAGGACATCTTTGATCAGCCATTTTAGCCAATTTATCCAGCATTGGAGACGGCCATCTTGAAACCAAGGGCACTGATAGTCGAAATTTGGTATAGTATAATTTTTCCTATAATTTATAGGCTGATTAAATTATTTTACCTCTATATAGACTTAACCATATTTTATATATAGTAGATTATTTGGTATAAATTTGGGGAATGTACCTGCAGCATCATTCTTAAAATGTATACAAAATTCTGGAGATCCAGAGATATTATTAATAATATAATATCATCCACTAGGAACTAAAATTGGTTCTAGCCTTATATGGTTAATCATTTAGAGATATATCGGTAATTGACCAGATTTGGATTTAAAACACCTATATCGACTGAGAGAAATCAGATTTTAATTGAGTGTATTTTATGATATTTACGTTGTATCAGACATTGCTATAGATTAATTGATTACCAATTGTACCGTAGTTTATATTGATTAGTTATTTTTTTGTTAGTAATAAATTATATATGTATTTTGGTTTACAACTGAGTTTTCATCTTCAATTCAGCGCAGATCACGAGCTCATAGTAGCTATATGGTTTATGATAATAAATTAGGATCTCTTTCTTTATAGATTCTAATTTATTCATAAATCATAAAAACTGTTAATCGGAAACAGTATAAATATCCCGACACTTCATCCTCTTCCTCCTCCACCTTCATCCTCCAGTAGTGGGCCCTGGCTGGCCACATTTGTACCTGGCCCCTGCTTTTGCAAAAATCCTCCCTCTGAGCCACTTCTAAGAGACTGGCTTGAAAGTGCTAAAAATGACTCCTCTTCCTCCTTCTCCTCCTCCTGGGCCACCTCCTCTTCCATCATCGCCCTAAGTGTTTTCTCAAGGACACATAGCAGTGGTATTATAACGCTGATAATGGCGTCATCGCCACTGGCCATGTTGGTGGAGTGCTCGAAACAGCGCAACAGGGCACACAGTCATTGGTGGTGAAGTAGGGCTGTTCCACAGTGCGACTGACCCGTGAGTGCTGCAGCTGAAACTCCACTATGGTCTGCTGCTGCTCGCACAGTCTCTCCAGCGTGTGCAAGATGGAGTTCCACCTGGTGGGCATGTCGCATATGAGGCGGTGAGCGGGAAGGCCGAAGTTACGCTGTAGCGCAGACAGGCGAGCAGTGCTAGGATGTGAACGCCGGAAGCGCGCACAGACGGCCTGCACTTTATGAAGCAGCTCTGACATATCAGGGTAGTTGTGAATGAACTTCTGCACCACCAAATTCAGCACATGCGTCAGGCAAGGGATGTTCGTCAAACCGGCTAGTCCCAGAGCTGTGACGAGATTTCGCCCATTATCGCACACCACCAGGCCGGGCCTGAGGCCCACTGGCAGCAACCATTTGTCGGTCTGTTGTTCAATACCTTGCCACAACTCCTGCGCGGTGTGGGGCCTGTCCCCCAAACCTATGAGTTTCAGAACAGCCTGCTGACGTTTACCCCGGCTGTGCTGAAGTTGGTGGTGAAGGTGTGTGGCTGACTGGATGAGAAGGTGGAAGAAGAGGAGGAGGAAACAGAGTAGGAGAAGGAGGCTACAGGAGGCAAAGAATGATGCCCTGTGATCCTTGGCGGTGGAAGGAAGTGCGCCAAAGACCTCTCCGCCTGGGGCCCAGCCACCACTACATTTACCCAGTGTGCAGTTAGGGAGATATAGTGTCCCTGGCAGTGCTTACTGGTCCACGTATCTGTGGTTAGGTGGACCTTGCCACAGATGGCGTTGCGCAGTGCACACTTGATTTTATCGGATACTTGGTTGTGCAGGGAAGGCACGGCTCTCTTGGAGAAGTATTGGCGGCTGGGAACAACATACTGTGGGACAGCGATCGACATCAGCTGTTTGAAGCTGTCTGTGTCCACCAGCCTGAATGAAAGCATTTCAAAGGCCAGTAGTTTAGAATTTCTGGCATTCAGGCCCAGGGTTCGAGGGTGGGTTTGTGGGAATTTACGCTTTCTCTCCAATGTTTGTGAGATGGAGAGCTGAACGCTGTTGCGTGACATGGTGGAGATGCTTGGTGACGCAGGTGGTGGTGTTGGTGGCACATCCTCTGTTTGGTGGGCGGCAGGTGCCAACATTCCTCCCGAGGTGGAGGAAGAGGCCGAGGCAGCAGCAGAAGAGGAAGCAGGGGGAGCCAGAGTGAGTTCCTTGTTTTTAAGGTGTTTACTCCACTGCAGTTCATGCTTTGCATGTAGATGCCTGGTCATGCAGGTTGTGCTAAGGTTCAGAACGTTAATGCCTCGCTTCAGGCTCTGATGGCACAGCGTGCAAACCACATGGGTCTTGTCGTCAGCACATTGTTTGACGAAGTGCCATGCCAGGGAACTCCTTGAAGCTGCCTTTGGGGTGCTCAGGCCCTGGTGACGGTGGCCAGTAGCAGGCAAACTCTCTTGGCGGCGGCTGGTCTGCTTTTGCCCCCTGCTCCTTCTTTTGCTACGCTGTTGGCTCGGTCTCACCACTGCCTCTTCCTCTGAACTATGAAAGTCAGTGGCACGACCTTCATTCCATGTCGCGTCTAGGACCTCATCGCCCCCTGCATCATCTTCCACACAGTCTTCCACCCTGACCTCCTGTTCGGTCTGCACACTGCAAAGACGCAGCAGTTGGCACCTATGTTTCGTCATCATCAGAGACGTGTGGACCCTGATGAGGTGGTATTCCCAATGTCCTCATTATCAGGAAACATAAGTGGTTGTGCGTCAGTGCATTCTATGTCTTCCACCACTGGGGAAGGGCTAGGTGGATTTCCTTGGGAAACCCTGCCAGCAGAGTCTTCAAACAGCATAAAAGACTGCTGCATAACTTGAGGCTCAGAGAGTTTCCCTGATATGCATGGGGGTGATGTGACAGACTGATGGGCTTGGTTTTCAGGCGCCACCTGTGCGCTTTTTGCAGAAGACTAGGTGGGAGATAATGTTGTGAACGTTCTGGATCCACTGTCGGCCACCTAATTGACTAGCGCCTGTACTTGCTCAGGCCTTACCATCCTTAGAACGGCATTGGGCCCCACCAAATATCGCTGTAAATTCTGGCAGGTACTGGAACCTGAGGTAGTTGGTTCACTAGGACGTGTGGCTGTGGCAGAATGGCCACGTCCTCTCCCAGCACCAGAGGGTCCACTAACAACACCACAACCATGTCCACGTCCGCGTCCCTTACTATAGGTTTTCCTCATTGTTACCATTCACCACAAAAAGCAAAATTATTTCAACTGAATTTCACCCCAGAAAATAATATATCCTTTGACGGACACTATGAAACTTGTCCAGTCACAGCTGGAACACCAGATTTACGGTATTTCAATTTTTGCAACTGAATTTCACCCCAGAAAATATTATATCCTTTGATGGACACTATGAAACTTGTGCAGTCACAGCTGGAACAACAGATTTGCGGTATTGCTATTTTGGTAATTGAATTACAACCCAGAACAAAAGCTATACTTTTAGGGATTGTCCAGCCACAGCTGAAACCACTGATTTAGGTTATTGCTATTTTGGCAATTGAATTTCACCCCAGAACAAAAGCTATCCTTTGACGGACACTATAAAACGTGTCCTGCCACAGCAGAAACCGCTGATTTAGGGTATTGCTATTTTGGAAATTGAATTTCACCCCAGAAAAAAAATATATATTCTTTGCCAGACAGTATTACACTTGGCTAGCCACAGCTGGAACACCAGCAACACTGCACATCACCAAAAGAACACTATACCCACAGTGAAGCATGGTGGTGGCAGCATCATGCTTTGGGGCTGTTTTTCTTTAGCTGGAACTGGGGCCTTCGTTAAGATAGAGGGAATTATTAACAGTTCCAAATACCAGTAAATATTGTCACAAAACCTTCAGGCTTCTGCTAGAAAGCTGAACATGAAGAGGAACTATATCTTTCAGCATGACAACGATCCAAAGCATACATCCAAATCAACAAAGGAATGACTTCAGCAGAAGATTAAAGTTTTGGAATGGCCCAGCCAGAGCCTAGACCTGAATCCGATTGATATCTTTGGGGTGATTTGAAGAGGGCTGTGCACAGGAGATACCCTCGCAATCTGACAGATTTGGAGTGTTTTTGCAAAGAAGAGTGGGCAAATCTTGCCAAATCAAAATGTGCCATGCTGATAGACTCATACCCAAAAAGACTGAGTGCTGTAATAAAATCAAAAGGGGCTTCAACAAAGTTTTAGTTTAAGGGTGTGCACACTTATGCAACCATATTATTTTATTTTTATATTTTTTCTTCCCTCTACCTAAAAGATTTCAGTTTGTTTTTCAATTGAGTAGTACAGTTTATAGGTCACATTAAAAGTGGAAAAAGTTCTGAAATGATTTATCTTTATCTCATTTTTTTTTATAGCACAGAAACCTGACATTTTAAAAAGGGGTGTATAGACTTTTTATATCCACTGTATGTATGTATGTATGTATGTATGTATGCTTTATACAGTCGTGGCCAAAAGTTTTGAGAATTACATAAGTATTGGAAAAGTTGCTGCTTAAGTTTTTATAATAGCAATTTGCATATACTCCAGAATGTTATGAAGAGTGATCAGATGAATTGCATAGATCTTCTTTGCCATTTAAATTAACTTAATCCCAAAAAAAACTTTCCACTGCATTTCATTGCTGTCCTTAAAGGACCTGCTGAGATCATTTCAGTAATCGTCTTGTTAACTCAGGTGAGAATGTTGACTAGCACAAGGCTGGAGATGATTATGTCAGGCTGATTGGGTTAAAATGGCAGAATTGACATGTTAAAAGGAGGGTGATGCTTGAAACAATTGTTCTTTCATTGTTAACCATGGTGACCTGCAAAGAAACACGTGAAGCCATCATTACGTTGCATAAAAATGGCTTCACAGGCAAGGATATTGTGGCTACTAAGATTGCACCTCAAGCAACAATTTATAGGATCATCAAGAACTTCAAGGAAAGAGGTTCAATTCTTGTTAAGAAGGCTTCAGGGCGTCCAAGAAAGTCCGGCAAGCGCTAGGATCGTCTCCTAAAGAGGATACAGCTGTGGGATCGGAGTGCCACCAGTGCAGAGCTTGCTCAGGAATGGCAGCAGGCAGGTGTGAGCGCATCTGCACGCACAGTGAGGCGAAGACTTTTGGAAGATGGCCTGGTGTCAAGAAGGGCAGCAAAGAAGCCACTTCTCTCCAAAAAAAACATCAGGGACAGATTGATCTTCTGCAGAAAGTATGGTGAATGGACTGCTGAGGACTGGGGCAAAGTCATATTCTCTGATGAAGCCTCTTTCCAATTGTTTGGGGCATCTAGAAAAAGGCTTGTCCGGAGAAGAAAAGGTGAGCGCTACCATCAGTCATGTGTCATGCCAACAGTAAAGCATCCTGAGACCATTCATGTGTGGGGTTGCTTCTCATCCAAGGGAGTGGGCTCACTCACAATTTTGCCCAAAAACACAGCCATGAATAAAGAATGGTACCAAAACACCCTCCAACAGCAACTTCTTCCAACAATCCAACAACAGTTTGGTTAAGAACAGCGTATTTTCCAGCAAATGGAGCACCGTGCCATAAGGCAAAAGTGATAACCAAGTGGCTCGGGGACCAAAACGTTGACATTTTGGGTCCATGGCCTGGAAACTCCCCAGATCTTAATCCCATTGAGAACTTGTGGTCAATCCTCAAGAGGCAGGTGGACAAATAAAAACCCACTAATTATGACAAACTCCAAGAAGTGATTATGAAAGAATGGGTTGCTATCAGTCAGGACTTGGCCCAGAAGTTGATTGAGAACATGCCCAGTCGAATTGCAGAGGTCCTGAAAAAGAAGGGCCAACACTGCAAATACTGACTCTTTGCATAAATGTCATGTAATTGTTGATAAAAGCCTTTGAAACGTATGAAGTGCATGTACATCACAGAAACAACTGAAACAAAGATATAAAAGCAGTTTAGCAGCAAACTTTATGAAAAATAATATTTGTGTCAATCTCAAAACTTTTGGCCACGACTGTACATACATACATACATACATACACAGTGCTGTGATGGCACAAGTTCACAAAAATACTTAGTGCACCAATCACTAATCTGTAGTCAGACCTGTTAAAATGTGAAGTTGCGCGTATTGTGCCAAAATATTTGAATCATTATTTCCGATTTGTGCAATCGCAAATATATTGAAGCACTCATATAAAGCTATTGTAATGTTCTGCCATGCCAACCATTTTCTCCAGTCTCATTAAACTTCGAGCAGTTTGAAAAATGTAGCTATAGTGAGCCACGCCTGTATTGGGCACACATTATGCGAATATTACATTGCCGATTTTCGCAATCTAGAAAATAATAGAGAATTCGCGATTTCGCGAATATATGACAAATATTCTACCAAATATTTGCAAAATATCGCAAATTTAAATATTGCCCCTGCCACTTATCACTAGTAACCTGTGGCTCCCATGTGGATTTGGTGTTACCGCCACGGATTGCATGCAGGCCTGCCTCTCCTTCTGCTCCTCCTACTCCATTCTCCGTCTCCTCCTCAGCTGACTCCTTCTGTTCCACTGCTACTGCCTCTTCCGCTGCACCCCCAAGCTCCCCAGAACCTATCGACGTGCCAGGTGAGACATTGCCATGCTGTGCTGCGGCTGTTATGCCTGGAAGCAAAGAGCCACACCGGTCCTGCACTGCTTTCAGCTCTGCAGTCACAGGCCGATCAGTGGCTAACCCCGCTCATTTTGAAAGTTGGTAAAGTGATGTGCGACAACGGTGCTTATCTGCTGAGTGCGCTGAAACAGGGCAAAATGACACACGTGCTGTGCATAGCACACGTCCTGAACTTAGTCATGCAGCGCTTCGTTGCCAAATACCCCGGGGTCCAGGACGTCTTGTGGCAGGCCAGTAAAATCTCTGGCCATTTTAGAAGCTGTTACATGGCCATGGCTTTCCTTGCTGACGTTCAGCGGCTACACCACCTGCCCGTCAGACGTCTGATTTGTGACAGCTTGACACGATGGAACTCCACTTTGTATATGCTTGATAGGCTGCTCCAGCAGCAACGTGCTGTTAACGACTACCTGTATTAACTTTGCAGTAGGACAGGTTCTGGGCTGCTTGGTTTCATTTCACCGCGGCAGTGACTGCTCATGCGCAAAACATGCAGACTTCTGCGGCCATTTGATGAGATCACCAAACTGGTCAGTCGCAGCCAGGGCGCCATCAGTGAAGTGACATCTTACCTTACCCCTTCTTTCTGGAAAGTGTGCATTGTGTTGTGTCATTGATCAAGCCGTTGAGGAGCAGGAGCTTGAAGATGAGGAAGTCGCAATGCTGAATGAATTCCCAAGGGGGGCTACTCCATCTGAAACCAGTCAGCAGGAGTCTGAAGAGGAGTCAGAGGAGGATGGTGACTATGATCAGTGGCATAGGCAATATTCGAATTCGCTATATATAACAAATTTTTTGGTGAATATTCGCCATAAATTAGCAAATTCGAGAATTTGTGATCTCCAGTCATTGTAATGTAATATATTCGCGATAAAAATTAGTGATTTGAATATTCTCGATCAACACTAAGAGGTAGGAAAGTTTCCTATTGGTTGGTAGGGATGTTGCTAAGTGGCGATATTCACAATAAATTCGCGATTAGAATATTCGCGATCAACACTATTCGCTAATAACACTATATTCTAAATTTTCACAAATTCTCGAAGTGGCAATATTCGCAATTTAAATTTGCTATTCGAATATTAACGCTCAACACTAATGGTGGCTGGGGGGGGAGAAGATGGAGCAAGAAGAGCAGGCTTTGAGGGGGACTTTAAACTTTTGGGGGATCCCTGATGTTGTCCATGGCTGGGGGGAGGAGACCGAGGACAACATTCTGCTGGGCGATGAGCAGGAGCCAGGGTGCTCCACCGCTTGCAATTTAGTGCAAATTGGGGCCTTCATGCTCCAGTGTTTGAAGAGGGACCCCCATATAAAAAGCATAAAAGGCAAGGACCAGTACTTAGACCCCCGGTACAAACACAAAATGGTGGACATGTTACCAGCATCACAGAGGTCTGGCAGAATGCAGCATTTCCAGGCCTTGCTGCGAGAGATGCTGCATTCTGTTGTTGCGCGCGATGGCAGAGCATTTTCGACCCACAACAAATCAGGTTCTACCGCACCTGCAAGAAGAGGGCGGTTTAAAGATGTGTTGGTCACTTCGGATATAAGATCTATCTTGCAGCCAACCTATCGACAGCCGCCCTCCTGATATAGCCTCAGGGAATTCCTAGATTGGCAGGTGTCCGACTACATCGGGTTAACGGCCCATGTGGACTCTCTAAAAAGCGAGGAATAGTGATGAGCGGCAGGGGCAATATTCGAAGTCGCGATATTTCGCGAATATTTGGGCGAATATTCGGCATATATTTGAAAATTCGCAAATTTGTAATCTCGTCTTTATTTTCTTAATTGCAAAAATTTGCATGAAAAATTTGCATAAATTTGCATACATTTACATACAAAATTGCATAAACTGGTATTTAAAAGGTATCTTTAAATGCAAATTTATGCTATTTTTTATGCGAATTTTCGCTATCAGAAAATAATGACATTTCTTGCTTGCGAAAATTTGCATATAAAAAATTCGCATAAAAATGAATATTCGCAATTGCAAATATATTTTGCGATATTCTAAATATTCGCGAATTCTCGAAGTGCCAATATTCGCGATTAAAATTCGCAATTCGAAAATTCGTGATCAACACCATCGAGGAACCCCTGGACTACTGGGTATGCAGGCTTGACCTTTGGCCAGAGCTGGCACAATTTGCCATGGAACTCTTGGCTTGCCCGTCATCGAGTATTCTGTCTGAAAGGACGTTAGGTGCAGCATTGGGGATCGTGACCAATAAGCGCACTCACCTAGCTCACGACAGTGTGGACTACCTCAGATTTCTAAAAATGAATGAGGCATTGATCTCTGAGGAATTCAACACCTGTGACAACCACGTTTAATTGGATTTCCTCATGCCAGCCCACACATATCCGCCACCACCCAGAACAAACAATGGTCCTTACCTTATGTATATGCAGTGGCATAAAGGCCTTTTCTATCAGGTGAATGCCTAATATTTTGGGCCTGTACTCCACTGGCCTATAGTAAAATTGTTATCCATTGACCGTCTAATATACCACCAGCCACATAATCACTTGTTCTTTTCTGTCTTATGAATGCCTAATTTTTCAAGAAAATAATGACGAATGTACACCCAAATATTTGCGAAATATCACAAATTTGAATATTGCCCCTGCCGCTCATCACTAGTTTGTGGCATCAGGCGGATGGCAGCATAAGAATAGTAGCTAAAGCAGTTAGCCAGAAGAAACAGGCAGGAGCATGAGGAGACCACAACTAGTACAGCTAATAAGACGTACTTATATTTCCTATTAATACACCCCAAAAATGGCTGTATCACAATGTAATTTCAATGCAGAACGACTAATAAGACTTACTGTACTTATATTTCCTATTAACACAACCCAAAACTGGTTGTATCCCACACCATTTTCACCCCAATAACAAGCAAGGTTTGCTGGAATTACTGAGCTATCATATAGTGCAAACAACCTAAAAGCAGTAGTATAACAGCAATTTGGATCCCCAATTAGCACAGAAAGGTGTAATAGTAATCGTTCCTATTTCCCAGGCTTTACTGTCCCCTATTGGTCCCTGCTCTCTCCCTATAGTGTAGACAATGCCTCAATATACTTTGAATGATCTTTCCCTGCACTTCTCAATCATTTTTTTTGCAGAATAAAGTCTTTCCTAACACTGTCCCTAGCGCCTGTCAAGTTTCTTCCTGCACTACACTGGAAAATGGCAGAAACCAAGATGGCTGAGGCTATTTTTAGGGCTGTGACATCACAGAGGCTGGCTGCTGATTGGCTGCATGCATGGCATTGTGGGTGATCCCTCGTTCCCAGAGTTCTTAGCTCCATGTTCTAACATGTGCAGCAGCCATTTTAGGAAAAAATATGATTCATTACCACAAAGCGCAAGGAAATTCGACTTCGGGGCGAATCAAATTTTTCCTGAAATTCATATTGAATTCCACTTTGTCAACTTCGCTTATTTCTACTAATAAACTACGTAATGTGCAAGTTAACTTTAAATTCTTAAAATATATGGCATATTTAAAGCAAATCATTCCAAATATATTAATTTGATCCTCACTTGCTGTCCAGTGGGTCCAGAATGGGCTGTAAAACATTGTCAGCATCTTGAGCCACACTGCTACAGTTACTGGCAGGTACATTTCCAGTCCCTTTGACCTGACTCAGGATGTCTCCCATTTGTTTCACACACTCCTCTATGTGTGGTTGGAAACTGAAAAAATATGTTAGCCAAAGATGAAGATACACGACACAATTAGAAAAACATGCGTTTATTTTTATTTTTTTACCTAAAGTTCTTTTTTTGGAAAACAAAGACAAAGATAGTGTATAACTTACCTTGTAGCAAACACTCTGCTAAGCTCATCCAACACATTGTTGAGTTTCACCTGCAACTCTTTAAGAATGTCACTTGTTTCAGGATCCAACTGAAGATTCGACATGCAGAAATGTGGAGATGTGGAGAAGCATGAAACAGACCAAAAGATGTGATCTTATGTATAGCTAAACTTGGCTAAAATGCAGATTGTACAGACAACATAATCCTACACTGCAATCCAGTCTCTATTTGTTGTAATTTAATGGGGGGGGGGGATCTGAATAACATAATGCCACTTTTTAATTCCAATTTTCCAATTTTGATTTACCTTGAACAAATGTTATCATATTTGTAACTAGAATTCTAGACTGGATAAAGGACAGGGCTGTGAAATACTCACTTCTTTACCACCCATTGCTTCAAACATTTTTTCCAATTGGACTCGAAGTTGTTGGATGTTATTCATTAATATACATGGCTGTAAAGATATAAACATTGATTAAAATACATTCATGATCAGTTGAGATCAATTTTAGATTTGGGAAAACTATTATCACAGCATCACACCTGTTGAAGATAATTTGGTACTCAGAATGGCAGTTCGGTCCATGATGTTTATACACAGTTTAGTCACAATATTATGACCACTTCCTACTTTCAATATTGGCAGCGCATAGCTCATGAAGAAAGTCACATCTCATGAGCTGGCTTGGTTGGCATATAAGGTGTGTGATAGGCCGTCTGAACAAATATGCTTTGTTGCTGTCATGGGTAAAAGGAGTGATTAATCAGAGTTGCAAATAAGGATGATTATTGGCTTTCGGGAAAACTGTGCAGTAAACTGTTCACATGCTGCTGTGGTGAAAGTGTATCATGAGCAGACAAATGGCACCATTGCAAATAAGCGACATGAAAATGGCAGAGCACCATGTGCCATTGATGAGTGGTGGACTGATGTGCTACAGTGGAGCAGCTCTCCTCCAGGGGGCTAACAGACGTGTGTCTAAAACAACAGTTCAGTGAACCCTATTACGTATGGAGCTCCGATGCAAATGGGTGGTCAAGCTGCTTTGGCAGAAAAGACTTAAATTTCGTAACATTATCAAAATTGGACCTCCGATGATTGGCAAGGGGTCGCCTTCACCAATGAGTCATGTTTTCTGCCTCACAAATGAATGATTGTTTCTGGCATCAAGCCAGAAATATAAGAGAAGAAACACCCTGCAACTATTGCTGAAAGAACACAAGCTGGCAGTGGCAGCATTATGGTCTGGAGAATGTTTTCAAGCCGTTCCCTGGGCCCACTCATCCATGTGGAAGGTACTCTCAAGGGAGTTGAGTATGAATCTATCCTTGCAGATCATGTACACCCATAGTTTCTGATTGTCTTCCCTGGGGCACATGGGATGTGACAGTGAGACATGTCACACAGCTAGAAATATTTAACATATACAATTGCCATAAGGCACTAATCCCTTTATTTATCTTGGGTATTAAAACATAACTTTTATTATAATAAATGAATTAATAAAGGAACCCAATGGTTACATATTAAAAACGCTGCGGTGCTTACTGTGGGAATAGAAAAAAAGGAAATGGGAAACACGGGGCTGTGCACTGCTACCCGTGAGTCCCAGCTAAAGGAGCTTGGAGTGGGGTGACAGTACTAGGTATAGTCCGTGAGGGGCTATAATTGAATCACAAGGAACGTCCGCTCCTAGAACAGTAATACTGTATGGATCCTCCTAGTAATTAACCGGAGCAACAGCCCCTGATCTGTCACCCTAAACCATAAGCTCCTATAGTGTTGGTACTAGCTGCTATAAACACTATAAACTAGTCCAGCCGGACTTCGGATTATTGTTTTTCACACAGTCGCACAGCAGAGATTAAAATAGTTCTATCTGCCCCCCGACATGTTTTTTGCAGTCAGAGCCTGAAGAGTTTTAAAAATGTCATGACGGCAGCTGTCCCACTTGGTTCCCAGTTGCCACTACTTTTCCAGACGGGCCATCTCTACCCTGCACTAACAAGTGTGTGGAAAAAACCAGGAGTGCCCTGTGCAACGCCATCAGTGGCAAGGTCCACATAACCACCGACACGTGGACCAGTAAGTAAGGGCAGGGACTTTGCTGAGTATCTCCCTAAGTGCCCACTGGGTAAATGTAGCGGCTGCTGGGCCTGAGGCGGACAGCGGTTAAGCTCATGTCCTCCCACCACAAAGGATTGCTGGATGTTTCTCAGTGCCTCCTGTTGCTTCCTAATCTGCTTCCTCCTCCTGTTCCTCCTCTACCGCCTCCTCATCACATCAGCGCAACACTTGCATCACCAAGTTCAGCACAGCCAGGGGGAAATGACAACAGGCTGTTCTGAAACTCATATATTTGGGGGAAAGACCCCACACCGCGCAGGAGCTGTGGGCGAGCATGGAAGAACAGACCGATTAGTGGTTGGTGCTGATGAGTCTCAAGCCTGACCTGGTGGCATGCGACAATGGGCAAAATCTTGTAGCAGCTCTGGGCCTAGCCGATTTGAGGCGCATCCCTTGCTTGGCACATATGCTGAACTTGGTGGTGCAGAGGTTCCTTAAGAACTACCCCGATATGTCAGAGCTGCTGTAGAAAGTGAGGGCCATCTGTGCTTGCTTTCCACCTTTCCACTCTGCTGCAGTTCACTGGTCTGCGCTGTAGAGTAACTTCAGCCTTCCCGCTCACTGCCTCATATGCAACATACCCACAAGGTGGAACTCGACCTTGCACAAGCTGGAGAGACTATGCAAACAGCAGCAGACGATAGTGGAGTTTCAGCTGCAGCACACACGGGTGAGTCGCTCTGCAGAACAGAACCATTTTACCACCAACGAGTGGGCCTCCATTTGGGACGTGTGTGCTGTGTTGTGCTGCTTCGAGTACTCCACCAACATGACACGCCATCATCAGTCTTACTATCCCAATTTTATGTCTCCTTGAAAAAACGCTTCAGGCGCTGATGGATGAGGATGTGGCACAGGAGGAAGAGCAGGAGGAAGAGGGATCATCCCCATGGTTATTCGGCCAGTCATCCACAGGTGGCTCAGAGGGTGGGTTCCTGCACCAACAGCAGCCAGGTACCAAACTGTTCAGCCGGGACACAGTTTTGGAGGATAAGGAGAGGAGGATCCCCGTTCACAGCAGGGTGGCACCCAAATCTGATCAAGGGCATCACTGGAGAATGGCTGGGTGTACAGAGGACACAGGAGATACACCTCTCACCGAGGACAGCTTGTCGTTGCCTCTAGGCAGCCTGGCACACATGAGCGACTACATGCTGCGGTGCCTGGGCAACGAAAACATAGAGTTGCCCACATTCTAAACAGTTCTGATTACTGGATGGCCACTTCAATGGATCCCCGCTACAAGGACAACAATCCATCTTTACTTCAGTTACTAGAGCGTGATCAGAAGATGCGCATGTACAAGCGATCACTGGTAGAGGCACTACTGATGGCATCCTCACCTGACAATGGGGGCTCAGTGGAAGCACCTCAGAAGGGAAGGTTAGAATGTGGAAAAGCTTTGTCTGCACGCCTCAATATACAGCACCACCACCTGAGACGAACCATCTTAGCAGAAGGCAGCGTTTCAGCAACATGTCATGTCCACACGTCTGCACCAACTGACTGATGGGTCTGCTCAAGTTAACTTCTGGGTCTCCAAATTGGGCACATGGCCTGAGCTTGCCCTTTACGTCCTGGAAGTGCCTGCCCTGTGGCAAGTGCATTTTCCGAATGTGTGTTTAGCACAACATGAGCATCTGCATGTTTACAGCCAATGTAGACAAGCTCACGTTCATTAAAATGAACCAGGCATGGATCCACGGAACTTGTCTGTACCTTGGCCACAGTAGAGAGGCATACTGGCTGCACCCAGCCATTGTTCTACTCCAGCGCAGTTTCTGTGTTCTATTTGCTATTTCCCAATGTTTTGGGGCCTCCACAAACCAAAAAGCAATACAAAAAAACTAAGAAAAAAATATTAAAAACTAAATAAAAAAAAAGGTTGGTCACCTCCTCCGCCACTTCCTCCTGTGCCATCATGTCCGCCTGCACCCCCACGTCCGACTCTGCCGCCTGAACGGCCATGTCCGCCACCTTCTCTTCCACTCCAACCTCTGACTCCTGGCTTAAGATTATTATGTCTTATATTGGCAGAGTAGAACTGCGAAGTATGAGAACTGCGAACTGAGAAGTATACTGGGTGCACCTAGCCATTGTAGTACTCCAGTGCAGTTTGTGAGTTCTTTTTGGTATTTCCCAATGTTTTGGGGCTTCCACAAAACAAAAGAACAAAACAGAAAAAAGCAGAAAAAAATAAAATAACAAAAAAAAAAGTGGTGACCTCCTCCACCGCCATGTCCACCTCCTCCATCTGCTCCGTCATGTCCGCCTCTTCCGCCTACACTGCTACATTTGCCTCCTCCTCCACTGGGACCTCTGCCTTCAGGCTCAAGATTATCATGTCTTATATTAAGTAGAGATGCATACTGTCCACACCCAGCCATTGTATTGTATTGTCCACACCCATATACTGCAGCTCACTTTGTGTTTTCTCTTTGCCATCTCCCAATGTTTGGTGGTCGACAGTTACCAAACCCCCACTCCCAAAAAAATAATAATTAAGAATTGAAATAAGATAATCCATTTTGCATCCATAAAACTAATGTGGGAGAGGAAATTCTTCTGTGGAGTGTGTCTGTAAAAGTCGTGATTTTTTTTAAAAAAATGTATCCGTTTAACTGTTGTAGGAGAGGAAATTCTTCTGTGGAATGTACAAAAACAGAAAACAGATATCTTATCTGGCGTGTGTGAATTGCAGCGGTAACTGTTGCAGAGTAGTCCTGAAACTCCACTTGTATACCAAAAGAGAAAGAGTAGTTCTGCGCAGTCTTAGTTATGGTTAGTTAGTACTTGCATGCGATTTGTAATCCCTCAAGCGTCCTGCCTCTTATATGTCTGTGCGATTACCCTGTGTTCCTATAGCCCACAGGGTACTTGAGATCCAAAATGTTAAAAAACTTTCCTCAATGCCGAGTGTCTCGATATCTCTCCTCACTTCAGCAAAAAGGTCCTGGAAAAGAATATGCGCATAGTGTTCACAGTGTTTTTAATAAAATAAATTATTTTTATTGTACTTACAACTTGTAAGTACAAAATGTAAAACTTGCTTCATTCATATAGAAATACCATAAAATCTCATAGCCCGACCCGGGTTTCTCACCGCTTCATCAGGGGCGTGTCACCGTTTGTATTTAGTGCAAGTGCTTTTAAACCTCCCACTTGCAGCATCATATCCGCCTGCTTTTTTTCCTTATTTGCATAAAACCCCTTCTACATTTAAAAAACAAATCTCCATCACTTCTAGTGATTTACAAACATACATTCCTTAAAATACACATGTACAACTTCATTTTGTATTCTAAAACAATGGACTTAACCAAATTTTTATACTCTCGCATAACCCTTTCAACAGGTACTGTAGCTAATTAACCGTTTTGTTTCCTATACAGGGATTAACATCTCTCTCTGATCTTTTTCTATTTATTCTTCCTACTTTCTAACCACTATTAGCACTCCTCCCATATCACTCCTATATATAACTGCTACTTCTGCTCCACCAAAAAAAATATATATATATTTTCTCTGATGTTATTCTATGGTTGTCTGTTCCCTGCCGTGGGCGTTACCAATGGAAACGCCTCTACATAGGGACACTGGATCTAATACATAGAGACCGCTTTTACATCCCACTCTATGTTCAGATCTGCTAGTTGCAAGGTGCGCATCCAATATATCCACTTTGTTCATGGGTGTGGAACTGGTACGGAACAAATGGAGAGGTGAAGATCCAGTCGAGTACATAAACAAAAAGGAGACTGAGTGGATATATTGGATGCGCACCTTGCAACCAGCAGGTCTGAACATAGAGTGGGATGTAAAAGTGGTCTCTATGTATTAGATCCAGTGTCCCTATGTAGAGGCGTTTCCATTGGTAATGCCCATGGCAGGGAACAGACAACCACAGTATAACATCAGAGAAAAAAAAAATAATAATAATAATAATAAAAAAAAAAATATATATATATATATATATATATATATATGTATATATATATATATATTGTGAGGGGTTAAGCTCGGGATCGCCTTTGCTGGGGTCAAAGGACACGTGTCAGCTTCATACCATTCCGACCAGACACCGGGGAATAAGGTTTAAGCTGGCTTGTAGCCAGGTTTATTGAGAAGGTTGCATAAATAAAACAGAACAACAAAAGAAAAACTTGCCTGTCCGGCGCTTACTAAACATCAGAGGTCCCTATCTATCCACTGGAGGGCTTCTCCCTGCCAGCTCACAAAACAATGTTTCAGCAAACTCTTACTCACGGTCTTTTCTCACTCACTCACACAGACAGACTTTCTGTGTCCCCAGGCAGAGAGACTGACTGACCTCCAGTCTCTGTTATATCCCCACCCTCTGTGCGTCCTCATTAATTACCTCACAGGTGAGATCTTTCACCTGCTACTTCACATAGGAGAGGAATCTTGGGGAAATATACCTCCCTTCCACCACCAATCCTGCATTGGTGTCACTAGATCAGAGAGAGATGTTAATTCCTGAATAGGAAACAAAATGCTATGCTATGCTATGCAAGAGTATAAAAATTTGGTGTGAAGTTGTACTTGTGTATTTTAAGGAATGTATGTTTGTAAATCACTAGAGGTGATGGAGATTTGTTTTTTAAATGTGGAAGGGTTTTATGCAAATAAGGTAAAAAGCACGCAGATATGATGCTGCAAGTGGGAGTTTTAAAAGCACTTGCACTAAATACAAATGGTGACACGCCCCTGATGAAGCGGTGCGAAACCAGGGTTGGGCTATGAGATTTTATGGTATTTCTATATGAATGAAGCAAGTTTTACATCTTGTAAGTACAATCAAAATAATTTATTTTATTAAAAACACAGTGAGCACTGTGCGCATATCCCTTTCCAGGATCTTTTTGCTGAAGTAACATAGTAACATAGTATATAAGGCCGAAAAAAGACATTTGTCCATCCAGTTCGACCTGTTTCCTGCAAGTTGATCCAGAGGAAGGCAAAACCCCTGTGAGATAGAGCCAATTTTCCCCACTTAAGGGGAAAAAATTCCTTCCCAACTCCAATCAGGCAGTCAGAACAACTCCCTGGATCAACGACCTATCTCTAGTAGCTATAGCCTGAAATATTATTATGCTCCAGAAATACATCCAGGCCCCTCTTGAATTCCTTTATTGTACTCACCATCACCACCTCCTCAGGCAGAGAGTTCCATAGTCTCACTGCTCTTACCTTGAAGAACCCTTTTCTATGTTTGTGTACAAACCTTCTTTCCTCTAGACGCAGAGGATGTCCCATCGTCACAGTCACAGTCCTGGGGATAAATAAATGATGGGAGAGATCTCTGTACTGACCCCTGATATATTTATACATAGTTATTAGATCTCCCCTCAGTCGTCTTTTTTCTAAAGTGAATAACCCTAATTTTGATACCCTTTCAGGGTACTGTAGTTGCCCCATTCCAGTTATTACTTTAGTTGCCCTCCTCTGAACCCTCTCTAGCTCTGCTATGTCTGCCTTGTTCACAGGAGCCCAGAACTGTACACAGTACTCCATGTGTGGTCTGACTAGTGATTTATAAAGTGGTAAGACTATATTTTCATCACGGGCATCTATGCCCCTTTTGATGCAACCCATTATCTTATTGGCCTTAGCAGCAGCTGTCTGACACTGGTTTTTACAGCTTAGTTTGTTATTTATTAAAATTCCTAGATCCTTTTTCATGTCAGTGTTACTGAGTGTTTTACCATTTAGTATGTACGGGTGACTTGCATTATTCCTTCCCATGTGCATAACTTTACATTTGTCAGTGTTAAACCTCATCTGCCATTTCTCTGCCCAAGCCCCCAATCTATCCAGATCCCTCTGTAGCAGAAAACTGTCCTCTTCAGTGGTAATTACTTTACTCAGTTTAGTGTCATCTGCAAAAATTGATATTTTACTGTGCAAGCCTTCTACAAGATCATTAATAAATATATTGAAGAGAATAGGGCCCATGAGGTACCCCACTAGTGACAGTGACTCAATCTGAGTGTGTACCGTTAATAACCACTCTCTGTTTTCTATTACTGAGCCAGTTACTTACCCACATACAGATATTTTCTTCTAGTCCAAGTGTTCTCATTTTATATACTAAACTTTTGTGTGGTACAGTGTCAAATGCAAAGTGAGGAGAGATATCAAGACACTCGGCATTGAGGAAAAAGTTTTTTAACATTTTGGATCTGAAGTTCCCTGTGGGCTACAGGAACACAGTGTCATCACACAGATATACAAAAGGAGGAACGTCAGATCTATCGAATCAGACGCAGGATAGCCAGGGGCGCACTCAAACGGTTAGAGTTCTAAGAACAGTTGATTTTATTAATTTTTAATAAAATAAACTGTTCTTACAACTCTGACCGTTTGAGTGCGCCCCTGGCTATCCTGCGTCTGATTCGATAGATCTGACGTTCCTCCTTCTCCATATTAAGCTTACCAGTGGTTTGGCCGCCGCCTTAAGCCACCTGGACAAGCCCTGGCTGCACCTACACCGCCTGATCTTCACCATCTCTTTATGCCTACATTGTGGTTGTGCCCAATTTTGGTACAACCAAAATAGGTGAGCATTACACATATCCCTTCAAATCTGACAGTCTCTGACATTATCACCCTATGAGCGCCTCTTTCTCCTCTCTAACGCCATCCCTTGCTGATCACACAGATATATAAGAGGAAGGACGCTTGTGGAATTTCACATCACATGCAAGTACTAACTAACCATAACTAAGACTGCTCAGAACTACTCTTTCTCTTTTTTGGAGTATGTCTGTGAAAGTCATGAATTTTTAAAAAAAATTAGGAACACCACCTTCATCCATCTAACTATTGTGGGAGAGGAAATTCTTCTGTGGAGTGTGTCTGTGACAATGTGTGGCAATTTTTAAAACTTAGAACACCCCTTTGGCATGCGTCTTACTGTAGTAGGAGAAAAATTATTTTAATATATAGTCCCCAGATAGGGAACGTATTTTAAATGGAGACTAAATTTTTTACCCAGTTTTCACCCAGGATATACAAGAACCAAACTGTCACGCCGTGGCCCTTAGCAACCTGACACTGAATTGACAGACACGTGGAAAAAAAAAACAGAAACAGTGTTGGCTTCCTCCTCATGGCTGCCCCCATCTCACCTTCCCGTGTAAAAGTTCTCTCCCCCATGCTATTTTTCAGCCGGTGATGGGGACGTGATTTAGCAGTTTTGGGGCATGGCCAGTAAGGTCTGGCTTTCTGGGGTGAAGCCAGTGGCCAACCTAGCCAACTACTGATCTTCCTGTCACACTCTGCTGTGAGCTGACTTTGCACACCATGAGGTCACAGAGAACGCCGATATCCTCACACTGTGCGCAGGTCACTGCAAAGCATGTGTCCGACAAAGACCAGGAACTGGTGAGTACAGAGCCCTCACAGGGAGCACTGCATTCAAAGCTTTCAAGTCCTCCTGTATTAATGAGCACTTCAATAATGAGGGGGAAAATTAGCTCTTCGGGAAGAAAAAAAGTGTGTCTTATAGGGCTAAAATCACAGTACATACACACAGTGAATCAGCCTTTGCAATAATAAGAATTTCACCATTATTCCTATTCAGTTAGGCCATGGATGTCAAGTAACTTTTTTAACTGAATGCCAAAGGTAACTTGGTGCAAGTGTATAGTTTGGGGAGGGGGAAGGGGTGCATATTAAGGGACAGAGTTTGCTCTTTTTTTTAAAGAGCTATGCAATGCAGACACTTGAGATCTGGGTCTGCCTTGTGGAAGCAGTGAACACCTATGTAGGTCTGAATGTCCAGAAAATTAGAGCATGTGCATATTGCTCGTAGATGTGTAGAATCACGTGACACTCCATTTCCTGACATTTTATGGATAAGACCTGCCTGCTGTAGGAGGAGAAAACATTTCTGAATTAGGGGGAGTGGATTTCCAGACAAAGAAAATGGTGCAGAAGTTTTCATTAACATATATTTGTCTACTGCTCTGCCTTCTATGTGTTATAAAAGACCCAACATACAGTGGCCAGCCCCGTTAATGTTTAATAGCTTGCTTGGCATGATAACACATTACCACTTTCTCTTCATTCTTCTCTTTAGAGCAATGTGAAGCAAAGTCTTTGGAGATTATCTCTGCATACTGAAGGAGGACATTACTGATTGTCTAGACAAAGTGCAAGAAAGAATTAATCAATGTTATTAAAATGCTGATAGGTCAGAGGAGAAAATTACATCTATAATCAGAAAGTTCTGCAAGAATGTAAGAAAAAGGCTACTACCCTTAATTTTTATACAGTTCTACAGAATTAGAGCAATTTTAATATTTTACAAGTGTAAAAGCACATGTGAAGAATTTTTGGTATGGAAAAAGGACAGTAAAGTTGATAATGTACATGTAAAATTGCCATAATAAAAGTAAAAAAGAAATGTGTGTATATGAAAAGACGGCATAAAGTTTGTAGATGCTGTCTTTTTTTCTTTTTTTTACCTGCATTTTTACCTGCACCCCGCTACTCTGTTCAGGCTCTGAGGCTCTAAGGCTGTCTTCACTAGATTTCTGATATCCATATCTAAACTTCATGCAATAAAGTGTCCCCATGCTTTAAGTAACCCAGTATTAACGTATTGCTTAGGGACATGTTACGGCTGAGGACAGCCATTGACTGCAGCTGTAGTTACGCATTGAAGTGAATATGAGCAGGGCTGAAGTTACCAGCTCTGTCCACTATACAATGTAGCTTCCCTGAAACAACTGATTAGTTGAGCGTGCGGGTGGTTACCTATCCTGAGGACATGCCATCAATAGTAAAATCCTTTAAAAACTCTCTTAAAGATTAGAGAAAACATAGCAAAGAAAATGTGAAATAAATGATCATACCTTGGCAAATCTGCGCATATAATGTCCAACAATTTGGGGATCTGGACATTCCAATTTCTTAATTATTTCAAAGCTCTGGTTGAGTTGTGAGAAAACATCCACGACGGAGCAGGAAAAGAGAGCATGTTCTGAGGTCTGCTGAAACTAGAATGGAAACAATGGGACAAATTTATAAAACTTTCTAGAATAAAAGCGCCCTTTGTTGCTAGAGGATCACAGCATTTATTTCTTATTCTGTTCTTGAAAAATGAAAGTTCTGCTATTATTGGATGCCATGGTCAACAAAGACAGTTTCTCCCTTTAACACCTTAAGAACACAGACAGCTTTTACTTTAAGGACCAAGCATTAGGCATGAGCGAACCTGGACCACCCTTTTCGGGTTCAAACCGAAAATTACTGTGTCCATGTACCCGAACCGGATACGGACATTGGCACGAAAATCTGTGTCCGTGTTTGGTGTTCAGAGTTAAAAAAAACACAAAAATACCTGTGGACACCACACTCAGCCTTGCTTGCAAAGAATCCTCTTACTACTACACGCAGATGAAGAAAGCCGCTACATATCCTATACACCACTCAAGAATACCTTGATCGGGGGCAGTGTCACAGAAGTTCCCCCGGAAGTTCCACGGAAGTAATACACGCTGCAGTAGGCACCAGTCTTTTAGAGTCCTTGTGTTTCAGTTATCTCTTCCAGCAATAATCTCCTATCAATCTGCAGATTGATAGGAGAATATTGCTGGAAGAGATAACTGAAACACAAGGACTCTAAAAGACTGGTGCCTACTGCAGTGTGTAAAAAAAAAATGGAGAAAATGAGGTAGGTGAAAAAATGGAAAAAAGGCAAAGGTAGTTCAGGAAAATAGTGAAAAAATTCCACCTATAATTTTCCCAATTAATGCTCAGACATATATGCTTCGAAAAATTGTGAGGAAACATTGGGACATTTTAAAAGAGGACAAAATAATAGGGAATATGATACCCACAGCCCCAGCGTTTGTATATAAAAAAAAAGCAGCTAATATAGGCAACATTATAGCACCAACAAAAAATAAAAAATAAATACATGTGCAGCTATAACCAAGTGTAAAAGAGTCAATAAAAATCTACTTAAAGGCTTTTTTCCGTGTAAAAAATGTATGGGATGTAGAAAAACCTTGAGGGGTACCATCAAACAAACCGATATAAAGAACAAAGAAGGCACATATGAGTATAACATCAGAGATCAGCACACAGGGAGTTATTTATGCTATAAAATGCCCTTGTGAAAAAGTATATATAGTCTGAACGAAAAGACAGCTGAAGAAACGTATAAGTGAGCATATATATAATATAAAGAAAAAATCTCAGGAACATCCTATGTCAAGACATTTCAAGGAAAAGCATAATGGAAGGGATTATCATTTGTAGGGCTTGAAATAGTGGAAAAGGAGGCAAGAGGAGGAGACTATGTTAAAAATCTGTCAAGAAGAGAAACACAGTGGATTTTTAACATGGGCACATTAATGCCCAAGGTTCTTAATTCGGAAGTTTAATTATTTGGTTTTGAATAGAGATCAACTGAGGAACGGCACCGTTAGAATTAATGCAGAGGAGCGATGTCTATATAAGGAGAGCAGTAATAGCGCCCCAGTGATTCACTGACGAAGAGCAGTGTAATCTCCTTGAAACGCGTATTGTGCGTATGTAGGTAGTTCGTAGGTAGTGTGGAGCTATTGATGATCCGTAGCTCTAAGCGGTGACGTCACCCGCTCGTCACGTCTCGTCTCGTGTGAGCACGAGCACCAGGATAACGGAGATTCTGCCACCGGCCGTGGCGAACTCCCATACAACAGTCTGCTATTAACAAAGATCAACTGCACAAAAAGACTCTAAAAGACTGGTGCCTACTGCAGTGTGTATTACATGTCGGACCACAAGAATGTCTGTGACAGTGCCCCTGATCAAGGTATGCTTGAGTGGTGTATAAGATATGTAGTGGCGTTCTTCATCTGCGAGTAGTAGTAAGAGGATTCTTTGCAAGCAAGACTGAGCGCTGTGTCAACAGGAATTTTAGTGGTTTATGCACGTTATTATAGCACGAATACGGGGCTGCGGTGACACTGCGGCTTATTCCAAGTGTATAGCGCCAGTGGTTTCTAGCATTATACGCTTTTTAGAGTTTAAATAAAGCTTGTTGACGGGCTGCAGAGCAGCCAATCAACACCCGTTTAAGCTGTAGGCACTTGGAAGCCATCACAGTCCTGCCTAGTATCACGTGTAGATGATCTACTAGTTGAGGAAATGGCTAAAATGACATTGAAAGAGGACGTTGTCATTATGGGAGACTTTAATCTTCCTGATATAAACTGGAAAACCAAAATAGCTAGTTCTACCAGGTGTACAGACATTCTAAATTCCCTACTGGGATTATCTCTACAGCAAGTAGTTGTGGAGCCAACCCGGAAAGAGACCATTTTAGATTTGGTATTCACAAATGGCAATTTGGTATCTGATATTACTGTAGGGGAAAGCTTAGGATCTAGTGATCACCAGTCAGTGTGGTGTACTATAAGTACAGTGACTGAGTCACTCCACACAAAAACAAAAGTTTTAGATTTTCGGAAAACAGACTTTTCTAAAATGAGATCAGTGGTATACGAGTCCCTATCAGACTGGAATAATTTCAATGGAGTCCAAGAGAAATAGGACTACTTAAATGTGGCACTATTGAAGGCAACAGAAAAGTGCATTAGGCTTGTCAGTGAAAGCAAAAAAAGGAAGAGACCACTGTGGTACTCAGCAGAAGTGGCCAAAATCATTAAAAACAAAAAGATTGTATTTAGTAAGTATAAAAACACCCAAAACGAGGGTGACAGGGAAATCTATAAGATTAGGCAAAGAGAGGCCAAGCAAGTTATAAGAGCTTCTAAAGCTCAGGCAGAAGATAAATTAGCTCAGTCAGTGAGAAAAGGTGATAAGACATTCTTCAGGTACATAAATGAAAAAAGGAAATTAAAACAAGGAATTACCAAATTAAAAACAAAAGAAGGAAGGTATATGAAAGAGGATAAAGAACTAGCTGACTGCCTCAATGAATACTTCGGTTCAGTTTTTACAAAGGAAAATGAAGGAGAAGGACCTCAGTTAGGGAGGAAGACTAATGAATCCTTTGATGCATGTGTCTTTACAGAGGAAGAGGTTCTAAGTCAGCTGTCTAAAATTAATACAAATAAATCACAGGCGCCTGATGGAATACACCCAAAGCTATTAAAAGAACTTAGAGGTGTACTAGCAAAACCATTAATAGATTTATTTAACCAATCACTGGTAACAGGTGTCGTCCCAGAAGATTGGAAATTAGCAAACGTTGTGCCAATTCACAAGAAAGGTAGTAGAGAGGAATCGGGCAACTATAGGCCAGTAAGCCTGACATCAATAGTGGGAAAATTAATGGAAACCATACTCAAGGAGAGGATTGTGGAACATCTAAAAACCCATGGGTTCATTGATAAAAAACAGCTTGGGTTTACTTCAGGGAGATCATGTCAAACTAATCTTATTGATTTTTTTGATTGGGTGACTAAAATAATAGATGGCGGAGGTGCAGTAGACATCGCTTATCTGGACTTTAGTAAGGCTTTTGATACTGTCCCACATAGAAGGCTTATCAATAAACTGCAGTCTTTGAGTTTGGGCTCACATATTGTTGAATGGATTAGGCAGTGGCTGAAGGACAGAAAACAAAGGGTTGTAGTCAATGGAGTATATTCAGACCATGGTATTGTTACCAGTGGGGTACCTCAGGGATCTGTTCTGGGACCCATATTGTTTAATATCTTTATCGGCGAAATTGCAGAAGGCCTCAAAGGTAAGGTGTGTCTTTTTGCTGATGACACAAAGATTTGTAACAGGTGTAAGAGGGCGCAAGGTTCCGTCGTCGACGGAAGGTACGTGTCACCGAGGTTCCTGGCCTCGGTGAGATAAGAGCCGGATTTTTTTTGTGTGTCAGCAGCAGCTAGTGCTGTTTGACACATTGATATTTAGTATGGCTACAAAGCCGATCCGGGCCGGCTCTTATTGGTAATAGTCAAGTGCTGGGTGGGAGACTATTCCCCACGGTCCAGGCCAGACTTTTTCCGGGCCTTTAAAAAGGCAGCCACCTCAGCAGGTGGGAGGTGATTATCCTGGAAGCTGCTGATGTTACTGTGGAGCTCTCAGTGCTGAGAGCAAGAGTCTGCAAACAGGCGTGCAGTCTACCTGGAAGCCGCTGGTGGAAACTTTGCGTGGCCGAGCTAACTGCCAGGTGTGAACTAACACCGACCACTCAGGTGACCTTGCTGTGGGACTGATATTTTGCCTCGTGTGAACAAGCACTAATACTGTTTTTGTGCTGCTGAGTGTGAATAAAACACTTCTGCTTTACCCAGAGAACTGTGTACCTTGCCTCTATACTGCGTCCGCAAGCCTGTCTACCAGAGCAATCCCCCACACAGGGTTGATGTTCCTGGAGGGATACCCCAAACGGAAAAGGATTTAAGAAAACTAGAGGAATGGTCAAAAATCTGGCAACTAAAATTTAGTGTCGATAAGTGCAAGATAATGCACCTGGGGCATAAAAACCCAAGAGCAGAATATAAAATCAGTGATACAGTACTAACCTCAGTATCTGAGGAAAGGGATTTAGGGGTCATTATATCAGACGACCTAAAGGTGGGCAGACAATGTCATAGAGCAGCAGGTAATGCCAGCAGAATGCTTGGGTGTATAGGGAGAGGCATTAACAGTAGAAAGAGGGAGGTGCTCGTGCCGCTCTACAGAGCACTAGTGAGAACTCATTTGGAGAATTGTGTGCAGTACTGGAGACCATATCTGCAGAAGGATATTTAAACTTTGGAGAGAGTTCAGAGAAGAGCTACTAAACTAGTACATGGATTGCAGGACAAAACTTACCAGGAAAGGTTAAAGGACCTTAACATGTATAGCTTGGAAGTAAGAAGAGACAGAGGGGATATAATAGAAACTTTTAAATACATAAAGGGAATCAACACGGTAAAAGAGGAGAGAATATTTAAAAGAAGAAAAACTGCAACAAGAGGACATAGTTTTAAATTAGAGGGGCAAAGGTTTAAAAGTAATATCAGGAAGTATTACTTTACTGAGAGAGTAGTGGACGCATGGAATAGCCTTCCTGCAGAAGTGGTAGCTGCAAATACAGTGAAGGAGTTTAAGCATGCATGGGATAGGCATAAGGCCATCCTTCATATAAGATAGGGCCAGGGGCTATTCATAGTATTTAGTATATTGGGCAGACTAGATGGGCCAAATGGTTCTTATCTACCGACACATTCTATGTTTCTATGTTTTTATGCACCGCCATTCTCCTATTTGTAGGGGCAGGATGCTGCTGCACTGAAGGAGAGTGCTAGGCTTTTACTTTTTTTTTATAATTTTGTGAGTGACCTAAAGGCATTTATGTGGGTGCAAAACAGCACCTTTGCATCAGTGACACAGAAATACAATACTTAATCGGGCTGTTCAGTCTGAGGGTGACCTGTAGGCATTTTTGGTTGGTATAATCCAACACCTTTGCACCAGTGACACAAAAATACTACACTTGATCATGCTTCCAAAGTCCCCTGTTTTATCTGTCTTACTGTAATAGCAGAGTAAATCAGTCTGTTAATTGTGTTGGTGACACAAAGCCTTTTTTTGTCGTTCCAAAGTCCACTGAGCCAAACTGATGCATTCTAAGCTGATCCTTATTCATTCAAAATGCATTAAGGGCAAAACTGATCCATTTTGGACCACTTGACCACTTGTGAGATCCCTAAATGGATCTCACAAATGGAAACCAAAACGCCAGTGTGAAACTAGCCTTAGTATGTTCATTGTTTCGGTGACCCCCCAACTTTGTTTGGGGTTCATCACATTGCATTCTCATCCATGTTACTGTAATAGCAGAGTAAATCAGTCTGTTCATTGTGTTGGTGAGACAAAGGAAATGTATTGGGGTTCATCACACTGCATTCTCATCCATCTGCCCCAGTGGAACAGTGCTCTGTCAGCCCAGTAGACTGCCACCAGTTCCTCTTTAGATATAAGCCCGGTCCGCTAGCGGGATTATATCATGGCAGGAACCAACTCCAGGTAGCTATAACTATACCGACGTGGGGATTAGTGATTGAGATACAAGAACAGCACAAGATTAAATTACATATTTAATTGCCTTAAGGGCGCACTAGACGTAACACTGTATACACATTTTACAGGCTATAGCTAGTAGAGATGGTATAGCTAGTTGATCCAGGGAGTTATTCTGATTGCCTGATTGGAGTCGGGAAGGAATTTTTTATTCCCCTTAAGTGAGGAAAATTGGCTTCTACCTCACAGTTTTTTTTTTTTGCCTTCCTCTGGATCAACTAGCAGGATGACAGGCCGAACTGGATGGACAGATGTCTTTTTTCGGCCATATGTATTATGTTACTATGTATGTTACTATGTTACATAGAATATATACAATAGCCGGATGTGCAAATACAGATGACGAGGTGCAAAAAGTCAGAGCAAAAGTCAGTTAACAAGTGGATGAGTAGTCCTTTGGGTTATGAATGATGATTAATTCTTGGTTGCTATAGTCCTTAGCTGAAGTCACACGGGAGGCAGTGAAGACAGTGAGTTCCCTGGTCCCTCCAAACACATAACACAACGTGACCCCCTTCAGAGACCGATGCTGGCCTCTGGCCTGCATGGGCCTTTTCACCTGTGGTCGGCCACTTTCCTCCCTTCCCCTGGGAGGACCTCATTTCCCCTGTGTCCGGTGAGGCAACTCAGGATCCAAAAACCCATTATGGATCATAGCGCCTCACCGGAAGAACACAGAGAGATGGTTCTGGCAGCACCGTATGCGCTGTTATTAGGTTCCCAGTGGAAAATCTCTGTATCTCCCCTTCCTGGCACCTGACCCCAAAACAATGAACAGGAGCACATCCGCCTTGGTCCCAGGGTTGCAGATATGTAACCAATTTATTTCTGGGATGGACGAGCAATTCATATTCATTATGAACTCCCAGTTCCATGATGTCAGTTGGATTCTTTTGTTCTGTTGACTAGGGACGAGAGAACCCGAACTGTATAGTTCGGGTTCGTACCGAATTTTGGAGTGTTCATGACACGGACCCAAACCCGAACATTTACATAAAAGTTCAGGTTCGGGTTCGTTGTTCGGCGATTTCTATGATGCATTTTGAAAGCCTGCAAAGCAGCAAATCAACAAGCATCATACTACTTGCCCCAAGAGGCCATCACAGCCATGCCTACTATTGGCATGGCTGTGATTGGCCAAGTGGAGAATGTGACCCAGTCTCTATATAAGCTGGAGTCACGTTGCGCCGCATGTCACTCTGCTCTGATTAGTGTAGGGATAGGATGCAGCTGCTGTTAGGGCAAGATTAAGCAGGGATTAACTCAGCAAAAACACTTAATGAAGTGATCGATCTACAGCTGTAAATCATTCAACTTCAGCTAGTTAATTGCTCACTGTTTTCAGGCTGCCCAGAGCGTTTTTCTGTAATTTTTTTCTGGGGTGATCGGCAGCCATTTCGTGTCTTGTGGTGCGCTAGCACAAGCTGCCACCAAGTCCATTAATCCATCAATAGTAGGGTTATTTTTTGCTCTATCCTACTTCAGGGGCTTGGCTGTGCATATTGTCACACCTAGAAACTCAGGACAGAATTTTCAATATTTTATTGAGAGGTGAAATTCACTTAAAAAAAATAGCAATCCCCTCAATCTGGTGTTCCAGCTGTGGCTAGCCAAGTGTAATACTGTCTGACAAAGAATATATATTTTTTCTGGGGTGAAATTCAATTTCTAAAATAGCAATACCCTAAATCAGTGGTTTCTGCTGTGGCAGGACAAATTTTATAGTGTCCGTCAAAGAATAGCTTTTGTTCTGGGGTGAAATTCAATTGCCAAAATGGAAATACCCTAAATCAGTGGCTTCAGCTGTGGCTGGATAAGTTTAATAGTGTCCGTAAAAGTATAACTTTTGTTCTGGGTTGAAATTCAATTACCAAAATAGTAATACCGTAAATCTCGTGTTACAGCTGTGACTGGACAAGTTTCATAGTGTCCGTCAAAGGATATATTATTTTCTGGGGTGAAACTCAGTTGCCAAAATAGAAATACCGTAAATCTGGTGTTTAAGCTGTGACTGGACAAGTTTCATAGTGTCCGTCAAAGGATATATTATTTTCTGGGGTACTGAAATTCAGTTGCAAAAATGGAAATACAGTAAATCTGGTGTTCCAGCTGTGGCTGGAAAGTTTAATAGTGTCCGTCAAAGGATATATTATTTTCTGGGGTGAAATTCAGTTGCAAAAATAGAAATACCGTAAATCTGGTGTTCCAGCTGTGACTGGACAAGTTTCATAGTGTCCATCAAAGGATATATTATTTTCTGGGGTGAAATTCAGTAGCAAAAATAGAAATACCGTAAATCTGGTGTCCAGCTGTGACTGGACAAGTTTCATAGTGTCCGTCAAAGGACATATTTTCTGGGGTGAAATTCAGTTGCAAAAATAGAAATACCATAAATCTGGTGTTCCAGCTGTGGCTGGACAAGTTTCATAGTGTCCATCAAAGGATATATTATTTTCAGGGGTGAAATTTAGTTGCAAAAAAAGAAATACCGTAAATCTGGTGTTCCAGCTGTGAATGGACAAGTTTCATAGTTTCCATCAAAGGAAATATTATTTTCTGGGGTGAAATTCAGTTGCAAAAATAGAAATACCATAAATCTGGTGTTCCAGCTGTGACTGGACAAGTTTAATAGTGTCCGTCAAAGGATATATTATTGTCAACACCGCTATCCCAGCAGAAGTCGTAGCACCAGACGGAGGGGAAGGGGGACCCTTATCTACGGATGGGAAATAGAACGGCCACCCCTGACTAACCCTAAGCTGGCACTTGTCTGCCCTGATACCCTAGACGGGGTGTGAACCCATACGGCGAACAGGATGCCTAAACCCTCAGTCACCCTAAGAAGACTAGACTGGGGAAAGGCAGATGGGAGCACTAGTCACCATCACTCATGTCTAGGAGAACAACAGGGGAAGACAGCAACAAACAAACAATCTCCAGCAGAGATAGACTTATCCAGTCACGAGCAGAGAAGATGATCCCAATAACGACAGTCCACGCCAGACAAGAGCTCCACAGCAATACCGTCAAATGATCTCCTTCAAAGGTCAGAATAGCACTGGAAGTAAGGACTATAACTGGCAATGACTGCAAGTGAAACTGAAACTAATATAGTAGCTGGGAGGGGCAGACAGGACTCACCTGAGAAAGATGCCTACAAACTCCCAGTCAGGACAAAAAGGTTCACAAGGCAAAACCCGGATGACATACCCTGAACCACGGAGCAAACTCACAAGCTATCGCGAGTAGCAAGTCGCTGCGACCTTCTCCTCCCTGACCTGTCTGGATCAGTCACAGTCGTGACAGTACCCCCCTTCCTACGAGGGGCCACCGGACCCTCAAGACCAGGCCTCTCCGGATGGGACCTATGAAAAGCCCGAATTAGTCTGTCCGCCTTAATCTCTGATGCTGGCACCCGCATTCTCTCTTCGGAACCATAACCTCTCCAGTGCACCAGGTACTGAAGAGAGCGGCGAACATATCGTGAATCAACAATCTTTTCTACCTGAAACTCAAGACTGCCATCAACAACCACCGGTGGAGGCGGTAGTGGCAATGGTTCAGGAGGTTCTACATATCTCTTAAGCAGAGATCTGTGGAAGACATTATGATCCTTAGAGTCTGAGGTAGCTCCAGACGAAAAGCCACCGGGTTAATGATCTTAATTACCCTATAAGGACCAATAAATCTCGGACCTAATTTCCACGAGGGAACCTTCAACTTGATATTTCTGGTAGACAACCACACCAAGTCATTCACCCCAAGGTCCGGACCTTCAGAGCGCTTCTTATCAGCCACACGTTTGTATCTACCACCAATTCTCTTTAAACTTTCTTGCACACTCTGCCACACTGATGAAAGTGAAGACGCAAATCGTTTCTCCTCGGGAATCCCAGACGGCCCCCCCTCACTAAACGTACAAAACGGAGGATGGAAACCATAAGCACCAAAAAATGGTGACTTATCGGTGGATTGTTGACGACGATTATTAATGGCAAACTCGGCTAACGGTAAATAAGATGACCATTCCTCCTGATTTTCGGAAACAAAGCATCTCAAATACGTCTCTAGGTTATGATTGGTACGTTCAGTCTGACTGTTGGACTGTGGATGGAAAGATGAAGAAAACGACAGATGAACCCCTAAACGAGAACAAAAAGCTTTCCAAAATCTAGAAACAAATTGGGTGCCACGATCCAAAACAATATCGGAAGGGACCCCGTGAAGCTTCACGATGTGGTCAATGAAAACCTGAGCCAGTGTGTTAGCATTAGGCAATGCGGTAAGAGCAATAAAGTGCACCATTTTACTGAATCTGTCAACAACTACAAGAATAACAGTCTTCTCCGCTGATACTGGTAGATCCGTGATGAAATCCATTGATAGGTGCGTCCAAGGCCTGTTGTGGATGGTGTGGTAAGGTGCAGGGTGCCGTCGTGGATGGCAGGTATGTGTCACCGAGGTTCATAGCCTCGGTGAGGTAAGAGCCCGTTTTTGTTAATGTCAGCAGCAGCTAGTGCTACTGACATAGTTTAAATAGCATGGCTGCAAAGCCGATCCGGGCCGGCTCTTACCGGGAGCAGCTAAAGTGTAGGGTGGGTGGCTGCTCCCCACGACCCAGTCCTGGTTTTGGGCTGGGTTTAAAAACTCAGCCAGCTTCAGCAGCTGGTGCTGTGATTATCCTAGAGCTGCTAACAGGGCTGGGAGTTCTCTGTCCTGGAGGAAAGAGCTCAGCAAGGAGGTGTTTTGTTCCTGGCTACCTGAAGCTGGATTCTCCTGCGGCTGGGCCGACAGCGTGGTGCGAACCTGCACCTACACCTCCCAGGTGACTGAACCTGTGTTGACCTGCTTTTGTTTTGCCACGTTATTTCCGTTGTGTGTGAACTGTCACCAAGAGACTGTTTTTTTCATTGATGGTGTGCAAGTGTGAATAAAACACTGTTTGTTGCACAATCTGGACTCCTTGTTTTGCCTCTAAACTGCACCCGCACCGCTGTCTACCAGAGCGACTCCCCACATTTGGTGTCGGATGCGGGCATGCGCAGTGAGGCTGGCGTGAACGCCGAACTTTGTTTTTGGTGCTGAGCAAAAGTGAATGTCCTATATTAGGCCGGCAAAGTTGCAGCCTGTGATCTCTGGCAACATGGAGGCTGCTGTGAAGGCTCTCGTAGAAGCTAACGTGCAGCAGCGGGAGACCAACCAGTTACTGCTACAACATGTGATGGCATTACAGGCGGCCGGAGCGTCCCACCACGTCCACGATGCCCGGAAAGCGGTCCGTGCGGCGATCCCAAAGATGACCCCCGCAGACGACGTGGAGACATACCTAGCGGTCTTTGAGAAGGTCGCCGTGAGGGAAAAGTTACCCCGTGACCAGTGGGCCGAAGTGGTTGCTCCGTTCCTGGCATCCGGACCCCAGCAAGTTTTTTTTTATTTGGCAGACGACCAGGCTGCTGACTATTCCACGGTGAAGGGGGAGATCCTGGCCAGACTGGGGGTAAACGTGTTGGTCCGGGCTCAGCGTGTCCACCAGTGGGACTTTAACATGGCTGAACCCGCCAGGCCGCAGTACTATGAGTTGCTGCACAGGTTGCAAAAATGGCTGCAGCCTGAGGTTCTGAGTCCGACTGTTATGCTGGACCGGCTGCTGGCTGACATGTTTTGGAGGGCCTTGCCTTACCCCCTTCAACACTGGATCGGCCAGGTATCCCCCACCAATGCCCTTGAGATGGTCGACCTGGTGGAACGATATGAGGCCACCAGAAACCTGCAGGGGGTTCTTTTGGGAGGGGGCCAGTCAAACCTCGGAAATCTCCACCCCAGTCCCGGCGGCCGGCCAAACCCGCCCGGGATGTACCTCTTGCAGATCCGTCCCCAGTGGTCTGCTGGCAGTGTCGGGAGCCTGGACACATAAGGGCCAACTGTCCACAGTGGGGGGAACCCATGGAGACTAATTATGGGTACCGGGCTTCCATGTATGCCCGGAGACTGTGTGCGACCGGCATCCCCGAGACAATAGACAGTCATCATCTGTGCCAGGTGCAAGTCGGGGATAACCTGGCAGTGGCGCTGTTGGACTCAGGGAGCCTGGTAACCCGGGTAAGTGCTGCCCTGGTACAGCCCACCCAGTATACGGGCCGGAAAGTTGGGGTGGTGTGCATACACGGCGACTTAAAGGACTATCCCACTGCTGAAATGTCTCTGTCCACGGCGGCCGGCACCTGGACTTGTGAAGTGGCGATCTCCGCCAAACTACCGTATGAACTAATAATTGGTAGAGACTTCCCTGGTTTTCCGTCACTATGGCCTGAGGTGAAAGTGACTAATAGCCCTGAGACAGGGGTAGCCCTAGCAGAGTGGCCTGGTTCCTGTGGGAGGCCAGAGCCCTGGGAGCCCGAGTCCGAAGGGCCTGCGGTAGGGGTGACCACCACTTCTGTGATAGAGGGGAGACACCCCCACTGAGTGTAATGGTGGGGAGACATGGAGGACTTGCCACCAGGACCTGAGTTGGCAGACCTCCACGCCTCCGGAGATAATTTTGGGACCGCCTAACACCGGGACCAAACCCTAACCAGGGCCTGGGAGAATGTGCTGGAAATTGATGGTAAACCCCAGAAACCAGGGGCTGAATTAATGTTCCCACGATTTATTGTTCTGCAGGATATGTTGTATCGGGTGAACCAAATCCGAGGTGAACCTGTTGAACAGTTGGTGGTGCCCACAGCGTATCGCAAGCTTGTCATGGAGCTTGCCCACCAACATGTTCTTGGGGGACACCTGGGGTGGCAGAAAACCCAGGACCGCATACTGCAGCGGTTTTATTGGCCCGGTGTGTTCAAGGAGGTAGAAGATTATTGTAAGTCTTGTCCAACCTGTCAGATAACTAGCCCCCAGCCACATTTCCATAGTCCTCTGGTACCTCTGCCAATTATTGAAGTACCGTTTGAGCGAGTCGCTATGGATTTAATTGGGCCTGTACCAAAGTCTGCCAGGGGCCACCAACACATTCTGGTAGTTCTCGACTATGCCACTCGGTATCCGGAGGCGGTGCCTCTGCGACATACCTCCGCTAAGCTCATTGCCAAGGAGTTATTGGAAATGTTTTCCCGTGTGGGCCTGCCAAAAGAGGTTCTGACAGACCAAGGGACCCCTTTTATGTCCAAAGTAATGAGGGAACTGTGTAAATTGTTGCGTATAAAGCAGTTACGGACGTCCGTTTACCATCCGCAAACAGACGGTCTTGTGGAGAGGTTTAACCAAACTCTAAAAAATATGTTAAAGAGGGTGGTGTCTAGAGATGGGAAGGACTGGGATCTACTTCTGCCCTATCTCATGTTCGCAGTGCGAGAGGTGCCCCAGGCCTCTACTGGGTTCTCGCCCTTCGAACTGCTTTATGGCAGACACCCTCGGGGCCTGTTGGATATCGCCAAGGAAGCATGGGAACAACAGCCTGTCCCCCACAAAAGTGTCATTGAGTATGTCGCCTAGATGCAGGAACGGATGGAAAGGGTGTTGCCCTTGGTCCGGGAGCATATGGAGGCAGCGCAACAAGCCCAGAGTAGGGTGTACAATCGTCAGGCTCGGGTACGGGACTTCAATCCGGGAGATCGGGTTTTGGTTCTGGTACCCACCCTTGACAGCAAATTCCTAGCTAGGTGGCAGGGCCCCTATGAGGTGATCGAGAAGTAGGGAAGTAAATTACAAAGTACACCAGCCAGGGCGGCGCAAGCCGGAGCAGGTGTACCATGTGAATTTACTTAAGCCGTGGAAAGATAGGGACGCGGCCAACGACCACAGCCCCCGGCCAGGGCTTCTAGGTGAAAAGGGTCCAGCCCCACAGTTCGAGGCCTGTGAAGCCGTAACCACGGTAAAAATTGCAGACAGCCTGTCTTCCAAACAAGTTCAGGAAGTCAGGGAGTTCCTCAGTCGGAACACGGATGTGTTCTCGGACCTCCCTGGCCGCACGTCTCTCATCCGACATGACATCGTCACTGAGCCTCAGGCCAAGGTCCTGTTAAAACCATACCGGGTACCCGAGGCTCGGCGGCGGGCCATCGCGGAGGAAGTGCAGTTAATGTTGAAGCTCGATGTCATTGAGGAGTCGAAAAGTGACTGGGCCAGTCCCATAGTCCTAATACCCAAGCCGGATGGGACGTTGCGGTTCTGCAACGACTTTCGCAAGTTAAATGAAGTATCCAAGTTTGACGCGTATCCCATGCCCCGAGTAGACGAGCTTGTTGAAAGTTTAGGACAAGCCCGTTATTTTTCTGTGTTGGACCTCACTAAAGGGTACTGGCAGGTACCCTTAACGGAGTCGGCTAAGGAAAAAACCGCATTTGTTACCCCGCAGGGCCTGTATCACTACAAGGTGTTACCCTTTGGCCTGCATGGCGCCCCCGCCACTTTCCAAAGGTTAATGGACATAGTGCTGCGACCACATCGTCGGTACGCCTTGGCCTACTTAGATGATGTAGTCATCCACAGCACCGACTGGGAAAGCCATTTACCCAAGGTGCAGGCGGTAGTGGATGCCCTGAGGAAAGCCGGACTGACCGCTAACCCAAAGAAGTGCTCCATAGGGTTAGAGGAGACAAAATATCTGGGATATGTAATTGGGCGGGGAGTTATCAAACCTCAGGTAACTAAGGTAGAGGCCATTCGTAACTGGCCCCGACCGGTCACCACCAGGCAGGTAAAGTCGTTCCTGGGGATTGTAGGTTACTACATGAGGTTTGTGCCCCACTTTGCCACAATAGCAGCGCCATTGACAGACCTGTTGAAGGGGCGAAAGTCTGGGAGGGTTAGCTGGAGTGAGAAGGCGGAGGAGGCTTTCTCCGCGTTGAAGTCGGCCCTGTGTGGGTCCCCGGTTTTGGTGACACCCGACTTCAACAAGGAGTTTGTCGTACAGACCGACGCCTCGGAGGTAGGCCTCGGTGCGGTACTGTCTCAGGAGGTCAACGGGGAAGAACATCCCATTGTCTTCCTGAGCCGTAAGCTCAGTCCCGCCGAGTCCAGATATAGTATAGTGGAGAGGGAGTGCCTGGCTATCAAGTGGGCACTCGAATCTCTCCGCTACTACCTGTTAGGGAGGAGGTTCCGTCTGGTGACCGACCATTCCCCCCTCAAATGGATGAGTCAGGCCAAGGAGAGGAATGCTCGGGTCACCAGGTGGTTCCTATCCCTTCAAAATTTCAAGTTCTCTGTGGAACATAGGGCAGGTCGCTTGCAGGGAAATGCAGATGCCCTTTCCCGCGTCCACTGCCTCACATGAGTCCACCCCCTCAGGGTTGAACAAAGGGGGGGGGGTGTGTGGTAAGGTGCAGGGTGCCGTCGTGGATGGCAGGTATGTGTCACCGAGGTTCATAGCCTCGGTGAGGTAAGAGCCCGTTTTTGTTAATGTCAGCAGCAGCTAGTGCTACTGACATAGTTTAAATAGCATGGCTGCAAAGCCGATCCGGGCCGGCTCTTCCAGGGAGCAGCTAAAGTGTAGGGTGGGTGGCTGCTCCCCACGACCCAGTCCTGGTTTTGGGCTGGGTTTAAAAACTCAGCCAGCTTCAGCAGCTGGTGCTGTGATTATCCTGGAGCTGCTAACAGGGCTGGGAGTTCTCTGTCCTGGAGGAAAGAGCTCAGCAAGGAGGTGTTTTGTTCCTGGCTACCTGAAGCTGGATTCTCCTGCGGCTGGGCCGACAGCGTGGTGCGAACCTGCACCTACACCTCCCAGGTGACTGAACCTGTGTTGACCTGCTTTTGTTTTGCCACGTTATTTCCGTTGTGTGTGAACTGTCACCAAGAGACTGTTTTTTTCATTGATGGTGTGCAAGTGTGAATAAAACACTGTTTGTTGCACAATCTGGACTCCTTGTTTTGCCTCTAAACTGCACCCGCACCGCTGTCTACCAGAGCGACTCCCCACAATGGCCAGAGGTAAAAGACGCCCTGCCGGACGAGTATGATCCACCTTAGAACGAACACAGGTAGCACATGCAGACACAAAATTCAACACCTCCTGGCGCCACTTAGGCCACCAGAACCGACGAGACACTAATTCAGAGGTTGCCTTACCAACTGGGTGTCCTGCCAGTGTGGAGTTATGGTGTTCTTTTAGTATCTCCAGGCGTAACTTTTCTGGCACAAACAGTTTACCCGAGGGGCAGGAGGCCGGGGCGTCCCCCTGAGCTTCCAACACCCTCCCCTCTAAACCTGAGTGTAATGCAGAGACCACCACCCCCTTTTGCAAAATAGGCTCTGATACATTAACATCACCCCCTCCAGGAAAACTTCGAGACCATACATCCGCCTTAGTATTTTTTGCCCCCAGGCGATAGGTTATTACAAAATTAAACCTAGTAAAAAATAATGACCACCGAGCCTGTCTAGGGGTGAGACGTTTAGCAGACTCCAGATATAATAAGTTTTTGTGATCAGTAATCACCGTGACGGGATGTACCGCCCCCTCCAAAAAATGACGCCACTCCTCTAAGGCCAACTTAATAGCCAAAAGTTCCCTGTTGCCAATATCATAGTTCCTTTCTGCAGTAGACAATTTCTTTGAAAAGAAAGCACACGGACGCCATTCACCAGGGGACGGGCCCTGAGATAGTACCGCTCCCACCCCCACCTCTGATGCGCCGAGGTGAATCTCTCCTTCAGAAATGTAAAGGCAGTTTTGGCTGCATGTGACCATTTGGAAAAATCAGATCCCTTTCGGGTCATGTCCGTCAGTGGTTTGACAACCAAGGAATAGTTCTTTATAAACTTTCTATAAAAATTGGCAAACCCCAGGAAGCGTTGCAATTAGAGATGAGCGAACACCTGGAAGTTCGGGTTCGGGAAGTTCGGACGAACTTCGCGAAGATGTTCGGGTTCAGGATCCGAACTCGACCCGAACTTTATCCCGAACCCGAACCCCATTGAAGTCAATGGGGACCCGAACTTTTAGGCACTAAAAAGACTGTAAAATAGAACAGGAAAGGGCTAGAGGGCTACAAAAGGCAGCAAAATGTAGGTAAATCGCCTGCAAACAAATGTGGATAGGGAAATGAATTAAAATAAAATAAAATAAATAAAAATTAACCAATATCAATTGGAGAGAGGTCCCACAGCAAGGAATCATGCGTCATATCACACACCACTGGAGAAGGCCACTTTCAGTTATTTCGGCCCAGCACCCAGACCGAGGATACAGGTCCCACTGCAAGGAATCATGCGTCATATCACCCACCACTGGAGAAGGCCACTTTCAGTTATTTCGGCCCCAGCACCAAGACCGAGGATACAGGTCCCACTGCAAGGAATCATGTGTCATATCATCAACCACTGGAGAAGGCCATTTTCAGATATTTCGGCCCAGCACCCAGACAGAGGAGAGAGGTCCCACAGCAAGGAATCATGCGTCATATCACCCACCACTGGAGAAGGCCACTTTCAGTTATTTCGGCCCAGCACCCAGACAGAGGAGATAGGTCCCACAGCAAGGAATCATGCGTCATATCACCCACCACTGGAGAGGGCCACTTTTAGTTATTTTGGCCCAGCACCCAGACCGAGGAGAGAGGTCCCACAGCAAGGAATTATGCGTCATATCACCCACCACTGGAGAAGGCCACTTTCAGTTATTTCGGCCCCAGCACTCAGAGAGTGGAGAGAGGTCCCACAGCAAGGAATCATGCGTCATATCACCCACCACTGGAGAAGGCCAGTTTCAGTTATTTCGGCCCAGCACCAAGACCGAGGATACAGGTCCCACAGCAAGGAATTATGCGTCATATCACCCACCACTGGAGAAGGCCACTTTCAGTTATTTCGGCCCCAGCACCCAGACAGAAGAGATAGGTCCCACAGCAAGGAATCATGCGTCATATCACCCACCACTGGAGAGGGCCACTTTCAGTTATTTCAGCCCAGCACCCAGACCGAGGAGAGAGGTCCCACAGCAAGGAATTATGCGTCATATCACCCACCACTGGAGAAGGCCACTTTCAGTTATTTCGGCCCCAGCACCCAGACAGAAGAGATAGGTCCCACAGCAAGGAATCATGCGTCATATCACCCACCACTGGAGAGGGCCACTTTCAGTAATTTCAGCCCAGCACCCAGACCGAGGAGAGAGGTCCCACAGCAAGGAATTATGCGTCATATCACCCACCACTGGAGAAGGCCACTTTCAGTTATTTCGGCCCCAGCACTCAGAGAGTGGAGAGAGGTCCCACAGCAAGAAATCATGCGTCATATCACCCACCACTGGAGAAGGCCACTTTCAGTTATTTCGGCCCAGCACCAAGACCGAGGATACAGGTCCCACTGCAAGGAATCATGTGTCATATCACCAACCACTGGAGAAGGCCACTTTCAGTTATTTCGGCCCAGCACCCAGACCGAGGATACAGGTCCCACTGCAAGGAATCATGCATCATATCACCCACCACTGGAGAAGGCCACTTTCAAATATTTCAGCCCAGCACCCAGACAGAGGAGAGAGGTCACACAGCAAGGAATCATGCTTCATATCACCCACCACTGGAGAAGGCCACTTTCAGATATTTCGGCCCCAGCACTCAGACAAAGGAGAGAGGTCCCACAGCAAGGAATCATGCGTCTTATCACCCACCACTGGAGAAGGTCACTTTCAATTATTTCGGCCCAGCACCCAGACAGAGGAGAGAGGTCCCATAGCAAGGAATCATGCGTCATATCACCCACCACAGGAGAAGGCCACTTTCAGTTATTTCAGCCCCAGCACCCAGACCGAGGATACAGGTCCCACTGCAAGGAATCATGCGTCATATCACCCACCACTGGAGAAGGCCACTTTCAGTTATTTCGGCCCCAGCACCAAGACCGAGGATACAGGTCCCACTGCAAGGAATCATGTGTCATATCACCAACCACTGGAGAAGGCCATTTTCAGATATTTCGGCCCAGCACCCAGACAGAGGAGAGAGGTCCCACAGCAAGGAATCATGCGTCATATCACCCACCACTGGAGAAGGCCACTTTCAGTTATTTCGGCCCAGCACCCAGACAGAGGAGATAGGTCCCACAGCAAGGAATCATGCGTCATATCACCCACCACTGGAGAGGGCCACTTTTAGTTATTTTGGCCCAGCACCCAGACCGAGGAGAGAGGTCCCACAGCAAGGAATTATGCGTCATATCACCCACCACTGGAGAAGGCCACTTTCAGTTATTTCGGCCCCAGCACTCAGAGAGTGGAGAGAGGTCCCACAGCAAGGAATCATGCGTCATATCACCCACCACTGGAGAAGGCCAGTTTCAGTTATTTCGGCCCAGCACCAAGACCGAGGATACAGGTCCCACTGCAAGGAATCATGTGTCATATCACCAACCACTGGAGAAGGCCACTTTCAGTTATTTCGGCCCAGCACCCAGACCGAGGATACAGGTCCCACTCCAAGGAATCATGCATCATATCACCCACCACTGGAGAAGGCCACTTTCAGATATTTCGGCCCAGCACCCAGACAGAGGAGAGAGGTCCCACAGCAAGGAATCATGCATCATATCACCCACCACTGGAGAAGGCCACTTTCAGTTATTTCGGCCCAGCACCCAGACCGAGGATACAGGTCCCACTGCAAGGAATCATGTGTCATATCACCAACCACTGGAGAAGGCCACTTTCAGATATTTCGGCCCAGCACCCAGACAGAGGAGAGAGGTCCCACAGCAAGGAATTATGCGTCACATCACCCACCACTGGAGAAGGCCACTTTCAGTTATTTCGGCCCCAACACTCAGACAGTGGAGAGAGGTCCCACAGCAAGGAATCATGCGTCATATCACCCACCACTGGAGAGGGCCATTTTCAGTAATTTCGGCCGAGCACCTAGACCGAGTAGAGAGGTCCGAGGTCCAACAGCAAGGAATCATGCGTCATATCACCCACCACTGGAGAAGGCCACTTTCAGTTATTTCGGCCGAGCACCTAGACCGAGTAGAGAGGTCCAACAGCAAGGAATCATGCGTCATATCACCCACCACTGGAGAAGGCCACTTTCAGTTATTTCGGCCCAGCACCCAGACCGAGGATACAGGTCCCACTGCAAGGAATCATGTGTCATATCACCAATCACTGGAGAAGGCCACTTTCAGTTATTTCAGCCCAGCACCCAGACAGAGGAGAGAGGTCCCATAGCAAGGAATCATGCGTCATATCACCCACCACTGGAGAAGGCCACTTTCAGTTATTTCGGCCCCAGCACCCAGACCGAGGATACAGGTCCCACTGCAAGGAATCATGCTGTCAGAAACCGCCCTAATATAGTTTACGCTGCCCTCAAGTTTGCCCTCAGTCAAGATGGGGGATTATGTGTTTCCTGGTTGCCATCTCACTTCCTGTTCCTGTTCCTTTTTAAACTGGCCAGACCTTCCTGTCTTTGCTGGAGTATTGTGTTTGGCTTTTGTCCGCAATCCTCTTGCTGGAACTCACTCCTCCGTGTGTTCTGTGCCCTAGCGGTTCTCCCTGCTACCTCCTGTTGCCGACCCGGACTGTTCTTGGACCTTTGTACCTGCTTGCTGCCTGCCCTGACCTTCTGCTCGTCTACCTTCCTGCCAGCTTGCCGCCTGCCCTGACTTCTGCTAATCCTGACCTCGGTTCTTGTCTACAGACTCTGCCTCATCTGTGCGGGGCACAACAACGTGGGTTCTGCTACATCCGTACTATATATACTCTCAAGTCCTGGCCATCGGATTCCAGTTCTGTTACACCAGTATCGTGACAGAATACTCCAGCCACCATGGATTCCGCCGGGACTGGATCTGTAGAGACCCGTATTAAGCAGTTGCAGACTGCGGTATCTAGTATGCACGCGGAGTTGCAAACCTTAAAGAAGAAATACGATGCCTTTGAGGGCCAGACCGGCCCCAGCATTCAGTTTTATGGACAAACGATCCACGAACTCCGTGATACAGTGCAAGCACTGACTGATCGCATAACACAGTTTGAGAATGCAGCTCCTGCACCGTCTCCTACATCAACTCCTAAATTACCTCCATTCCGATTTGGCGGGGACCGCGACAAATACCGAGGGTTTATCAATCAGTGTCGCCTCTACTTTGACGCAAACTCCTCCCAGTTTCCTACTGATCGATCTAAAGTGCTATGCATCATTATGCTACTAACACACAAGGCTATCGCCTGGGCGAGTCCGTTGATCGAGACTGGGGATGCCCGACTAAACAATCTGGAGGATTTCCTTGGGGCCATGAGCCAGATGTTCGATGACCCTAACCGAGGTGCTACAGCAGAGGCAGCCTTACTAGCCTTGCGCCAGGGCAGACGTCCCGTCACGGAATATGCTATGGACTTCAAAAGATGGTCCGTCGACACTAACTGGAATGATGCAGCAAAATTATCTTTTTCAAGAAAGGACTGTGTAGTTCCCTAAAGGACGAGCTGGCCCGTGCAGAGGCCCCTTAGAGCTTGATGCTTTTATCAACCACTGCATCCGAGTTGATACACGACTAGCTGAACAACGGCAAGAAAGATGGGCCACATTGAACTATACTACGAAGCAGGCACTTTCTTCGTCTGCCCCCACTTCAAAAGAATTTCCAAAAAGAATCTACAAGGAATCAGAAAGTGAACCAATGCAAATAGACTCCATCTTAAAACGCGAAAGTATTGATCGCAAGGAACATAGACTCCGAGAGAACTTATGTCTGTATTGTGGAAGAGCCGATCACTTTCTGATTAATTGTCCCAGACGTCCACGAAAACTGGTGGCAGCCATTACAGACCCCGATCTCTCAGATGAAGACTCTGTGACATCTGAAACAGAATCATTGGAAGAAACAACCATCCGCTCTATCTCTTCAGTGGCCCCTCGTATTAAGAAGGAAGACAGAAACTCTCATTGTTTCCTCCCCATCAAATTTTCAATTAATTCCCAGTGGATATCCACCTCTGCTATGGTGGATTCCGGGGCTAGTGGCAATTTTATGGACTATTCCTTTGCAAAGAGACATGGGGTAAAGATTCATAAAAACTCTCACCTATGATTATGGAAACGGTAGATGGTACCCCTTTAAATTCGGGCCCTGTAGATCAAGAAACGGAACCCCTCGACATCTGTATAACACCACAACATCACGAAGTTCTATCGTTTCTTCTGATCTCCTCTCCTCATTTTCCTGTTATCCTAGGCTTGCCCTGGTTACAGGCACAAAACCCCGACATCAACTGGGAGACCAAAGAGATAACATTTCCAGGGAAGGATGCTATGCCAACAAAACAGTCAGAACAAGGGGGAAGCCACATCCCAGAACGATAAGGTGATGGAACTACCCCTCATATATCAGGATTTTATGGACGTTGGTGATAAACAAAAGGCAGACAAACTTCCCCACATCGACCCTATGACTGTCCCATAGAATTGCTCCCTGGTGCTTCCATCCCCTTCGGGAATATCTACCCCTTGGCAGGTCCGGAACTAAAGGCCCTCAAGGAATATATAGAAGAGAATCTGGCTAAAGGATTTATCCGTCCCTCCTCCTCACCAGCAGGGGCTCCTATATTCTTTGTCAAAAAGAAGGATGGGTCTCTAAGACCATGTATTGACTACCGCGAACTTAATAAAATCACAATTAAGAATCGCTACCCCTACCACTAATCCCAGAGTTATTGGAGAGAGTACGTCACGCCAAAATTTTCTCAAAGTTAGACCTACGAGGCGCCTATAACTTGGTCCGTATCAGATCGGGAGATGAATGGAAGACAGCTTTTAGATCAAGGTACGGACACTTTGAATACCTTGTCATGCCTTTTGGTCTTTGCAACGCTCCAGCCACCTTTCAACACCTGGCCAACGACATTTTCAGGGATCTTCTGGACCAATTTGTGGTCATCTATCTGGATGACATTCTGATCTTCTCTAACTCAACAGAAGAACATCAGCAACATGTAAGACTCGTTTTGGAACGTCTTAGGAAGAATAAATTATATATCAAACTTGAAAAGTGTGAGTTTCATCGGACTGAAATCCAATTTCTCGGCTACATAATTTCACCCCAAGGGTTACACATGGACCCCAACAAAATTAAAGCAATTGTGGACTGGCCTGTCCCCAGTAACCTAAAAGAGGTCCAACGCTTCATAGGCTTTGCCAATTTTTACAGACGCTTTATCAAAAAATTTTCAACAATAGTCACCCCAATTACACAACTAACCAGGAAAACAAAAAGGAATTTGTTTGGTCACCTGAAGCACAAGAATCCTTTTGTTTATTAAAGACCAGGTTCACCACAGCCCCTGTATTGGTTCACCCCAACCCGGAATTGGCGTTCATCGTGGAAGTAGATGCTTCAGATTCTGCTATAGGAGCCATTTTATCACAGAGAACAGGAGACAAGGGGTTGTTACACCCTTGCGCTTTCTTCTCCCAACGTTTATCTCCGGCTGAGAAGAATTACGATGTGGGAAACAAAGAACTACTGGCTATTATAGCAGCCTTTAAAGAATGGAGACATCACCTTCAAGGAGCCTCCCAGCCAATAATAGTTCTCACCGACCATCGCAACTTGGAGTTCGTTAGATCAGCCAAATGTCTATCTCCTCGCCAGGCCCGTTGGACTCTTTTTTAAACCAATTCAACTTCGTGATTTCATACAGGCCGGGTTCTCGGAATGGCAAGGCAGATGCCTTATCCAGAATCTTTTCCAATGATGCTGTGTCTACGACTCCACCTAAGACCATCATTCCAGAGTCTAGATTTATGGGGGTAATCCATAATAAGGACCTACTTGAAGAAATCAAAGAAGCCTATGTCACTGACTCCCTCCTGGCGGAACCACCCGATGATCTGCAATTAATATACAAAAACAGGGTATGGACCCATGGACAACAGTTATATATACCCGAGGTTATAAGACTTAAGGTTCTAAGACTAGTCCATGACTCTAAGGTCGCAGGTCACAGGGGTGTGCAGAAGACTCAGGAATTCTTATCTCGTTTCTTTTGGTGGCCTAATTCTCGACAGGATGTGAAGAAATATGTCCTGTCATGTGATATCTGTGCTAGATGCAAGATTCCACGCTCTCTCCCAGTAGGTTTACTACAGCCTTTGCCGGTCCCCTCCCGTCCTTGGGGCTCCATTTCCATGGACTTTATTGTGGATCTACCTACATCCAAGGGACAGAATACAATCTTAGTAGTGGTAGACCGTCTCACTAAGGCTGCACACTTCATTGCATGTAATGGCCTACCATCTGCTAAAGAAACTGCAGACCTTATAATACAAAATGTGTTTCGTCTACATGGGGTGCCAGATGAAGTTGTCTCGGATCGTGGAGTACAGTTTACTTCAAAGTTTTGGCGCAGTTTTTGCACATCTTTGGAAATCGATATCAATCTGTCAACCGCCTTTCATCCCCAGTCTAATGGACAGACCGAACGCACAAACCAGACTTTGGAACAATACCTTCGATGTTATATCTGTCACTTACAGGATGACTGGGTTGACCTTCTTCCAGTGGCTGAATTTTCATACAATAATTCCCAAAATGCATCAACCAAACAGACCCCTTCTTTGCAAATTTGGGGTACCATCCGAACATTCTCCCCAAATTTCCTGTTACTTCGCCTATACCAGCAGTGGCGGAAAGAATTTCCACACTTCAACAAAATTTGCTACTACTAGAGAGACCTTAGAAAGTGCTCAGGAGAATTATAAGAGGTCCGCTGATAAATTCCGTAGACCAGCACCAATGTTTAAAGTGGGCGACAAGGTATGGCTTTCTACGAGGAATTTAAAAATTAAGGTCCCCTCACCAAAACTGGGACAAAAGTTTATTGGGCCCTATACAATCATGGGCATAATCAGCCCAGTGGCCGTTCGACTTAAACTCCCACGATCCATGAGGATACATCCTGTCTTCCACGTGTCCTTACTTAAGGCTGCAGTGCCCAATCCGTTTCCTGAACGTACCCTTCCTCCTCCTGAAGCAATGGAGATAGATGGACAGGAGCAGTTCGTGGTAGAAGAGATTCTGGACTCTAGGATTTTCAGGAATCAGCTACAGTACCTTATCAAATGGAAGGGGTACGGATCTGAAGAAAATTCCTGGGAACCAATAAACAACATTAATGCTCCTCGAATGATTAGACAATTCCATCAAACACATCCTGGAAGACCAAGTCAGGTCCCGTCCAGAGGCCGCTGTTGAGGTGGGAGTAATGTCAGAAACCGCCCTGATATAGTTTACTCTGCCCTCAAGTTTGCCCTCAGTCAAGATGGTGGATTATGTGTTTCCTGGTTGCCATCTCACTTCCTGTTCCTGTTCCTTTTAAACTGGCCAGACCTTCCTGTCTTTGCTGGAGTATTGTGTTTGGCTTTTGTCCACAATCCTCTTGCTGGAACTCACTCCTCCGTGTGTTCTGTGCCCTAGCGGTTCTCCCTGCTACCTCCTGTTGCCGACCCGGACTGTTCTTGGACCTTTGTACCTGCTTGCTGCCTGCCCTGACCTTCTGCTCGTCTACCTTCCTGCCAGCTTGCCGCCTGCCCTGACTTCTGCTAATCCTGACCTCGGTTCTTGTCTACAGACTCTGCCTCATCTGTGCGGGGCACAACAACGTGGGTTCTGCTACATCCGTACTATATATACTCTCAAGTCCTGGCCATCGGATTCCAGTTCTGTTACACCAGTATCGTGACAGAATACTCCAGCCACCATGGATTCCGCCGGGACTGGATCTGTAGAGACCCGTATTAAGCAGTTGCAGACTGCGGTATCTAGTATGCACGCGGAGTTGCAAACCTTAAAGAAGAAATACGATGCCTTTGAGGGCCAGACCGGCCCCAGCATTCAGTTTTATGGACAAACGATCCACGAACTCCGTGATACAGTGCAAGCACTGACTGATCGCATAACACAGTTTGAGAATGCAGCTCCTGCACCGTCTCCTACATCAACTCCTAAATTACCTCCATTCCGATTTGGCGGGGACCGCGACAAATACCGAGGGTTTATCAATCAGTGTCGCCTCTACTTTGACGCAAACTCCTCCCAGTTTCCTACTGATCGATCTAAAGTGCTATGCATCATTATGCTACTAACACACAAGGCTATCGCCTGGGCGAGTCCGTTGATCGAGACTGGGGATGCCCGACTAAACAATCTGGAGGATTTCCTTGGGGCCATGAGCCAGATGTTCGATGACCCTAACCGAGGTGCTACAGCAGAGGCAGCCTTACTAGCCTTGCGCCAGGGCAGACGTCCCGTCACGGAATATGCTATGGACTTCAAAAGATGGTCCGTCGACACTAACTGGAATGATGCAGCAAAATTATCTTTTTCAAGAAAGGACTGTGTAGTTCCCTAAAGGACGAGCTGGCCCGTGCAGAGGCCCCTTAGAGCTTGATGCTTTTATCAACCACTGCATCCGAGTTGATACACGACTAGCTGAACAACGGCAAGAAAGATGGGCCACATTGAACTATACTACGAAGCAGGCACTTTCTTCGTCTGCCCCCACTTCAAAAGAATTTCCAAAAAGAATCTACAAGGAATCAGAAAGTGAACCAATGCAAATAGACTCCATCTTAAAACGCGAAAGTATTGATCGCAAGGAACATAGACTCCGAGAGAACTTATGTCTGTATTGTGGAAGAGCCGATCACTTTCTGATTAATTGTCCCAGACGTCCACGAAAACTGGTGGCAGCCATTACAGACCCCGATCTCTCAGATGAAGACTCTGTGACATCTGAAACAGAATCATTGGAAGAAACAACCATCCGCTCTATCTCTTCAGTGGCCCCTCGTATTAAGAAGGAAGACAGAAACTCTCATTGTTTCCTCCCCATCAAATTTTCAATTAATTCCCAGTGGATATCCACCTCTGCTATGGTGGATTCCGGGGCTGGTGGCAATTTTATGGACTATTCCTTTGCAAAGAGACATGGGGTAAAGATTCATAAAAACTCTCACCTATGATTATGGAAACGGTAGATGGTACCCCTTTAAATTCGGGCCCTGTAGATCAAGAAACGGAACCCCTCGACATCTGTATAACACCACAACATCACGAAGTTCTATCGTTTCTTCTGATCTCCTCTCCTCATTTTCCTGTTATCCTAGGCTTGCCCTGGTTACAGGCACAAAACCCCGACATCAACTGGGAGACCAAAGAGATAACATTTCCAGGGAAGGATGCTATGCCAACAAAACAGTCAGAACAAGGGGGAAGCCACATCCCAGAACGATAAGGTGATGGAACTACCCCTCATATATCAGGATTTTATGGACGTTGGTGATAAACAAAAGGCAGACAAACTTCCCCACATCGACCCTATGACTGTCCCATAGAATTGCTCCCTGGTGCTTCCATCCCCTTCGGGAATATCTACCCCTTGGCAGGTCCGGAACTAAAGGCCCTCAAGGAATATATAGAAGAGAATCTGGCTAAAGGATTTATCCGTCCCTCCTCCTCACCAGCAGGGGCTCCTATATTCTTTGTCAAAAAGAAGGATGGGTCTCTAAGACCATGTATTGACTACCGCGAACTTAATAAAATCACAATTAAGAATCGCTACCCCTACCACTAATCCCAGAGTTATTGGAGAGAGTACGTCACGCCAAAATTTTCTCAAAGTTAGACCTACGAGGCGCCTATAACTTGGTCCGTATCAGATCGGGAGATGAATGGAAGACAGCTTTTAGATCAAGGTACGGACACTTTGAATACCTTGTCATGCCTTTTGGTCTTTGCAACGCTCCAGCCACCTTTCAACACCTGGCCAACGACATTTTCAGGGATCTTCTGGACCAATTTGTGGTCATCTATCTGGATGACATTCTGATCTTCTCTAACTCAACAGAAGAACATCAGCAACATGTAAGACTCGTTTTGGAACGTCTTAGGAAGAATAAATTATATATCAAACTTGAAAAGTGTGAGTTTCATCGGACTGAAATCCAATTTCTCGGCTACATAATTTCACCCCAAGGGTTACACATGGACCCCAACAAAATTAAAGCAATTGTGGACTGGCCTGTCCCCAGTAACCTAAAAGAGGTCCAACGCTTCATAGGCTTTGCCAATTTTTACAGACGCTTTATCAAAAAATTTTCAACAATAGTCACCCCAATTACACAACTAACCAGGAAAACAAAAAGGAATTTGTTTGGTCACCTGAAGCACAAGAATCCTTTTGTTTATTAAAGACCAGGTTCACCACAGCCCCTGTATTGGTTCACCCCAACCCGGAATTGGCGTTCATCGTGGAAGTAGATGCTTCAGATTCTGCTATAGGAGCCATTTTATCACAGAGAACAGGAGACAAGGGGTTGTTACACCCTTGCGCTTTCTTCTCCCAACGTTTATCTCCGGCTGAGAAGAATTACGATGTGGGAAACAAAGAACTACTGGCTATTATAGCAGCCTTTAAAGAATGGAGACATCACCTTCAAGGAGCCTCCCAGCCAATAATAGTTCTCACCGACCATCGCAACTTGGAGTTCGTTAGATCAGCCAAATGTCTATCTCCTCGCCAGGCCCGTTGGACTCTTTTTTAAACCAATTCAACTTCGTGATTTCATACAGGCCGGGTTCTCGGAATGGCAAGGCAGATGCCTTATCCAGAATCTTTTCCAATGATGCTGTGTCTACGACTCCACCTAAGACCATCATTCCAGAGTCTAGATTTATGGGGGTAATCCATAATAAGGACCTACTTGAAGAAATCAAAGAAGCCTATGTCACTGACTCCTCCTGGCGGAACCACCCGATGATCTGCAATTAATATACAAAAACAGGGTATGGACCCATGGACAACAGTTATATATACCCGAGGTTATAAGACTTAAGGTTCTAAGACTAGTCCATGACTCTAAGGTCGCAGGTCACAGGGGTGTGCAGAAGACTCAGGAATTCTTATCTCGTTTCTTTTGGTGGCCTAATTCTCGACAGGATGTGAAGAAATATGTCCTGTCATGTGATATCTGTGCTAGATGCAAGATTCCACGCTCTCTCCCAGTAGGTTTACTACAGCCTTTGCCGGTCCCCTCCCGTCCTTGGGGCTCCATTTCCATGGACTTTATTGTGGATCTACCTACATCCAAGGGACAGAATACAATCTTAGTAGTGGTAGACCGTCTCACTAAGGCTGCACACTTCATTGCATGTAATGGCCTACCATCTGCTAAAGAAACTGCAGACCTTATAATACAAAATGTGTTTCGTCTACATGGGGTGCCAGATGAAGTTGTCTCGGATCGTGGAGTACAGTTTACTTCAAAGTTTTGGCGCAGTTTTTGCACATCTTTGGAAATCGATATCAATCTGTCAACCGCCTTTCATCCCCAGTCTAATGGACAGACCGAACGCACAAACCAGACTTTGGAACAATACCTTCGATGTTATATCTGTCACTTACAGGATGACTGGGTTGACCTTCTTCCAGTGGCTGAATTTTCATACAATAATTCCCAAAATGCATCAACCAAACAGACCCCTTCTTTGCAAATTTGGGGTACCATCCGAACATTCTCCCCAAATTTCCTGTTACTTCGCCTATACCAGCAGTGGCGGAAAGAATTTCCACACTTCAACAAAATTTGCTACTACTAAGAGAGACCTTAGAAAGTGCTCAGGAGAATTATAAGAGGTCCGCTGATAAATTCCGTAGACCAGCACCAATGTTTAAAGTGGGCGACAAGGTATGGCTTTCTACGAGGAATTTAAAAATTAAGGTCCCCTCACCAAAACTGGGACAAAAGTTTATTGGGCCCTATACAATCATGGGCATAATCAGCCCAGTGGCCGTTCGACTTAAACTCCCACGATCCATGAGGATACATCCTGTCTTCCACGTGTCCTTACTTAAGGCTGCAGTGCCCAATCCGTTTCCTGAACGTACCCTTCCTCCTCCTGAAGCAATGGAGATAGATGGACAGGAGCAGTTCGTGGTAGAAGAGATTCTGGACTCTAGGATTTTCAGGAATCAGCTACAGTACCTTATCAAATGGAAGGGGTACGGATCTGAAGAAAATTCCTGGGAACCAATAAACAACATTAATGCTCCTCGAATGATTAGACAATTCCATCAAACACATCCTGGAAGACCAAGTCAGGTCCCGTCCAGAGGCCGCTGTTGAGGTGGGAGTAATGTCAGAAACCGCCCTGATATAGTTTACTCTGCCCTCAAGTTTGCCCTCAGTCAAGATGGTGGATTATGTGTTTCCTGGTTGCCATCTCACTTCCTGTTCCTGTTCCTTTTAAACTGGCCAGACCTTCCTGTCTTTGCTGGAGTATTGTGTTTGGCTTTTGTCCGCAATCCTCTTGCTGGAACTCACTCCTCCGTGTGTTCTGTGCCCTAGCGGTTCTCCCTGCTACCTCCTGTTGCCGACCCGGACTGTTCTTGGACCTTTGTACCTGCTTGCTGCCTGCCCTGACCTTCTACTCGTCTACCTTCCTGCCAGCTTGCCGCCTGCCCTGACTTCTGCTAATCCTGACCTCGGTTCTTGTCTACAGACTCTGCCTCATCTGTGCGGGGCACAACAACGTGGGTTCTGCTACATCCGTACTATATATACTCTCAAGTCCTGGCCATCGGATTCCAGTTCTGTTACGCCAGTATCGTGACACATGCGTCATATCACCCACCACTGGAGAAGGCCACTTTCAGTTATTTAGGCCCCAGCACCAAGACCGAGGATACAGGTCCCACTGCAAGGAATCATGTGTCATATCACCAACCACTGGAGAAGGCCACTTTCAGTTATTTCGGCCCAGCACCCAGACCGAGGATACAGGTCCCACTGGAAGGAATCATGCATCATATCACCCACCACTGGAGAAGGCCATTTTCAGATATTTCGGCCCAGCACCCAGACAGAGGAGAGAGGTCCCACTGCAAGGAATCATGCGTCATATCACCCACCACTGGAGAGGGCCACTTTCAGTTATTTTGGCCCAGCACCCAGACCGAGGAGAGAGGTCCCACTGCAAGGAATCATATGTCATATCACCCACCACTGGAGAAGGCCACTTTCAGTTATTTCAGCCCCAGCACCTAGGAGAGTGGAGAGAGGTCCCACAGCAAGGAATCATGCGTCGTATCACCCACCACTGGAGAAGGCCACTTTCAGTTATTTCAGCCCCAGCACTAGGAGAGTGGAGAGAGGTCCCACAGCAAGGAATCATGCGTCGTATCACCCACCACTGGAGAAGGCCACTTTCAGTTATTTCGGCCCAGCACCAAGACCGAGGATACAGGTCCCACTGCAAGGAATCATGTGTCATATCACCCACCACTGGAGAAGGCCATTTTCAGATATTTCGGTCCAGCACCCAGACAGAGGAGAGAGGTCCCACTGCAAGGAATCATGCGTCATATAACCCACCACTGGAGAAGGCTACTTTCAGTTATTTCGGCCCAGCAACCAGACAGAGGAGATAGGTCCCACAGCAAGGAATCATGCGTCATATCACCCACCACTGGAGAGGGCCACTTTCAGTTATTTTGGCCCAGCACCCAGACCGAGGAGAGAGGTCCCACAGCAAGGAATTATGCGTCATATCACCCACCACTGGAGAAGGCCACTTTCAGTTATTTCGGCCCCAGCACTAGGAGAGTGGAGAGAGGTCCCACAGCAAGGAATCATGCGTCGTATCACTCACCACTGGAGAAGGCCACTTTCAGTTATTTCGGCCCAGCACCAAGACCGAGGATACAGGTCCCACTGCAAGGAATCATGTGTCATATCACCAACCACCGGAGAAGGCCATTTTCAGATATTTCGGCCCAGCACCCAGACAGAGGAGAGAGTTCCCACTGCAAGGAATCATGCGTCATATCACCCACCACTGGAGAAGGCCACTTTCAGTTATTTCGGCCCAGCACCCAGACAGAGGAGAGAGGTCCCACAGCAAGGAATCATGCGTCATATCACCCACCACTGGAGAAGGCCACTTTCAGTTATTTCGGCCCAGCACCAAGACCGAGGATACAGGTCCCACTGCAAGGAATCATGTGTCATATCACCAACCACCGGAGAAGGCCATTTTCAGATATTTCGGCCCAGCACCCAGACAGAGGAGAGAGTTCCCACTGCAAGGAATCATGCGTCATATCACCCACCACTGGAGAAGGCCACTTTCATTTATTTCGGCCCAGAACCCAGACCGAGGAGAGAGGTCCCACAGCAAGGAATCATGCGTCATATCACCCACCACTGGAGAGGGCCACTTTCAGTTATTTCGGCCCAGCACCCAGACCGAGGATACAGGTCCCACTGCAAGGAATCATATGTCATATCACCCACCACTGGGAAGGCCACTTTCAATTATTTCGGCCCAGCACCCAGACAGAGGAGAGAGGTCCCATAGCAAGGAATCATGCGTCGTATCACCCACCACTGGAGAAGGCCACTTTCAGTTATTTCGGCCCCAGCACCCAGACCGAGGATACAGGTCCCACTGCAAGGAATCATGTGTCATATCACCCACCACTGGAGAAGGCCACTTTCAGTTATTTCAGCCCAGCACCCAAACCGAGGATACAGGTCCCACTGCAAGGAATCATGCGTCATATCACCCACCACTGGGAAGGCCACTTTCAGTTATTTCGGCCCCTGCACCCAGACAGAGGAGAGGTTCATTAAACTTTGGGTTGCACCGCAAGATCATGGTAAAGTTAAAAAAATGAGGATTCAATAAAGAAGTGCCCCGGAGTACAAGAATATATGTTTGAGGGGAAGGCAGTTATAAATGTCTATTCTGCACAAGGGAGGCACAGGTCCTGTGGGATCCATGTCTGGTTCATTTTTATGAACGTCAGCTTGTCCACGTTGGCTGTGGACAGGCGGCTGCGTTTGTCAGTAATGACACCCCCTGCTGTGCTGAATACACGTTTAGACAAAACGCTGGCCGCCGGGCAGGCCAGCACCTCCAAGGCATAAAATGCTAACTCTGGCCACGTGGACAATTTGGAGACCCAGAAGTTGAATGGGGCCGAACCATCAGTCAGTACGTGGAGGGGTGTGCAGACATACTGTTCAACCATGTTAGTGAAATGCTGCCTCCTGCTAACACGTTCCGTATCAGAAGGTGGTGCAGTTAGCTGTGGCATGGAGACAAAACTTTTCCACATTTCTGCCATGCTAACCCTGCCCTCAGAGGAGCTGGCCGTGACACAGCTGCATTATCGACCTCTTGCTCCTCCTCTGCCTTCGCCTTGGGCTTCCACGTGTTCCCCTGTGACATTTGGGAATGCTCTCAGGAGCGCCTCTACCAGCGTGCGCTTGTACTCGCGCATCTTCCTATCACGCTCCAGTGCAGGAAGTAAGGTGGGCACATTGTCTTTGTACCGGGGATCCAGCAGGGTGGCAACCCAGTAGTCTGCAAACGTTAAAATGTGGGCAACTCTGCTGTTGTTGCGCAGGCACTGCAGCATGAAGTCGCTCATGTGTGCCAGGCTCCCCAGAAGTAAGGACAAGCTGTCCTCTGTGGGAGGCGTATCTTCATCGTCCTCCGTATCCCCCCAGCCAAACACCAGGGATGGGCCTGAGCTGTCTCGGGTGCCACCCCGTTGTGAACCTGCTTCATCCTCATCCTCCTCCACCTCCTCCTCATCCTCCTTGTCCTCCAGTAGTGGGCCCTGGCTGGCCACATTTTTACCTGGCCTCTGCTGTTGCAAAAAACCTCCCTCTGAGCCACTTCTAACAGACTGGCCTGAAAGTGGAAAAAATGACCCCTCATCCTCCTCCTCCGCCTGGGCCACCTCCTCTTCCATCATCGCCCTAAGCGTTTTCTCAAGGAGACATAGAAGTGGAATTGTAACGCTGATAACGGTGTCATCGCCACTGGCCATGTTGGTGGAGTATTCGAAACAGCGCAACAGGGCACACAGGTCTCGCATGGAGGACCAATCATTGGTGGTGAAGTGGTGCTGTTCCGCAGTGCGACTGACGCGTGCGTCCTGCAGCTGAAACTCCACTATGGCCTGCTGCTGCTCGCACAGTCTCTCTAGCATGTGCAAGGTGGAGTTCCACCTGGTGGGCACGTCGCATATGAGGCGGTGAGCGGGAAGGCCGAAGTTCTGCTGTAGCGCAGACAGGCGAGCAGCGGCAGGATGTGAACGCTGGAAGCGCGCAAAGACGGCCCACACTTTATGCAGCAGCTCTGACATGTCGGAGTAGTTGTGAATGAACTTCTGCACCACCAAATTCAGCACATGTGCCAGGCAAGGGATGTGCGTCAAACCGGCTAGTCTCAGAGCTGCGACGAGATTTCGCCCATTATCGCACACCACCAGTTGTTCAATACCCCGCTCACAACTCACTCTGGCAGGGGGAGCCAGAGTGAGTTCCTTGTTTTTAATGTGTTTAGTAAGTGAGTCTATGTTTAACAGATCAGAATCACTATTTATAGTGAGCAGTAGTAGAGCGCAGTAAGTGTTCTAGATAAGCGTGCTTATATATTAGACCACCTGTTGACAATGAGTAAGTCTATGCATAACACAAGTAATCAAGTATGAATGGCGCAGCAGATGAACTTGAGAAATACACCAATGTATTAGACCGCCTGTTGACAATGAGTCTGATGCACAGTAAGTCTATGTATAACAAAATAGATTAAGCATAATTGCCGCAGCAGTTAAACAAGATGCACAGGGTGATTACATTGAGCCTGCACTGACCCTACAGTGTCCCTATGCTCTCCCTATAGTGTATAAAAATTCTCCCTACAATCTCCCTACACTGTCCCTGCACTCTAACTATCCAATATTCTACAATTAAAAGGTTTGTTAACCACTATCTCTAGTGCTTGGCACATCTGTCCCTATGCTCAGCTCACACTAAAATGGCAGAGACAGGGCGGGATGAGACTTTTATAAGGCTGTGACATCAAAGGGAGTGGCTATCAGCCGATTGGCTGGCTGCTATTCATTATGGGTCATACTGCATTCTCAGGCTTCTTACATTCACTTTGTAATACGTTTAGCTGCCATTTTAGGAGAAAACCGATTCATTGCCACAAAGCGCAAGGAAATTCAGATTCATGGCTATTAACATTTTTCCTGAAATTAGGATCAAAATCAATTCATTTCACTTCTATTTGTTCAGCACTGACTGTGAGTTCTGTCATTTTTTTTCGTTTGTTTGTAGGTTACGATACAAGTAAAATAATGTAGCATTTTATTAGATAAGGTCATTGAGCACTTATAAGAAATAGAAAAATGTTTTTTTTTATATATTTTTTACATTTTTAATTTTTTTTCAAAATGTGACATTTTTTAAGTTCCCATATATTGTTTGATTGCTTATACTATGCACGATAATAAAGTGCATAATCATTCTGACATAGTCTTATTAATAGTGGCCAAACCATGGCAGGCCTGATGGCCCGGATGCCCTCAACTGCCATGCAAACCAGTCAGCATAATTGTGTTCATGAGCTGCTGATCGGTAGACAAACGAAGCTAGCTCACTCTGTCTAACCACTCACATGCTATGGTTGTTATTGACTGAGGGGTTAAACTGCCAGGATCGGAGTTATTGCTGATCTGGCATTGAGAGATGGGTGCCAGCTGTGTAATACAGCTGGCACCTGTAAGCAATGAAAGGAGCAGCTTAAGCAGCTGTAAGCACCTCTTGAGCATGTTCTATAACTGACTTTTTACCACACAGAGTGTTAACTGTCATCTTGGCTACTACCCTCCTGCAGCCCTCTTTGCTGCGATTGGCCGGTAAGCATTGACCATCCTCACTGTAAAATGCAAGTGAGGAGCTGAAAGTAGTTGAAAAAGGAGGTGATTAGTGCTACTCTGTTCAGCACCAATCACCTCCATGTTTTCAGAGGGGAAGCGGCTATAGTGTACCAGCTAATGGCATCACAAGAGGGACATGTAGAATAACAAAGCCCCCTCTGCATGCCACCATTTAAGTCAGGAACGACATACAGAGATGGCTTTGTGGCTTTTTAAACTGCAGTTAAGTTGGCTTACATAGTTACATAGTTACATACTGTAGTTAAAACGGTTGAAAAAGACATAAGTCCATCAAGTTCAACCAAGGGATAGGAGAGGACACGATTTTAGAAAACGGAGTGAGACTGCACAGTACTACATAGCTGGTGTCATCTGCAAAAATTGAAACAGTGCTATTAACTCCATCTCAATATCATTAATAAATAAATAATAGTGGACCCAGCACTGAACTTTGGGGTACACCACTTATAACCTGGGACCATTCTAAATAGGAATTGACCACGACTCTCTGGACACAGTCCTTGTGAAGGACCTAGAGCCCTTTTTGAATATGAACACCACCTTTGCCTTGTGCCAGTCACTTGGCACTGTACCTGTTCTTTGAGAACTCTTGGGTGTAATCCATCTGGACCCACAGCCTTGCTAACATTCACCATATTTAACTTAGCTTGGACCATATCTACAGTTATTCAGTTGAGTATATTACTGAGTATACTAAAGCCCTGGTGCCACCAATATCATTTCCTTTCTCTTCTTCTGTAAATTGTTTTTTTATCATTTATATATTGAAAAAAATGTTGGCTCTCTTTGGCCACCTGCTGTTCATTTTATATTTTTGCAAATTTTATCTTTTTTACAGATTTTTAAAGGGTTTCATTTTTAGCTGTTTACCTACAGGAATACATTTTGCTGCATAATTACCCAATATGGATTTAAAGCTCCCCCATTTATCCTCAGTATTATTATATGACAGTAGCTGCTCTATGCCCTGAAATGCTGCCTTCAACTTTGCTTTTTTAAAATTCTGTGGTTTTCCTCTCTCAGTCACAGTTTGCTTCTTATAGATCAGGGGGGATACAATTATAGTGTGGTCCCTATTACCAAGTGTTTTACGAACAGTAACATTTCCAACAAGTTCGGCATAATTAGAAATGATCAGATCCAACAAAGCATAGCCCCTAGTGGGAGCTTCTACAAACTACAAACATAAGTGGTCCTGCAGCAAGTTGGGGACTCTTCTCCCCTTTGCAGTTGAGGAAGAACCATGACTCCAGTCAATGTCTAGGAAGTTAAAATATCTCATTTTGACTACAGTTGAGCGAACACCTGGATGTCCGGGTTCGAGAAGTTCGGCCGAACTTCCCAAAAATGTTCAGGTTCGGGATCCGAACTCGACCCGAACTTCACCCCGAACCTGAACCCCATTGAAGTCAATGGGGACCCGAACTTTTGGGCACTAAAAAGGCTGTAAAATAGCCCAGGAAAGGGCTAGAGGGCTGCAAAAGGCAGCAAAATGTAGGTAAATCCCCTGCAAACAAATGTGGATAGGGAAATGACTTAAAATAAAAAAATAAAAATAAATTAACCAATATCAATTGGCAACTTGGAGGAGGAGGAGGTGGAATAGGAGGTTGGGGTGGCATCAGGTGGGAATGCTATGGGAGTTGAAGTTCTCATCACAGCCAAAAAGGATTCATGTCTGCCTGCAGTGCCACAGGCCTCATTCACAGACTCAGGGCCATGGCACCGGCAAAGAAGAGAGTGGTCCCGTAACAGCAACACAGGCCTCAGGTCAACCTGCAATGGAACAGACGATTATCATTTATGTAGGCCCCTGACACCCAGACAGAGGAGAGGTTATTTGACAGTAAAAAGAGTTAAATGTCTCCCACCAAGACAGCAAGCAAGTAAACAAAATATAGGCCCCTGACACCCAGACAATGGGGCGGTCATTAGACAGTAAAAAGAGTTAAATGTCTGCCACCAAGACAGAAAGCAAGTACGTGAAATTTAGGCCCCTGACACCCACTCAATAGGGGGTTATTAGACAGCAAAAAGAGTTAAATGTCTGCCACCAAGACAGCAAGCAATTAAACGAAATTTAGGCCCCTGACACCCAGACAATGGGGCAGTCATTAGACAGTAAAAAGAGTTAAATGTCTTGTCTACCACCAAGACAGAAAGCAAGTACGTGAAAATTAGGCCCCTGACACCCACTCAATGGGGCGGTCATTAGACAGTCAAATGAGTTAAATGTCTGCCACCAAGACAGCAAGCACGTACGTGAAATTTAGGCCCCTGACACCCAGACAATGGGGCGGTCATTAGACAGTAAAAAGTGTTTAATATCTCCCACCAAGACAACAAGTGATTAAACGACATATAGGCCCCTGACACCTAGACAATGGGGTGGTCATTAAACAGTAAAAAGAGTTAAATGTCTGCCACCAAGACAGCAAGCAAGTACGTGAAAGTTAGACCCCTGACTCCCAGACAGAGGAGAGAGGTCCCATAGCAGCAAAAGAGGCATCATGTCACCCACCAACGGAGAAGGCCACTTTTAGTTATTTAGGCCCCAGCACCCAGACAGAGGAAAGAGGGCCCAAAGCAAAGAATCAGGCTTCATGTCACCCACCAATGGAGAAGGCCACTTTCAGATATTTAGGCCCCTGGCTCCCAGACGGAGGAGAGGTTCATTCAACTTTGGGTTGCCCCACAAAATAATGGTAAAATGAAAAAAAGAGGATTCAATAAAGAAGTGCCCTGGAGTCACGAGAGTAGGAAGCGGGTGGGACGGGGGGGTCGGATCCTCCCAAGGAAATAATGCGGGGGGGGGGGGGACAGGTATGCAAAAATCTCCCCCCAGCGGCAGCAGGGCAATGTATGCGGCGTTGGCGGGGCACAGGGAGATGAACGCTTCCATTGTGGAAACGTTCATCTCCATAGTCATCTGTATCGCCGTCCTCAGGAATGCGATACAGATGGCTGTGCTGCGGAGCAGGAGAGGGAGAGGCTTCTCCCTTCCCTGCACCTCTGATAGGCTGCAGGCCTAGTGCCAGCAGCCTATCAGATGTTGGTACAGGCGGCGCGATGGTGTCATCACGCCGTCTGTGAGCCGTACAGCAAGGGACACAGGCCGAAAGAGGCCTGCATCGCATAGCTGTGACGGATGGAGGTAAGTATAAGTGTCTTGTTTTGTGTGTGTGTTTGTGTTTTTTTTTTTTTTTTTTTAAACCAGACCCACTGGCCCATAAAGGGGGGGGGAGAGATTTTGGCACTTGGGGGAGCGGAGAGATATGTGGGTGTGGCTTGAGGGTGGGCGGGGAAACAGGGGCCCCATAAGTGCTGTCACCCCAGATTTTTGGGGCTTCCTATGGCCATGCCTGGAGTACAAGAATATATGGTTAAGGGGAGGTAGTTATAAAAGTCTATTCTGCACAAGGGATGGACAGGTCCGGTGGGATCCATGCCTGGTTCATTTTTATGAACGTCAGCTTGTCCCCGTTGGCTGTGGACAGGCGGCTGCGTTTGTCAGTAATGATGCCACATGCTGTGCTGAATACACATTCAGAGAAAATGATGGCCGCCGGGCAGGCCAGCACCTCCAAGGCATAAAAGGCAAGCTCTGGCCACGTGGACAATTTGGAGACCCAGAAGTTAAATGGGGCCGGACCATCAGTCAGTACGTGGAGGGGTGTGCACACATACTGTTCCACCATGTTAGTGAAATGCTGCCTCCTGCTAACACGTTCCGTATCAGCTGGTGGTGCAGTTAGCTGTGGCGTGGTGCCAAAACTTTTCCACATCTCTTCCATGCTAACTCTGCCCTCAGAGGAGCTGGCCATGACACAGCTGAGTTGGCGACCTCTCGTTCCTCCTCTGCATTCGCCTTGGGCATCCACTTGTTCCCCTGTGACATTTGGGAATGCTCTCAGTAGCGCGTCTACCAACGTGCGCTATTACTCGCGCATCTTCCTATCACGCTCCAGTGCAGGAAGTAAGGTGGGCACATTGTCTTTGTACCAGGTATCCAGCAGGGTGGCAACCCAGTAGTCCGGACACGTTAAAATGTGGGTAACTCTGCTGTTGTTGCGCAGGCACTGCAGCATGTAGTCGCTCATGTGTGCCAGGCTCCCCAGAGGTAAGGACAAGCTGTCCTCTGTGGAAGGCATATCGTCATCGTCCTCCATTTCCCCCCAGCCACGCACCAGTGATGGGCCCGAGCTGCGTTGGGTGCCACCCTGCTGTGAACATGCTTCATCATCATCCTCCTCCACCTCATCCTGCTTTTGCAAAAAACCTCCCTCTGAGCCACTTCTTAGAGACTGCCTGAAAGTGCTAAAAATGACCCCTCTTCCTCCTCCTCCTGGGCCACCTCCTCTTTCATCATCGCCCTAAGTGTTTTCTCAAGGAGACATAGAAGTGGTATTGTAACGCTGATAACGGCGTCATCGCCACTGGCCATGTTGGTGGAGTACTCGAAACAGCACAACAGGGCACACAGGTCTCACATGGAGGCCCAGTCATTGGTGGTGAAGTGGTGCTGTTCCGCAGTGCGACTGACCCCTGCGTGCTGCAGCTGAAACTCCACTATGGCCTGCTGCTGCTCGCACAGTCTGTCCAGCATGTGCAAGGTGGAGTTCCACCTGGTGGGCACGTCGCATATGAGGCGGTGAGCGGGAAGGCCAAGTTACGCAGTAGCGCAGACAGGCGAGCAGCTGCAGGATGTGACCACCAGAAGCACGCACAAAGGGCAGCAGCTCTGACATGTCGGGGTAGTTGTGAATGAATTTCTGCACCACCAAATTCAGCACATGCGCCAGTCAGTTATGCCACGGTGGAGAAGGAATGTCTTGCCCTCGTTTGGGCCCTCAAGAAACTCCAACCTTTTTATACAAGTGCTCCTTCACTGTTATGACTGATCACAACCCCCTGATTTGGCTCAACCGAGTGGCAGGAGACAACCCCAGACTATTGAGATGGAGCCTGGCACTGCAGCCTTATAATTTCACTGTGCAGTACAGACTAGGGAAACAGAATCCCAACGCAGACGTGTTGTCTTGCCAAACAGAACTGGACCCCTTGCCAACTGCTTCTCGGGCATCCTCAAGCCAACACATTGGGGTCTAGGTGGCTATGCTGCCCCATGGAACTAAAGGGGAGCCATGTGACAAAACCCCTGTTTTAGGAATGCCCAGCCGGTTGTATTTCATCTGCTGTTCGGGTAGTTAGCCCTATTTTCGCCCTTTACATGTACACAACCACCCCCCTCTGCCTGTGACGCAATTAGCAAGCACAATGAACAATGCATGTGACGCAATTAATGAGCACAATGGGTCATTGTAAAGTGAAGAAACACCTAGCGGGTCTTGGTCGCCGACCGCATGGAACTATGTCCGGACCCTTAATCCAATCATCTCTAGGATAGAGAGGAGAGATTTTACTATTCATGTCGGGGATGTGTTATATCTGGCTGTGTATTGATTGGTCAATGTATTTTGTGTGCCTGTCCTCTATCAGGTCCCCGGGGAGTAGCCGTTGCTGGAGGACTTGCATAAAAGGCCAAGCTGTGGCCATCAATAAAGAGTTCGTTTTACCCCTTCTTGAAGTTTTGGCTCTTGTTTGGGGGGGATTAGGAGCTATATTCCCCACACCTTCGGATTTACTTGGATTTCGGGAGACGTGGTACAGATTTACTCAGCTTAAGTGTGAGATATCAATAACATGTTGTATACTTGTTTTGCTACTCCCTAGAAGTTTGATTGTGACTGTACACTGTCCCTAAGATTGTTTTCTGTCAGACACTGCATATATCCATCCACCCTAATTCCCAGCCCAACAAAGAATAACATTCTGCTCATTCTGCAAGGGTACCTCCCTGTCTGCTCATCCAGGTTGTCAGCCTCTAAGCCAATCAAGACTAGTGTTAATCGTGGATATTCTAATTGCGAATTGTTATTGTGAATATCGGCATTCAAGAATTCGCGAAAATCTATAATATAGTGCTATATATTCGTATACTCGAATATTCTAGTTTTTTTTTTCCATCAGTACTACTGCTTCTTGCTTGTGGGCCAATGAGAAGGCTGCAATATATTTGTCAGAGCTTAGCAACATCCCTAGCAACCAATAGGAAAGTGGACTACCCCTTTACTATATAAGAAACTCCCCAGCAGCCGTTTTCTGCAGTTTTTGCAGTTCTGAGAGATACATCAGTGTCATTGCTGTGCTCTGCAGACTCATCTGGATCCTTATTTAATTACATTAGATCGTTAGCTCATATATATAATACAGATGGTTAGTGGGAGATAGTCAGTGTAGGTTAGATAGTGATATAGTGTAGCTGATAGGTTCCAGTGCAGGGTGTTAGGTAGTGTGATAGGAATTACTGTGCTGTGATAGGGATTAGTGTCTCTGTTAGACACAGTGCTGTGATGTCACAACAATACTTAGTGCACCAATCAGTAATATCTACTCAGACCTGATAAAATGTGAAGTTGCACGTATTACGCAAAAAAAGTCATCATTAGTGCCGATTTGCGCAATCGCAAAAATAATGACTGAAGATTGTGAATTCTAGAATTTGCTAATTTATTGCGAATATTATGCAAAAAATGTGTGAAATACCGCGAAAACGAATATTACCTCTGCCACTCATCACTAATCAGGACAACCCCCCCCCGCCATCCCCACTTTCTCTGAGGGTCATGTAAGAATCCTTTTTTCTCCCTAGTCCTTTTTCCTACTGTCATGTGTAGTAAAATTGAGCTGTGCGCTTTTTTACTGGATTCATCCAAAGTGAACTTGAAAAGCTTCGGGTTCATCTGATGAATTTTTGGGAAGATTGGTTCACCTCAATATTTAAGCAATTGACCAGGTGTATACTAAACTGGTGCCATTAAAAAAATGCAACTTGTCCAGCACAAAACAAGCCCTCATACGGCTATGTCAACAGAAAAATAGAAAAAAATTTGACTTTTGAAATGTCAAGAACAAAAATTGAAAATAAATAAATAAATAAAAATAGTCGAGCCTTAAAATGGTTGTCTTATGTCAGCAAATTGCATTTATTATGTAGAGAAAGTTAATATAAGGTACTTACTAATGTATTGTGATTGTCCATATTGCTTCCTTTGCTGGCTTGACTCATTTTTTCATCACAGTATACACTGCTCATTTCCAAGGGTTACGACCACTCTGCAATCTAGCAGCGGTGGCCGTGCTTGCCCAATATAAGAAAAGATGCCAGCCTCTCTAGTAGTTAGAACTATGGGAGTGTATGTAGGGGATTTTTTTTCTATAGTGTGCAAGCACAGCCACCACTGCTGCACTGCAGGGTGGTTGTAACCCCCGGATATGAGCAGTGCATAATGAAATGTAAAAATAAATCAAGCCAGCAAAGTAGGCAAAATGGACAATCACAATACATTAGCACATGTCTGGTATTTACTTTGTCTACATGATAAATGCCATTTACTGAAGTGAAAAAACCCCTTTAAGAACCAAAGTAGGCTGTGTCCTAAAGGAGTTAATATATAGTTTATAGTTTTAACAATAGTTCACCACAAAAATGGTAAAACATGTTTGGCAACTTCAATTGTAATAACCCATAAAATAGTGCTAAATGGTATCTGTCAAACAGATGCAGTGTCTTGTGGGGTTAAACCACCTGAACATACTTATACCTTTTACTTTATACCTTTTGTTTTATTCTGGAGAAATATTACTTTTAATTGATATGCAAATGAGTAGTTAAGTGCACATAGGGTGAGCCCAAACCACTGTGCACACTTGCTCCTCTTTCCTTCTTCTGCCAGACCCTCCCTCTCCTTGATTAGCATGGGCAGATAAGATGACTAGTAGGAACCTGGCCCTGCCAATCAACAAGGTGAGGAAGGGGATACCAAAGCCAGAGGAAGCAGGATGAGCTATGCTGCACACTTAAATCCACAGTGCTTCCTACTCGTTTGGACATACTAAAATGTAGTTGTAGCCTTAAAGAGGACCTGTCACCACTCCCAACATTGTATTCCACATGAAACTTCTAGCAGGAATAATAAAGGAATATCACAACATACCGTAGCTTTATAAAAATAAATGTTCCAGAATTGTTATTCCATGGGGGAATTCAAGTAGGTACTAAAGCATGTCAAGATAGGTGACAGATTATCTCGTTGCACTCTTGCTACCATTCTTCACTACTTTTGAGCATAAAGACACAAAGATATGTAAAATACAACATGTCTTAGTTTAGCCGCATTCATTTTCAGGAAATACACACCACTACTTGGAAATGTAATTAGAAAATTATTTCAGCACTAACCCCATCCTTTTTGTCTCTTTCCAAGGCTCCATGAAGGAAATCCCGAGAAACTTCTTCATTTTCATCCAACCACTGAATAACAAATGGCTCAAACCAACTGCAGAAATATTAGGAATAGTGTGTGACAGAGAGCTATTTTACATTGCAATACATCTTTTGTGTTAGGCCCTGTGATTTGCGCAATGCACAGAGTGAAGAGATCTTATACTTGAATTTCTATTTTATACTTACGCAGGGTATTCAGGGACCTTGTTCCTAAAAGATGGAAGATCTGTCACATATTCATTGTATAGCCACTTGACCTTGAAGTGTAAGTTCATATAGTCTGCACTCTTACATAAACGGTGCTTGTCATGTTCTAGAAATACATTGAAATTTCAACAGGTAAGCTCCATTGTATACATATCTCACACACATATATACACACACATATATACTTTATATACTGTTATTACATACAGATGTAGCCATTTCTAACTTGACACATACAACAAAAGGGGTTTTCTGAGACTTATCAGACACTGATGACCTATTCTCTATTCTTTGGTGGGGATTTGACACCCAGGACCCCTGGCGATCAGCTTCTCTGAGCGCTGTGGCCTTTTCCTTGATTACCAAGCACATCGCTGTACATTTGATATTAGCTGTGCTTGATATCGCAGCTCAGTTTCATTCATGGGGCCATGTGAACAAGGAATGTGATGTCACTTGGTCTAGGGAAAACAGAGAAACCTGAGGCACTACTTGTGAGCACCACTGCCTTCTCAAACAGCTGATTGGCGGGGGTCCTAGGTGTTGGACCTCCACTGTTCAGATACTAATGACTTATCCAGAAGTTACTGTAAGTCATCAGTATGTAAGCCTCGGAAAAACCCTTTAACACAACAGTAGCTATTAATAATCAAGTTTAAGTGACACACACACTATTATTTCCAGTACTGTTAATCCAACATGTACCCAAACAAGATTAGTCTCATTTATAATATAGAATCTATAAAACTGGTGGATACTAACAAATGTATATAGTTATGCTTTATATTTTGTATGTATACATTGTATTTTGTATGTTTTTGGTCATTACTTCCATTAAGGAGTGGATGGCAATTGTTGCCAAGGGACAGGGCTAACCACTCTGTTCCTCCACTCTTGGTTGCAGTGGGCTGCTCCAGCTTCAGTGGGAGTTCAAGAGTAACATTAGGAAGGAGAGGAAGCACACCGCTGAGATCCTGCGCCTTATAAGGATTCACCATTGAACTATTTTCGTAACTAATCCAAATAGCATGTGAGTTACATTAATTAAGACTAAGCTAACATTAGCACTATGATTCTAGTATTCTGTACCAGCATAGAAACTGCAAAAGCCTGATGGATCCAATTCACTTTTTTTTGCAATGGAAAATATGTTTGTGTGCATGAGGCCTTATGGTTCACTTAACTTAGTGTAAGATAATATAGGCGGTCATTTACTATTCTGAAATACTAAATTAGGCGTATTTACTCTCTTAGGCAAGGAAGCTGTCTTACATTTAGAACTGGCACTGGATGCTCCGAAGTTATGGATAACTTAGGCAGAACCCATAATGTATACATTTCCAAAAAGTAACCAAAAATACTTTATTTTAATTCTATAATAAAACACTGGGGCCTCTTCCCCTGTACACTAAGCCAGGTTAAGAAGGAGCTTAAAGAAAGGAGGGGAAAAATGTATATGTATATATATATATATATATATATATATATATATCTTATTCACGGTTTGCTTTTATAACGGTATATCTATAACAAAGCAGCTTACATGGGCAAGAGAATGCAGCCAGGTGGAATGTCTATAACTGCAAAACTCCCTTATTGATGAGCTCCTAAATCCCTTTCCCCCGATAAGACTTAAATTGCTGCACATGCTAACTCACTAAGGAATCTGCGTGGTTACATATATAGTGATAAGCGGCAGGGGCAATATTCGAATTTGCGATATTTTGCGAATATTTTCAAGAATATTCATCATATATTCGCAAATTCGAGAAAATCGGCAATGTAATATGCGCGTATTGCGCGCGCAATACAAGCGTGGGTCAGTTTTGCTACTTTTTTCAAACTGCACCCTGCATCAGCTACACTATATCACGATCTAATCTACACTGACTATCTCCCACTAACTATCTGTATTATAGATATATATATAAACTAACTATCTAATGTAATGACACAGAAAAGCAGAGAGCACAGCAATAACACTGCAGTCTCTCTCAGAACTGCAAAAAACTGCACAAAATGGCTGCTAGGGAGGTTCTTATTTACTAAAGGGGTAGGCAACTTTCCTATTGGTTGCTAGGGATGTTGCTAAGCTCAGTCAAAGACATTGCAGCCTTCTCATTGGCCCACAAGCAAGAAGCAGGGAGGGATCATGGGTTCAGAGGGAAAAAAATCTAGAATATTGGAAAATACAAATATATATGACTATATTCTATATATTCGCAAATTCTCGAAGTGGCGATATTCGTGATTTAAATTCGCGATTCGAATATTCGCGCCCAACACTATACATATACCCCATCAATAGTGTACACGTTTAGTGTCTCACAAGAGCCTACAAACTTGCTATGGCTCAACACAGGACACAACTTAAATTCTACATACACTGTCTACCAGGGGAAACAGATGGTTACTTATTCCCCAGTGAAAATGTATGTGCACAATGTCCCACCAAAAACAAAAGGATTCACTAAAGGACTGACAATACTGCCAGATAAGAATTAAATCATCCCTGGTAAGGAAAACTCCCTGTTCAACATCTGGGCCGGCCTTAGGGGTGTGTGACCTGTGCATTATTCATCACTCCTGAAGAGGGGAACTGGACTGTTCCGGGATAGACTGGACTGTGTTTCTGGAATGATTCAACTGGTTTGAAAAATAATATATTCCATGCCACTCACCACTGTCTGTTAAAGGTTCGCTTTATTGAATTACATGCACTATCCAGGGAAACAGTACTCAACAAGTAGAGCCGACCTACTGCCGTTTCACATCACCTGAATCTTTCTCAAGGCCTGTTGGGATCCGGCGTAACTACGCCTTTTAACCCCTGGCTTCTAATCTGTCAAGTTTAACTCTTTGTACACACAATGACATGTAAGACATGAATAAATATCAAAACATCACATCAATCATTAACAAAGATGCACATATCGGGTAATAAATACATCATCCCTATGTAGCGATTACTTATTAAAAACATAATTCATAAAAAGGAGGACAAATCATTCATATCATTAAATCCGCAGGGTCCTAATGCACCAGTCTTAATAATCCATTTAGCCTAACACTGTAAATTGGACTTATGCCGGTCTGATCCATTCAACGGTGGAAAAAGTATTTGTAAACCAGCAAATTGTAAACAGCGATCATCCCCATTGTGTGTATCCCTTATATGATTTATGAGATGGGTGCTACCCTTGCCTGTCTTCAATGAGTACAAGTGCTCATAAATACGTTTGTGTAGTGGGTGAATTGTTTTTCCTATGTAATAGAATTTACAAGGGCAACAAATAACATAGACTACAAAATCCGATCTACATGTAATTAGGTCCCTAACCTTATGGGTTATAGGACCTATACGGATCTTTTTACCTGGTCTCATATAACCACAGTATTTGCATGAGCCTCTCTTGTTGTTACCCATCGTAACAAAATTCTTTAACCAGTTACTGCGTCTGATCAATGCTGTGGTTGCTTGCATAGTAAAAAATGTGAAGATGAGTGATAGCATTCTCTTTTGTGAGATTGCAACTCCCCGCATATTTTTACATCAGGGCATACTGAGAACTGTAGTGTCACATTGTACCATGTTTGATTCTTGTGCTACCACTGGGGGGTGGGGGGGGGGTACTACAATTGTAAATAGTTTTTATTATAAAGTTATGTATTTTATTTTATGTATTTGGATGTGTTTTCCCGATATGGATGGCAATGGTTAACAGGGAACAGGGCAAACCACCTTGTTCCTCCCCTCTTGGCAGGAGTGAGCAGGACCATCATTGAGGTGCACACCATCTGCCCACAAGCATTGTGCAGACGATTCCTCTAGTTCCTTGTGCTGAACAACAAAACCTCCCTGCCGCCGTACAAAATGACCCACCTCCTTGTTAACCTTCGGCTGGGCCTTTTTTAGCTTCTCAACCGACCTTGAAAACTGCCACACCAGAAGAGCCACTATCTCAGACCAAATGACCAGCAAAGTCGGGAGCCCACAAGTGCAGTAGTTCCAACTTGACATTCCGAATGATATCCCTGGAACGTCGTATGCCCAAATTGTTCCCCCCAGTGTGTAATACCAATATATTTGGAGGTCGATCCAAAGAAACTTCCAACGGAATTCGGGAAGCACCCAACCCCACATAAGACGCAGGTCAATCCAGCGGACATGCTACTCACTGGATTCAAACCTCAACTACCTTCCATTCCGCTAAACGTCTGCTCGCTGGGCCCCCCAATACATGTAGGAGTGACCAAAAATTCAGGCTAAACATGAGGAAGAACCTGCAACAAACAATAAATAATGCAGCATCAGTAAACATGCAAAGAGTCTACCCTCCTGCAGCCTCCCGCCTATCTGAACACAACTGCTGTTCAGCAGTGTGACAGCAAGTGAGGGTGAATGTAAGATCGAAAACAAGCGGACTCCCAACTGCCAACGCATCTTATCACATCATCGCCCAAACCCCACCAAACCGCCTATATGGCCGTTCCTATCCATAAAGAATAAGACGTGAACTCGCCCGCCGGTAAACCCACTGCTACCAAACATTCCGCAATACCACCCACCACAAATTGAAAATGAGACAGAGCCATGCCATCCTGATGAACCAACAACGGTCCCACCACCTCCGGCCGCAGAGGTGTAAATTCTTCCACACACCACACTAGACAAAACACTGATCTCAGTAGTGGCCGCAACAAAATTCAAACCCTTCTCCCCTCCAGTTATGCAAATGTGACCTGGTTACATTCTCTTGCCGTTTTAAGCTGCTCCATTATATATACGGTATATTTTTATAACAGCAAAAAAATGGGTGGTAGTGATGAGCGAATTGAAGGATCTGAAGCAGAATTTGATCTGAAGTTTAGAAAAAATTTGATTTGGAGCGAAGCCAAATTTATTTTCTATTCGTGGTAACTAGAGATGAGTGAATTTCTCAAAAATTTGATTCGGATGTTTTGCCAAAGTTCTCAAAAAGATTTGATTCGATCCGTATGTATTTGTGTCAAATTGCATTAAAAAACAGCTATTTCCTGACTGCTGAGAGCCTGTATATTGGTGTAGAACACTGTGCATTGCAGAAAAATGCATAGGGAGTCCACTGTGGTAGTGACACAGTACTGTGAGGCAGTATGACATGCAGATGACGGGAGTTACTCTTAGAATGAGTTCACACTTCACTTATTTGGTCAGTTACGGGTCCAAAACTAACCAAATAACTCAAGTGTGAACTCAGCCTTACAGGTAAATGTTAGCGCCAAGTATAAAAAACTGCGCAATGGCCCATGATTCTACTGTAAACTGAAAGAGCACACTACTTTCCAAAGCATTTGACACTGTACCCCATAAAAGGTTAGTATATAAAATGAGGATGCTCGGACTGGGAGAAAATGTCTATAACTGGGTAAGTAACTGGCTGAGTGACAGAAAACAGAGGGTGGTTATTAATGGTACACACTCAGATTGGGCAACTGTCAATAGTGGGGTACCTCAGGGGTCAGTACTGGGCCCTATTCTTTTCAATATATTTATTAATGATCTTGTAGAAGGCTTGCATAGTAAAATATCAATTTTTGCAGATGACACTAAACTGTGTAAAGTAATTAACACTGAAGAGAACAATATACTGCTACAGAGGGATTTGGATAAATTGGAGGCTTGGGCAGAGAAGTGGCAGATGAGGTTTAACACTGACAAATGTAAAGTTATGCACATGGGAAGGAATAATGCAAGTCACCCGTACATACTAAATGGTAAAACACTCGGTAACACTGACATGGAAAAGGATCTAGGAATTTTAATAAACAGCAAACTAAGCTGCAAAAACCAGTGTCAGGCAGCTGCCGCCAAGGCCAATAAGATAATGGGTTGCATCAAAATGGGCATAGACGCCCGTGATGAGAACATAGTCCTACCACTTTACAAATCGCTAGTCAGACCACACATGGAGTACTGTGTACAGTTCTGGGCTGCTGTGAACAAGGCGGACATAGCAGAGCTGGAGAGGGTTCAGAGGAGGGCAACTAAAGTAATAACTGGAATGGTGCAACTACAGTACCCTGAAAGGTTATCAAAATTAGGGTTATTTACTTTAGAAAAAAGACGACTGAGGAGAGATCTAATAACTATGTATAAATATATCAGGGGTCAGTACAGAGATCTCTCCCATCATCTATTTATCCCCAGGACTGTCACTGTGACGAGGGGACATCCTCTGCGTCTGGAGGTCTGGAGGAAAGAAGGTTTGTACACAAACATAGAAGAGGATTCTTTACGGCAAGAGCAGTGAGACTATAGAACTCTCTGCCTGAGGAGGTGGTGATGGTGAGTACAATAAAGGAATTCAAGAGGGGCCTGGATGTATTCCTGGAGTTTAATAATATTATAGGCTATAGCTACTAGAGATGGGTCGTTGATCCAGGGAGTACTTCTTTCCTATGGATCAACTAGCAGGATGACAGGCCGAACTGGATGGACAGATGTCTTTTTTCGGCCTTATGTACTATGTTACTATGTTACTTTTACACCGTTGTCAGCTGATTCCACATAGATTTCTACAGAACCTGTTCTGTTACATGCTGATAGCAAGTAGTGCCCCCCTGACAGAGTGGAGAGGGTGTCTATTTATTTTTCCCTTCTTCTGATCCATCATAAGAACAAACCCCCCAAAAAGGATACTGTCTTTTGAGCATCCGCCTTCACGTCGTCAGCATTTGGTCAGTAATCCATCAGTGTTGCTAATGCAAAAAAAAACAAAAAACAACAGGAGTAGATCCAAAACAGAGATGACACGTGAATGGAATATTTGCATGTCTTCTGCGTTTTGAACCCACTCCTGCTTCTGGCTTCCAAATCTTGAGTAAATCCTGATGCGAAATACGGACCGTACGATACAGGCCTTAAGGTTGCTCCAAACACAGGATCTGTTGTGTTTCTCATTTTTCTGTCCTTCTGACAGATCAGAAGAAGGGTAAAAAAAAATGGTGATCTCAACATGGCCAAACAGTTGCCCCGTCATAGAGTGGGGAGGGTGGCAACAGCATGAGGAGTCAACAGAATGGCCCAGTGACAGAGTGGTGAGGGTGCAACAGAATGAGGAGTCAATAGAGTGACAGTCACAGAGTGGGGGGTGAAGGGGCAAAAGCAGTAGCAGTAACAGCACAATATAGTGGGTGGCTGTCACTACCAGAGCTTTGAGACGTTCTCACAGCTCTGTTTCTCCACCCCTGTGATGATGTCACTACTAGAGCTTGGAGGAGTTCTCTCTGCTCTGTTTCTCCGCCCCTGTGATGAGGTCTTTACTTTCAGTTTCCCTCCTCCCAGCTGTCCCTCCTGTGATTGATTCCTCTTCCTATAAAATACCCCTCTTCCTGTTTAATCGTGCGGATTATACTTTTCATTTGACCTGTATCGCTCGCTTGAGTATCTGCACTTGTGTGATATCTTTTCACTGGACCTGTGTTCTGCTGAAGCAAGTACTTTGGATATTTTCTGCTGACTTTGGATCTGTTTTCACTGCTGCTGCAGCTCCTTCAGTTAAGTGTGCAGACATTGTGTGTTTCTGTTTGTTTGCTGACTGGATCCGAGGCGACCCCGGTTCCGTCCATATACTGAGCAGGGCACCGGTGGCCGTGCCCCTTCCACTATTGTAGGGGTTACAGTGGTCATCAGCCTTAGGTACGCGGGCATGTCTCGATCCACCATCTGGATCTGGACATGGGCTTAGCAGCATAGGGAGAGCTTTTAGGGTCTGACAGGGGTCACCCTTTATGTTCCCTAGATTGGGTCCGGTCAGTAGCTAATTCACTGTGTATGCTCTTGTTGCTCACATACAGCCGTGACAGTGGCAGTAGGAGCACATGGCAGCAGGTGTGTGGCATCAGGGGGTGGCAACATACGAATAGTGGCTGAAGCAGGTGGCCAGAAGAAAGGGGTCTCTTTTGACAAAGTTTGGCTGTGGCACCCAAAATGATCTATTCTGATGAATCAGGCACTAGCGTGTGGAAATCCTGGCTCATCCACGACTGATTCATCTTCACAAAGGTCAGTCTCTCCACATTTTAGGAGGAAAGGCAAATTTTCCGTGGTTAACTATGCCTCCAGCTGCACTAAACACCCGCTCTGATGTTACACTACTGGCTGGGCAGGAAAGCTTGTCCAGGGCAAACTGAGTCAGTTGCGGCTACAAATCAAGTATGGCTGCCCAGTAATCCAGGGGATCTTCGATGTTGGATGGCAGGGTGCAGTCCAAGTATCCAAGTATGGACTCTAGACTTAAGTTGCTGCTAATGGAGCTGGTACTGCTCCTGCCTCTCCACCCCCCTCCAGCAGCCATGGCAGTGGAACGTGAGTGCAGAGGGCATCCCCGGTCAGACATTCGTGAGGATGGGTTATGGCACACATAGGCAGCGGCCAACTGACTACATAGGATGTCTTGATAGTAGTTCAGTTTATCCTCCCTCTCAGCTGGTGTAAAAAAGGCCCCCATTTTGGACCGGAAGTGAGAGTCTAACATGGTGGAGAGCCAGTTAGTTATTCCTCTGCCGAATTGTGACAATTCGGCTGTCACTACGCAAGCGACTGATCATGCATTAGACCATTTGTGCAAGTGACTCGGAGGGACTCCCTGCCTCCATCTCCAGCGAATACTGCTACGGTGTGTAGGGATCATCTGCCTGGTCTTCCTCATCACCCTCTAGCTCCTCCTCTCTTGTCAGTTGTGTAGAAAAATCACCCATTTGCTTGTCTGTGAATGTCTTCCTCCTCCATGTCAATCCCCACAGGGCTCAGGTGGCCGTGGGATGTAGGCTCCACGTCTCCTGTCCCCTGGCCAGACAGATTTATAAGTATCTGCTCCAGGACGTTAAGCAGTGGAATGACTTTCATCTCGTAGTCCTGGTGACTGACAAATAAAGTGGTCATCTCAAAGGGCCTGAGAAAATGGCAGGTGTCAAGCAAGAGCCTCTACTGGCTAACATCGAAGTTACACAGAGAAATGCTACTGTCCGCCTGCATCATCAAGAAATCGTTTACGGCCTTCCTGTGCTCATATAGTTGGTCCAACAAGTGGAGGGTGGAGTTCCAATGGGTGGAAACGTTGTATATAAGGCCTTTGCAGCTCAAGGAGGGTGTGCTTTGCAGTGTAAGAGTGGCTGAAGTGCATGCACAGATTCCTAACCATTTTCATGATGTCTTGCAGATAGGTGGAAGACTTCAGGAACCGCTTTACAACCAGATTAAACACGTATGCCGTGCTGTCGTGCACTTTAGCAGACACCGACAAGCTCAAGGACTGGCCCAAATTCTGTTCAACATACATGTGTAGGGCTGGTACTGCCTTTTTGGAGAAGAAATTATGGCTTGGGACTGTCCACCTTAGCTCAGCACAAGCTATCAGTTCTCTGAAAGGTGCAGAGTCCACCACATGGAAAGGGAAGGACTGTAGTACCAGCAACTTGGCCAGGAGCACGATCAGCTTTTGCGCTGTTGGTGCACGCATACTGTTGTCTGTTTGCAATCACCTCTGTGATCAATTGCTGACTTAATAAGTGATGAGGAGGAGGAGGAGGAGCAGGAGCATCAGGACCAGTAAATAATGGGAAGGAAATACAGTTCCGTTCTGCTGAGGTGGTGGAACCTTGTCTGCAGGAAAAGGGGTGCGGGACACTGGGTGATGAAGCAGTTGCTGCGTCAGGCTGTACCACTACATTAGCTCAACGGTTTTCCCAGGCCACTTTATTAGTAACGCTGCATGTGTTGACACAGAGTTGTGGTGCCAACATTGGCACCCTGGCAACGCTTCACCTTTTGCCCACAGATTCTGCAAATGGCCATGCTCATGTCCTCCAGCAGCTTGATAAAAAATTACCACACCGCCGATTATGGCATTTCCCCCCCTCCACTCTATGATGACTGCCTGCTACCGGTTCCTCCGTGAACCCCTGCACTGCTACTTCTGTCCAGACAGGTAGACTCCTGCGTAGTGGGCGGTCTACACCGGCTCATTTGGCTCCCAACCTCCCACTGTTGCCACCCTGCTGACTCACGGCCACTCTACCACCCTGCTGGCTCACCCGCTGCCTCACGCGCAAGCTGCCACCCTCTTCTCCTAATGATGATGAAGCCCCCTCTTTACCCGGTTCCTAAGTGCGATCGCCTACATCGTCGTCCGCACGTCACTGATGTCACCCTCACCAGTCTTAGGGCCACATGTTTGACCGCTCGCAACACCAGCTCCCAAGCGACTCTCATAGTCATTACTTGCCCGCCTACTGGAGGAAGCTGCGGATAATCTCTTCCAGATCTTGGTTGGGCAGTAACTGCTGACTGTACTCTAGAATCTCATTCTCGCTGAAAAGTGAAGCCCAAGCTGACGGCATACAATGCTTCTCGAGCTGAGGGAACAGAAAATGACAGAGGCAGGTTCAGGACAGGTGGGGGCACCAAGCTTGTTCCCGGGCCATGTCAACTAAGAGTTGTGTCAGAGGAACCCACTGACTCCAGGATGGGGGTGTCTGATGTCACTAGCAACGAAATAGAAGACAGATTCAATTATTCAAGAACAGCTGTGTTTCTGGTCAAAACATGTCAGCTAGATGACACTGGCAGCTCTAGCCTATCACTGCGACGTCTGCTACCACCCCCCTTCCCCCTTCTTCTGATGCTACCTTTGCCAGATCCAGAAACATTTTGGCCATTGCCATTTCCTTAGAAGGGCCTGTCACCTGTCTTTCCGACATGCTGTAAATCAGGGGTGCACAACCCACGGCCCGCATGCTTCCCACAGAGCCAAAGTTTGCTGCCCCTGTCCTCCTGGACGGAAACACAGCTGATCGTGTGATCAGCTGTGTTTCTGCCAGCAGCGCCGCACAAGACAGGGGAGCGTGGAGAAGGCAGAAGCAGCTGATTAGCGCTTCTGCCTTCTCCTCAGATACGTAGGCAGTGTGCTGTGCACGTAGGCAGCGTGCTGTGCATTGTAGATTCGGCTTGGGGGCAGAGGAGCGCAGACCTGCAGGGTCAGGACTCAGAGACCCTGATCAGCTCTGCCTGTGTACGCCCCCACAGCAGGCTGGTTTCCTCTGCAAAAAAAAAAAAGTCTGTGTCCCCAAAGGTCTTTCAGTGATCATTTGGGACAAATTATATGGGAAAAATATATTAAAAAATAATTTAAAAAACATTAAAAAAAATTGAAAACAAAAAATATATAACAAAACACAAAATATGATGTGGCCAATAAAATAGAAAATTATAAAAAAAGTGTTCACTGTCTTTTTGTGATCCCTTGAGGGACACATTATGGCAAAAATCTATAAAAAAAATAATAGAAAATAAAAAATAAAAAAAATAATATTATTGTTCACATTACGGACAAGGATAGGGCTGTTCTATTAGGGGCCAGCTGTTCTGTTTCGCAAAATACAAAATGCACATGGATGTGAGGTCTAGAAAGGAAAATTTTCTTTAAAATTAACGTTTAAAATTAACAAAAATTGTCAGTGTCCCCCAAAGGTCTTTTTATGACCTCTTGGGGGATATTATTTGTAGCAGAAATATATAAAAAAATTACCATATTTTTCGCCCCATAGTTTGGGGGGGAAATGTCCCTGCATCTTATGGGGTGAATACTAATGAGCGCTTCCATTATGGAAGCGCTCATTAGTACCAGAGGGACGGAAAGTGGTGAAGGCTCTGTACTCATCACTTCCTGGTCCTCGGACTCCTCGGCTGTCGGCTCTGCAGGCTGCGCACAGCGTGAGGGCGCTCTGTGACCTCACACTGTGCACGTCAGATCACAGCGCAGCCAATGAAGGATGTGGAGGAAGAGGATTGCGAGGTAGGTGAGGAGCGGCGGCATCTGGAGCATTGCTGTGAGGGAGGGTGCTCATCTGCTGGGGCTGATGTGAGGCAGGGGGCCGATCTGAACTAGAGGGGTGATCTGAGGAATTGGGGGGTGATCTGTGGCATTGGGGGGGTGATCTGTGGCATTGGGGGTCATTTACATTGGGTTTTCAGCTGAGTTCTGATTTATGGTCTTATTAACATTGGGGGTCTGATTGGTTGTCTGATCTGATCTGTGTGTCCTTTGGGGCTAAAAACACGGTAAGTTAAAAAAGAAAAAAATAATAATAATAAAATGCACCACAAGAAAAAACACCCACACCAACCAAAATTGTCGCCATTGTCGCCCCATTCACGTGAAACTATTATATAACAAAATGACCAACACAAAATAGGGAACTAAATATAATTATTTATTTTGGTGGCAGTTTGCATATTTAAAAAGTAAGGAGCTATAGTTTGAAAAAAAATACTTTTTAAAAATGTTTTGTACAGTTTTCCCCAAATAAAGCTAAAAAATAAATTATAAGGCCCTATGTTTCAAGTGAAAAATTATTGCAAAAATTATTTTGACAGTCCTAACACATAAAAAAGTTGCAACCATTTGAACCACCATGTGCACTAAATCACAAAAAAATGTGTCTGTTCAGGCCTGGTTATTAAAGTGTTAACCAATAAGCACTTTCTCCACTAGAAAGTGCTTACTGGTTTTTACATGGCGCCTGTAACTGGGGGGCAGGAGGTGGTAATAATCAATGAGTGCCAACCTCTGCAGTGGAGGAAAGCGCTTATTTATGAATAGGAGGCAGGAAGGAAATGTCGCCACGTTTCCTGTAAAAATGACTTAACACATTCTCGCAGCGTGGCCCCTGAAACAGAGGATTCATACTTACCTTCTTCAGGCCGCCCTGGCCCCCTCTGCCTCCATCTTCTGATTCCTGCACTTTTACACCTGTCAGTGCATGGCCATGGTCACATACACGGCTCCAGTCAATGACTTCAGCAGTGACACGCTGCTTGTGGCCACATCACCGCTGAAGCCAGTGACTGGCTGGAGAGGTGCATGTGACCATAGCCATGCACTGACAGGTGAAAACAGCGCGGGGAGCAGGTAAGTATAAGGCCCCTTTGCAGATGAGCGTTCGTCACAGAGCGAGTCTGCAACGCAGCACCCGGCCTGAACTTCCAGCACTGCCGGGGTCACATAGCATTATATTGATTTATGATGCTATTTAACCCTTACAGTTCTGTAATGTATTGGATAACACTGGCAGCATTATGTCAGTGTTATCCAATACATTCCAGAACTATAAGAGTTACATAGCATCATAAATAAATATAATGCTATGTGACCCTGGCAGTGCTGGAATTTCAGGCCGAGTGCTGCGTTACAGACTCGCTCTGTGACAAATGCTTGTCTGCAAGAGGCCTAACTCTTCAGTTTCAGGGGCCCTTATTAATTACTGGGAACAATTGTTCATAGGAACGCTCATTCATGATAAGTGGCGGTATAATCGCGCCACACATCTCTCTGTGTAATCAGGGATGTGCTACTGATAATAAATTTAACTAAATGAAGGAGAAATTACTGTAATAGCGATCAGTCCTCCCCAGTCACTTTACATTGGCCTGTATAATAGGCTGATGCAAATGAGCAGTGGCACCAATCAACATATTTTTTTTTTGCGGCCCCTTGAAATAAAGTGTTGTGACAATGCGGCCCCCAGTCCAAAAAAGGTTGTGTACCCCTGCTGTAAATTGAAAGAAACTGAAAGGGTAAAGAGAAATATTATCAGGTTGCAATTTCACCCCCAAATCAAGGAGGAATGGATATAGTTAAAGGTGAAACTCAAAAAATTAGAATATAGTGCAAAAGTCCATTCATTTCAGTAATGCAAATTAAAAGAATTTTGTGAAAAGGTTCAATATTCTAGGCTCAAAGTGTCACACTTTAGTTAGCTAATTAATCCATACCCTGAGCAAAGCATTGTGACTTTGGGGGTTTTATAAGCTGTAAGCCATAATCATTCAAATTATAACAAATAAAGGCTTGAAATATCTTGCTTTGCATGTAATGAGTCTATCTCATATATTAGTGTCCCCTTTTAAGTTGCATTACTGAAATAAATGAACTTTGTACAATATTCTAATTTTTCGAGTTTCACCTGTATATATCAACTAAATAGACCTCAAAACTGGTTGCAGCAGACCACAGTTTCACCCCAATAAAAGAAGCAAGAATTTGTGGAATTACTGATGTATCAAAGAATCAAACAACCTAAAATCTGAAGAAATAGATCATAGGGATGAGCGAACCCGAACTGGATAGGTTCGGGCTCGTACCGAATTTTGGGGTGTTCGGGACACAGACCCGGACCCGAACATTTAAAAAAAAGTTCGGGTTCGGGTCCGTTGTTCGGCGATTTCTTCCCGCCTTCTGAAGGGCTACTTAGCAGCCAATCAGATAGCACTTTACTTCTTGCCCTAAGAAGCCATCACAGCCATGCCTACTAATGGCATGGTTGTGATTGGCCAAGTGCAACATGTGACCCAGCCTTTATTTAAGATGGAGTCACATAGCACCGCACGTCACTCTGCTCTGGTTAGTGTAGGGATAGGACGCAGCTGCTGTGAGGGAGAGATTAGGCAAGGAAAAGTCATCAAAAACACCTAAAGAAGTGATCGATCTACAGCTGTGAATCATTCAACTTCTGCTAGTTAATTGCTCATTGGTTTTTAGGCTGCACAGAGAGTTTTTCTGTCACTTTTTTCAGGGGTGATCGCGGCTATTTTGAGTCTTGTGGTGCACCAGCACAAGCTGCCACCAAGTCCATCAATCCATCAATACTAGTTTTTTTTTTTGCTATATCCTACATCAGCGGCATTGTCACCCGTAGAAACTCAGGATAGAAATTTCTATATTTTATTGAGGGGTTAAATTCAATTGCCAAAATAGCAATCCCCTAAATCTGGTGTTCCAGCTGTGGCTGGGCAAGTTTAATAGTATCTGTCAAATGATAGATTTTGTTCTGGGGTGAAATACAGTTGCAAAAATATAAATACAGTAAATCTGGTGTTCCAGCTGTGACTAGACAAGTTTAATAGTATCCGTCAAAGGATAGATTTTGTTCTGGGGTGAAATACAGTTGAAAAAATATAAACACAGTAAATCTGGTGTTCCATCTGTGACCGGACAAATTTAATCTGTCCGTAAAAGGGTATATTACACTCAGCGTCCATCTCCAAGTATATTTCTTTCCGTAAAAAATGGTATATTACAAATAGTGTTACATTACAATTGCTGAAAGCATAATTATGTAAATCTGCATGCACTATTGTGCATCTCATAGTGTATTTCTGTCCGTAAAAGGGAATATTACACTCAAGGTCAAGTGCTGAGAGGGTCATACTGTTTGTATCAGATTGCAATTTCACCCCCAAATCAAGGAGGAATGGATATAGTTAAAGGTGAAACTCAATAACTTCACACTCTACCATGCATCTCCAAGTGTATTTCTGTCCGTTAATGGGTATATTACACAAAGTGTTAAAATAGAATTGCTGAAGGCATAATCCTACATATTTTTTCACACACTACTGTGCATCTCCAAGTGTAAATCTGTCCATAAAAGGATACCTTTCATCCAGGGCCTAAATACTAGGCCTACATTTGATATTCCCCTAAATCAGTGGTTACTGCTGTGCCTGGATTAGTGTAATAGTGCCTGTAAAAAAAAGGCCTGAATTTGAAATCAATACATTGGGCCAAATATTTTTTTTCTTATTGTGGTGCTTAATGAACGGTAACAATGAGGAAAACATCTAGTAAGGGACGCGGACGCAGTCGTGGTGGTGTTGGTGGACCCTCTGCCACAGCCACACATCCTAGTGAACCAACTACCTCAGGTTCCAGTACCAGCCAGAATTTACAGAGATATTTGGTGGGGACCAATGCCGTTTTAAGGATGGTAAGGCTTGAGCAAGTACAGGCGCTAGTCAATTGGGTGGCCGACAGTGGATCCAGCACGTTCACAACATTATCTCCTACCCAGTCTTCTGTAGAAAGCGCACAGGTGGCGCCTGAAAACCAAGCCCATTAGTCTGTCACATCACCCCCATGCATATCAGGGAAACTGTCAAAGTTATGCAGCAGTCTCTTATGCTGTTTGAAGACTCTGCTGGCAGGGTTTCCCAAGGGAATCATCCTAGCCCTTCCCCAGTGGTGGAAGACATAGAATGCACTGATGCACAACCACTTATGTTTCCTGATGATGAGGACATGGGAATACCACCTCATCGGAATCTGTACGTCTTTGAAGATGACGAAACACATTTGCCAACTGCTGCGTCTTTTTGCAGTGTGCAGACCGAACAGGAGGTCAGTGAGGAAGACTGTGTGGAAGACGATGCAGGGGACGATGAGGTCCTAGACCCCACATGGAATCAAGGTCGTGCCACTGACTTTCATAGTTCTGAGGAAGAGGCAGTGGTGAGACCGAGCCAACAGCGTAGCAAAAGAGGGAGCAGGGGGCAAAAGAACAGCCGCCGCCAAGAGAGTTCGCCTGCTACTGGCCACCGCCACCAGGGACCAAGCACCCCAAAGGCAGCTTCAAGGAGTTCCCTGGCATGGCACTTCTTTAAGCAATGTGCTGACGACAAGACCTGAGTGGTTTGCATGCTGTGCCATCAGAGCCTGAAGCGAGGCATTAACGTTCTGAACCTTAGCACAACCTGCATGACCAGGTATTTACATGCAAAGCATGAACTGCAGCGGAGTAAACTCCTTAAAAACAAGGAACTCACTCAGGCTCCCCCTGCTCCCTTTTCTGCTGCTTCTGCCTTGGCCTCTTCCTCTGCCTTGGGAGGAATGTTGGCACCTACCGCCCACCAAACAGAGGATGTGCCACCAACACCACCACCTCCGCCACCAAGCGTCTCCACCTCTGAAACCTTGGAGAGAAAGTGTTCCCACCTAGCCACCCTCGAGCCCTGGGCCTGAATGCCAGCATTTCTAAACTACTGGCCTTTGAAATGCTGTCATTCAGGCTGGTGGACACAGACAGCTTCAAACAGCTGATGGCGATGGCTGTCCCACAGTATGTTGTTCCCAGCCGCCACTACTTCTCCAAGAGAGCCGTGCCTTCCCTGCACAACCAAGTATCCGATAAAATCAAGTGTGCACTGCGCAACGCCATCTGTGGCAAGGTCCACCTAACCACAGATACGTGGACCAGTAAGCACGGCCAGGGACGCTATATTTTCCTAACTGCACACTGGGTAAATGTAGTGGCGGCTGGGCCCCTGGCGGAGAGTTCCTTGGCGCACGTCCTTCCGCCGCCAAGGATCGCAGGTCATCATTCTTTGCCTCCTGTAGCCTCCTCCTCCTACTCGGCTTCCTCCTCCTCTGCTTCCACCTGCTCATCCAGTAAGCCACACACCTTCACCACAAACTTCAGCACAGCCCGGGGTAAACGTCAGCAGGCCGTTCTGAAACTCATATGTTTGAGGGACAGGCCCCACACCGCGCAGGAGTTGTGGCGGGGTATTGAACAACAGACCGACGAGTGGTTGATGCCGGTGGGCCTCAAGCCCGGCCTGTTGGTGTGCGATAATAGGTGAAATCTTGTCGCAGCTCTGGGACTAGCCAGTTTGACGCACATCCCTTGCCTGGCGCATGTGCTGAATTTGGTTTTGCAGAAGTTCATTCACAACTACCCCGACATGTCAGAGCTGCTGCATAAAGTGCGGGCCGTCAGTGCGCGCTTCCGGCGTTCACATCCTGCCACTGCTCGCCTGTCTGCGCTACAGCGGAACTTCGGCCTTCCTGCTCACAGCCTCATATGCGATGTGCCCACCAGGTGGAACTCCACCTTGCACACTTGCACATGCTGGAGAGACTGTGCGAGCAGCAGTAGGCCATAGTGGAGTTTCAGCTGCAGCACGCACGCGTCAGTCGCACTGCGGAACAGCACCACTTCACCACCAATGACTGGGCCTCCATGCAAGACCTGTGTGCCCTGTTGCACTGTTTCGAGTACTCCACCAACATGGCCAGTGGCGATGACACCGTTATCAGCATTACAATACCACTTCTATGTCTCCTTGAGAAAACACTTAGGGCGATGTTGGAAGAGGAGGTGGCCCAGGAGGAGGAGGAGGATGAGAAGTCATTTTTAGCACTTTCAGGCCAGTCTGTTAGAAGTGCCTCAGAGGGAGGTTTTTTGCAACAGCAGAGGCCAGGTACAAATGTGGCCAGCCAGGGCCCACTTCTGGAGGATGAGGAGGAGGTGGAGGAGGATGAGGATGAAGCAGGTTCACAGCAGGGTGGCACCCAACACAGCTGAGGCCCATCACTGGTGCGTGGCTGGGGGGATACGGAGGACGATGGCGATACGCCTCCCACAGAGGACAGCTTATCCTTACCTCTGGGCAGCCTGGCACACGAGCGACTACATGCTGCAGTGCCTGTGCAACGACAGCAGAGTTGCCCACATTTTAACGTGTGCGGACTACTGGGTTTCCACCCTGCTGGATCCCCGGTACAAAGACAATGTGCCCACCTTACTTCCTGCACTGGGGCGTCATAAGAAGATGCACGAGTACAAGCGCACGCTGGTAGACGCACTCCAGAGAGCATTCCCAAATGTCACAGGGGAACAAGTGGAAGCCCAAGGCGAAGGCAGAGGAGGAGCAAGAGGTCGCCAACGCAGCTGTGTCACGGCCAGCTCCTCTGAGGGCAGGGTTAGCATGGCAGAAATGTGGAAAAGTTTTGTCACCACGCCACAGCTAACTGCACCACCACCTTATATGGAACATGTTAGCAGGAGGCAGCATTTCACTAACATGGTTGAACAGTAAGTGTGCATACCCCTCCACGTACTGACTGATGGTTAGGCCCCATTCAACTTCTGGGTCTCCAAATTGTCCACGTGGCCAGAGGTAGCCTTTTATGCCTTGGAGGTGTTGGCCTGCCTGGCGGCCAGCGTTTTGTCTGATCGTGTATTCAGCATGGCAAGGCGCTTCATTACTGACAAACGCAGCCGCCTGTCCACAGCCAATGTGGACAAGCTGACGTTCATAAAAATGAACCAGGCATGGATCCCACAGGACCTGTCCATCCCTTGTGCAGAGTAGACATTTATAACTGCCTCCCCCTCAACCATGTATTCTTGTACTCCGTGTCACTTCATTATTGAATCCTCTTTTTGTTAATTTTACCATTATATTCTGGTGCAACCAAAAGTTGAATGAACCTCTCTTCCGTCTAGGTGCCAGAGGCCTAATTATCTGAAAGTTGCCTGTTCCAGTGGTGGGTGACATGAAGCCTGATTCTCTGCTATGCGACCTCTGTCCTCTGTCTGGGTGCTGTGGGCTAAATATCTGGAAGTGGCCTCTCTATTGCTGGGTGACATGAAGCCTGTTTCTCTGCTATGCGACCTCTCTCCTTCATCTGGGTGCCAGGGGCCTAATTATCTAAAAGTGGCCTTCTCCATTGGTGCGTGACATGACGCCTGATTCTCTGCTATGCGACCTCTGTTCTCTGTCTGGGTGCTGGGTCCTAAATAAATGAAAGTGGCCTTCTCCATTGGTGGGTGACTTGAAGCCTGATTTTCTGCTTTGGGACCTCTCTCCAATTGATATTGCTTAATTTTTATTTATTTATTTTTTTATTTTAATTCATTTCCCTATCCACATATGTTTGCAGGGGATTTACCTACATTTTGCTGCCTTTTGCAGCCCTCTAGCCCTTTCCTGGACTATTTTACAGCCTTTTTAGTGCCCAAAAGTTCGGGTCCTCATTGACTTCAACCCTAACATCCAGGTGTTCTCTCAACTCAAATAGATCACTTTTAGTAACCACAATTAGTGCAGCAAGGTGTAATAGCATAGCCTCTATTACCTAGGCTTTACACTTTCCTATTGGTCCGTGTTCTCTCCCTACAGTGTGGATAATGCCTCCCTATCCTCTCCCTACACTATTAATAATCTTTCCTTAAACTGTTTTTATAAATAAAGTCTTTCCTAAATATTATCCCTAGTGCATGTCACATCTCTCTGTACACTAGGTTCACTGTAAAATGGAAGAGACCGATCAGGCTGAGACGTTTTATAGGTCTGTGACATCACAGGGGCCAGATAGCTGCCGATTGGCTGGCTGGCTGCATGCATGGCATTGTGGGTGATCCCTCGTTCCCGGGCTTTTTACTTCCTTGTTCTAACATGTGCAGCAGCTAGTGTTGATCGAGCACCCAAGTGCTCGGGCCGAACACATCTGGATGCTCGGGTGTTCTACCGAGCACTCGAGTATAATGAAAGTCAATGGGAGAACCCAAGCATTAAACCAGGCTCTGAAGAACGGAGGGTGCCTGGTTCATAGGAAAAGGTCAGAAATGTATGGCAACAACACCAAAATGGTTCAGGAACAGCATGGGGAGGATGTCTGCATGCATCTTGGACTCCCAGGTCGCTGCTGGGAACGATGTTGTCCGAGTAGTATGACACTTTTACACTTACAATAATACGCACAAAACCGAAGATAAAATAGATTTTAGAGGAGAAATTGTTAGGAAACATTCTTTCCTGTATATTTTCTTGTATATAAAGTGCAAGTGCTGCCAAAAATTACAAGCAAGAGGCACTCCGATACAACTTGTATATCACATAAAGGAGGGCCTCATTCACATTGTGGTACAATTGTTCATGTTGTGGGACTCCTACACTCATAAAGCCTATGCACTAAGTGAAAGAGCTGCCAAAAATTAACCGTCAGTCCAATACACCCATTGTTACACATAAATGAGGGCATCATACACACCCTTGAAAGATTATGATTGATGGCCTGCTTGTGACCCTCAAAAACATTTGGAGCAAGGGCGTGCTGATATGACCATCTAAAACATTAGGGGCGAGGGCCTTCTCCTGAGCTGACCATTTAAAAAATTATGGAAGAGTGGCTGCTGCTTAGCTGACCATCGAAAAAATTATGGTTGAGGGCCTGCTGCTGAGCTGACCCTATAAATCATTATGGTTGAGGGCCTGCAGGTTAGACCCTCTAAAAGGTTGTAGGTGAGGGCCTGCAGGTTAGCTGACCTTCTAAAACAGTAGATGCGAGGGCCTGCAGGTGAGCTGACCCTGTAAAAGTTTGTAGGTGAGGGCCTGCAGGTGAGCTGACCCTATAAAACATTATATGAGAGGGCCTGCAGGTGAGCTGACCATCAAAAACATTATGGGTCTGCTGCTGCTTTGTTGACTTCTGGCTGATCGCACGTCCACGTGGCGTCGATGATCCATTTGGATGTCTTCCCTGCGCTGGTGACCATGGGTAACGGGGAATCAGGGTTTGATTCCGGAGAGGGAGCCTTAGAAACGGCTACCACATCCAAGGAAGGCAGCAGGCGCATCAATTACCCACTCCCTACTCGGGGAGGTAGTGACGATAAATAACAATACAGGACTCTTAAGAGGCCCATTTATTGGAATGAGTACCCTATTAAATCCTTTAACTGCATTGGTCAGGGCACGTGTGATGTTACGGGACAGATGTTGGAGTAAGGCGGTCATGGCACACCGTGAAAAATAGTGGCAGCTGGAGACTGCGTAATGCGGGACGGCCAACGACATCATGCTGCGGAAGGCCTCAGTGTCCGCAAGCCTAAATGGCAACATTTCCAGTGCCAGTAAATTGGAAAGCTACACATTTAGTGCCATGGCCTGTGGGGGGCTGGGTATTTGCGCTTGCGTTCAAATGCCTGGGGTAAGGACATTTGGATGCTGTGCTGGGACAGGGAAGTGGATGTGGTTGCTGATGGTGCTTGCAAAGGTCCAGGTGCAGGGCGGGAGGCATCCTTGACAGGGCATTGGCCAGCAGCTAGTAACATATGGGAAGAGGAGGCAGTGGTGTGACCCGCAGACACAGATTGTGGACCCAGGCGTTTGTCCCACTTATTAGGGTGCTTGGATGCCATGTGACGGATCATGCTGGTGGCGGTGAGGTTGCTAGTGTTCATGCCCCAGCTAATTTTGGTACGGCACAGGTTGCAAACTTCTATTCTTTTGTTGTCCGCACTTTCCTCAAAAAAGCGCCATACTGGAGAACACCTACCCCTTGGTCCACCTTCTCCCTTTTGCGACCCCACTGCCTCTTCCAGCCTGTTGCGATACTGCAGATCCCTCCCCCCCTGTACTGCTGTCCTCGGTCGGCTTTCCACCTTCCCAGGTTGGGTCAGTGACTTCATCGTCCACCACTTCCTCTTCCACTTTCTCACTCTGCTCATCCTCCTGACTTGTTAACCTAACCACAACCTCAGTAATTGACAACTGTGTTTCATCCTCTTTATCAACCTCTTGAGACAGTAATTGCCATTGACTTATTGGCAACTGTGTCTCATCATCATTTACCTCATTAAACAGTAATTGCCATTCCCCACCATCATAGTCTTGTGACTGTGGATTCTCAAGAGGTTGGGAATCAGGGCACAAGATCTGTCCCTCTTCAAGCGTGCTTGGAGAGAGGGCCAAATGAAGGAATGGAGATGAAAAGAGATCCTCGGAATATCCGAGTGTGGGATCACTTGTTTGGCCAGACTCTCCATGGTGGGATGAAGGAGGATCAGGGTGAGGATTGTGTTGAACAGCTAGCTACTGGCTACTGAGACTGGACTTGGTGGAAGACAGGGTGGTGCTTAACCGACAGGAAGCATTATCTGCTGCAATCCAACCAACCACCTGATCGCAGTGGTCTGACTTCAAGAGTGGTGTCCTGCGCTGCCCTGCAAAATGGGACATGAAGCTAGGTATCGTGGATGATTGTTTTTCTTGTTCTGTGCCAGCAGACACAGTTTCAACTCGCCCATGGCCTCTGCGCGCACCATCAGCATCACGGCCACTTCCCGTCACTCACTGCTCGCCTTCTTCATTTTAAATGGTATATATGTTTGCAAGTATGTCACACGTACAGTAGGGTAGGATTTGTAAGTGTATGCGCAAATTTTTTTAAAAAAGGTATTTGGGACAAACGTCACACATGAGAAATCCCGCAGATAATGTAAATGCTGTCATCAGCGACTAATAAAAAATTACAGGGAATGTCAGGGAATTTAGGATGAGTAAACGTTATACAGGACTGGTACCACAGGTAATGTCACTGTTCACAGTGTCTATGGAAAAAGTACAATGTATGTCACAGATACATTTTTTTAAACGCACATGTTACACTTTAAATGTGGCCCTGGTAATGTCACTCTCAGTAGTGCCCACCGTCTATTGCACTAATTGCACTGTATGTCACAAATAGAGATGAGCGAACACCTGGATGTTCGGGTTCGAGAAGTTCGGCCGAACTTCCCGAAAATTTTCGGCTTCGAGATCCGAACTCGACCCGAACTTTATCCCGAACCCGAACCCCATTGAAGTCAATGAGGACCCGAACTTTTAGGCACTAAAAAGGCTGTAAAATAGTCCAGGAAAGGGCTAGAGGGCTGCAAAAGGCAGCAAAAAGTAGGTAAATGCCCTGCAAACAAATGTGTATAGGGAAATGAATTAAAATAAATAAAAATTAACCAATATCAATTGGAGAGAGGTCCCATAGCAGAGAATCATGCGTCATATCACCCACCACTGGAGAAGGCCACTTTCAGTTATTTAGGCCCCGGCGCCCAGATTGAGGAGAGGTTCATTCAACTTTGGGTTGCACCGCAAGATCATGGTAAAGTTAAAAAAATGAGGATTCAATAAAGAAGTGCCCCAGAGTACAAGAATACATGGTTGAGGGGGAGGCAGTTATAAATGTCTATTCTGCACAAGGGAAGGACGGGTCCTGTTGGATCCATGTCTGGTTTATTTTTATGAACGTCAGCTTGTCCACATTGGCTGTGGACAGGCAGCTGCATTTGTCAATAATGACGCCCCCTGCCGTGCTGAATACACGTTCAGACAAAACGCTGGCCGCCGGGCAGGCCAGCACCTCCAAGGCATAAAATACTAACTCTGGCCACGTGGACAATTTGGAGACCCAGAAGTTAAATGGGGCCAAACCGTCAGTCAGTACGTGGAGGGGTTTGCAGACGTACTGTTCAACCATGTTAGTGAAATGCTGCCTCCTGCTAACACGTTCCGTATCAGGTGGTGGTGCAGTTATCTGTGGCGTGGAGACAAAACTTTTCCACATTTCTGCCATGCTAACCCTGCCCTCAGAGGAGCTGGCCATGACACAGCTGCATTGGCGAACTCTTGCTCCTCCTCTGCCTTCGTCTTGGGTTTCCACCTGTTCCCCTGTGACATTTGGGAATGCTCTCAGGAGCGCGTCTACCAGCGTGCGCTTCTACTCGCGCATCTTCCTATCACGCTCTAGTGCAGGAAGTAAGGTGGGCACATTGTCTTTGTACCGGGGATCCAGCAGGGTGGCAACCCAGTAGTCAGCACACGTTAAAATGTGGGCAACTCTGCTCTCGTTGCGCAGGCACTGCAGCATGTAGTCGCTCATGTGTGCCAGGCTCCCCAGAGGTAAGGACAAGCTGTCCTCTGTGGGAGGCGTATCGTCATCGTCCTCCGTATCCCCCCAGCCACGCACCAGTGATGGGCCTGAGCTGTGTCGGGTGCCAACCTGCTGTGAACCTGCTTCATCCTCATCCTCCTCCACCTCATCCTCCTCGTCCTCCAGTAGTGGGCCCTGGCTGGCCACATTTGTACCTGGCCTCTGCTGTTGCAAAAAACCTCCCTCTGAGCCACTTCTAACAGACTGGCCTGAAAGTGCTAAAAATTACTCCTCATCCTCCTCCTCCTGGGCCACCTCCTCTTCCATCATCGCCCTAAGCGTTTTCTCAAGGAGACATAGAAGTGGTATTGTAACGCTGATAACGGTGTCATCGCCACTGGCCATGTTGGTGGAGTACTCGAAACAGCACAACAGGGCACACAGGTCTCGCATGGAGGCCCAATCATTGGTGGTGAAGTGGTGCTGTTCCTCAGTGCGACTGACGCGTGCTGCAGCTGAAACTCCACTATGGCCTGCTGCTGCTCGCACGGTCTCTCCAGCATATGCAAGGTGGAGATCCACCTGGTGGGCACGTCGCATATGAGGCGGTGAGCGGAAAGGTTGAAGTTCCGCTGTAGCGCAGACAGGCGAGCAGTGGCAGGATGTGAACGCCGGAAGTGCGCACAGATGGCCTGCACTTTATGTAGCAGCTCTGACATGTCGGGGTAGTTGTGAATGAACTTCTGCACCACCAAATTCAGCACTTGTGCCAGGCAAGGGATGTGCGACAAACCAGCTAGTCCCACAGCTGCGACGAGATTTCGCCTATTATCGCACACCACCAGGTCGGGCTTGAGGCCCACCGGCAGAAACCACTCGTCGGTCTGTTGTTCAATACCCTGCCACAACTCCTGCGCGGTGTGGGGCCTTTCCCCCAAACATATGAGTTTCAGAATGGCCTGCTGACGTTTACCCCCAGACTGTGCTGAAGTTGGTAGTGAAGGTGTGTGGCTGACTGGACGAGCTGCTGGAAGCAGAGGAGGAGGAAGCCAAGTAGGAGGAGGAGGCTACAGGAGGCAAAGAATGATGCCCTGCGATCCTTGGCGGCGCAAGGACGTGCGTCAAGGAACTCTCCGCCTGGGGCCCAGCCGCCACTACATTTACCCAGTGTGCAGTTAGGGAGATATAGCGTCCCTGGCCGTGCTCACCAGTCCAAGTATCTGTGGTTAGGTGGACCTTGCCACAGATGGCGTTGCGCAGTGCACACTTGATTTTATCGGATACTTGGTTGTGCAAGGAAGACACGGCTGTCTTGGAGAAGTAGTGGTGGCTGGGAACAACATACTGTGGGACAGCCATGGACATCAGCTGTTTGAAGCTGTCTGTGTCCACCAGCCTGAATGACAGCATTTTAAAGGCCAGTAGTTTAGAAATGCTGGCATTCAGGCCCAGGGCTCGAGGGTGGGTAGGTGGGAATTTACGCTTTCTCTCCAAGATTTGTGAGATGGAGAGCTGAACGCTGCCGTGTGACATGGTGGAGATGCTTGGTGACGCAGGTGGTGGTGTCGGTGGCACATCCTCTGTTTGGACCGAGGCAGCAGCAGAAGAGGGAGCAGGGGGAGCCAGAGTGAGTTCCTTTCTTTTAAGGTGTTTACTCCTTTGCAGTTCATGCTTTGCATGTAGATGCCTGGTCATACAGGTTGTGCTAAGGTTCAGAACGTTAATGCCTCGCTTCAGGCTCTGATGACACAGCGTGTAAACAAATCGGGTCTTGTCGTCAGCACATTGTTTAAAGAAGTGCCATGCCAGGGAACTCCTTGAAGCTGCCTTTCGGGTGCTCGGTCCCTGGTGGCGGTGGCCAGTAGCAGACGAACTCTCTTGGCGATGGCTGTTCTGCTTTTGCCCCCTGCTCCCTCTTTTGCTACGCTGTTGGCTCGGTCTCACCACAGTGGCACGATCTTCATTCCATGTGGGGTCTAGGACCTCATCGTCCCCTACATGGTCTTCCACACAGTCTTCCTCCCTGAACTCCTGTTCGGTCTGCACACTGCAGAAAGACGCAGAAGTTGGAACCTGTGTTTCGTCATCATCAGAGACGTGCAGACTCCGATGAGGTGGTATTCCCATGTCCTCATCATCAGGAAACATCAGTGGTTGTGCATCAGTGCATTCTATGCCTTCCACCTCTGGGGAAGGGCTAGGTGGATTCCCTTGGGAAACCCTGCCAGCAAAATCTTCAAACAGCATAAGAGACTGCTGCATAATTTGAGGCTCAGACAGTTTCCCTGATATGCATGGGGGTGATGTGACAGACTGATGGGCTTGGTTTTCAGGCGCCACCTGTGCGCTTTCTGCAGAAGACTGGGTGGGAAATAATGTTGTGAACGTGCTGGATCCACTGTCAGCCACCCAATTGACTAGCGCCTGTACCTGCTCAGGCCTTACCATCCTTCGAACGGCATTGGTCCCCACCAAATATCGCTGTAAATTCTGGTGGGTACTGGAACCTGAGGTAGTTGGTTCACTAGGACGCGTGGCTGTGGCAGAATGGCCACGTACTCTCCCAGCACCAGAGGGTACACTAACACCACCACGACTGCGTCCCTTACTAGATGTTTTCCTCATTGTTACCGTTTACCAAGCACTACAATAAGAAAAAAAAATATTTGGCCCAATGTAGTGATTTCAAATTCAGGCCTTTTTTACAGGCACCTAACACTATTTGCCTATTTATTTATGTAGCATATTACACTAATCCAGGCACAGCAGTAACCACTGATTTAGGGGAATTTCTCTTTTAGGGCTAGTATTTAGGCCATGGATGAAAGGTATCCTTTTAGGACAGATTTACACTTGGAGTTGCACAGTAGCGTGAGAAAAAATATGTAGGATTATGCCTTCAGCAATTGTATTTTAACACTTTGAGTAATATACACTTTAACAGACAGAAATACAATTGGAGATGCACGGTAGCATGTGAAGTTAATGAGGATGAACCTCTCGGCACTTGTATATACACCTTGAGTGTAGAATATAACCTTTTACGGACAGATTAACACTTGGCCTGCAAAAGCTGGAACACCAGATTCAGGGTATTACTATTTTGGCAATTGAATTTCACCCCAGAACAAAATATACCCTTTTACGGACAGATTAACACTTGGCCTGCAACAGCTGGGACAACAGATTTAGGGTATTGCTATTTTGGCAATTGAATTTCACCCCAGAACAAAATATATGTTTTGGCGGACAATATTATACTTTGCCAGCCACAGCTGAAGCCACGGATTTATGGTATTGCTATTTTGGCAATTGAATTTCACCCCAGAACAAAATATATGTTTTGGCGGACACTATTATACTTTGCCAGACACAGCTAAAACCACTGATTTATGGTATTGCTATTTTGGCAATTGAATTTCACCCCAGAACAAAATATAACCTTTTACGGACAGATTAACACTTGGCCAGCAACAGCTGGGACACCAGATTCAGGGTATTGCTATTGTGGCAATTAATTTTCACCCCAGAACAAAATATATGTTTTGGCGGACACTATTATACTTTGCTAGCCACAGCTGAAACCACTGATTTAAGGTATTGCTATTTTGGCTATTGAATTTCACCCCAGAACAAAATATACCCTTTAACGGACAGATTAACACTTGTCCTGCAACAGCTGGGACACCAGATTCAGGATATTTTGGCAATTGAATTTCACGCCAGAACAAAATATGTGTTTTGGCGGACACTATTATACTTTGCCAGCCACAGCTGAAACCACTGATTTATGGTATTGCTATTTTGGCAATTGAATTTCACCCCAGAACAAAATATATGTTTTGGCGGACACTATAATACTTTGCAAGCCACTACTGGAACACTAGATAAAGGGTATTGCTATAGTGGCAAGTAAATTTCACCCCAGAACAAAATATACTCTTTTACGGAGAGATTAACTCTTGTCCTGCAACAGCTGGGACACCAGATTCAGGATATTTTGGCAATTGAATTTCACGCCAGAACAAAATATATGTTTTGGCGGACACTATTATACTTTGCCAGCCACATCTGAAACCACTGATTTGTGTTATTGCTATTTTGGCAATTGAATTTCACCCCAGAACAAAATATACCCTTTTACGGACAGATTAACACTTGGACTGAAACAGCTGGGACACCAGATTCAGGGTATTGCTATTTTGGCAATTTGTATTTCACCCTAGAACAAAATATATGTTTTGGCGGACACTATTATACTTTGCCAGCCACATCTGAAACCACTGATTTGTGTTATTGCTATTTTGCCAATTGAATTTCACCCCAGAAAAAAATATACCCTTTTACGGACAGATTAACACTTGGCCTGCAACAGCTGGGATACCAGATTCAGGGTATTGCTATTTTGGAAATTGATTTTCATCCCAGATCAAAATATACCCTTTTATGGACAGATTCACACTTGGCCTGCAACAGCTGGGACACCAGATTCAGGGTATTGCTATTTTGGCAATTGACTTTCACCCCAGAACAAAATATACCCTTTTACGGACAGACTAACACTTGGCCTGCAACAGCTGGGACACCAGATTCAGGGTATTGCTATTTTGGCAATTGAATTTTACCCCAGAACAAAATATATGTTTTGGCGGACACTATTATACTTTTCCAGCCACAGCTGAAACCACTGATTTATGGTATTGCTATTTTGGCAATTGAATTTCACCACAAAACAAAATATAAGTTTTGGCGGACACTATTATACTTTGCAAGCCTCTACTGGTACACCAGATTCAGGGTATTGCTATATTGGCAATTGAATTTCACCCCAGATTTAAATATATGTTTTGGCGGACACTATTATACTTTGCCAGCCACAGCTGAAACCACTGATTTATGGTATTGCTATTTTGGCAATTGAATTTCACCCCAGAACAAAATATATGTTTTGGCGGACACTATTATACTTTGCCGGCCATAGCTGAAACCACTTATTTATGGTATTGCTATTTTGGCAATTGAATATCATCCCAGAACAAAATATACCCTTTTACGGACAGATTAACACTTGGCCTGCAACATCTAGGACACCAGTTTCAGGGTATTGTTATTTTTGCTATTGAATTTCACCCCAGAACAAAATATGTGTTTTGGCGGACACTATTATACTTTGCCAGCCACAGCTGAAACCACTGATTTGTGTTATTGCTATTTTGGCAATTGAATTTCACCGCAGAACAAATTATACCCTTTTACGGACAGATTAACACTTTGCCTGAAACAGCTGGGACACCAGATTCAGGGTATTGCTATTTTGGCAATTGAATTTCACCCTAGAACAAAATATATGTTTTGGCGGACACTATCATACTTTACCAGCCACCGCTGAAACCACTGATTTATGGTATTGCTATTTTGGCAATTGAAGTTCACCCCAGAACTAAATATACCCCTTTACGGACAGATTAACACTTTGCCTGCAACAGCTGGGTTACCAGATTCAAGGTATTGCTATTTTGGCCATTGATTTTCACCCCAGATGAAAATATACCCTTTTACGGACAGATTAACACTGTGCCAGCAACAGCTGGGACACCAGATTCAGGGTATTGCTATTTTGGCAATTGAATTTCACCCCAGAACAACATATACCCTTTTACTGACAGATTAACACTTGGCCTGCAACAGCTGGGACACCAGATTCAGGGTATTGCTATTTTGGCAATTGAATTTCACCACAGAACAAAATATATGTTTTGGCGGACACTATTATACTTTGCAAGCCACTACTGGAACACCAGATTCAGGGTATTGCTATATTGGCAATTGAATTTCACCCCAGAACAAAATATATTTTTTGGCGGACACTATTATACTTTGCCAGCCACAGCTAAAACCACTGATTTATGGTATTGCTATTTTGGCAATTGAATTTCACCCCAGAACAAAATATACCCTTTTACGGTCAGATTAACACTTGGCCTGCTACAGCTGGGACAACAGTTTCAGGGTATTGCTATTTTGGCAATTGAATTTCACCCCAGAACAAAATATATGTTTTGGCGGACACTATTATACTTTGCCAGCCACAGCTGAAACCACTGATTTGTGTTATTGCTATTTTGTCATTTGACTTTCCCCCCAGAACAAAATATACCCTTTTACGGACAGATTAACACTTGGCCTGAAACAGCTGGGACACCAGATTCAGGGTATTGCTATTTTGGCAATTTAATTTCACCCTAGAACAAAATATATGTTTTGGCAGACACTATTATACTTTACCAGCCACAGCTGAAACCACTGATTTATGGTATTGCTATTTTAGCAATTGAATTTCTCCCTAGAGCAAAATATACCCTTTTACGGACAGATTAACACTTGGCCTGCAACAGCTGGGATCCCAGATTCAGAGTATTGCTATTTTGGCAATTGAATTTAACCCCAGAACAAAATATATGTTTTGGCTGACACTATTATACTTTGCCAGCCAGTGCTGGGACACCAAATTTAGGGGATTGCTATTTTGCCAATTGAATTTCACCACAGAAAATAATCTATCCTTTGCCAGACAGCAGACAGTATTATTCTTGGCTATCCAAAGCTGGAACACCAGATTTAAGGGATTGGTATTTTTGCAATTGTATTTAACCCCTTAATAAAATATAGAAATTGCTATCCTGAGTTTCTAGGGGTGACAATAAGCACAGGCAAGCCCCTGATTTAGGATATAGCAATAAAAAAAACTAGTATTGATGGATTGATGGACTTGGTGCAGCTTGTTCTGGTGCACCACAAGTCACAAAATGTCCGCCGATCAACCCAAAAAAAAAGTGACATAAAAATGCTCTGTGCAGCCTAAAAACCAGTGAGCAATTCACTAGCAGAAGTTGAATCATTCACAGCTGTAGATCGATCCCTTCATTAGGTGCTAATGCTGACTTTTCCCTGCCTAATCTCGCCCTCATAGAAGCTGCGTCCTTTCCCTACACTAATCAGAGTAGTGTGACATGCGGCGCTACGTGACTCCAGCTTAAAAAGATGCTGGGTCACATGCTGCACTTGGCCAATCACAGCCATGCCATTAGTAGGCATGGCTGTGATGGGCTCTTAGGGCAAGAAGTAAAACGCTAGCTGATTGGCTGCTGTGCAGCCCTTCAGAAAGCGTGAAGAAATCGCCGAAAAACGGACCCGAACCCAAACTTTTTTGAAAATGTTCAGGTTTGCTTCCGCCTCCCGAACACACCAAAATTCTGTACGAACCCGAACTATGCTCGAACTGTTCGCTCAACACTAGTCACAAATAAAAATTTTAAACGCACACATTACACTTTAGAGGTCCCCCTGGTAATGTCACTCTCAGAAGCGGACACCGTCTATTGAAAAAGTACACGGTAAGTCACACTTACATTTTTTAAACGCACAAGTTACACTGGAGATATCCCGCATAAAAAAGGTAATGCTGTCAACAGCAGTTAATAATAAATTACAGGGAATGTCACAGATATTTGGAATGAAAAAACAATATTTTAGAGAAGTACCCCAGGTAATGTCACTAGTCACAATGTCTACTTCAAAAAGTACACTTTATGTCACAGATACATTTTTTTAAACGCACACTGTACACTGGAAATGTACCCCTTGTTACGTCACTGTCAGAAGCGGACACTGTCTATTGACAAAGTACACTGTATGTCAGAGATACATTTTTGAACCGCGCACGTTACACTGGAGAAGTCCCCCTGGTAATGTCACTGTCAGACGCGAACACCGTCTACAGAAAAAGTACATTGGATGTCACTGATATTTTAGGGATGCCCACACAATAAACAGGAGATGTGACGCGGATAATTTAACTGTCCCCAGCGCACACCGTCTACGGAACAAGTATAACACTCCCTACACTGTCTGCCCTTCCTATGCACAGCTCTCCCTAAGGCTCCTTTCACACGAGCGAGTTTTCCGCGCGGGTGCAATGCGTGACGTGAACACATTGCACCCGCACTGAATCCTGACCCATTCATTTCAATGGGTCTGTGTACATGAGCGTTGTTTTTCACGCATCACTTCTGCGTTGCGTGAAAATCGCAGCATGTTCTATATTCTGCGTTTTTCACGCAACGCAGGCCCCATAGAAGTGAATGGGGCTGCGTGAAAATCGCATTGCATCCGCAAGCAAGTGCGGGTGCGTTGCGTTTTTCACTGATGGTTGCTGAGAGATGTTGTTTGTAAACCTTCAGTTTTTTATCACGCGCGTGAAAAACGCATCAAAACGCATTGCACCCGCGCGGAAAAAACTGAACAACTGAACGCAATCGCAGGCAAAACTGAATGGCTTTGTCTGTGAAATCGCACAGTTTTCACTGAACGCATCCGCAACGCATCCGGACCTAATCCGGACACGCTCGTGTGAAAGAGGCCTAAGACTGAGCAATTTAGCACAGGTTGCACTACAAACATATATTGCTGCTGTCACACAATAGTCCTTAAAAGGACTTTTGGGTCTCTGAAAAAATTTTCTAATACAAATCTTCCAATAACCCTCCCTACACTGTCTGTCCCTTCCTATGCTTAGCTCTCCCTGACTAATACTGAGCCGTACACGTGTATTCGGGTGCTATATAGCATCCGATTACGAGTTCCGGCCAGCACAATCACTGTAATACCAGTATCCAACATAGCTACGGCATTACAGTGCGTGCCAGTACCTCCCTTTCCATTAAATTTTTCTAATTATAATAAAACATAACTTTTATTGGGATCATGATAGAAATGCTTTTTTTATATCTATATAAAAATACAAAATATTAAAACACTCATTTGATAGTTATGATGAAGGTCTGGCTATTAGTGATATTACAACAATAAAATAATGCATGCAAATTATACAGAGATCTTTACTGTTAAAATAGTTATAACCTGTCTATGATTAAAATAGCATCAATGTTAATATTCAGGTAGAAATGTAATATAGAAGATAAAGTGATATACCCCAATATATAAGAACCACCAAGTATGAGTATAGAAATATGACACCAAGTATGAGTATATAATTTTGAGGCTTTTTTCTTTTACAAATAAAAGTTGGTTAATTTAAATAGATGATTTGAAGATTTGTACCCTGATATAGAAGCAGTGAGCTTTCTTTTTAGAAACAAAGTTTGGTGACATGCGCTTTGATATGGAAGCTCTGAGCGAAGCATAGAGATGACGATCATATAATATGATCATAGCTTTTTTTGACAAAGTCCGCGATCATGCGCAAGAGGCAGGACAAGGATTGCATCTTCTCTAAGTTCGATGCCATGCGCAGTGGCACGGGTCACTCTGACATAGCGCTGACCCTGAAAGTGGCGTTCTCCGGTGCTCCACTACTCTACCAATCCTTTTGAGAAAGTGAAGGTAAGCAAGAAGAATAGCGATTGGAGTGCTTATCTCACTAGGAGTGGCGAAAGACGCCACCCCTGAAGACGCCAAGGGATCTTGGCAAAACATGTCGGGGGGCAGTGCAATCTGAATTTTAATGCTCATACTAGGAAAGGCAGTAACTGACTGACAGTGCAATCTTGCTAGTATAATTCAAGAGGTTATTGCCGGCTGCATTGCGCGAGCAGCATGGCGAATATTTAACCCTATAGATACAATTAACACTGCTATACATTTGATAGTCAATACTACCACCTAGGGCTTTTAGAGTGTGATCCTTAAGGATTTCTATCATGATCCCAATAAAAGTTATGTTTTATTATAATTAGAAAAATTTAATGGATAGTGTCAAGAGTAGGCAATTTAGTTGGGATTTCCCTTCACAAAATTTGGATACAAAGTATACGTCCGCTAGAAATATGACAATATTCACAGCCTGACTAGACGTTAAAAATAGGAAAAAATAATAAATATTTTATTAAGGATAATTTAGGGTGCTACAACGTGATATAAAAAACGTCAGGCCCAGGACCCCCATGTATGGAGATGGATATGTATTAAAACCATCCATACATGTGAGGGCATGGAAAATGAGACCCTTGTGGACTGATATAATAACGTCAGCCTAGCCCAATATGGTGGATCTCTGAAAGTTGTCACAGCTATGCACCTAAATTGCTAGCGGGGTGTGTGAGGGATGTAGTCACAGTGAGCACAATTGCGGTTACCACTCACTGATTTGTACTACTCCATCCACTTAACACCTCGCTAGACCAATCACTCGGGCTATACACAAGGTGGCTCCTTTTTAAAGCAACCAGCAGTGCAGAGTGCGGTGGATATAGCTTCAGTCAGCACATAGGTTACTGGAAGGGTCTCCTCGTGCTCCAAACTTAGTATTGCTTTCCCTAACCGCATTCACACCACCCCTTAGTCTGGGGGCTACCATACATGAGGAGCGTCACTCACTCCACTCACTCAACACATTTCTACAAGGGGAAACTAGCCCCAAGTGTCATCAGGAGTATAAAGTTTGATGTATGCAACTTTGCAAGATTCAAAACCCTGACTGCCCGCACAGTTGTGTGCCAGGCATCTGGCGCTGTGATGGCTAAGCGTGGTCAATCACATGCCGGTGTTCTGTGAAAATTTGCTGCCCATAAAAAACACCGGACTGAAATAGCCAAGACCCCGCCCACCAAGGAGACACGCTGCCGTGCAGGGCGAATGGAGAGAGGGGACACGTCCTGGCCACACCTCCTCCACCCGCCCCACGGGCTGGTAATGCTAAGGTCCTTAATAGGAGCGCATCAGCTCCACAATAACCGGAGGAATCTACTCATGGCTGTTCACACGGTAGGTGAAGTACAAAAAAGCATAAGCCGCATAAATGTGGGACATCAGGGACATGGACAAGAAACTAAGAGCTACCATCAGTGACTCAAGAACTGATGTCTGCATACAATACACCATTCTGCCCAGCACAATAGCTATAAGGCAAGGCAGAATCATGTGATAGAGCACAGGTAATGTACCTAATAGGTGACATCGGTACAGTAATTATGTCACTCCTAAGGGGAGGACAAAGAGGTCAGTGGCCATATTTAAAGGTCACTGACTGCTAATATCAAACTGTTGCCATTTGTGCCTCAGTCCTATCACACTCACAAGAAGAGACGGGACACTTATCCACATACTGTAGCTCCTGAATAACAGCAGCAGCGGACAGGATTATTGATATTGACCTGCCTATGGAGGACAGAGCTGGTATAGAGAGGAAAAAAAGGTCAGGATTAGATAAAGCAAGCAAATGGGATATTTTCATTCAGACCACGTGGATTGACCGTATTCAATTTAAAGGTCCACAACGCTTCTTTACGTAGAAGAGCCGTGTCTACATCACCACCCCGGATAGAAGGTGTGATGCATTCTATCCCTTGAACACTCAATACATTTGTATTGCCACCATGATTGTCACGAACATGCCATGCCACAGATGTATCTCGGCCATTTTTTACATCCAAAAGGTGTTCCCCTATATGTCGTCTGAGTCCTCTTCGGGTTCCAGAAGCCCAGGAACAAGGTTTGCATAAATTGGGGCACAGGGACTGCTCATAGCAACCCCCCTGAGCTGGTGGAAGATTCTGCGGTCAAAATAGAACACATTATGTGTCAATGTAAAATGGAGAAGTGTCATTACAAACTCATTATGTCTTTTACAGTGTTCCCCTCTCTGTTGTAAGAAGGCACTGACAGCCTGGCATCCAGTGTCATGGGGAATGGAGCTATATAGTGCTTCCACATCTAGGCTAGACAGCTAAACATCCCCATCACACTGGATGCCATCCAGCCGTTGTAGTACCTCCATCGTGTCGCGTACATATGACTGCAGTTCCAAAACGAATGGGCACAATATCGTATTGATATACGTACTGATATTTGCCGTAAGGCTGACGATACCCGACATGATGGGTCTCCCTTTCATAGATGTACACTGCTTATATAATTTGGGTAAGCTATAGAATACCGCAAGTGTAGGAGACTTAGGGAGAAGAAAATTCAATTCAGTACGGCTGATGAGTCTGTCAGCGACAGCCTCTTGGAGGATGGTGGCTAATTAGGCCCTAAATTCTAGCGTGGAGTCAGACACAAGGCGACCGTAAGTTGATTTGTCCTCTAAAATCCTGAGGCACATGTCGCGATATTCCCCCTGATCCATGAGTAAGATATTGCCCCCCTTATCGGAGGGCTTAATAACAATACTCGTGTCTTTTTCAAGAACCTGTATAGCCTCCTTCTCCTGGGGGTCCAGATTGTCAGCCCCAAAGAACTGTCCCTCCAATGACCGTAGGTCCTGGGAGACCACTGTGAGAAATGTGTCAATTGGCGTGGTGTCATTGATGGGGGGTGGAGCCTGGAGGGGCACCTCAGATTTGTAAACGGCCCATCCCCAGCCCTCCTACTCCACTCCTCATACATATCTGCCAATATCTGCACGTCTCCCAACTCCTCCATTTGGATGCCTAACTCTTGGCATTTCTGCCTGTCGTGTGTCATAAAGGATTTTTTCCATTTTAATTTCCACTTTAGTTGGGATTTCCCAAAAAGTAAAAAATTAATATTATCTGGCCTCTACACTGACCCACTAAGGATTGCTAACAGGAGTATAACGTACCTCCCTGCATGTTTATTGGCTGCGTAGCAGACAAGAAACGTGCTGGAAGAAGACTCGACATGGTGTTCGGCCGAGCATGCCGAATTGATTTGCTTTGATTCGCTTATCTCTGGTGGTAACAAACAGTGATGAGCGAGCATGCTCGGCCGATTATTGGTTCGGCTCGAGCATCGCTATGCTCGGCGCTCAGCTTTACTCGGCCGAGCACCACGTGTATTCATCGCATTGCTCGAGTCTCCTCACATGTTTAGCGCCTTCTAAGCAGCCAATCAAGGTCCAGGTAAGTAATTCCCCTCAGTGTAAGGGCATAGCCATTTTAGCTGTAAGCCTTACACTGATTGGCTGACCGAAACACGTGATACCATTTCATATAGGGGCTGAGGTCTAGCACTCAGCTCATTCAGCGTCAGGGAGAGCAGACAGTATGCAGGAACAGATAGTGTTTTTTTACTCCAAAAACCTTATTAAAAGACCTAACAGTCCTTTTAAGGACTAAAGTGTGTGTTTGACAGGAGTGCAGCACTTTTTTTTTTAAAGAAGGGGTTTGCTTCAGCACCATCAGGGACAGGCGTCACCAGGAACGGACAGATAGTGCACGGCTTGAAAATCTCTTTTTTAACTTCTAAAAGATTTCCGATTAGTGACATTTACAATACGCCATCATAAAGCAGTGTGTTGGGCAGACATTATAAAAAAGGGGCTTATTCACTACAGTGTGCCTGGTACTGAGATATACACTGCACCATCATAAAGCAGTGTGTTGGGCAGACATTATAAAAAGGGGCTTATTCACTACGGTGTTCCTGGTACTGTTATATACAATGCACCATCACAAAGCAGTGTGTTGGGCAGACATTATAAAAAGGGGCGTTTTTTAGTACAGTGTGCCTGGTACTGAGATATACACTGCACCATCAGAGAAATTATTTTTTCTGGGTAAATTAACCTAACTTGTGCTACATCTGTGTGTGCATTCAATCCGCAACTGGTATATTAATTAACTAGTTTTGGGCACATCTGTGTGTGCGATTAGGCCGCAACCGTATATACAGTATTCCCGCAGAGAATACAATTTATTCGGGACAAATTTGTATCCAATATAGAACTACATCCGAATACAGTGTGTATTGTAAAAATTACATTATCTCTGGGCTAGTGTAGTGCCGAAAATCTTTATTTTTCTGTATCCAGTACCTTATTGGAAGCCAATAGTGTGTGTATTGTCAAAATTACATTATCTCTGGTCTGGTGTAGTGCCGAAAATCTGTATTTTTCTGTATCCAGTACATTACAGCAAGCTAATACAGTTTGTATTATCAAAATTACATTATCTCTGGCCTAGTGTAGTACCGAAAATCTGTATTTTTCTGTATCTAGTACTGTCCTACATCAAAAAACTGTGTCTTTAGCGGACAGTAATACAATCTGCGACACATCTACAGACAAAACTATTAATATGAAGAAGGCGAGCACACAGGGAGGGGGAAGTGGGCGTGATGCTGATGGTGCAAGCAGAGGCTGTGGCCCTGGGCGTGATGCTGATGGTGCAAGCAGAGGCCATGGTCCTGGGCGTGATGCTGATGGTGCCGTGGCCCTGGGCGCAATGAAACTATGCCTGCTGCCAGTGCACCAGAAAAAACTGAAAATATCCACCTTACCCAGCTTCATGTCCAACTGAACTGGGCGGCGCAGGACAACACTGTCCAAGTCAGACCAGTACGAACAGGTTGTCGGTTGGATTGCAGAAGATAATGCTTCCAGTCGGTTAAGCACCATGCTCTCTTCATGAGCACACGCTGGAACTCTACCTTCTACATGTTGGCCAGGCTTTTTGAGCAGCAGAGGGCAATTGTGTAATACCAGTTGCAACATGGTCGTCTCCTTTCTAGTCAACTGACACTATTCACAAGCAAGGAGTGGGCATTGATGTCAGACCTATGTGAAGTTTTAAAAAACTTTGATGAATCCACACAGATGGTTAGTGGCGATAACGTTATTATCAGTGAAACCATCCCACTGCTGTGTCTACTCAAACGATCGCTGCTCACAATTAAGGAGGATGCTTTGCAGACGAGGTAATGGGGGAGGAGATGACACAAGGTGATAGCCAGACCTTCCCCAGTTTGTCTTCTTAGTGCAAATTGGGCCATGAAGAGGAGGAGGAGCTGGAGACACTTTTTCTGTTTTGTTTTTTTATGAAGCGTGAGAGGACGCGTCATATTTGTACTGACTACTTATATGTCTTACACCTCATCATTCGAATCAACCTTATTTTTTTATTCATATTTTCTTATTTTTTCTTTAAAGAATAACAGAACAAACGTAAAAGACAAACACAACACAAAAAAAACTGATCTTCTTCTTTTATTCCTTCATCTTAACTTTTCCCTTTTTCTTCACCACCCAAATCTCAAGACTCCTCTCCGTACTTTACTCAATTTTCCCTTTTTATTTGATGAAACTATCTATTTCTTCTTTTTCTTCCTTTTCTTCAGTATAACTGAAGACTTTTCCTTTTATTCCTTCCTCTCCTTTCTTTCTTTCTTTCTTTCTTTCTTTTCTTCTCTCTAAACGCTTCGTTTTCACAATGTCTTTCCAACTATCTTCTACTTTTTCCCCTTTTTTTTTCTCTTCAATTTCTTTTTCTTCACTTTCAATTTTCTCTTCTTTGCTTTCAATTTCTTTTCTCCAAAAATCTTCTTTTGCAAACTTTTTACAATCTTCTTTGACCCAAAAACAAAAATCTGATTTTCCGTTTACCATAATATTGCCCTTTAAACTTTCTTCTTCTTTACCTTTTATTTCTTTTCTCCAAACAAAAAAACTTCTCTTGCCATTCCAGCATCCAACACTGCTCAAATAATATTTATGGAAACTCACCAACTCAAAATGAGATCTCAAAAACTACAGGGGCTAGTACCCATGGAACTTTAATTCCACCTGTTCAGTGTGGATGGGCAGAAGAGGAGGAAGAGGAGGATAAGGGTATGGAGAGTCATCCTAAAGTTGACATCAACGTCTTGCCCGTTGGTACTCTGGCACACATGGCTGACTTTATGTTAGGCTGCCTTTCCTGCGACCCTCGCATTTTACACATTTTAGGTTACACAGATTACTGGGTGTTCACCGTTCTCAACCCCAGCTACAAAGAGAACTTCTCATCTCTCATTCCTGTGGTGGAGAGGACGAGTAAAACTGTGCAATACCAGAAGGTACTTGTTGACAGATTGCTCCAAAATGTTTCCATCTGACAATGCAGCCGCCATTGTCCGTACTTACTTAGGCAATAGAGGAAGGGAGACAAGGGGAACACACAGTAATTCCAACAGAGGCAGGGCAACATTTTCCAAGGCATGGGACACTTTTATGACACCCTGCCAGCAACCTCACCCTAAAGTGCTACAAGGAGTGAAAAGTATTGGAAGATGGTGAAGGAATACAATGCAGACCGTGTCAGTGTCCTAAATGTTCCCTCAGTGCCTTACAACTACTGGGTGTCCAAGCTGGACACGTGGCACAAACTTGCGCTCTACTCCTTGGGGTTGCTGACCTGCCCTGCCGCCATCGTATTGTCTGAGCGTGTATTTAGTGCTGCTGGTGGCATTATAACAGATAAGCGTATCCGCTTGTCCACTGACAATGCTGACAGGTTGACTCAGATAAAAATGAACAAGGCCTGACATCTCCACTCCACCAGAGGAAAGCTGAGCTAATGAGGAACAAAAACGCAATTTAAATGTATGCTTTTTAATGTACTCAATCCACAAGATTCAGATACACCCTTTTCACCGCAAAAAAAGGGTATGTTTGAATCTTGATTTCTCATCTGCCTCCTCCTCCGCCTCCTCTTCCATGCAGAATATATATGCCCTCACTACAGTGTTTTGTAGGGTTAGCTTGGCTTCAGGCCCTCACCTCCAATGCTTTATATGGTCTGCCCACCTGTAGGCCATTACTGCAATGTTTTATGGGGTTCACTCAGTTTCAGGCCCTCACCTCTAATGTTTTATACGGTCTGCTCACCTGTAGGCCATTACTGCAATGTTTTACGGGGTTCGCTCACCTTCAGTCCCTTACCTCCAATGCTTTATACGGTCTGCTCACCTGTAGGCCATTACTGCAATGTTTTATGGGATGGGCTTGGCTTGGCTTCAGGCCCTCACCTCTAATGTTTTATACGGTCTACTCACCTGTAGGCCATTACTGCAATGTTTTATGGGGTTCGCTCACCTTCAGTCCCTTACCTCCAATTCTTTGTATGGTCTGCTCACCTGTAGGCCATTACTGCAATGTTTTATGGGGTTCACTTGGCTTCAGGCCCTCACCTCTAATGTTTTATACGGTCTGCTCACCTTTAGGCCATCACTGCAATGTTTAATGGGATTTGGTCACCTTCAGTCCCTTATCTCCAATGCTTTATACGGTCTGTTCACCTGTAGGCCATTACTGCAATGTTTTATGGGGTTCACTTGGCTTCAGGCCCTCACCTCTAATGTTTTATACGGTCTGCTCACCTTTAGGCCATCACTGCAATTTTTAATGGGTTTTGGTCACCTTCAGTCCCTTATCTACAATGCTTTATACGGTCTGTTCACCTGTAGGCCATTACTGAAATGTTTTAGGGGGTTCGCTCAGCTTCAGGCCATCACCTTTAATGTTTTATACAGTCTGCTCACCTTTAGGCCATCACTGCAATGTTTAATAGGGTTCTCTCACCTTCAGGCCCTTACCTCCAATGCTTTATACGGTCTTCTCACGTGTAGGCCATTACTGCAATTTTTTTGGGCGTTTGCTCGGCTTCAGGCGCTCAGCTCCAATGCTTTATACGGTCTGCTTACCTGTAGGCCATTACTGTAATGTTTTATGGGGTTCGCTCAGCTTCAGGCCCTCACCTTTAATGTTTTATATGGTCTGCTCACCTTTAGGCCATCACTGTAATGTTTAATGGGGTTCATTCACCTTCAGGCCCTTACCCCCAATGCATTTAAACGGTCTCCTCAACTGAAGACCATTACTGCAATGTTTTATGAGGTTCGCTCAGCTTCAGGCCCTCACCTCTAATGTTTTATACGGTCTGCTCACCTTTAGGCCATCACTGCAATGTTTAATCGGGTTTGCTCACATTCAATTCCTTACCTTCAATTGTTAATACGGTCAACTCATCTGTAGGTGATTACTGCAATGTTTTATGGGGTTCGCTCACGTTCAGGCCCTTACCTCCAATGTTTTTTACGGTCTTCTCACCTGTAGGCCATTACTGCAATGTTTTATGGTGTTCGCTCGGCTTCAGGCCCTCACCTCCAATGCTTTATACGGTCTGCTCTCCTTTAGGCCATCACTGCAATGTTTAATGGGGTTCGCACAACTTTAGTCCCTCACCTTTAATGTTTTATACGGTTTACTCACCTGTAGGCCATTACTGCAATGTTTTATGGGGTTCGCTCACCTTCAGGCCCTTACCTCTAATGCTTTATACGGTCTGCTCACCTTTAGACCATCACCGCAATGTTTAATGGGGTTCACTCACCGTCAGTCTCTTACCTCCAATGCTTTATACGGTCTGCTCACCTGTAGGCCATTACTGCAATTTTTATGGGGTTTGCTCGGCTTCAGGGCCTCACCTCTAATGTTGTATACAGTATCCTCACCTGTAGGGCATCCCTACAATGTTTTATGGGGTTTGCTCGGCTTCAGGCCCTCACCTACAATGTTTTATACGGTCTGCTCACCTGTAGGCCATCACTGCAATGTTTTATGGGGTTCGCTCAGCTTGAGACCCTCACCTCCAATGCTTTTTATGGTCTGCTCACCTGTAGGCCATTACTGCAATGTTTTATGTGGTTCGCTCACCTTCAGGCCCTCACCTTTAATGTTTTATATAGTCTGCTCACCTGTAGGACATCACTGCAATGTTTAAGGGGTTTGCTCACCTTCAGGCACTCACTACATTTTTTTATAGAGTTCGCTCACCTTCAGGCCCTCAACTTTAATGTTTTAGAGGGTAACCAGCAGGCCCTTGCTCCAAATGTTTTTGAGGGTCACCAGCAGACCATCAATGATAATTTTTCAAGGCTGTGTATGATGCCCTCCTTTATGTGTAATAAAGGGTGTATTGGAGTGCGGGTTCCTTGAAATGTCGGGGTACAGCAAAAATGCTTTATTACTGTAATACAACCATCTGCATCTGTTATGAATGGATCCTGTTGTATTATCTTTAACATTTCGAAAACGGATCCGTCATGAACTCCATTAAAAGTCAATGGAGGACGGATCCTTTTTCTATTGTGTCAGAAAATGGATCTGTCCCCATTGACTTGCATTGGGGGTCATGCGGATCCATCTTGCTCCGCATCCCAGGACAAAAAGCAAACTACAACATGTTGCGGTTTGCTCTCCGGTATGGGAACGCAACTAAATGGAACGGAATGCATTTTGGAGCATTCTGTTCTGCTCTGTTAAGTTTTGTCCCTTTTGACAATGAATGGGGACAAAACTAAAGTATTTTTTTCCGGTATTGAGCCCCAATACCTGAAAACTAAAACGCTAGTGTGAAAGTAGCTGAACAGAGCATTCCATGACAAATTAATTTGTAATGAATCGAATTTCTTGTGAAAATTCGGCAAAGCTGCCAAATCAAATTTTTCAAAACTTTGCTCTTCTCTAGTGGGTGGATAAGAGATATATATAAATGCTCCCCCATATTGCTATTAGCTCTCTCAGGGATACATGGATCGAGGCACCAATATTATATTTAGATGTTATGTCTTTTTGTTAAGCTTTTATGAATTTTTGCATTTTCATTGTTGCGGGGGCCACTACAGACAAACGGGGGCACATTTTGGAAAATGAAAAGCTGAAACAGCACCACCAGGGGCCGCCATGTAAGTGGATATATGTATTTTAATGTGCATTTTCAGATGAAAGGTCCTCTTTAAGACACATTTTGCAAATTTGTAATGCAATTATTCCTCCCAACAACACCAATGTAACGATGCAGGAAAGGCCAGTAATTTTTTTGTCTACTGTGTTATTTTGATTTGAAAATTCAAAATAGCTTTATTTACTAATAAGAAACATGTTAAAAACCTATCATGCAATTATTCCCTCCTTCCACATCTCTATTATAATGATGCAGGAAAGGCTGGTAACTGAATTCTGTCTACTGTGTTATTTACGTTTAAAAACACAGGTTCAAAAAGACCATTCTTTAACCTTAAGGCACAAATTAAAAATTTGCAATGCGATCCCCCCCCCATACACACACCAATATAACAATAGCATACAAATCTGGTATACAAATGGAGTTGTGCTTTTGTTATAATGCAATGCATATAAATGCATTTGAAAAAAATATGCAATTGCTCAGCAACAGAATGCTATTGGTGGTATAGTGCTGGAAATAAACCTATGCAGAAACTTGAGTTCTAAAAACAAACAAACAAAAAAACAAAACAGCTGTCTCTGTTCAAATTAAAAAAAAATCTTGTAGGTGGCTGATTTTTTATCGCAGAACTGCTAGAATTAGGTTCTGCAGCAGCTGTATTACTGTATAATTAAGCACTGTGCCCAAGACACTTGCTCCCTCAAAGCTTTCCCTGATCAAAGTCCCCAATATACTACACAATTAGTTTTTCTATTATTTCCCTAGAATGTCCCTGTTACACTAGAATAGATGCTTGCTTATGACTACTGTCTAAGGTTGTTTTCTGGTAGACACTGCATACACCCATCAGTCCTTGATTCATCCCAAGCAAACTTGAGAAGTTAATGGACCAAATACTGTGAATTTCGTAACAAGCTTGGTTCTTTACAAATTGATTCACTTATCCTTAGCTTATATTATAACATTATAAGAGTTTGTTTTTTTTTTTTTTTTTGCAAAATTCAATTTTTTGGACAACCCCTTTAATACACAAGGAGGGCTTACCTTCCATGGCATATTTCATATCCTGAGCAAAGAGACTCCACATAACTTCAGCGCTGATTTTACCAACATTAAGCTCCTGGGGGAACCTAAGCAAACAAAAAGAGAAGTAGCCAGAGCAGGGAATGTAAAAGATTATGGTCCAGCTTTACTAATCCTAAAGATAGCGTATGCTTAGACTGGCTGTCTAGATTTGCACAAGATTTATCATAGGGTGGATGATAAGTCTGGTGCAGAAATATACTTTACACATTTCTCTGGCCCTATATCAACTATTAGTTGGCTTAGCTTGAGACAGACTTTTATTCCAGAATTGCAATTTTGCCTCCAAATAGTACATCTTTGGCCCCCACTCCTTTGCCACAAATCCCCACCTCTTTTCTGCTAACCCCCCCATGTCGAGCATGTCAGAAAAAAGTGTAGAAATCAAAGATGTGCCAATTTGCTGCACTTTTTAAACAGATTTTTGGCACAGACACATAGTAAATCTAGGCCTATGTATCAAATACGTATGTAATGTTAGTGAACTTTAAAAAGGTTATTCCTGTGTTATAAACTGATGGCATAAAACTTGGATATCAGTATAGAGCTCGGGGACTATGATAAAATGCAATGGAGCACAGATGAAAAGTCCCAATACTATTTAACAAATACTATCTGCTACTGCTACAGATGGATATGGATAGATTAGAGTCTTGGGCAGAGAGGTGGCAGATAAGGTTTAACACTTATAAATATAAGGGAAGGAATAATGCAAGTTTCCAGTACATACTGAATGGTAAAACACTGGGTAACATTGACATGGAAAAGGACATAGGAATTTTACATTAAACTTAACTGTAGAAACCTGTGTCCAGGCAGCTGCTGCCAAGGCCAATAAGATCATGGGGTGCATCAAAAGGGGCATAGATTTATGTGATGAGAACATAGTCCTGCCATTTAACAAATCATTAGTCAGACAACACATGGAGTATTGTGTACAGTTCTGAGCCCCTGTGAACAAAAGACATAGCAGAGCAGGAGAGGGTTCAGATGAGGGAAACTAAAGTAATAACTGGAATGAGTGCACTAAAATACCCAGAAAGATATATAGATATATATAGGGTTATTCAGTTTAGAAAAAAGACAACTGAGGGGAAGATCTAATAACTATTTATACTGTAAATACATCAGAGTTCAGTACAGAGATCTCTCTCTTATCAATTTATACCCAGGACTAGTATTGAGCGAATCGAGCTCCTGATCATAGATCCGAAGTTGATTCGGTCAAACACTTCAATTCTAATTTGGTCTTCGTACAGCATTAAAATGTATTGGCTCTCTGGAAGCAAACTTCTTTTCACCCTAAGTTGAGCGAGACTTCAGTGAATGAATTTGGTATTCATTTCTGCATCATTAAGGACATTTAAAATTAAGAATCCGACATCGGATCTGGTACTGGCTGGTACCACGGTACCAAACCCAACTTCGGATTGCTAATTTTAAATGATTTTAAAAATGCAGAAATAAATACCGCATTAATTTACCAAAGTCTCAGGCGACTTCGGGTAAAACTAATTTTGCCTACACGTTGGCAATACTTTTTAATCTATGATATAAAGCTTGATTCACTCAAGCCTACCCAGGACTTTGACGAGGGAACATCCTCTACGTATAGAGGAAAGAAAGTTTCTTCAACATAGATAAGGATTCTTTATGGTAAGACTGTGTTCTCTCTGCCTGAGGAGGTGGTGATGATGAATTCACTAAAAGAGTTCTAGAGGCCCCTGGATGTATTTCTGGAGTGTAATAATATGACAGGTCATAGTTATTAGATTTTTGGAGAAGGGTAGTTGATTCAGGGAGTTGGAATCAGGAAAGATTTTTTTCCCCTGAGAAAAATTGGTTTCTACCTCACTGGGTTTCTTCCTCACTAGAAAACTTATTCACTCCAATTTGAGAATCAAGGCCTAATAGAATTGCCTATGTAATAAACAAGGTGGGCACCCCAATAACAGTAGCAAGACAGGTTATTCACCCCAATTAGAGAATCAAGGCCTAATAGAATTGTTTATATATTAAGCAAGAAGTACACTTGGTACAATTAGATAGCTCTGTGCCCTACACAGGGATTGATCCAAACTGCGCTGTCTCCTATAGATCACTTCAGCTTAAGATTACAGTCCCTGCACTGTCACTACAGTCTCCCTATGCTCTCCCTACAGTTTGTGATACTCTCCCTGCAATCTCCCTATCCAATATCCAATATTCCACATTTAAAAGCTTTTAGCAACACTTTTCCTAGCGCTTGTCATGTCTCTCCCTATGCTCATGTCACAGTGAAACGCTTCTGCGTTTTTTGTCTTTCAGATGTTATAGTCACCTTAGCATCATGATGGGCACTTTATTTAAAGACCTGACATCCACCGTATAAGTACAGCAGATTATGTGAATGGGGTAAAGTGCACCTGTCGCATTGAAAATGCCATCTAGTCTGCAGGCATCAGGTTATATAGAATTAGGAGATGGGCAAGCTGATATATTTTGTTAGAAAAGGTCCAGTATAACTTGTGTTTTATTCAGCGACTGCTCTTTCAGGGCTTAGAAGTCCAATGTACAGTCCTAGTCAGTGCTTAACAAATGCTTCTGTCTGCATGAGCATACATGGAAGGCTGTCAATCATTGATTGAATAAGACTGCCCATTTTTAAGGGGAACCTGTCATCACTTTATGCTACCCATACTAATGCAGTATCTGCTCCCCTGTATATATATGCACAACTGCATTGTTTGTTTGAGCACATCATGCTTCATGCCGCCTTTCAGTTGTTTTGTATATATAATTTTTGGGAGGTTTATAAACTCCTATGTAAATGTAGCCTGTTTTCCATCCACAGGCTACATTTAGGTGCATCTGTGAGGCCTGGGCCATATCAGCCAGTCTTGGGTGGGGCTCACAGCCTTCTCCCTCCTCCCATTGCAGGCATGGTTACATGCTGGAGGTAACTGAGGAGTTTGCTGCGATTCGGCCTTTACATTCCTATAATTTAGCCCACTGGCCCTTGGTATTGCCCATACGGCACAGGTAGGTGAGTGTTAGGTCCCGAGCTACTTGAGAAACCTTGGCGTGGTGGTCAGGCTTAGACATGTCCTTCACAGCAGGACATGTTGACTAATCTCTCAATATTAACATCAGTTTGAGGGCTTAGTAAGACCGCAGTGTGCACCTGTCTTGTCATTTGTTATTGCTATATTGTTATACTACTTATCACATCCACACATTTGCCATCTTGTGTAGGATGTCTATTGTGGTACTTGTGGTCTGCTGCGGGCATCCTCCACTGTATGCATTTTTGCTGGGGATCACCATTAGCAACGGGCCACAAGTGCAGGATCTGCTCCCCTGTCTATATCTGCACAACTGCATTTTTGGGTTGAGCACATCCTGCTTCATGCCACCTTTCAGTTATTTTGTACCCATGCTAACGGCAGAATAAAGTAGAGACAGGCGAGTTGATTTCAGTGGTCTGTCATTTAAAAGTTAAAAGTAAGTGGTTGCAGAGAACCAACATCACAATTATTGCAGCCTAGACCTGGAAAAGAGTCCCGGCCACCTGAGAAGAGTCTAGGTTATTCATAAATTCTTGCTCTTTTGCCCACCTGCTGATGACATTCTTCTACCTAATTTCTCCCTTTCTCTCTAGGAGAGAACTGCCAATCATCAGCAGGTGGGCGGGAGAGCAGGAGATTATGAATAACCATGACACTTTTTAGGAGGATTTGGCTGTTTTTAAGGCCTGGGCTGCAATGATTATGATGCTGGTTCTCAGGAATCACTTACTTATAGCTCATGAGTGACACACTGCTGAAATCAGCATTTCTGTCACTATTTCATGCTGCCCTCAGTGATGTCAGCATAAAGTTGATGACAGGTTCACTTTAACATTTATTTAATTTATTTATTTATTTATTTTTTTTTTGGGGGGCGATGTTCTGGGGGGTTAGTTGAAAGGATCTCCTTGCAGACATGCTGTTTGAATGCCTCTTTTACAGTTGATCACAAGAGTATACTTGATATCTGCCAGACGCTGTGGCTGTGTATCAGGTCATTGCCCCACTCCTGACTACACAGGCGAATTGGTGATACATGCATGGACAGCCTATTAAATTTTCTCTTAGCGATGTATTAACTGACTGCCATTCATGATGTGCATACTTTGTATGAGTCAGGAACAGGTTTAATAAAGTCACACTTTATTGGATAGTAGTATGCCAGAGGGACTACTGCAAATGGTTAATTGCTGTAATGTCATGTTATTCAGTTAAATGTTGAGTTAAATGTTGTGATTTCTTATGTTTGTGTACTTAATAGTGCCATATGGACAATCAAGGGTTAATAACTTGGCTCACTGTGTTAGTAGTGTAGAAGTCTAGCTGAGGAACAGTAAAGACCTACACGTGCAAGCTCCTCAGAGCAATACCCAACTTCAGAGAATCTTCTTCTCTGAGACTTTAACAGCCAAAGAAGCAACTTTAATAGCAGAGTACTCCAGCAAGAAGTAGATTAGAGGGTCTAGAACCGACAAAGCCATGCATCGGTGTCAAACAGCAAGGTATAGTGCACATTTATAGCAAAAATACATTACTGATGTGGAAGGGAATATTGCTAAACTCTTCCAACAATTTGATATGGATTGGCCACCTACATTTTAAGTTTCTGCACCCCTTAGTCCAGCAACTGCAGATGGATTTAACAAGAACCACATACTAATGATTTTGCAAAGAGACTTTAGAGAAAGAGGGAGGGAGAAGGAGTACTAAAACCTCCATCATTTTCATTGAGAGAAATTTGCATTATGACATACTCTGGAATTGTGCTTTGCTGCTACTTGTATTACAAACCCTTCAGCAAATAGTCTCTTTACGCTCTTTATTGCAAGTAGCGGGCCTGGGTATTGACTCCACCATCCGCCGACCCTTGCATCTGCACTGCTGCCTTGCATTCTGACAAAAACCTAGCATAAAGGGTACCCTAAATAGCACCAGGCAGGAGCCCCCAACTTCAGGAAGTGCCCCAGGGGAAGAAAGGGATTGCCAGAGGTGGAGTTGCCATTGTGAACTGTGAGTACTATGACCACCCTCAGCATCATAACAGTCCCATCTTCCACCACACCCTACCCCACCGGACACTGTAAATTCAGTGATCATCAGATGTCATATAAATATATGCAGAGCAGTATCTACATTATCTCACAAAAGTGAGTACACCCTTCACATTTTTGTAAACATTATATGTTCTCATGGGATAACACTTTGATATAATGTAAAATAGTCTGTGTACAGCTTCAATAACAGTGTAAAATAACTGAACACACAGCCATTAATGTTCAAGCCACTGGCAACAATAGTGAGTACACCCCTACCATTGAAAATGGCCAAACTGTGCCCAAAGTGTCAATATTTTGTGTGGCCACCATTATTTTCCAGTACTGCCTCAACTCTTCTGGGCATGGAGTTCACTAGAGCTTCACATGTTGCCACTGGAATCTTCTTCCACTCCTCCATGACGACATCAAAGCTGGTGGATGTTAGAGACCTTGTACTCCTCCACCTTCCATTTGAGGATGCCCCACAGATGCTCAATAGGGTTTAGGTCTGGGGACATGCTTGGCCAGTCCAGCACATTTACCCTCAGTTTCTTTAGCAAGGCTGGGATCGTCTTGTAGATGTGTTTGGGGTCATTATTATGTTGGAATACTGCCCTGTGGCCTAGTTTCCAAAGGGAGGGGAGCATGTTCTGCTTCAGTATGTCACAGTACATGTTGGCATTCATGGTTCCCTCAATGAACTGTAGCTCCCTACAGCCGGCAGCACTCATGCAGCCCCCAACCATGACACTCCCACCACCATGCTTGACTGTTGTCTTTGTACTCCTCACCTGGTTGCTACCAAACACACTTGACACCATCTGAACCAAATAAGTGTATCTCGGTCTCATCAGACCAGAGGTCATGGTTCCAGTAATCCATGCCCTTAGTCTTCTTGTCTTCAGCAAACTGTTTGCAGACTTTCTTGTGCATCATCTTTAGAAGAGGCTTCCTTCTGGGACAACAGCTATGCAGACCAATTTGCTGCAGTGTGCAGCGTGCAGTCTGTACACGGACAGGCTGACCCCAATCCCTTTAACCTCTGCAGCAATGCTGATAGCATTCATATGTATATTTTGAAAAGACAACCTCTGGATATGCTGCTGAGCACGTGCACTCAACTTCTTTAGTCGACCATGGCGAGGCCTGTTCTGAGTTATTGTTAAACTGCTGTATGGTCTTGGCCACCATGCTGCAGCTTAGTTTCAGGGTGTTGGAAACCTTATTTTAGCCTAAGCCATCTTTATGTAGAGCAACAATTCTTTTTTTTTAGATCCTAAGAGAGTTCTTTGCCATGAGGTGCCATGTTGAACTTCCAGTAACCAGTATGAGAGAGTGTGAGAGCGATAACACCAAATTTAACACACCTGCTTCCCATTCACACAATTGGGCACAATTTGGCCATTTTCACTTAGGGGTGTACTCACTGTTGTTTCCAGTGATTTAGACATTAATGGCTGTGTGTTAAGTTATATTGAGGGCATATTAAATTTACACTATTATGCAAGCAGTACACGGACTACTTTACACTGTTTCAAAGTGTCATACCTTCAGTGTTCTCCCATGAAAATATATAACAAAATATTTATAAAAATGTGAGGGGTGTACTCAATATTGTGAAATACTGTATATATTTTTTAATTTCTGGTATGAGGTAACACTCACTGGTTTAGACATGGAGTGTATGAATTTTTATCCTCTTCTATTATGGACACTATCAAAGTGATTAATTTTGACCAGAAATCCAGATTCTTGATACTTGGTCCCTGCTCCTCAGGTGGTACTTCCCCCTTCTTAGCCTGTGACAGATAAAAAGATGAGAATAGTTACACAATAGTTACACAATATGCAAAAACTTTGTTTTTTGTTCCTGTATAAATAAAGGCTAAACTCTAATGAGATAACTCCTTCCACACCCAGTTGGCTCTCAGCACAACTAGCAAACACCCACATTTTGCTAGGAAAAGTTGCGACCACCTCTCCATTGCAGTCTATGAAAAATGGTAATACTCTTTTGATGGCTAATGTCCTGTAATTTATTAGTATCAATACTTTAGAAATTACCGGGTCACTTTGATATTCTCGACTGTACAGCTCATGGCAATTGTTGAAGATGTATTCATAAGTGGAATTGAGGCAGGCCTTCACACAATCCTTCACAACTTGGCTTGCCCTGGGTGGACTCTGCAGCTCTTGCACCTATAAAAATGACCAGAACAGTTGTTCATAAAATTCAAAGGGAAAGACAATGTAATACCCTGCACATGACAAATGTGATCACCATCTTTTCTGGCGTTTTTCTTGCATGTCTATCTCTTACATGTAACTAATTTCTCTTGTGAATTATGCTTGATATATAATTCATCCGGTGGCCATCCTGTTTGCACATAAGTCATATAGAAATCTAGCCATCTAACACCACAATTGAGCGTATAGTGGCCAGAGGAGTAAAATCAAATTTTTCTTTTGTGTCATTGGGGACACAGAAGACCAAGAGGTACAGTAGCTGCTGATTGGAGGCAGGCAGTATGTAGAAAAAGTGTAGATTCCTCCTTTCCAGCTTTACCTCCCTGTAGACACTGAGCTAATCAGTTTTAGCTTAGTGTCTGTAGGGAGCATACCTTCTTACAGCCACAGGCAAGTAGGCCTCTTGCGCCGGGTCTCACATGATCACGAATACCAGCACGGGACATGGTAAATCAGGTTACTGACTAGTGTGGGGCGCCAATATTCGAATCTCAAATTTTTATCGCGAATATCGTCACTTAGAGAATTTGGAAATATTTCGAATATAGTGATATATATTCGTATTAGCGAATATTCCAGATTTTTTTCCTCTGAACCCATGATCCCCCCCTGCTTCTTGTTTGTGTGCCAATGAAAAGGCAGCGATGTCTGAGCTTAGCAACATCCCTAGCAACCAATAGGAAAGTTGCCTACCCCTTTAGTATATAAGAACCTCCCCAGCAGCCATTTTCTGCAGTTTTTTTCAGTTCTGAGAGACAACAGTGTCATTGCTGTGCTCTGTGCTTTACTGTGTGACGTTACATTAGATAATTAGTTGGTTAGCATATATATATATAATACAGATAGTTAGTGGGAGATAGTCAGTGTAGGTTAGATTGTGATATAGTGTAGCTGATAGGCTCCAGTGCAGGGTGATTGGTAGTGTGATAAGTTCTGCTGTCCGTACATAAATGCTACAGGCAAATCACAACAACACTTGCACCAATCACTAATATGTAGTCAGACCTGCTAAAATGTGAAGTTGCACGTATTGCGCAAAAATATGCCCATCATTAATTGCCGATTTGCGCAATCGCGAATATATCGGAGCACTATCTGCATATAAAGCTATTGTAATGTTCTGCCATGCCAACCATTTTCTTCAGTCTCTGGAAACTTCTATCAGCTTAAAAAATGTAGCAATAGTGACCCACGCCAGTATTGCGCACGCATTACGCGAATATTACATTGCCGATTTTCGCAATCAAGAAAATAATCGCAAATTCACGAATTTATGATAAATATTCGCCGAAATATTCGCAAAATCCCGGCACGAACACGATCAAGAGGAGGAGGTGAGTTAAAGTTTTTTTTATTATTAACCCTCTCTTCCCCTTTTTACATAACATTCTGTAATTAGAATGCTATTATTTTCCCTTATAACCATGTGAATTAGTGAATAGGGGGCACACCTAATATATGGCAGGAGTGCTGGTCAAGGTGAAAATGAATAACCAAGAAAAAACAACCTTAGAACACCATATAAGACAACCGCACATCCTATAAAATCAGATCAATTTATTGAAACACAAAAAATGACATAAACCATCGTAGACAAATGTTAAAAATGGATCCACCACATTGGCCCTATCAGGGACAATAAGAATAAAAAGCTACACAACTAACCAGGAAGCATAAATTCAACATAGATAAATAGTGATCAAGAATAAACTTCCTCAAAATATGGAAATCAAAAGAATATCAATACCACAATCATTATAACCTCACATAGCAGCGTGTAGTTAGGGTAGAGCCCCTAAGGGAAAAACCTGACGCGTATCGCCATTCCTGGCTTCCTCAGAAGTTCTCATAGGGCCTGATAGGGCCAATGTGGTGGATCCATTTTTAACATTTGTCTACGATGGTTTGTCATTTTTTGTGTTTCAATAAATTAATCTGATTTTATAGGATGTGCGGTTGTCTTATATGGTGTTCTAAGGTTGTTTTTTCCCTTATAACCATGTTATAAGAGAAAATAATAAAGATCGGGTCCGCATCCCGATCGTCTCCTAGCAACCATGCGGGAAAATCGCACCGCATCCGCACTTGCTTGCGAATGCTTGCGATTTTCCCACAGCCCCATTCACTTTTATGGGGCCTGCGTTGCGTTAAAAACGCAGAATATAGAACATGCTGCGATTTTCACGCAACGCAAATGTGATGCGGGAAAATCACCGCTCATGTACATAGCCCCATAGAAATGAATTGCATTGCACCCGCGCAGAAATCACGCCCGTGTGAAAGGGGCCTAATACTAATGGCATGGCTGGGATTAGCCAGTGCAGCATGTGACCCAGCCTCTATATAAGCTGGAGTCACGTAGAGCTGCACGTCACGTCACGTCAGCTCTTACTAGAGTAGGGATAGGATGCTGCTGCTGTGAGGGAGAGATTAGGAAAGAATCTGATATCAGAGCTTGGTGTTAAGTCTGTGATCTACAGCGATTTTGTGGGTGCAATGCAACATTTTTCTACCCTGCCCTGAGCCCAGTGACACAGAAAAATAAGTTTTAATCCATCTGTTTGTTAGGTGGGCGTCGACGGACATTTTGTGCAAGTGACAATATTGCCAGGGACAATAATTTAATCCTGTTCTTGTAGTTCAGTGGGCGACATATAACCATTTTTTAAGTGCACCTGCATTCCATATGTGCCAGGGGAGGGAAAATAATATGGGTAATCCGTCTGTGAGGTCAGGGACCCAGGCGGTGACATATTCACATTTTTTTCTGTAAAGTACCCCTGTGCTGCATATGTGACAGTGTAATCAATTCAGTAAATCCATCGGCTGACTTTTGTTGGGTGATCTGTAACCCTTTTTTCTTTCAAACTATCTCTGCACTGCATACTTGACTGGGAAATACATTTTGTAAATCCATCTGTTAGTTTGGTGGGTGAACGCAAAGAGTGAGGAGAGCGTCAAATAAGGGATGTGGCCCTGGTCGTGGTGCTGCTGCTGGTGGAGCTCCTGTTGCAGCGGGAGGACGTAGTCAATCTGTGCCAGCTACACGCCCAAATGAAACACCTTTCAGAGTTGTTTTGTAGGCCCGAATGCCGCTCTACGAATGGTGAGGCCAGAACAAGTACAGGTGGTAGTAGATTGGGTGGCTGACTGTGCCTCCAGTTCCTTCACATTGTCTCCACCCGATCCATTGCTGAAAGCTCAGAGTTGACACCTGCAGCCCATGGGCATCTGTCTTTCACCTTACCCCCTTGCAAATCAGCCAAGCAGTCTGAACCCCAAGTCATGCAGCAGTCACTTATGCTTTTTCATGACTCTGCTGGATGGGTTTCTGTGGGCCATCCACATAGTCCTGCCCCAGAAGTGGAAGAGATTGGGTGCACTGATGCCCAACCACTTATGTTTCAGGATGTGGACATGGGAAGACCACAGCAGCACGTCTCTGATGATGACGGAACACAGGTGCCAACTGCTGCGGCTTTCTGCAGTGTGCAGACCGACAAGGAGGGCAGGGGTGAAGAGTGGGTGGAAGATGATGTGGAGGATGATGAGGTCCTAGATCACACATGGAATCAAGGTCATGCGAGTGACGTGTGCAGTTGATAGGAAGAGGTGGTGGTCGCACAAAGCCACCAGCACAGCAAAAGAGGGAGCAGGGTGCAAAAGCAGAGCGGCCGTTCCCCAGACAGTACGCCTGCTACTACCCAACGCACCCAAGGACCGAGCACACTAATGCCAGCTCCAAGGCGTGGCAGTTCTTTAGACAATGTGCTGATGACAAGCACGAGCAGGGACGTTATATCTCCCTAACAGCACACTGGTTAAATGCAGTGGCGACTGGGCCCGAGACGGATAGCAGTTTCCGCCACTGAGGATTGCAGGGCATTTCTCTTTGCCTCCTGTTGCCTCCTCCTCCTACTCCGCTTCCTCCTCTACCACCTCCTCATCCGCTCAGCGTAACACCTTCACCACCAACTTCAGCACAGCCAGGGGGAAACGACAGCAGGCTGTTTTGAAATTCATCTGTTTGGGGGAAAAAAAACACACCGCGCAGGAGCTGTGGACGGGCATGGAACAACAGACCGATGAGTGGTTGGTGCCATTGAGCCTGAAGCCTGGCCTGGTGATGGGCGATAATCGGCGAAATCTCGTAGCAGCTCTGGGCCTAGCCGGTTTGACGCACATCCCTTGCCTGGCGCATGAGCTGAATTTGGTGGTGCAGAAATTCCTGAAAAACTACCCAGATATGTCAGAGCTGCTGCAGAAAGTGCGGGCTGTCTGTGCGCGCTTTCAGTGTTCTCACCCTGCTACTGCTCGCCTGTCTGCGCTGCAGAGTAACTTCGCCTCATATGCCACATGCCAACAAGGTGGAACTCAACCTTGCACATGCTGGAGAGACTGTGCGAGCAGTAGCAGGCGATAGTGGAGTTTCAGCTGCAGCACGCACGGGTGAATCGCTCTGCGGAACAGCACCACTTCACCTCCAATGAGTGGGCCTCCATGTGAGACCTGTGTGCCATGTTGCTCTGTTTCGAGTACTCCACCAACATGGCCAGTGCCGATGACGTCGTTCTCAGCGTTACTATCCCACTTCTATGTCTCCTTGAAAAAACTCTTTGGGCAATGATGGAAGAGGATGTGGCACAGGAGGAGGAGGAAGAGGGTTCATTTCCACGGTTATCAGGCCAGTCATGCACCAACATAGGCCAGGTACACAATTGTCCAGCCAGGGTACAGTTCTGGTGGATGAGGAGGATAAGGATGAGGAGGGGGAGGAGGGGGAGAAGGAGGAGGAACCGTGTTCACAGCAGGGTGGCACAAAAGCAGCTCAGGGCCATCACTGCAGCGTGGCTGGGGGGATACGGATGACAGAGATGATACACCTCTTACAGAGGACAGCTTGTCGTTGCCTCTGGGCAGCCTGGAACACATGAGCGACTACATGATGCAGTGCCTGCACAACCACCGCCGAGTTGCCCACATTCTAACCAGTGACGATTACTGGGTGGCCACCCTGCTGGATCCCCGTTACAAGGACAACGTGCCGTCCTTAATTCCATCACTGGAGTGTGATTGGAAGATGCGCGACTACAAGCGCATGCTGGTAGACACGCTGCTGATGGCAATCCCACCTGACACCAGGGCCTCAGTGGAAACACAAGATGAAGGCAGAGGAGGAGGAAGAAGTTGCCAACGCAGCTGGGGCACCGCCAGCACCTCAAAAGGCAGGGTTAGCATGGCCGAAATGTGGAAAAGCTTTGTCAGCACGACACAAGAACCAGCAACACCAGCTGATATGGAACGTCTTAGCAGGAGGCAGCATTTCAGCAACATGGTGGAACAGTATGAGTGCACACGTCTACAACGTACTGACTGATGGGTCTGCCCCATTCAAATTCTGGGTCTTCCCTTTACACCTTGGAGGTGCTGGCTTGCCCTGCAGCCAGTGTCTGAATGTGTGTTTAGCATGGCAGGGAGCGTTATCAGAGACAAGCGCAGCCCCTGTCCACAGCCAATGTGGACAACACAAGTTCATTAAAATGAACCAGGCATGGATCCCACAGGACTTGTCCGTACCTTGTGCAGAAAATATATGTATACCAGCCTCACCCAGCCTTTGTTATACTCCAGCACACTTTCTCTTTATTTTTGTCTACCCAAATTTAAAATAAATAAAAATGTAAAAAAAAAAAAAAAACGGTGTTGTTGGCGACTACCTTCTCCACCACCGCATGAACGGCGCTGCACTGAAAAATATAATCTTCCACCTGGCTCCTACATCAAGCGGCACCCCTGAGAACCCTGCCAGTGACCGGTAAAGTGCTCTGAGGATCGAAGAGAATGGAGATAGAGGCGGGGGGGCGGGGGGCGGCTTGTCAGAACTATTGGAAGTTAGAAAGAAGTTGGAAGAAGGAATACATTTTATGAAGGCTTATACAGATTACAATGTGGACTTATATATGTGCTGTATGGGAGCAATCTTGTCTGGACTTTAGAAGGGCAAGATGAGTTCAAACTTTTTGAGACTAAAAATCACTAACTCCGAGAATAAGGATCTGTGCAGAAATGTTTACAAGTATTCTCTTGAGAGAAGGGGGTTCAACATGTATCATAAAAGTCTTCATGCCTTTACAGAGACGTATCATAAAATGCTGTCTGTAGATAGGTAACCAAGTAGAAATGTGCTGAGTTTTAGTTTATTCTCAGTGAATAGAAAGAGGATCTAATCTATGCTTTGTAATGTTCATATTAATCATCGTGTGAATGAATTTTGGTTTTTATATGATAGGTCTTAAAATTGTATGGTTTAAATAACTAGAATGTTGTGATTATATGATATTCATTTAGTGTTAGAATAAGGTGAATTTCCATTGTAGTTGCAGTGTGTCACTGAATGGTGTAGAGTTAATTAGATACACATTCTTAGAAGATCTCTTGAAGGGGGATTGTAGACATAGGTCTTATAAGCAAATAAGGTATCTTCACAGAGACAATGAGTAAAGTGTCACAAAAATCAGTTTTTATTCCAATGAATAGAGTAGGATTTTATGGTATGAGTCTTGATTAAATAGGTTAGTTTTGTATTTAGAGACAGACGGAATGTCTGGTGGTATGTATACATAAATGTCTTTTAGGATTAGCAGTCTAGTCAATAATACACATAGATGTTCCATTGTTAAGAATTGTTATTCAAGGATTTGGTTTAAAATGATCTTGTTGGAGAAATTAAAAGAAAAACACAAACTTTAACATAAAACTCCAGTGCCATCTATTGGTGGGGTTGAAGTAAGACATGAGTTATAAAATAGGTGGGGGGGTACCACAAGTTATGTCACTAGTTATTGATTAACCCGACCAATCCCATTCCTAAATGGGATAAAAAAGGCAGCATGAGCTGATAGAAGGGATCCTCAATGAGCGAGCATGCTCGGCCGAGTATGATAAGCGCTCGGCTTTACTCGGCCGAGCACCACGTGTATTCCATGCGTTGCTCGAGTCTCCTCCCCGCACGTTTGGCGCCTTCTAACCAGCCAATGAAGGTCCAAGCAAGTAATTCCCCTCAGTGTAAGGCCATAGCAATGTTAGCTGTACGCCTTACATTGATTGGCTGGGCTGAACACGTGATACCATTTCATATAGGAGCTGAGGTCCGGCGCTTGGCTCATTCAGTATCAGGGAGAGCAGACAGTAGGCAGGGACAGATAGCGTTTTGCTCTAAACTTACTGATTTTACTCCAAAAACCTTATTTAAAAGACCTAACAGTCCTTTTAAGGACTAGAGTGTGTGTTTGACAGCAGTGCAACACCTTTTATTTATTTTTTTAAGAAGGGGTTTGCTTCAGCACTATCAGGGACAGGCGTCACCAAGAAGGGACAGATAGTGCAGGGCTTGAAAATTGCTTTTTTAACTTCTAAAAGACAGAAAGATTTCCGATTAGGAACATCTACAATAAGCCGTCATAAAGCAGTGTGTTGGGCAGATATTATAAAAAGGGGTGTATTCACTACAGTGTTCCTTGGTACTGAGATATACACTGCACCATCATAAAGCAGTGTGTTGGGCAGACATCATACAAAGGGGCTTATTCACTTTAGTGTTCCTTGGTACTGAGATATACACTGCACCATCATAAAGCAGTGTGTTGGCAGACATTATAAAAAGGGGCTTATTCACAACAGTGTTCCTGCTAACGAGATATACACTGTCAGATCAGAGAAATTATTTGTTCTGGGGAAATTAACCTAACTTGTGCCACATCTGTGTGTGCGTTCAATCCGCAATCGTTATATTAATTACTCCAGCAGAGAGTGATTTATATTTTGGCCATAGTTAACTAGTTTTGGGCACATCTGTGTGTGCGTTTAGGCCGCAACCGTATATACAGTATTCCCGCAGAGAATACATTTTATTTGGGACAAATTTGTATCCAATATAGAACTACATCCGAATACAGTGTGTATTGTCAAAATTACATTATCTTTGGGCTAGTGTAGTGCCGAAAATCTGTATATTTCTGTATCCGGTACCTTACAGGAAGGCAATACAGTGTGTCTTGTGAATATAACATTATCTCTGGGCTAGTGTAGTGTTGAAAATCTGTATTTTTCTGTATCCAGTACTTTACTGGAAGCCAATACAGTGTGTATTGTAAAAATTTCATTATCTGTGGCTTACTGTAGTGCCGGAAATTTGTATTTCTCTGTCTCCAGTACATTACAGCAAGCCAATAAAGTGTGTGTTGTAAAAATTACATTATCTCTGGGCTAGTGTATTCCTGAAAATCTTTATTTTTCTGTATTCAGTACACTACAGCAAGCCAATACAGTGTGTACTGTAAACATGTCATTATCTGTGGCCTAGTGCAGTGCCAAAATTTGTATTTCTCTGTCTCCAGTACATTACAGCAAGCCAATACAGTGTGTACTGTAAAATTTCTGTGTCTTTAGCGGACAGTAAAACAATCTGCACCACATCTACAGACAAAACCATTAATATGAAAAAGGCAAAGCACAAAGGGAGGGGGAAGTGGGTGTGATGCTGATGGTGCAAGCAGAGGCCGTGGCCCTGGCCGTGATGCTGATGGTGCAAGCAGAGGCCGTGGCCCTGGGGGCAATGAAACTGTGCCTGCTGCCAGTGCACCAGAAAAAAACAAAAAAATCCACCTTACCCAGCTTCATGTACAAGTTAGCAGGGTGGCGCAGGACAACACTGCCCAAGTCCGACCAGTGCGAACAGGTTGGATTGCAGAAGATAATGTTTCCAGTCGGTTAAGCACCACCTTCTCTTCCACCAAGTCCAGTCTCTGTAGCCAAGAATCTGGTCAACCGAATCCTCACTCTGATCATCATTCCTCCCACTATGTCGCGTCTGGCCAAACAAGTGATCCCACACTTGGATATTCACATGACCTCTTTTCATCACCAGTACTTGGTTTGGCTCTCTCGCCAAGCACGCTTGAAGAGGTACCTGAGATATTGTGCCCTGATTCCCAACCTCTTGAGCCTTCACAGGCTCAAGAAGATGACGGTGGTGAACCGCAATCATTCATTCAAGAGGTGGATGATGATGAGACACAGTTGCCAATCACTGAGGTGGGGGTTAGGTCAAGTCAGGAGGATGAGCATAGTGAGTAAGTGGAAGAGAAGGTGGTGGAAGATGAGGTCACTGACCCAACATGGTTATTCGAAAAGCTGAGCGAGGACAGCAGTACAGACGGGAAGGGATCCATATCACCACAACAGTCTGGAAGAGGCAGTGGGGTTGCAAAAGGGAGACGTTGGCCCACACGAAACAAGCCCGCAACCGTTACACCGAGCACCCCCATGCGTAAATCCACCTTGCCAAGGGGTAGGTGTACAGAAGTATGATGCTTTTTTGAGGAGAGCGCAGTCGACAAAAGAGTTGTAGTTTGTAACCTGTGCCGTACCCAGGGCCGGCGCGTCCTATAGGCTGACTAGGCAGCCGCGTAGAGCGCCCCTTGGGAAGGGGCGCTGCTAGGAGCGCCGGCCCCTTTCATGCTACAGCCGTCCGAGCGCTCTATAGAGAGCCTCAGGCGGCTGCAGCACTGCCCGGGCTGGCGCGTCCATGAGGGCGAACCTCCCGAATGCAGCATGAAGAGAGGGGCTGACAGGAGGGAAGTGCTCAGCGCTCCCTCCTGTCACTCCATTGTAGCGTGGCCGAGCCCTGTATGGTCCGCGGGTACAGGGAGCATCTGTCTTCTGTACCCGGCCGGACTGACAGGAAGTGCGCACACAGTGTGCGCTTCCTATCAGTCCGCCCGGGTACAGGAAACTAAAGCTCCTGTACCCATGGAGCATACAGCGCTCGGCCACACTACACCAGAGGTGTAGAGGATGACATGGGGGGTGATTGAGAAAGAGGATGACAAGGGGGGATTGAGAAAGAGGATGACAAGAGGGGAGTGGAGATTGAGAAAGAGGATGACATGGGGGTGTGATTGAGAAGGAGGATGACATGGGGGTGATTGAGAAAGAGGATGACATGGGGTGGTGATTGAGAAAGAGGATGACAAGGGGGATTGAGAAAGAGGATGACAAGGGGGAATTGAGAAAGAGGATGACAAGAGGGGGGGGAGAGATTGAGAAAGAGGATGACAAAGGGAGGGGGGGGGGTTGAGAAAGAGGGTGACAAGGGGGGGGGAGAATGAAAAGGGGGGAAAGAGAATGACAAGAAAAGGAGAGAGAATGACAAGAGGGGGAAGAGAATTACATGGGGGGGGGGGAGAGAATGACATGGGGGGGGAGAATGACAAGAAAAGGAGAGAGTATTACATGGGGGGGGGGAGAATGACATGGGGGGGAGAGAAAACTGGCGTTAGTTAAAGGGGTTCTGCAGTTTATTTAAACTGATCGGCGGGGTCCGACACTGGCAGTAGCGCCTCGGCCTTCTCGCTGTTTACTGCAGGCGCAGTGACGTCATGACTAGTATCACTGGCCTTGGCGGGGTTAAGCTCTGTTCACTTGAATGAAGCTTAGCCCCGCCCAGGCCAATGATACTAATCGTGACATCACTGCTAGAAGGCGGAGGCGCTACTGCCAGCGCCGCTGCCTTCTCAAACTGCTAATTACGGGGGTCCCGGGTGTCGGACCCCTGTCGATCAGTTTAAATAAACTGTAGAACCCCTTTAATTTGGCAGATCATATGGGTGGGGCATTGTGATGTCACATGGGGGGGGGGCAGCAAACTTTTCTTTTGCCTAGGGCGGCAAAAATCCTTGCACCGGCCCTGGCCGTACCAAAATGAGCCGGGCGTGAACACTAGCAACCTCACCACCACCATCATGATCTCCCACATGGCATCCAAGCACCCTAATAAGTGGGCCGAATGCCTGGGTCCACAATCTGAGTCTGCGGGTCCCACCACTGCCTCCACTTCTCCTGTGTTATGCACTGCTGACCACTCCCCTTTCGAAGGCGCAGGCCCAGATGCCCCTTGCCTTGCACCTGGACCTTTGCATGAACCGTCAGCAACAACATCCACTTCTCTGTCCAAGCGCAGTGCCCAAATGTTGATAACACAGGCATTTGTACGCAAGCGCAAATACCTACCCACCCACCAACAGGCAATAGTACTAAAAGCACTTTCAAACAACCACTTTCAAAATTACTGGCCCTTGAAATGTTGCCATTTAAGCTGTCATGGCCTATTACAGGTCAGATTTAGCATTAGTACCCACTCTAGGAGACAACCGTGAAGGGGTGAGTGGGCTTACTACCTTTTGATCAAAATGTAAATTAATGTCTCCACTGTTTGCAGGCGTGGATTAGTACACTATGTCCTCTTATGGCTTCTATCTTGGGCAGAGTTCTGGTTGCAGAGTGCTGTTGCATTTTTTTTGTTTGTATGTATACCTGCCATTAGCTACGTGCACCTGCATACAGGGAGTGCTGACTGAAACCCCCCTTTGTGTTTCTGTTTAGTATGTGTTGGAGGTGTGGCAGCCTCCACTTCAGTCGTGCACACCTGACTAGTTTGTCTGCCCTAGATGCTGGTTTTTAATCAGAGTGAGTATAAAGCTGAATGTGTACTCACATTACCTGCTAGTAGCCCTTTGGCTCCAGGAGGAGTGCATAGTGGGCTCAGCATGCATGTTGGTACCTGCATCCCTGGATCTAATGGAGGCTGTTACAGCACCAGAAGGGGTTAATAAGTATGGTCTGTTCCGGCATGCATGCTGGGCCCACACTCCTGGATTTTATGTGGCTGTCGTGGCCCATAACAGGTAATATTTAGCGCTAGGAGGATTTTATCTGACTGTCATGGCCTATTACAGGTCAGATTTAGCGTTAGTACCCACTCTAGGAGACAACCGTGAAGGGGTGAGTGGGCTTACTACCTTTGATCAAAATGTAAACTAATGTCTCCACTATTTGCAGGCGTGGATTAGTACACTATGTCCTCTTATGGCTTCTATCTTGGGCAGAGTTCTGGTTGCAGAGTGCTGTTGCATTTTTTTGTTTGTATGTATACCTGCCATTAGCTACGTGCACCTGCATACAGGGAGTGCTGACTGAAACCCCCTTTGTGTTTCTGTTTAGTATGTGTTGGAGGTGTGGCAGCCTCCACTTCAGTCGTGCACACCTGACTAGTTTGTCTGCCCTAGATGCTGGTTTTTAATCAGAGTGAGTATAAAGCTGAATGTGTACTCACATTACCTGCTAGTAGCCCTTTGGCTCCAGGAGGAGTGCATAGTGGGCTCAGCATGCATGTTGGTACCTGCATCCCTGGATCTAATGGAGGCTGTTACAGCACCAGAAGGGGTTAATAAGTATGGTCTGTTCCGGCATGCATGCTGGGCCCACACTCCCTGGATTTTATGTGGCTGTCGTGGCCCATAACAGGTAATATTTAGCGCTAGGAGGATTTTATCTGACTGTCATGGCCTATTACAGGTCAGATTTAGTGTTAGTACCCACTCTAGGGGACAACCGTGAAGGGGTGAGTGGGCTTTCTACCTTTTGATCAAAATGTAAACTAATGTCTCCACTGTTTGCAGGCGTGGATTAGTACACTATGTCCTCTTATGGCTTCTATCTTGGGCAGAGTTCTGGTTGCAGAGTGCTGTTGCATTTTTTTTGTTTGTATGTATACCTGCCATTAGCTACGTGCACCTGCATACAGGGAGTGCTGACTGAAACCCCCCTTTGTGTTTCTGTTTAGTATGTGTTGGAGGTGTGGCAGCCTCCACTTCAGTCGTGCACACCTGACTAGTTTGTCTGCCCTAGATGCTGGTTTTTAATCAGAGTGAGTATAAAGCTGAATGTGTACTCACATTACCTGCTAGTAGCCCTTTGGCTCCAGGAGGAGTGCATAGTGGGCTCAGCATGCATGTTGGTACCTGCATCCCTGGATCTAATGGAGGCTGTTACAGCACCAGAAGGGGTTAATAAGTATGGTCTGTTCCGGCATGCATGCTGGGCCCACACTCCCTGGATTTTATGTGGCTGTCGTGGCCCATAACAGGTAATATTTAGCGCTAGGAGGATTTTATCTGACTGTCATGGCCTATTACAGGTCAGATTTAGCGTTAGTACCCACTCTAGGAGACAACCGTGAAGGGGTGAGTGGGCTTACTACCTTTTGATCAAAATGTAAACTAATGTCTCCACTGTTTGCAGGCGTGGATTAGTACACTATGTCCTCTTATGGCTTCTATCTTGGGCAGAGTTCTGGTTGCAGAGTGCTGTTGCATTTTTTTGTTTGTATGTATACCTGCCATTAGCTACGTGCACCTGCATACAGGGAGTGCTGACTGAAACCCCCTTTGTGTTTCTGTTTAGTATGTGTTGGAGGTGTGGCAGCCTCCACTTCAGTCGTGCACACCTGACTAGTTTGTCTGCCCTAGATGCTGGTTTTTAATCAGAGTGAGTATAAAGCTGAATGTGTACTCACATTACCTGCTAGTAGCCCTTTGGCTCCAGGAGGAGTGCATAGTGGGCTCAGCATGCATGTTGGTACCTGCATCCCTGGATCTAATGGAGGCTGTTACAGCACCAGAAGGGGTTAATAAGTATGGTCTGTTCCGGCATGCATGCTGGGCCCACACTCCCTGGATTTTATGTGGCTGTCGTGGCCCATAACAGGTAATATTTAGCGCTAGGAGGATTTTATCTGACTGTCATGGCCTATTACAGGTCAGATTTAGTGTTAGTACTGTGGGGAGTCGCTCTGGTAGACAGCGGTGCGGGTGCAGTTTAGAGGCAAAACAAGGAGTCCAGATTGTGCAACAAACAGTGTTTTATTCACACTTGCACACAAAATGAAAAACAGTCTCTTGGTGACAGTTCACACACAACGGAAATAACGTAGCCAAACAAAAACAGTCCAACACAGGTTCAGTCACCTGGGAGGTGTAGGTGCAGGTTCGCACCACGCTGTCGGCCCAGCCGCAGGAGAATCCAGCTTCAGGTAGCCAGGAACAAAATACCTCCTTGCTGAGCTCTTTCCTCCTGGACAGAGAACTCCCAGCCCTGTTAGCAGCTCCAGGATAATCACACTCCCCAGACACAGCTGCTGGCTGCGTTTTATATCCAGCCCAAAACATGGACTGGACCGTGGGGAGCAGCCACCCACCCTACTCTTTAGCTGCTCCCAGTAAGAGCCGGCCCGGATCGGCTTTGCAGCCATGCTATTTAACAAAGTCAAACAGCACTAGCTGCTGCAGACAAAAACCCGGCTCTCACCTCACCGAGGCCAGCAACCTCGGTGACACGTACCTGCCATCACATATGACACCTTGCACCTTACCACATACCCCCCCCCTTTGTTCAACCCTGAGGGGTGAACACACGTGAGGCAGTGGACGCGGGACAGGGCATCTGCGTTGCCCTGCAAGCGGCCTGCCCTGTGTTCCACGGAAAACTTGAAATTTTGAAGAGATAGGAACCACCTGGTGACCCGAGCATTCCTCTCCTTGGCCTGACTCATCCATTTGAGGGGGAATGGTCGGTCACCAGACGGAACCTCCTCCCTAACAGGTAGTAGCGGAGAGATTCGAGTGCCCACTTGATAGCCAGGCACTCCCTCTCCACTATACTATACCTGGACTCGGCGGGACTGAGCTTACGGCTCAGGAAGACAACGGGATGTTCTTCCCGTTGACCTCCTGCGACAGTACCGCACCGAGGCCTACCTCCGAGGCGTCGGTCTGTACGACAAACTCCTTGTTGAAGTCGGGTGTCACCAAAACCGGGGACCCACACAGGGCCGACTTCAACGCGGAGAAAGCCTCCTCCGCCTTCTCACTCCAGCTAACCCTCCCAGACTTTCGCCCCTTCAACAGGTCTGTCAATGGCGCTGCTATTGTGGCAAAGTGGGGCACAAACCTCATGTAGTAACCTACAATCCCCAGGAACGACTTTACCTGCCTGGTGGTGACCGGTCGGGGCCAGTTACGAATGGCCTCTACCTTAGTTACCTGAGGTTTGATGACTCCCGCCCAATTACATATCCCAGATATTTTGTCTCCTCTAACCCTATGCAGCACTTCTTTGGGTTAGCGGTCAGTCCGGCTTTCCTCAGGGCATCCACTACCGCCTGCACCTTGGGTAAATGGCTTTCCCAGTCGGTGCTGTGGATGACTACATCATCCAAGTAGGCCGAGGCGTACCGGCGATGTGGTCGCAGCACTATGTCCATTAACCTTTGGAAAGTGGCGGGGCGCCATGCAGGCCAAAGGGTAACACCTTGTAGTGATACAGGCCCTGCGGGGTAACAAATGCGGTTTTTCCTTAGCCGACTCCGTTAAGGGTACCTGCCAGTACCCTTTAGTGAGGTCCAGCACAGAAAAATAACGGGCTTGTCCTAAACTTTCAACCAGCTCGTCTACTCGGGGCATGGGATACAGCGTCAAACTTGGATACTTCATTTAACTTGCGAAAGTCGTTGCAGAACCGCAACGTCCCATCCGGCTTAGGTATTAGGACTATGGGACTGGCCCACTCACTTTTCGACTCCTCAATGACCTCGAGCTTCAACATTAACTGTACTTCCTCCGCGATGGCCCGTCGCCGAGCCTCGGGTACCCGGTATGGTTTTAACCGGATCTTGGCCTGAGGCTCAGTGACGATGTCATGTTGGATGAGAGACGTGCGGCCAGGGAGGTCCGAGAACACATCCGTGTTCCGACTGATGAACTCCTGACTTCCTGAACTTGTTTGGAAGACAGGCTGTCTGCAATTTTACCGTGGTTACTGCTTCACAGGCCTCGAACTGTGGGGCTGGACCCTTTTCACCTAGAAGCCCTGGCCGGGGGCTGTGGTCGTCGGCTGTGTCCCTATCTTTCCACGGCTTAAGTAAATTCACGTGGTACACCTGCTCCGGCTTGCGCCGCCTGGCTGGTGTACTTTGTAATTACTTCCCCTACCTTCTCGATCACCTCATAGGGGCCCTGCCACCTAGCTAGGAATTTGCTGTCAAGGGTGGGTACCAGAACCAAAACCCGATCTCCCGGATTGAAGTCCCGTACCGAGCCTGACGATTGTACACCCTACTCTGGGCTTGTTGCGCTGCCTCCATATGCTCCCGGACCAAGGGCAACACCCTTTCCATCCGGTCCTGCATTTGGGCGACATACTCAATGACACTTTTGTGGGGACAGGCTGTTGTTCCCACGCTTCCTTGGCGATATCCAACAGGCCCCGAGGGTGTCTGCCATAAAGCAGTTCGAAGGGCGAGAACCCAGTAGAGGCCTGGGGCACCTCTCGCACTGCGAACATGAGATAGGGCAGAAGCAGGTCCCAGTCCTTCCCATCTCTAGACACCACCCTCTTTAACATATTTTTAGAGTTTGGTTAAACCTCTCCACAAGACCGTCTGTTTGCGGATGGTAAGCGGACGTCCGTAACTGCTTTATACGCAACAATTTACACAGTTCCCTCATTACTTTGGACATAAAAGGGTCCCTTGGTCTGTCAGAACCTCTTTTGGCAGGCCCACACGGGAAAACATCTCCATTAACTCTTTGGCAATGAGCTTAGCTGAGGTATGTCGCAGAGGCACCGCCTCCGGATACCGAGTGGCATAGTCGAGAACTACCAGAATGTGTTGGTGGCCCCTGGCAGACTTTGGTACAGGCCCAATTAAATCCATCGCGATTCGCTCAAGCGGTACTTCAATAATTGGCAGAGATACCAGGGGACTACGGAAATGTGGCTGGGGGCTAGTTATCTGACAGGTCGGACAGGACTTACAATAATTCTCTACCTCCTTGAACACACTGGGCCAATAAAATCGCTGCAGTATGCGGTCCTGGGTTTTCTGCCACCCCAGGTGTCCCCAAGAACATGTTGGTGGGCAAGCTCCATGACAAGCTTGCGATACGCTGTGGGCACCACCAACTGTTCAACAGGTTCGCCTCGGATTTGGTTCACCCGATACAACATATCCTGCAGAACAATAAACCGTGGGAACATTAATTCAGCCCCTGGTTTCTGGGGTTTCCCATCAATTTCCAGCACATTCTCCCAAGCCCTGGTTAGGGTTTGGTCCCGGTGTTGTGCGGTCCCAAAATTTTCCCCGGAGACATTGAGGTCTGCCAACTCAGGTCCCGGTGGCAAGTCCTCCGTGTCTCCCACCATTACACTCAGTGGGGTTGTCTCCCCCTCTACCGCTGGAGCAGTGGTCACCCCTACCGCCCGGCCCTTCAGACTCGGGCTCCCAGGGTTCTGGCCTTCCAGCGGTATCAGGCCACTCTACTAGGGTCACCCCTGTCTCGGGTCCCTCAGATACCTTTATTGCCGGCCACAGCGCCGGAAAACCGGGAAGTCCCTCCCAAGTATTGGTTCGTGTGGGAGTTTAGTAGCGACAGCCACCTCGTGGGTCCACCTACCAGCCGCTGTGGACAAAGTCACTAGTGCAGTGGGATAGTCTTTCAGGTCTCCGTGGATGCACAGGACCCCGACTTTACGGCCAGTATACTCCGCAGGCCGTACAAGTGCAGCCCTTACCAGGAGACTAAACTCCCGGAGTCCAGCAGAGCCACCGCCAGAGAGTCTCCCACCTCTACCTGACACAGGTGGTTATGGTCCTGCACCTCACGGGTGCCAGTTGCGCACAGCTTCCGTGCATACAGGGAGTGGCGACCCCGTAGTTCATATCCATCGGCTCATCCCGATGCGGACAGTCGGCCCTGATGTGGCCTGGCTCCTGACACCTCCAGCATACCACGGGAGGCGGACTCGCAGGGGGTATATTCCGGGCAGGCCGCTCTGTCGCGGACGTCGGAACTGGGGCAGAGGCCTCCGGGGTTTGACTGACCCCTTCCCCGCAAGAGTCCCCTGCAGGTTTCTGGTGGCCTCGTGGCGCTCCACCAGGTCGACCATCTCCAGGGCATTGGTGGGCGATACCTGGCCGATCCAGTGCTGGAGGGGATAAGGCAGGGCCCTCCAAAAGATGTCCACCAACAGTCGATCCAGCATGGCAGTGGGACTTAGTAGATCGGGCTGCAGCCACTTTTGCAGCCTGTGCAGCAGATCGTAGAACTGCGGCCTAGCGGGTTCAGTCGTTTTAAAGTCCCACTGGTGGACTCTTTGGGCGCGGACCAGCACGTTCACGCCCAGTCTGGCTAGGACCTCTCCTTTCACAGTGTCATAATCTGCCGCTTGGTCATCCGACAAGTCGAAAAACACCTGCTGGGGTCCGGAAGCCAGGAGCGGAGCGACCACCTCAGCCCACTGGTCACGGGGTAACTTTTCCCTCACGGCGACCTTCTCAAAAACCGCCAGGTACGTCTCAACGTCGTCTGCGGGGGTCATTTTGGGATCGCCGCACGGACCGCTTTCCGGGCATCTTGGACGTGGTGGGACGCTCCTGCCGCCTGTAACGCCATCACATGTTGTAGCAGTAGTTGGTTGGTCTCCCGCTGCTGCACGTTAGCCTCTATGAGAGCCTTCACAGCAGCCTCCATGTTGCCAGAAACTCCTGCTTGCAGCTTTGCTGGCTTAATATATTCCATACACTTTAGAAAAACAAAACTTCGGCGTTCACGCCAGCCTCACTGCGCATGCCCGCATCCGACACCAAATGTGGGGAGTCGCTCTGGTAGACAGCGGTGCGGGTGCAGTTTAGAGGCAAAACAAGGAGTCCAGATTGTGCAACAAACAGTGTTTTATTCACACTTGCACACAAAATGAAAAACAGTCTCTTGGTGACAGTTCACACACAACGGAAATAACGTAGCCAAACAAAAACAGTCCAACACAGGTTCAGTCACCTGGGAGGTGTAGGTGCAGGTTCGCACCACGCTGTCGGCCCAGCCGCAGGAGAATCCAGCTTCAGGTAGCCAGGAACAAAATACCTCCTTGCTGAGCTCTTTCCTCCTGGACAGAGAACTCCCAGCCCTGTTAGCAGCTCCAGGATAATCACACTCCCCAGACACAGCTGCTGGCTGCGTTTTATATCCAGCCCAAAACATGGACTGGACCGTGGGGAGCAGCCACCCACCCTACTCTTTAGCTGCTCCCAGTAAGAGCCGGCCCGGATCGGCTTTGCAGCCATGCTATTTAACAAAGTCAAACATCACTAGCTGCTGCAGACAAAAACCCGGCTCTCACCTCACCGAGGCCAGCAACCTCGGTGACACGTACCTGCCATCACATATGACACCTTGCACCTTACCACAGTACCCACTCTAGGAGACAACCGTGAAGGGGTGAGTGGGCTTACTACCTTTTGATCAAAATGTAAACTAATGTCTCCACTGTTTGCAGGCGTGGATTAGTACACTATGTCCTCTTATGGCTTCTATCTTGGGCAGAGTTCTGGTTGCAGAGTGCTGTTGCATTTTTTTTGTTTGTATGTATACCTGCCATTAGCTACGTGCACCTGCATACAGGGAGTGCTGACTGAAACCCCCCTTTGTGTTGCCATTTAAGCTTGTGGACACTGAGGCCTTCTTCAGCCTGATGTCAGCGGCCGTTCCTCGGTACGCAGTCCCCAGCCGCCACTATTGTTCACGGTGTGCCTCCTTGCACCAGCATGTGTCCCAGAACATCACCCGTGCCATAACCAACGCACTTACTGGGAAAGTCCACCACGGACACATGGACAAGTGCTGGTGGCCAGGGATGCTACATTTCCCTGACAGCACACTGGGTGAATGTTGTGGAGGCCGGGAGTAAGTCGTACCCTGGGACGGCACAGGGGCTACCCTCGTCCCAGGATTGTGGGCCCTACATCCATCAGGGTATCCGTCAGCAGCTATTTTACTGGCTACAACCCCCACTTCTCCTCTTCTGCTGCCTCCTCCTCCACTTCCATCTCCAACAGCAGTCAGCCATCAGTCGCTAGCTGGAAGCAGTGTAGCACTGCTGTGGGTAAGCGTCAACAGGCCATGCTGAAGCTGATCTGTTTAGGGGATAAACAGCAGACCACCTCAGAGCTGTGACAGGGTATAAGGGACCAGACCGAGCTGTGGCTCTCGCCACTAAACCTAGAAAACGGCATGGTTGTGTTGGACAATGGCCGTAACTTGGTGGCGGCTTTGGAGCTCGGCAACCTGACACACATTCCATGCCTAGCCCACGTCTTAAACTTAGTGGTTCAGCGGTTTATCAAAACCTACCCCAATTTGCAGGAGCTACTAGTGAAGGCGCGCCGCTTGTGTGCTCATTTCTGCAAGTCGTCCACAGCTTCAGCTGGTCTGACAACGCTGCAGCAGCGCTTGAGGCTGTCCGCTCACCGACTGTTGTGCGACGTGAGCACTTGTTGGAACTCTACGTTCTACATGTTGGCCAGGCTTTGTGAACAGTAGAGGGCAGTTGTGTTATACCAGCTGTAACATGGTCTTCGCCTTTCCAGTCAACTGCCACTCTTCCCAACCGAGGAGTGGGCATTGATGTCAGACCTATGTGAGGTTTTAAAAAACTTTCATGAATCCACACAGATGGTTAGTGGAGATAACGCTATTATCAGTGTAACTATCCCACTGCTGTGTCTACTCAAACGATCGCTGCTCATGATTAAGGAGGATGCTTTAAATTTGGCAGACAAAGTAATGGGGGAGGAGATGACACAGGGTGATAGCCAGACCTCCCCCAGTTTGTCTTCTCAGAGCGAATTGGGCTATGAAGAGGAGGAGGAGGAGGAGCTGGAGACACTTACCTCTGCTACAAAGGCTAGTACCCATGGAACTTTAATTCCATCTGTCCAGCATGGATGGGCAGAAGAGGAGGAGGAGGAGAATGAGGGTATGGAGAGTCATCCTGAAGTTGACATCGACTTCTTGCCCATTGGTACTCTGGCACACATGGCTGACTTCATGTTAGACTGCCTTTTCAGCGACCCTGGCGTTATACGCATTTTAGGTAACACAGATTACTGGGTATTCACCCTTCTCGACCTCCGCTACAAAGAGAACTTCTCATCTCTCATTTCTGTGGTGGAGAAGATGAGTAAAACCGTGCAATACCAGAAGGTACTTGTTGGCAGATTGCTTCAAAATTTTCCATCTGACAATGCGGCTGTCAGAGTCTGTACTTCCTTAGGCAACCGAGGAAGGGTGACAAGGGGAAAACACAGTAGTTCCAACAGAGGCAGGGCAACACTTTTCAAGGCATGGGACACTTTCATGTCACCCTGCTAGCAACCTCACCCTGAATCGCGGCCTAGTGCTACAAGAAGGGAAACGTTTTGGAAGATGGTGAAGGAATACATTGCAGACCCTGTCAGCGTCCTAAATGATCCCTCAGTGCCTTACAACTACTGGGTGTCCAAGCTGAACAAGTATAATATAACAATAGTGATCCTAAATGTTGGCCCAGAATATTTTATATATTAACTTAACACAAAATAGTCATAGGCTATAAGGATTCTGTTTTTGGCCAGGTGTATATAAAATGTAACCTTTATTAAACTTTTTTTAAAATAGCTTTATGAGCCTCAAAAGATAAAAAGTACAAGAAACTATATAATGCTACCTTTTTTGTATTTATTTGCAAAGAGATACACTAATATAGGATAGTGTGTTGATATTCACAAACTCATCCCAATTGGAGATAGAAATCGCTAATCTTGCTGAGTAGTGTTGTTTTTTCACTAAATAATCTGGTGAGTGACTTTACTGCATTGCCTATTTCCCCTCCCTTTTGTCTGATGGATAATCGGGCTGACTACACTACCCCTTGTTATGTCTATCTCAAATTATTTTCTATCTATCTCCATTGCTCTCTTAGTATCTATATCAATTGCATATAGAACAGGGAGCGCTTGCAGGTCAGTCCCTGTATTGGCATTATTAGTCCTGCGAACTTTAAGATGCGAATATTGCTGCTCCCCCAACATGTTTCACCACTAGCTGTGGCGTCATCAGGGCCTAGGAGCAAATGACACGATCGTCCACTCTATCAGGTTTTTATTGGGAGGGAAAGTCCTCCCTTTTCTCTTTCATCCATTCAGGGAACGATCTTATCTAATTGACACCCAGGTATACCTATCAGCATGTGTATACACTTTTTAGGAGTGACCTATCATTGTGTCCGTGTCTGCACCTGCGCGTGAGACTTAGAAAGATTCGTCAGAAGGGCGTCACTGCTATTTGCGCATGACATCTAATTTAGTTTTTCGTGTGAGCGCATGACATCCGACTTAGTCTTTTATCACAATATTCGCGCATGACATCTCAGACAACTTTGTCTCTCAAAGTTCGCGCATGACATCTGACTTAGTCTCCCAGTGTACGCGCATGACATCTAACTTAGTTTTTCATCTAAAGAAACGTCATCGCAGTGTGTGCATGACATTTAACTTCGTTTTTCATGTTCGCACATAACATCAGACTTTGTCTTTACAATGCTTGGCACTTGAAATCTGACTTAGTCTCTCAAAATTGCACATAACATCTGACTTTTTTCATCATTTGCGCATGGTACTTGGCTTAGTTTTACATCACTGTATACGTACTTGATATCTGACTTGTTTTTTCATGAGAGAGACTTAGTCTCTCTGCAATGTTCAGTTATTGATGTTTGTGCATGACAATGTATTGGCAATATTAGTGTTACAGATGTCATTTTAAGATAAGTCATCCTTTGTATTTATATAGAGTGACTTGGTAATGGGTGTATGGCTCACTACTTTTAGTATTACAATAACTTGTGTTTTTCTCTTCTCCTTTAGTTTTTATAAAAAGGCTGAAAAAGAAAAGCCTTCATTTAGGCCAATAGGGCTCATCATATTGAGTTTGTATATCCATTTGGCCTCGGATTGTAACAATTTTTTGTCCAGAGTTCCCCCTCTAGGTCCCAGATTTTCTCTCTCTAGACCCCAAAATTTTAGGCCTTTTGGACTTTTTCCATGAAAATATTTCATATGTCGTGCAATGGGTGTGTCCTTATTTGTTTCAATAGCACTCAAATGGCCAGATATTCGCCGCCTGAGTTCTTGTGTGGTCTTCCCCACAGAGTTTGGGGCAGTCACACATTGCCACATATATAACCCCCTGGGTCTTACATGTTATCAGCTGTCTTATTTCATATTTTCTCTCATCATTTGGATTTATAAATTCACGTGCTCTTACTATGAATTTACACAAGGAGCAATCTCCACATGGTAAAGAGCCCCTTGGGCCCTTTTTCTCTTTTTTTGTTTTTAGGGGATGTATGGTCCTGATGATGACTGTGCACAAGATGGTCCTTTAGATTTTGCCCCCTCCTATATGTGACACTTGGATGGGGGCTAAGAGCTTGTTGTAGTTCTCTATCTGAAGTTAAACTATGCCATTGTTTTTTTAGAATTTCATGTATTTTGTGTGCATAGCCATCAAAAGTTCCTATACATCTAATGATGTCACTTTTTTAACAGTCATATTGCTTGACTCCAAAAGGTCTTCACGTTTTTTAGTCTGAGCCTTATTAAAGGCTTTCTTCAAAGGACGTGTGGGATAACCTCGTTATCGAGGCTAAGACTAATAACACCAATACTGCCATTACATTGTCATGCACAAACATCGATACCTGAACATTGCAGAGAAAGACTACGTCTCTCTCATGAAAAAACAAGTCAGATAACGTATACAGTGATGTAAAACTAAGCCAAATACTATGCGCAAATATGATGAAAAAAGTCAGATGTTATGCGCGATTTTGTGAGATTTCAAGTGCCAAGCATTGTAAAGACAAAGTCGGGAGTTATGACTAAGATGAAAAACTAAGTTAAATGTCATGCGCACACTGTGATGACGTTTCTTTAGATGGAAAACTAAGTTAGATGTCATGCGCGTACAGTAGGAGACTAAGCTAGATGTCATGCGCGAACCATGAGAGACAAAGTCAGAGGTCATGCGCCAATGTTGTAATAAAAGACTAAGTCGGATGTCATGCGCGAACACGAAAAACTAAGTTAGATGTCATAGAAAATAATTTGAGATAGACATAATAAGGGGTAGTGTAGTCAGCTCGATTATCCATCAGACAAAAGGGAGGTGAAATAAGCAATGCAGTAAAGTCACTCACTGGATTAATTTAGTGAAAAAACAACACTACTCAGCAAGATTAGCGATTTCTATCTCTATTTGGGATGAGTGTGTGAATATCAACACACTATCCTATATTAGTGTATCTCTTTGCAAATAAATACAAAAAAAGGTAGCATTATATAGTTTCTTGTACTTTTTATCTTTTGAGGCTCATAAAGCTATTTTAATAAAAGTATAATAAAGGTTACATTTTATATTCACCTGGCCAAAAACAGAATCCTTATAGCCTATGGCAATTTTGTTTTAAGTCAAGCTGAACAAGTGGCACGAACTTGCGCTCTACGCCTTGGAGGTGCTGTCCTGCCCTGCCGCCAGCGTATTGTCTGAGCGTTTATTTAGTGCTGCTGGTGGCATTATAACAGATAAGCGTATCCACTTGTCCACTGACAATGCTGACAGGTTGATTTAGATAAAAATGAACAAGGCCTGATTTGCCCCTGACTAGGTTTGAGCAAACCGTACCGGATTTTGGGACTTTTGGGACACAGACCCGAACCCAAACATTTTCATTAAAATTTGTGTTCGGGTCTGTTGTACGGCGATTCTTCATGCTTTTTGAATGGCTGCACAGCAGCCAATCAGCATGAGCTTTACATCTTTGCCCTAAGAAAGCATCACAATCATGCCTACTAATGGCATGGCTTTGATTGGCAGAGTGCAGCATGTGACCCAGCCTCTTTATAAGCTGGAGTCACGTAGTGCCGCACGTCACTCTGCTGGTGTTAGTCTAGGGAAAGGTTGCTGCCTGTGCTCTCAGGGAGAGGTTAGGGAAGAAATCTGTAGAACCTGTTGTTGTGCAATCCTCAAGATACAGCAAATATTGAGAGAGAGAGTGCTTCTGCAATCTTACATTTATGTACCCAGCCACTGCAAAGGATTTTTTTTTTAATCCATCTGTTACTGAGGTGGGGGTCGTCGGCCATTTTAGCCACTGCAGTGTCCTTGGAACTGCATGTGACCTGCATGTGTGCCAGCCTGCCAGGGACATCAGTCTAATCCTTTTTGGTAGCTCAGTGAAGGAAAAAAAAAATTTCTGGCAGGTTAAGTCCCCTACTTTATATTTTGTATAATTAAGGGGTGACATTGTCCATTTCTGTAGTCTGGGACTTGTGGTGCTATAGAGCACTTGTGCATACAACGCACAAAACCGAATATTCAATTTCAGCAGTGTATTTTTGGGAAAAAAAGCCGTGTTCTAGGCCCACAAAACAGTTGTGCATAAAGCGTAGAAATACCTACGTTTAATTTCCAGCCTTTAAATACTCCCTTTGTGACAAAAGCCATGTTCTGGGTCCCCAAACCAGCTATACATACAGCGTACAAATTCCTACGTTTAATGTCAAGCAGTTAAATACTGCATTTGTGTGTTTTAGTGAAAAAAGCCGTGTTCTGGGTCCCCAAAGCAGTTGTGCATACAGCGTACAAATGCCTATTTTAAATCTCAGCACTGAAATAGTGCATTAGTGTGTTTTAGGGAAAAAAAAAGCTGTGTTCTTGGTTCACAAAGCAGTTGTGCATACAGCATACAAATACCTACATTTAATTTCCAGCCGTTAAATAGCGCATTTGTGAATTTTGGGGAAAAAAGCCATATTCCAGGTCAACAAAGCAGTTTTAAATACACCGCCCAAATACGTTTTCTAATTTTCAGCACTGAAATAGTGCATTTTTCTGTTTTGTTGAAAAAAAGCCGTATTCTTGCTTCACAGGGCAGTTGTGCAAATACCTTTATTACATTTCTGCACTGAAATAGTGCATTCGTTTTTTTGGGGGGAAAAAAGCCGTATTCTTGGACCACAGAGCAGTTTTCAATAAACCGCACAAATGCCTACGTTTAAATTTCAGCAGTAAAATACTGCATTAGTGTATTTTGTGGGAAATAAACCCGTATTGTTGTTACACAGAGCAGTTTGGCATAAAACGCACAAAAACGTATTTTAAAATTTAGCAGTGACATACTGCATTTCTGTAGTTTGTTGCAATAAACACTGGTTTTGTGATACATAGCAGATCTGAGGCCTGCCCTGTATGTCATTTAAAGTAACATTTTGAACTCCACATTTACATAGTTGGTTGCAAACACACTGGTTTTGTGGTAAATAGCACATTTGTTATGTACGCTGCATTTCTGATTAACTTAACCGTTAACTTCTGTTTTTACATTGTTGGTTTGAAAAATCAAATTTTTGGTGGTAGTGAAGTAACTGTATTGAATTGCTCCGTTACACTGTTGTGTGACCTAAAGAAATGTATTCTGTTTATGACACGGGCACTGCCTTACTGTATAGTGAACTTAATTGTTGACTATTGGCAGTTAAATGCAGCAGTCTCTTATGCTTCTTTATGACTCTGCTGGCAGTTTTTCCCAGGGCCATAACCATAGTCCTACCCCAGAAGTGGAAGAGATTGAGTGCACGGATGCCCAACCACTTAGGTTTGAGGATGGGGAAGACCACGGCAGCAAGTCTCTGATGATGACGAAACAGAGGTGCAAACCGCTGCGGCTTTTTGCGGTGTGCAGACCGACAAAGAGGGTAGGGGTGAAGACTGGGTGGAAGATGATGTTGAGAACAATGAGGTCATACATAGGTGACAGTGACCGAAAATGTGAATAATCCTCTTTTAAATTGTTGGGTGCAATATTACCTTTTTTGCCGGGTTCAAAGCCCTGTTCTGCATAGGTGACAGGGACCAAAAATGTGAATAATCCTCTTTAAAATAAATGGGTGCAATATTACCATTTTTGTCGGGTACAAAGCCCTGCACTGCATAGGTGACAGTGACCGAAAATGTGAATAATCCTCTTTTAAATTGTTGGGTGAAATATTACCATTTTTGCCAGGTACAAACCCCTGCACTGCCTAATAGAGTTGAGCGGAGACCTGGTTGTTCGGGTTCGAGAAGTTCGGCCGAACTTCACGAAAATGTTCGGGTTCGGGATCCAAACTCAACCCGAACTTGACCCCGAACCCCATTGAAGTCAATGGTGACCCGAACTTTTGGGCACTAAAAAGGCTGTAAAATAGCCCTGGAAAGGGTTAGAGGGCTGCAAAAGGCATCAAAATGTAGGTAAATCCCCTGCAAACAAATGTGGATAGGGAAATGACTTAAAATAAAATAAAATAAAAAAATTAACCAAAATCAATTGGCAACTTGGAGGAGGAGGAGGTGGAATAGGAGGTTGGGGTGGCATCAGGTGGGAAGGCTATGGGAGTTGAAGTTCTCATCACAGCCAAAAAGGATTCATGTCTGCCTGCAGTGCCACAGGCCTCATTCACAGACTCAGGGCCATAGAGCCCATACATGGGAGTTGAAGTTCACATCACAGCCAAGAAGGATTCATGTCTGCCAGCAGTGTCAAAGGCCTCACTCACAGACTCAGGCCAATGGCAACTATACATGGGAGTTGAAGTTGTCATCACAGCCAAAAAGGAATCATGTCTACCTGCAGGGCCACAGGCCTCATTCACAGACTCAGGGCCACGGCCCCACAAAGAGGAGAGTTAAAATCACGACAAGACAGTATTGATTTCACACAGCAATACCACAGGCCTCATTCACAGATTCAGACCCATGGCACCCACAAAGAGGAGAGTTACAATCATGCCAAAACAGTATTGATTTCACCCTGTAGTGCCACAGGCCTCATTCACTAATTCAGGACCATGGCACCCGCAATGAGGAGAGCGGTCCTGTAACAGCAACACAGGCCTCAGGTCAACCTGCAATAGAACAGGCCATTATCATTTATGTAGGCCCCTGACACCCAGACAGAGGAGCGGTCATTTGACAGTAAAAAGAGGTTAATGTCTCCCACCAATGCAGCAAGCGATTAAACGAAATATAGGCCCCTGACAACCAGACAATGTAGAGTTCATTTGACAGTATAAGGAGTTTAATGTCTCCCACCAATGCAGCAAGCGATTAAACGAAATATAGGCCACTGATAACCAGACAATGGGGCGGTCATTTGACAGTAAAAAGAGTTTAATGTATCCCACCAATGCAGCAGGAGATGAAACAAAATATAGGCCCCTGACAACCAGACAATATAGAGGTCATTTGACAGTATAAAGAGGATAATGTCACCCACCAAAGCAACAGGTGATTATCTCAAATGTAGGCCCCTGGCACCTAGACAGAGGTGAGAGGTCCCATAGCAGAAAATCAGACTTCATGTCACCCAGCAATGGAAAAGGCCACTTTCAGTTATTTAGGCCCCAGCAGCCAGACAGAGGAGAGAAGTCCCATAGCAGAGAATCAGGCTTGATGTCACCCGCCAAAGCAGCAGGCGATTAACAGAATTTTAGGCCCCTGACACCCAGACAGAGGAGAGGTCATTTGACAACAAAAAGAGGTTAATGTCACGCACAAAAACAGCAGGCGATTAGCTGAAATGTAGGCCCCTGGCACCCAGACAGAGGAGAGGTTCATTCAACTTGGGGTTGCCCCCAAAATAATGATACAATTAAAAAAAGAGGATTTAACAAAGAAGTGCCCTGGAGTACAAGAATGTAAGGTTGAGGGCGAGGCAGTTATAAATGTCTATTCTGCACAAGGCAGTGTGGGGAGTTGCTCTGGTAGACAGCGGTGCGGGTGCAGTATAGAGGCAAAGAGAGTCCAGGTAGTGCATCAAACAGTGTTTTATTTCACACTTGCACAAACAAAAAGTTCAAAACAGTCACTTAGTGTTACTTCACACTTACAGCAAAAACTTGAGGCAAAACAAAAGTCCAAGACTGAATCAAATTCACCTTTGTGGTTTAGGTGCGTGTTCACACCCGGCTGTCAGCCCAGCCGCAGGAAAGTCCAACCTCAGGCTTCCAGGCAGACTGCACGCCTCTTTGTAAGCTCTTGCTTCCAGGCCCTGAGAGCTCCACAGTAACGCCGGCAGCTTCCAGGTTAAATCACCTCAAATCCTAGGTGTTAGTTCACACCTGGCTGAATGCTCAGCAACACAAAAAGTCCACTGACCGTCTTTAAATGGCCTGCTCTTCTGACACACAGGTCTCAGCTTTTCAGCCCAGCACAGGGCTCAGATCCCAAACACAGAGAGACCCACTTGCATGAAGCTAGCTGTCTTAAGTGCAGCTAGGTAATCACCCAAAAAAACCCGGACCGGCACCTAAAATCCGGTCCAGTATTTGCCCTCACCTGGCTGCAATCAACCCAGCAGCACAGGCTGAGAGGAAAATACCAGTTTTTTTTTACCACAAAACCTCTCACTGTGTCACATACCCCCCCCCCCCCTTTGTTCAACCCTGAGGGGGTGAACACACGCCAGACAGTATACCCAGAACCGGGCACTCGCATTTCCCTGTAACTGCCCTGCTCTGTGTTCCACTGAAAATCTAAAGGTCTGAAGTCACCCGAACCCTCTGGTGACCCAGGACTTTCCTTCTTTGTCCAGATGGGGACAGGCTGCGGCCAACCCCCTATCACTCTTTCAGAGATGGCTTGTCGCCGAGCCACGGGCACCTGGTACGGCTTTAACCAGACTTTTGCCTGGGGCTCAGTGACAATATCACAGTGAGTTATAGAAGGGCATTCAGGGAAATCACAGAACACCTCTGTGTTCCGACTAACAAACTCCTTGGCTCTCTGAGTCTGTTCAGAGGAAAGGCTGCCAGTAATTTTATCTGTGGCAGCCGCTTCCCTGTTAGCAGACAGAGGGACCGGAATCTCTTTCCCTAGATAAACCGGCCGCGGGTTGTTCTCAATACAAGTCTCTCTAACCTTCCAAGGTTTCCGTAAATTTACACGGTAGACCGGCTCTGGCTTTTGCAGTCCTGGCTGGTGTACCTTGTAATTTGGGTCTCCAACTTTCTGTGCTATTTTATAGGTCCCCTTCCCCCTAGCGCTGTCCTTACTGTCCACAGGTGGCCCAACAACTAATCCCGGGTCCCTTTGGCTACGGACCCCAGACACTCGATTGCAGGTCCGGCTTTGGCCTGGCTGAGCCACCTTCCTATGTTTTCTACCTATCCTATTTAGGGGACTGTCTTCCCCTCACCCACCGGACCTACTGTGGGTCCCTCTGCCTTGGGTTTCTGGGGTTCTAACACCTCACCTGGGCTAGGCCTCACTACTGGAAGTTTTCCTACCTGTCTGGGAACTGTACGTACAATGGCCGGCCACAGGGCTGGAAACAATGGAAAGTCTCTTCCTATTATCACATCATAAGGCATACTCGTGGTTACAGCCACCTCATGGACCTGCCTGCCGGCACACGTGTTTACAGACAACAGAGCAGTGGGGTATTCTTTTAAATCTCCATGAATGCTGAAAACCCCGACTCTCCGGCCTGTAAACTCTGTGGGTCGCACCAGGGAAGCCCTCACCAGGGTCACCTGACTCCCTGAATCCAGCAGAGCTGCCACTGGAGTGTCTCCCACCTCCACCCGACACAAGTGTTCATCATGGATAACCTCTGACTAGTGTTGAGCGAACAGTTCGAGCATCGTTCGGGTTCGTACCGAATTTTGGGGTGTCCGGGACCCGGACCCGAACCCGGACATTTTCAAAAAAGTTCGGGTTCGGGTTCGTCGTTCGGCATGTATTTAGGCGCATTTTGAAAGGCTGCAAAGCAGCCAATCAACATGCATCATACTACTTGCCCTAAGATGTCATCGCAGCCATGCCTACTATTGGCAAGGCTGTGATTGGCCGAGTGCAGCATGTGACTCAGCCTCTTTATAAGCTTGTGCGCACGTCGGGACGTGCTCACTCCCGATGTGAATAGAACAGGGATAGACGCAGCTGATGCTAGGGCGAGAATAGGCAGGGATAATTGAATAACTGGAAGCAAATTTCTCTCCTCCACCTCTGATTCATCTGAACAACTGCAGCTGAGCTGCTTTTTTGATAGGGATTGGCTATTTTTAGAGTGGCCAGAGTGATTTTTCCATCCACATGTACCTGGGCTGACCGCCGGCCGCCATTTTGCGACTTGTAGTGCTGCAGCAGAAGCTGCCACAGTGTGCATTCCAAATCTCCAAACAAGTCAGACATCTACACCTGGGATTCAGACCAATAGCGATTTAGCAGCACAGTCCAAGGCTATTTTTTTAAAGGTTGTGCAGACCATTTTGTGGCACATGTTACTGGGCTGATAGGCGGCGGCCATCTTGGGACTAGTGCTGCAGCACAATCTCTCCCAACGTCCATTAATCACTTGTAATAGTGGTCTGTGCCATAGAAATCCTACATCAGGGACTTGGGTGTGCTTGTGTCACCCCTACTAATACCAGTCCACCTGTAATCCATACAGTCAAAAGACTGAAAGTATTCCAGTGAGGGAATTTTTTTTATTTAAAAAGGCCAAGTTAGTTTATCTGGCGTTCAATATACTAGATACAGTTAGGCCTGCGTTTCATACATCTGGAATTAGCAAATTAATGTGCTGGGGTTGGGAAAACATATATGTACCCATACTAGAATCTGTCAAAGAAAGCGGTACTCACATATAACAGTCATTCCATCTGTAATCCATACAGTCAAAAGACTGAAAGTATTCCAGTGAGGGAATTTTTTTATTTAAAAAGGCCAAGTTAGTTTATCTGGCGTTCAATATACTAGATACAGTTAGGCCTGCGTTTCATACATCTGGAATTAGCAAATTAATGTGCTGGGGTTGGGAAAACATATATGTACCCATACTAGAATCTGTCAAAGAAAGCGGTACTCACATATAACAGTCATTCCATCTGTAATCCATACAGTCAAAAGACTGAAAGTATTCCAGTGAGGGAATTTTTTATTTAAAAAAGGCCAAGTTAGTTTATCTGGCGTTCAATATACTAGATACAGTTAGGCCTGCGTTTCATACATCTGGAATTAGCAAATTAATGTGCTGGGGTTGGGAAAACATATATGTACCCATACTAGAATCTGTCAAAGAAAGCGGTACTCACATATAACAGTCATTCCATCTGTAATCCATACAGTCAAAAGACTGAAAGTATTCCAGTGAGGAATTTTTTTATTTAAAAAGGCCAAGTTAGTTTATCTGGCGTTCAATATACTAGATACAGTTAGGCCTGCGTTTCATACATCTGGAATTAGCAAATTAATGTGCTGGGGTTGGGAAAACATATATGTACCCATACTAGAATCTGTCAAAGAAAGCGGTACTCACATATAACAGTCATTCCATCTGTAATCCATACAGTCAAAAGACTGAAAGTATTCCAGTGAGGAATTTTTTTATTTAAAAAAGGCCAAGTTAGTTTATCTGGCGTTCAATATACTAGATACAGTTAGGCCTGCGTTTCATACATCTGGAATTAGCAAATTAATGTGCTGGGGTTGGGAAAACATATATGTACCCATACTAGAATCTGTCAAAGAAAGCGGTACTCACATATAACAGTCATTCCATCTGTAATCCATACAGTCAAAAGACTGAAAGTATTCCAGTGAGGGAATTTTTTTATTTAAAAAGGCCAAGTTAGTTTATCTGGCGTTCAATATACTAGATACAGTTAGGCCTGCGTTTCATACATCTGGAATTAGCAAATTAATGTGCTGGGGTTGGGAAAACATATATGTACCCATACTAGAATCTGTCAAAGAAAGCGGTACTCACATATAACAGTCATTCCATCTGTAATCCATACAGTCAAAAGACTGAAAGTATTCCAGTGAGGGAATTTTTTTATTTAAAAAGGCCAAGTTAGTTTATCTGGCGTTCAATATACTAGATACAGTTAGGCCTGCGTTTCATACATCTGGAATTAGCAAACTAATGTGCTGGGGTTGGGAAAACATATATGTACCCATACTAGAATCTGTCAAAGAAAGCGGTACTCACATATAACAGTCATTCCATCTGTAATCCATACAGTCAAAAGACTGAAAGTATTCCAGTGAGGGAATTTTTATTTATTTAAAAAGGCCAAGTTAGTTTATCTGGCGTTCAATATACTAGATACAGTTAGGCCTGCGTTTCATACATCTGGAATTAGCAAACTAATGTGCTGGGGTTGGGAAAACATATATGTACCCATACTAGAATCTGTCAAAGAAAGCGGTACTCACATATAACAGTCATTCCATCTGTAATCCATACAGTCAAAAGACTGAAAGTATTCCAGTGAGGGAATTTTTTTATTTAAAAAAGGCCAAGTTAGTTTATCTGGCGTTCAATATACTAGATACAGTTAGGCCTGCGTTTCATACATCTGGAATTAGCAAATTAATGTGCTGGGGTTGGGAAAACATATATGTACCCATACTAGAATCTGTCAAAGAAAGCGGTACTCACATATAACAGTCATTCCATCTGTAATCCATACAGTCAAAAGACTGAAAGTATTCCAGTGAGGGAATTTTTTTATTTAAAAAGGCCAAGTTAGTTTATCTGGCGTTCAATATACTAGATACAGTTAGGCCTGCGTTTCATACATCTGGAATTAGCAAACTAATGTGCTGGGGTTGGGAAAACATATATGTACCCATACTAGAATCTGTCAAAGAAAGCGGTACTCACATATAACAGTCATTCCATCTGTAATCCATACAGTCAAAAGACTGAAAGTATTCCAGTGAGGGATTTTGCTTATAAAAAATAATATATTTCATTGTGGTGCGAGTTGAATCGCAACAATGAAGAAAAATACTATTAAGGGACGAGGACGCGGTCGTGGTGGTGTCCGTGGAGCCTCTGTTGCTGGTAGAGGACGTGGCCGTTCGGCCCCAGGCGCACACAGTAGGGAACGAACTCCCTCAACTAGCCGGCAGAATGTACCGCAATATCTCGTGGGGCCCAATGCCGCTCTTAGGATGGTAAGGCCTGAGCAGGTACAGGCATTAATCGATTGGGTGGCCGACAGTGCTTCCAGCACGTTCACCACATGGTCTTCCACCCAGTCTTCTGCGGAAGCGCACAGGTGGCACCTGAAAACCAAGCCCATCAGTCTGTCACATCACCCCCAAGCATATCAGGGAAACGGTCTGAGCCACAAGTTATGCAGCAGTCTCTTCTTCTGTTTGAAGACTCTGCTTCCAGGGTTTCCCAGGGGCGTCCACCTAGCCCTTCCCCAGTGGAGGAAGACATACCATGCACTGGCGCACAACCACTTATGTCTCCAGATGAAGAGGACATGGGAATACCACCACAGCAGAGTCACCGACTCTCTGATGATGACGAAACACAGGTGCCCACTGCCGCGTCTTTTGCAGTGTGCAGACTGAACAGGAGGAGGTCAGGGAGGGAGACTGGGTGGAAGACGATGCAGAGGACGATGAGGTCTTAGACCCCACATGGACTGAAGGTCGTGGCGATGACTTTCACAGTTCAGAGGAAGAGGTAGTGGTGAGACCGAGACAACAGCGAAGCCAAAGAGGGAGCAGGGGGCCAAAGCAGACGAGCCGCCGCCCCAGAGTTCGCCTGCTACTGGACATCGCCAACAGGGACCCAGCCCCACAAAGGCAGCTTCAAAGAGTTCCCTGGCATGGCACTTCTTTAAACAATGTCCTACCGACAAGACCCGAGTGACTTGCACGCTCTGCCATCAGAGCCTGAGGCGAGGCATTAACGTTCTGAACCTCAGCACAACCTGCATGACCAGGCATCTACATGCAAAGCATGAACTGCAGTGGGGTACACACCTTAAAAACCAGGCACTCGCTGAGGCTCCCCCTGCTCCCTCTACCGCTGCTGCCTCGGCTTCCGCCTCGAGAGGAATGTTGCCACCTGCCGAGCAGCAAACAGAGGATGTGCCACCGACACCACCACCACCGCCACCGTCAACTAGCGTCTCCACTATATCACACAGCAGCGTTCAGCTCTCAATATCTCAAACCTTAGAGAGGAAGCGCAAATTCCCCGAGTCACCCTCGAGGCCCTTGGCCTGAACGCCAGCATTTCTAAACTGCTGGCCTTTGAAATGCTGTCATTCCGGCTGGTGGACACAGACAGCTTCAAACAGCTGATGGCCATGGCTGTCCCGCAGTATGTGGTTCCCAGCCGCCACTACTTCTCCAAGACAGCCGTGCCTTCCCTGCACATGCAAGTGTCCGATAAAATCAAGTGTGCACTGCGCAGCGCCATTTGTGGCAAGGTCCACCTAACCACAGATACGTGGACCAGTAAGCACGGCCAGGGACGCTATATCTCACTAACTGCACACTGGATGAATGTAGTGGCGGCTGGGCCCCGGCGGACAGTTCCTTGGCGCACGTCCTTCCGCCCCCTAGGATCGCAGGGCATCATTCTCTGCCTCCTGTAGCCTCCTCCTCCTACTCGGCTTCCTCCTCCACTGCTTCCACCAGCTCATCCGGTCAGCCACACACCTTCACCACCAACTTCAGCACAGCCCGGGGTAACGTCAGCAGGCCATTCTGAAACTCATATGTTTGGGGACAGGCCCCACAGCGCAAAGGAGTTGTGGCGGGGTATTGAACAACAGACCGGCCAGTGGTTTCTGCCGGTGGGCCTCAAGCCAGGCCTGGTGGTATGCGATAATGGGCGAAATCTCGTGGCAGCTCTGGGACTAGCCGGTTTGGCGCACATCCCTTGCCTGGCGCATGTGCTGAACTTGGTGGTGCAGAGGTTCATTCACCACTACCCCAACATGTCAGAGCTGCTGCATAAAGTGCGGGCCGTCTGTGCGGCGCTTCCGCCGTTCACATCCTGCCGCTGCTCGCCTGTCTGCGCTACAGCGGAACTCGGCCTTCCCGCTCACCGCCTCATATGCGGCGTGCCCACCCGGTGGAACTCCACCTTGCACATGCTGGAGAGACTGTGCGAGCAGCAGCAGGCCATAGTGGAGTTTCAGCTGCAGCACGCTCGCGTCAGTCGTACTGCCGAACAGCACCACTTCACCACCAATGATTGGGCCTCCATGCGAGACCTGTGTGCCCTGCTGCGCTGTTTCGAGTACTCCACCAACATGGCCAGTGGCGATGACACTGTTATCAGCGTTACAATACCACTTCTATGTCTCCTTGAGAAAACACTTAGGGCAATGATGTTAGAGGAGGTGGCCCAGGTGGAGGAGGAGGAGGAGGATGAGGGCTCGTTTCTAACACTTTCGGGCCAGTCTGTTCGAATTGGCTCAGAGGGAGGTTTGTTTAAGCAGCAGAGGACAGGTTCACAAGTCGCCAGCCAAGGCACTGTACTGGAGGACGAGGAGGATGAGGAGGAGGAGGTGGAGGGGACGAGGATGGCGCAAGTTCACAGCGGGGTGGCAGCCCAGGCCCATCACTGGTGCGTGGCTGGGGGATACGGTGGACGATGACGATACGCCTCCCACAGAGGACAGCTTGTCCTTACCCATGGGTAGCCTGGCCCACATGAGCGAATATATGCTCCAATGCCTGCGCAGCGACAGCAGAGTTGCCCACGTTTTAACGTGTGCAGACTACTGGGTGGCCACCCTGCTGGATCCCGGTATAAAGACAATGTGCCCACTTTAATTCCTGAACTGGAGCGCGACCGTAAGATGCGTGAGTACAAGCACTGCGCTGATAGGCGCTCTTGAGAGCATTCCCACATGTCACAGGGGAACAGGTGGAAGGTGAAGGCAGAGGAGTGGCAAGAGGTCGCCAACGCAGCTGTGTCACGGCCAGCTCATCTGAGGGCAGGGTTAGCATGGCAGAAATGTGGAAAAGTTTTGTCTCCACGCCACAGCTATCTGCACCGACACCTGATACGGAGCGTGTTAGCAGGAGGCAGCATTTCACTAACATGGTTGAACAGTATGTCTGCACACCCCTCCACATCCTGACGGATGGTTCGGCCCCATTCAACTACTGGGTTTCGAAATTGTCCACGTGGCCAGAGTTAGCATGTTATGCCTTGGAGGTGCTTTCCTGCCCGGCGGCCAGCGTTTTATCTGAGCAGCGTATTCAGCACGGCAGGGGCGTCATTACTGACAAGCGCAGCCGCCTGTCCACAGCCAACGTGGACAAGCTGACCTTCATAAAGATAGAACCAGGCATGGATCCCACAGGACCTGTCCCTCCCTTGTGCAGAGTAGTCCTTATTAACTGCCTAAAACATGTCTTGTTGTGCTACGGGCCACTTCTTTATTTGATACAAATTTTATGAAACCCACAGTTGAATGAAACTCTTCTCTGTCTGGGCGCCGGGGCTAACCAGATGAAAGTGGCCGGTTAAACTAACGGGTGACATGAAGCCATAACCTCTGCCATGCTACCTCTGTCTTCTGTCTGGGTGCTGAGGCCTAAGTCAAATAAAGCGGTCTTCTGCTGTGCTGGGGGATATGAAGCTAATCTCTGACCTCTCTCCTCTGTCTGGGTCCAAAGGCCTAAATCACTGAAAGAGGCCTTCTCCTGTGGTGTGTGATATGATGCCAGAATATGTGCTGTGGGGCCTCTCTCCTCTTCCTGGGTGCAGGGGTCAAATAAACTAAATTGTGGCCTACTCCTGTGGTGGTTGATATGATGCCTGATTCTCTGATGTGGAACCTCTCTCCTCTGTTTGGGTGAACGGGTCAAAGTAACTCAATGGTGGCTTCTCCTGTGGTGGCTGATATGATGCCAGAATATGTGCTGTGGTGCCTCTCTCCTCTTCCTGGGTGCGGGGTCAAAGTAACTCAATGGTGGCTTCTCCTGTGGTGGCTGATATGATGCCAGAATATGTGCTGTGGGGCCTCTCTCCTCTTCCTGGGTGCAGGGTCAAAGTAACTAAATGGTGGCTTCTCCTGTGGTGGTTGATATGATGCCTGATTCTCTGCTGTGAAACCTTTCTCCTCCATCTGGGTGTAGGGGTCAAAGTCTTTCAAAGTCGCCTTCTCCTGTGCTGATTGATATGAAGCTGATGGTTGTGCCATCTGACATGGTTGCCAGGGTCTGATTCAATGGGGGCCTACTCCTGTGGTGGGTGATCTAAATGCCTGATTCTCTGCTGTGAAACCTCTCTCCTCCGTCTGGGTGTAAGGGTCAAAGTCTTTCAAAGTCACCTTCTCCTGTGCTGATTGATATGAAGCTGATGGTTGTGCCATCTGACATGGTTGCCAGGGTCTGATTCAATGGGGGCCTACTCCTGTGGTGGGTGATCTAAATGCCTGATTCTCTGCTGTGAAACCTCTCTCCTCCGTCTGGGTGTAGGGGTCAAAGTCTTTCAAAGTCGCCTTCTCCTGTGCTGATTGATATGAAGCTGATGGTTGTGCCATCTGACATGGTTGCCGGGGTCCCATTAAGTTGGGGCCTACTCCTGTGGTGGGTGATCTAAATGCCTGATTCTCTGCTTTGAAACCTCTCTCCTCCGTCCGGGTGTAGGGGTCAAAGTCTGTCAAAATCGCCTTCTCCTGTGCTGATTGATATAAAGCTTATGCTTGTGCCATCTGACATGGTTGCCGGGGTCTGATTCAATGGTGGCCTACTCCTGTGGTGGGTGATCTAAATGCCTGATTCTCTGCTGTGTAACCTCTCTCCTCCGTCTGGGTGTAGGGGTCAAAGTAACTAAATGGTGGCCTACTCCTGTGGTGGGTGATATGATGCCAGAATATGTGCTGTGGGGCCTCTCTCCTCTTCCTCGGTGCAGGGGTCAAAGTAACTCAATGGTGGCTTCTCCTGTGGTGGCTGATATGATGCCAGAATATGTGCTGTGGTGCCTCTCTCCTCTTCCTGGGTGCAGGGGTCAAAGTAACTAAATGGTGGCTTCTCCTGTGGTGGCTGATATGATGCCAGAATATGTGCTGTGGGGCCTCTCTCCTCTTCCTGGGTGCAGGGGTCAAAGTAACTAAATGGTGGCTTCTCCTGTGGTGGTTGATATGATGCCTGATTCTCTGCTGTGAAACCTCTCTCCTCCATCTGGGTGTAGGGGTCAAAGTCTTTCAAAGTCGCCTTCTCCTGTGCTGATTGATATGAAGCTGATGGTTGTGCCATCTGACATGGTTTGCCAGGGTCTGATTCAATGGGGCCTACTCCTGTGGTGGGTGATCTAAATGCCTGATTCTCTGCTGTGAAACCTCTCTCCTCCGTCTGGGTGTAGGGGTCAAAGTCTTTCAAAGTCGCCTTCTCCTGTGCTGATTGATATGAAGCTGATGGTTGTGCCATCTGACATGGTTGCCAGGGTCTGATTCAATGGGGCCTACTCCTGTGGTGGGTGATCTAAATGCCTGATTCTCTGCTGTGAAACCTCTCTCCTCCGTCTGGGTGTAGGGGTCAAAGTCTTTCAAAGTCGCCTTCTCCTGTGCTGATTGATATGAAGCTGATGGTTGTGCCATCTGACATGGTTGCCGGGGTCCCATTAAATTGGGGCCCTACTCCTGTGGTGGGTGATCTAAATGCCTGATTCTCTGCTTTGAAACCTCTCTCCTCCGTCCGGGTGTAGGGGTCAAAGTCTGTCAAAAGTCGCCTTCTCCTGCGCTGATTGATATAAAGCTTATGCTTGTGCCATCTGACATGGTTGCCGGGGTCTGATTCAATGGTGGCCTACTCCTGTGGTGGGTGATATAAATGCCTGATTCTCTGCTGTGTAACCTCTCTCCTCCGTCTGGGTGTAGGGGTCAAAGTAACTAAATGGTGGCCTACTCCTGTGGTGGGTGATATGATGCCAGAATATGTGCTGTGGGGCCTCTCTCCTCTTCCTGGGTGCAGGGGTCAAAGTAACTCAATGGTGGCTTCTCCTGTGGTGGCTGATATGATGCCAGAATATGTGCTGTGGTGCCTCTCTCCTCTTCCTGGGTGCAGGGGTCAAAGTAACTAAATGGTGGCTTCTCCTGTGGTGGTTGATATGATGCCTGATTCTCTGCTGTGAAACCTCTCTCCTCCATCTGGGTGTAGGGGTCAAAGTCTTTCAAAGTCGCCTTCTCCTGTGCTGATTGATATAAAGCTGATGGTTGTGCCATCTGACATGGTTGCCGGGGTCCCATTAAATTGGGGCCTACTCCTGTGGTGGGTGATCTAAATGCCTGATTCTCTGCTGTGTAACCTCTCTCCTCCGTCTGGGTGTAGGGGTCAAAGAAACTAAATGGTGGCCTACTCCTGTGGTGGGTGATATGATGCCTGGTTCTCTGCTGTGGGACCTCTCTCCTCTGTCTGGGTCCAAAGGCATAAATCACTGAAAGAGGCCTTCTCCTGTGGTGTGTGATATGATGCCAGAATATGTGCTGTGGGGCCTCTCTCCTCTTCCTGGGTGCAGGGGTCAAATAAACTAAATTGTGGCCTACTCCTGTGGTGGTTGATATGATGCCTGATTCTCTGATGTGGAACCTCTCTCCTCTGTTTGGGTGAAGGGGTCAAAGTAACTAAATGGTGGCTTCTCCTGTGGTGGCTGATATGATGCCAGAATATGTGCTGTGGGGCCTCTCTCCTCTTCCTGGGTGCAGGGGTCAAAGTAACTCAATGGTGGCTTCTCCTGTGGTGGCTGATATGATGCCAGAATATGTGCTGTGGTGCCTCTCTCCTCTTCCTGGGTGCAGGGGTCAAAGTAACTCAATGGTGGCTTCTCCTGTGGTGGTTAGTATGATGCCAGAATATGTGCTGTGGGGCCTCTCTCCTCTTCCTGGGTGCAGGGGTCAAAGTAACTCAATGGTGGCTTCTCCTGTGGTGGCTGATATGATGCCAGAATATGTGCTGTGGTGCCTCTCTCCTCTGTCTGGGTCCAAAGGCCTAAATCACTGAAATAGGCCTTCTCCTGTGGTGTGTGATATGATGCCTGAATATGTGCTGTGGTGCCTCTCTCCTCTTCCTGGGTGCGGGGTCAAAGTAACTCAATGGTGGCTTCTCCTGTGGTGGCTGATATGATGCCAGAATATGTGCTGTGGGGCCTCTCTCCTCTTCCTGGGTGCAGGGGTCAAAGTAACTCAATGGTGGCTTCTCCTGTGGTGGTTAGTATGATGCCAGAATATGTGCTGTGGGGCCTCTCTCCTCTTCCTGGGTGCAGGGGTCAAAGTAACTCAATGGTGGCTTCTCCTGTGGTGGCTGATATGATGCCAGAATATGTGCTGTGGGGCCTCTCTCCTCTTCCTGGGTGCAGGGGTCAAAGTAACTCAATGGTGGCTTCTCCTGTGGTGGCTGATATGATGCCAGAATATGTGCTGTGGTGCCTCTCTCCTCTTCCTGGGTGCGGGGGTCAAAGTAACTCAATGGTGGCTTCTCCTGTGGTGGTTAGTATGATGCCAGAATATGTGCTGTGGGGCCTCTCTCCTCTTCCTGGGTGCAGGGGTCAAAGTAACTCAATGGTGGCTTCTCCTGTGGTGGCTGATATGATGCCAGAATATGTGCTGTGGTGCCTCTCTCCTCTGTCTGGGTCCAAAGGCCTAAATCACTGAAAGAGGCCTTCTCCTGTGGTGTGTGATATGATGCCTGAATATGTGCTGTGGTGCCTCTCTCCTCTTCCTGGGTGCGGGGTCAAAGTAACTCAATGGTGGCTTCTCCTGTGGTGGCTGATATGATGCCAGAATATGTGCTGTGGGGCCTCTCTCCTCTTCCTGGGTGCAGGGGTCAAAGTAACTCAATGGTGGCTTCTCCTGTGGTGGTTAGTATGATGCCAGAATATGTGTTGTGGGGCCTCTCTCCTCTTCCTGGGTGCAGGGTCAAAGTAACTCAATGGTGGCTTCTCCTGTGGTGGCTGATATGATGCCAGAATATGTGCTGTGGGGCCTCTCTCCTCTTCCTGGGTGCAGGGGTCAAAGTAACTAAATGGTGGCTTCTCCTGTGGTGGTTGATATGATGCCTGATTCTCTGCTGTGAAACCTCTCTCCTCCACCTGGGTGTAGGGGTCAAAGTCTTTCAAAGTCGCCTTCTCCTGTGCTGATTGATATAAAGCTGATGGTTGTGCCATCTGACATGGTTGCCAGGGTCTGATTCAATGGGGGCCTACTCCTGTGGTGGGTGATCTAAATGCCTGATTCTCTGCTGTGAAACCTCTCTCCTCCGTCTGGGTGTAGGGGTCAAAGTCTTTCAAAGTCGCCTTCTCCTGTGCTGATTGATATGAAGCTGATGGTTGTGCCATCTGACATGGTTGCCGGGGTCCCATTAAATTGGGGCCTACTCCTGTGGTGGGTAATCTAAATGCCTGATTCTCTGCTTTGAAACCTCTCTCCTCCGTCCGGGTGTAGGGGTCAAAGTCTGTCAAAGTCGCCTTCTCCTGTGCTGATTGATATAAAGCTTATGCTTGTGCCATCTGACATGGTTGCCGGGGTCTGATTCAATGGTGGCCTACTCCTGTGGTGGGTGATCTAAATGCCTGATTCTCTGCTGTGTAACCTCTCTCCTCCGTCTGGGTGTAGGGGTCAAAAGTAACTAAATGGTGGCCTACTCCTGTGGTGGGTGATATGATGCCAGAATATGTGCTGTGGGGCCTCTCTCCTCTTCCTGGGTGCAGGGGTCAAAGTAACTCAATGGTGGCTTCTCCTGTGGTGGCTGATATGATGCCAGAATATGTGCTGTGGTGCCTCTCTCCTCTGTCTGGGTCCAAAGGCCTAAATCACTGAAAGAGGCCTTCTCCTGTGGTGTGTGATATGATGCCAGAATATGTGCTGTGGTGCCTCTCTCCTCTTCCTGGGTGCGGGGTCAAAGTAACTCAATGGTGGCTTCTCCTGTGGTGGCTGATATGATGCCAGAATATGTGCTGTGGGGCCTCTCTCCTCTTCCTGGGTGCAGGGGTCAAAGTAACTCAATGGTGGCTTCTCCTGTGGTGGCTGATATGATGCCAGAATATGTGCTGTGGGGCCTCTCTCCTCTTCCTGGGTGCAGGGGTCAAAGTAACTAAATGGTGGCTTCTCCTGTGGTGGTTGATATGATGCCTGATTCTCTGCTGTGTAACCTCTCTCCTCCGTCTGGGTGTAGGGGTCAAAGTAACTAAATGGTGGCCTACTCCTGTGGTGGGTGATATGATGCCTGGTTCTCTGCTGTGGGACCTCTCTCCTTTGTCTGGGTGCTGTGGTCAAAATAATAGTAAGTGACCTTCTCCATTGGTGGGTGACTTGAAGCCTGATTCTGTGCTATGGGACCTCACTCCAATTAATATTGTTTAATTTTTATTTATTTTATGTTAACTCATCATTTTCCTATCTACATTTGTTTGCAGGGGATTTAACTACATTTTGCTGCCTTTTGCAGCCCTCTAGCCCTTTCCGGGTGTGTTTTACAGCCTTTTTAGTGCCCAAAAGTTCGGGTCCCCATTGACTTCTATGGGGTTCGGGTTCGGGATGAAGTTCGGGTCGAGTTCGGATCCCGAACCCGAACATTTTTCGAAAGTTCGGCCGAACTCGTCGAACCCGAACATCCAGGTGTTCGCTCAACTCTACCTCTGACACATCGACCCTTCTGGCATACAATGACTGTCGATACCCAAAGTTTACATCCATGGGCTCACCCAGGAGGGGACAGTTGGCCCGTACATGGCCAGGCTCATGGCACCGCCAGCAGATTATAGAGTCCTGATCCCCAAAGGGCACATCCCGTGCGGTCTTTCTCAGCTCAGGCCGCAGGGTCTGGGGAGGGGATTTTCTGGGTTTTATTACTCCCTTCCCCAGAGTCCCCCCCTTAAGTTCCTCAGTAGCCCCATAACGTTCGACCAGGTCCACCATCTCCAGGGCACTAGTAGGAGATGTCTGGCCAACCCAGCGCTGGAGGGGTAGTGGCAATGCCCTCCAGAATTTGTCAGCTACAATACGGTCCAGCATAGCAGTGGGACTAAGTACGTCAGTCGGTAGCCATTTTTGTAAGAGTTTTAGCAAATTGTAATACTGGGGTCGTGCTGGATCTCACCCCCAGTCTCGCCAGGATCTCACCCTTAACCACAGAGTAGTCTGCGGCTTGGTCGTCTGGTAAATCAAAGTAAACCTGTTGGGGTCCGGACGCCAGAAACGGAGCGATGACCTCTGCCCACTGGTCTCGGGGTAGTCTCTCTCTCATGGCCACCTTTTCGAACATCGCCAAGTAGGTTTCAACATCATCTGTCGGTGTCATCTTGGGAACGGCCATGCGGACTGCTTTCCGGGCATCGTGCACTCCCTGAGGCATCCCTGACTTTTCTAGCACCATTACATGTTGCAGCAGCCGCTGGTTCGTGTCCTGCTGCCGCTGATTAGCCTCTAGCAGTTGTCTGTTCGTCTCTTGCTGCTGTGCGATGGCCTGCTGTTGGACAAGTAAGGCTTCTTCATGTCTCTTTTGCTGTTGTGCGATGGCCTGCTGTTGGACATCCATGGCCTGCTGTTGCTTTAAGTTGGCCTGGACAAGCTGCTTTATCATCTCCTCCATCTTGTCCTGTGTTGGTGGTTGCAGCTTGGCAGGCTTAATCCAGGACATACAACAGTGCCCAAAAAAAAAAAATGCTACGAAAAGTTTTGGCTTCACGCCAGCCTCACTGCAATTGCCCGCATCCTCCACCAAATGTGGGGAGTTGCTCTGGTAGACAGCGGTGCGGGTGCAGTATAGAGGCAAAGAGAGTCCAGGTAGTGCAGCAAACAGTGTTTTATTTCACACTTGCACAAACAAAAAGTTCAAAACAGTCACTTAGTGTTACTTCACACTCAAAGCAAAAACTTGAGGCAAAACAAAAGTCCAAGACTGAATCAAATTCACCTGTGTGGTTTAGGTGCGTGTTCACACCCGGCTGTCAGCCCAGCCGCAGGAAAGTCCAACCTCAGGCTTCCAGGCAGACTGCACGCCTCTTTGTAAGCTCTTGCTTTCAGGCCCTGAGAGCTCCACAGTAACGCCGGCAGCTTCCAGGTTAAATCACCTCAAATCCTAGGTGTTAGTTCACACCTGGCTGAATGCTCAGCAACACAAAAAGTCCACTGACCGTCTTTAAATGGCCTGCTCTTCTGACACACAGGTCTCAGCTTTTCAGCCCAGCACAGGGCTCAGATCCCAAACACAGAGAGACCCACTTGCATGAAGCTAGCTGTCTTAAGTGCAGCTAGGTAATCACCCAAAAAAACCCGGACCGGCACCTAAAATCCGGTCCAGTATTTGCCCTCACCTGGCTGCAATCAACCCAGCAGCACAGGCTGAGAGGAAAATACCTGTTTTTTTTTTTTACCACAAAACCTCTCACTGTGTCACAGCAGGGACAAGTCCTGTGGGATCCATGCCTGGTAGTTTTTAATGCAAGTGAGCTTGTCCACGTTGGCTGTGGACAGACGGCTGCATTTGTCTGTAATGACGCCCCCTGACGTGCTAAATAAACGTTCAGACAATACACTGGCCGCAGGGCAGGCCAGCACCTCCAAGGCATAAAGGGCAAGCACTGGCCATGTGGACAATTTGGAGACCCAGAAGTTTAATAGGGCAGAACCATCAGTCAGTACGTGGAGGCGTGTGCACACATACTGTTCCACCATGTTGTTGAAATGTTGCCTCCTGCTAACACGTTCCCTATCAGCTGGTGGTGCAGTTTGCTGTGGTGCGGTGACAAAACTTTTCCACATCTCGGCCATGCTAACCCTGCTGTCTGAGGAGCTGGCCGTGACACAGCTGCGTTGGCGACCTATTCCTCCTCCTCCTCCACCTTCGCCTTGTGCTTACACTTGTCACCCCGTGTCAGTTGGAAATGCCCCCAGGAGCGCGTCTACCAGCATGCGCTTGTAGATGCACATCTTCCTATCACGCTCCAGTGCGGGAATTAAGGTGGGCACGTTGTTCTTGTACCGGGGATCCAGCAGGGTGGCAACCCAGTAGTCAGCACAAGTAAAAATGTGGGCAACTCTGCTGTCGTTGCGCAGGCACTGCAGCATGTAGTCGCTCATGTGTGCCAGGCTGCCCAGAGGTAACGATAAGCTGTCCTCTGTAGGTGGTGTATCGTCTGTGTCCTCCGTATCCCCCCAGCCACGCTCCAGTGATGGCCCTGAGCTGTGTAGGGTGCCACCCTGCAGCGAAACCGGTTCCTCCTCCTTCTCCTTTACCTCATCCTCCTCGTCCTCCAGTAGTGTGCCCTGGCTGTCCACATGTGTACCTGGCCTCTGCTGGTGCAGGAACCCACCCTCTGAGCCACTTCCGTATGACCTGTCTGAAACCCTGTGAAATGCCCCCTCTTTCTCCACCCCCTGTGCCGCATCCTCTCCGTATGCAGGCCCAGTTACTGATGGTGAAGTGGTGCTGATCCGCAGAGTGACTGACCCGTGCATACTACATCTGAAACTCCACTATCTCCCGCTGATGCTCGCTCAGTCTCTCCAGCATATGTAAGGTGGAGTTCCACCTGGTGAGCATATCGCATATGAGGCGGTAAGCGGGAAGGCCGAAGTTACGGTGCAGCGCAGACAAGGCGAGCAGCAGCAGGGTGAGAACACCGAAAGCGTGCACATACGGACCGCACTTTAAGCAGCAGCTCTGACATGTCTGGGTAGTTTTTAAGAAACTTCTTCACCACCAGATTCAGCACATGCGCCAGGCAAGGGATATGCGTCAAACCGGCTAGTCCCACTCATCAGTCTGCTGTTCTATGCCCCTCCAAAGCTCCTGTGCGGTGTGGGGTTTGTCACCCAAACACATGAGTTTTAAAATCGCCTGCTGACGTTTGGCCCGGGCTGTGCTGAAGTTGGGGGTGAGGTTCTTTAGTTGACCGGATGTGGGGGTGGTAAAAGAGGAGGAGGAGGATGATACGAAGTAGGAGGAGGAAGCAACAGGAGGCAACGAATAATCCTCGGTGGTGGAAGGACATGCGCCAAACCGCTATCCGCCTCTGGCCCAGCCGCCACTATGTTTACCCAGTGTGCAGTTAGGGAGATATAGCGACCCTGGTCGTGCTTACTGATCCATGTATCCGTGGTTATGTGGACCTTGCCACAGATGGCGTTGCGCAGCGCACACTTGATTTTATCCTCTACTTCGTTGTGCAGGGAAGGGACGGCTCGTCTGGAAAAGTAGTGGCGGCTGGGAACAACGTACTAGGGGACAGCCACTGACATAAGCTGTTTGAAACAGTCCCTCTCCACCAGACGGAATGACAGCATTTCAAAGGCCAGTCATTTTGAAATGCTGACATTCAGGCCCAGGGCTCGTGGGTGGGTAAGTGGGTATTTCCTCCTTCTCTCTAATGTTTGGGAGATGGACAGCTGAATGCTGCCGTGTTACATGGTGGAGATGCTTGGTAATGGTGTCGTATGTGCTGGTCGCCAGGTGCCATGGTGACGCCAGAGGTGGAGGGAGAGGCTGAGCCAGCAGCAGAAGAGGGAGCAGGAGAAGCATGAGAGAATTCCTTGTTTTTAAGGTGTTTACTCCACTGCAGTTCATGCTTTGCATGTAGATACCTGGTTTGGCAGGTTGTGCTCAGTTTGGGAACGTTTATGCCTCGCTTCAGGCTCTGATGGCACAACATGCAAACCACTCGTGTCTTGTCGTCAGGAAATTGTGTGAAGAACTGCAGCGCCAATGAACTCCTTGGAGCAGGACTTGGTGTGCTCGGTGCCTGGGTGCGGTGGACAGTAGCACGCGTACTCTCTCTGGAACGGCCGCTGCGCTTTTGCATCCTGCTCCCTCTTTTGCTGTGCTGTTGCCTTTGTGCGACCACTGCCTCTTCCTCAGAACTGCATGCCTGACTAGCATGACCTTCAGTCCAGTCTGGGTCTAGGACTTCATCATCCTCCACATCATCTTCCACCCATTCATGACCCCTGCCCTCCTTGTCGGTCTGCACATTGCAGAGAGCCACAGCAGTTGGCACCTGTGTTTCATCATCATCAGAGACGTGTTGCGGCGGTCTTCCCAGGTCCTCATCCTGCAACAAAAGTGGCTGAGCATCAGTGTATTCAAGGTCTTCCTCTTCTGGGGCAGGGCTAGGTGGATGGGCCAACAGAGTCATCAAAAAGCATGAGACTTTTCTGCATGATTTAGGGCTCTGACTGCTTGTCTGATTTGCAAGGGGGTGAGGTGGAAGACTGATGGGCATGGGCTGCAGGTGCCAACTCTGAGCTTTCTCCAGAGGACTGGGTGTTAGATACTGTGAAGGAACTGGAGGCACTGTCAGCCACCCAATCTACTATCGTCTGTACATGTTCTGGATTCACCATCCGTAGAGCAGCATTTGGGCCTATCAAATAATGCTGAAGATTCTGACGCCTACTTGCACCAGAGGAAGGTGTTTGACTTGGAGTGGTAGTTGGCACTGAACGGCCACGTCCTCTCCCAGCAACAGGAGCTCCACCAACACCACCACGACCATGGCCACGTCCCTTATTTGATGTTCTCCTCATTATTTGCATTCACCCACCAAGCTGAAAGATTGGTCTCTCTCCGGTGTCAATTTACCCGCCACTAGTCGACAATTACGTTCGCTAAGGCAGTGCCCGTGTCATAAAAATGCTCTGGGGACCCAGAATAATGTTTTTTGTGCACAAAATACACTTATTCTCAATTTCTATGCGGAAATGTAAAAAAAAAAAAACGGTAAACTGTATGCACAAGTGGTTTGTGGAACAAGAACAAGTATTTTTGTAATAAAATACAGGAAATTTGTATTTCACTGCTGTAAATTGAAATTAATTATTTATACACTGGATGCACAACTGTTTTTTTCAGCCTAAAACACGGCTTTTTTCAATAAAACCCCAAAATTCAGTTTTTAACTGCTGTACATTAACAGTAGATATTTATACTATGTATAGACACCAGATTTGGGGAATAAGAACACGGATTTCGTCACCAAAGATCACAAATGCAGTATTGAACTGCTATATATTGGAAATAATTATTTAAACGACGAATGCACAACAGTTTTTTCGGCCTAAAACACGGCTTTTTTCAATAAAACCCCAAAATGCAGTTTTTAACTGCTGTACATTAAAAGTAGATATTTATACTATGTATGGACAACAGATTTGGGGACCCAGAACACGGATTTGATCACCAAAATTCACGAATGCAGAAATTAACTGCTATAAATTGTAAATAATTATTAAAACGACAGATGCACAACTGTTTTTCGACCTAAAACACAGCTTTTTTCAATAAAACCCCAAAATGAAGTTTCTTACTGCTGTACATTAAAAGTAGATATTTATACTGTGTATGTACAACTGCTTTGTGAAGCAAGAATATAGCTTTTTTCCCACAAAAAAGAATAATGCACTATTTCTCAGCTGTAATGTGAAATCGGTATTTAAGCGGTGTATTTCAAGATGCTCTGTGGATCAGGATTACCACTTTTTTTGTCAAAAAACATACACTTATGCTGTATTTCACAGTAGCAATGTAAAATTAGTGGTTGGAATGGGTATTTCAGCTGTTTGGTGGACCTTGAATAAAGTTTTTTTTCTATAAAAAACAAAGAAGCACTATTTCCCTGCAGAAATATAAAATATATCGTTGGACGGTGTAATGCACAACTGTTTTGTGGACAAGGAATACGGTTTTTCCTCCAGAATTACACGGATTCTCTATTTCACCGCAGAAATGTAAAATATATATTTTGGCGGTATAAAATAGACTTGGTGGATCAGGATCACTTTTTTTTTAACTAAAATACACCGATGCACTATTTGATAACTAAAATTGAATATACGGTTTAGTGCATAGTATACAATTGCAGCCAGAACAAAAAGTTTTTTTCCTTCATTGAGCTACAAAATAGGATTAGGCTGATGTCCCTGGCTGGCTGGCACACATGCAGTACACTGCAGTGGCTAATATGGCCGCCGAGCACCACCTCAGTAACAGATGTATTACAAAAAAAGATTTCCCTTGCAGTGGCTGGGTACAGAAATGTTGGATTGCTGATGCTTCCTCTCTCTCTATTTCTTGTATCTTGTGGATTAAAGCAGCACAGGTTCTTCTGATTTCTGCCATATTCTATCCCTGATCGCAGCACCAACATCCTCTCCCTAAGCTCAAATCAGCAGAGTGACGTGTGGCAGTACGTGACTCCAGCTTATAAAGAGGCTGGGTCACATGCTGCACACAGCCAATCACAGCCATGCCATTAGTAGGCATGGCTGTGATGGCTTTTTAGGGCAAGAAGTAAAACGCTTGCTGATTGGCTGCTGTGCAGCCCTTCAGAAAGCAGGAAGAAATCGCCGAACAACAGACCTGAGCCCGAACTTTTTTGAAAATGATCGGGTTCGGGTCCGTGTCCCGAACACCCCAAAATTAGGTACGAACCCGAACTATAGAGTTCGGGTTCACTCAACTCTACTGCCTAAACTGTCAGGGAACTTACAATTGGCGGTTACATTCTTGCATGACATAAAGCCTTTTGGGGTTGATAAGCCAAAGGTACTAGTCGCCAACAACATGTTTTTAATTTTTAATTTTTTTAAATAAATTGCTGTAGACCCCCCAAAATTGGGAAAATATAAAAAAAATAAAACAAAGTGTAAGTGCACGGTAGAGGCCGGTATACATGTCTATTCTGCATAAGGTATAAACAAGTCGTGTGGGATCCATGCCTGGTTCTTTTTAATAAACTAAAGCTTGCCCACATTGGCTGCGGACAGGCGGCTGTGCTTGTCTGTGATAACCTCATGACATGTGCCCAATTTGAAGACCCAGAAGTTGAATGGGGCAGAACCAGTGGCGTAGCTACAAAATGATTGGGCACTACAGCAAATATTTGACTGGGGCCCCCCCTTCCACAGTAATTTTTGCGCAACCCCTTCCTTTCATGACGCCATTCCTGGGGCTACTAAAGATCGCTCTCTCAGACCAGGCCCAGCAACTGTTCCATCTGCTTTCTACACCATCCCGGATGGGCCCCTTCTGGGTCAGGGCCCCAAAGCAGTTGCTTCCTCTGCTTCCACTGTAGCTATGACCCTGGGCAGACCCATCAGTCAGTACTTGTACTGTTCCACCATGTTGCTGAAATGCAGCCTCCTGCTAAGACGTTCCAGATCTGCTGGTGGTGCAGGTTGTTGTGGCGTGATGACAAAGCTTTTCCACATTTGGCCCATGATAACCCTGCCTTCTGAGGTGTTGGTTGTGACCTAGCTGCGTTGGCAACTTCTTTCTCCTTCACATTGTGCTTCCACTTAGTACCCTGGGTCAGGTGTGAATGCCATCAGCAGCATGTCTACTAGTGGGCGCATCTTCCTATCACACTCCAGGGAGGAAATTAAGGACGGCACGATTCAGCAGGCTGGCCACCCAGTAATCAGCACAAGTTAGAATGTGGCAGTAACTGGGCGGTCGTTGCGCATGCACTGCAGCATGTAGTCGCTCATGTGTGCCAGGCTTCCCAGAGGCAAGGACAAGCTATCCTCTTTGAGGGAGGTGTATTGTCTGTGTCCTCTGTATCCCCCACCATTCCTCCTCCTCATCCTCCAGAACTGTGCCCTGGCTGGACAATTGTGTCCCTGGCCAGGGCGTATGTTGGTGCAGAAACCCACCCCCTGATCCACTTGTATTTGGCTGGCATTAAGTTAAGGATAAGGCGTGTATATAGTTTTGTTTGCTTATATAGTTAGTTTAGCTGCATTATAGTTATTTTAATATGTTTTTAAGTAAATTTGTAAATAGTTTGTTAATGGTTTGAGTGAAAGGGGGGGTGGGGGTGTTGTGTGTGCGATTAACTGAATTTTTTTTCACTGTCTAGTGTTCAGAAAATTCTGCACCCCAAATTCAGCACATGTGGCAGGCATGGGATGTGCGTCAAACCGGCTAGGCCCAGAGCTGCTATTATATTTTGCCCATTAGCGCACAACACCAGGCCGGGCTGGAGGCTTAGTGGCACCAAACAATCATTGGTCTATTGTTCCATGCCTGTCCACAGCTCCTGCGCGGTGTGGGGTTTGTCCCAAAAAGACATACGTTTTAAGACAGCCTGCTGTCGTTTCCCCCTGGCTGTGCTGCTGTGGGTGGTGAAGGTGTTACGCTGAGCGGATGAAGGGTTGGTAGAGGAGGAGGAGGAAACCGAGTAGGAGGAGGAGAAGGTAACAGGAGTCAAAGAGAAATGTCCTGCAATCCTCTGGGGCGTAGGGACATTCGCAAAAATGCTATGTGCCTCAGGCCCAGTCGCCACTGCATTTACCCAGTGTGCTGTTAAGAGAGATATAACGTCCCTGCCCGTGCTTACTGGTCCATGTAACGGTTGTTATGTGGATCTTGCGCAGTGCACACCTGATTTTGTCAGCCACTTGGTTGTGCAGGGAAGGGATGGCTGGCTTGCAAAAGTAATGGCGTCTGGGATCCATGTACTATGGGACAGCCACCACCATAAGGTTTTTAAAACTGTCCACCAGACAGAATGACAGCATTTCAAAGGACCAGGAATTTTGAAATCAAGGCATTCAGAGCCAGGGATTGAGGCTGGGTAGGGGGGTACTTCCTCTTTCTGTTTCTCTTTTTTTTTCAGTGTTTGGGAGATGGACAGCTGGTAGCTGAACACTTCCATGGGATTCGGTGGAGATGCTTGGTGACGGTGCAAGATGTCACTCACTTGGGCTCAGGTTTAGAACGTTTATCTAATTAATTTTACTGTATTTTATGTTATTTTAAGTCATTTCCCTATCCACATTTCTTTGCAGGGCATTTACCTACATTTTGCTGGCTTTTGCAGCCCTCTAGCCCCTTCCAGGGCTATTTTACAGTCATTTTAGTGCCCAAAAGTTCGGGTCCCAATTGACTTCAATGGGGTTCGGGTTCGGGATCAAGTTCGGGTTAAGTTCGGATCCCGAACATTCCAGTGAAGTTCGGCTGACCTTGTCGAACCCGAACATCCAGGTGTCCGCTCAACTCTACCCCTGACTTCTCCACTCCACCAGAGGAAAGCTGAGCTAATGTGGAACAAAAATGCAATTTAAATGTATGCTTTATAATGTACTCAATCCACAAGATTCAGATCCACCCTTTTCAACACAAAAAAGGGTATATGTTTAAATTATGTTTTCTCATCCTCCTCCTCCTCTTCCATAAAAATATATATGCCCTCACTACAATGCTTTGTAGGGTTAACTCGGCTTCAGGTCCTCACTTCCAATGCTTTATACAGTCTACTCACCTGTAGGCTATCACTGCAATGTTTTATCGGGTTTGCTAGGCTTCAGGTCTTCACCTCCAATGCATTATAAGGTATGCTCACCTGTAGGCCATCACTGCAATGTTTTTTGGGATTCGCTAGGCTTCAGGCCCTCACCTCCAATGCTTTATTAGGTCTGCTCAGTTGTAGGCCATCACTGCAATGTTTTATGGGGTTCGCTCACCTTCAGTCACTCACCTCCAATACTTTATACGGTCTGCTCACCTGTAGGCCATCACTGCAATGTTTTATGGGGTTCGCTAGGCTTCAGGAACTCACATCCAATGCTTTATACCGTCTGCACACCTGTAGGTCATCAGTGCAATGTTTTATGGGGTTCACAAGGCTTCAGGCACTCACCTCCAATGCTTTATACCAGGCATGCTCAACCTGCGGCCCTCCAGCTGTTGCAAAACTACAACTCCCAGCAGGCCCGAACAGCTTACAGCTATCTGCCTACAGTAGGGCATGATGGGAGTTGTAGTTTTACAACAGCTGGAGGGCCGCGGGTTGAGCATCCTTGCTTTATACCGTCTGCTCACCTGTAGGACATCACTGCAATGTTTTATGGGGTTCGGTAGGCTTCAGTCACTCACCTCTAATGCTTTATACGGTCTGCTCACCTGAAGACCATTACTGCAATGCTTTATGGGGTTTGATAGGCTTCAGTCACTCACCTCCAATGCTTTACACCGTCTGCTCACCTGTAGGCCATCATTGCAATGTTTTATGGGGTTTGCAAGGCTTCAGGCCCTCACCTACAATGCTTTATACCGTCTTCTCACCTGAAGGCCATTACTGCAATGTTTTATGGGGATCGCTAGGCTTCAGGCCCTCATCTCCAATGCTTTATACCGTCTGCTCACCTGTAGGTCCTCACTGCAATTTTTTATGATGTTCGCTCACCTTCAGTCCCTCACCTCCAATGCTTTATACCATCTGCTCACCTGTAGGCAATCACTGCAATGTTTTATGGGGTTAACTCACATCCCTCATCTGCTATGCTTTATACGGTCTGCTAACCTGTAGGCCATCATTTCAATGTTTTATGGGGTTCGCTAGGCTTCAGGCTCTCACCTCCATTGCTTTGTACGATCTGCTCACCTGTAGACCATCACTGCAAAGTTTTATGGGGTTTGCTAGGCTTCAGGCCCTCACTTCCAATGCTTTATACGGTCTGCTCACCTGTAGGCCATCACTGCAATGTTTTATGGGGATCGCTAGGCTTCAGGCCCTCATCTCCAATGCTTTACACCGTCTGCTCACCTGTAGGCCCTCACTGCAATTTTTTATGATGTTCGCTCACCTTTAGTCCCTCACCTCCAATGCTTTATACCATCTGCTCACCTGTAGGCAATCACTGCAATGTTTTATGGGGTTAACTCACATCCCTCATCTGCTATGCTTTATACGGTCTGCTAACCTGTAGGCCATCATTTCAATGTTTTACGAAGTTCGCTAGGCTTCAGGCACTCACATCCAATGCTTTATACCATCTGCTCACCTGTAGGCCATTACTGCAATGCTTTATGGGGTTTGCAAAGCTTCAGGCCCTCACCTACAATGCTTTATACCGTCTTCTCACCTGAAGGTGTCCGTCACGAGATAGATTTTGTTCTGGGGTGAAATTTAATTGCCAAAATAGCAATAGCCTGAATCTGGTGTTCCAGTTGTGACTGGACAATTTCCCTAGTGTCCATCAAAGGATATATTACTTTATGGGGTGAAAGTCAGTAGCAAAAATAGAAATACAGTAAATCTGGTGTTCCAGCTGTTGAAAGCCTAGTTAAAATCTGTCCGTAAATAGGTATCATTTTTTTCTGGGGTGAAATTTAATTGCCAAAATAGCAATACCCTGAATCTGGTGTTCCAGCGGTTGCAGGCCTAGTTTAAATCTGTTCGTGAAAAGATATATTATTTTCTCGGGTGAAATACAGTTGCAAAAATAGAAATACAGTAAATCTGGTGTTCCAGCTGTGGCTGGACAAGTTTAATAATGTCCGGCAAAGGATATATTTTTTTCTGGGGTGAAATTCATTTGCCAAAATAACAATATCATAAATCAGTGGTTTCAGCTGTTGCTGGCCAAGTTTAATACTGTCCGTCACAGGATAGATTATGTTCTGGGGTGAAATTTAATTGCCAAAATAGCAATACCCTGAATCTGGTGTTTCAGCTGTGACTAGAGATGGCCCAACTATCTGCCGGCGAACAGTTCCCGGCGAACATAGCTTGTCCGCGTTCGCCGCAGCGGGCGAACACATGCGATGGTCGGTCCGCCCCCTATACATCATCATTGAGCAAACTTTGACCCTTTACCTCACAGTCAGCAGACACATTCCAGCCAATCAGCAGCATACCCTCCCTCCCAGACCCCCTCATCTCCTGAACAGCATCCATTTTAGATTAATTCGGAAGCTGCAGTCTTAGTGAGAAGAGGGAGAGTGTAGTTGCTGCTGATTTAATAGGGTAATCCATAGCTAGGCTAGTGAATTCAGTGTCCATTACAGTACTGAGAGACTCATCTGATCTCTGCTGTAAGGACAGCGTCCTGACAGCACCCAAAAAAGCCCTTTTTAGGGCTGCAACATTAGTCTGCTTTTTTTTTTCTCCATATATATATTGCAGTTGCCTGGCCTGCCTGTGTGTGAGGAGCTGCAGGCCCACAGACTGTAGTGTGCCCACTGCCAGTGCCCACCCCTGTCATCCCGTGTGGCACAGGACTTTGCATCAAAAAAAGGCATTTCATTTTTACACTTTAGTGTAATTTCAGTTGCTTGCCTGCTAGTGTGTGTCAGGCCGACTTCCACTGACTGTAGTGTGCCCACTGCCAGTTCCCACCCCTGTCATACCGTGTGGCACAGGACTTTGCATCAAAAAAGGCATTTCATTTTTACACTTTAGTGTAATTTCAGTTGCTTGCCTGCTAGTGTGTGTCAGGCCGACTTCCACTGACTGTAGTGTGCCCACTGCCAGTTCCCACCCCTGTCATACCGTGTGGCACAGGACTTTGCATCAAAAAAAGGCATTTCATTTTTACACTTTAGTGTAATTTCAGTTGCTTGCCTGCTAGTGTGTGTCAGGCCGACTTCCACTGACTGTAGTGTGCCCACTGCCAGTGCCCACCACTGATACCGGGTGGCACAGTAGCTTGCCGATAAATAAGGCATTTTATTTTTACACATTAGTCTAATTTCAGTTGCTTGCCTGCTGCCAGTGTGTGTCAGGCCCACTTTCACAGACTGTAGTGTGCCCACTGCCAGTGCCAACCACTGATACCGGGTGGCACAGTAGCTTGCCGATAAATAAGGCATTTCATTTTTACACATTAGTCTAATTTCAGTTGCTTGCCTGCTGCCAGTGTGTGTCAGGCCCACTTCCACAGACTGTAGTGTGCCCACTGACAGTGCCAACCACTCATACCGGGTGGCACAGTAGCTTGCCGATAAATAAAGCATTTAATTTTTAGACAGTAGTCTAATTTCAGTTGCTTGCCTGCTGCCAGTGTGTGTCAGGCCCACTTCCACTGACTGTAGTGTGCCCACTGCCAGTGCCCACCACTGATACCGGGTGGCACAGTAGCTTGCCGATAAATAAGGCATTTAATTTTTACACATTAGTCTAATTTCAGTTGCTTGCCTACTGCCAGTGTGTGTCAGGCCCACTTTCACAGACTGTAGTGTGCCCACTGCCAGTGCCCACCACTGATACCGGGTGGCACAGTAGCTTGCCGATAAATAAGGCATTTCATTTTTACACATTAGTCTAATTTCAGTTGCTTGCCTGCTGCCAGTGTGTGTCAGGCCCACTTTCACAGACTGTAGTGTGCCCACTGCAAGTGCCAACCCCTGATACCGGGTGGCACAGTAGCTTGCCGATAAATAAGGCATTTAATTTTTACACATTAGTCTAATTTCAGTTGCTTGCCTGCTGCCAGTGTGTGTCAGGCCAACTTCCACAGACTGTAGTGTGCCCACTGCCAGTGCCAACCACTCATACCGGGTGGCACAGTACCTAGCATGCGTAGTACCGAATCTAAAAAAAAATGACAGGCAGAGGCAGGCCACCCCGCAGGGGCGTCGTGGTGCTTTGATTTCCACTGTCCCTGGAATAATGCCTAGTGTTCAGAGGCCACGTACCCTGAACCCGAAAAATTCTGAGGACATAGTTGACTGGCTTAGACAGGACACCCAATCTTCAACAGCTTCCGCTAAGAACCTTGACACACCATCCTCCTCCAGCTCAGCTTCGGTCACCTGCTCTCAAGTTACCGCGCTCCCGCCCGCCTCCACCACCACCTCTACCACCACAGCCACCACAGCTGCTTCACTTGATCCGTCAGAGGAGTTATTTACACATCAGTTGGATGCAATTAGTGATGCGCAACCATTATTGCCAGATGATGTAGATTACAGGGATATGTCTCAGTCAGGCAGGATTACACACATGGACATACAGTGTAATGATGATGATGTTGTACCCGCTGCTGCTTCCTTTGCTGAGGTGTCAGATACAAGTGAAGCGGTTGATGATGACGATGTGTCCACGGATGCCACGTGGGTGCCTGCTCGAAGAGAAGAAGAGGGGGAAAGTTCAGAAGGGGAGACAGAGAGAATGAGGAGACGAGTTGGAAGCAGGGGGAGGTCGTCGCAAGGAGTTAGTGGCACAGTCAGACAGCATGTATCGGCACCCGGGGTCAGCCAGACAGCACGCCAGTCAACGCATGCTGTTGCGACCACCAGAATGCCGTCATTGCAAAGCTCAGCAGTGTGGCATTTTTTTTGTGTGTCTGCCTCTGATAACAGCAATGCCATTTGCAACCTGTGCCAAAAGAAACTGAGTCGTGGGAAGTCCAACACCAACCTCGGTACAACTGCTTTGCGAAGGCACATGATCTCACATCACAAACGCCTATGGGATCAACACATGAGTACAAGCAGCACACAAACTCAAAGCCACCATGCTCCTCCTGGTCCAGCATCTTCAGCCACGTCAACCACTGCTGTCCTCCCTGCCCCCTCTCAACCAACCGCCACTCCGCCTCTCACCTTCAGCAGTTCCTGCTCATCTGCCCACAGTCAGGTGTCTGTCAAGGACATGTTTGAGCATAAGAAGCCAATGTCACAGAGTCACCCCCTTGCCCGGCGACTGACAGCTGGCTTGACGGAACTCTTAGCCTGCCAGCTTTTACCATACCAGCTGGTGGAGTCTGAGGCCTTCAAAAAATTTGTCGCTATTGGGACACCACAGTGAAAGGTACCCGGACAAATTTTTTTTTCAAAAAAGGCAATCCCAAACCTCTACAATATCATTGAAAAGGAAGTCATGGCATCTCTGGCATACAGTGTTGGGGCAAGGGTACATCTGACCACTCATACCTGGTCTGCAAAGCACGGTCAGGGCAGGTATATCACGTACACTGCACATTGGGTCAACCTGCTGACGGCTGACAAGCATGGAATGCGTGGCTCCGCAGCGGAGTTGGTGACACCGTCACGACTTGCAGGCAGACCTACTGCCACCTCCTCTACTCCTACTCCATCCTCTTCAATATCCTCCTCGGCTGAGTCCTCTTCTGCTGCGGCGTCTGGCTGCACATCAACTGAATCCCCTCAGCTCCCCAGGGGTTTTTCCACATCCCGGATACGACAATGTCACGCTGTCTTGGGGTTGACTTGCCTGAAAGCAGAAAGCCACACAGGACCAGCACTCCTGTCCACCCTGAACGCACAGGTGGATCAGTGGCTGACCCTGCACCAACTGGAGATCGGCAAAGTGGTGTGTGACAATGAAACAAATTTGTTGTCGGCATTGAATTTGGGCAAGTTGTCACATGTGCCGTGCATGGCACTTGTGTTGAATCTCATCGTACAACGTTTTGTGTCTAAGTACCCAGGCTTACAGGACGTCCTCAAGCAGGCCAGGAAGGTGTGTGGCCATTTCAGGCTTTCCTACACGGCCATGGCGCACTTTTACGATATTCAGTGGCGAAACAACATGCCAGTGAGGCGCTTGATATGCGACAGCCCGACACGTTGGAATTCAACACTCCTAATGTTCGATCGCCTGCTCCAACAAGAAAAAGCCGTCAACAAGTATTTGTATGACCAGGGTGCTAGGACAGCCTCTGCGGAGCTGGGAATTTTTTTGCCACGTTACTGGACACTCATGCGCAATGCCTGTAGGCTCATGCGTCCTTTTGAGGAGGTGACAAACCTAGTCAGTCGCACCGAAGGCACCATCAGTGACCTCATCCCATTTGTTTTCTTCCTGGACCGTGCCCTGCGAAGAATGCTGAATCAGGCTGTAGATGAGCGGGAAGAGGAAGAGTTAGAAACAGCCTTGTCATCATCGCTTGCCGGACCTGCGTCAACGCTGGAAGAGGAGTATAAGGAAGAGGAGTCAGAGGAGGAATGTGGCAGCTTTGAGGAGGAGGAAGACCAACCACAGCAGGCACCCCAGGGTGCTCGTTGTTGTCACCTATCTGAGACCCATGGTGTTGTACGTGGCTGGGGGGAAGAACAGACCGTCAATGACATCAGTGAGGACGAGGAACGGGAAATGAGTAGCTCTGCATTCAACCTTGTTCAAATGGGGTCTTTCATGCTGTCATGTCTGTTGAGGGACCCACGTATAAAAAGGATGAAGGAGAACGACCTGTACTGGGTGACCACGCTACTAGACCCCCGGTATAAGCAGAAAGTGGCAGAAATGTTACCAAATTTCTGAAGGTCGGAAAGGATGCAGCAGTTCAAAACCAAACTAAAAAATATGCTTTACACAGCTTATAAGGGGGATGACACAGCACAACGGGAATCTAACAGGGGAAGAGGTGAGTGTAATCCTCCTCCTACCACGGCGGCAAGGACTGGACGATTTACAGATGTGTTGTTGATGGAGGACATGCGGAGCTTTTTCAGTCCTACTCATCGCCACAGCCCTTCGGGATCCAGCCTTAGAGAACGACTCGACCGACTACCTCGCCTTAACAGCAGATATCGACACTCTGAGGAGCAATGAACCCCTTCACTACTGGGTGTTCAGGCTTGACCTGTGGCCTGAGCTATCCCAGTTTGCGATAGAACTTCTGGCCTGCCCTGCTTCAAGTGTCCTGTCAGAAAGGACCTTCAGTGCAGCAGGAGGCATTATCACTGACAAGAGAAGCCGCCTCGGTCAAAAAAGTGTTGATTACCTCACCTTCATAAAGATGAATAAGGCATGGATCCCGAAGGGACTGACAGTGGGCGACTAGGATTCAAGCCGCAATGTTTGTCACTTTTCTGCCTGGAAAACATCAATTTTTCCAGCCGCTGCTACAATAGCGGCTGCAACAATGCCATTATTTTTCAGGCATGTGTACATGCCTAATTTTTCTGTCCTATAGTGCAGCACTGTGGCTGCAAAAACAAACCAAAAAAAAAAGGCACATACAAGTGTCAATTCCCCTTCGTGATCGTTACCTTGTTGTTTTGAAGGGGCTTGCGTATCCCAATGAAGCAATCATCACCTCTATGAGTGTGTTGCCAATGTTGCCACACCCCAGATGATAAGGCCGATGCTTCATTATGGTCAGACCAAAAGCGATCGGACGGCTGGATAATATTTCATAGAAAAAACATTAATTTACCTTTTTTTTTTAAATGTTGTATGGGTTTTTAATACATAAAATAAAAAATCATAATAAAGTCTCTTAATACTGTAGTTTATTAGAAATAATGCAGACGATTTAAAAAATCCCCATCAATTCCAATACAAAGCAAGTACAGAGCTCAGAACTAAATTATTTCATGATGTCGCAATGGTTCGCTAATTCGACAATGGTTAATCAATTCGACTGGATAGGGTACGTAACAGGGATTAAACTGATAGGAATAGTACTAGTTAAGACACCACTCATATAGGATGTCTTAGCACAGTGCTCTGTGCACTTGCAGTGCCCCAATTTGGGAGTAAGAGGACCGACCAAGCTGCTTTTTCCATCTCCCGGTTCCTGAAATCAATTCAGTTTGGTGTATGAGAGTTTGGTCTGTCACTGTGAAGGCAGTCGAAGGTACCCGGCCTAAATTTTTTTTTCACAAAAGGCAATCCCTGATATGGGATGTAACAGGGATTAAACTGATGAGAATAGTACTACAGAAAATACCACTCATATCGGGTGTGACAGTAAATTACACGGCGCAGACGCAGTCACCGTGGATTAAAACAGAGTGGAGGGAGCCAGCATTTTTTTAACCATCTCCCCGTCGAAAAATCAATTCAATAAATGGCCCCCAGATTGGGGACGTTAGGGGGATTAAACTGATGAGAATAGTACTACAGAAAATACCACTCATATCGGGTGTGACAGTAAATTGCACGGCGCAGACGCAGTCACCGTGGATTTAAACAGAGTGGAGGGAGCCAGCGTTTTTTTAACCATCTCCCCGTTCGAAAAATCAATTCAATAAATGGCCCCCAGATTGGGGATGTTAGAGGGATTAAACTGATGAGAATAGTACTACAGAAAATACCACTCATATCGGGTGTGACAGTAAATTGTACTGCGCAGACGCAGTCACCGTGGATTAAAACAAAGGGGAGGGAGCCAGCATTTTTTTTAACCATCTCCCCGTTCGAAAAATCAATTCAATTCACCTTTCGGGGACCCATGGTGTTGTACGTGGCTGGGTGGAGGAAGAAACCTTCAATGACATCACCGGGGCGTGGCTAGCTTGGTATCCAACCTTGTGCAAATGGGGAGTTTGCGGTGCATTAAAAGGGGAGTTTGGTCTGTCAATGTCTGTAAAGTGGGCGTAACCCTTACACTACCTGATCGATACAACATCATACCTGATCGTATACACACACTGGATGTTTTAAAGCATGTTATTCCAAACATTTTAGGAATGTTAGTTGATTTATGCCCTTTATGGATTAAAACCCGACTCTGCGTCCACTACGTAATTTTCCATGGGAGTTTTGCCATGGATCCCCCTCCGACATGCCACAGTCCAGGTGTTAGACCCCTTGAAACAACTTTTCCATCACTATTGTGGCCAGAAAGAGTCCCTGTGGGTTTTAAAATTCGCCTGCCAATTGAAGTCTATGGCGGTTCGCCCGTTCTCGAACATTTGCGGAAGTTAGCGTTCGCTGTTTGCGAACGGAAAATGTTATGTTCGCGACATCACTAGCTGTGACTGGACGATTTCCCTAGTGTCTGTCAAAGGATAGATTATTTTCTGGGGTGAAAGTCAGTAGCAAAAATAGAAATACAGTAAATCTGGTGTTCCAGCTGTTGCAGGCATAGCTAAAATCTGTCTGTAAATGGGTATATTTTTTTTCTAGGGTGAAATTTAATTGCCAAAATAGCAATACCCTGAATCTTGTTTTCCAGCTGTTGCAGGCCTAGTTTAAATCTGTCCGTAAAAGGGTATATTTTTTTCTGGGGTGAAATTTAATTGCCAAAATAGCCATACTCTGAATCTGGTGTTCCAGTTGTGACTGGACAATTTCCCTAGTGTCCTTCAAAGGATATATTATTTTCTGGGGTGAAATACAGTTGCAAAAATAGAAATACAGTAAATCTGGTGTTCCAGCTGTGGCTGGACAAGTTTAATAGTGTACATCAAAGGATGTATTTTTTTCTGGGGTGAAATTCAATTGCCAAAATTGATTTACCTTAAATCAGTGGTTTCAGCTGTGGCTGGCCAAGTTTAATAGTGTCCGGCAAAGGAAATATTTTTTTCTGGGGTGAAATTCAATTGCCAAAATTGCAATACCGTAAATCTGGTGTCCCAGGAGTGGCTGGCCAAGTTTAATTGTGTCCGTCAAAGGATTTATTATTTTCTGCGGTGAAATTCAGTTGCCAAAATAGAAATACAGTAAATCTGGTGTTCCAGCTGTGACTGGACAAGTTTAATAGTATCCGTCAAAGGATAAATTTTGTTCTTGGGTGAAATACACTTGCCAATATAGCAATACCCGGAATCTGGTGTTCCAGCTGTTGCAGGCCTAGTTTTAATCTGTCCGTAAATGGGTATATTACAAAAAGTGTTACATTACAATTGCGGAAAGCATAATCCTGTAAATCTGCATGCACTGTTGTGCATCTCATAGTGTATTTCTGTCCGTAAAAGGGTATATTACACTCAAGGTGTATATACAAGTGCTGAGAGGGTCATCCTCAATAACTTCACACGCTACCGTGCATCTCCAAGTGTATTTCTGTCCGTTAACCACCTCCGCCCCCCTAGCTTAAACACCCTTAATGACCAGGCCACTTTTTACAATTCTGCACTACACTACTTTCACCGTTTATTGCTCCGTCATGCAAATTAACACACAAATGAATTTTACCTCCTTTTCTTCTCACTAATAGAGCTTTCATTTGGTGATATTTCATTGTTGCTGACATTTTTACTTTTTTTGCTATAAATAAAAATTTAACGACATTTTTGCAAAAAAAATGACATTTTTTACTTTCTGTTGTAATTTTTTTTTTTTAAACTACATTTCTATATAAATTTTTCTCTAAATTTATTGTTCTACATGTCTTTGATAAAAAAAATCCAATAAGTGTATATTTATTGGTTTGGGTAAAAGTTATAGCGTTTACAAACTATAGTGCAAAAAAGTGAATTTCCACATTTTGAAGCTGCTTTGACTTTCTGAGCACCTGTCATGTTTCTTCAGGTCCTAGAATGTCAGGATAGGATAAATACCCCCCAAATGACACCATTTTAGAAAGAAGACACCCCAAAGTATTTGCGGAGGGGCATGATGAGTTCATGTATAATTTCATTTTTTTTTCACAAGTTAGCGGAAAATGACACTTTCTGAGGAAAAAAAAATATAAAGTTTCCATTTCTGCTAACTTCTGGCAATACATATACTCATGTTGGGTGAGAGAAATATCTCTGTAAATTGTCAACTTTGTATAAAATTTTTTAAAAAGTTGTCGTTTACAGAGATATTTCTCACACAAAGTACTCTCCTGAGTACGGCGATACCACATGAGTGACACTTTTTTGCAGCCTGGGTGCGCAAAGGGGCCCTAATTCCAATGAGTACCTTTAGGATTTCACAGGGCATTTTTACACATTTGGATTCCAGACTTCGTCTCACGCTTTAGGGGCCCCTAAAATGCCAGGACAGTATAAATACCCCACATGTGACCCCATTTTAGAATGAAGACACCCCAAGGTATTCCCTGAGGGTTATTGTGAGTTCATGTTAAATTTTATTTTTTGTCACAAGTTAGTGGAATATGACACTTTGTAAAAAAAAAAAAAAAAATATATCAATTTCCGCTAACTTGTGCCAAAAAAAATAATTCTGTGAACTCGACATGCCCCTCACGGAATACCTTGGGGTGTCTTCTTTCCAAAATGGGGTCACTTGTGGGGTATTTATACTTCCCTGGCATTTTAGGGGCCCCTAAAGCGTGAGAAGAAGTCTGGAATCCAAATGCGTAAAAATGCACTGTGAAATCCTAAAGGTACTCATTGGTTTTAGGGCCCCTTTGCGCATCTTGGCTGCAAAAAAGTGTCACTAATGTGGTATTGCCGTACTCAGGAGAAGTAGGGCAATGAGTTTTCGGGTGTATTTTTACATATACCCATACTTTGTGTGAGAAATATCGCTGTAAACGACAACTTATTAAATTTTTGTATACAAAGTTGTCAATTTACAGAGATATTTCTCTCACCCAGCATGGGTATATGTAAAACTACACACCAAAACACATTGCCCTACTTCTCCTGAGTATGGCGATACCACATGTGTGCCACTTTTTTGCAGCCAAGATGCGCAAAGGGGCCCAAATTACCATGAGTACCTTTAGGATTTCACAGGGCATTTTTAAGCATTTGGATTCTCACGCTTTAGGACCCCTAAAATGCCAGGGCAGTATAAATACCCCACAAGTGACCCCATTTTGGAAAGAAGACACCCCAAGGTATTCTGTGAGGGGCATGGCGAGTACACAGAAAAAAAAATTTTGGCACAAGTTAGCGGAAATTGATATATATATATATATATTCTTTTTTTTACAAAGTCTCATATTCCCGCTAACTTGTGACAAAAAATAAAATTTTACATGAACTTACCATACCCCTCACGGAATACCTTGGGGTGTCTTCTTTCTAAAATGGGGTCACATGTGAGGTGTTTGTACTGCCCTGGCATTTGAGGGTCTCCGCAATCATTACACGTATGGCCAGCATTAGGAGTTTCTGCTATTCTCCTTATATTGAGCATACGGGTAATGAGATTTTTTTTTTTCCGTTCAGCCTCTGGGCTGAAAAAAAAATAAAAATTAACGGCACAGATGTTTTCATTCGCATCGATCAATGTGGATGAAAAAATCTCTGGCAAGATCAGCGACTACAGTTCGGTGGGCTGGGCGCTAACTACCTAACAAGTAGCTAACTAAATGGCGGTGATAAGGGACCCTTATGCCCCATTCACATGTCCGCAAATCTGTTTGCGGAATGGAATTGCAGACCCATTCATTTCTATGGGGACAGACTTTGTCTCGCTCGGATCCGGAATTATGGATCCGCGCTTCCGGGTCTGCACTTCCGTTCCGCAAAAATATAGAACATGTCCTATTCTTGTCCGCAATTGCGGACAAGAAAAAGCATTTTCTGTATAGTTCTGGCAATGTGCGGATCTGCAAAATGCAGAAAGCACATTGCCGGTGTCCGTGTTTTGAGGATCTGCGGATCCGCGGATCAGATCCGCGGGTCCGCGAATCCACGGATCTGCAAAACACATATGGATGTCTGAATGGAGCCTTACAAGGGGTGTGATCAGTGACAGGGGGGTGATCAGGGAATCTAGATGGGGTGATCAAGGGGTTAACAAGGGGTTAATAAGTGAGGGGGGGGGGTTAGTGTAGTGGTTGGTGCAACTTTACATAGCTTACTGGTCCTCTGGTTGTCGATCCCAGCAAATGAGACCACCAGAGGACCAGGTAGCAGGTATATCAGACGCTGTTAACAAAACAGCGTCTGATATACTTGTTTGATGCAATTTATTTCACATCTACAGCCTGCCAGCGATTGATCATCGCTGGCAGGCTGTAGTACAACTTGTGATACGCGCGGCACTGTGAACGTGCGCGCGTTCACAGGAAGTCTCGCGAGATGACGCGCCGACGCGTCAACCTAGGACTACAGGACCGCCCGCCGGACGCATCCGTGCGTTAGGCGGTCCTGTAGTGGTTAAAGGGTATATTACACAAAGTGTTAAAATACAATTGCTGAAGGCATAATCCTACATATTTTTTCACACGCTACTGTGCATCTCTAAGTGTAAATCTGTCCATAAAAGGATATCTTTCATCCAGGGTAAATACTAGGCCTACAATTGATATTACCCTAAATCAGTGGTTACTGCTGTGCCTGGATTAGTGCAATACGGTACATAAATAAATAGGCAGATAGTGTCAGGTGCCTGTAAAAAAAATGCCTGAATTTGAAATCAATACGTTGGGCCAAATAAATTTTTTTCTTATTGTGGTGAACGGTAACAATGAGGAAAACATCTAGTAATGGCCCATCACTAGTTTGTGGCTGGGGGGAAACGGAGGACGATGACGCTACGCCTCCCACAGAGGACAGCTTGTCCTTACCTCTGGGCAGCCTGGCACACAAGAGCGACTACATGCTGCAGTGCCTGTGCAACGACAGCAGAGTTGCCCACATATTAACGTGTGCGGACTACTGGGTTGCCACCCTGCTGGATCCCCGGTACAAAGACAATGTGCCCACCTTACTTCCTGCACTGGAGCGTGATAGGAAGATGCGCGAGTACAAGCGCACGCTGGTAGACGCGCTCCTGAGAGCATTCCCAAATGTCACAGGGGAACAAGTGGAAGCCCAAGGCGAAGGCAGAGGAGGAGCAAGAGGTCTCCAACGCAGCTGTGTCATGGCCAGCTCCTCTGAGGGCAGGGTTAGCATGGCAGAAATGTGGAAAAGTTTTGTCACCACGCTACAGCTAACTGCACCACCACCTGATACGGAATGTGTTATCAGGAGGCAGCATTTCACTAACATTGTTAAACAGTACGTGTGCACACCCCTCCACGTACTGACTGATGGATAGGACCCATTCAACTTCTGGGTCTCCAAATTGTCCACGTGGCCAGAGCTAGCCTTTTATGCCTTGGAGGTGCTGGCCTGCCCGGCGGCCAACGTTTTGTCTGAACGTGTATTCACACGTCAGGGGGCGTCATTACTGACAAAGGCTGCCGCCTGTCCACAGCCAACGTGGACAAGCTGACATTCATAAAAATGAACCAGGCATGGATCCCACAGGACCTGTCCATCCCTTGTGCAGAATAGACATTTATAACTGCCTCCCCCGCAACCATATATTCTTGTACTCTGGGGCACTTCTTTATTGAATACTCTTTTTTTAATTTTACCATTATATTGCAGTGCAACCAAAAGTTAAATGAACCTCTCTTCCGTCTAGGTGCCAGGGGCCTAATTATCTGAAAGTGGCCTGTTCCAGTGGTGGGTGACATGAAGCCTGATTCTCTGCTATGCGACCTCTGTCCTCTGTCTGGGTGCCATGGGCTAAATATCTGGAAGTGTCCTTCTATAGAGATGTCCTGAACTATTCGCCGGCGAACATAGCATGTTCGCGTCTGCCGAGGCGGGCGGACATATGCGATGTTCGCGTTCACCCCTATACTTTATCATTGAGCAAACTTTTACCCTGTACCTCACAGTCAGCAGACACATTCCAGCCAAACAGCATACCCTCCCTCCCAGACCCTCCCACCTCCTATCAAAAAGCAAGGACGGCATCCATCTTAGATTTATTCTGAAGCTGCAGTGTTAGTATTAATCGGATTGCGATTACAACTTAAATCTGAGTTCCTAATGGTTGTATTGCTAGAATTGACGAATATAACGAATATTGCACTATATTCTCAATCTTCGTTATATTCTAGCAATACAACCATTAGGAACCCAGCTCTAAGTTAAATTCGCAATGCGATTAATGCAGGTTATATTAATCGCATTGCGAATTCAACTTAGAGCTGGGTTCTTAATGGTTGTATTGCTAGAATTATATAACGAAGATTGAGAATATAGCGCTAAATTCTCAATCTTCGTTATATTCTAGCAATTCAACCATTAGGAACCCAGCTCTAAGTTGAATTCGCAAATAAGATGTCCCAAACTATTCACCGGTGAACAGTTCCCGGCGAACATAGCTTGTGCGCGTTCGTCGCGGCGGGCGAACATATGCGATGTTCGGTCCACCCCCTATTCGTCATCATTGAGTAAACTTTGACCCTGTACCTCACAGTCAGCAGACACATTCCAGCCAATCAGCATACCCTCCCTCCCAGACCCTCCCATCTCCTGGACAGCATCCATTTTAGATTAATTCAAAAGCTGCAGTCTTAGTAATAGGAGGGACAATGTAGCTGCTGCTGATTTAATAGGGAAATCGATAGCTAGGCTAGTGTATTCAGTGTCCACTCCAGTCCTGAAAGACTCATCAGATCTCTGCTGTAAGGACAGCGTCCTGACAGCACCCCAAAAAGCCCTTTTTAGGGCTAGTACATCAGTCTCCCTCCCAGACCATCCCACCTTCTATCAAAAAGCAAGGACGGCATCCATCTTAGATTCATTCTGAAACTGCAGTGTTAGTAGTTGTAATCGCAATGCAATTAATATTACCTGTATTAATCGCATTGCGATTACAACTTAGATCTAAGTTCCTAATGGTTGTATTGCTAGAATATAACGAAGATTGAGAATATAGCGCTATATTCTCAATCTTTGTTATATTCTATCAATACAACCATTAGGAACTCAGATCTAAGTTGTAATCGCAATGCGATTAATACAGGTTATATTAATCGCATTGTGATTACAACTTACCACACTCTGCAACAACTACATAATTTTCCATGGGAGTTCTGCCATGGATCCCCCTTCGGGATGCCACAGTCCAGGTGTTAGTCCCCTTGAAACAACTTTTACATCATTATTGTGACCAGAAAGAGTCCCTGTGGGTTTTAAAATTCGCCTGTCAATTGAAGTCTATGGCGGTTCGCATACATTTGCATAAATTCGCGTTCGCCGTTCGCGAACGGAAAATTTTATGTTCGCGAGATCACTATCCTTCTCTAATGCTTGGTGACATGAAGCCTGATTTTCTGCTATGCGACCTCTCTCCTCCGTCTGGGTGCCAGGGACCAAATTATCTAAAAGTGGCCTTCTACATTGGTGGGTGACATGACGCCTGATTCTCTGCTATGCGACCTCTGTCCTCTGTCTGGGTGCTGGGGCCTAAATAAATGAAAGTGGCCTTCTCCATTGGTGGGTGAATTGAAGTCTGATTCTATGCTAAGGGACCTCTCTCCAATTGATATTGTTTAATTTTTATTTATTTTATTTTAATTCATTTTCCTATCCACATTTGTTTGCAGGGGATTTACTTACATTTTGCTGCCTTTTGCAGCCCTCTAGCCCTTACCTGGACTATTTTACAGCATTTTTAGTGCCCAAAAGTTCGGGTCCCCATTGACTTCAATGGGGTTCGGGTTCGTGATGAAGTTCGGGTCGAGTTCGGATCCCGAATCCGAACATTTTCGGGAAGTTCGGCCGAACTTCTCGAACCCGAACATCCAGGTGTTCGCTCAACTCTATTTCCAATGCCTTATACCGTCTGCAAACCATTAGGCCATCACTGCAATGTTTTATGGCAGACATCCTCAAACTGCGGCCCTCCAGATGTTGTAAAACTACAACTCCCAGAATGCCCTGCTGTAGGCTGATACCTGTAGGCTGTTCGGGGCATGCTGGGAGTTGTAGTTTTGCAACAGCTGGAGGGCCGCAGTTTGAGGATGCCTGTTTTATGGGGTTCGCTAGGCTTCAGTCATTCACATCCAATCCTTTATATCGTCTGCTCACCTGTAGGCCATTACTGCAATGTTTAATGAGGTTCGCTAGGCTTCAGGCCCTTACCTCCAATGCTTTATAAGGTCTGCTCACCTGTAGGCCATCACTGCAATGTTTTATGGGGTTCGCTTACCATCAGTCCCTCACTTCCAATGCTTTATACGGTCTGCTCACCTGTAGGCCTTTACTGCAATGTTTTATGGGGTTCGCTAGGCTTCAGGCCCTCACCTCCAATGCTTTATACAGTCTGCTCACTTGTAGGCCATCACTGCAATGTTTTATGGTGTTTGCTCACTTTCAGTCCCTCACCTCCTAAGCTTTATACCGGCCGTTCACCTGAAGGTCATCACTGCAATGTTTTATGGGGTTAACTCACATTCAGTCCCTCATCTGCTATGCTTTATACAGTCTGCTAACCTGAAGGCCATCACTGCAATGTTTTATGGGGTTCGCTACGCTTCAGGCCCTCACTTCCAATGCTTTATACCGTCTGCTCACCTGTATGCCATCACTGCAATGTTTTATTGTGTTCGCTAGGCTTCAAGCCCTCACATACAATGCTTTATACCGTCTGCTCACCTGTAGGCAATCATTGCAATGTTTTAAGGATTTCGCTAGGCTTCAGTCCCTCACCTCCAATGATTTATATGGTCTGCTCACCTGTAGGCCTTCACTGCAATGTTTTATGGGGTTCATTAGGCTTTAGGCCCTCACCTCCACTGCTTTATACCGTCTGCTCACCTGTGGGCCATCACTGCAATGTTTTATGGGGTTCACTAGGCTTCAGGCCCTCACCTTCAATGCTTTATACGGTCTGCTCACTTGTAGGCCATCACTGCAATGTTTTATGGTGTTCGCTCACCTTCAGTCCCTCACCTCCAATGCTTTATACCGGCTGCTCACCTGTAGGCCATCACTGCAATGTTTTATGGGGTTAACTCACATTCAGTCCCTCATCTGCTATGCTTTATACGGTCTGCTCACCTGTATGCCATCACTGCAATGTTTTATGGAGTTTGCTAGGCTTCAGGCCCTCACATCCAATATTTTATACCGTCTGATCACCTGTAGGCTTTCACTGCAATGTTTTATGGGGTTTATTAGGCTTCAGTCCCTCACCTCCAATGCTTTATACGGTCTGCTCACCTGTAGGCCATCTGTCACTACCAGAGTTTTGAGGTGTTCTCACAACTCTGTTTCTCCGCCCCTGTGATGATGTCACTACCAGAGTTTTGAGGAGTTCTCACAGCTCTGTTTCTCCGCCCCTGTGATGAGGTCTTTACTTTCAGTTTCCCTCCTCTCAGCTGTCCCTCCTGTGATTGATTCCTCTTCCTATAAATCACTCCTCTTCCTGTTTAATCGTGCGGATTATATTTCTCATCTGAGTTGTGTCTGCCTCTGGAATATCTGCACTTGTGTGGTCTCTTTTCACTGGACCTGTGTTCTGCTGAAGCAAGTAACATCGGATATTGTCTGCCGAGTTTGGATCTGTCTTCACTGCTGCTGCAGCTCCTACAGATAAGTTTGCAGACATTGTGTGTTGTAGTTTATTTGCTGACTGGATCCGAGGCGACCCCGGTTCCGTCCGTATTCTGAGTAGGGAGCCGGTGGCCGTGCCCCTCCCACTATTGTAAAGGTTTCAGCTGTCACCAGCCTTAGGTATGCGGGCATGCCTCGACCCGCCATCTGGGTCTGGGCATGTGCAAAGCAGCATAGGGAGAGCTCTTAGGGTCTGACAGGGGTCACCCTTTATTCCCCCTAGTTTGGGTCCGGTCAGTAGCTTCTGCACTGTATATGCTCCTGTTGTTCACATATACCCGTGACATTATAATCCGCCATAACCGTCTTTCGACATGAATCCGCTTTCTGACCTGGTTGATCGCATGCATGGTCTTTCTTTGGAGGTAGCGGATCTCCGTCAATCTATGACTCAGCTTCAAGCATCTGCCTCTGCTCGTGTCCATGGAGTTTGTTGCGAGCTGAAGGTCTCACTTCCGGAAACGTTCTCCGGGGGCAGTGAGAATTTTGTTCGCTGCAGGGAGGCATGCAAACTCCATTTCTGCTTGCGTCCCCATTCCTCTGGTGATGAGGAGCAGAGGGTGAGGATTGTCATCTCCCTGCTCAGGGGTAATGCTCAGACTTGGGCTTTTTCGCTGCCATCGGGGCACTCCCCTCCGATCAGTGGATGGGTTTTTGTGGCCCTGGGGCAGATATATGATGACCCAGATCGTGTTGCTCTGGCTGAATCTAGCTTACGTTTTTATGCCAGAACAAACTGTCTGCTGAGCTTCATTGTTCTGAATTTCGGAGATGGGCAGCTGATTCAGGTTGGAATGATGCTGCACTCCGGAGTCAGTTCTGTCATGGTCTCTCAGAGAGATTAAAAGATGCATTTGCTTTACATGAGAGACCAACGTCCTTAGAGTCTGCCATGTCACTAGCGGTACGCCTTGACAGGCGCCTAAGAGAAAGAGAGGAGACCTCTCTTTCCTGCCATTGTCAGTTTAAGGGCAGTGGTGCGGACTCATTCAATGTGCAGGGGCCTCATCCTGTCTCGGTCCCCTCTGAGGAGGAGGCTTTGCAGCTAGGTCGACTTGCCCTTGATAAAGGAGGATTTAGTCCTCAGAGAATGATGTGTTTCTGTTGTGGGGGCATTGGTCATTTGGCAAATGCTTGCCCCTCTAGGGAATTCATGAACTTTACTAAGGGTGATAATAAAAGAAAAATCTCAAAAGGTAAAAAAAATCCTCAAGGTTTGCCCCATCTGCTACCCTGGGCAAAGTTGATGTAGGAATAGATGCTTTTCCTCTGGCCTGCAGTTCCCGTTTTCTCCTTTCTGCCAGGGTGGCGCTAGGGAGCAAAGTCATTTCTTGTGAAATTTTTGTTGATAGTGGAGCGGCCGTCAATCTTATTGACAGTCAATTTGTAGCCATGCATGGTTTTCAGGTTTGCACATTAGAAAAGGTTATACCTGTTTTTGCTATTGACTCTGCTCCACTCTCACAGAGATCCCTGAAGGGCATTGTTCACAATATCCGGTTGGCTGTGGGTGACGCTCATGTGGAGGATATATCTTGTTTTGTCCTTAACGGATTGCCTACTCCTCTAGTCTTGGGGTTACCCTGGCTCACTAGACATAACCCCACTATTGATTGGCAAGCAAGGCAAATAAATGAATGGAGTGATTTTTGTAGAGAGAATTGTCTCACAGCGACTTTTGCAGAGGTTACTACTAAGTCTGTGCCATCATTTCTCTCTGAATTTTCGGACGTGTTTTCCGAGAGTGGTGTTCAGGAGCTACCTCCTCACCGGGAGTATGACTGTCCCATTAACCTCATTCCCGGCGCCAAGCTGCCAAAATCACGCCTGTACAATCTCTCACAACCGGAAAGAATCGCGATGCGTACCTATATTTCTGAGAGTCTGGGTAAGGGGCATATCCGTCCCTCAAAATCACCTGTTGCTGCTGGCTTTTTCTTTGTTAAAAAAAAGATGGCTCTTTAAGACCTTGCCTAGATTTTAGGGAGCTGAACCGTATCACGATTCGTGATCCCTATCCCCTTCCTCTGATCCCGGACCTCTTCAATCAAATTGTTGGGGCCAAGGTTTTTCCAAATTGGATTTGAGAGGCGCGTACAACCTGGTCAGGGTCAGAGAGGGGACGAATGGAAAACGGCCTTTAATACCCCTGAGGGGCATTTCGAGAATCTCGTTATGCCTTTTGGCTTGATGAATGCTCCGGCCGTCTTTCAGCATTTTGTTAACAGTATTTTCTACCATTTAATGGGGAAATTTGTGTTGGTGTATCTTGATGATATTTTGATTTTTTCCCCTGATGTCCAGACCCATCAGGATCATCTTTTTCAGGTTCTGCGGATTCTGCGGGTAAATTAATTGAACGCCAAGCTGGAGAAATGTGTGTTCATGGTATCGGAGATTCAATTTCTGGGTTTTCTCCTCTCTGCTTCTGGTTTTCGCATGGACCCGGAGAAGGTCCGTGCTGTGCTTGAGTGGGAGCTTCCTGAGAATCAGAAGGCATTGATGCGCTTTCTGGGTTTCGCGAACTATTACAGAAAGTTAATTTTGAATTATTCCTCTGTTGTCAAGCCACTCACTTATATGACAAAAAAGGGGGCAGATTATTCCTCTTGGTCGGAAGAAGCGCTTCCAGCTTTTTCTAGGATTAAAGAGAGTTTTGCCTCTGCTCCCATCTTGGTGCATCCTGATGTTTCTTTACCTTTTTATTGTTGAGGTGGATGCTTCCGAGGTGGGTATGGGTGCGGTTTTGTCCCAGGGCCCTTCTCCTGCCAAATGGCGACCCTGTGCCTTTTTCTCTAAAAAAAAACTCTCCCCTGCAGAGAGAAACTATGATGTGGGAGATAGGGAGTTGTTGGCTTTCGAGGAATGGCGCCATTGGTTGGAGGGGACCAGGCACCCTACCACAGTTTTTACCGACCATAAGAATCTGGCGTACTTGGAGTCGGCCAAGCGTATGAATCTGAGACAGGCCAGATGGTCTCTGTTCTTCTCCAGATTCAATTTTGTGGTTACATTCCGCTCTGGGATTAAAAATGTGAAGGCGGATGCCCTCTCTCGCTGTTTTCCGGGAGGGGGAAACTCAGAGGACCCGGGTCCCATTTTGGCGGAGGGGGTAGTTGTTTCTGCTCTGTATCCTGATTTGGAGGCCGAGGTCCAAGCTGCCCAGACAGAGGTACCTGCTCATTGTCCTTCTGGGAAGTTGTTTGTACCTCTTGAGTTACGTCACAAACTTTTCAAGGAGCATCACGATACTGTTCTTGCTGGTTACCCCGGGAGTAGAGCCACTGTAGATCTCATTACTCGGAGATGGCCGGCTCTTCGTAAGTCAGTGGAGGGTTTTGTGGCAGCTTGTGAGACGTGCGCTCGTGCTAAGGTCCCTCGTTCACGGCCTTCAGGTCCCCTTCTCCCGTTACCCATACCTTCCCGTCCTTGGACACACCTGTCCATGGACTTTATCACGGATCTTCCTCGTTCCTCAGGGAAGTCGGTGATCCTGGTGGTGGTGGACCGTTTTAGCAAGATGGCTCATTTCATACCCTTCCCTGGTTTGCCCAATGCTAAGACGTTAGCGCAAGCTTTTGTCGACCACATTGTTAAATTGCATGGCATCCCCTCTGATATTGTTTCCGATAGAGGCACGCAGTTTGTGTCCAGATTCTGGAAGGCTTTCTGTTCTCGCCTGGGGTTCGGCTGTCCTTCTCTTCTGCTTTTCACCCGCAGTCGAATGGTCAGACTGAACGCCTTAATCAGAATCTGGAGACATATTTGCGCTGTTTTGTGGCAGAGAACCAGGAGGATTGGTGTTCGTTTCTGCCTCTTGCTGAGTTTGCTTTGAACAACCGTCGTCAGGAATCTTCGGATAAGTCACCATTCTTTGGTGCATATGGGTTTCATCCGCAGTTTGGGACATTCTCGGAGGGGGTCCTTCTGGTTTGCCTGAGGAGGAGAGATTTTCCTCGTCTTTGTCTACTATTTGGCAAAAGATTCAGAGTAATCTAAGAAAGATGAGTGAGAAATATAAGCGTGTGGCTGATAAGAGACGTGTGCCTGGTCCGGACCTGAATGTGGGTGATCTGGTGTGGTTGTCTACAAGAAATATTAAACTGAAGGTTCCCTCCTGGAAATTGGGTCCCAAGTTTATTGGGCCTTATAAGATCCTGTCCATCATCAATCCTGTTGCCTTCCGTCTTGATCTTCCACAGGTTTGGAAGATACATAATGTATTTCACAGGTCTCTCTTAAAACCATATGTCCAGCCCACGGTATCCTCCTCTTTGCCTCCTCCTCCGATTTTGGTTAATGGCAATCTGCAGTTTGAGGTTTCCAGAATTGTGAACTCTCGCCTTGTCCGCAGTTCTCTTCAGTACCTCGTTCATTGGAAGGGTTATGGTCCTGAGGAGAGGATGTGGGTTCCGGTGTCGGACATTAAAGCCACTCGCCTCATCAGGGCTTTTCATAGGGCTCATCCTGAGAAGGTGGGTCCTGGGTGTCCGGAGTCCACCCGTAGAGGGGGTACTGTCACTACCAGAGTTTTGAGGAGTTCTCACAGCTCTGTTTCTCCGCCCCTGTGATGAAGTCTTTACTTTCAGTTTCCCTCCTCCCAGCTGTCCCTCCTGTGATTGATTCCTCTTCCTATAAATCACCCCTCTTCCTGTTTAATCGTGCGGATTATATTTCTCATCTGAGTTGTGTCAGCCTCTGGAATATCTGCACTTTTGTGGTCTCTTTTCACTGGACCTGTGTTCTGTTGAAGCAAGTAACATCGGATATTGTTTGCCGAGTTTGGATCTGTCTTCACTGCTGCTGCAGCTCCTACAGATAAGTTTGCAGACATTGTGTGTTTTAGTTTATTGGCTGACTGGATCCGAGGCGACCCCGGTTCCGTCCGTATTCTGAGTAGGGTGCCGGTGGCCGTGCCCCTCCCACTATTGTAGAGGTTTCAGCTGTCACCAGCCTTAGGTACGCGGGCATGCCTCGACCCACCATCAGGGTCTGGGCATGTGTATAGCAGCATAGGGAGAGCTCTTAGGGTCTGACAGGGGTCACCCTTTATGCTCCCTAGTTTGGGTCCGGTCAGTAGCTTCTGCACTGTTTATGCTCCTGTTGTTCACATATACCCGTGACACCATCACTGCAATGTTTTACGGGGTTTGCTAGGCTTCAGGCCCTCACATCCAATGCTTTATAAGGTCTGCTCAGCTGTAGGCCATCACTGCAATGTTTTATGGGGTTCGCTAGGCTTCAGTCCCTCAGCTCTAATGCTTTATACCGTCTGCTCACTTGTAGGCAATCCCTGCAATGTTTTAAGGAATTCGCTAGGCTTCAGTCCCTCACCTCCAAGCATTTATATTGTCTGATCACCTGTAGGCTTTCACTGCAATGTTTTATGGGGTTTATTAGGCTTCAGTCCCTCACGTACAATGCTTTATAAGGTCTGCTCACCTGTAGGCCATCCCTGCAATGTTTTATGGGGTTCGCTTACCCTCAGTCCCTCACTTCCAATTCTTTATACGGTCTACTCACCTGTAGGCCATCACTGAAATGTTTTATGGGGTTCGCTTACCCTCAGTCCCTCACTTCCAATGCTTTATACGGTCTACTCACCTGTAGGCCACCACTGCAATGTTTTATGGGGCATGCTAGGCTTCAGACCCTCACTTCCAATGCTTTATACCGTCTGCTCACCTGTATGGCATCACTGCAATGTTTTATGGGGTTTGCTAGGCTTCAGGCCCTCACCTCCAATGCTTTATACAGTCTGCTCACCTGTAGGCAATCACTGCAATGTTTTAAGGAATTCGCTAGTCTTCAGTCCCTCACCTCCAATGATTTACAGGTCCTTCTCAAAAAATTTGCATATTGTGATAAAGTTCATTATTTTCTGTAACGTACTGATAAACATTACACTTTCATATATTTTAGATTCATTACACAGAACTGAAGTAGTTCAAGCCTTTTATTGTTTTAATATTGATGATTTTGGCATACAGCTCATGAAAACCCAAAATTCCTATCTCAAAAAATTTGCATATCATGAAAAGGTTCTCTAAACGAGCTATTAACCTAATCATCTGAATCAACTAATTAACTCTAAACACCTGAAAAAGATTCCTGAGGCTTTAAAAACCTCCCAGCCTGGTTCATTACTCAAAACCACAATCATGGGTAAGATTGCCGACCTGATTGCTGTCCAAAAGGCCATCATTGACACCCTCAAGCAAGAGGGTAAGACACCGAAATACATTTCTGAACGAATAGGCTGTTCCCAGAGTGCTGTATCAAGGCACCTCAGTGGGAAGTCTGTGGGAAGGAAAAAGTATGGCAGAAAACGCTGCACAACGAGAAGAGGTGACCGGACCCTGAGAAAGATTGTGGAGAAGGACCGATTCCAGACCTTGGGGGACCTGCGGAAGCAGTGGACTGAGTCTGGAGTAGAAACATCCAGAGCCACCGTGTACAGGCGTGTGCAGTAAATGGGCTACAGGTGCCGCATTCCCCAGTCAAGCCACTTTTGAACCAGAAACAGCGGCAGAAGCGCCTGACCTGGGCTACAGAGAAGCAGCACTGGACTGTTGCTCAGTGGTCCAAAGTACTTTTTTCGGATTAAAGCAAATTTTGCATGTCATTCGGAAATCAAGGTGCCAGAGTCTGGAGGAAGACTGGGGAGAGGGAAATGCCAAAATGCCTGAAGTCCAGTGTCAAGTACCCACAGTCAGTGATGGTCTGGGGCCATGTCAGCTGCTGGTGTTGGTCCACTGTGTTTTATCAAGGGCAGGGTCAATGCAACTAGCTATCAGGAGATTTTGGAACACTTCATGCTTCCATCTGCTGAAAAGCTTTATGGAGATGAAGATTTCATTTTTCAGCACGACCAGTGCCAAAACCACTGGTAAATGGTTTACTGACCATGGTATTACTGTGCTCAATTGGCCTGCCAACTCTCCTGACCTGAGCCCCATAGAGAATCTGTGGGATATTGGGAAGAGAAAGTCGAGAGACACAAGACCCAACACTCTGGATGAGCTTAAGGCCGCTATCGAAGCATCCTGGGCCTCCATAACACCTCAGCAGTGACACAGGCTGATTGCCTCCATGCCACGCCGCATTGAAGCAGTCATTTCTGCAAAAGAATTCCCGACCAAGTATTGAGTGCATAACTGAACATAATTATTTGAAGGTTGACTTTTTTTGTATTAAAAACACTTTTCTTTTATTGGTCGGATGAAATATGCTAATTTTTTGAGATAGGAATTTTGGGTTTTCATGAGCTGTATGCCAAAATCATCAATATTAAAACAATAAAAGGCTTGAACTACTTCAGTTGTGTGTAATGAATCTAAAATATATGAAAGTCTAATGTTTATCAGAACATTACAGAAAATAATGAACTTTATCACAATATGCTAATTTTTTGAGAAGGATCTGTATATGGTCTGCTCACCTGTAGGCCTTCACTGCAATGTTTTATGGGGTTCATTAGGCTTTAGTCCCTCACCTCCAAAGCTTTATACCGTCTGCTCACTTATGGGCCATCACTGCAATGTTTTATGGTGTTCGCTCACCTTCAGTCCCTCACCTCCAATGCTTTATACCGTCTGCTCACCTGTAGGCTTTCACTGCAGTTTTATGGGGTTAACTCACATTCAGTCCCTCATCTGCTATGCTTTATACGGTCTGCTAACCTGTAGGCCATCACTGCAATGTTTTATGGGGTTCGCTAGGCTTAAGGCCCTCACATCCAATACTTTATACCGTCTGCTCACCTGTAGGCAATCACTGCAATGTTTTAAGGAATTCGCTAGGCTTCAGTCCCTCACCTCCAATGATTTATATGGTCTGATAACCTGTAGGCTTTCACTGCAATGTTTTATGGGGTTTATTAGGCTTCAGTCCCTCAACTCTAATGCTTTATACGGTCTGCTCACCTGTAGGCCGTCACTGCAATATTTTATGGGGTTTGCTAGGCTTCGGGCACTGAGTCACGTCCAATTCTTTATAAGGTCTGCTCAGCAGTAGGCCATCACTGCAATGTTTTAAGGAATTCTCTAGGCTTCAGTCCCTCACCTCCAATGATTTATATGGTCTGATCACCTGTAGGCTTTCACTGCAATGTTTTATGGGGTTTATGAGGCTTCAGTCCCTCACCTCCAATGCTTTATACCAGGCATCCTCAAACTGCGGCCCTCCAGCTGTTGTAAAACTACAACTCCCACAATGCCCTACTATAGGATGATACCTGTAGGCTGTTCGGGCATGCTGGGAGTTGTAGTTCTGCAACAGCTGGAGGGCCGCAGTTTGAGGATGCCTGCTTTATACCATCTGCTCACCTGTGGGCCATCACTGCAATGTTTTATGGGGTTCGCTAGGCTTCAGACCCTCACCTTCAATGCTTTATATGGTCTGTTCACTTGTAGGCCATCACTGCAATGTTTTATGGTGTTTGCTCACCTTCAGTCCCTCACCTCCAATGCTTTATACCGTCTGCCCACCTGTAGGCCATCACTGCAATGTTTTATGGGGCTAACTCACATTCAGTCCCTCATCTGCAATGCTTTATACGGTCTGCTAACCTGTAGGCCATCACTGCAATGTTTTATGGGGTTCGCTAGGCTTTAGGCACTCACCTCCAATGCTTTATATCGTCTGCCCACCTGTAGGCCATCACTGCAATGTTTTATGGGGCTAACTCACATTCAGTCCCTCATCTGCAATGCTTTATACGGTCTGCTAACCTGTAGGCCATCACTGCAATGTTTTATGGGGTTCGCTAGGCTTTAGGCACTCACCTCCAATGCTTTATATCGTCTGCTCACCTGCATGCCATCACTGCAATGTTTTATGGGGCTAACTCACATTCAGTCCCTCATCTGCTATGCTTTATACGGTCTGCTAATCTGTAAGCCATCACTGCAATGTTTTATGGGGTTCGCTAGGCTTCAGGCCCTCACATCCAATACTTTATACCATCTGCTCACCTGTAGGCAATCACTGCAATGTTTTAAGGAATTCGCTAGGCTTCAGTCCCTCACCTCCAATGATTTAAATGGTCTGATCACCTGTAGGCTTTCACTGCAATGTTTTATGGGGTTCGCTAGGCTTCAGGCCCTCACCTCCACTGCTTTATATGGTCTGCTCACCTGTAGCTCATCACTGCAATATTTTATGGGGTTTGCTAGGCTTTAGGCCCTCAATTCCAAGGCTTTATAAGGTCTGCTCACCTGTAGGCCATCACTGCAATGTTTTATAGGGTTAACTCACATTCAGTCCCTTATCTGCTATGCTTTATACGGTCTGCAAACCTGTAGGCTATCACTGCAATGTTTTATGGGGTTCGCTATTCTTCAGGCGCTCACCTCCAAAGCTTAATACGGTCTGCTCACCTTTAGGTTACTGCAATGTTTTATGGGGTTCGCTAGGCTTCAGTCCCTCACCTCCAATGCATTATACTGTCTGCTCTCCTGTAGGTTACTGAAATGTTTTATGGGGTTTAATAGGCTTCAGTCCATCACTTCCAATGATTTATACGGACTGCTTACCTGTAGGCCATCACTGCAATATTTTATGCGGTTTGCTAGGCTTCGGGCCCTCACCTCCAATGCTTTATAAGGTCTGCACCCCTGTAGGCCATCACTGCAATGTTAAATGGGGTTCACTAGGCATCAGGCCCTCACCTTCAATGCTTGATACCGTCTGCTCACCTGGAAGCCATCACTGCAATGTTTTATCTTGTTCGCTAGGCTTTATGCCCTCACTTCCAATGCCTTATTCCATCTGCAAACCTTTAGGCCATCACTGCAATGTTTTAAGGGGTTCGCTAGGCTTTAGTCCCTCACCTCTAATGCTTAATACGGTCTGCTCACCTGTAGGCCATCACTGCAATGTTTTATGGGGTTCGCTAGGCTTCATGCCCTCAACTCCAATGGTTTATACCGTCTGCTCACCTGAAGGCCATCACTGCAACATTTTATGAGGTTTACTTGGCTGCAGTCTCTCACCTCCAATGCTTTATAAGGTCTGCTCACCTGTAGGCCATCACTGCAATGTTTTATAGGGGTTCGCTAGGCTCCAGGCCCTCACCTCCATTGCTTGATACCGTCTGCTCACCTGGAAGCCATCATTGCAATATTTTATGGGGTTCGCTAGGCGTTAGGCCCTCACTTTCAAGGCTTTATAAGGTCTGCTCACCTGTAGGCCATCACTGCAATGTTTTATGGGGTTCGCTTTTCTTCAGGCGCTCACCTCCATAGCTTAATACGGTCTGCTCACCTTTAGGCCTTCACTGCAATGTTTTATGGGGTTCACTAGGCTTCAGGCTCTCACCACCAATGTTTATACCGTCTGCTCACCTTTAGGCCATCACTGCAATGTTTTTTGGGGTTCGCTAGGCTTCAGACCTTCACCTCCAATGCTTTATACCGTCTCCTCACCTGTAGGCCATCACTGCAATGTTTTATGGGGTTCGCTAGGCTTCAGTCCCTCACCTCCAATGCTTTATAAGGTCTGCTCTCTTGTAGGCCATCACTGCAATGTTCTTTGGGGTTCTCTCCCCTTCAGTCCCTCACCTCTAATACTTTAGGTGGTCTGCTCACCTGTAGGCCTTTACTGCAATGTTTATTGGGGTTCGCTAGGCTTCATGTCCTCACCTCCTGTCACGACTGTGACTGATCCAGATAGGTCTGGGAAGAGAAGGTCGCAGCGACTTGCTACTCGCGATAGCTTGTGAGTTTGCTCCGTGGTTCAGGGTATGTCATCCGGGTTTTGCCTTGTGAACCTTTTTGTCCCGACTGGGAGTTTGTAGGCATTCTTCTCAGGTGAGTGCTGTCTGCCATTCCCAGCTACTATATTAGTTTCAGTTTCACTTGCAGTCATTGCCAGATATAGTCCTTACTTCCAGTGCTATTCTGACCTTTGAAGGAGATCGTTTGACGGTATTGCTGTGGAGCTCTTGTCTGGCGTGGACTGTCGTTATTGGGATCATCTTCTCTGCTCGTGGCTGGATAAGTCTATCTCTGCTGGAGATTGTTTGTTTGTTGCTGTCTTCCCCTGTCTTCCCCTGTTGTTCTCCTAGACATGAGTGATGGTGACTAGTGCTCCCATCTGCCTTTCCCCAGTCTAGTCTTCTAAGGGTGACTCAGGGTTTAGGCATCCTGCTCGCCGCACGGGTTCACACCCCGTCTAGGGTATCAGGGCAGACAGGTGCCAGCTTAGGGTTTGTTAGGGGTGGCCGTTCTATTTCCCATCCGTAGATAAGGGTCCCTCTTCCCCTCCGTCTGGTGCGACACGACCGCTGCTGGGATAGCGGTCGTGACACCTCCAATGCTTTATACCATCTGCTCACCTGTAGGCCATCACTGTAATGTTTTATGGCATTCGTATTAGAGGCCCTCACCTCCAATGCTTTATACGGTCTGCTCACCTGTAGGCCATCACTATAATGTTTTATGGGGTTCTCTAGGCTTCAGGCCCTCACCTCCAATGCTTTATAAGGTCTGCTCACCTGTAGGCCTTCACTGCAATGTTTTTTGGGGTCCGCTCACATTCAGTCCCTCACTTCCAAGGATTTATAACGTCTGCTCACCTGTAGGCCATCACTGCAATGTTTTATGGGGTTCGCATTGGAGACCCTCACCTTCAATGCTTTATAAGGTCTGCTCACCTGTAGGCCTTCACTGCATTGTTTTTTTGGGTTCGCTCACCTTCAGTCCCTCACCTCCAATGCTTGATAAGGTCTGCTAACTTTTAGGCCATTATTGCAGTTTTTTATGGGGTTCGCTAGGCTTCAATTCCTCACCTTCAATGCTTTATAAGTAGTGTTGAGCGAACAGTTCGAAAATCGTTCGGGTCCGTACCGAATTTTGGGGGGTCCGTGACACGGACCCGAACCCGGACATTTTCAAAAAAGTTCGGGTTCGGGTCCGGTGTTCGTCGATTACTTCCCGCTTTCTGAAGGGCTGCATAGCAGCCAATCAGCTAGCGTTTTACTTCTTGCCCTAAGGGCCCATCACACCCATGCCTACTAATGGCATGGCTGTGATTGGCCAAGTGCAGCATGTGACCCAGCCTCTATTTAAGCTGGAGTCACGTAGCGCCGCACGTCACACTGCTCTGACTAGTGTAGGGAGAGGATGCAGCTTCTGTGAGGACGAGATAGGCAGGGATAAAGAAGTGATTGAATGATCTACCTTTCTACACCTGTGCATCAGAACAACTCAGCTGAGCTGTTCACTGAAAGTCACTATTTTGTTGAGACTGGCCAGAGCGATTTTTACTGGCACATGTAACTGGGCTGACCGGCGGTGGCCATTTTGGGACTTGTGGTGCGCCAGCACAAGCTGCCACAGAGTCTAAACCAAAGCTCCAAAGAAGTGTAAAATCTACACCTGTGAATCAGAACAACAGCGATTCAGCTGCTCAGTCAAAGTGTATTTTTTTTTCTGGCTGGGCAGACCGTTTTCTGGCACATGTTACTGGGCTGATAGGCGGCGGCCATTTTGGGACTTGTGGTGCTACAGCAAAAGCTGCCACAATGTCCATTAATCTCATGTAATAGTCGATTTTTTTCATAGATATACTACATCAGGGGTTTGGCTGTGCTTATGTCACCCATACTAACTGCAAAGATATTTAATATACCAGTGGTGAAACTGAAAGTAACCCACTTGGATAGCAAATCCCATGAATGTGCTGTTCCAGCTAGGCTAGCCAGTGCCACTACAGCCGAGTCCAATACTGTCAGCCAGAAATATTTTTTTTTTTTATGTGCCAGAAATATAAATTAAAAAAATCTTTCACCGTAATAATAAAATTATTCTGGTGTTAGACCAGAAGAAGCACTCCTGTTGTAATTAATACTGTAAAAAGGCTTAGACAATATTCCTCCCAGTATGGGAAATTTATCTAGCAAAACTAGCATTTTAAAAATTCCGGTGTTCTGAAATACCAGCAGTCCTCTTGTAATTAATACCGCAAAAAGGCATTATATCGTCCAGTGTTGCAATTTTGGTGAAAAAAAGGCCAATTTAATCAATCAGGTGTTTGTTAGACCAGAAACAGTAGGCCTCACGTTTTTACTCCTGTAAAAAGGAATTATATCTCCCCGTGTGGGAATCTATGTACCAAAACTAGCATTTTAAAAATTCTGGTGTCCAATTTGCAGCAGTCTTCTTGTAATTAATACCGGAAAAAGGAATTATATCTTCCAGTGTGGGAATTTTGGGGCTAAAAAATAATATATTTTATTGTGGTGCGAGTTGAATCGCAACAATGAGGAAACATTCTATTAAGGGACGAGGACGTGGTCGTGGTGGTGTCCGTGGAGCCTCTGTTGCTGGCAGAGGACGTGGCCGTTCGGCCTCAGGCGCACAAAGTAGTGAAACAACTCCCTCAAGTAGCCGGCAGAATTTACAGCGATATTTGGTGGGGCCCAATGCCGTTATGAGGATGGTAAGGCCTGAGCAGGTACAGGCATTAGTCGATTGGGTGGCCGACAGTGCTTCCAGCACGTTCACCACATTGTCTTCCGCCCAGTCTTCTGCGGAAAGCGCACAGGTGGCACCTGAAAACCAAGCCCATCAGTCTGTCACATCACCCCCATGCATATCAGGGAAACTGGCTGAGCCTCAAGTTATGCAGCAGTCTCTTATTCTGTTTGAAGACTCTGCTCCCACGGTTTTCCAGGGGCGTCCACCTAGCCCTTCCCCAGCGGTGGAAGACATTCCATGCACTGACGCACAACCACTTATGTATCCAGATGATGAGGACATGGGAATACCACCACAGCAGAGTGACCGAGTCTCTGATGATGACGGAACACTGGTGCCCACCACATGGACTGAAGGTCGTGCCGCTGACTTAAATAGTTCAGAGGAAGAGGCAGTGGTGAGACCGAGACAACAGCGAAGCCAAAGAGGGAGCAGGGGGAAAAAGCAGAACAGCCGCCGTCCAGAGAGTTCGCCTGCTATTGGCCAGCGCCAACAGGGACCCAGCACCCCAAAGGCATCTTCAAGGAGTTCCCTGGCATGGCACTTCTTCAAACAATGTGCTGAGGACAAGACCAGAGTGGTTTGCACACTGTGCCATCAGACCCTGAGGCGAGGCATTAACGTTCTTAACCTGAGCACCACCTGCATGATCAGGCATCTACATGCAAAGCATGAACTGCAGTGGAGTACACACCTTAAAAACAAGGAACCCGCTCAGGCTCCCCCTGCTCCCTCTACCGCTGCTGCCTCAGCCTCCGCCTCGAGAGGAATGTTGCCACCTGCCGAGCAGCAAACAGAGGATGTGCCACCGACACCACCACCACCACCGCCACCGTCACCTAGCGTCTCCACTATTTCACACAGCAGCGTTCAGCTCTCCATCTCTCAAACCTTTGAGAGGAAGCGCAAATTCCCACCTAGTCACCCTCGAGCCCTTGGCCTGAATGCCAGCATTTCTAAACTACTGGCCTTTGAAATGATGTCATTCCGGCTGGTGGACACAGACAGCTTCAAACAGCTGATGGCCATGGCTGTCCCCCAGTATGTGGTTCCCAGCCGCCACTACTTCTCCAAGACAGCCGTGCCTTCCCTGCACATGCAAGTGTCCGATAAAATCAAGTGTGCACTGCGCAACGCCATTTGTGGCAAGGTCCACCTAACCACAGATACGTGGACCAGTAAGCACGGCCAGGGACGCTATATCTCCCTAACTGCACACTGGGTAAATGTAGTGGCGGCTGGGCCACAGGCGGAAAGTTCCTTGGCGCACGTCCTTCAGCCGCCAAGGATCACAGGGCATCATTCTTTGCCTCCTCCTCCTACTCGGATACCTCCTCCTCCTCCTCTGCTTCCACCAGCTCATCCAGTCAGCCACACACCTTCACCACCAACTTCAGCACAGCCCGGGGTAAACGTCAGCAGGCCATTCTGAAACTCATATGTTTGGGGGACAGGCCCCACACCGCGCAGGAGTTGTGGCGGGGTATTGAACAACAGACCAACCAGTGGTTGCTGCCGGTGGGCCTCAAGCCCGGCCTGGTGGTGTGCGATAATGGGCGAAATCTCGTGGCAGCTCTGGGACTAGCCGGTTTGACGCACATCCCTTGCCTGGTGCATGTGCTGAATTTGGTGTTGCAAAAGTTCATTCACAACTACCCAGACATGTCAGAGCTGCTGCATAAAGTGCGGGCCGTCTGTGCGCGCTTACGGCATTCACATCCTGCCACTGCTCGCCTGTCAGCGCTACAGCGGAACTTCGGCCTTCCCGCTCACCGCCTAATATCCGACGTGCCCACCCGGTGGAACTCCACCTTGCACATGCTGGAGAGACAGTGCGAGCAGCAGCAGGCCATAGTGGAGTTTCAGCTGCAGCACGCACGGGTCAGTCGCACTGCGGAACAGCACCACTTCACCACCAATGATTGGGCCTCCATGCGAGACCTGTGTGCCCTGTTGCGCTGTTTCGAGTACGCCACCAACATGGCCAGTGGCGATGCCACTGTTATCAGCGTGACGATACCAATTCTATGTCTCCTAGAGAAAACGCTTAGGGCGATGATGGAAGAGGAGGTGGGCCAGGGCCAGGAGGAGGAGGATGACGGGTCGTTTTTAGCACTTTCAGGCCAGTCTGTTAGAAGTGGCTCAGAGGGAGGTTTTTTGCAACAGCAGAGAGCAGGTACAAATGTGGCCAGCCAGGGACCACTACTGGAGGACGAGGAGGATGAGGAGGAGGTGGAGGAGGATGAGGATGAAGCAGGTTCACAGCGGGGTGGCACCCAGCACAGCGCAGGCACATCCCTGGTGCGTGGCTGGGGGATACAGAGGATGATGACGATACGCCTCCCACAGAGGACAGCTTGTCCTTACCTCTGGGGAGCCTGGCACACATGAGCGATTACATGCTGCAGTGCCTGCGCAATGACAGCAGAGTTGCCCACATTTTAACGTGTGCTGACTACTGGTTGGCCACCCTGCTGGATCCACGGTACAAAGACAATGTGCCCACTTTACTTCCTGCACTGGAGCGTGATAGGAAGATGCGCGAGTACAAGCGCACACTGGTAGACGCGCTCCTGAGAGCATTCCCAACATTCACAGGGGAACAGGTGGAAGGCCAAGGCAGAGGAGGAGCTAGAGGTCGCCCATGCAGCAGTGTCACGGCCAGCTCCTCTGAGGGCAGGGTTAGCATGGCAGAAATGTGGAAAAGTTTTGTCTCCACGCCACAGCTAACTGCCCCACCACCTGATACGGAACGTGTTAGCAGGAGGCAACATTTCACTAACATGGTTGAACAGTACGTCTGCACACAACTCCACGTACTGACGGATGGTTCGGCCCCATTCAACTTCTGGGTTTCCAAATTGTCCACGTGGCCAGAATTAGCATGTTATGCCTTGGAGGTGCTGGCCTGCCCGGCGGCCAGCGTTTTATCTGAACGTGTATTCAGCACGGCAGGGGGCGTCATTACTGACAAAGGCAACCGCCTGTCCGCATCCAACGTGGACAAGCTGACGTTTATAAAAATGAACCAGGCATGGATCCCACAAGACCTGACCCTCCCTTGTGCAGAGTAGCCCTTAATAACTGCCTTAAACCATGTTGTCTTGTACTCCTGGCCACTTCTTCATTGAAAAATCAATTTTTGAAATTAAGTAGGATCTTGGTGTGCAACCCAGAGTTGAATGAACCTTCCCTCTGTCTGGGTGCCGGGGCCAAAGTACATGAAAGTGTCCTTCTCCTGTGCTGGGTGATATTAATGTTATACTTGTGCTGTCTGACATGTCTCCTTTGTGTGGGTGCAGGGGGCCAAAGTCACTGAAAGCGGCCTTCTCCTGTGGTGGTGGCTGATATAAATGCCTGAGTCTCTGCTGCGGGACCTCTCTCCTCTTTCTGGGTGCAGGGGTCAAAGAAACAAAAGGTGGCCTACTCCTGTGGTGGTTGATGTAAAACTGATGCTTGTGCTATCTGACCTGTCTCCTCTGTGTCTGTGCTAAGGCCTAAGTCACTGAAAGCGGCCTTCTCCTGTGCTGGCTGATATAAATGCCTGAATCTCTGCTGTGGGACCTCTCTCCTCCGTCTGGGTGCAGGGGTCAAAGTCTCTCAAAGTGGCCTTCTCTTGTGCTGGGTGATGTGAAACTGATGTTTGTGCCATCTGACATGGTTGCCGGGGTCCCATTAAATGATGGCCTACTCCTGTGGTGGGTGATCTAAATGCCTGATTCTCTGCTGTGAAACCTCTCTCCTCCGTCTGGGTGCAGGGGTCAAAGTCTCTCAAAGTGGCCTTCTCTTGTGCTGGGTGATGTGAAACTGATGTTTGTGCCATCTGACATGGTTGCCGTGGTCCCATTAAATGATGGCCTACTCCTATGGTGGGTGATCTAAATGCCTCATTCTCTGCTGTGAAACCTCTCTCCTCCGTCTGGGTGCAGGGGTCAAGGTCTCTCAAAGTGGCCTTCTCCTGTGCTGGGTGATGTGAAACTGATGTTTGTGCCATCTGACATGGTTGCTGGGGTCCCATTAAATGATGGCCTACTCCTGTGGTGGGTGATCTAAATGCCTGATTCTCTGCTGTGAAACCTCTCTCCTCCGTCTGGGTGCAGGGGTCAAAGTCTCTCAAAGTGGCCTTCTCTTGTGCTGGGTGATGTAAAAACTGATGCTTGTACCAGCTGACATGGGTGCAGGGGTCAAATTAACTAAATGGTGGCCTACTCCTGTGGTGGGTGATATGATGCCTGAATATGTGCTGTGGGGCCTCTCTCCTCTTTATGGGTGCAGGGGCCAAAGTACATGAAAGTGTCCTTCTCCTGTGCTGGGTGATATGAATGTTATACTTGTGCTGTCTGACATGTCTCCTTTGTGTGGGTGCAGGGGGCCAAAGTCACTGAAAGCGGCCTTCTCCTGTGCTGTCTGATATAAATGCCTGAATCTCTGCTGTGGGACCTCTCTCCTCCGTGTGGCTGCAGGGGTCAAAGTCTCTAAAAGTGCCCTTCTCCTGTGGTGGTTGATGTGAAACTGATGCTTGTGCTATCTGACCTGTCTCCTCTGTGTCGGTGCTAAGGCCTAAGTCACTGAAAGCGGCCTTCTCCTGTGCTGGCTGATATAAATGCCTGAATCTCTGCTGTGGGACCTCTCTTCTCTTTCTGGGTGCAGGGGTCAAAGTCTCTAAAAGTGCCCTTCTCCTGTGGTGGTTGATGTGAAACTGATGCTTGTGCTATCTGACCTGTCTCCTCTGTGTCGGTGCTAAGGCCTAAGTCACTGAAAGCGGCCTTCTCCTGTTCTGGCTGATATAAATGCCTGAATCTCTGCTGTGGGACCTCTCTCCTCTTTCTGGGTTCAGGGGTCAAAGTAACTAAAAGTGGCCTTTTCCTGTGCTGGATGGTATAAATGTAATGCTTGTGCTATCTGACATGTCTCCTCTGTCTGGGTGCTAAGGCCTAAGTCACGGAAAGTGGCCTTCTCCTGTGGTGGTTGATATGATGCCAGATTCTCTGCTATGGGACCTCTCTCCATTGTCTTGATGCTGGGGTCGAAATAATAGTAAGCGACCTTCTCCATTGGTGGGTGATTTGAAGCCTGATTCTGTGCTATGGGACCTAACTCCAATTAATATTGGTTAATTTTATTTTATTTTATGTTAAGTCATCATTTCCCTATCTACATTTGTTTGCAGGGGATTTAACCACATTTTGCTGCCTTTTGCAGCCCTCTAGCCCTTTCCGGGAGTCTTTTACAGCCTTTTTAGTGCCCAAAAGTTTGGGTCCCCATTGACTTCTATGGGGTTTGGGTTCGGGATGAAGTTCGGGTTGAGTTTGGATCACGAACCCGGACATTTTCCGGAAGTTCGGCCGAACCTCTCGAACCCGAACATCCAGGTGTTCGCTCATCTCTATTTATACGGTCTTCTCACCTGTAGGCCTTCACTGTAATGTTTTTTTGGGTTCGCTCACCTTCAGTTCCTCACCTCCAATGCTTTATACGGTCTTTTCACCTATAGGCCATTACTGCGATGTTTTATGGGGTTCGCTAGGCTTCAGTCCCTCACCTCCAATGATTTATATGGTCTGCTCACCTGTAGGTCTTCACTGCAATGTTTTATGGGGTTCACTAGGCTTCAGGCCCTCACCTCCAATGCTTTATATGGTCTGCTCACCTGTAGGTCATCACTGCAATGTTTTATAGTGTTCACTCACCTTTAGTCCCTCACCTCCAATGCTTTATTCCGTCTGCTAACCTGTAGGCCATCACTGCAATGTTTTATGGGGTTAACTCACATTCAGTCGCTCATCTGCAATGCTTTATTCGGTCTGCTAACCTGTAGGCCATCACTGCAATGTTTTATGAGGTTCGCTAGGCTTTAGGCCCTCACCTCCAATTCTTTATACCATCTGCTCACCTGTAGGCCATTATTGTAATGTGTTATGGGGTTCGTTAGGTTTCAGGCCCTCACCTCCAATGCTTTATACGGTCTTCTCACTTGTAGGCCATCACTGTAATTTGTTATGGGGTTCTCTAGGCTTTAGGCCCTCACCACCAATGCTTTTTAAGGTCTGCTCACCTGTAGGCCTTCACTGCAATGTTTTATGGGGTTCGCTAGGCTTCAGTCCCTCAGCTCTAATGCTTTATACAGTCTTCTCATCTGTAGGCCATTACTGCAATGTTTTATGGGGTTCGCTAGGCTTCAGTCCCTCAGCTCTAATGCTTTATACGGTCTTCTCATCTGTAGGCCATTACTGCAATGTTTTATGGGGTTCGCTAGGCTTCAGTCCCTCACCTCCAATGATTTATATGGTCTGCTCACCTGTAGGCCTTCACTGCAATGTTTTATGGGGTTCACTAGGCTTCAGGCCCTCACCTCCAATGCTTTATATGGTCTGCTCACCTGTAGGTCATCACTGCAATGTTTTATAGTGTTCGCTCACCTTTAGTCCCTCACCTCCAATGCTTTATTCCGTCTGGTAACCTGTAGGCCATCACTGCAATGTTTTATGGGGTTCGCTAGGCTTCAGTCCCTCACCTTCAATGCTTTATACGGTCTTCTCACCTGTAGGCCATCACTGTAATATGTTATGGGGTTCTCTAGGTTTTAGGCCCTCACCTCCAATGCTTTATAAGGTCTGCTCACCTGTAGGCCTTCACTGCAATGTTTTATGGGGTTCGCTAGGCTTCAGTCCCTCAGCTCTAATGCTTTATACGGTCTTCTCATCTGTAGGCCATTACTGCAATGTTTTATGGGGTTTGCTAGGCTTCAGTCCCTCAAATCCAATGCTTTATACGGTCAGCTCACCTGTAGGCCATCACTGTAATGAGTTATGGGTTCGCAAGGCTTCAGGCCCTCACCTCCAAAGCTTTCTAAGGTCTGCTCACCTGTAGGCCTTCACTGCATTTTGTTTTGGGGTTCGCTCACCTTCAGTCCCTCACCTCCAATGCTTGATAAGGTCTGCTCACCTTTAGGCCATTACTGCAGTGTTTTATGGGGTTCGCTAGGCTTCAATCCCTCACTTCCAATGCTTTATACGGTCTTCTCACCTGTAGATCTTCACTGTAATGTCTTTTTGGGTTCGCTCACCTTCAGTTCCTCACCTCCAATGCTTTATAAGGTCTGCTCGCCTTTAGGCCATTACTGCAATGTTTTATTGGGTTCACTAGGCACTTCAGTCTCTCACCTGCAATGCTTTATACGGCCTGCTCACCTGTACGCCATCACTGCAATGTTTTATGGGGTTCGCTAGGCTTCAGTCCCTCACCTCCAATGATTTGTACCATCTGCTCACCTGTGGGCCTTCACTGCAATATTTTATGGGGTTCACTAGTCTTTAGGCCCTCTCCTCCAATGCTTTAAACCGTCTGCTCACCTGTAGGTCATCACTGCAATGTTTTATGGTGTTCGCTCACCTTTAGTCCTACACTGTCACGACTGTGACTGATCCAGATAGGTCTGGGAAGAGAAGGTCGCAGCGACTTGCTACTCGCGATAGCTTGTGAGTTTGCTCCGTGGTTCAGGGTATGTCATCCGGGTTTTGCCTTGTGAACCTTTTTGTCCTGACTGGGAGTTTGTAGGCATTCTTCTCAGGTGAGTGCTGTCTGCCACTCCCAGCTACTATATTAGTTTCAGTTTCACTTGCAGTCATTGCCAGATATAGTCCTTCCTTCCAGTGCTATTCTGACCTTTGAAGGAGATCGTTTGACGGTATTGCTGTGGAGCTCTTGTCTGGCGTGGACTGTCGTTATTGGGATCATCTTCTCTGCTCGTGACTGGATAAGTCTATCTCTGCTGGAGATTGTTTGTTTGTTACTGTCTTCCCCTGCTGTTCTCCTAGACATGAGTGATGGTGACTAGTGCTCCCATCTGCCTTTCCCCAGTCTAGTCTTCTGAGGGTGACTCAGGGTTTGGGCATCCTGCTCGCCGCACGGGTTCACACCCCGTCTAGGGTATCAGGGCAGACAGGTGCCAGCATAGGGTTTGTCAGGGGTGGCCGTTCTATTTCCCATCCGTAGATAAGGGTCCCCCTTCCCCTCCGTCTGGTGCGACACGACTGCTGCTGGGATAGCGGTCGTGACAGTATATCTGGCCCTTTAAAAAAAAAAAGTGACATTTCCTTTTTTTTTTTTTTTGCCTGCTGTTTTGCTTTGTATTCTTCTGTTCCACTATGGATCCGGTTACGGTTTTGGCGAAACAATTACAGGGGTTATTCCTTGAAGTGGCAGGATTAAAAGCAACAGTACTGCAGCAGCAGCAGCAATCCTTGGGTTCCACCGTTGCTACGGGAAACCAAGGTACTCCTGAGCCAAAAGTGGCTTTTCCTGATAGGTTCTCAGGAGGGAGAAACCAATTTGTAACCTTCAGAGAAGCTTGTAAATTGTTCTTCAGGTTACGCCCTAGATCCTCCGGCGGTGAGGAATTGTAATTTCTCTCCTGCAAGGAAATTGTAATTTCTCTCCTGCAAGGAGATCCGCAGGCTTGGGCTTTCTCCTTACCATCAGACTCTCCGGCCTTGCGATTAGTGGAGGAGTTTTTTGAAGCCTTGGGTCTCGTGTATGATGACCCAGACAGGGTCTCACTGGCTGAGTCTAAGCTACGTAGACTTCGGCAGGAGAACCGGTCAGCTGAACTATATTGTTCCGAATTCCGTAGGTGGGCTACTGATACATTATGGAACGACTCGGCCCTTAGGAGTCAGTTCTGCCAGGGGTTGTCTGAAAAATTAAAAGACGCGCTGGCTGTATACGAGGTCCCTGGGTCTCTTGAGGCTGCTATGTCTCTGTCCATAAGAATTGACAGACAACTCAGGGAGAGACTATTAAATTCTACAGAGGCCTCTATAGGGCAGGGATCGGTTTGTTGTGATCCAGTCGAACCAATGCAAATAGTGGGCGCCACTAGATGGGTGAATCCTCCTAAGGTCCGCCATAGGTCAGAGGTTTGTTTTCGTTGTGGGGGGAGGGGTCATTTGGTAAAGGTATGTCCCTCAGAACCCAAGAGATCACAAACAAAGGAGCCGCCGGAAAACTAGAGTCCCCAGACTGTGCGGAGGATAACAGTCTGGGCGTATTCGTTTCCTCCATACGCATGTCTCAGTTTTTGTTGTCCGCTACCGTTGTGGCGGGCAATAAGACTGAGATCTGTTCCGTCTTTTTGGTCAGTGGGGCGGGTGTCAACTTGGTGGATTCACGGTTTGCTCAGGCTCTGGGTTTTACTCCAGAACCGGTACGCAGAACTATTCCTGTTTTTGCCATCGACTCCTCCCCTCTTACTCAGAGAGAGTTAACTCAGATCGTCCATAATATCCATCTGCAGGTAGGGGACCTCCATAAAGAGCATATCTCTTGTTATGTCCTGGACGGTCTTCCGGCTCCTATGGTATTGGGGCTTCCCTGGCTGGTGACTCACAATCCCGTGGTGGATTGGCAGGCCGGGGAGATTGTGGAGTGGAGTGAACATTGTAAGGACAACTGCTTGAGTAGTAGGTGCTCAACACTCTCTGTAACATCTCCACCTGCCTTTCTGTCGGATTTTATGGATGTGTTCTCTGAGAAGGGTTGTCAGGGGTTACCACCTCATCGTCCATATGATTGCCCAATTAATCTGTTACCTGGGTCAAAACTACCTAAAACCCGGTTATACAATCTTTCCGGCCCGGAGAGGAAGGCTATGAAAGATTATATTTCGGAGAGTTTGGCTAAGGGACACATCAGACCCTCTTCTTCACCCGTGGCTGCAGGGTTCTTTTTCGTTAAAAAGAAAGATGGGGGGCCTGCGTCCTTGCCTGGATTTTCGGGAATTAAACCGGATAACTATCCGAGATCCCTATCCACTTCCTCTCATTCCCGACCTCTTTAATCAGGTTGCTGGTACTAAATGGTTCTCCAAAATGGATCTCAGAGGAGCCTATAACCTGGTTCGCATCAAAGAGGGGGATGAGTGGAAGACGGATTTTAATACTCCGGAAGGGCATTATGAAAATCTGGTCATGCCATTTGGTCTTACTAATGCACCTGCGGTGTTCCAACATTTTGTCAACGATATTTTTAGTCACCTTATCGGGAGATTTGTTGTGATATATCTTGATGACATCCTGGTCTATTCTCCGGATCTGGTTACACATAAGATCCATGTGAGACAAGTGCTGCAGATATTAAGGGCCAACAAATTGTTTGCTAAATTAGAGAAATGTGTGTTCGCCGTAAAAGAACTGCCATTTCTGGGGTATGTGTTGTCAGATTCAGGTTTCCGCATGGATCCAGAGAAAGTCCGGGTAATTATGGACTGGGATCTGCCTGAGAACCTGAAGGCATTGCAACGCTTCCTGGGGTTTGCCAATTTTTATAGAAAGTTTATAAAGAACTATTCCTTGGTGGTCAAACCACTGACGGACATGACCCGAAAGGGATCCGATTTTTCCAATGGTCACATGCAGCCAAAACTGCCTTTACATCTCTGAAGGAAAGATTCACCTCGGCTCCTATTCTCGTACAGCCAGATGTCTCGCTTCCTTTTATTGTAGAGGTTGACGCATCAGAGGTGGGGGTGGGAGCGGTACTATCTCAGGGCCCGTCCCCTGGTGAATGGCGTCCGTGTGCTTTCTTTTCGAAGAAATTGTCTACTGCAGAAAGGAACTATGATATTGGCAACAGGGAACTTTTGGCTATTAAGTTGGCCTTAGAGGAGTGGCGTCATTTTTTTGGAGGGGGCGGTTCATCCCGTCACAGTGATTACTGATCACAAAAACTTAGTATATCTGGAGTCTGCTAAACGTGTCACCCCTAGACAGGCTCGGTGGTCGTTATTTTTTACTAGGTTTAATTTTGTAATAACCTATCGCCCGGGGCAAAAATACTAAGGCGGATGCATTGTCTCGAAGTTTTCCTGGAGGGGGTGATGATGATGTTCCAGAGCCTATTTTGCAAAAGGGGGTGGTGGTCTCTGCATTACACTCAGGTTTAGAGGGGAGGGTGTTGGAAGCTCAGGTGGACGCCCCGGCCTCCTGCCCCTCGGGTAAACTATTTGTGCCAGAAAATTTACGCCTGGAGATACTAAAGGAACACCATAACTCCGCACTGGCAGGACACCCAGGTAGTAAGGCAACCTCTGAATTAGTGTCTCGTCGGTTCTGGTGGCCTAAGTGGCGCCAGGAGGTGTTGAATTTTGTGTCTGCATGTCCTACCTGTGCTCGTTCTAAGGTGGATCATACTCGTCCGGCAGGGCGTCTTTTACCTCTGGCCATCCCCAACAGGCCTTGGACGCACCTATCAATGGATTTCATTACTGATCTACCAGTATCAGCGAAGAAGACTGTTATTCTTGTTGTTGTTGACAGATTCAGTAAAATGGTGCACCTTATTGCTCTGACCGCATTGCCTAATGCTAACACACTGGCTCAGGTTTTTATTGACCACATCGTGAAGCTTCACGGGGTCCCTTCCGATATTGTTTCGGATCGTGGTACCCAATTTGTTTCTAAATTTTGGAAAGCTTTTTGTTCTCGTTTAGGGGTTCATCTGTCGTTTTCTTCATCTTTCCATCCACAGTCCAACGGTCAGACTGAACGTACCAATCAAAACCTAGAGACATATTTGAGATGCTTTGTTTCCGAAAATCAGGAGGAATGGTCATCTTATTTACCGTTAGCCGAGTTTGCCATTAATAATCGTCGTCAAGAATCCACCGATAAGTCACCATTTTTTGGTGCGTATGGTTTCCATCCTCAGTTTTGTACGTTTAGTGAGGGGGGGCCGTCTGGGATTCCCGAGGAGGAACGATTTGCGTCTTCACTTTCATCAGTGTGGCAGAGTGCAAGAAAGTTTGAAGAGAATTGGTGGTAGATACAAACGTGCGGCTGATAAGAAGCGCTCTGAAGGTCCGGACCTTGGGGTGAATGACTTGGTGTGGTTGTCTACCAGAAATATCAAGTTAAGGGTTCCCTCATGGAAATTAGGTCCGAGATTTATTGGTCCTTATAGGGTAATTAAGATCATTAACCCGGTGGCTTTTCGTCTGGAGCTACCTCAGACTCTAAGGATCCATAATGTCTTCCACAGATCTCTGCTTAAGAGATATGTAGAACCTCCTGAACCATTGCCACTACCGCCTCCACCGGTGGTTGTTGATGGCAGTCTTGAGTTTCAGGTAGAAAAGATTGTTGATTCACGATATGTTCACCGCTCTCTTCAGTACCTGGTGCACTGGAGAGGTTATGGTTCCGAAGAGAGAATGTGGGTGCCAGCATCAGAGATAAAGGCTGACAGACTCATTCGGGCTTTTCATAGGTCCCACCCGGAGAGGCCTGGTCTTGAGGGTCCGGTGGCCCCTCGTAGAAAGGGGGGTACTGTCACGACTGTGACTGATCCAGATAGGTCTGGGAAGAGAAGGTCGCAGCGACTTGCTACTCGCGATAGCTTGTGAGTTTGCTCCGTGGTTCAGGGTATGTCATCCGGGTTTTGCCTTGTGAACCTTTTTGTCCCGACTGGGAGTTTGTAGGCATTCTTCTCAGGTGAGTGCTGTCTGCCACTCCCAGCTACTATATTAGTTTCAATTTCACTTGCAGTCATTGCCAGATATAGTCCTTACTTCCAGTGCTATTCTGACCTTTGAAGGAGATCGTTTGACGGTATTGCTGTGGACTGGAGCTCTTTTCTGTCGTGGACTGTCGTTGTTGGGATCATCTTCTCTGCTCGTGACTGGATAAGTCTATCTCTGCTGGAGATTGTTTGTTTGTTACTGTCTTCCCCTGCTGTTCTCCTAGACATGAGTGATGGTGACTAGTGCTCTCATCTGCCTTTCCCCAGTCTAGTCTTCTGAGGGTGACTCAGGGTCTAGGCATTCTGCTCGCCGCACGGGTTCACACCCCATCTAGGGTATCAGGGCAGACAGGTGCCAGCATAGGGTTTGTCAGGGGTGGCCGTTCTATTTCCCATCCGTAGATAAGGGTCCCCCTTCCCCTCCGTCTGGTGCGACACGACTGCTGCTGGGATAGCGGTCGTGACATACACCTCCAATGCTTTATTCGGTCTGCTAACCTGTAGGCCATCACTGCAATGTTTTATGGGGTATGCTATGCTTCAGGCACTCACCTCCAATGCTTTATACCATCTACTTACAAGTAGGCCATTACTGCAATGTTTTATGCGGTTCGCTAGGCTTCAGGCCTTCACATTCAATGCTTTAAACCGTCTGCTCACCTGTAGGCAATCACTGCAATGTTTTAATGAGTTTGCTAGGCTTCAGTCCCTCACCTCCATTTATTTATACGGTCTGCTCACCTGCGGACCATCACTGCAATGTTTTATGGGGTTCGCATTGGAGGCCCTAACGTCCAATGTTTTATACTGTCTGCTCACCTGTAGGCCATCACTATAATGTGTTACGGGGTTCTCTAGGCTTTAGGCCCTCACCTCCAATGCTTTATAAGGTCTGCTCACCTGTAGGCCATCACTGCAATGTTTTATGGGGTTCGCTAGGCTTCAGGCCCTCACCTCCAATGCTTTATACCGTCTGCTCACCTGCGGGCCATCACTGCAATGTTTAATGGGGTTCGCATTGGAGGCCCTAACCTCCAATGTTTTATAAGGTCTGCTCACCTGTAGGCCATGACTATAATGTGTTATGGGGTACTCTAGGCTTTAGGCCCTCACCTCCAATGCTTTATGAGGTCTGTTGACCTGTAGGCCATAGTGCAATGTTTTAAGGGGTTTGCTAGGCTTCAGGCCCTCACGTCCAATGTTTTATAAGGTCTGCTCACCTGTAGGCCATCACTGCAATGTTTTATGGGGTTCGGTAGGATTCAGGCTCTTACCTCCAATGCTTCGTACCGTCTGCTCACCTGGAAGCGATCACTGCAATGTTTTATTAGGTTCGCTAGGCTTCATGCCCTCACTTCCAATGCTTTATACCGTCTGCAAACCTTTAGGCAATCACTGCAATGTTTTATGGGGTTCGTATTTTAGGCCCCCGCCTCCAATGATTTATAAGGTCTGCTCACCTGCAGGCCTTCACTGCAATGTATTTTGGGGTTCGCTCACATTCAGTCCCTCACCTCCAATGCTTTTTAAGGTCTGCTCCCCTTTAGGCCATTACTGCAATGTTTTATGGGGTTCGCTATGCTTCAGTACCTCACCTCCAATGCTTTATACCGTCTGATCACCTGCAGGCCATCACTGCAATGTTATATGAGGTTCGCTAGGCTTCGGGCCGTCACCTACAATGCTTTATACAGTCTGCTCCACTGTAGGTTACTGCAATGAATTATGGGGTTCGCTAGGCTTTAGTCCCTCACCTCTAATGCTTTATACCGTCTGCTCACCTGTAGGCAATCACTGCAAATTTTTAACGAGTTCGCTAGGCTTCAGTCCCCCACCTTCAATGCTTTATAACGTCTGCTCACCTGTAGGCAATTACGGCAATGTTTTATTGGGGTTGCATTGGAGGCCCTAATCTCCAATGCTTTATACCGTATGCTCACCTTTAGGCCATCACTGCAATGTTTTATGGGGTTTGCTAGGCTTCAGTCCCTCATCTCCAATGCTTTATACCGTCTGCTCACTTGTAGGCCATTACTGCAATTTTTTTATGGGGTTCACATTTGATGCCATAACCTCCAATGCTTTATACGGTCTGCTCACCTGTAGGCCATCACTGTAGTGTGTTATTGGGTTCTCTAGGCTTTAGGCCCTCACCTCCAATGCTTTATATGGTCTGCTCACCTGTAGGCCATCACTGCAATGTTATATGAGGTTCGCTAGGCTTCGGGCCATCAGCTCCAATGCTTTATATGGTCTCCTCACCTGTAGGTTACTGCAATGTTTTATGGGGTTCGGTAGTCTTCAGTCCCTCACCTCCAATGCTTTATACCGTATGCTCCCCTGTGGGCCATCACTGCAATGTTTTATGGAGTTTGCTAGGCTTCAGGCCCTCACCTCCAATGCTTTATACCGTCTGCTCACCTGTAGGCCATCACTGCAATGTTTTGTGGGATTCGCAAGGCTTCAGTCCCTCACTTCCAATAATATCTGGATATAACTTTTGTGAAGGGGGCACATATCTGGCATAGCTACTGTGAAGGGGGCACATATTTGGGCATAACTACTGTGAAGGGGACACATATCTAGGCACAAATACTGTGAAGGGGGCATTTCTGGGCATAACTACTGTTAGAGGCACATATCTGGACATAACTATAGTGAAGGGGGCACACATCTGGCATATCTATTGTGCAGGGGGCACGAATTTTGGCATAACTACTGTGAAGGGGCACATATCTTGGGATAGCTACTGTGAAGGGGAACATATCTGGGCATAGCTACTGTGGAGGGGGCACATATCTAGGCATAACTACTGTGAAGGAGCATTTCTGGGCATAACTACTGTGAAACGGGCACAGATCTGGGCATAACTGCTGTGAAAGGGCACATATCTGGGCATAGGTGCTGTGAAGTAGGCATTTCTGGGCATAACTACTGTGAAACGGGCAGAGATCTGGGCATAACTGCTGTGAAAGGGCACATATCTGGGCATAAGTGCTGTGAAGTAGGCATTTCTGGGCATAACTACTGTGAAGGGAGCACATATCTTGCATATCTTTTGTGCAGTGGGTACAGTACAAAGGGGGAATAATTACTATGTGGGGGCATTAAGGGGACTGGTTGTGTTAGAGGCATGACCTGGTATGAAAAAAATATACATATATACATACTGTAGACATATTGACCCATATTCACAAGATGTTTGTTTTCATTTGCATGTATATATTTATAATTGTATGTGTGGTTTGGGGGGGGGGTGGGGTATATTTCTTCCACAAGGGCCCTGTGTGGTCTCACCAGTGATTTGTAAAGTGGTAGAAATATGTTCACAAATATCACAGGCATCTATGCTTCTTTTGATGCAACCCATTATCCTATTGGCCTTGGCAGCAGCTGCCTGACACCAGGCACCATTTCTACAACCTAGTTTGATGTTCACTAAAATTCCTAAGTCCTTTTCCATGTCAGTGTTAGGGCTCGTTCACACGAACGTTTTTTGCTTTCCGTATATGGGCCGCTTTTTGCGTTCCGTAAACGGAACCATTCATTTCAATGGGTCCGCAAAAAAAAACGGAATGTACTCCGTATGCATTCTATTTCTGTATTTCCATTACGTTGTAAGACAGAACTTGTCCTATTATTGCCGGCAAATAACGATCCGTGGCTCCATTCAAGTCAATCGGTCCGCAAAAAATACGGAATGCATACAGCACACATCCGTATGTCTTCCATTTTTTGCGGATCCATGCCCACTTTGTCCATGTGTTTACTGTTAAAACACATTGCTGCACATTACATTAATGATTATAAATTCTATGTTTCTGTTTGCGATCCGCAAACAACGGATCGCATACGGAGATTTTTTGCGGAATTACGGAATGGAAATGGAACGGAAACACAACGGAAACAAAAAAAGGAACAACAGATCAGTTAAAAACGGACTAACTAACTGCAAAATACTGCCTTAGGCCATACGGCATTAGACCTCTTGCACACAAATATTTTATTTTCCGTTTACGTTCCGTTTTTCGTGTTCCATATACGGACCGTATAGGGAACCATTCATTTCAATGGATCTGCAAAAAAGTGTAGTTCCCTTCAAGGATAGAACATGTCCTATTATTGTCGCATAACGGACAAGGATAGTACTGTTCTATCAGGGGCCAGCTGTTCAGTAAAAAACGGAATGCACATGGACGTCATCCATATTTTTTGCAGAAATGGAATGCATATTGAGTACATTCTGTTTTTTGGGGGGACCTATTGAAATTAATGGTTCCGCATATGGACCGCAAACGGAAACCGCAAAAACGGAACGGAAACAGAAGAAAAATACATTCATGTGCAAGAGGCCTAACTTGGATGTTTTTCAGTATCTTCTATTGTGCACTGAGCACTCATGGACATTATGGAACCACAACTCTGAGGCTACATGCACACGACAGTTGTTTTTTGCTGTCCGCAAATCGCGGATCCGTCTTCCTTTTTTTCACATCCACATCCGTTCCATGTGTCCGCAAATTTTGTAGGTTGTGTTTCCGTGTGTCTATCGTTTTTTTTGCGGATCCGCAAAAAAAACGGAAGGCTTGAAACAGTTTCTTAAAGTACCTGTACAAGTGCCCTGGTTTCCAAGCAACCATCCGCAAAAAAAACGGATGCGGATGACAAACGGATGGCTTCCGTTGAATTCCATGGGTCCGCAAACTGTTTTTTGCAGACAAGAATACGACATGCCATATTTTTAATGCGGACAGCGAACGCTAACAGGCAACGGAAGAGGCATCTGCGATTTTAACGGATCCATAGAAATCAATGGGAAACCATCGGATCCGCAAAAAAAACGGAACGGAGGCCGCAAAAAAACATGTGTGCATGTAGTCTTAGGTTATCCATTACCCTGGGAACACACCTGGGCGTTTTTCAGTGCGTTCGTACGCGCTGTAAAACGCCCTACATGTGAAAAGCCATGCTTCCCTATGGGCATGGTTCACATTTGGGTGTTTTACAGCGCGTTTGAACGCGCTGTAAAACGCCCAACGCCCAAACAAGTACATGAGCTTCTTTGGGGCGTTTTAACGCGCCTATGGACAATGTTGCCATAGGGGAGAATCACTGAATCGCGCGTATGACGCGCGTTTCTTAGTTACAAATACGCGCATCCAAAAATGCGCGTAAAACGCTCGTCTTACGCGCGATTCAGAAACGCCTAGGTGTGTTCCCAGCCTTAAGGAGATTGGTAGTGCGGACTAGAAGTCTTTTTACTAGATTGGCTAGTGTGAAACTAGCCCTAAGGCTAAATGCACACGACAGTTGTTTTTCTCTGCTTCCGTTTCAGTTATTTTTGCGGATAGGACAGGAATCCATTCATTTCAATGGGTCAGCAAAAAAATGCTGACCGTTCATCCGTTTGTGTTCCGCGTCCGTTGTCTGTGTTTCCCTTCCGCAAAAAAAGTAGTGCATGTCCTACTTTTTTTTTCATTTGCGGACGAGGATAGGCATTTATTACAGGGGATCTGTGAAAACAAAGGAATCCTCCCAAAAAAACTGATGGACCATCAGTTTTTTTTGCGGATCCCGATTTGCGGACAGCAAAAAACAACTGTCGTGTGCATTTAGCCTAAAGGAAATGTGTCACCAAAAATTTTACCTGCCAGTTAAGTCCGGCAACACACACAGTATCCTTTTTTCTAATTGCAGATCTATTTATTCTATTTCCTGAACATCATTTGGGGGCTGCCATCTTCCCTGAGTTGCTCATAAGAGCATTTATAAAGCATTAAGAAAATTGCTTTACGGCAGTCCCATGGCCATAGACACAATGATCAGGAGGGGACCTCGTTGACTTCTATGGAAGATTGTTCTGTGACCTGTGCAGAGGTCATGGTATAAGGAAAGAATAGATAAGCTTTGACAATCACCTATTGTGAATGGTGGATCATATTTTATCTATACACAGAGGTGATACCATTACAGACAGGATCAGAATGTTATATAAGCAGGTAACTGCAGTAAAGGGATTTGTACAGACCAAGAAGTGGCACGTATTAGGCTTAGTGGCCAGTGCAAAAACTGCAGGATTGTATGGTCTTTGTTTAAATTTAGATATTGACATGGAAAATTAAAAATAACAAATTATTTAAAAATATGTTAAACATAAAACATGATTTGAACAAAAGATAATTTTCTGACACATTCCCTTTAAGTATTCACCTCACCTGCTATTACATATAGGAAAGGAATCTTGAGGAAATATACTGTACAACCAATCTTGCATTGCTGTCACAGGTGGTATTTGAGGATATAACAGAAATATCTGTTGTGCGGGATACATTTATATTAGTTTCACAGCCGTTTAAATGATTTTTCTCACCTTCATTCTGAAGAACGTGATACTGGTAAGTAAATCAACAGTAGATTTGAGGTCTTGAAGTCTCTCTGGGCTGCTAGCTGGAAAATTATTCTATAAGAAAGCAAAAAAGGAATTGGATCATGTAGTTAAAGAAAATCTGTCACCATCAAACTCGGCCATCTTTCTTAAATTATTGTAATGGCTGGACAGATGAAAAGACGCTGGATCAGTATAAATAATTTTTATCTTGGTACTCAATGGCTTTCCCTCACAGTCGCCCTGCAAATAGCCCATACTAGTGAAAACAGTGGACTCTTTGAAATATTGGAAAGGATTCCTAAATGCTTCAGTGCACAAACCCTTTGAGAGCATACGGTAGAGGGTGAGCATGCCAGGGGGTCACAAAGATAAACCCCATTTTTTGAATCAGCATAATTTCACTTATACAGCAATTACAGTAGTTTGTGGGAGTAACATAGTATAAGATTCACTTTTAAAAGGAATGTCATACTACTCGAAATAAGGTACATTTTAATATAGGCAATAATTCGCAACTTGCAACCACATATGATTTTGACTTTTAGGGTGGTGTCACACATAGCTTTAATGGCATTTTTTGTTGCAGTTTTTTAAGCTAAAACCATTATTAGGTTGGAAGGGAATAAGAAATATAAAGGAAGAATTTATACTTCTACTTCCTGTTGAATCCACCTCTGGCTTGGTTAAAAAAAAAAAAATGCATCAAAAACTGCCACAACCTGTGTGTAACGCAACCCCAAGGGAGTAAATTAGTCATGTAATATTTGTATCCTTTTCATTTCTATGCATGTTTTACAAGGTTTTTTTGTTTTTATTTTTTGTTGGGTGGGGGGGGGGCCTTAACCCCTTCTACCCCGGGACAGTTTTCAACCTCCTGCCCAGGCCATTTTTTGCAAATATGATGTGTCACTTTATGCGGTAATAACTTTGAGACACTTTTACTTATCCAAGCCAAATATGCCTCATAAAATATTTATTACTTAACATTCCCTATATGTCCACTTTAGGTTGGCATATTTTGAAAATGTCACTATTTTTTAGGATGTTAAAAGGCTTAGAATTTTATAAGCAATTCTTCAACTTTTTGAGTAAATTTACATAGTAGAAACCACCCATAAATGATCCCATTTTAGAAAAGACACGCCTCAAGCTAAGCCTCATTCACACGTCAGTGTCCCACGGTCTTGTGCTCTACGTGTTCTCCATGGACAGCACACGTCCCCATTAATTTTAATGTGTGTTTTCAGACATCAGTGTTTTAGCACGGTCCGTGGGTCCGTGTTTTCAGCACGGATGCATGCTTTATTTTGTCCGTGTTAACAGATCCATCACGTCCATTACAGTCTATGGGTCTGTGAAAACCACGGATGCCATCAGTGTTGCATCCGTGTTTCACGGATCATTAGGAAAAGATGCTTCGAAAATTATTTTTCAGCTGTTCAGTGTCTGTGAAACACGGATGCAACATGGACAGCAAAAAACGGACACACAGACCCAACATGGATCCTTCATGGACAGCTTCACAGATGCTTTACTGACCACCTGCTCACAGATTTGAGCACGGACGTGTGAATGAGGCTTTACTCAAAACGGATTTGACAAACTTTGTTAATCCTTTAGGTGTTCACAAGAATTAAAGGAAAATGGAGATTAAATTTCTAAATTTCACTTTTTTTGGAGAATTTCCATTGTAATCCATTTTTTTCTTTAACACATCTAGGGTTAACAGCCAAACAAAACTCAATATTTATTACCCTGATTCTGGGGTTGACAGGAACACCCCACATGTGGTCGTAAACTGGCATAATGGCACACGGCAGGGCGTATAAATCCGTATGGTTTTTGGAAGGCAGATTTTGCTGCACTGGTTTTTAGACACCATGTCCCATTTGAAGCCCCCCTGATGCACCCCTACATTAGAAACTCCCAAAAAGTGACCCTATTTTGGAAACTAAAGGATAAGGTTATTCTGGACACCATATTTTTTTTATTTTTCTGCCGATTGTCTTGTGCAGGGGTTTGTTTTTTTGCAGAGTTGCCGTTTTTATTGGTACCATTTTTGGGTACATATGATTTTTTTGATCATTCATTATTACACTTTATGTGGCAAGGTGAACAAAAAATTGGTTGTTTTGGCAGTATTTATTTATTTTTACAGCGTTCACCTGAGGGGTTAGATCATGTGATATTTTTATCGAGCAGGTCATTATGGATGTGGCAATACCTAATATGTATACTTTTTCTTATTTATTTAAGTTTTACACAATAAAAGCATGTTTGGTCTGAAAGCCATAGTTGTTTTTTTTTTTTTTTTTTGCCCGATTGTCTTAGGTAGGATCTCATTTTTTGTGGGATGAGGTACTATTTTGGGGGGCATATGCCTTTTTGATCGCTTGGTGTTGCAATTTTTGTGCTGTAAGGTGACAAAAAATAGCTTTTTTTGTACTGTTTCTTTTTTATGGTGTTCATCTGAGGGGTTAGGTCATGTGATATTTTTATAGAGCTGGTGCTTATGGACACGGAGATACCTAATATACCTATTAACACAATAATAGCATTTTTGAAACCAGAAAATTATGTTTTAGTGTCTCCATATTCTGGGAGCTATAGTTTTTTTTATTTTTTGGGTGATATAGGGGCTTATATAGGGGCTTATTTTTTGCGGGATGAGGTGATGGTTTTATTGGTACCATTTTGGGGGCATATGCCTTTTTTCGATCGCTTGGTGTTGCAATGGCTTTTTTTGACACAGTTTTTATTTTATTTTTTATGGTTGTCAGATGGGGTGGATTATGTGATATATATATAGAGACGATCATTATGGATGTGGCGATACCCGATATGTGTTTTTTTTTTTTTTTCTTCTACTTTTCAGCACCTGAGCACAATGAAAGTCAATGGGTGAACCCGAGCATTAAACCAGGCACCCCCCTGTGTGATACAAATGTGATACGAATGTACAGTCGTGGCCAAAAGTTTTGAGAATTACATAAATATTGGAAATTGGAAAAGTTGCTGCTTAAGTTTTATAATAGCAATTTGCATATACTCCAGGATGTTATGAAGAGTGATCAGATGAATTGCATAGTCCTTCTTTGCCATGAAAATTTACTTAATCCCAAAAAAACCTTTCCACTGCATTTCATTGCGGTCATTAAAGGACCTGCTGAGATCATTTAAGTAATCGTCTTTTTAACTCAGGTGAGAATGTTGACGAGCACAAGGCTGGAGATCACTGTCAGGCTGATTGGCTTAAAATGGCAGACTTGACATGTTAAAAGGGTGATGCTTGAAATCATTGTTCTTCCATTGTTAACCATTTTGACCTGCAAAGAAACGCGTGCAGCCATCATTGCGTTGCATAAAAATGGCTTCACAGGCAAGGATATTGTGGCTACTAAGATTGCACCTCAATCAACAATTTATAGGATCATCAAGAACTTCAAGGAAAGAGGTTCAATTCTTTTTTAGAAGATCCAAGCAAGTCCAGCAAGTGCCAGGATCGTCTCCTAAAGAGGATTCAGCTGCAGAATCGGAGTTCCACCAGTTCAGAGCTTGCTCAGGAATGGCAGCAGGCAGGTGTGAGCGCATCTGCACGCACAGTGAGGCGAAGACTTTTGGAAGATGGTCTGGTGTCAAGAAGGGCAGCAAAGAAGCCACTTCTCTTCTAAAAAAAACATCAGGGACAGATTGATCTTCTGCAGAAAGTATGGTAAATGGACTGCTGAGGACTGGGGCAAAGTCATATTCTCCGATTAAGACTCTTTCCGATTGTTTGGGGCATCTGGAAAAAGGATTGTCCGGAGAAAAAAAGGTGAGCACTACCATCAGTCCTGTGTCATGCCAACAGTAAAGCATCCAGAGACCATTCATGTGTGGAGTTGCTTCTCATCCAAGGGAGTGGGCTCACTCACAATTTTGCCCAAAAACACAGCCATGAATAAAGAATGGTACCAAAACACCCTCCAACAGCAACTTCTTCCAACAATCCAACAACAGTTTGGTGAAGAACAATGCATTTTCCAGCACGATGTAGCACCGTGCCATAAGGCAAAAGTGATAACTAAGTGGCTCGGGGACCAAAACGTTGACATTTTGGGTCCATGGCCTGGAAACTCCCCAGATCTTAATCCCATTGAGAACTTGTAGTCACTCCTCAAGAGACGTGTGGACAAACAAAAATCCACTAATTCTGACAAACTCCAAGAAGTGATTATGAAAGAATGGATTGCTATCAGTCAGGAATTGGCCCAGAAGTTGATTGAGAGCATACCCAGTCGAATTGCAGAGGTCCTGAAAAAGAAGGGCCAACACTGCAAATACTGACTCTTTACATAAATGTCATGTAATTGTCGATAAAAGCCTTTGAAATGTATGAAGTGCGTGTAATTATATTTAACTACATCACAGAAACAACTGAAACAAAAATCTAAAAGCAGTTTAGCAGCAAACTTTGTGAAAACTAATATTTGTGTCAATCTCAAAACTTTTGGCTACGACTGTATAAGACTGAGTGGAATAATGATGATTGATACTCAAGTAGTCATGAAACCTTAGTTAGTATGGCTGGTATATAAGTGCTGAGGGTACTGGAGTTCAAGAAAACAGGAGATTCTCAGGCATTGTCATAAGATGTCCTGAGCAGAAAAACAAGTTATTGTCCATGAACACATGAAGTGTTCATAATAATACTTTTTCTCATAATAAGTTCATAGTCATAATAAGACATGATAATATTTCTCATAATAAAGAATTTTCTCTCTGCGCATGACAGACATCCCAACCTGCGAAAACTCATTTCAGGGAGGTGCACTTCTCATTTCAGGGAGGTTTTCATTTATTTATTTTTTCACAAACTTTTTATAACATTTTCCAAACATATGCAGAACATAACATACAACAAGGTTACTGTGCTGATGCAGTATAAAGGCAAGTATAACATGAACAAAACATATATGGGAACATAGTGAAACATTATATAATGTATGACCAAAAAGGACTTTCTACTATGCCTGGGTGACGGCGCAATGAGGGGAATCGAGGCTTCTGACAGTGGCATGTGATGCCGCGCAGCCGCAGTGGCGGTAGTTCGAGTAAGACTGGCGCACGCGCAGTAGCTGGAGGTGGGCTAAAGCTCCGACTGGCAAGTCATAGGACGTGACATCACCAGTCGGAGTTCTCAAGAAGTCAGAGGACCGGCCGAGAAGGGGACACTGCTACAGGTTGCCGGAAAGGTTTACTGCGAGTAAACCTTTCCGGCAGGGGTCAAGTCCTGGGAAAAAAAGTGTGGGAACTCACCCAAATGCCTCCGCGTGACGTCACAGTGCACGGTTTACGCAAAGGGCAGGGGATGTCGGGAGGAGGAGCAAGCAAGTACAATATTTTTCGCCCTATAAGATGCACCTAGGTTTTAGAGAGGGACAATAAGAAAAAAAAAAATTTTCATTACACCTCAGGTCAGACCACCAATCAGACCCCCAATATTTATAAGACCTCAGCTAACAGCCCCAATAAGATCCCCAATGTTAATAAGACCCCAATAAGACCTCAGATCAGACCCCAATATGAATGACAGTGCCTCTCCATCAGCCCCCCAGTGCCTCTCCATCAGCCCCCCAGGGCCTCTCCATTAGCCCCCAGTGCCTCTCCATTAGCCCCCAGTGCCTCTCCATTAGCCCCCAGTGCCTCTCATCAGCCCCCCAGTACCTCTCATCAGCCCCCCAGTGCCTCTCATCAGCCCCCCAGTGCCTCTCATCAGCCCCCCAATGCCTCTCCACCAGCCCCCCCAGTGCCTCTCACCAGCCCCAAGTGCCTCTCCATCAGCCCCCCAGTACCTCTCCATCAGCCCACCAGTGCCTCTCACCAGCCCCCCAGTGCCTTTCCATCAGCCCCCAGTGCCTCTCACCAGCCCCCTAGTGCCTCTCATCAGCCCCCTAGTGCCTCTCATCAGCCCCCAGTGCCTCTCCATTAGTCCCCCAGTGCCTCTCCATTAGTCCCCCAGTGCCTCTCCATTAGTCCCCCAGTGCCTCTCCATTAGTCCCCCAGTGCCTCTCTATCAGCCCCCAGTGCCTCTCTATCAGCCCCCCAGTGCCTCTCTATCAGCCCCCCAGTGCCTCTCCATTAGCCCCCGGTGCCTCTCATTAGCCCCCATTGCCTCTCCATTAGTCCCTCAGTGCCTCTCCATTAGCCCATGGTGCCTCTCAGCAGCCCCCAGTCAGTGCCTCTCACCAGTCCATAAAGTATAAAAAAAACAAAAAAACACTTACCCACTCCTGGACACTGCCGCTCCTCTTCTGCTACTGTCGGCTGTTCTGTGAAGGCTGCGCACAGTGTGACATTACAGAGCGACTCACTCCTGTCCATTAGTCCCCCAGTGCCTCTCCATCAGCCCTCCAGTGCCTCTCCATAAGCCCCCAGTGCCTCTCCATCAGCCCCCAGTGCCTCTCACCAGCCCCCAGTGCCTCTCATCAACCCCACAGTGCCTCTCACCAGCCCCCCAGTGCCTCTCCATTTGCCCCCAGTGCCTCTCCATATCAGCTGGTGGTACTGGTTCTTGTGGCTTGGTGACAAAGCTTTTCCACATTTCGGCAATGCTAGCCCTGTCTTCTGAGGTGCTGGCGGTGCCCTGGCTGTGTTGGTGCCTTTTTCCTCCTTCTCTGCCTTCACCTTGTGCTTCCATTGAGCCCTCGGTGTCAGGTGGGAATGCCATCCGCAGCGCGTCAACCAGCATCTTCCGATCACGCTCCAGTGAGGGAATTAAGGACGGCAAGTTGTCCTTGTAACAGGGATCCAGCAGGGTGGCCACCCAGTAATCAGCAGTGCACTGGTTAGAATGTGGGCAACTCGGTGGTTGTTGCCAAGGCACTGCAGCATGTAGTCGCTCATGTGTGCCAGGCTGCCCAGAGGCAACGACAAGCTGTCCTCCATGCCACTTGTGAATGACTGGCCTGATAATTGTGGAAATGATCCCTCTTCCTCCTGTGCCAGAACCTCTTCCACTATCGCCCGAAGCGTTTTTTCAAGGAGACATGGAAGTGGGATAATGCTGATCACAGCGTTATCGGCACTGGCCATGTTGGTGGAGTACTCGAAACAGCACAACATGGAACACAGGTCTCGCATAGAGGCCCACTCATTGGTGGTGAAGCGGAGCTGTTCCGCAGAGCGACTCCCCCGTGCGTGCTGCAGTTGAAACTCCACTATCGCCTGTTGCTGCTCGCACAGTCTCTCCAGCATGTGCAAGGTGGAGTTCCACCTTGTGGGCACGTCTCATGTGAGGCGGTGATCAGGAAGGCCGAAGTTACGCTGCAGAAAGGCGAGCACGCACAGACAGCCCTCACTTTCTGCAGCAGCTCTGACATATAGGGTAGTTTTTCAGAAATTTCTACACCACCAACTTCAGCACATGTGCCAGTTAAGGAATGTGCATCAAACCGCCAAGGCCCAGAGCTGCTACGAGATTTCTCCCATTATCGCACACCACCAGGCCAGGATTGAGGCTCAGTGACACCAACCACTCATCGGTCTGTTGTTCCATGCCCTTCCGCAGCTCCTGCGCGGTGTGGGGTTTTTCCCCCAAACAGATGAGTTTCAAAACAGCCTGCTGTCGTTTCCCCCTGGCTGTGCTGAAGTTGGTGGTGAAGGTGTTACGCTGAGCGGATGAGGAGGTGGTAGAGGAGGAAGTAGAGAAGGAGGAGGAGGCAACACGAGGCAAAGAGAAATGCCCTGCAATCCTCGGTGGCGGAAGGACATGCAGCAAACTGCTATCCGCCTCAGGCCCAGCCGCCACTGCATCTACTCAGTGTGCTGTTAGGGAGATATAACGTCCCTGTCCGTGCTTACTGGTCCAAGTATCGGTTGTTATGTGGACCTTGCCACAGATGGCGTTGCGTAGTGCACACCTAATCTTGTCCGCCACTTGGTTGTGCAGGGAAGGGATAGCTCCACCAGACAGAATGACAGCATTTCAAATACCAGGAATTTTAAAATGCTGGCATTCAGGGCCAGGGGTGGGTAGGGGGGGGGGGACTTCCTCTTTCTCTCCAGTGTTTGGGAGATGGACAGCTGAAGGCTTCCATGGGACATTGTGGAGATGCTTGGTGACAGAGATGGTGGCGTTGCTGCCACATCCTCTGTTTGCCCGGTGGCCAGTGCCACTGTTATTCCAGAGGTGGCGGAAGAAGCCGAGACTGCAGCAGAAGAGGGAGCAGGAGGAGCCTGGTGTTTGAGGTGTTTACTCCACTGCAGCTCGTGCTTTGCATTTAGATTCTTGGTCATGTAAGTTGTGCTCAGGTTTAGAATGTTTATGCCTTGCTTCAAGCCCTGATTGCACAGCACTCAAACCACTTGTGTCTTGTCGTCAGTACATTGTCTGAAGAACTGCCACGCCAGGAAACTCCTTGGAGCTGGCTTTGGTGTGCTCGGTCCCTGGGTGCAGTGGGCAGTAGCCGGCGTACTGTCTAGGGGACGGCCGCTCCTGCTTTTGCACCCTGCTCCCTCTTTTGCTGTGCTGGTGGCTCTGTGAGACCACCACCTTTTTCTCCAAACTGCACACATCTCTCTCATGACCTTGATTCCATGTGGGGTCTAGGACCTCCTCATCCTCCACATCATCTTCCACCCACTCTTCACCGCTGCCCTCTTTGTCGGTCTGCAAACTGCAGAAAGCCACACAACTTGCCACCTGTGTTTCATCATCAGAGACGTGCTGCAGTGGTCTTCCCATGGTCTCATCCTGAAACATAAGTGGTTGGGCATCGGTGAATTCAATCTCTTTCACTTCTGGGGCAGGGCCATGTGGATGGCCCATGGAAACCCTGCCAGCAAAGTCATCAAAAAGCATAAAAAAATGCTGCGTGACTTGGGGCTCTGACTGCTTGGCTGATTTGCAAGGAGGAGAGATGAAAGACAGATGCCCATGGGCTGCAGGTGCCAATTGTGAGCTTTCAGCAGTGGACCGCGTGGGAGACAATGTGAAGGAACTGGAGGCACTTTCAGCCACTCAATCTACTACCACCTATACTTGTTCTGGCCTCACATTCGTAGAGTGGCATTCGGGCCTACAAAATAACACTGAACGTTCTGTCGCCTTCGCGCACCTGAGGAAGGTGTTTCATTTGTGCGTGTAGCTGGTACAGATCGACCACGTCCTCTCCCTGCAATAGGAGCTCCACCAACACCAGCAGCACCACAACCAGTGCCATGTCCCTTATTTGATGCTCTCCTCATTCTTTTCAGTCACCCAATGAAGTAACAGAGGAATTTAATAAAATTATTTCCCTGTCAGGTATGCCGTGCCAGTGGCATAAAGAGAAAAGATTGGTTTAGGTCAAACAACAATGTAACAGACAAATGTAATAAAATTATTTCCCTGTCAGGTATGCCGTGCCAGTGTCATAAAGAGAAAAGATTGGTTTAGGTCACACAAAAATGTGGCAGATGAATTTAATAGAATTATTTTTACTGTCAGGTATGCAGTGCAAGCCTCAGAGGTACTTGACTGCCAAAAAAAGTGCATTTGTCCCCCCTGAATCTAACAGATGGATTTACTGAATTGATTTCCCTGTCAGATATGCAGTGTAGGCTGCAGGGGTACTTGACCACCAAAAAAAGTGATTTTTTTCCCCCCCTGAATCTAACAGATGGATTTAATGAATTGATTTCACTGTCAGATACACAGTGCAGACCGCAGGGATACTTGACCGCCAAATAAAATGAATTTGTCCCTTTGAATCTAACAGATAGATTTATAGAATTGATTTCACTTTCAGATATGCAGTGCCAGTGTCATAAAGAGAAGAATAATGCTTTAGGTCACACAAATATGTGACAGACAAATTTAATAGAATTATTTTCACTGTCAGGTATGCAGTGCGGGTCGAAGGGGTACTTGACCACCAAAAAAAGTGAATTTGTCCCCCCAGAATCTAACAGATGGATTTACTGTATTGATTTCACTGTCAGATATGCAGCACACGGGTACTTTACAGAAAAAAAATTGAATATTTCACCCTGTGGGGCCCTGAACTCACAGACGGATTATCTATATTATTTTCCCTTCCCCTGGCACATATGCAGTGCAGGTATACTTAAAAAATGGGTATATGTCTCCCACTGAACTACCAGAACAGGATTAAATTATTGTCCCTGGCACATATGCAGGAGCACTGCACACAAAAGCTGTTTGCCGACCCCCACCTAGATAACAGACAGATTAAATATTATTTTTGTGTGTCAGGAGTACAAAAATGATGCATTGCACACACAAAAGAATCGCTGTAGGTCACAGATTTAACAGCCAGTTCAGATTTCTTCCTACTCTCTCCCTCACAGCGGCAGCCTGCTTCCTATCCCTGCACTAGTAAGAGCTGAGGTGACATGCGGTGCTCTGTGACATCCAGCTTATACAGAGGCTGGGTCACATGCTGCACTGGCCAATCACAGCCATGCCATTAGTAGGCATGGCTGTGATGGCTCCTGAGGGCTGCCCTGCAGCCTTTCAACAAGATTTATTAAACGGCCGAACACTGAACTCAAACTTTTACGGAAAACTAATGTAGATACAACCATGCTTGGTAGTAGGTGCCACAGCTCAGTCTGGTCCCTTGTACACTGCCACAGCTCTGCGGTCCCTTATACCAGCTATGAAAAAACAGCTGATGGCAGGGCAGGCTAGCACCTCCAAGGCGTAGAGCGCCAGTTCGTGCCACGTGTCCAGCTTGGACACCCTGCTACGTAATCCTTCACCATCTTCCCAAAACTTTCCTTCCTTGTGACAGTAGGCCAAAATCCATGCCCATTTTGGTAGCTCAGTGAAGGAGAAAGAGCTTTGTTTCTGGCTGCTTAAGTCCCCTACATTACCTTTGGTATAATTAAGGGGTGACATAGTCTATTTGTCTAGTCTGGGACCTATGGTGCCACAGAGCACTTGTGTATACAATGCACTAAACCGTATATTCAATTTCTGCAGTATTTTTCTGATAAAAAGCTGTGATCCTGGTCCCCAAATCAGTTTGAAATACACTGCCCAAATACACATTTGACATTTCTGCAGTGGGAAAAAAGCAATATTCTTGCGTCACAAAGCAGTTGTGCATACAGTGTACAAATACATATTTAATATTTCTGCAGGGAAATAGTAAATCTTTTTGTTTCAGGGAAAAACTGTTTAAAATACACTGCCCAAATACACATTTGACATTTCTGCTGTGAAATAGAGCCTCCAAATTCAGCACATGCGCCAAGCAAGGGATGTACGTCAAACCGGCTAGGCCCAGAGCTGCTACGAGATTTTACCCATTATCGCACACCACCAGGCCGGGCTTGAGGCTCAGTGGCACCAACCACTCATCGGTCTGTTGTTCCATGGCCGTCCACAGCTCCTGCGCAGTGTGGGGTTTTTCCCCCAAACAGATGAGTTTCAAAACAGCCTGCTGTCGTTTCCCACTGGCTGTGCTGAAGTTGGTGGTGAAGGTGTTACGCTGAGCGGATGAGGAGGTGGTAGAGGAGGAAGCGGAGTAGGAGGAGGAGGCAGCGGAGTAGGAGGAGGAGGCAACAGGATGCAAAGAGAAATGCCCTGCAATCCTCGGTGGCGGAAGGACTGCGGTAAACTGCTATCCGCCTCAGGCCCAGCCGCTACTGCATTTACCCAGTGTGCTGTTAGGGAGATATAACGGCCCTGCCCGTGCTTACCGGTCCATGAATCGGTTGTTATGTGGACCTTGCCACAGATGGCATTGCGAATTGTACACCTGATTTTGTCTGCCACTTGGTTGTGCAGGGAAGGGATGGCTCGCCTGGAAAAGTAGTGGCGGCTGGGAACCACGTACTGTGGGACAGCCACTGCCATACGGTTTTTAAAAGTTTCCGTCTCCTCCAGACGGAATGACAGCATTTCAAAGGCCAGGAATTTTGAAATGCTGGCATTTAGGGCCAGGGATCACGGGTGGGTAGGAGGGTACTTCCTCCCTCTCTCCAGTGTTTGGGAGATGGGCAGCCGAACACTTCCATGGGACATTGTGGAGATGCTTGGTGATGGTGACGGACGTAGTGACATTGCTGCCACATCCTCTGTTTGCTGGGTGACAGCGTTGGAATTACTGATTTTCTTTCACTATCTGAAATGCAGTGCAGACCACAAAGGTACTTTCTAGCCAATAATACATGATTTTTTGTGACAGATGGATTAAATTATTTAGTTTTTTTCACCCACGATGTCCCAGTTGTATTTACTGATTATATTTTACCAGAAATGCAGTGCAGGCCGCAAACGTACTTTTTAGCAAAAATAAATAAATTATTTGTCCCCACAGAATCTAACAGATGGATTTACTAAATTGATTATTCTGTCACATATGCAGCACAGGGGTACTTTAAAGAAAAAAAATGAGAATATGTCAACCCCTGGGTCCCTGAACTCACAGACGGATAACCTATATTATTTTCCCTTCCCCTGGCACATATGCAGTGCAGGTGCACTTAAAAAATTGATATATATCGCCCACTGAACTACAAGAACAGGATTAAATTATTGTCCCCGGCACATATACACGTGCAAATGCACTGCACTTGCACAAAATGGCCGCCGATGCCCACCTAACTAACAGACGGATTAAAACTTATTTCTCTGTGCCACTGGGCTCAGGGCATGGTACAAAAATGTTGCATTGCACCCACACACAAAAATCGCTGTAGATCGCAGACTTAACACCAGATATCAGATTCTTTCCTAATATCTCCCTCACAGCAGCAGTATCCTATCCCTACACTAGTAAGAGCTGACATGACGTGCGGCGCCACACGACTCCAGCTAATATAGAGGCTGGGCCAAATGCTGCACTGTCCAATCACAGCCATGCCATTAGTAGGCATAGCTGTGACGGCTTCTAAGGACAAACATTTTGCCTTGTTGATCATTTTATTTTAATTTTGGGGAAAGGGGGGTGATTAGAATTTTTAGGTTTTTTTATTTTTCTCTTACACTTTTATATAGGGACCTATATAAATCAGTCATCTGATTGCTTCTATCATAAACTCCAATACACTTGTATTGGAGTTTATGAGGATTTTACTATTTTCCTATGAAGCCCTATTGCTAACAAGGGCTGCATAGGAAATAGTAAGTAGTAGCCTTGAATCATTCATTGAGTTCGAGGCTATTACATCCAGCGCTGCTATTCAACACCAATCACCACTAGGGGGAGCCGGAGCGCTGCCGAAAGTTGTACTTTCGGTTTTAGCGCGCGCAGATGCCGTGGTCAGGATTGACCATGGCATCTGTGGGGTTAAATGATTGCCGACCGCGATCATTAGCCGCAGGGGTCAGCTACAGGAGTGGGCGCCATGCGGGTACCAATACGTCATGAGTCCTTTAGGGGTTAAATCCGTTATCTGTTAGATTCTAGGGGGACAAATTCCCTTTTTTTGGCGGTCAAGTACTCCTGCGGTCTGCAGTGCATACCTGGCAGTGAAAATAATTCTATTACATTAGTCTGTCACATATTTGTGTAACCTAAAGCGATTTTTTTATTTTCTCTTTCTGACACCGGCACTGCATTTCTGACAGTCCAAATAAACTGTTAAATACTGCTGTTATATTGTTGTTTGAAAAAAAAAAAACACTTTTTGTGCTAGATAGTATATTTGCAGCCTGCGCTGCATTTCTGACAGTCCAATAAAACCGTTAAATACTGCATTTACATTTTTGGTTTAAAAAACACACTTTTTGTGCTAGATAATACATTTACAGCCTGTGCTCCATTTCTGAGAGCGCAATATAACCAGTAAATACTACTGTGACATTGTTGGTTTAAAAAATCACTTATTTTTTCCCATAAAGTACATTTGCGGCCTGCACTGCATTTCTGAGAGTGCAATATAACCAGTAAATACTACTATGACATTGTTGGTGAAAAAAACTGCAATACCTTTTATTATTATATTTCTCATTATTGATTCCAAATTTTTTCCTACTCTTATCCTTTAATGCTTACCCCTTGGTCCTTTTCCATTTATTTCTACATTATAACACACTACAGCGCTTTTGCCCACACTCTTGCCCATACCAGGCTTCACAGACCAGTGCGCATGCACGCACTGGACATGTGACATACTGCGGCCTACGTCACTTCATTGCATCCTACGTTCCTCACCCCCAGCAGTATTTCAAGCGGCATAATGCTCTCCCTCACAAATACTACATCCAGGGGCTCCTACACAGCGCTGCCATATAAGGTAACCTTCCTACTACGTTATCACTAAAATAATCGTCCTCCTCCTGGACACAGCAACTACCCACTTTATAGCATCCTTTATTAATCCTTTCCCTCTATGACTTACATGCATATTCCTGTAACAGCCACCTTGCTTCATATAACTTAATCTTTTTTATGTTCCCTTTATTGCCTCCACACTACATTCTCTTTGCCATAGTCCCACACTCCATTCTCTTTTCTGACCACTTCCTACCTTCTACCTCTCTTCTGATCTCACCATTCCCCTCATTTATTCCTTGCTACAGTACATATTACCATATAAATTTATCTATGCTGTAATCAACTTTATCTATGTTATCCTAATTTTATGTTAAACACTGAAAAATAAAAGCATGTTATGATTTGCATACAAATTGGAGTGCCGTGGATTAACCTTACACAGTTTCTACAACTTTCATGTGCACCCACAGTGGATAAAAGAAGTGCAGAGTACATATTTCTTCAATCAAGGCTAGTGATGAGCGGCAGGGGCAATATTCGAATTTGCGTATATTCGTTAGAATATTCATCATATATTCGCGAATATTCGTATTCGAGATTATTCTATTGATTACGCAAATATTACATTGCAGATTTTTTGCAATGTGAATATTCTAAAATACGAATATATAACACTATAGAATATAGTGCTATATATTCATTTTTTAGAATATTCGTCATTTTTTCCAATTTAATGTGAACAGTCATTGTCCCAAAAGCAACTTAAGCAGGGAGGAATCATGACTTCAGATGGAAAAAAATGACGAATATTCTCGAATATTCTATGACTCATTACTGATTAAGAATATTCTTTATTATTTAATATAGTTTGTTATGCGAAAAATCGGTAATTAAATATGCGCGTTAATCGAATCGCGTAAGAGCGTTAAGCAACTTTCCTATTGGGTTGGCTTGGTAGAATTGTCGAATATGCAGAATATATTGCTATATTAGTAAATTACGAATATAGCACTATATTCTACATATTTCGACAATTCTACCAAGCCAAGCCAACCCAATAGTAAAGTTGCTTAACACCCTTACACGATTTGATTAATGCGCATATTTAATTACAGATTTTTCGCATAACATAAACTATAAACTATTAAATAATGAAGAATATTCCAAATCAGTAATGAGTCATTACTGATTTAGAATTTTTTTCATTATTTAATGTAGTTTGTTGTGCGAAAAATTAAATATGCGCGCTAATCGAGTCGCATAAGGACGTTAAGCAAATTTCCTATTCGGTTGGCTTGGCTTGGTAAAATTGTCGAATATGTAGAATATAGCGCTATATTCGTATTTACGAATATAGCTCTATATTCTACATATTCGACAATTCTACAAAGCTAACCCAATAGGAAATTTGCTTAACGCCCTTACGCGATTCGATTAATGTGCATTTTTTATTGAAGCTTTTTCGCATAACATAAACTATATTAAATAATGAGGAATATTCAAATTCACTAGATATTGCAGCCTTCTCACATTGGCCCACAAGCAAGAAGCAGGCAGGTAATGGGTTCAGACGGAAAAACAAATTGACGATTTTTAGTTTTACGAATATATATCACTATATTCAAAATATTTGCGAATTCTCAAAGTTTCGATATACGCGAATAAAATTCGCTATTAGAATATTCACGCTCAACACTAGTGCTGGCCTGCCCTGCAGCCAGTGTATTGTCCGAACGTGTATTTAGCATGGCAGGGGGCGTTATCACAGACAAGCACAGCCGCCTGTCCACAGCCAATGTGGACAAGCTAATGTTCATTAAAATGAACCTGGCATGGATCTCACAGGACTTGTCCATACCGTGTGCAGAATTGACATGTATACTGGCCTCACACAGCCATTGTTATACTCCAGCGCACTTTCTCTTTGTTTTATTTTACATATTCCACAATGTTTTGTGGTCTACCCAAATTAAATAAAAAATAAATAAAAACAGTGTTTTCTAACTCCTCCACCGCTGCTTCCACCTCCACCGCCATGTCCACCTACACCGCCATATTCACCGCCTCCTCAACCTCCTACTCCATATGGACCTCCTCCTCCTAGCTCAAGATTATTATTTTTAATTTTATTTTATTTTAAGTCATTTCCCTATCCACATTTATTTGCAGGGCACTTGTCATGCTTTTATCCACATTTTGCTGCCTTTTGCAGCCCTCTAGCCCTTTCCATAACTCTTTTAGAGCCATTTTAGTGCCCCAAAGTTCAGGTCCCCATTAAATTCAATGGGGTTTGTGGTCAAGTTCGGGTCCCGGCGAACCCGAATTTCCAGCGTTTTGCTCAACTCTAATAGCAATACTATTAATACACAGTGTAGGAGGACTTGGAATAAATACACAAATTACATTATTGTTAGCCATTAGAGACAGTAGCAGGGTATAGGAATGGCAGTGCCCACTCTGGGGTACTACATGCCCCTTACTTAAAACCAAGCCACCCATAGGATATATGCTCCATGGTCCCTTTCAAGTTTTAGGGTTAGGTGCCAGGGTCCCATTTAAGTGCTGCTTTAAACTACTTTCTATTACCATACATATAAGTTGAAATAACAATGGCTACCATCTACAAATTAATGAACTCTCTACCCACTTAGATATTATACTGGCATTAGGTGTTCACTTATTACTCCAAGATCTATACAACGTAGCTAGGGCCGGGGACCGTGGGGGTGTCATTATTCTATAATCCCACCACTACACAATGAAGGCCTGCAAATAGAAGGGTGGATTCATTCTGTAATCCCTTTGCTGCATCAAGGTCTAATTATGCTTTACACTTCGTCGCCCTGATGTGTAAACCTGGTATATTTCTATATTTTTCCTTGAGGTAGTGCTTTAAGGCACCTAGAACCAGGAGGAGGAACCAGACCACCGTCCATAGCTTCCATGAGCTTAACTCACATTTATTGCAGTAGCGTTACCCTTTATGGTATTAAGGCACTGGTGTTGTTTGAAGCAACGGCACTGCTTACAGCAATGGTACTGCTTGTGACTCTACGTCATGGTCATCCTGTGTAGCAACAGCACATGATCCCAAAGACACAGGAAGTACTGCCTCTAATCAAAAAGAGTCCATACAATGGGCAAAAATACTTTAACATTGCAAAAACTTTAAAACTGTGGTGCAAAAAATGTAACCGTTGAAGTCACAAAGAGCTCAGGTACACATTTGAGTCCATTCTTTGGGTGCTGGCTTATAACTTTGCAGAACAGATCTCAGGTGGGTCTTCTTTGTTTAACTTGAGAAAAAAAGGCTAAAATAGATGAAAGAGGCCCCTTTTGTAGGCAAGAGGGTGGATGTGTAGGGCCCATACTTTAAAACAAACAGGGACCAGTCTCGGGTATCTCACCCTCCTGAAGCTCATTGGGCTCCAAGATCTTCAGGCCTGGTCATAACCCATGGCCTCTTTTGCAGCAACCGGGTCTGGGGATATAGAATCCTTATGGCTGTCATTGCTGGCTACGGTGTTCTCTGCATCTGAAATTCCAGTAGAGATTTCATCTGTGATCCTCTGGTGAACTCAAGTGGTGGAACTTGGAACTTCAGGGTTAATTTCTACTTGAGCTAATATGGAGGGCCCATGTGACCCAGATGAGTCTGCTGGGGAATGCAGATGGAGTATCTCCAGAGATGATGACGGAAAGATCTTGTGGCATCAGGGGTCATCAGCATAGACCAACACCAGGGATGAGTGAACCTGTAGATGTTTGGGTTCGACGGGTTTGGCTGAATTTTGTTTCAAAGTTCGGTTTGGAGCTGAAAAACTTCAGCTTTTGGAGCTGAAAAACTGATGTTAACAAGTCATAGATAGGTCTAGAGGGCTGCAAAAAAAATGACTTAAAATAACATAAAATACATAAAAATAAAAAAACATAATCTTGAACCAGGAGTAGGAAGTTGAGGAGGCTCTAGACGTGGCGGTGTAGGTGGAAGAGGCGGAGGAGGAAGCAAACACTGTTTTATTGGGAGTTTTTTTAAATTTTTAATTTTTTTTTCATTTGTTTGTTAATTCTGTGTGTGACCTATAGCCATTTTTTGGGGTGTGGCTGGTATACGTCTCTATTCTGCCAATATAACAAATATTAATCTTAAGCCAGGAGGTAAGGTCCGAGTAGAGGAGGAGGAGGGGAATGTGGCGGTGTAGGTAGAAGAGCCGGGAATGGAAGCCAACACTGTTTGTTTTTTTTTTTTTTTTATGTGTCTATCAATTCTGTGTGTGACCTTTAGCCACTTTTTGGGTTGCGGCTGGTATACTTTTCTACTCTGACAATATAAGACATAATAATCTTGAGCCAGGAGGTGAAGGTCCGAATGAAGGAGGAGGCAGACGTGGCAGTGTAGGCGGAAGAGGCAGAGACGACGGGCGAGGTAGTCAACTTATTTTTTTCTTACATTTTATTTATTTTTTTTTGTTTGTGGAGGAAATAGCAAACAGAATGCACAAATTGCTCTGGAGTATAACAATGGCTGGGTGCGGCCAGTATACCTCTCTTATCTGCCCATGGTACGGACAAGTCCTGTGGGATGCATGCCTGGTTCATTTTAATGAACATGAGCTTGTCCACGTTGGTTGCGGACAGGGGGATGCGCTTGTCCGTGATACCCCCCCTTGAGGTGCTAACCACACGTTCGGACAATACACTTACTGCAGGGAATGCCAACACCTCCAAGGCGTAAAGGGCAAGCTCAGGCCATGTGCCCAATTTGAAGACCCAGAAGTTCAATGGGGCAGACCGATGAGTCAGTACGTGCAGACGTGTGCACATATTAGCTGGTGGTGCCGGATGTTGTGGTGTTCTGATAAAGCTTTCCACATTTTGCCCATGATAACCCTCCCTTCTGAAGCGGTGGTGGTGCCCCAGCTGCGTTGGCAACTTCCTCCTCCTCCTCCTCCTCCGCCATGTGCTTCCACTGACCCCGGTGTCAGTTTGGAACACCATCAGGTGCCCGTCTACCAGCGTGCACTTGTACTCACTCATCTTCCGTTTGCTCTCCAGTGACAGAAGAAGAACGATCCGTTGTGCTTGTAGCGGGGATCCAGCAGGGTTGCCACCCAGTAATCACCACTGGTAAGAATGAGGGCAACTCTGTGGTCATTGTGCAGGCACTGCAGTATATAGTCGCTCATGTGTGCCAGGCTGCCCAGAGGCAACAACAAGCTGTCCTCCGTGGGAGGTGTATTGTGTATGTCCTCTGTATCCCCCCAGCCACACTCCAGTAATGCCTGTGAGCTGATTTGGTTGCCACCCTGCTGTGAACGTCAATTCTCCTCATCATCATCCTCCTAATCCTCCAAAACTGTGCGTTGGCTAGGCAGTTGGGTACTTGGCCGCTGTTGGTGTAGGAACCCACCCTCCGACCCACCTGTGGACGACTGCCCTGATAACCGTTTGAATGATCCCTGTTCCTCCTCCTCTTCCTCCTGTGCTACATCTTTATCCATCATCGCCTGAAGCGTTTTTATAATAAGTGGGTTAGTAAAGCTGAGGACGTGTCATCGGCGCTGGTCATGTCGGTGAAGTACCCAAACAGCATCAAACTGCCCAGGCCTAGACCTGCTATGAGATTTTGCCCGTTGTCGCACATCACCAGGCCAGGCTTGAGGCTCAGCGGCACCAATCACTCATCAGTCTGTTTTTCCATGCCCGCCCACAGCTCCTGTGCAGTGTGGGTTTTTCCCCAAAAAATATGAGTTTCAGAACAGCCTGCTGTCCCCCTGGCTGTGCTGAAGTTGGTGGAGCAGGTGTTGTGCTGACGTGATGAGGAGGTAGTAGAGGAGGAGCCGAAGGAGGAAGCTGAGGAGGAGTAAGCGGCAACAGGAGGAACAGAAAAACGTCACGCAATCCTCAGTGGCGGTAGAATGTGCGTCATTTACCCATTGGGCAGTTAGGGAGATATAATGTCCCTGCCCCTGCTTTCTGGTACACATATCGCTGGTTATGTGGACCTTGCCACTGATGGCGTTATGCAGCGTACACTTAATTTTTTCTGCCACTTGTTTGCGCAGGAAAGGGGTGGCCTGCCTGGAAAAGTAGTGGTGGCTAAGAACAGCCACCATCACTATATTTTTAAAACTCTCTTTTTGCACCAGACGGAATGGCAGCATTTCAAAGGCCAGGAATTTTGAAATGCTGGCATTCAGGGCCAGGGCTCGCGAATGGGTAGGGGGGTACTTCCTCTTTCTCTCCAGTGTTTGGGGGGATGGACAGCTGAACGCTTCCATGGGACAGTGTGGAGATGCTCGTGGTGGTGGTGGTGTTGGTGTCACATCCTCACTTTGAGGGTTGCCAGGTGGGAGGAAGAGGACGAGACCGCATCAGAAGAGAGAGCCGGAGGAGCCTCAGATCTTTCGTGTTTTTTTAAGTGATTCCACTGCAGCTCATGCTTTGCAGTTAGATTCCTGGTCATGCAGGTAGTGCTCAGGTTTACAATTATGCCTCACTTCAGGCTCTGATTGCACAGCCTGCAAACCACCCATGTCTTGTCATCAGCACATTGTCTGAAGAACTGCCATGCCAGAGAACTCCTTTGATCTGGTTTTGGTGTGCTCTGTCCCTCAGCGTGTTGGGCTGTAGCAGGCATACTGGCTGGGGGCCGTCCGCTCTGCTTATGCACCCTGCTCCCTCTTTTGCTGTGCGGCTGGCGCTGCATGACCACCACCTCTTACCCGAACAGCACACATCACTCTGATGACCTGGATGCCATGTGAGGTCTAGGACCTCATCATCCTCCATATCATCTTCCACCAACTTCTCACTCCTGTCCCGAAAGCCGCAGCAGTTGACACCTGTCTTTCATCATCATCAGCAGAGATGCGCTGCACTTTTTTTTGTGGTTACCCTAACGGCCCTCCACCAAATTGGCTGACAGATGAACAATTGTATATCTGTGTCACAGGTGCAAGTGAAGTGTTTTGCACCCCAAAAAATGGCTATAGGTCACTGACAGAATTAACTATTGTTTTTAGTTTTGTGTGTGTCACGGTGCTCCTACCTGGATACCGTCGTTCACCAGGGTTAGGCTCCGCAGCAATAAAGGGGAGAGTGACAGTTGGTAGAGTGAGAGTCCAGACTTGGTAAAAGTTCAACAGCTTTACTTGAAGGAACTTGCATCCAGACACTAAGTGTTCTTTTTCTGGCTCCAGCAGGTTTTGGGGTAGACTGGCAGGTAAACTTGAATCCCTTGCTTTATTCTTCTCTGCTGTGCTAATCACTGGCTTCAGTCTGATTACTAAACTATGACAGTTCTGGTAGTTTTGGAGTGTGGTGCCCGCCAGTGGCGTGCCTACATTGTTTGGCACCCGGGGTGGTCCCATTCTCTGGCAACTCCACCCCCCAATACTTGACCACAGACCTTCTCTTTCCTCTTCTCCTCCGTTAGAACGCCATGACAAATTATTTCAGCCGCATCTCATCTCTACAGTTTGTAACACAGACACGTTAGATTTCTTAGTTTTTCCAACAACCTCCCCATCCTGGTGTCCCCACAGTGTCATCCTGCTGCCACTCCTAATATGGTGTCCACTGTGCTACCCACTGTCCCAGGTACTATACTGCTGAAAAAAATAGCCAGTTCTACTTTACAGCGGTTTGATAAATTACCCCAAAATGTCCCTGTAGTGTCTACAGCAGCAATGATGTCACCTAGAGTGCCCCCAGTAATAACACCCTATATTGTTCTCCAGGCAATAATCCCTGTATATTGTCCCCAGATATAATAGATTTGCCCCTATAGTGCTTACCCAATAGCAACGCCCCCCCATGCTGCCCCCATATAGTAATTTCCAGCACACAGTAATTTCCCCCACCCTGCCCTCATACAGTAGTGGCCCCCACACAGTAGTGCCCCCCACACTGCCCCCCTACAGTAGTCTACCCCACACAGTAGTTTCCCTTACACAGTAGTGTACTGTACCCCACACAGTAATGTCCCCCACACTGCCCCCACACACAGTAGTCCCCCCACAAGGCCCTCACACACACAGTAGTATCCCCCACACTGCCCCCACACACAGTAGTGTCCCCCACACTGCCCGCCCCACACAGTAGTGACCCCCACACTGCCCCACACACACAGTAGTGCCCCCCACACACAGTAGTATCCCCCTCACTGCCCCCACACACAGTAGTGTCCCCCACACTGTCCCCCCACACACAGTAGTGTCCCCCACACTGTTCCCCTCACTCAGTAGTGTCCCCCACACTGCCTCCCCACACAAAGAAGTGTTCCCCACACACAGTAGTTTCCCCTACACTGCCCCCACACCCAGTAGTGTCCCCCACACTGCCCCCCACACACATTAGTGTCCCCACACTGCCCCCACACACAGTAGTGTGCTCCACACTGCCCCCCCCACACACAGTAGTGTACCCCACACTGCCCCCACACACAATAGTGTCCCCCACACACAGTAGTGTCCCCCACACTGCCCCCCACACACACTAGTGTCCCCAAACAGTAGTTTCCCCCACACAGTAATGTACTGTACCCAACAATGCCCCCCCACACAGTAGTGTACTGTATCCCACACTGCCCCCCACACAGTAGTGTCCCCACACTGTAGAGTACCCCACACTGCCCCTATATAGTAATTTGCCCCCCACATATTAATCCCTCCCATAATAATTGCCCCCACACAGTATTCCACCATAATATTCCCCCCCCCCCCACATCTCCTCCTGTGTCCCCCAAAGTTACTTGCCACATAAAAAATAAAAAAATAAAATAAAAGCTAAATACTCACCTATGTCCAGGCGATTCCGTGCACACTTTACTGTGCTGTTGCGTCCAGGCACACCCGATGACGTGATCGCACACTGCGCCGGGATTTCACTACCGCATAAGTCTCAGATGTACTAGTCCTAAAGCCTAGGGCGGGCTGTGATCGGTGGTGGGGCAGGGAACTTTGCGCTCCCGTGCCCCGCCGCAGTATGTGGGCATCAGTGCTCCAGCAATGAGCGCTTCCATCTGTATTGATGGAAGCGCTCATTGCATCTCTAGCACCCCCCTGAGAGCTCAACCCCCCCCCCCCCCGTGCACACCACTGGTACCCGCTCTGTGGTACTACAACAGCACATGCCCCATGCTAGTTAATTGCTCACTGTTTTGGGCTGCTCAGAGCATTAGTCTGTCACTTTTTTCTGGGGTGATCGGCGGCCATTTTGTGTCTTGTCGTGCGCCAGCACAAGCTACCACCAAGTCCATTAATTCATCAATAGTAGTTTTTGCTATATCCTACATCAGGGGATTGGCTGTGATTATTGTCACCCCAAGAAACTCAGGATAGAATTTTCTATATTTTATTGAGAGGTGAAATTCACTTAAAAAAAATAGCAATCTCCTAAATCTGGTGTTCCAGCTGTGGCTAGCCAAGTGTAATACTGTCTGCCAAAGAATATATATTTTTTTCTGGGGTGAAATTTTATTTCTAAAATAGCAATACTCTAAATCAGTTGTTTCTGCTGTGGCAGGACAAGTTTAATAGTATCCGTCAAAGGATATATTTTGTTCTGGGGTGAAATTAAATAGCCAAAATAGCAATACCCAAAATCTGGTGTTACAGCTGTTGCAGGCCAAGTGTAAATCTGTCCGTAAAAGGGTATATTACACTCAACGTCCATCGCCAAGTGTATTTCTTTCCGTTAACCACTTCAGCCCTCCTAGCTTAAACACCCTTAATGACCAGGCCACTTTTTACAATTCTGCACTACACTACTTTCACCGTTTATTGCTCCGTCATACAACTTACCACCCAAATGAATTTTACCTCCTTTTCTTCTCACTAATAGAGCTTTCATTTGGTGGTATTTCATTGTTGCTGACATTTTTACTTTTTTTGCCATTAATAAAAATTTAACGACATTTTTGCAAAAAAATGACATTTTTCACTTTCTACTGTAATTTTTTTTTTTAAAAACTACATTTCTATATACATTTTTCTCAAAATTTATTGTTCTACATGTCTTTGATAAAAAAAAAAAAGTCCAATAAGTGTATATTTATTGGTTTGGGTAAAAGTTATAGCGTTTACAAACTATGGTGCAAAAAAGTGAATTTCGGCATTTTGAAGCAGCTCTGACTTTCTGAGCACCAGTCACGTTTCTTCAGGTGCTAGAATGCCAGGATAGTATAAATACCCCCCAAATGACACCAATTTAGAAAGAAGACACCCCAAAGTATTCGCGGAGGGGCATGGTGAGTTCATGTATCATTTCATTTTTTTTCACAAGTTAGCGGAAAATGACACTTTCGAAGAAAAAAAAATAAAAATAAGTTTCAATTTCTGCTAACTTCTGGCAAAAAAAAAAAAATCTCAGACGGACTCACTATGCCCCTCAGTGAATACCTTGGGGTGTCTACTTTCCGAAATGGGGTCATTTGTGGGGTGTGTTTACTGTTCTGGCATTTTGGGCGGGGCTAAATTGTGAGCCGCCATGTAAAACCTAAAGGTACTCATTGGAATTTGGGCCCTTATGCATCCAGGCTGCAAAAAGTGTCACACATGTGGTATCGCCGTACTCAGGAGAAGTAGGGCAATGTGATTTGGGGTGTATTTTTACATATACCCATGTTGGGTGAGAGAAATATCTCTGTAAATTGTCAACTTTGTATAACATTTTTTAAAAGTTGTTGTTTACAGAGATATTTCTCTCACCCAGTATGGGTATATATAAAAATACACCCCAAAACACATTGCCCTACTTCTCCTGAGTACGGCGATACCACATGTGTGCCACTTTTTTGCAGCCTGGGTTCCAATGAGTACCTTTAGGATTTCACAGGGCATTTTTACACATTTGGATTCCAGACTTCTTCTCACGCTTTAGAGACCCCTAAAATGCTAGGACAGTATAAATACCCTATATGTGACCCAATTTTAGAAAGAAGACACCCCAAGGTATTCCGTGAGGGGTATGGTGAGTTCATGTAAAATTTTATTTTTTGTCACAAGTTAGTGGAATATGAGACTTTGTAAAAAAACAAAATAAAAAAAAAAAAATATCTATTTCCGCTAACTTGTGCCAAAAAATAAAAATTCTGTGAACTCGCCATGCCCCTCACAAAATACCTTGGGGTGTCTTCTTTCCAAAATGGGGTCACTTGTGGGGTATTTATACTGACCTGGCATTTTAGGGGCCCTAAAGCGTGAGAATCCAAATGCGTAAAAATGCCCTGTGAAATCCTAAAGGTACTCATTGGTTTTAGGGCCCCTTTGCGCATCTTGACTGCAAAAAAGTGTCACACATGTGGAATCGCCGTACTCAGGAGAAGTAGGGCAATGTGTTTTGGGGTGTATTTTTATATATACCCATACTTTGTGTGAGAAATATCGCTGTAAACAACAACTTTTTAAATTTTTTTATTCAAAGTTGTCAATTTACAGAGATATTTCTCTCACCCAGCATGGGTATACAGTATGTAAAAATACACCCCAAAACACATTGCCCTACTTCTCCTGAGTACTGCGATACCACATGTGTGACACTTTTTTGCAGCCAAGATGCGCAAAGGGGCCCAAATTCCAATGAGTACCTTTTAGGAGGGCATTTTTACGCATTTTTCTTCTTACGCTTTAGGGCCCCTAAAATGCCAGGGCAGTATAAATACCCCACATGTGACCCCATTTTGGAAAGAAGACAGCCCAAGGTATTCCATGAGGGGTATGGCGAGTTCATTGAAGATTTTTTTTTTGGCACAAGTTAGGGGAAATTGATTTTTTATTGTTTTTTCTCACAAAGTCTCCCTTTCCGCTAACTTTTGACAAAAAGTTTAATTTTTCATGGACTCACTATGCCCCTCAGCGAATACCTTGGAGTGTTTTCTTTCCAAAATGGGGTCATATGTGGGGTATTTATACTGCCCTGGCATTTTAGGGGCCCTAAAGCGTGAGAAGAAAAATGCGTAAAAATGCCCTCCTAAAAGGTACTCATTAGAATTTGGGCCCCTTTGCGCATCTTGGCTGCAAAAAAGTGACAGTCATGTGGTATCGCCGTACTCAGAAGAAGTAGGGCAATGTGTTTTGGGGTGTATTTTTACATATACCCATGCTGGGTGAGAGAAATATCTCTGTAAATTGACAACTTTGAATAAAAAAAATTAAAAAGTTGTCATTTACAGCGATATTTCTCACACAAAGTATGGGTATATATAAAAATACACCTCAAAACACATTGCCCTACTTCTCCTGAGTACGGCGATACCACATGAGTGACAGTTTTTTGCAGCCTGGGTGCGAAAAGGGGCCCTAAAACCAATGAGTACCTTTAGGATTTCACAGGGCATTTTTACGCATTTGGATTCTCACGCTTTAGGACCCCTAAAATGCCAGGGCAGTATAAATACCCCAGCGCGCGCGTTCACAGGAAGTCTCGCTTCTCGCGATATGACGCGCCGATGCGTCCACTCAGAACTACAGGACCGCCCGCAGGACGCATCCCTGCGTTAGGCGGTCCTGTAGTGGTTAAAGGGTATATTACAGTAAGTGTTAAAATACAGCATAATCCTCTACATTTGCACACGCTGTTTTGCATCTCTAAGTGTATGCTGAAAGCATAATCCTATATATTTTTTCACACGCTACTGTGCATCTCAAAGTGTAAATGTGTCCGTAAATGGATACCTTTCATCCAGGGCCTAAATACTAGGCCTACAATTGATATTCCCCTAAATCTGTGGTTACTGCTGTGCCTGGATTAGTGTAATAAGGTACATAAATAGATAGCCAGATAGTGTTAGGTGCCTGTAAAAAAAAAAAAGCCTGAATTTGAATTCAATACACTGGGCCAAATAATTTTTTTCTTATTGTGGTGAACGGTAACAATGAGGAAAACATCTAGTAAGGGACGCGGACATGGTCATGGTGTTGTTAGTGGACTCTCTGGTGCTGGGAGAGGACGTGGCTGTTCTGCCACAGCAGCACTTCCTAGTGAACCAACTACCTCAGGTTCCAGTACCCACCAGAATTTACTGCGATATTTGGTGGGGACCAGTGTCGTTCTAAGGATGGTAAGGCATGAGCAAGTACAGGCGCTAGTCAATTGGGTGGCCGACAGTTGATCCAGCACGTTCACAACATTAACTCCCACCCAGTCTTCTGTAGAAAGCACACAAGTGGCACCTGAACACAAGCCCATCAGTCTGTCAGATCACCCCCATGCATATCAGGGAAACTGTCTGAGCCTCAAGTTATGCAGCAGTCTCTTATGCTGTTTGAAAACTCTGCTGGCAGGCTTTCCCAAGGGAATCCACCTAGCCCTTCCCCAGTGGTGGAAGACATAGAATGCGCTGACGCACAACCACTTATGTTTCCTGATGATGAGGACATGGGAATACCACCTCATCAGAGTCCGCACGTCTCTGATGATGACAAAACACAGGTGCCAACTGCTGCGTCTTTTTGCAGTGTGCAGACTGAACAGGAGGTCAGGGAGGAAGACTGTGTGGAAGATGATGCAGGGGACAATGAGGTCCTAGACCCCACATGGAATGAAGGTCGTGCCACTGACTTTCATAGTTCAGAGAAAGAGGCAGTGGTGAGACCGAGCAAACAGCGTAGCAAAAGAGGGAGCAGGGGGCAAAAGCAGAACAGCCGCCGCCAAGAGAGTTCGCCTGCTACTGGCCACAGCCACCAGGGACCGAGCACCCCAAAGGCAGCTTCAAGGAGTTCCCTAGCATGGCACTTCAAACAATGTGCTGACAAGACCCGAGTGGTTTGCACGCTGTGTCATCAGAGCCTGATGCGAGGCATTAACGTTCTGAACCTTAGCACAACCTGCATGACCAGTCATCTACATGCAAAGCATGAACTGCAGTGGAGTAAACACCTTAAAAACAAGGAACTCACTCAGGCTCCCCCTGCCCCCTCTTCTGCTGCTGCCTCGGCCTCTTCCTCTGCCTCAGGAGGAATGTTGGCACCTGCCGCCCACCAAACAGAGGATGTGCCACCAACACCACCACCTCCGTCACCAAGCATCTCCACCATTTCACACGACAGCGTTCAGCTCTCCATCTCACAAACATTTGAGAGAAAATGTAATTTCCCACCTACCCACCCTCGAGCCCTGGGCCAGCATTTTTAAACTACTGGCCTTTGAAATGCTGTCATTCAGGCTGGCGGACACAGACAGTTTCAAACAGCTGATGGCGATGGCTGTCCCACAGTATGTTGTTCCCAGCCGCCACTACTTCTCCAAGAGAGCCGTGCCTTCCCTGCACAACCAAGTATCCGATACAATCAAGTGTGCACTGCGCAACGCCATCTGTGGCAAGGTCCACCTAACCACAGATACGTGGACCAGTAAGCACAGCCAGGGACGATATATCTCCTTAATGCACACTGGGTAAATGTAGTGGCAGCTGGGCGCCAGGCGGAGAGATCTTTGGCGCATGTCCTTCCGACGTCAAGGATCGCAGGGCATCATTCTTTGCCTCCTGTAGCCTCCTCCTCTTACTCGGCTTCCTCCTCCTCTTCTTCCACCTGCTCATCTAGTCAGCCACACACTTTCACCACCAACTTCAGCACAGCCCGGGGTAAACGTCAGCAGACCGTTCTGAAACTCATATGTTTGGGGGACAGGCCCCACACCGCGCAGGAGTTGTATTGGGGTATTGAACAACAGACCGACGAGTGGTTGCTGCCGGTGGGCCTCAAGCCTGGCCAGGTGGTGTGCGATAATGGGCGAAATCTCATCGCAGCTCTGGGACTAGCCACGCACATCCCTTGCCTGGCGCATGTGCTGAATTTGGTGGTGCAGAAGTTCATTCACCACTACCCCGACATGTCAGAGCTGCTGCATAAAGTGCGGGCCGTCTGTGCGCGCTTCCGGCGTTCACATCCTCCTGCTGCTCTCCTGTCTGCACTACAACGTAACTTCGGCCTTCCCACTCACCGCCTCATATGCGATGTGCCCACCAGGTGGAACTCCACCTTGCACATGCTGGAGAGACTGTACGAGCAGCAGCAGGCCATAGTGGAGTTTCAGCTGCAGCACGCACGGGTCAGTCGCACTGCGGAACAGCACCACTTCACCACCAATGACTGGGCCTCCATGCGAGACCTGTGTGCCCTGTTGCGCTGTTTTGAGTACTCCACCAACATGGCCAGTGGCGATGACGCCGTTATCAGCGTTACAATACCACTTCTATATCTCCTTGAGAAAACACTTAGGGCGATGATGGAAGAGGAGGTGGCCTAGGAGGAGGAGGAGGAGGAAGAGGGGTCATTTTTAGCACTTTCAGGCCAGTCTCTTAGAAGTGAGGTTTTTTGCAACAGCAGAGGCCAGGCACAAATGTGGCCAGCCAGGGCTCACTAACGGAGGATGAGGAGGAGGTGGAGGAGGAAGAGGATGAAGCATATTCACAGCGGGATGGCACCCAACGCAGCTCGGGCCCATCACTGGTGCGTGGCTGGGGGGAAACGGAGGATGATGACGATACCTCCCACAGAGGACAGCTTGTCCTCATCTCTGGGCAGCCTGACACACATGAGCGACTACATGCTGCAGTGCCTGTGCAACGACAGCAGATTTTCCCACATTTTAACGTGCGGACTACTGGGTTTCCAGCCTGCTGGATCCACACAGGACCTGTCCATCCCTTGTGCAGAATAGACATTTATAACTACTTTCCCTTAACCATATATTCTTGTACTCCAGGGCACTTCTTCTATTGAATCCTCTTTTTTTAATTTTACCATTATGTTGTTGGGCAACCCAAAGTTGAATGAACCTTTCCTCCGTCTGGGTGCCAGGGGCCTAAATATCTGAAATTGGCCTTCTCCATTGGTGGGTGACATGAAGCCTGATTCTCTGCTTTGGGACCTCTCTCCTCTGTCTGGGTGCTGGGGCCAAAATAACTAATAGTGGCCTTCTCCGTTGGTGGGTGACATGATGCCTCTTTTGCTGTTATGGGACCTCTCTCCTCTGTCTGGGTGTCAGGGCCCTAACTTTTACATACTTGCTTGCTGTCTTGGTGGGAGATATTAAACTCTTTTTACTGTCAAATGACCGCCCCATTGTCTGGGTGTCAGGGGCCTAAATTTCACGTACTTGCTTGCTGTCTTGGTGGCAGACATTTAACTCTTTTTACTGTCTAATGACTGCCTCATTGTGTGGGTGTCAGGGGCCTATATGTCATTTACTTATTTGTTGTCTTGGTGGGAGAAATTAAACTCTTTTTACTGTCTAATAACCGCTCCATTGTGTGGGTATCAGTGGCCTATATTTCGTTTAATTGCTTGCTCTCTGGGTGAGAGACATTAAACTCTTTTTACTGTCAGGGGCCTACATAAATGATAATGGCCTGTTCCATTGCAGGTTGACCTGAGGCCTATGTTGCTGTTACGGGACCCCTCTCCTCTTTGCGGGTGCCATGGCCCTGAGTCTGTGAATGAGGTCTGTGGCACTGCAGGCAGACATGAATCCTTTTTGGCTGTGATGAGAACTTCAACTCCCATAGCATTCTCACCTGATGCCACCCCAACCTCCTATTCCACCTCCTCCTCCTCCAAGTTGGCAATTGATATTGGTTAATTTTTATTTATTTTATTTTAAGTCATTTCCCTATCCACATTTGTTTGCAGGGGATTTACCTACATTTTGCTGCCTTTTGTAGCCCTCTAGCCCTTTCCTGGGCTATTTTACAGCCTTTTTAGTGCCCAAATGTTTGGATCCCCATTGACTTCAGCCGAACTTCTCGAACCCCAACATCCAGGTGTTCGCTCAACTCTATTTATTAGATCTCCCCTCAGTTGTCTTTTTTTTCTAACCTAAATAACCCTAATTTTGATACTATTTCTTGGTAGTCCACCAATTCCAGTTATTACTTTAGTTGCCCCCCACTAAAACCTGTCTAGCTCTGCAATGTCTATCTTGTTCACAAGAGCCTAGAACTGTAGACAATACACCATGTATAGTCTGACTAATGATTTGTTTAGTGGCAGGACTATGTTCTCACTAGGTGCATCTATGCACCTTTTTGATGCAAACCATAATCTTATTGGTCTTGGTAGCAGCTGCCTGACACTGGTTTCTACAGCTTAGTTTGCTGTTCACTAAAATTCCTAAGTCCTGGTATACTCTGGGTAAGTTTGTATAATCAGTATATTCAGGGTTTACTATAAAGGCCCTATTATACTGAACTATATTGGAGTCCATTATTGGATGCAAGCTTTCATAGGAATGCTCGTTCTGGATGATAGGTGATAAACAAGCAAACGCTTGTTTGTCAACTGATTAGCATCGTTTATCAGGATGAAAGATGCACTATTATTCTCAGCACATTTACCTGTGTAATCAGAATTGTGCTCATGGGTGGAATGGGAACTTAAATTGATCCTAAAAAAAAAACAAAAGTGGCCCCATGTTGTAGGCGGGCAGAGTGACAGAAGGCGGGGTAACACAAGTAAACAGGGCCTGCAAGACTGTAGTGCAGCACAAGATACCACCTCAGCAGAACCAAATATTGCAGTGCAGCACAAAATCCTGCCACCCTCACTACAGTATTTAATTGAATCACCATCCTGAGAATGGTGATACAGTTAAATGCAGGTTGACACTTGCGTCCATTGCCCAGTCACATGCCGTAAGTACCTCCGACTCCAAATCCACCTTCTCCTCCTCGTTGCAGGTTAATAATTTTTAATTTTTATTTATTTTATTTTAAGTTATTTCCCTATCCTTATTTGTTTGCAGAGCACTGGCCATGCTCTTAAGCACATTTTGCTGCCTTTTGCAGCCCTCTAGCCCTTTCCAGGACTTTTTGCAGCCATTTTAGTGACCAAAAGTTCGGGTCCCCATTGACTTCAATGGGGTTCGGGTTCGGGGTAAAGCTTGGGTCCCGAACCAGAATTTCTTTGGGAAGTTCAGCCGAACCCAAACTTCCTGTGTCCGCTCAACTCTAAACCCGAACTTTGGGGCACTAAAATGGCTCTAAAAAAGTAATGGAAAGGTCTAGAGGGCTGCAAAAGGAAGCAAAATGGGGGTCAGAGCTGGACCTTAGCCCTGCAAACAAATGTGAATAGGGATGAGCGAACCCGAACTGTATAGTTCGGGTTCGTACCGAATTTTGGGGTGTTCGTGACACGGACCTGAACATTTACGTAAAAGTTAGGGGTTCTGGTTTGTTGTTCGGTGATTTCTATGGCACATTTTGAAAGCCTGCAAAGCAGCCAATCAACAAGGGTCATAATACTTGCCCCAAGAGGCCATCACAGCCATGCCTACTATTGGCATGGCTGTGATTGGCCAAATGCAGCATATGACCCAGCCTCTATTTAAGCTGGAGCCACGTTGTGCCGCACGTCACTCAGCTCTGATTAGTGAAAGGATAGGATGCAGCTACTGTTAGGGTTAAATTAGGCAGGGATTAAATCAGCAAAAAGTGATCAATCTACAGCTGTGAATCATTCAACTTCTGCTAGTTAATTGCTCACTGTTTTCAGGCTGCCCAGAGCATTTTTCCATCACTTTTTTCTGAGGTGATCGTCAGCTATTTTGCTGCCACCAAGTCTATTAATCCATCAATAGTAGGGTTTTTTTTTTTTTGCTATATCCTACATAAGGGGCTTGGCTGTGCTTCTTGTCACCCCTAGAAACTCAGGATAGAATTTTCTTTATTTTATTGAGAGGTGACAGTCACTTAAAAAATTAGCAATCCTCTAAATATGGTTCAAGCTGTGGCTAGCCAAGTGTAATACTGTCAGGCAAAAAATATATATATTTTTTCTGGGGTGAAATTAAATTTCCAAAATAGCAATACCCTAAATCAGTGGTTTCTGCTGTGGCAGGACAAGTTTTATAGTGTCCATCAAAGGAAAGCTTTTGTTCTGGGGTGAAATTCAATTACCAAAATAGCAATACCGTAAATCTGGTGTTCCAGCTGTGACTGGACAAATTTCATAGTGTCTGTCAAAGGATATATTATTTTCTGGGGTGAAATTCAGTTGCAAAAATAGAAATACCGTAAATCTGGTGTTCCAGCTGTGACTGGACAAGTTTCATAGTGTCCATCAAAGGAAATATTATTTTCTGGGGTGAAATTCAGTTACAAAAATAGCAATACCGTAAATCTGGTGTTCCAGCTGTTGCAAGCAAAGTGTAAATCTGTCCGTAAAAGGGTATATTACACTCAGCGTGCATCTCCAACTGTATTTCTTTCCGTTAAAGGGTATATTACACAAAGTATTAAAATACAAGTGCTGAAAGCATAATGCTATATATTTTTTCACACGCTACTGTGCATCTCCAAGTGTAAATCTGTCCGTAAAAGGATACCTGTCTTCCATTGCCTAAATACTAGGCCTACAATTGATATTCCCCTAAATCTGTGGTTACTGCTGTGCCTGGATTAGTGTAATACTAGGTGCCTGTAAAAAAAAGGCCTGAATTTGAATTCAATACATTGGGCCAAATTATTTTTTTCTTATTGTGGTGAACGGTAACAATGAGGAAAACATCTAGTAAATGACGCGGACGCGGACATGATCGTGGTGTTAGTGGACCCTCTGGTGCTAGGAGAGGATGTGGCCGTTCTGCCACAGCCATACGTCCTAGTGAACCAACTACCTCAGTTTCCAGTACCCGCCAGAATTTACTTATTTGGTAGAGCCCAATGCCGTTCTAAGGATGGTAAGGCCTGATGAAGTACAGGTGCTAGTCAATAGGGTGGCCGACAGTGGATCCAGCACGTTCACATTATCTCCCAACCAGTCTTCTGCAGAAAGCGCACAGGTGGCGCCTGAAAACCAAGCCCATCAGTCTGTCACATCACCCCTATGCATATCAGGGAAACTTTGTCTCAAGTTATACAGCAGTCTCTTATGCTGTTTGAAGACTCTGCTGGCAGGGTTTCCCAATGGAATCCACCTAGCCCTTCTCCAGTGGTGGAAGACATAGAATGCACTGATGCACAACCACTTATGTTTCCTGATGATGAGGACATGGGAATACCACCTCATCGGAGTCCGCACGTCTCTGATGATGACGAAACACAGGTGCCAACTGCTGCGTCTTTTTGCAGTGTGCAGACCGAACAAAAGGTCAGGGAGGAAGACTGTGTGGAAGACAATGCAGGGGAGGATGGGGTCCTAGACCCCACATATAATTAAGGTCGTGCCACTGACTTTCATAGTTCAGAGAAAGAGGCAGTGGTGAGACCGAGCCAACAGCGTATCAAAAGAGGGAGCAGGGGGCAAAAGCAGAACAGCCGACACCAAAAGAGTTCGCCTGCTACTGGCCACCGCCACCAGGGACCGAGCACCCCAAAGGCAGCTTCAAGGAGTTCCCTGCCATGGCACTTCTTTAAACAATGTGCTGACGACAAGACCCGAGTGGTTTGCACGCTGTGCCATCAGAGCCTGAGGCGAGGCATTAACGTTCTGAACCTTAGCACAACCTGCATGACCAGGCATCTACATGCAAAGCATGAACTGCAGTGGAGTAAACACCTTAAAAACAAGGAACTCACTTAGGCCCCCCCTGCTCCCTCTTCTGCTGCTGCCTCTGCCTCTTCCTCCGCCACGGGAGGAATGTTGGCAACTGCCGCCCACCAAACAGAGGATGTGCCACCAACACCACCACCTGCATCACCAAGCATCTCCACCATGTCACACGGCAGCATTCAGCTCTCCATCTCACAAACATTGGAGAGAAAGCGGAAATTCCCACCTAGCCACCCTCGAGCCCTGGGCCTGAATGCCAGCATTTTTAAACTACTGGCCTTTGAAATGCTGTCATTCAGGCTGGTGGACACAGACAGTTTCAAACAGCTGATGGTCATGGCTGTCCCACAGTATGTTGTTCCCAGCCGCCACTACTTCTCCAAGACAGCCGTGCCTTCCTTGCACAACTAAGTATCCGATAAAATCAAGTGTGCACTGCACAATGCCATCTGTGGCAAGGTCCACCTAACCACAGATACGTGGACCAGTAAGCAAGGCCAGGGACGCTATATCTCCCTAACTGCACACTGGGTTAATGTAGTGGCGGTTGGGCCCCAGGAGGAGAGTTCCTTGGCACACGTCCTTCCGCTGCCAAGGATCGCAGGGCATCATTCTTTGCCTCCTGTAGCCCGGGGTAAGTGTCAGCAGGCCATTCTGAAACTCATATATTTGGGAGACATGACCCACACTGCGCAGGAGTTTTGGCGGGGTATTGAACAACAGACCGACGAGTGGTTTCTGACAGTGGGCCTCAAGCCCGGCCTGGTGGTGTGTGATAATGGGCGAAATCTCGTCGCAGCTCTGGGACTAGCCGGTTTGATGCACATTCCTTTCCTGGCGCATGTTCTGAATTTGGTGGTGCAGAAGTTCATTCACAACTACCCCGACATGTCTGAGCTGCTGCATAAAGTGCGGGCCGTCTGTGCGTGCTTCCGGCGTTCATATCCTGCCGCTGCTCGCCTGTCTGTGCTACAGCGGAACTTCGGCCTTCTCGCTCACCGCCTCATATGCGACGTGCCCACCAGGTGGAACTCCACCTTGCACATGCTGGAGAGACTGTGCGAGCAGCAGCAGGCCATAGTGGAGTTTCAGCTGCAGCACGAACGCTGATACTGATGGTGCGCCGTCTTGGACCATGGTTGGTATCTGATGTTGGCTGGTAGGTGGAGAGAAAGGTGTTGCAGATGGGTTCAATCTCGGTAAGGGTCTGTCGTCTGAAGGTCTCTGAGCATTTGAAGTTGAAGAGAGCTGTATTACAGGGGGTATAGAGTTCATTCTCTAGTCTTCTGCTGTGCCCTTGTAATCTCTATTTACATAAGGTTGTGGTGGCACATGAGCTGCGTAGGTTGATTCACTTGATTTTGCGTTAGTTGTGGAATTTCACCCCACAAAAAAATATACCCATTTTACGGACAGATCTAAACTAGGCCTGCAACATCTGGAACACCAGATTTAGGGTATTGCTATTTTGGCAATTGAATTTCACCCCATAAAAAAATATATCCTTTGCCGGACACTATTAAACTTGGCCAGCCCCTGCTGGGATACAAGATTTAGGGGATTGCTATTTTGGCAATTGAATTTGACCCCAGAAAATTACCTATCCTTTGCCGGACACTATTAAACTTGGCCAGCCAATGCTGGGACACCAGATTTAGGCGATTGCTATTTTGGCAATAGAATTTCACCCCACAAAAAATATACCCTTTTACGGACAGATCTAAACTAGGCCTGCAACATCTGGAACACCAGATTTAGGGTATTGCTATTTTGGCAATTGAATTTCACCCCAGAAAAAAATATAATCTTTGCCGTACACTATTAAACTTGGCCAGCGACAGCTGAAACCACTGATTTATGGTATTGCTATTTTGTCAATTGAATTTCACCCCAGAAAATAATATACCCTTTTACGGACAGATTTAAACAAAGCATGGAACAGCTGGAACAACAGTTTTACTGTACTTCTATTTTTGCAACAGAATTTCACCGCAGAAGATAATATATCCTTTGCCGTACACTATTCATCTTGGCCAGCCACAGCTAAAACCACTGATTTATGTTATTGCTATTTTGGCAATTGAATTTAACCCCAGAAAAAAATATACCCTTTTACGGACAGATCTAAACTAGGCCTGCAACAGCTGAAACCACTGATTTAAGGTATTGCTATTTTGGCAATTAAATTTCACCCCAGAACAAAATATATCCTTTGCCGGATACTATTATACTTTGCCAGCGACTGCTGGGACACCAGATTTAGGGGATTGCTATTTTGGCAATTGAATTTCACCACAGAAAATAATCTATCCTTTGCCAGACAGCAGACAGTATTACACTTGCCTTGCCACAGCTGGAACACCAGATTTAGAAGATTGCTATTTTTGCAATTGAATTTAACCCCTTAATAAAATATTAAAATTTCTATCCTGAGTTTCTAGGGGTGACAATATACACAGCCAAGCTCCTGATGTAGGATATAGCAGAAAAAAAAAACTAGTATTGATGGACTTGGTGGCAGCTTGTGCTGGTGCACCACAAGTCACAAAATGGCCGCCGATCACCCCAGAAAAAAGTGACAGAAAAATGCTCTGTGCAGCCTAAAAACCAGTGAGCAATTAACTAGCAGAAGTTGAATGATTCACAGCTGTAGATCGATCACTGCATTAGGTGCTTTTGCTGACTTTTCCCTGCCTAATCTTGCCCTCACAGAAGCTGAGTCCTCTCCCTACACTAATCAGAGCCATGTGAAGTGCGGCGCTATGTGACTCCAGCTTAAATAGAGTCTGGGTCACATGCTGCACTTGGCCAATCACAGCCATGCCATTAGTAGGCATGGCTGTGATGGCTTTTTAGGGCAAGAAGTAAAACGCTAGCTGATTGGCTGCTGTGAAGCCCTTCAGAAAGCGGGAAAAAATCGCCGAACAACGGACCCGAGCCCGAACTTTTTTGAAAATGTTCGGGTCCGGGTCCCGAACACCCCGAAATTCGGTATGAACCCGAACTATGCTCGAACTGTTCGCTCAACACTAGTAGTGTGCGATAATGGGCGAAATCTCGTTGCAGCTCTGGGACTAGTCGGTTTGACGCACATCCCTTGCCTGGCGGATGTGCTGAATTTGGTGGTGCAGAAATTCATTCACAACTACCCCGACATGTCAGAGCTGCTGCATAAAGTGCGGGCCGTCTGTGCGTGCTTCTGGCGTTCACATCCTGATGCTGCTCACCTGTCTGCGCTACAGCATAACTTCGGCTTTCCCGCTCACCGCCTCATATGTGACATGCCCACCAGATGGAACTCCACCTTGCACATACTGGAGAGACTGTGCGAGCAGCAGCAGGCCATAGTGGAGTTTCAGCTGCAGCACACACGGGTCAGTCGCAATGTGGAACAGCACCACTTCACCACCAATGACTGGGCCTCCATGTGAGACCTGTGTGCCCTGTTGCACTGTTTCGAGTACTCCACCAATATGGCCAGTGGCGATGACACCGTTATTAGCGTTACAATACAACTTCTATGTCTCCTTGAGAAAACAATTTGGGCAATGATTGAAGAGGAGGTAGCCCAGGAGGAGGAGGAAGAGGGGTCATTTTTAGCACTTTCAGGCCAGTCTCTTAGAAGTGGCTCAGAGGGAGGTTTTTTGCAACAGCAGAGGCCAGGTACAAATGTGGCCAATCAAGGCCCACTACTGGAGGACGAGGAGGATGAGGAGGAGGTGGAAGAGGGTGAGGATGAAGCATGTTCACAGCAGGATGGCACCCAACGCAGCTCGAGCCCATCACTGGTGCGTGGCTGGGGGGAAACAGAGGACGATGACGATATTCCTCCCACAGAGGACAGCTTGTCCTTACCTCTCGTCAGCCTGGCACACATGAGCGACTACATGCTGCAGTGCCTGTGCAACGACAGCAGAGTTGTCCACGTGCGCGGACTACTGGGTTGCCACCCTGCTGGATCCCCGGTACAAAGACAATGCGCCAACCTTACTTCCTGCACTGGGGTGTGATAGGAAGATGCACGAGTACAAGCGCACGTTGGTAGACGAGCTACTGAGAGCATTCCCAAATGTCACAGGGGAAGGCAGAGGAGGAGCAAGAGGTCGCCAACGCAGCTGTGTCATGGCCAGCTCCTCTGAGGGCAGGGTTAGCATGGCAGAGATGTGGAAAGGTTTTGTCACCACACCACAGCTAACTGCACCAACACCTGATACATAACGTGTTAGCAGGAGGCAGCATTTCACTAACATAGTGGAACAGTACGTGTGAACACCCCTCCACGTACTGACTGATGGTTCTGCCCCATTCAACTTCTGGATCTCCAAACTGTCCACATGGCCAGATCTAGCCTTTTATGCCTTGGAGGTGCATGCCTGCCCGGCGGCCAGCGTTTTGTCTGAACTTGTATTAAGCATGGCAGGTGGCGTCATTACTGACAAACGCAGCCGACAGTCCACAGCCAACGTGGACAAGCTTACGTTCATAAAAATTAACCAGGCATGGATCCCACAGGACCTGTCGATCCCTTGTGAAGAATAGACATTTATGACTACCTCCCCTTACCCATATATTCTTGTACTGCAGTGCACTTCTTTATTGAATCCTTTTTTTTTTTTTTTTTTCATTATTTTGCGGGGCAACCCAAAGTTGAATGAACCTCTCCTCCTTCATCTGCGTGCCAGGGGCCTAAATATCTGAAGAAGGCCTTCTCCATTGGTGGGTGACATGAAGCCTGATTCTCTGCTTTGGGGCCTCTCTTCTCTGTCTGGGTGCTGGGGCCTAAATAACTAAAAGTGGCCTTCTCCGTTGGTGGGTGACATGATGCCTCTTTTGCTGCTATGGGACCTCTCTCCTCTCTCTGGGTGTCATGGGCCTAAATTTCACGTACTTTCACATAATTAGTATGCACTGAATAACAAAAAAAATTAAACAGTCATCGGAGCTTCACTACGGTGGGAGCCACTTGTATCCACAGGAATCTTTGAATGAAAAGAACTTGGAAACACTAGCAGACCCACCTGGTGTTGGTTGCAGTCAGGTCCGCTGTTGGGCCCTGTGTATCGGCGTGTGAACGTGGACCTTCGCCACGAAGAATTTAACCAACTACGGAGCACACCTTTGATACGCCTATTGTCAGCAAACTGCCGTGTAAGTACAATCTGTGCACTGCAGGGCAGTATAACCATACAGGTTTAAACTATTGTATCCTTCCACCAATTTGCAGGATATCCACCTATAGGACATCTGCAGACCTCGATACTTTTCTGAAGGGGGGAAAAAACTGTTTTATACCGCCTATTTATACACGCGCGGTCCGAACCTTATATGTACATTTTCTTGAAAGTGTGATTGATCCCACAACACTCCTCGGACCTGCAGCAGATTATTGCGGACTGGTGATTAAATATTTTCTTTTAAAGTACTTGCTTGTTGTCTTGGTGGGAGATATTAAACTCTTTTTACTGTCTAATGACCGCCCCATTGTCTGGGTGTCAGGGGCCTATATGTTTAATCATTTATTGTCTTGGTGGGAGATATTTAACTCTTTTTACTGTCAAATGACCTCTCCTCTGTCTGGGTGTCAGGGGCCTACATAAATGATAATGGCCTGTTCCATTGCAGGTCGACCTGAGGCCTATGTTGCTGTTACTGGACCCCTCTTCTCTTTGTGGGTGCCATGGCCCTGAGTCTGTGAATGAGGCCTGTGGCACTGCAGGCAGACATGAATCCTTTTTGGCTGTGATGAGAACGTCAACTCCCATAGCATTCCCACCTGATGCCACCCCAACCTCCTATTCCACCTTCTCCTCCTCCAAGTTGCCAATTGATATTGGTTAATTTTTATTTATTTTATTTTATTTCAAGTCATTTCCCCATCCACATTTGTTTGCAGGCGATTTACCTACATTTTTGATGCCTTTTGCAGCCCTCTAGCCCTTTCCTGGGCTATTTTACAGCCTTTTTAGTGCCCAAAGGTTCGGGTCCCCAGGTTTCTGGGTGAAGTTCGGGTCGAGTTCGGATCCCAAACCCAAACATTTTCGGGAAGTTCGGCCGAACTTCTCGGACCCGAACATCCAGGTGTTCACTCAACTCTAATAGGGAAATGACTTAAAATAACATAAAATACATAAAAATATAAAATAATAATATTGAACTAGGAGGAGAAGGTCCATATGGAGTAAGAGGTTGAGGAGGCGGTGGACATGGCGATGTAGGTGGAAGCGATGGTCGAGGCGGTAGTCGCCAACAAAGATAAAGTGCACTGGAGTATAAGAAAGGCTGGGTGAGGACAGTATACATGTCTATTCTGCACAAGGTACGGACAAGTCCTGTGGGATCCATGCCTGGTTTATTTTAATGAACATGAGCTTGTCCGAATTGGCTGTGGACAGTCGGCTGCGCTTGTCTGTGATAACGCCCCCTGCCGTGCTAAACACACGTTCAGACAATACACTGGCTGCAGGGCATAAAGGCGTAAAGGGCAAGCTCAGGCCATGTGCCCAATTTGGAGACCTAGAAGATGAATGGGGCAGACCCATCAGTCAGTAAGTGTAGGCGTGTGCACACATACTGTTCCACGATGTTGCTGAAAAGCTGCCTCCTGCTAGGACGTTCCATATCAGCTGCTGGTGCTGGTTCTTGTGGCGTGCTGAGAAAGCTTTTCCACATTTCAGCCATGCTAATCCTGCCTTCTGAGGTGCTGGCGGTGCCCCAGCTGCGTTGGCGATTTCTTACCCCTCCTCTGCCTTCGCCTTGTAATTGTACTTTCAGTCAATTGGGACTGCCATCAGTAGCGCTTCTACCAGCATGCAGAATATATTTCCCAGTCAGGTATGCAGTGCAGGGGTAGTGTGAAAGAAAAAAAGGGTACAGATCACCCAACAATCTAAACGCCGCTAAATGTACAGAATATATTTCTCAGTCAGTCAGGTATGCAGTGCAGGAGTAGTTTGAAAGAAAAAAGGGATCATGGAGCTTCCCCGTCATCCAGCATCTATTCGCCATGCTGAAGGATTATTTTGAAAGTGTGCAGAAGCCACACGGGGCCCCCATGCTGCAGATATATCATGGAGACATCATGGAGATTTTACAGCATAGAACTACAGCACCCAACAATGTAAACGCCGCCAAATTTACAGAATATAATTCCCAGTCAGGTATGCAGTGCAGGGATAGTGTGAAAGAAAAATGGGGTGCAGATCACCTAACAATCTAAATGCCGCCAAATTTACAGAATATATTTCCCAGTCAGGTATGCAGTGCAGGGGTAGTGTGAAAGAAAAAAGGGGTACAGATCACCCAACAATGTAAACGCCGCCGAATTTACAGAATATATTTCCGTCAGGTATGCAGTGCAGCAGAAACACACCCTCCAAGCCACTTGTGAATGACTGGTCTGATAACCGTGGAAATGTCCACCCACAATCTAAGAGCTGGATTTACTGATTAAATTTCACTCTCAGAAATGCAGTGCAGGCCGCAAATGTACTTTATGGCAAAAATAAAATGATTTTTTCACCCACAATGTCCAAGTTGTATTTACTGGTTATATTTCACTCTCAGAAATGCAGTGCAGGCCAAAAATGTCCTTTATGGCAAAAAATATAGATTTTTTTTCACCAACAATGTCACAGTTGTATTTACTGGTTATATTTCACTCTCAGAAATGCAGTGCAGGCCGCCAATGTTCTTTATGGAAAAAAAATATATGTTTTTTTTTCACCCACAATGTCCCAGTTGTATTGTCTGGTTATATTTCACTCTCAGAAATGCAGTGCAGGCCGCAAATGTCCTTTATGGCAAAAAAAATTGATTTTTTTTCATCCACAATGTCACAGTTGTATTTACTGGTTATATTTCACTCTCAGAAATGCAGTGCAAGACGCCAATGTTCTTTATGGAAAAAAAATATGATTTTTTTTACCCACAATGTCGAAAAAAAAATTAATTTGTTCCCCTAGAATCTAACAGATGGATTTACTGAATTGATTACACTGTCACATATGCAGCACAGGGGTACTTTACAAAAAGAAATGTAAATATGTCACCCCCTAGAATTACCTATATTTTCCCTTTTCCTGGCACATATGCAATGCAAGTGCACTTAAAAAACGGGTATATGTCGCCCACTGAACTACAAGAACAGGATTAAATTATTGTCCCTGGCACATATGCTGGTGCAAGTGCACAAAATTGCCGCCGACCACCTAACAGACAGATTAAAACGTATTTTTCTGTGTCACTCGGCTCAGGGCAGGGTACAAAAATGTTGCATTGCACCCACCCAAAAAAATCGCTGTAGATCGCAGAATTAACACCAAGCTCTGATATCAGATTCTTTCCTAATCTCTCCCTCACAACAGCAGCATCCTATCCCAACACTAGTAAGAGCTGACGTGACGTGTGGCGCTATGTGACTCCAGCTTATATAGAGGCTTGGTCACATGCTACACTGGTCAATCACAGCCATGCCGTTAGTAGGCATGGCTCTGATGGCTTCTAAGGGCACACATCTTAAACGCTTGTTAATTGCCTGCCCTGCTTTATTAAACGGCCAAACACCGAACTCTGTAAAGTTTTCCGTAAAAGTTTGGGTTCGGGTCAAGGTACCAAAAACCCTAAAGTCTGGTACGAACCCGAACTTTACAGTTCTGGTTTGCTCAACACTAGTCATGGGTCATGTATAAAAACCCATACAGATGAATATTCATCAAAAAAATACTGGACCTAATTCATAATGTGGCAGTGTGCTGCTCATGTTAGACTTAGGCCATTTACCAGCATCACCTGTGTTAACGTCACCTCAATCAGGGCTCTGTAAGGCTACTTTCACACTAGCGTTAGTTTGTCCGGCAGGCTGTTCCAGCAGTAGAACAGCCTGCCAGATCCATACTAACGCTTGCACTTATGTGGTGCTGGAAGTCCAGCCTTGCTTCATTCACTATAATGGGGTAGGGAGGGAGATGTGGCCACAGCATGGCAAACATGCCGAGAGGCAGCCGCATCTCCCGCCCGTCCCCATTATAGTGAACGGGGCCGGGCCAGACTTCTGGCAGCACACAAGTGTAAGAGTTAGTATGGATCCGGCAGGCTGTTCCCCTGCCAGAACAGCTTGCCGGACAAACTAACGCTAGTGTGAAAGTAGCCTAAGATGTAGCAATTAAGGAACTCTTCAAGTACTGCCTCTAACCTCTCCATGTTTGATATGCATATGTGCAGAACATTATGATGGGTTGGTTGAAGGTATTATGAAGTTGCTATGATGCCCACAAGAAAATATATTTTAGTGGACAGCTTTTAGTCAAAACCGTGGTTAAGCTGACCTCATAAATCTGCAGACCCTCTTAAGGTGTGTGTCCCTTTAGAAAATTGTAATTTCTTTTGAAGGACAAGTGGATTGATGATCTGACCAACTTTCATGCTACTCCCAGGCAACTGGACTTTTACCATTTCATAACGTATTAAGTTCCTTTGTATTTTTACATTTTGATAACGGTTTGTTTTGTATAGACTGTCCTGAGGATATTAAAACTTCACTTTGTGTTTTAAAATATTAAAACAACCTTAGAAGAAGAATTACAAACTGTATATTTGTGTATTAACTCTGTTAATGCTAGAACAAATAGTGGGTTTTAGTTGGCAATTGTGAGTTACCTAGTTTAAGGCATCTTGTCCGCCTAATAAAAGTAATTGTAGCTAAGATCCCTTAGGCCTTATTCACACATCCGCATATATGTCCGCATGTATTCCGCAATTCTGCGGAATAAATGCGGACCCATTGACTGTGAATGGGGCACGGAACGATGCGGAGAGCACACACTGTGCTCTCCACATCAGTTTTTGCGGAGCGCGCCGCCGATCTTACAGCCGCAGCTCCGCAAAAAAGTAGAGCATGTCCTATTCTTGCCCGCAATTGCGGACAAGAATAGACATTTCTATGGGGCTGCCGGCCGGGTGTGTTTATGGATCTGCAATTTGCGGATCTGTAAACACTATGGACGTGTGAATAAGGCCTTAGATGTGGATGCCAGCTGAAGGGGAAAGATTTAGCATAACCCGGTGGCTCAAAGTAGCAGAGTGGGAGGTTGACGTTAAAATCTGGGTGACCCTTTGAGATCACATCCTGAGTAGGGTTGAGTGAAATGAAGTATCCAAGGTGGACTTTGATCTAATTTCAGAGAAAATTTGATTCGCTGCAAAGCCGAATTTACTTGTGCTTCGTGTTAATTAATTTTCCCTGAAATGGCATTAAAAAAAAAAAACATACTCACCTCTTTTTTTTTCCTTTTTTTACTAAGTAGAAGAAATTTTAAATGTTAAAATATGAACAGGTATTTCAGTAACGTGGTCCAAACAACTGAGCTAAATACATTAATAAATCTCCCCCATACAATTCTAAGGCCTCTTTCACACAAATTTATTTGTTCCTTTCTGTGCATTGGGGACCACAATTTGCGGTGCCCAATGCACGGCCATTGTCCGTGCGGCGGCCGGGACGGATCCAGACCCATTCAACTTGAATGGGTCCATTATCCGTCTGTACCGCAAAATGATAGAACAAGTTATATTTTTTTGCGGAACGGAAGCACGGAACGGTTCGGTTCTGTGCTTTTATTCTGCTCCATATCTCTGGATTTGCGGACGCATTCCAGTGAAAGGGTCCACATCCGTGATGCGGAATGCACATGGCTGGTTCCCCATGTATTGTGGACCCCTCCGTATGCGGCCCTCAATACGGCCATTGCGGGGCAACGGCCGTGTGCAAGAGGCCTAAGTCTGTGGTTTCCCTGATATAGTGTACTATAAAATCGTCCTTCTCTGCTTGAAGCCACCATTAGGGGCTCTTAGGCAATGACCTTGCCTGACATAAAAAAAACATGATGAATTGAAGAGCACTACAATTTTTACCTGTGCATGTAATAATGTTATGTATTCTTTTATTTGGGCAGGGACAGTATTCATATTTACATTTTTTTTTTCACTTTTAATGTTTGTACATATCACAAAACTGAATTTTCTTCTTACCCGGTACATTGAAAGGTCAATACGCAATGAGTTGTGCAGTTGATCAAGAAGCTTCACAAATCTTTCCTTCTATTTAAGACAAAAAAAAAATCACATGCTTTAGAAAGTAATTTTTCATTTTCATGAAAACTATCAATATTAAATGATGCAGATATCCATATTAAGTATTTCTCCTACAGGTGTATCTCAATAAATTAGAATATCGTTGAAAAGTTAATTTATTTCAGTAATGAAATTCAAAATCTGAAACTCATATTCTATAGATTTATTACACAGAGTGATCAATTTCAAGTGTTTATTTCATTTTATGTTGATGATTATGGCTTACAGCTAATGAGAAACAAAAGTTAGTATCTCAAAAAATTTGAATATTATATAAGACCATTTAAAACAGAAATGTTGGACCACTGAAAAGTATGTACAGTATATGCACTCAATACTTGGTTGGGGCTTCTTTTGCATGAACTACTGCATCAATGCAGCATGACATGAAGGCAATCTGCCTGTGGCACTGCTGAGGTGTTATGGATGCCCAGGTTACTTTGATAGCGGCCTCCATCTTGTATGCATTGTTGGGTCTGGTGTCTCTCATCTTCCTCTTAACAATACCCCATAGATTCTCCATGGGGTTTAGGTCAGGCAAGTGTGCTGGCCAAACAAGCACAGTGAAACTGCAGTGCACTCCTGGTGTAAAGTACACATATGGTGGAATTCTCTGAGCTAAATAGGATTTCTGGTTTTCGAAAAATACATTTAAAAATACCCGATAGTAACATTTTGAGTTGATACTAGGTGGTCCAAGAACAGGATACAGTTACAAAAAGTGCATATCTCACTCTCTTTCTCTCTAGAAGACCAAGCACTTGTTTTCAGATGAAAGTAAAATTTCCATTTAATTTGGTATCAGAGTCTGGAGGAAGAGTGGAGAGGCACATAATCCAAGCTGCCAAGGTGAAGTTTCCACAGTCAGTGATTGTTTAGGGAGCCATGTCATCTGCTGGTGTTGGTCCACTATGTTCAAGCTCAAAGTCAGAACAGCCATTCTACCAGGAAATTTTAGAGTATTTAATGTTTCCCTCTGCTGACAATCTTTATGGAGATGCTGATTTCATTTTTCAGTAGGGCTTCGCACCTGCCCACACTGCCAAAAGTACTAGTATCTGGTTTAATAACCATGGTATCACTGTGCTTGATTGGCCACCAAATACTCCTTACCTAAACCTCATAGACAATCTATGGGGTAATGTCAAGAGGAAGATGAGACACCAAACCCAACAATGCAGATGATCTGAAGGCGGCTATTAAAGCAACTTGGGCATCCACAACACCTAAGCAGTACCACGGGCTGATCACTTCCATGCCAAACCCCATTGATTCAGTAATTAATGCAAAAGGAGCCCCGACCAAGTGTTGAGTGCATACCATACACTGTACATACTTTTCATTAGGCCAACATTTCTGTATTAAGTCATTTTTTTAATTGTTCTTATATAATAATCTAATTTTCTGAGATACTGACACTTATCATTGTTTCTATGCCCCAATTGTGGCGTAAAAAAGTCACAAATTAAGGCGCACAGCATCTGCGCACCATCATTTGGGACTTTTTGCAGTTCTCTGCACTTTTCCTAAGTGCCAAGGAAAAGGGGGCATGGCTTAGCTGAAGGGGGTGTAACTTTGCGCCGCCCGCCGCATTTACTATAACTTTCGCCAGAAAGTGTCGGAAGTTATAGCTGAAGTCTATGCCAGCCTGTAGCTGGAGTAGACATCCCTTTCTGGCGCACAGCAGGGCAGAGGTGCACCCGATTTTTAAGAGGCTTCTGCCTCTTAACAAATCAGGCGCATCTCACGTCAGTGCAGGGAGATCAAGACTGGCGGATGGATCCACCAGTCTAGATATTTCTCCCCCAATGACCTTTGGCTTTTCATTTGCTGTAAGCTATAATCAACATTAAAAGAAATTGACGCTTATAATAGATCACTCTGTATGTAATGAATCTATATATGTTTTTCTTTTTTAATTGAATTACTGAAATAAATTAACTTTTTGATGATATTCTAATTTATTGAGATGCACCTGTATATTATTTAAACAAGTAAGAAATTAACTCTAATAAAGTAATATTTTATGCATTTCAAATTGTAGATTTTCACATATCAAACACATTTTACAAGTTTTGTAGCTGCTTGTAGAAGGAAAACTTCTTGAATATGCAGGACAGCTGAAGACAAGGAAATCTCAAGCTGCACATGGTGCAGATTTGAGGGGAAACAATCTGCATGAAATCTGCACCAAAATCACTGCTTTTTTAAAGTGTTTTTGGTGAGGATTTAATGAGGATTTCCCACAGATCTCACCCTTCAATTGAAAAGTGTATTATTTGCAAAAACACAAAAACATGCTGCAGATTTCAAAATTCGCACAGCAGATCAATTTCCGCACCTAAGAAAAAAGCAAAGTGTACATGAGATTTGTTTAATCTTTTTTTTTAATCAGTCATTTTTTATTGGCTTTCAAAGGTATACAAACATCAAAGCAATATATTGATCAGTGTTACTCACATTAGGTACGAGTAAAAGCATACAGTTACATTGTTTGCAGTGTTATTCCAAACCCTGTTAGACATTTTTGCCCCTTTCACACGGGCGTGATTTCCGTGCGGGTGCAATGCGTGAGGTGAACGCATTGCACCCACACTGAATCTGGACCCATTCATTTCTATGGGGCTATGCACATGAGCGGTGATTTTCACGCATCACTTCTGCGTTGCGTGAAAATCGCAGCATGCTCTATATTGTGCGTTTTTCATGCAACGCAGGCCCCATAGAAGTGAATGGGGCTGCGGGAAAATCGCAAGCAACTGCAAGCAAGTGTGGATGCAGTGCGATTTTTTCCGCATGGTTGCTAAGAGACAGGGCCCGATCTTTATTATTTTTCCTTATAACATGGTTATAAGAGAAAATAATAGCATTCTCAATACAGAGTGCTTTGTAAAATATGGATTAAGGGGTTAAAAATAAAAAAAATTAACTAATCTTAGCCACTTGATCGCGTAGTTGCCGATCTCTTCTGTCTTCTTCAAGCATTAGCTGCCATCTAAAGGACCTGTGGTGATGTCACATCACATGGTCCATCACCATGGTGATGGACCATGTGATTGGACCATGTGATGAGCTCGGTGACGTCATCACAGGCCTTTAGCCGGCAGCTAATGCTTGAAGAAGACAGAAGAGTTCGCAACTACACGATCAAGTGGATAAGGTGAGTTAATTTTTTTATTTTTAACCCCTTAATCCACATTTTACAAAGCATTCTGTATTGAGAATGCTATTATTTTATCTTATAACCATGTCATAAGGGAAAATAATAAAATCTACAGAATACTCAACCCAAACCCGAACTTCAGTGATGAAGTCCGGGTTCGGGTCTGGGTACCAAACATGCCGATTTTTCCTGCACGCGTGCAAAACACATTAAAGCGCTTTGCACTCAAGTGGAAAAATCGCCCATTTCAAACATGACGCCCGTGTAAAAGAGGCCTTACAAGGTATTTTGTCAGAACATAGTTTCAAACAATAAGGCCTCTTGCACAGGACCGTATGTATTTTGCGGTCCGCAAAAACGGATCTGCAAAAAATACAGATAACGTCCGTGTGCATTCTGTATTATGCGGAACGTAACTCCTGGCCCCTAATAGAACAGTATTATCCTTGTCCGTTATGCTGACAATAATAGGACAAGTTCTATCTTTTAGCGGAATTGATATACGGAAATACCGAAACTTAATGCACAAAGAGTACCTTCCGTTTTTTTTTTTTGGCGGACCCATTTAAATGAATGATTCCGCAAACGAACGGACACGGAAAGAAAATACGTTTGTGTGCAAGAGGCCTAAAGGAAAGAGTACAAAAGTATAAACAGAAATATTAGCTATTAGTACGCTTAGAGGGTAATCCTCCAGTTCACTTTACTGTACACTGTAAACTCTTTGTGGATATGTGTAGTACTCTAAAACATAGGACTAGAACAGACAAACTGTCACTCTCCGAAGCTCCGTTAATGGGGTGATCATTTATTCTAAGCCTTCAGTAACGGGGTGAATCTGTGGTTCTTTTGCCAAGGGGCCCATGTAGATTCCACTCGAGTTCTGGACATTACAGTGGGAGCTAATGTTCTTTCATAAAGGCATGGTATGTTGAGGGCCTGTATGATCTCTAAGAATTCGGAAGCATGTACTTTCTTCCAGTGGCGTGTGACTACTAGTTTGGAGTGTAGTACGATGTGGCCTATCAAAGGTCTAATGGTAAGAGGGAATCTCTGCACTCCTATAAATAGTATTGCCAATGCTGGCGACGGCTGTATCAAAATAAGGCTAAGTTCCGATATTAATAAGAAGACCTGTTGCCAAAAGGTGGTTAGCTTGGAGCACGACCATAGAATATGGTATAGCATTCCTGTCTGATTGCATTCTCTCCAACATGTTTTGGGTACTCCCGGGTAAATATAGTGTAATTTATGGGGATTGTAATACCAGCAGTGTATTGTTTTCACCCCATGTCACGACCGCTATCCCAGCAGCAGTCTTGTCGCACCAGACGGAGGGGAAGGGGGACCCTGATCTATGGATGGGAAATAGAACGGCCACCCCTGACAAACCCTAAGCTGGCACCTGTCTGCCCTGATACCCTAGACGGGGTGTAAACCCGTGCGGCGAGCAGGATGCCTAAACCCTGAGTCACCCTAAGAAGACTAGACTGGGGAAAGGCAGATGGGAGCACTAGTCACCATCACTCATGTCTAGGAGAACAACAGGGGAAGACAGCAACAAACAAACAATCTCCAGCAGAGATAGACTTATCCAGTCACGAGCAGAGAAGATGATCCCAATAACGACAGTCCATGCCAGACAAGAGCTCCACAGCAATACCGTCAAATGATCTCCTTCAAAGGTCAGCATAGCACTGGAAGTAAGGACTATATCTGGCAATGACTGCAAGTGAAACTGAAACTAATATAGTAGCTGGGAGTGGCAGACAGCACTCACCTGAGAAGAATGCCTACAAACTCCCAGTCAGGACAAAAAGGTTCACAAGGCAAAACCCGGATGACATACTCCTGAACCACGGAGCAAACTCACAAGCTATCGCGAGTAGCAAGTCGCTGCGACCTTCTCCTCCCAGACCTGTCTGGATCAGTCACAGTCGTGACAGTACCCCCTTTCTACGAGGGGCCACCGGACCCTCAAGACCAGGCCTCTCCGGATGGGACCTATGAAAAGCTCGAATGAGTCTGTCCGCCTTTATCTCTGATGCTGGCACCCACATTCTCTCTTCGGAACCATAACCTCTCCAGTGCACCAGGTACTGAAGAGAGCGGCGAACATATCGTGAATCAACAATCTTTTCTAGCCGAAACTCAAGACTGCCATCAACAACCACCGGTGGAGGCGGTAGTGGCAATGGTTCAGGAGGTTCTACATATCTCTTAAGCAGAGATCTGTGGAAGACATTATGGATCCTTAGAGTCTGAGGTAGCTCCAGACTAAAAGCCACCGGGTTAATGATCTTAATTACCCTATAAGGACCAATAAATCTCGGACCTAATTTCCATGAGGGAACCTTCAACTTGATATTTCTGGTAGACAACCACACCAAGTCATTCACCCCAAGGTCCGGACCTTCAGAGCGCTTCTTATCAGCCACACGTTTGTATCTACCACCAATTCTCTTCAAACTTTCTTGCACACTCTGCCACACTGATGAAAGTGAAGACGCAAATCGTTCCTCCTCGGGAATCCCAGACGGCCCCCCCTCACTAAACGTACAAAACTGAGGATGGTAACCATACGCACCAAAAAATGGTGACTTATCGGTGGATTCTTGACGACGATTATTAATGGCAAACTCGGCTAACGGTGAATAAGATGACCATTCCTCCTGATTTTCGGAAACAAAGCATCTCAAATATGTCTCTAGGTTTTGATTGGTACGTTCAGTCTGACCGTTGGACTGTGGATGGAAAGATGAAGAAAACGACAGATGAACCCCTAAACGAGAACAAAAAGCTATCAAAATTTAGAAACAAATTGGGTACCACGATCCGAAACAATATCGGAAGGGACCCCGTGAAGCTTCACGATGTGGTCAATAAAAACCTGAGCCAGTGTGTTAGCATTAGGCAATGCGGTCAGAGCAATAAAGTGCACCATTTTACTGAATCTGTCGACAACAACAAGAATAACAGTCTTCCCCGCTGATACTGGTAGATCAGTAATGAAATCCATTGATATGTGCGTCCAAGGCCTGTTGGGGATGGCCAGAGGTAAAAGACGCCCTGCCGGACGAGTATGATCCACCTTAGAACGAGCACAGGTAGCACATGCAGACACAAAATTCAACACCTCCTGGCGCCACTTAGGCCACCAGAACCGATGAGACACTAATTCAGAGGTTGCCTTACTACCTGGGTGTCCTGCCAGTACGGAGTTATGGTGTTCTTTTAGTATCTCCAGGCGTAAATTTTCTGGCACAAACAGTTTACCCGAGGGGCAGGAGGCCGGGGCGTCCACCTGAGCTTCCAACACCCTCCCTCTAAACCTGAGTGTAATGCAGAGACCACCACCCCCTTTTGCAAAATAGGCTCTGGAACATCAACATCACCCCTCCAGGAAAACTTTGAGACAATGCATCCACCTTAGTATTTTTGCCCCGGGCGATAGGTTATTACAAAATTAAACCTAGTAAAAATAACGACCACCGAGCCTGTCTAGGGGTGAGACGTTTAGCAGACTCCAGATATACTAAGTTTTTGTGATCAGTAATCACTGTGACGGGATGAACCGCCCCTCCAAAAAATGACGCCACTCCTCTAAGGCCAACTTAATAGCCAAAAGTTCCCTGTTGCCAATATCATAGTTCCTTTCTGCAGTAGACAATTTCTTCGAAAAGAAAGCACACGGACGCCATTCACCAGGGACGGGCCCTGAGATAGTACTGCTCCCACCCCCACCTCTGATGCGTCAACCTCTACAATAAAAGGAAGCGAGACATCTGGCTGTACGAGAATAGGAGCCGAGGTGAATCTCTCCTTCAGAGATGTAAAGGCAGTTTTGGCTGCATGTGACCATTTGGAAAATCGGATCCCTTTCGGGTCATGTCCGTCAGTGGTTTGACCACCAAGGAATAGTTCTTTATAAACTTTCTATAAAAATTGGCAAACCCCAGGAAGCGTTGCAAAGCCTTCAGGTTCTCAGGCAGATCCCAGTCCATAATTGCCCGGACTTTCTCTGGATCCATGCGGAAACCTGAATCTGACAACACATACCCCAGAAATGGCAGTTCTTTTACGGCGAACACACATTTCTCTAATTTAGCAAACAATTTGTTGGCCCTTAATATCTGCAGCACTTGTCTCACATGGATCTTATGTGTATCCAGATCCGGAGAATAGACCAGGATGTCATCAAGATATATCACAACAAATCTCCCGATAAGGTGACTAAAAATATCGTTGACAAAATGTTGGAACACCGCAGGCGCATTAGTAAGACCAAATGGCATGACAAGATTTTCATAATGCCCTTCCGGAGTATTAAAAGCCGTCTTCCACTCATCCCCCTCTCTGATGCGAACCAGGTTATAGGCTCCTCTGAGATCCATTTTGGAGAACCATTTAGCACCAGCAACCTGATTAAAGAGGTCGGGAATGAGAGGAAGAGGATAGGGATCTCGGATAGTTATCCGGTTTAATTCCCGGAAATCCAGGCAAGGACGCAGGCCCCCATCTTTCTTTTTAACGAAAAAGAACCCTGCAGCCACGGGTGAAGAAGAGGGTCTGATGTGTCCCTTAGCCAAACTCTCCGAAATATAATCTTTCATAGCCTTCCTCTCCGGGCCGGAAAGATTGTATAACCGGGTTTTAGGTAGTTTTGCCCCAGGTAACAGATTAATCGGGCAATCATATGGACGATGAGGTGGTAACCCCTGACAACCCTTCTCAGAGAACACATCCATAAAATCTGACAGAAAGGCAGGTAGAGTTGTTACAGAGAGTGTTGAGCACCTACTACTCAAGCAGTTGTCCTTACAATGTTCACTCCACTCCACAATCTCCCCAGCCTGCCAATCCACCACTGGATTGTGAGTCACCAGCCAGGGAAGCCCCAATACCATAGGAGCCGGAAGACCGTCCAGGACATAACAAGAGATATGCTCTTTATGGAGGTCCCCTACCTGCAGATGGATATTATGGATGATCTGTGTTAACTCTGTCTGAGTAAGAGGGGAGGAGTCGATGGCAAAAACAGGAATAGTTCTGCGTACTGGTTCCGGAGTAAACCCCAGAGCCTGAGCAAACCGTGAATCCACCAAGTTGACACCCGCCCCACTGTCCAAAAAGACGGAACAGATCTCAGTCTTATTGCCCGCCATAACGGTAGCGGACAACAAAAACTGAGACATGCGTATGGAGGAAACGAATACGCCCAGACTGTTATCCTCCGCACAATCTGGGGACTCTAGTTTCTCCGGCGGCTCCTTTGTTTGTGGTCTCTTGGGTACTGAGGGACATACCTTTACAAAATGAACCCTCCCCCCACAATGAAAACAAACCTCTGACCTACGGCGGACCTTAGGAGGATTCACCCGTCTAGTGGTGCCCCCTATTTGCATTGGTTCGACTGGATCATAACAAACCGATCCCTGCCCTATAGAGGCCTCTGTAGAATTTAATAGTCTCTCCCTGAGTCGTCTGTCGATTCTTATGGACAGAGACATAGCAGCCTCAAGAGACCCAGGGACCTCGTATACCGCCGGCGCGTCTTTTAATTTTTCAGACAACCCCTGGCAGAACTGACTCCTAAGGGCCGAGTCGTTCCATAATGTATCCGTAGCCCACCTACGGAATTCGGAACAATATAGTTCAGCTGACCGGTTCTCTTGCCGAAGTCTACGTAGCTTAGACTCAGCCAGTGAGACCCTGTCCGGGTCATCATATACAAGACCCAAGGCTTCAAAAAACTCCTCCACTGATCGTAAGGCCGGAGAGTCAGATGTTAAGGAGAAAGCCCAAGCCTGCGGATTTCCTTGCAGGAGAGAAATTACAATGCCCACCCTTTGTTCCTCACCGCCGGAGGATCTAGGGCGCAACCTGAAGAACAATTTACAAGCTTCTCTGAAGGTTACAAATTGGTCTCTCCCTCCTGAGAACCTATCAGGAAAAGCCACTTTTGGCTCAGGAGTACCTTGGTTTCCCGTAGCAACGGTGGAACCCAAGGATTGCTGCTGCTGCTGCAGCACTGTTGCTTTTAATCCTGCCACTTCAAGGGATAACCCCTGTAATTGTTTCGCCAAAACAGTAACCGGATCCATAGTGGAACAGAAAATACAAAGCAAAACAGCAGGCAAAAAAAAAAAAAAAAAAGGAAATGTCACTTTTTTTTTTTTTTTTTTTTTAAAAGGCCAGATATACTGTCACGACCGCTATCCCAGCAGCAGTCGTGTCGCACCAGACGGAGGGGAAGAGGGACCCTTATTTATGGATGGGAAATAGAACGGCCACCCCTGACAAACCCTAAGCTGGCACCTGTCTGCCCTGATACCCTAGACGGGGTGTAAACCCGTGCGGCGAGCAGGATGCCTAAACCCTGAGTCACCCTAAGAAGACTAGACTGGGGAAAGGCAGATGGGAGCAATAGTCACCATCACTCATGTCTAGGAGAACAAAGAGAAAGACAAGAAAAAACGGAAGTTAATCCAAACGCTCAAGGAGAGTGGCAATCTCCAAGAGGAGTGGAAAGAGGCGCCAATAGGGTGGGTAGGAATGCAGTAGAAAAAAAGAGAAACGGGAATAGTGTACAAGTCCAATTAGGAGGCAGCTCACCAGTGTCTCTGTACAGAGGCACAACCAAATAGTCAGCAGTGGGTGGGTAGAGCTGGAGGGTGTTCCGCTAACCCAGGGAGGGAAAAAGGCAGGAGGATAGGGAGCGCCAATGTGGACTTGAATGGAGTACAAATATATTATAAATAGTTAGTTTGTCATGGACTACAACCAGGTAATGTCCATAAATAAAAAAGATTAGAGCAGTATAAAAAACTCTTGGTGACAATTTGTAAGAACCATAAAACCATAAAAGATTCTGGAGGAGTATAAATTACTCATAGATACAACAAGAGTAGATAGCTGAAATGGTGAAACCAATAAAACAAGGTTTAAAGTCCAAAAGTGGAACAAAAAGCACTTACTTCACTGGGGGGCTGTCCACAGGATAAACTCAAGACACCTGGGACAGACACCCCCCGGCCAGGATCGCCCGTAGATCGTAGTGAATGATGGCAGCCGGAAGACCAAGGGCTTCAGATCAAACACTTTATTAGAATGGATCCATCCATTCTAATAAAGTGGTTGATCTGGGTCGTGACACCCCAGCTTCATAGTGGACAGTGCATTTGAAAGTGGATTAAAGAAAATTCAAGGACTCCTTCAGTCTTCCTCTGGGAAGGTTTGTTGCAGCTCTGCTTCCCATGTTCTCATTGTGTGTCTTGTGAAGGATATCTGAAAAGTAGGGTAATGGTTTTCTGTGAGAGCGTGGAGTTTGCAGTAGTTTGATTGTGTCACTGTTGGCTCTGGGGGGAGATCTAAGAATAGGGCCCAAGAAGTGTTTTATTCTCAAGTATTTGTAAAATTCCGTATGAGGAATCAGAAAAGTGGATCTAATGTCCCCTCCACTAATTGAGCAACTGATGTAACTCCCTGCAACCGTCAGGATGACAGATATAGGCCTTCAATGTTGATGCGTGTGACACAGGGGTGGAAGTAGGTTTCCCTGTTGAGTGTAGTTGTACCCAGAGTGTTCTTGTGTGGCATGCAAAAAGCAACTCCTGTTCAGAGGCCCCAGTATTCCAAAGCAGTCCAATCAGGTGATCCTTCAAGGAACCTCCCCTCATTAGTATATTTCTCTATTTGTACCCACGGTTTCTTTTAGAGTCGGGAGACCACTAGAGTTGAGTGAACACCTGGATGTTCGGGTTCAAGAAGTTCGGCCAAACTTCCCGAAAATGTTCGGGTTTGGGATCCGAACTCGACCTGAACTTCACCCCGAACCTTAACCCTATTGAAGTCAATGGGGACCCAAACTTTTTGGCACTAAAAAGGCTGTAAAATAGCCTAGGAAAAGGCTAGATGGCTGCAAAAGGCGGCAAAATGTAGGTAAATCCCCTGCAAACAAATGTGGATAGGGAAATTACTTAAAATAAAATAAATAACCCAGACGGAGGAGAGGTTCATTCAACTTTGGGTTGCCCTGCAAAATAATGGTAAAATGAAAAAAAGAGGATTCAATAAAGAAGTGCCCTGGAGTACAAGAATATATGGTTGAGGGGAGGTAGTTATAAATGTCTATTCTGCACAAGGGATGGACAGGTCCTGTGGGATCTGAAGGAAAGAAGGTTTGTACACAAACATAGAAGAGGATTCTTTACGTTAAGAGCAGTGAGACTATGGAACTCTCTGAATGAGGAGTTGGTGATGGTGAGTACAATAAAGTAATTCAAGAAGGGCCTGGATGTATTTCTAGAGTATAATAATATTACAGGTTATAGCTACTAGAGATCGGCCGTTGATCCAGGGAGTTATTCTGATTGCCTGATTGGAGTCGGGAAGGAATTTTTTATTCCCTTTAAGTGGGTAAAATTGGTTTCTACTTCACAGGGTTTTGTTTTGCCTTCCTCTGGATCAACTAGCAGGATGACAGGCCGAACTGGATGGACAGATGTCTTTTTTCGGCCTTATGTACTATGTTACTATATTAGAATGGGCTATTCTAGATCACTCTAATCGCCAAATATATTTATTGAGAAGAGACTGGGCTTTCTTAAAAAAAACTCAGGTATGGGCAAGGTGTGGAATTTATCGATGATCTTGGGTAGGGTCATCATCTGAAAAGAAGCAACTCTACCCACCCATGAAAGATCTTTAATGCTAAAGCTGTTGAGATCTTGTACAATTACACTTAATAGGGGGCTGAAATTCTGCTTATAGAGAAGAGAGCAGGGCGAAGTGAGATTTATGCCCAAATACATCTCTTCAATACCCCGCAGAGATGTGTATAGGGAGTGTTTGTGATTTTGCTTTGTTTACTTTATAATATGAAAGGCTTCCATAGTGTGATATGATCATTAATGCTTTCTCCAAGGATTGTCTTGGATTTGTCAGGGTAAGGATAAAATCATCAGCGTACAGAGTGATGGTATGAGTATTAGGCCCTATTTTAATTCCTTCCACTTCAGATGAATTCCTGATCCACTGTGCCAGGGGCTCTAGAGCTAATATAAAAATTAGTGGGGATAACAGATAGCCTTGTCTGGACCCATTACTTATGTCAAAGCTGTCATAAACCACTCCATTTACAAACACTTTAGCTGATGGGGAAGAGTATAGGCTAGTTAGTAATTATTGCATTAAGGATCTGTCCCTTGAGGCCCATTATTTAAAGTGTCGAGAACACAAATGACCAATGAAGATGGTCAAAGGCTTTCTCTGTGTCTAGAGTGATTGCCAGTAGAGGAGTGCCTTTGGATTCTGCATAATTAAATATATTTAGTAGTTGTCTAGTGTTATCTGCTTGGCCTGCAGTAATGAGCAAGTCTGCCAGCAAGAAACTTGGTAAATATTTTAATGTCAGAAATTAACAATGAAATATGGCAAAATATTTGAGGCGCATCATTTGCTTTACCGGGTTGTAGAAGAGTTACTATGAGAGTTGATAACATTTCAGTGGGAAATGGGGTTCCATCTGCTGCTATTTGGAAGAATGCTTCATGTATGGTAATAAAGTTGGGTCTATAATACTCATTTGATAGTCCATCTGGGCCTGGAGATTTCCCCAAAGGAAGCAGGCTGCCCACCTTGTTTCTCTGTGAGTAGTATTGGGATTGTGTACTTAAGAGTGCTCTTTCATAAGAGGAAGCAAGAAGCAAGATGCGAAACGATCGTCGGGTAAGACGCCAGGGTCAGGATTATTCATATGGTTGTGTAGCTGCATTCCCCCTATATTGCTAGTGAGGCATTTACTGTTTTTATGTGTTTTTTACACACTTTTTAGACTTTTTTCCTTGATATATAGTGGGGGGGGGGGGTTAAGCAGCATATTTTGCACTTTATTACTTGGCCCATTGTATTGATGTACTTTTGTCATCATATCCAGTTCTTTTATGTAAATTGCGGCTATATGTATATCTTAGATATCTAACATTATGTGTTTATATGTGAATGTTTTCAATAAATTATGTATTGATTATTTGTACTTGTGTATGTTGGTTTCATGATTTGGTGTTTTCTATTATGTTGATACACAAGCTGTTGATGTTATATTTGTTTTGGTGAGGCAATGATTAAAGATGTATGTACCGTTTCTCCAGACCGGATTTGATTGGGACTGGTATTGTTCTGCTACAATTATAGTAATGGGAGCGTGGTTCGGACCATTGTCTTTGTACCTGGGATCCAGCAGGGTGGCAACCTAGTAGTCCGCACACGTTAAAATGTGGGCAACTCTGCTGTCATTGCCAGGCACTGCAGCATATAGTTGCTCATGTGTGCCAGGCTGTCCAGAGGTAAGGAAAGCTGTCCTCTGTGGGAGGCGTATCGTCATCGTCCTTTGTTTCCGCCCAGCCATGCACCAGTGATGGGCCCGATCTGCGTTGGGTGCCACCCCGCTGTGAATAAGCTTCATCCTCATCCTCCTCCACCAAATCCTTGTCCTCCAGTAGTGGGCCTTGGCTGGCCACATTTGTACCTGGCCTCTGCTTTTGCAAAAAACCTCCCACTGAGCCACTTCTAAGAGACTGGCCTGAAAGTGCTAAAAATGACCCCTCTTCCTCTTGGGCCACCTCCTCTTCCATCATCGCCCTAAGTGTTTTCTCAAGGAGATATAGAAGTGGTATTGTAATGCTGATAACGGCGTCATCGCCACTGGCTATGTTGGTGGAGTACACGTAACAGTGCAACAGGGCACACAGGTCACGCATGGCGGCCCAGTCATTGGTTGTGACGTGGTGTTGTTCCGCAGTGCGACTGACACACACGTGCTGCAGCTGAAACTCCACTGCTCGCACAGTCTCTCCAGCATGTGCAAGGTGGAGTTCTACCTGGTGGGCACGTTGCATATGAGGCGGTTATCCTTTAAAGCAGACAGGCGAGCAGCGGCAGGATGTGAACGCCGGAAGCGTGCACAGACGGCCCGAACTTTATGCAGCAACTCTGACATGTCGGGGTAGTTGTGAATGAACTTCTGCACCACCAAATTCAGCACATGCGCCAGGCAAGGGATGTGTGTCAAACCAGCTAGTCCCAGAGCTGCGACTAGATTTCGCCCATTATCGCACACCACCAGGCTGGGCTTGAGGCCCACCGGCAGCAACCACTCGTCAGTCTGTTGTTCAATACCCCGCCACAACTCCTGCGTGGTGTGGGGCCTGTCCCCAAACATATGAGTTTCAGAACGGCCTGCTGAAGATTACCCCGGGCTGTGCCGAAGTTGGTGGTGAAGGTGTGTGACTGACTGGATGAGCAGGTGGAAGAAGAGGAGGAGGAAGCCGAGTAGGAGGCCCAGCCGAGTACCAGATTATAGGCATTGCTGTTTTGTCAATTATTTAACCCCTGAAAATAATAAATCCTTTGACGGACACTATTAAACTTGTCAAGCCACAGCTGGAACATCAGATTTACGTTATTTCTATTTTTGCAAATGAATTTCACCCCAGAAAAAAATATGTTCTTTGCCGGACACTATTAAACTTAGCCAGCCACAGCTGAAACCACTCATTTACGGTATTGCTATTTTGGCAATTGAATTTCTCCCCAGAAAATTATTTATCCTTTGCCAGAAGCTATTAAACTTGGCCAGCCACTGCTGAGACACCAGATTTAGGGGATTGCTATTTTTTGGCAATAGAATTTCACCCCAGAACAAAATCTATCCTTTGCTGGACACTATTAAACTTGGCCAGCCACAGCTGAAACCACTGATTTACGGTATTGTTATTTAGGCAATTGAATTTCACCCCAGAAAAAAATATATCCGTTGACGGACACTATTAAACTTGGCCAGCCACAGATGAAACCACTGATTCATGGTATTGCTATTGTGAGAATTGAAATTCAACCCAGAAAATTATCTATCCTTTGCCGGACACTATTAAACCTGGCCAGCCACTGCTGGGACACCAGATTTAGGGGATTGCTGTTTTGGCAATAGAATTTCATCCCTTAACAAAATCTATCCTTTTCCGGACACTATTAAACTTGCCAAGCCACAGCTGAAACCACTAATTTATGGTATTGCTAATTTGGCAATTGAATTTCACCCCATAAAATTATCTATCCTTTGCCTGACACTATTAAACTTGGCAAGCCACTGCTGGGACACCAGATTTAGGGGATTGCTGTTTTGGCAATAGAATTTCATCCCTTAACAAAATCTATCCTTTTCCGGACACTATTAAACTTGCCAAGCCACAGCTGAAACCACTAATTTATGGTATTGCTAATTTGGCAATTGAATTTCACCCCAAAAAATTATCTATCCTTTGCCTGACACTATTAAACTTGGCAAGCCACTGCTGGGACACCAGATTTAGCGGATTTCTATTTTGGCAATTGAATTTCACCCAATAACAAAATATGTCTATTACCGTACATGTTAAAGTTGGCCAGCCACAGCTGAAACCACTGATTTACGGTATTGCTAATTTGGCAATTGAATTTCACCCCAGAAAATGATTTATCCTTTGCCGTACACTATTAAACCTGGCCAGCCACTGATGAAACCACTGATTTACGGTATTGCTATTTTGGCAATTGAATTTAACCCCAGAAAATTATCTATCCTTTGCCGGACACTATTAAACTTGGCCAGCCACTGCTGGGACACCAGATTTAGGGGATTGCTAATTTGGCAATTGAATTTAACCCCAGAAAAAAATATATCCGTTGCCGGACACTATTAAACTTGGCCAGCCACTGCTGGGACACCAGATTTAGAGGATTGCTATTTTGGCTAATGAATTTTACCCCAGAAAATTATCTATCCTTTGCCGGACACTATTAAACTTGGCCAGCCACCGCTGGAACACCAGATTTACGGGATTGCTATTTTGGCAATTGAATTTAACCCCTCAATAAAATATAGAAATTTCTATCCCGAGTTTCTAGGGGTGACAATAAGCACAGCCAAGCCCCTGATGTAGGATATAGCAAAAAAAAAAAAACTAGTATTGATGGATTGATGGCAGCTTGTGCTGGTGCACCACAAGACACAAAATTGCTGCCGATCACCCCAGAATAAAGTGACATAAAAACGCTTTTTGCAGCCTAAAAACCAGTGAGCAATTAACTAGCAGAAGTTGAATGATTCACAGCTGTAGATCGATCACTTCATTAGGTGTTTTTGCTCTGCTTTCCCTGCCTAATCTCGCCCTCACAGCAGCTGCATTCTATCCCTACATTAATCAGAGCAGAGTGACGTGCAGCGCAACGTGACACCAGCTTAAATAGAGGCTGGGTCACATGCTGCACTTGGCCAATCACAGCCATGCCATTAGTAGGCATGGCTGTGATGGCTTCTTAGGGCAAGAAGTAAAACGCTAGCTGATTGGCTGCTGTGCAGCCCTTTAGAAAGCGGGAAGAAATAGCCGAGCAACGGACACAAACCCGGACTTTTTTGAAAATGTTCAGGTCCGGGTCCCGAACTCCCCAAAATTCGATACGAACCCTAAGTATACAGTTCTTGTTCGCTCAACTCTACTCGTCGCATTTCTTGAGTCTCCTTCTCGCACGTTTGGTGCCTCCTAAGCAGCCAATCAACATTCAGGTAAGTAATTCCCTGCAGTGTAATGTCATAGCCATGTTAGCTATTAGCCTTACACTGATTGGCTGGCCCTAACACATAATACCAATTTATATAGGAGCCGATGTCCAGCTCGGATCATTCAGCGACAGGAAGAGCAGAGAGTAGTCAGGGACAGATAGCGTTTTGCTGAAAATTCACAGATTTAACTCCAAAAAAAACTATTGAAAGACCAAACAGTCCTCTTAAGGACTACAGTGTTTATTTGACAGCAGTGCAGCACCATTTTGTTTTTGTTTTTTTACCAGGGGTTAAGCTCAGCAGTATCAGGGACAGGCATCTTCAGGAAGGGAAAGATAGTGCAGGGCTGGAAAACCACTTTTTTAAGTGCCCAAAAGCCTTTAAAAAGCTGAAAGATTTGATATTAGTGAGATCTGCAGTACGCCATCAGAAATCAGTGTGTTTAGCAGACATTATAAAAAAGGGCTTAGTGCCTGCTAGTGAGATATATACACTGCACCATCAGAGAATTTTTTTTTTCTGGGGAAAATAACCTAATTTGTGCCACATCTGTGTGTCCGCAACCGTTATATTCATTACTCCAGCAGAGAATTATTTATATTTTGGGCAAAATTAACTAGTTTTGGGCACATCTATGTGTGCATTTAGACCACAACAATATATACATTATTCCAGCATAGAATTATTTGCATTTGGAACAAATTTAAATAGTTTTGGGCACTCTTGTGTGTGCGTTCAATCCGCAACAGTTATATTCATGACTCCAGCAGAGAATTATTTATATTTTCGGCAAATTTAACTCGTTTTGGGCACATCTGTGTGTGCGTTTAGGCCGCAATCGTATATACAGTGTTCCAGCAGAGAATAAATTTTATTTGGGACAAATTTGTATCCCATACTGAACGAAATCTGAAAACACTGTGAATATTACAAATTCCATTAATCTGGGCCTAGTAAAGTGTCCACAATCTGTGGGTTTTTGTATTCCATACTGAATTTAATCAGAAAAAAGTGTGTATATTACAATTTACATTAATCTGGACATAGTAAAGTGTCCACAATCTGTGCCTTTTTGTATTCCATAATGAATTGAATCTGAAAAATCTGTCTATATTGCAACTTGCATTAATCTGGGCCTAGTAAACTGTGTCCACAATCTGTGGGTGTTTGTATCCCATACTGAACTGAATCTGACAACATTGTGTATATTACAACTTCCATTAATCTGGGCCAAATAAAGTGTCCACAATCTGTGCGTTTTTGTATTCCATACAGAACTGGATCTGAAAATACTGTGTATATTAGAATTTCCATTAATCTGGGCCGAGTAAAGTGTCCACAATCTGTGGGTTTTTGTATCCCATACTGAACTGAATTTAAAAACACTGTGTATAATACAACTTCCATTAATCTGGGCCAAATAAAGTGTCCACAATATGGGGTTTTTTGTATCCCATACTGAACTGAATCTGAAAAATCTGTCTATATTACAACTTGCAATAATTTCAGCCTAGTAAACTGTGTCCACAATCTGAGGGTATTTGTATTCCAAACTGTACTGAATCTGAAAACACTGTGTATATTACAACTTACATTAATCTGGGCCAAGTAAAGTGTCCACAATCTGTGGGTTTTTGTATCCAATACTGAACTGAATCTGAAAAATCTGTCTATATTACAACTTGATATTAATCTGAGCATAGTAAACTGTGTCCACAATTTGTGGGTTTTTGTATCCCATACTGAAATGAATGTGAAAACTCTGTGTATATTACAACTTGATATTAATCTGGGCCTAGTAAACTTTGACCACAATATGTGGGTTTTTGTATCCCATACTGAACTGAATCTGAAAACACTGTATATATTACAATTTCCATTAATCTGGGGTTAGTAAAGTGTCCACAATCTGTGGGTTTTTGTATTCCATACTGAACTGAGTCTAAAAAAAAGTGTGTATATTACAATTTCTAATAATCTGGGTCTAGTACAGTGTCCACAATGTGTGAGTTTTTGTATCCCATAATGAACTGAATCTGAAGACACTGTGTATATTACAACTTCCATTAATCTGGGCCTAGTAAAATGTCCACAATTTGTGCGTTTTTGTATTCCATACTATACTGAATCTGAAAACACTGTGTATATTACAACTTCCATTAATCTGGGCCTAGTAAACTGTGTCCACAATGTGTGAGTTTTTGTATCCCATAATGAACTGAATCTGAAAACACTGTGTATATTACAACTTGCATTAATCTGGGCCTAGTGTAGTGTTCACAATCTGTGGGTTTGTGTATTCCATATAGAACTGGATCTGAAAACACTGTGTATATTACAATTTACAATAATCTGGGCGTAGTAGTGTCCACAATCTGTGCTTTTTTGTATTCCATACTGTACTGAATCTGAAGACACTGTGTATATTACAACTTCCATTAATCTGGGCCAAATAACGTGTCCACAATATGTGGGTTTTTGTATTCCATACTGAATTTAATCTGAAAAAAGTGTGTATATTACAATTTCCATTAATCTGGACTAAGTAAAGTGTCCACAATCTGTGTTTTTTTTATCCCATGCTGAACTGAATCTGAAAACACTGGATATATTACAACTTCCATTAATCTGGGCCAAATAAAGTGTCCACAAAATGTGGGTTTTTGTATCCCATACTGAACTGAATCTGAAAAATTTGTCTATATTACAACTTGCATTAATCTGGGTCTAGTAAACTGTGTCCACAATCTGTGGGTTTTTGTATCCCATACTGAACTGAATCTGAAAAATTTGTCTATATTACAACTTGCATTAATCTGGGTCTAGTAAACTGTGTCCACAATCTGTGGGTTTTTGTATCCCATACTGAACTGAATTTAAAAACACTGTGTATAATACAACTTCCATTAATCTGGGCCAAATAAAGTGTCCACAATATGGGGTTTTTTGTATCCCATACTGAACTGAATCTGAAAAATCTGTCTATATTACAACTTGCAATAATTTCAGCCTAGTAAACTGTGTCCACAATCTGAGGGTATTTGTATCCCATACTGAACTGAATCTGAAGACACTGTTTATATTACAACTTGCATTAATCTGGGCCTAGTGTAGTGTTCACAATCTGTGGGTTTGTGTATTCCATATAGAACTGAATCTGAAAACACTGTGTATATTACAACTTCCATTAATCTGGGCCTAGTAAACTGTGTCCACAATCTGTGGGTTTTTGTATCCCATAATGAACTGAAACTGAAAACACTGTATATATTACAACTTCCATTAATCTGGGCCAAATAAAGTGTCCACAATATGTGGGTTTTTGTATTCCATACTGAATTTAATCTGAAAACACTGTGTATATTACAATTTCCATTAATCTGGACTAAGTAAAGTGTCCACAATCTGTGTTTTTTTTATCCCATGCTGAACTGAATCTGAAAACACTGGATATATTACAACTTCCATTAATCTAGGAAAAGTGAAGTGTCCACAATATGTGGGTTTTTGTATCCCATACTGAACTGAATCTGAAAACACTGTATATATTACAACTTCCATTAATCTGGGAAAAGGGAAGTGTCCACAATATGTGCATTTTTGTATTCCATACTGTACTGTATCTGAAAACACTGTTTATTACAATTTCCATTAATCTGGGCCGAGTAAAGTGTTCACAATCTGTGGGTTTTTGTATCCCATACTGAACTGAATCAGAAAAATCTTATATTACATCTTGCATTAATTTGGGCCTAGTAAACTGTGTCCACAATCTGTGGGTTTTTGTATTCCATACTGTACTGAATCTGAAAACAATGTGTATATTACAACTTCCATTAATCTGGGCCTAGTAAAGTGTCCACAATCGGTGGGTTTTTGTATCCCATACTGAACTGAATCTGAAAAATCTGTATATTACAACTTCCATTAATCTGGGCCGAGTAAAGTGTCCTCAATCTGTGGGTTTTTGTATCCTATACTGAACTGAATCTGAAAAATCTGTCTATATTACAACTTCCATTAATCTGGGCCTAGTAAACCGCGTTCACAATCTGTGGGTTTTTGTATCCCATACTGAACTGAATCTGAAGACACTGTGTATATTACAACTTCCATTAATCTGGGCCAAATAAAGTGTCCACAATATGTGGGTTTTTGTATTCCACACTGAATTTAATCTGAAAAAAGTGTGTATATTACAATTTCCATTAATCTGGACCTAGTAAAGTGTCCACAATCTGTGGGTTTTTGTATCCCATACTGAACTGAATCTGAAAACACTGTGTATATGACAACTTCCATTAACCACTACAGGAATGCCTAACGCACGGATGCGTCCGTCGGGCGGTCCTGTAGCTCTGAGTGGACGCATCGGCGCGTCATCTCACGAGATGCGAGATTTCGCGCTGATGCCACTGGGCATGCGCACTGCGCGGCGGTGAAAAGTTAGAGAAGAAGTTAAAGTATAGGTCATCAGCCTGCCAGACAATGATCATCGCTGGCAGGCTGATGATTTTTTTAAAAAACGAATCGCAAGCCATTTAGCACATTATATTTATAAATATAATGTGTTAAATGGCTTCTGTGCCCTCTCCTGGGTCCTTTCCGTCGGTTGGAACCAGGAGAGAGCACACCTCTACTGTAAGTACACCAAGCACCACACTTTCAGGCCCTGATCACCCCCCATCACCCCAATTAACCCCTTGATCACCCCTTTCAATCACCTGTCAATCACTAGTGAAAGGGAAAAAAGTGATCAGTGTAAACTATCACTTTTTTTTTCACTAGGTTTAGGTTAGTTTAGGTCCCTTTGGTAGGTAGTTAGCTTCCGTTAGCGCCCACCGCACCGCAGTCACCGATTCGCTGATTAGCGTAGCGCTAATCAGCATTTGTACTTTTATAGTATCTGTAAGTGATCAGAACTAATCACGGTCAGATCTATAATAGTATTACTGTCACTTTAGCTCGCCCCCCACCCAAAACGCAGTGTTTGCCCGATCAGGCCCGTAGTGACAAAAAATTTTATTTTTTTTATCACTGCACAATCACTTCACAAGCGCTGCGGCGATAAAAAAAATCTGTTTTGATCTTTTTTATCAATCGCAGTGGCTTCTGTACTTCGCTAGCCTCCCATTTGTAAGACAGGCTTGCTCTTTTTCTTGGGTAGTCTCAGGGAATACCCCCTAAATTTAGTCGCCCAAATGTCAAATAAGGGGTATTCTCCTGAAGAGGCCTACAGGATTCTGACCCAGTCGGATGAGGAATGGGAACGCTCATCTGACGAATCTAGCGGGTCAGAATACAAACCTGTAGAAAGCAGTGGCAGTCTGACCAAAAGTTCAGACGAGGAGGTTGAGGTCCCTGATAGCACCAGGCGTACCCGGCCCCGTGTCGCTAGACCGCACGTAGCGCAGGATCCGTTTCAAGGGCAGCAGAGTGGGGCTGGCGCTGCCGGATTACGTGGTGAGGCATACACCAGCAGCGCAGCCCATCCTGGACCTTCTATCAGAACTGCTGTACAACATGGTGAAGTGGCGAGCACCAGAAGGGCAGTTGAAGCTGGTATGGTGGCACGTACAGTAATTCCCCTGTCGCAGCCACTGCGCAGACAGGCCCGTAGAGCCCTTAGAGTCCCTGAGGTGCTGGCAAACCCTGATTGTCAGCCCCCAACTTCAGCCGCACCAGTAGTTCCCCCTTTCACCGCCCAGTCAGGAGTTCGGGTGGAGACAGCTCAGATAGGATCGGTGCTGGGGTTTTTTGAGCTGTTCTTCACTGCGGAGCTCTATGACTTAGTCGTGGCAGAAACAAATCGGTATGCCACTCAATTTATAAACGCCAACCCGGGAAGCTCTTATGCCTAGCCTTTCCGGTGGAAACCAGTCCAAGTTTCCGAATTTAAAACTTTTCTGGGCCTTCTCCTCAACATGGGTCTAACCAAAAAGCATGAATTGCGGTCATATTGGTCCACGAACCCAATTCATCACATGCCCATGTACTCTGCTGCCATGTCCAGGACACGTTTTGAGACCATCCTGAGTTTCCTGCACTTAAGCGACAACACCACCTCCCGTCCCAGAGGCCACCCAGCTTTTGACCGGCTCCACAAAATTCGGCCCCTAATAGACCACTTCAACCAGAAATTTTCATATTTGTATACCCCCGCACAAAACATCTGCGTAGACGAGTCCCTAGTACATTTCACCGGGCGCCTGGGCTTCAAACAGTACATCCCACGCAAGCGCGCCCGGTATGGGGTAAAATTGTATAAGCTCTGTGAAAAGGGCCACAGGCTATACGCACTAATTTCGGATCTATGAGGGAAAAGATCAGACCCTGGAGCCGGTCGTTGCCCTGACTACCTGGGGAGCAGTGGGAAGATAGTCTGGGACTTGGTGTCACCCTTAATCGGCAAGGGGTACCATCTTTATGTGGACAATTTTTACACAAGTGTGCCCCTTGTGGTAAGGTGCAAGGTGTCATATGTGATGGCAGGTACGTGTCACCGAGGTTGCTGGCCTCGGTGAGGTGAGAGCCGGGTTTTTGTCTGCAGCAGCTAGTGCTGTTTGACTTTGTTAAATAGCATGGCTGCAAAGCCGATCCGGGCCGGCTCTTACTGGGAGCAGCTAAAGAGTAGGGTGGGTGGCTGCTCCCCACGGTCCAGTCCATGTTTTGGGCTGGATATAAAACGCAGCCAGCAGCTGTGTCTGGGGAGTGTGATTATCCTGGAGCTGCTAACAGGGCTGGGAGTTCTCTGTCCAGGAGGAAAGAGCTCAGCAAGGAGGTATTTTGTTCCTGGCTACCTGAAGCTGGATTCTCCTGCGGCTGGGCCGACAGCGTGGTGCGAACCTGCACCTACACCTCCCAGGTGACTGAACCTGTGTTGGACTGTTTTTGTTTGGCTACGTTATTTCCGTTGTGTGTGAACTGTCACCAAGAGACTGTTTTTCATTTTGTGTGCAAGTGTGAATAAAACACTGTTTGTTGCACAATCTGGACTCCTTGTTTTGCCTCTAAACTGCACCCGCACCGCTGTCTACCAGAGCGACTCCCACATTTGGTGTCGGATGCGGGCATGCGCAGTGAGGCTGGCGTGAACGCCGAGTTTTGTTTTTCTAAAGTGTATGGAATATATTAAGCCAGCAAAGCTGCAAGCAGGAGTTTCTGGCAACATGGAGGCTGCTGTGAAGGCTCTCATAGAGGCTAACGTGCAGCAGCGGGAGACCAACCAACTACTGCTACAACATGTGATGGCGTTACAGGCGGCAGGAGCGTCCCACCACGTCCAAGATGCCCGGAAAGCGGTCCGTGCGGCGATCCCAAAATGACCCCCGCAGACGACGTTGAGACGTACCTGGCGGTTTTTGAGAAGGTCGCCGTGAGGGAAAAGTTACCCCGTGACCAGTGGGCTGAGGTGGTCGCTCCGTTCCTGGCTTCCGGACCCCAGCAGGTGTTTTTCGACTTGTCGGATGACCAAGCGGCAGATTATGACACTGTGAAAGGAGAGGTCCTAGCCAGACTGGGCGTGAACGTGCTGGTCCGCGCCCAAAGAGTCCACCAGTGGGACTTTAAAACGACTGAACCCGCTAGGCCGCAGTTCTACGATCTGCTGCACAGGCTGCAAAAGTGGCTGCAGCCCGATCTACTAAGTCCCACTGCCATGCTGGATCGACTGTTGGCGGACATCTTTTGGAGGGCCCTGCCTTATCCCCTCCAGCACTGGATCGGCCAGGTATCGCCCACCAATGCCCTGGAGATGGTCGACCTGGTGGAGCGCTACGAGGCCACCAGAAACCTGCAGGGGACTCTTGCGGAAAGGGGTCAGTCAAACCCCGGAGGCCTCTGCCCCAGTTCCGACGTCCGCGACAGAGCGGCCTGCCCGGAATATACCCCTGCGAGTCCGCCTCCCGTGGTATGCTGGAGGTGTCAGGAGCCAGGCCACATCAGGGCCGACTGTCCGCATCGGGATGAGCCGATGGATATGAACTACGGGGTCGTCACTCCCTGTATGCACGGAAGCTGTGCGCAACTGGCACCCGTGAGGTGCAGGACCATAACCACCTGTGTCAGGTAGAGGTGGGAGACTCTCTGGCGGTGGCTCTGCTGGACTCCGGGAGTTTAGTCTCCCTGGTAAGGGCTGCACTTGTACGGCCTGCGGAGTATACTGGCCGTAAAGTCGGGGTCCTGTGCATCCACGGAGACCTGAAAGACTATCCCACTGCACTAGTGACTTTGTCCACAGCGGCTGGTAGGTGGACCCACGAGGTGGCTGTCGCTACTAAACTCCCACACGAACTAATACTTGGGAGGGACTTCCCGGTTTTCCGGCGCTGTGGCCGGCAATAAAGGTATCTGAGGGACCCGAGACAGGGGTGACCCTAGTAGAGTGGCCTGATACCGCTGGAAGGCCAGAACCCTGGGAGCCCGAGTCTGAAGGGCCGGCGGTAGGGGTGACCACTGCTCCAGCGGTAGAGGGGAGACAACCCCACTGAGTGTAATGGTGGGAGACACGGAGGACTTGCCACCGGGACCTGAGTTGGCAGACCTCAATGTCTCCGGGGAAAATTTTGGGACCGCACAACACCGGGACCAAACCCTAACCAGGGCCTGGGAGAATGTGCTGGAAATTGATGGGAAACCCCAGAAACCAGGGGCTGAATTAATGTTCCCACGGTTTATTGTTCTGCAGGATATGTTGTATCGGGTGAACCAAATCCGAGGCGAACCTGTTGAACAGTTGGTGGTGCCCACAGCGTATCGCAAGCTTGTCATGGAGCTTGCCCACCAACATGTTCTTGGGGACACCTGGGGTGGCAGAAAACCCAGGACCGCATACTGCAGCGATTTTATTGGCCCAGTGTGTTCAAGGAGGTAGAGAATTATTGTAAGTCCTGTCCGACCTGTCAGATAACTAGCCCCCAGCCACATTTCCGTAGTCCCCTGGTACCTCTGCCAATTATTGAAGTACCGTTTGAGCGAATCGCGATGGATTTAATTGGGCCTGTACCAAAGTCTGCCAGGGGCCACCAACACATTCTGGTAGTTCTCGACTATGCCACTCGGTATCCGGAGGCGGTGCCTCTGCGACATACCTCAGCTAAGCTCATTGCCAAAGAGTTAATGGAGATGTTTTCCCGTGTGGGCCTGCCAAAAGAGGTTCTGACAGACCAAGGGACCCCTTTTATGTCCAAAGTAATGAGGGAACTGTGTAAATTGTTGCGTATAAAGCAGTTACGGACGTCCGTTTACCATCCGCAAACAGACTGTCTTGTGGAGAGGTTTAACCAAACTCTAAAAAATATGTTAAAGAGGGTGGTGTCTAGAGATGGGAAGGACTGGGATCTGCTTCTGCCCTATCTCATGTTCGCAGTGCGAGAGGTGCCCCAGGCCTCTACTGGGTTCTCGCCCTTCGAACTGCTTTATGGCAGACACCCTCGGGGCCTGTTGGATATCGCCAAGGAAGCGTGGGAACAACAGCCTGTCCCCCACAAAAGTGTCATTGAGTATGTCGCCCAAATGCAGGACCGGATGGAAAGGGTGTTGCCCTTGGTCCGGGAGCATATGGAGGCAGCGCAACAAGCCCAGAGTAGGGTGTACAATCGTCAGGCTCGGGTACGGGACTTCAATCCGGGAGATCGGGTTTTGGTTCTGGTACCCACCCTTGACAGCAAATTCCTAGCTAGGTGGCAGGGCCCCTATGAGGTGATCGAGAAGGTAGGGAAGTAAATTACAAAGTACACCAGCCAGGCGGCGCAAGCCGGAGCAGGTGTACCACGTGAATTTACTTAAGCCGTGGAAAGATAGGGACACAGCCGACGACCACAGCCCCCGGCCAGGGCTTCTAGGTGAAAAGGGTCCAGCCCCACAGTTCGAGGCCTGTGAAGCAGTAACCACGGTAAAAATTGCAGACAGCCTGTCTTCCAAACAAGTTCAGGAAGTCAGGGAGTTCATCAGTCGGAACACGGATGTGTTCTCGGACCTCCCTGGCCGCACGTCTCTCATCCAACATGACATCGTCACTGAGCCTCAGGCCAAGATCCGGTTAAAACCATACCGGGTACCCGAGGCTCGGCGACGGGCCATCGCGGAGGAAGTACAGTTAATGTTGAAGCTCGAGGTCATTGAGGAGTCAAAAAGTGAGTGGGCCAGTCCCATAGTCCTAATACCCAAGCCGGATGGGACGTTGCGGTTCTGCAACGACTTTCGCAAGTTAAATGAAGTATCCAAGTTTGACGCGTATCCCATGCCCCGAGTAGACGAGCTGGTTGAAAGTTTAGGACAAGCCCGTTATTTTTCTGTGCTGGACCTCACTAAAGGGTACTGGCAGGTACCCTTAACGGAGTCGGCTAAGGAAAAAACCGCATTTGTTACCCGCAGGGCCTGTATTACTACAAGGTGTTACCCTTTGGCCTGCATGGCGCCCCGCCACTTTCCAAAGGTTAATGGACATAGTGCTGCGACCACATCGTCGGTACGCCTCGGCCTACTTGGATGATGTAGTCATCCACAGCACCGACTGGGAAAGCCATTTACCCAAGGTGCAGGCGGTAGTGGATGCCCTGAGGAAAGCCGGACTGACCGCTAACCCAAAGAAGTGCTGCATAGGGTTAGAGGAGACAAAATATCTGGGATATGTAATTGGGCGGGAGTCATCAAACCTCAGGTAACTAAGGTAGAGGCCATTCGTAACTGGCCCCGACCGGTCACCACCAGGCAGGTAAAGTCGTTCCTGGGGATTGTAGGTTACTACATGAGGTTTGTGCCCCACTTTGCCACAATAGCAGCGCCATTGACAGACCTGTTGAAGGGGCGAAAGTCTGGGAGGGTTAGCTGGAGTGAGAAGGCGGAGGAGGCTTTCTCCGCGTTGAAGTCGGCCCTGTGTGGGTCCCCGGTTTTGGTGACACCCGACTTCAACAAGGAGTTTGTCGTACAGACCGACGCCTCGGAGGTAGGCCTCGGTGCGGTACTGTCGCAGGAGGTCAACGGGGAAGAACATCCCGTTGTCTTCCTGAGCCGTAAGCTCAGTCCCGCCGAGTCCAGGTATAGTATAGTGGAGAGGGAGTGCCTGGCTATCAAGTGGGCACTCGAATCTCTCCGCTACTACCTGTTAGGGAGGAGGTTCCGTCTGGTGACCGACCATTCCCCCTCAAATGGATGAGTCAGGCCAAGGAGAGGAATGCTCGGGTCACCAGGTGGTTCCTATCTCTTCAAAATTTCAAGTTTTCCGTGGAACACAGGGCAGGCCGCTTGCAGGGCAACGCAGATGCCCTGTCCCGCGTCCACTGCCTCACGTGTGTTCACCCCTCAGGGTTGAACAAAGGGGGGTATGTGGTAAGGTGCAAGGTGTCATATGTGATGGCAGGTACGTGTCACCGAGGTTGCTGGCCTCGGTGAGGTGAGAGCCGGGTTTTTGTCTGCAGCAGCTAGTGCTGTTTGACTTTGTTAAATAGCATGGCTGCAAAGCCGATCCGGGCCGGCTCTTACTGGGAGCAGCTAAAGAGTAGGGTGGGTGGCTGCTCCCACGGTCCAGTCCATGTTTTGGGCTGGATATAAAACGCAGCCAGCAGCTGTGTCTGGGGAGTGTGATTATCCTGGAGCTGCTAACAGGGCTGGGAGTTCTCTGTCCAGGAGGAAAGAGCTCAGCAAGGAGGTATTTTGTTCCTGGCTACCTGAAGCTGGATTCTCCTGCGGCTGGGCCGACAGCGTGGTGCGAACCTGCACCTACACATTCCAGGTGACTGAACCTGTGTTGGACTGTTTTTGTTTGGCTACGTTATTTCCGTTGTGTGTGAACTGTCACCAAGAGACTGTTTTTCATTTTGTGTGCAAGTGTGAATAAAACACTGTTTGTTGCACAATCTGGACTCCTTGTTTTGCCTCTAAACTGCACCCGCACCGCTGTCTACCAGAGCGACTCCCCACACCCTCTTCAGGCATTTGTTCCTAGAACAGATTGGCTGCTGTGGCACCGCGCGACCTAGTCATCGGGGCTTCCCCCAACGGCTCCTTACCACCCGTCTTGCAAGGGGGGAGAGGGCTGCCTTGTGTAACGAAGAACTGCTCGCGGTGAAATGGAGAGACAAGCGTGACGTTTACATGCTCTCCTCCATTCACACAGACGACAGTCCAAATTGAACGGGCAACCAGTGTCATTGAAAAGCCCCTCTCGGTCCACGACTATAATTTGCTCATGGGAGGGGTGGACTTCAATGACCAGATGTTGGCCCCGTATTTGCTTTCCCGCAGGACCAGACGCTGGTATAAGAAGGTGTCTGTATATTTAATTCAATTGGCTATATATAATAGTTTTGTTCTCTACAGTAAGGCTGGGAGAACAGGATCCTTAATCAAATTTCAGGAAGAGATCATCGAGAACCTTCTTTATCCAGGAGGTTCCGTGGCCCCAACCACCAGTGTAGTGAGCCGTCTACACGAGCGACATTTCCCCAATGCCGTTGCTGGTACCTCAACCCAACCGTCACCCCGAAAAAGATGTCGTGTCTGTAGCAGGAGTGGAATAAGGCGTGACACCCGCTATTTCTGTCCTGACTGTCCTGACCACCCTGCCCTATGCCTAGGGGAGTGTTTCCGGAAGTACCACACTCAGGTACACTTAGGGACAAAGGGACAGCACAACACAGGTAGTTTATCCACTCAGGCTCTAGGGTCTCTCAGAATACTAGGTTTTGAGAGACCCTAACACATAGGGGTGCTGGTATGCTACAGCAGAAATGTGAAAATGTAGAAACGTCTCCTTTCACTTGGGATTAAGTGCATAATGTACTTCGCACCATCTCTGTATGATTTACACTTTACATTATCCTATGGGAAAGGAGAGGTTTCTGCTAGGAAAATAAAGAGTGAAAAGGTTAAAAAAAAATTTAAACAGGTAGCAAGAAAAAAAAATCTTGAGTTAGTTCAGGTTTTAAAAGTTTTGATCAGGTTTGATAAAAAAAGTTTTATGTTCAGGTTTTAGAAAGTTTGTAACGTTCAAGTTTATGAGCATGCTGCCTGTTTTTTCTTTTTTTTCCCCTAACCACCCTTTATTTTCCAGGTAGACCAACGGACCAACCGACGAAAACGCTGCAGCACTGATGTGCATTCTAAGAGAAGCATTGCGCTGCTGTCAGAAGACACGTGAAGTCGGTGTATGCGGCGCTGCAAGACGAGATTTCTCCTCTGCAGTACAGAAACGTTTGCCCAGGCATATGAGCTGAGGAGAGGTGTTGGAGTTCATATGCTTTGGCAAACACTTTGTATAAAAAATCTGGCAAAGATGTCTTCCTCCACAACGATCGATTGATCGATGTGAATGGAGAAATCACGTTCGCCAGGACATAGGAGCTGAAGTGGGTATGGATGTTTGGGCGGAGCCCCTATGTCCTGGCAATCGCCAGGCCCCTCTTTTTCTTCTTGCATATTTTTTGGCAGAGATTTTTTCATCCACATCGATCGATGCGAATGAGGAAATCTGTGCCGTTCATTTTTTCTTTCAGCCAGAGGCTGAACGGAAAAAACATCTCATTACCCGTATGCTCAATATAAGGAGAATAGCAGAAACTCCGAATGCTGGCCATACATGTAATGATTGCGGAGACCCTCAAATGCCATGGCAGTACAAAAACCTCACATGTGACCCCATTTTGGAAAGAAGACACCCCAAGGTATTTGCTGAGGGGCATATTGAGTCCATGAAAGATTGAACTTTTTGTCACATGTTAGCGGAAAGGGAGACTTTGTGAGAAAAAACAAAAAAAATCATATTACGCTAACTTGTGCCAAAAAAAAAAACTTCTATGAACTCGCCATGCCCCTCACAGAATACGTTGGGGTGTCTTATTTCTAAAATGGGGTCACATTTGGGGTATTTTTACTGCCCTGGCATTTTAGGGGCACTAAAGCGTGAGAAGAAAAATGCGTAAAAATGCCATCCTAAAAGGTATTCATTGGAATTGGGGCCCCTTTGCGCATCTTGGCTGCAAAAAAGGGGCACATATGTGGTATCGCCGTACTCAGGAGAAGTAGGGCAATGAGTTTTGGGGTGTATTTTTACATATACCCATGCTGGGTGTGAAAAATATCTCTGTAAATGGACAACTTTGTATAAAAAAATGGAAAAAGTTGACATTTACAGAGATATTTCTCACACAAAGTATGGGTATGTGTAAAAATACACCCCAAAACACATTGCCCTACTTCTCCCGAGTACGGCGATACCACATGTGTGGCACTTTATTGCAGCCAAGATGCGCAAAGGGGCCCTAAATTAAATGCATACCTTTAGGATTTCACAGGACATTTTTACGCATTTGGATTCCATACCACTTCTCACGGTTAGGGGCCCCTAAAATGCCAGGGCAGTAAAAATATCCCACAAGTGACCCCATTTTAGAAAGTAGACACCCCAAGGTATTCCGTGAGGGATATGGTGAGTTCATGTAAAATTTTATTTTTTGTCACAAGTTACTGGAATATGAGACTTTGTTAAAAAAAAAAAAATCCATTTCCGCTAACTTGTGACAAAAAATAAAAACTTCCATGAACTCACTATGCCCATCAACAAATACCTCAGGGTGTCTTCTTTCCGGAATGGGGTCACTTATGTGGAATTTTTACTGTCCCGGCATTTTAGGGGCCCCTAAAGCGTGAGAATTAGTTTGGAATCCAAATGCGTAAAATTGCCTTGTGAAATCCTAAAGGTACTCACTGGAATTTGGGCCCCTTTGCGCATCTTGGCTGCAAAAAAGTGGCACACATGTGGTATCGCCGTACTCAGCAGAAATAGGGCAATGAGTTTTGGGGTGTATTTTTATATATACCCATACTTTGTGTGAGAAATATCGCTGTAAACGACAACTTTTTAAAAATTTTTATACAAAGTTGTCATTTTACAGAGATATTTCTCTCGCCCAACATGGGTATATGTAAAAATACACCCCAAAACACATTGCCCTACTTCTCCTGAGTACGGCGATACCACATGTGTTCCACTTTTTTGCAGACAAGATGCGCAAAAGGGCCCTAAATCCAATAAGTACCTTTAGGATTTCACAGGGCATTTTTACACATTTGGATTCTCACGCTTTAGGGGCCCCTAAAATGCCAGGGCAGTAAAAAAAAAACACAAGTGACCCCATTCCGGAAAGTAGACACCCTAAGGTATTCGCTGAGGGGCATAGAGAGTTCATGGAAGTTTTTATTTTTTGTCACAAGTTAGCGGAAAATTAATTTTTTGGAAAATAAAAATAAAAAATCAATTTCCGCTAACTTGTGACAAAAAATAAAAACTTCCATGAACCCACTATACCCCTCAATGAATACCTTAGGGTGTCTACTTTCCGAAATGGGGTCATTTATGGGGTGTTTCTACTGTCTGGACATTGTAGTAAGTCAGGAAACAGGACATGTGCTCAGAAAGTCAAAGTACGGAAATTCACTTTTTTGCACCATAGTTTGTAAAAGCTATAACTTTTACCCAAACCAATAAATATACACTTATTGCATTTTTTTTAATCAAAGACATGTAGAACAATACATTTAGAGAAAAAATTATAGAGAAATGTAGTTTTATTTGACAAATTTTCCAACAGAAAGTAAAAAATTTCATTTTTTTGCAAAAATTTTGTCAGAAAAAGCAAAATATCAAAAAAAGTTAAAATGTCAGCAAGAATGAAATACCACCAAATGAAAGCTCTATTAGTGAGAAGAAAAGGAGGTAAAATTCATTTGGGTGGTAAGTTGCATAACGGAGCAATAAACGGTGAAAGTAGTGTAGTGCAGAATTGTAAAAAGTGGCCTGGTCATTGAGAGTGTTTAAGCTAGAGGGGCTGAGGTGGTTAATCTGGGCCTAGTGAAGTGTCCAAAATCTGTTGGATTTTCGTATCCCATACTGTACTAAATCTGAAAACACTGTGTATATTACAATTTACATTACTCTGGGCCGAGTGAAGTGTCCACAATTTGTGGGTTTTTGTATCCAATAATGAACTGAATCTAAAAAATCTTATATTACAACTTGCATTAGTTTGGGACTAGTAAACTGTGTCCACAATCTGTGGGTTTTTGTATTCCATACTGTACTGAATCTGAAAACACTGTGTATATTACAACTTACATTAATCTGGGCCAAATAAAGTGTCCTAAATCTGTGGGTTTTTGTATCCCATACTGAACTGAATCTGAAAAATCTGTCTGTATTACAATTTGCATTAATCTGGGCCTAGTAAACTGTGTCCACAATCTGTGCCTTTTTGTATTCCATACTGTACTGAATCTGAAAACACTGTGTATATTACAACTTCCATTAATCTGGGCCAAATAACGTGTCCACCATATGTGGGTTTTTGCATTCCATACTGAATTTAATCTGAAAAAACTGTATATTACAATTTCCATTAATCTGGACCTAGTAAAGTGTCCACAATATGTGGGTTTTTGTATCCCATACTGAACTGAATCTGACAACACTGTATATATTACAACTTCCATTAATCTGGGAAAAGTGAAGTGTCCACAATATGAGGGTTTTTGTATCCCATACTGAACTGAATCTGAAAACATTGTGTATGTTACAATTTCCATTAAGCTGGGCCGAGTAAAGTGTCCACAATATGAGGGTTTTTGTATCCCATACTGAACTGAATCTGAAAACATTGTGTATGTTACAATTTCCATTAAGCTGGGCCGAGTAAAGTGTCCACAATCTGTGGGTTTTTGTATCCCATACTGAACTGAATCTGAAAAATTTGTCTATATTACAATTTGCATTAATCTGAACCTAGTAAAGTGTCCACAATCTGTGGGTTTTTGTATCCAATACGGTACTGAATCTGAAAACACTGTGTATAATACAACTTCCATTAATCTGGGCCAAATAAAGTGTCCACAATATTTGGGTTTTTGTATCCCATACTGAACTGAATCTGAAAAATCTGTCTATATTACAACTTGCAATAATTTGGGCCTAGTAAACTGTGTTCACAATCTGTGGGTTTTTGTATTCCAAACTGTACTGAATCTGAAAACACTGTGTATATTACAACTTCCATTAATCTGGGCTTTGTAAAGTGTCCACAATTTGTAGGTTTTTGTATTCCATACTGTACTGAATCTGAAAACACTGTGTATAATACAACTTCCATTAATCTGGGCCAAATAAAGTGTCCACAATATGGGGGTTTTTGTATCCCATACTGAACTGAATCTGAAAAATCTGTCTATATTACAACTTGCAATAATTTGGGCCTAGTAAACTGTGTCCACAATCTGTGGGTTTTTGTATTCCAAACTGTACTGAATCTGAAAACACTGTGTATATTACAACTTCCATTAATCTGGGCCTTGTAAAGTGTCCACAATTTGTGGGTTTTTGTATTCCATACTGTACTGAATCTGAAAACACTGTGTATAATACAACTTCCATTAATCTGGGCCAAATAAAGTGTCCACAATCTGTGGGTTTTTGTATCCCATACTGAATTGAATCTGAAAAATCTGTCTATATTACAACTTGCTTTAACCCCTTAAGGACACGGCCCTATTTCACCTTAAGGACCAGGCCATTTTTTCAAAATCTGACCATTGTCACTTTATGTGGTGATAACTTTAAAAGGCTTTTTCTTATCAAGGCCATTCTGAGATTTTTTTTCGTCACATATTGCTCTTCATGACACTGGTAAAATGAAGTCGAAAAATTTCATTTTTATTTATAAAAAAATACCAAATTTACCAAATATTTTGAAAAATTTGCAATTTTCCAAGTTTCAATTACTCTACTTCTATAATACATAGTAATGCTGCCAAAAAAAGTTATTGATTTACATTCCCCATATGTCTACTTCATGTATCGATCATTTTGGGAATGCCATTTTATTTTTTGGGGACGTTACTAGGCTTAGAAGTTTAGAAGCAAATCTTGAAATTTTTCAAAAATTTTCAAAACCCCACTTTTTAGGGACCAGTTCAGGTCTGAAGTCACTTTGTGAGGCTTACATAATAAAACCACCCAAAAATGACCCCATTCTAGAAACTACACCCCTCAAGGTATTCAAAACTGATTTTACAAACATCATTAACCCTTTAGGTTTTCCACAAGAGTTAATGGCCAATGGAGATAAAATTTCAGAATTTCAATTTTTTGTAAAATTTTCAATTTTAATCCATTTTTTCCAGTAACAAAGCAAGGGTTAATAGCCAAACAAAACTTAATATTTATTCCCCCGATTCTGCAGTTTGCACGAACACCAAATATGTGGTCGTAAACTGCTGTATGGCCAAACTGCAGGGCGCAGAAGGAAAGGAACGCCATATGGTTTTTGGAAGGCAGATTTTGCTGGACTGGATTTTTGACACCATGTGCCATTTGAAGCCCCCCGATGCACCCCTAGAGTAGAAACTCCATAAAAGTGACTCCATCTAAGAAACTACACCCCTCAAGGTATTCAAAACCAGTTTTACAAACTTTGTTAACCCTTTAGGTGTTCCACAAGAGTTATTGGCAAATGGAGATGAAATTTCCGAATTTCTATTTTTTGCTACCTTGTCTCAAAAAAAGTGTAATATAGAGCAACCAAAAATCATGTTTACCCTAGAATAGTACCAACAAAACTGACACCTTATCCCGTAGTTTCCAAAATGGGGTCACTTTTTTGGAGTTTCTACTGTAGGGGTGCATCAGGGGGGCTTGAAATGGGACATAGTGTCAAAAAACCAGTCCAGCAAAATCTGCCTTCCAAAAACCATATGGCGTTCCCTTCCTTCTGTGCCCTGCCGTTTGGCCATACAGCAGTTTACGACCACATATGGGGTGTTTGTGCAAACAAGAGAATCAGGCCAATAAATATTGAGTTTTGTTTGGCTTTTAACCCTTGCTTTGTTACTGGAAAAATGGATTAAATTAAAAATGTGCAAAAAAATAGCTGTTTTGGGACTGTTTTTATTTTTTGTTATTTACCTAGTTGAACTGACAGGTTAGATTGTGTGCTATTTCTATAGAGCAGGTTGTTACGGACACGACAATACCAAATATGACTACTTTTTGGGGTTTTTTGTTTCAGTTTTACATAATAAAGCATTTTTGAAAAAAAAAATTTTTTAGTGTCTCCACATTCTGAAAGCCATAGTTTTATTTTATTTTTTTGGGCGACTGTCTTATGTAGGGGCTCATTTTTTGTGGGATGAGATGGCAGTTTGATTGGCACTATCTTGGGGTGCATATGACATTTTGGTCGCTTGCTATTACACTTTTTGTGATGAAAGGTGACAAAAATGGCTTTTGACACCGTATTTTTTAATTTTTTTTTGCTGTGTTCAGCTGAGGGGTTAGGTCATGTGTTATTTTTATAGATCAGGTTGTAACGGACGCGGCAATATGCAATATGTATACCTTTTTTTATTTATTTTGGTTTTACACAATAATATCCTTTTTGAATAAAAAAAAAAACATGTTTTAGTATCTCCATAGTCTGAGAGCCATATATTTTTCAGTTTTTAGGCAATTGTCTCAGGTTGGGTATCATTTTTGCGGGATGAGTTGACGGTTAGATTGGCACTATTTGGGGGGTCATATGACTTTTTGATCGCTTGCTATTACACTTTTTGTGATGTAAGGTGGCAAAAAAATTGCTTTTTGACAAAGTTTTTATAAAAATTTTTTTACAGTGTTTACTTGAGGGGTTAGGTCATGTGATATTTTTATAGAGCAGATTCATACGGACGTGGAGATACCCAATATGTCTACTTTTAAATTTTTTTTTACATTTAACACTAAAAAGCATTTTTGAAACAAAAAAAATCATGTTTTAGTCTGAGAGGCATAGTTTTTTTATTTTTTGGCCAATTGTTTTAGTTAGGGGATCATTTTTTGCGGGATGAGATGGCGGTTTGATTGGTACTATTTTGGGAGGCAAACGCCTTTTTGATCGCTTTGTATTACACCTTTAGTGATGTAAGGTGCCAAAAAATGGCTTATTTACACCATTTTTGTTTTTTTTGTTTTTTATGGCGTTCACCTGAGGAGTTCAGTCATGTGATATTTTTATAGAGCAAGTTTTTACGGACGCGGCAATACCTAAAATGTGTAGTGTATTTAATTTTTTTTAATTTTTATTCAGTGATGTGTTTTTTTCATTTTTACTTTTTTTTCACTTTTTTACATTTTTTTTTTACCCAGACCCACTTGGTTCTGAAAGATCCAGTGGATCTGGTGTCTTTATAATACAGTACAGTACACTATATAGTGCACTGTGCTGTATTTTGTACTTTACAAAGTCTGAATAGACCTTTTAGCAGGTCTATTCAGACTTTCAGCACCTTGGAGACAGGACGCTTCTGAAAGCGTCCTGTCTCCATGGCAACCATCATCCGCTGCCAGAACTGAGCAGGGGGTGATGGGGAGGGAGTGGAGCTCCCTCCCTCTGTGATCCCATCCTGTTGGGGGGCTGCAAAGGCACAGCAGCCCCCCGATGGGAGAGGGAGGGAGCTCCCTCCCTGTTAACCCTTCCATACCGCGGTCCGTACAGACCGCGGTATAGAAGGGGTTAAACGGCTGGCATCTGATCAAGCACAGATGCCAGCCGTTTCTATCAGAGTGTCAGCAATGTGCTGACACTCTGATAGACCCACTAGACACCAGTGATACATGACAGAGGAGGTGGGCGGGGGATCGCAATCACGATCCCGCCCGCCGCACCTCCCGCCGCCCGCAACCACCCCCCCTGCACCCCCGCAGCCACAATATGATTGGGGGCTGCAGGGGGGATTAAAAATCAAGACTTTGGGGGCATTAACTCTCTGATCCCCACTGTCACAGACCGATCAGAGATCGCACAAAGCACTGCAAACCGCAGGTCTGAATTGACATGCGGTTTGCAGCGATCGCCCATATGGGGGGGTCTCAGGACCCCCCTGGACATTGTAACAAGGTACCTGCTGAATGATTTCAGCAGGTACCTTGTTCCGATCACTGCCAACTGACCAGCAGTGATCGGAACAACTCATGACGTATGGGTACGTCATGTGTCCTTAAGGACTCGGGAAACATGCCGTACCGGTACGTCATGTGTCCTAAAGGGGGTAATCTGGGCCTAGTAAACTTTGTCCACAATCTGTGGGTTTTTGTATTCCATACGGAACTGAATCTGAAGACACTGTGTATATTACAACTTGCATTAATCTGAACCTAGTAAAGTGTCCACAATCTGTGGGTTTTTGTATCCCATACTGAACTGGATCTGAAAACACCCTCATATATTACAACTTCCATTAATCTGGGAAAACTGAAGTGTACACAATATGTGGGTTTTTGTATCCCATAATGAACTGAATCTGAAAACACTGTATATATTACAACTTCCATTAATCTGTGAAAAGTGAAGTTTCCGCAATATGTGGGTTTTTGTATCCAATACTGAACTGAATCTGAAAACACTGTACAGTATATATTACAATTCCATTAATCTGGGAAAAGTGAAGTGTCCACAATATGTGCATTTTTGTATTCCATACTGTACTGTATCTGAAAACACTGTGTATATTACAACTTGCATTAATTTGGGCCTAGTAAACTGTGTCCACAATCTGTGGGTTTTTGTATTCCATACTGTACTGAATCTGAAAACACTGTGTATATTAAAACTTCCATTATTCTGGGCCCAGTAAAGTGTCCACAATCTGTGGGTTTTTGTATCCCATAATGAACTGAATCAGAAAAATCTGTCTATATTACAACTTGCTTTAATCTGGGCCTAGTAAACTTTGTACACAATCTGTGGGTTTTTGTATCCCATACTGAACTGAATCTGAAAACACTGTGTATATTGCATCTTCCATTAATCTGGGCCTAGTGAAGTGTCCACAATCTGTTGGATTTTGTATCCCATACTGAACTGAATCTGAAAACAATATGTATATTACAAATTCCATTAATCTGGGCCTAGTAAAGTGTCCACAATCTGTGCGTTTTTGTATTCCATACTGTACTAAATCTGAAAACACTGCGTATATTACAACTTGCATTAATCTGGGCCTAGTAAACTGTGTCCACAATCTGTGCGTTTTTGTATTCCATACTGTACTGAATCTGAAAAATCTGTCTATATTACAACTTACTTTAATCTGGGCCTAGTAAGCGGTGTCCACAATCTATGGGTTTTTGTATCCCATACTGAACTGAATGTGAAAACACTGTGTATATTACAATTTCCATTAATCTGGACCAAGTAAAGTGTCCACAATCTGTGGGTTTTTGTATCCTATACTGAACTGAATCTGAAAACACTGTGTATATATTACAACTTCCATTAATCTGGGCCTAGTAAAGTGTCCACAATCTGTGGGTTTTTGTATCCCATACTGAATTGAATCTGAAAAATCTGTCTATGTTACAACTTGCATTAATCTGAGCCTAGTAAACTGTGTACATAATTTGTGGGTTTTTGTATCCATTACTGAATTGAATCTGAAAACACTGTATATATTACAACTTCCATTAATCTGGGCCAAATAAAGTGTCCACAATATGTGGGTTTTTGTATTCCATACTGAATTTAATCTGAAAAAAGTGTGTATATTACAATTTCCATTAATCTGGACCTAGTAAAGTGTCCACAATCTGTGGGTTTTTGTATCCCATACTGAACTGAATCTGAAAACACTGTATATATTACAACTTCCATTAATCTGGGAAACGTGAAGTGTCCACAATATATGGGTTTTTGTATCCCATACTGAACTGAATCTGAAAACACTGTGTATATTACAACTTCCATTAATCTGGGCCTAGGAAAGGGTCCACAATCTGTGGGTTTTTGTATCCTATACTGAACTGAATCTGAAAAATCTGTCTATGTTACAACTTGCATTAATCTAGGCCTTGTAAACTGTGTACATAATTTGTGGGTTTTTGTATCCCATACTGAACTGAATCTGAAAACACTGTATACATTACAACTTCCATTAATCTGGGAAAAATGAAGTGTCCACAATATGTGCATTTTTGTATTCCATACTGTACTGTATCTGAAAACACTGTGTATATTACAACTTGCATTAATTTGGGCCTAGTAAACTGTGTCCACAATCTGTGGGTTTTTGTATTCCATACTGTACTGAATCTGAAAACACTGTGTATATTGAAACTTCCATTAATCTGGGCCAAGTAAAGTGTCCACAATCTGTGGGTTTTTGTATCCCATAATGAACTGAATCAGAAAAATCTGTCTATATTACAACTTGCTTTAATCTGGGCCTAGTAAACTTTGTACACAATCTGTGGGTTTTTGTATCCCATACTGAACTGAATCTGAAAACACTGTGTATATTGCATCTTCCATTAATCTGGGCCTAGTGAAGTGTCCACAATCTGTTGGATTTTGTATCCCATACTGAACTGAATCTGTAAACAATATGTATATTACAAATTCCATTAATCTGGGCCTAGTAAAGTGTCCACAATCTGTGCGTTTTTGTATTCCATACTGTACTAAATCTGAAAACACTGTGTATATTACAACTTGCATTAATCTGGGCCTAGTAAACTGTGTCCACAATCTGTGCGTTTTTGTATTCCATACTGTACTGAATCTGAAAAATCTGTCTATATTACAATTTACTTTAATCTGGGCCTAGTAAACGGTGTCCACAATCTATGGGTTTTTGTATCCCATACTGAACTGAATGTGAAAACACTGTGTATATTACAATTTCCATTAATCTGGACCGAGTAAAGTGTCCACAATCTGTGGGTTTTTGTATCCTATACTGAACTGAATCTGAAAACACTGTGTATATATTACAACTTCCATTAATCTGGGCCTAGTAAAGTGTCCACAATCTGTGGGTTTTTGTATCCCATACTGAATTGAATCTGAAAAATCTGTCTATGTTACAACTTGCATTAATCTGGGCTTAGTAAACTGTGTACATAATCTGTGGGTTTTTGTATCCCATACTGAACTGAATCTGAAAACACTGTATATATTACAACTTCCATAAATCTGGGCCTAGTGAAGTGTCCAAAATCTGTTGGTTTTTGGTTTCCCATACTGAACTGAATCTGAAAACACTGTATATATTACAACTTCCATTAATCTGGGAAAAGTGAAGTGTCCACAATATGTGCGTTTTTGTATTCCATACTGTACTGAATCTGAAAACACTGTATATTACATCTTCCATTAATCTGGGCCTAGTGAAGTGTCCAAAATCTGTTGGATTTTGTATCCCATACTGAACTGAATCTGAAAACACTGTGTATATTACAACTTCCATTAATCTGGGCGTAGTAAAGTGTCCACTGTAGCGGACTGGACCGTGTACCAGAGTCTGCCCCAGTTTCCTGGAGGGGACTGCTTGCTCGCCTCCTGCCCTGCGACTATGGCCCCATGTATGCTTGTCCTGTTTGAGCGGTGATACCCCAGATAGCTCTGCTATGGAGCCCATTCGTATAATGAAAGACTATGGGAAAGACTTTAGCTCCATGGCAATTGAACTGGATGTGTGTGGTCTGAGCGCCATTCAATAATGTGCGCTCAGACCTAAGCCATCTGGGGATATGTTAAATGTCTGTGTACTGTAAAAGGTGGGCCATTGTATATTGAATAGTGATGTCTGTCCTATTGTCCCTACGTGTGTATTGGCGATTTCTCTTTGTCCTGAGAGATAATGGAATGACTCCTCGGTTGTCTCCAGGACAGAAGACATTGTGTATTCTCCTGCCTGTGATGATTACATTAACCCGTGTAAGGTAATTGTATCACAGGCAGAGGGGAGGGAGGGTGTGTTTCTATTGTCCCATTGTGTGTGATTGGCTGCTATATCCCCTGTGTCTCAGTCTTCCTTCTGGTCCCCTAGGGGAGTGTCCACCAGGTGGGAGACCTGCATAAATACCCGGCAGGTAGCCCTCAATAAAGTATGAGTTCCTGTTTAACCCTCAAAGTGAAGTGTCGTCTCATTATTGGGGGAGGATTTATTGCATGCTGTTCCAGTTTGACTGCAAGGAGTGCAAACCTATTCGTATGGTTCCTATTCAACTGTCTACAGCATTCAGAGGCTTGAGAGGATTTATATGCTTCTCAGGTTCGGTGATTGAGGTGTCTGCTAGAGTGCTTGGAGTCCTCAGGAAACGCTAGGAGCATCCTTTAACGGAGGTACCCAGTCGGGGTGCCAGGCAATCCGTTACATTGGTGGCAAGCGGTGGGATGGCGTCCTAGTGTGAGGTAAAGCAGCTCGTTCGTGGAATTACAAATTGAGGGCAACGCTAGCACTCAACTCATGTCAGCCACAAAGCATGAACGCAGAACAGGAAAACTGGGTGGCGGACTCAGACCTGCCAGCCTACAGCTGGGAAAACGTGGCAGAGGTACCCCCTGCTTCACTACCAACTGCAGAAGTAGGGGACCTCATAGACTGGTCCTGGAGAGACCAAATGGCAGGTGGAGATGGGACCGAGATCTCTCTACCGGCCCTACAGGGATGCTGGGCAGTCGGCCCAGATCCCCAGCGACAGTGTGTATCCCAGGGAGCTGAAGGTGCCGTCCTTGCTCCCCAGCGGCAGTGGGTGTTACATAGAGCTGAAGGTGCCGTCCTTGCTCCCCAGCGGCAGTCTACAGTACAGGGAGAGGAGCTTGTTACCCCCTCTGCCCAGCAGCAGTCTACTGTTCAGGGAGAGGAGCTGGTTAACCCCTCTCCCCAGCAGAAGCATAACCCACCAAGGGGAGACACTAAGCCCCTCACCAGCGCAGATGGGACCGTGGTCTCTGCACCCAAGCTACAGGGAGTACGGAGGGTCAGCCCTGCTCCCCAGAGGCAGAATATTTTACCAGGAGGGGAGAGTCTTGTCCCTCCTCCCCAGCAGCAGCCTAGCCCACCAAGGGGAGACAGTAAACCCCACAACAGTGCAGATGGGACCATAATCTCTGCACCTGCACCACTGGAGATATGGACAGTCTGTCCTGGTCCCCAACAACAGGAGAAGGTATTGGAAGAGATGGCGGTTTGTTTTCCCATAATACAAGAGAGGACGTCGCAGGGAGAGGAGCCTGTTACCCCTTCTCCCCAGCAACAGCTTTATCCAACCAGGAGAGAGGACACCCTGGTTACTTTTTTTCCCAGACTATGGATTTCCCACTGGATACATGTGGCAGGAGAACACCAGGACAGCTACACCGGGTAAGAAAGGCCGACCGACTATCAGAGCCCCAGACCGATTGGAGGTCTGGAGTCTGGATAGTCTCTTTGGTAAAGCAATATATGGCATGAAGAGAAGAAGAAAGGCGCTCATAGGGTGAGTGTGTTTAGAATTTGTTTGTTTAGCTTGTATTTTAGTTGTGCTCACCTTGTGCTGTTCCTCTCAAAGTTTTGTAGGTGGGAGGAGGAAGGTGAATGCAACCGGGCTAGAGGAGCTGAGGGGGACCAGTTGGTGCTGCCGGATTTGGTCACCTTACGTGGGAGCCACCCCAACGGTTCAGGTGGAGAAAAACCAGAAGACTACGTGCCAGAGCGAGGCGACGTGTATACCAGAAGGGCGCACAATGACAACCGGGTCCTGAGTAGACGGGTTTGATCCAACGTACGGTGAGGTGTACGAGGAATTTCTATTTTGCTTGCTGTGTGGAGCAGTCCTGATGCAAGTGGGACGCTCTCACTACTACAATATTCAATATTGTGCGCTCAGACCTAAGCCATCTGGGGATATGTTAAATGTCTGTGTACTGTAAAAGGTGGGACATTGTATATTGAATAGTGATGTCTGTCCTATTGTCCACGTGTGTATTGGCGATTTCTCTTTGTCCTGAGAGATAATGGAATGACTCCTCGGTTGTCTCCAGGACAGAAGACATTGTGCATTCTCCTGCCTGTGATGATTACATTAACCCGTGTAAGGTAATTGTATCACAGGCAGAGGGGAGGGAGGGTGTGTTTCTATTGTCCCATTGTGTGTGATTGGCTGCTATATCCCCTGTGTCTCAGTCTTCCTTCTGGTCCCCTAGGGGAGTGTCCACCAGGTGGGAGACCTGCATAAATACCCGGCAGGTAGCCCTCAATAAAGTATGAGTTCCTGTTTAACCCTCAAAGTGAAGTGTCGTCTCATTATTGGGGGAGGATTTATTGCATGCTGTTCCAGTTTGACTGCTAGGAGTGCAAACCTATTCGTATGGTTCCTATTCAACTGTCTACAGCATTCAGAGGCTTGAGAGGATTTATATGCTTCTCAGGTTCGGTGATTGAGGTGTCTGCTAGAGTGCTTGGTGTCCTCAGGAAACGCTAGGAGCATCCTTTAACGGAGGTACCCAGTCGGGGTGCCAGGCGATCCGTTACATCCACAATCTGTGCGTTTTTGTATTCCATACTGTACTGAATCTGAAAACACTGTGGATATTACAATTTCCATTAATCTGGGCCAAGAAAAGTGTCCACAATCTGTGGGTTTTTGTATCCTATACTGAACTGAATCTGAAAAATATGTGTATGTTACAATTTGATTTAATCTGGGCCTAGTAAACTGTGTACATAATCTGTGGGTTTTTGTATCCCATACTGAACTGAATCTGAAAACACTGTATATATTACAACTTCCATTAATCTGGGCCAAATAAAGTATCCACAATATCTGGGTTTTTGTATTCCATACTGAATTTAATCTGAAAAAAAGTGTGTATATTACAATTTCCATTAATCTGGACTAAGTAAAGTGTACACAATCTGTGGGTTTTTGTATCCCATACTGAACTGAATGTGAAAACACTGTATATATTACAACTTCCAATAATCTGGGAAAAGTGAAGTGTCCACAATATGTGGGTTTTTGTATCCCATACTGAACTGAATCTGAAAACACTGTATACATTACAACTTCCATTAATCTGGGAAAAGTGAAGTGTCCACAATATGTGCATTTTTGTATTCCATACTGTACTGTATCTGAAAACACTGTGTATATTACAACTTCCATAAATCTGGGCCTAGTGAAGTGTCCAAAATCTGTTGGTTTTTGGTTTCCCATTCTGAACTGAATCTGAAAACACTGTATATATTACAACTTCCATTAATCTGGGAAAAGTGAAGTGTCCACAATATGTGCATTTTTGTATTCCATACTGTATTGTATCTGAAAACACTGTGTATATTACAACTTCCATTAAACTGGGCAAAGTAAAGTTTCCACAATCTGTGCGTTTTTGTATTCCATACTGTACTGAATCTGAAAAATCTGTCTATATTACAATTTACTTTAATCTGGGCCTGGTAAACGGTGTCCACAATCTATGGGTCTTTGCATCCCATACTGAACTGAATCTGAAAACACTGTGTATATTACAATTTCCATTAATCTGGGCCGAATAAAGTGTCCAATCTGTGGGTTTTTGTATCCCATTCTGAACTGAATGTGAAAACACTGTGTATATTACAATTTCCATTAATCTGGACCGAGTAAAGTGTCCACAATCTGTGGGTTTTTGTATCCTATACTGAACTGAATCTGAAAACACTGTGTATATATTACAACTTCCATTAATCTGGGCCAAATAAAGTGTCCATAATATGGGGGTTTTTGTATCCCATACTGAAATGAATCTGAAAAATCTGTCTATATTACAACTTGCATTAATTTGGGCCTAGTGAAGTGTTCACAATCTGTGGGTTTTTGTATTCCATACTGTACTGAATCTGAAAACACTGTATATATTACAACTTCCATTAATCTGGGAAAAGTAAAGTGTCCACAATATGTGCATTTTTGTATTCCATACTGTATTGTATCTAAAAACATTATGTATATTACAACTTTCATTAAACTGGGCCGACTAAAGTGTCCACAATCGGTGGGTTTTTGCATCCCATACTGAACTGAATCTGAAAACACTGTATATATTACAATTTCCATTAATCTGGGCAGAGTAAAGTGTCCACATTCTGTGGATTTTTGTATTCCATACTGAACTGAATCAGAAAACACTGTATATATTACAACTTCCATTAATCTGGGAAAAGTGAAGTGTCCACAATATGTGCATTTTCATATTCCATACTATACTGTATCTGAAAACACTGTGTATATTACAACTTCCATTAATCCGGGCCTAGTGAAGTGTCCAAAAACTGTTGGTTTTTGGTTTCCCATACTGTACTGAATCTGAAAACACTGTGTATATTACAACTTCCATTAATCTGGGCCTAGTAAAGTGTCCACAATCTGTGGGTTTTTGTATCCCATACTGAATTGAATCTGAAAAATCTGTCTATATTACCACTTGCTTTAATCTGGGCCTAGTAAACTTTGTCCACAATCTGTGGGTTTTTGTATTCCATACGGAATTGAATCTGAAGACACTGTGTATATTACAACTTGCATTAATCTGGGCCTAGTGTAGTGTCCAGAATTTGTGGGTTTTTGTATTCTATACAGAACTGGATCTGAAAACACTGTGTATATTACAATTTCTTTTAATCTGAACCTAGTAAAGTGTCCACAATATGTGCATTTTGTATTCCATACTGTACTGTATCTGAAAACACTGTGAATATTACAATTTCCATTAATCTGGGCCTAGTAAACTGTGTCCACAATCTGTGGGACTTTGTATCCCATACTGAACTGAATCTGAAAACACTGTATATATTACAACTTCCATTAATCTGGGCCAAATAAATTGTCCACAATATGGGGGTTTTTATATCGCTTTCTGAACTGAATGTGAAAACTCTGTCTATATTACAACTTGCATTAATCTGGGCCTAGTAAACTTTGTCCACAATCTGTGGGTTTTTGTATTCCATACTGAACAGAATCTGTAGACACTGTGTATATTACAACTTGCATTAATCTGGGCCTAGTGTAGTGTCCACAATCAGTGGGTTTTGTATTCCATACAGAACTGGATCTGAAAACACTGTGTATTGGCCAAGTGCAGAATGTGACCCAGCCTCTATTTAAGCTGGAGTCACGTAGCGCCGCACGTCACACTGCTCTGACTAGTGTAGGGAGAGGATGCAGCTTCTGTGAGGGCGAGATAGGCAGGGATAAAGAAGTGATTGAATGATCTTCCTTTCTACACCTGTGCATCAGAACAACTCAGCTGAGCTGTTCACTGAAAGTCACTATTTTGTTGAGACTGGCCAGAGCGATTTTTACTGGCACATGTAACTGGGCTGACCGGCGGTGGCCATTTTGGGACTTGTGGTGCGCCAGCACAAGCTGCCACAGAGTCTAAACCAAAGCTCCAAAGAAGTGTAAAATCTACACCTGTGAATCAGAACAACAGCGATTCATCTGCTCAGTCAAAGTCTATTTTTTTTCTGGCTGGGCAGACCTTTTTTTGGCACATGTTACTGGGCTGATAGGCGGCGGCCATTTTGGGACTTGTGGTGCTACAGCAAAAGCTGCCACAGCGTCCATTTATCTCATGTAATAGTCAATTTTTTTCATAGATATACTACATCAGGGGTTTGGCTGTGCTTGTGTCACCCATACTAACTGCAAAGATATTTAATATATCAGTGGTGAAACTGAAAGTAACCCACTTGGATAGCAAATCCCATGAATGTGCTGTTCCAGCTAGGCTAGCCAGTGCCACTACAGCCGAGTCCAATACTGTCAGCCAGAAATATATATTTTTTTTATGTGCCATAAATATAAATTAAAAAAAGCTTTCATCGTATTAATAAAATTATTCTGGTGTTAGACCAGAAGAAGCACTCCTGTTGTAATTAATACTGTAAAAAGGCTTAGGCAATATTTCTCCCAGTGTGGGAAATTTATCTAGCAAAACTAGCATTTTAAAAATTCCGGTGTTCTGAAATACCAGCAGTCCTCTTTAAATTAATACCGCAAAAAGGCATTATATCATCCAGTGTTGTAATTTTGGTGAAAAAAAGGCCAATTTAATCAATCTGGTGTTAGTTACACCAGAAACAGTAGGCCTCACGTTTTTACTCCTGTAAAAAGGAATTAATACCGCAAAAAGGCATTACATTGTCCAGTGTTGTAATTTTGGTGAAAAAAAGGCCAATTTAATCAATCTGGTGTTTGTTAGACCAGAAACAGTAGGCCTCACGTTTTTAATCCTGTAAAAAGGAATTATATCTCCCCGTGTGGGAATCTATGTACCAAAACTAGCATTTTAAAAATTCTGGTGTCCAATTTGCAGCAGTCTTCTTGTAATTAATACCGCAAAAAGGCATTATTGTCCAGTGTTGTAATTTTGGTGAAAAAAAGGCCAATTTAATCAATCTGGTGTTTGTTAGACCAGAAACAGTAGGCCTCACGTTTGTACTCCTGTAAAAAGGAATCATATCTCCCCGTGTGGGAATCTATGTACCAAAACTAGCATATTAAAAATTCTGGTGTCCAATTTGCAGCAGTTTTCTTGTAATAATACCGGAAAAAGGAATTATATCTTCCAGTGTGGGAATTTATGTACACAAACTAGCATTTTAAAAATTCTGGTGTCCAATTAGCAGCAGTCTTCTTGTAATTAATACTGCAAAAAGGCATTATTGTCCAGTGTTGAAATTTTGGTGAAAAAAAGGCCAATTTAATCAATCTGGTGTTTGTTAGACCAGAAACAGTAGGCCTCACGTTTGTACTCCTGTAAAAAGGAATTATATCTCCCCGTGTGGGAAGCTATGTACCAAAACTAGCATTTTAAAAATTCTGGTGTCCAATTTGCAGCAGTCGTCTTGTAATTAATACCGCAAAAAGGCATTATTGTCCAGTGTTGTAATTTTGGTGAAAAAAAGGCCAATTTAATCAATTTGGTGTTTGTTAGACCAGAAACAGTAGGCCTCACGTTTTTACTCCTGTAAAAAGGAATGATATCTCCCCGTGTGGGAATCTATGTACCAAAACTAGCATTTCAAAAATTCTGGTGTCCAATTTGCAGCAGTCTTCTTGTAATTATTACCGCAAAAAGGCATTATTGTCCAGTGTTGTAAATTTGGTGAAAAAAAGGCCAATTTAATCAATCTGGTGTTTGTTAGACCAGAAACAGTAGGCCTCACGTTTGTACTCCTGTAAAAAGGAATCATATCTCCCCGTGTGGGAATCTATGTACCAAAACTAGCATATTAAAAATTCTGGTGTCCAATTTGCAGCAGTTTTCTTGTAATTAATACTGGAAAAAGGAATTATATCTTCCAGTGTGGGAATTTATGTACACAAACTAGCATTTTAAAAATTCTGGTGTCCAATTAGCAGCAGTCTTCTTGTAATTAATACCGCAAAAAGGCATTACATTGTCCAGTGTTGTAATTTTGGTTAAAAAAAGGCCAATTTAATCAATCTGGTGTTAGTTAGACCAGAAACAGTAGGCCGCACGTTTTTACTCCTGTAAAAGGAATTATATCTCCCGTGTGGGAATCTATGTACCAAAACTAGCATTTTAAAAATTCTGGTGTCCAATTTGCAGCAGTCTTCTTGTAATTAATACCTGAAAAAGGAATTATATCTTCCAGTGTGGGAATTTTGGGGCTAAAAAATAATATATTTTATTGTGGTGCGAGTTGAATCGCAACAATGAGGAAACATTCTATTAAGGGACGAGGACGCGGTCGTGGTGGTGTCCGTGGAGCCTCTGTTGCTGGCAGAGGACGTGGCCATTCGGCCTCAGGCGCACAAAGTAGTGAACCAACTCCCTCAAGTAGCCGGCAGAATTTACAGCGATATTTGGTGGGGCCCAATGCCGTTATGAGGATGGTAAGGCCTGAGCAGGTACAGGCATTAGTCGATAAGGTGGCCGACAGTGCTTCCAGCACGTTCACCACATTGTCTTCCGCCCAGTCTTCTGCGGAAAGCGCACAGGTGGCACCTGAAAACCAAGCCCATCAGTCTGTCACATCACCCCCATGCATATCAGGGAAACTGGCTGAGCCTCAAGTTATGCAGCAGTCTCTTATTCTGTTTGAAGACTCTGCTCCCACGGTTTTCCAGGGGCGTCCACCTAGCCCTTCCCCAGCGGTGGAAGACATTCCATGCACTGACGCACAACCACTTATGTATCCAGATGATGAGGACATGGGAATACCACCACAGCAGAGTGACCGAGTCTCTGATGATGACGAAACACTGGTGCCCACTGCCGCGTCTTATTGCAGTGTGCAGACTGAACAGGAGGAGGTCAGGGAGGAAGACTGGGTGGAAGACGATGCAGAGGACGATGAGGTCTTAGACCCCACATGGACTGAAGGTCGTGCCGCTGACTTAAATAGTTCAGAGGAAGAGGAAGAGGCAGTGGTGAGACCGAGACAACAGCGAAGCCAAAGAGGGAGCAGGGGGCAAAAGCAGAACAGCCGCCGTCCAGAAAGTTCGCCTGCTATTGGCCAGCTCCAACAGGGACCCAGCACCCCAAAGGCATCTTCAAGGAGTTCCCTGGCATGGCACTTCTTCAAACAATGTGCTGAGGACAAGACCAGAGTGGTTTGCACACTGTGCCATCAGACCCTGAGGCGAGGCATTAACGTTCTTAACCTGAGCACCACCTGCATGATCAGGCATCTACATGCAAAGCATGAACTGCCGTGGAGTACACACCTTAAAAACAAGGAACCCTTTCAGGCTCCCCCTGCTCCCTCTACCGCTGCTGCCTCGGCTTCCGCCTCGAGAGGAATGTTGCCACCTGCCGAGCAGCAAACAGAGGATGTGCCACCGACACCACCACCACCACCGCCACCGTCACCTAGCGTCTCCACTATCACACAGCAGCGTTCAGCTCTCCATCTCTCAAACCTTTGAGAGGAAGCGCAAATTCCCACCTAGTCACCCTCGAGCCCTTGGCCTGAATGCCAGCATTTCTAAACTACTGGCCTTTGAAATGCTGTCATTCCGGCTGGTGGACACAGACAGCTTCAAACAGCTGATGGCCATGGCTGTCCCACAGTATGTGGTTCCCAGCCGCCACTACTTCTCCAAGACAGCCGTGCCTTCCCTGCACATGCAAGTGTCCGATAAAATCAAGTGTGCACTGCGCAACGCCATTTGTGGCAAGGTCCACCTAACCACAGATACGTGGACCAGTAAGCACGGCCAGGGACGCTATATCTCCCTAACTGCACACTGGGTAAATGTAGTGGCGGCTGGGCCCCAGGCGGAGAGTTCCTTGGCGCACGTCCTTCCGCCGCCAAGGATCACAGGGCATCATTCTTTGCCTCCTGTAGCCTCCTCCTCCTACTCGGCTTCCTCCTCCTCCTCCTCTGCTTCCACCAGCTCATCCAGTCAGCCACACACCTTCACCACCAACTTCAGCACAGCCCGGGTAAACGTCAGCAGGCCATTCTGAAACTCATATGTTTGGGGGACAGGCCCCACACCGCGCAGGAGTTCTGGCGGGGTATTGAACAACAGACCGACCAGTGGTTGCTGCCGGTGGGCCTTAAGCCCGGCCTGGTGGTGTGCGATAATGGGTGAAATCTCGTGGCAGCTCTGGGACTAGCCGGTTTGACGCACATCCCTTGCCTGGCGCATGTGCTGAATTTGGTGGTGCAAAAGTTCATTCACAAGACATGTCAGAGCTGCTGCATAAAGTGCGGGCCGTCTGTGCGCGCTTCCGGCGTTCACATCCTGCCGCTGCTCGCCTGTCAGCGCTACAGCGGAACTTCGGCCTTCCCGCTCACCGCCTAATATGCGACGTGCCCACCCGGTGGAACTCCACCTTGCACATGCTGGAGAGACCGTGCGAGCAGCAGCAGGCCATAGTGGAGTTTCAGCTGCAGCACGCACGGGTCAGTCGCACTGCGGAACAGCACCACTTCACCACCAATGATTGGGCCTCCATGCGAGACCTGTGTGCCCTGTTGCGCTGTTTAGAGTACGCCACCAACATGGCCAGTGGCGATGCCACTGTTATCAGCGTGATGATACCAATTCTATGTCTCCTAGAGAAAACGCTTAGGGCGATGATGGAAGAGGAGGTGGGCCAGGGCCAGGAGGAGGAGGAGGAGGATGACGGGTCGTTTTTAGCACTTTCAGGCCAGTCTGTTAGAAGTGGCTCAGAGGGAGGTTTTTTGCAACAGCAGAGGGCAGGTACAAATGTGGCCAGCCAGTGACCACTACTGGAGGACGAGGAGGATGAGGAGGAGGTGGAGGAGGATGAGGATGAAGCAGGTTCACAGCGGGGTGGCACCCAGCACAGCGCAGGCACATCCCTGGTGCGTGGCTGGGGGATACAGAGGATGATGACGATACGCCTCCCACAGAGGACAGCTTGTCCTTACCTCTGGGGAGCCTGGCACACATGAGCGATTACATGCTGCAGTGCCTGCGCAATGACAGCAGAGTTGCCCACATTTTAACGTGTGCTGACTACTGGGTGGCCACCCTGCTGGATCCACGGTACAAAGACAATGTGCCCACTTTACTTCCTGCACTGGAGCGTGATAGGAAGATGCGCGAGTACAAGCGCACACTGGTAGACGCGCTCCTGAGAGCATTCCCAACATTCACAGGGGAACAGGTGGAAGGCCAAGGCAGAGGAGGAGCTAGAGGTCGCCCACGCAGCAGTGTCACGGCCAGCTCCTCCGAGGGCAGGGTTAGCATGGCAGAAATGTGGAAAAGTTTTGTCTCCATGCCACAGCTAACTGCCCCACCACCTGATACGGAACGTGTTAGCAGGAGGCAACATTTCACTAACATGGTTGAACAGTACGTCTGCACACAACTCCACGTACTGACGGATGGTTCGGCCCCATTCAACTTCTGGGTTTCCAAATTGTCCACATGGCCAGAATTAGCATGTTATGCCTTGGAGGTGCTGGCCTGCCCGGCGGCCAACGTTTTATCTGAACGTGTATTCAGCACGGCAGGGGGCGTCATTACTGACAAACACAGCTGCCTGTCCGCAGCCAACGTGGACAAGCTGACGTTTAAAAAAATGAACCAGGCATGGATCCCACAAGACCTGACCCTCCCTTGTGCAGAGTAGTCCTTAATAACTGCCATAAACCATGTTGTCTTGTACTCCTGGCCACTTCTTCATTGAAAAATCAATTTTTGAAATTAAGTAGGATCTTGGGGTGCAACCCAGAGTTGAATGAACCTTCTGTCTGTCTTGGTGCCGGGGCCAAAGTACATGAAAGTGTCCTTCTCCTGTGTTGGGTGATATGAATGTTATACTTGTGCTGTCTGACATGTCTCCTTTGTGTGGGTGCAGGGGGCCAAAGTCACTGAAAGCAGCCTTCTCCTGTGCTGGCTGATATAAATGCCTGAATCTCTGCTGTGGGACCTCGCTCCTCCATGTGGCTGCAGGGGTCAAAGTCTCTAAAAGTGCCCTTCTCCTGTGGTGGTTGATGTGAAACTGATGCTTGTGCTATCTGACCTGTCTCCTCTGTGTCGGTGCTAAGGCCTAAGTCACTGAAAGCGGCCTTCTCCTGTGCTGGCTGATATAAATGCCTGAATCTCTGCTGTGGGACCTCTCTCCTCCGTGTGGCTGCAGGGGTCAAAGTCTCTAAAAGTGCCCTTCTCCTGTGGTGGTTGATGTGAAACTGATGCTTGTGCTATCTGACCTGTCTCCTCTGTGTCGGTGCTAAGGCCTAAGTCCCTGAAAGCGGCCTTCTCCTGTGCTGGCTGATATAAATGCCTGAATCTCTGCTGTGGGACCTCTCTCCTCCGTGTGGCTGCAGGGGTCAAAGTCTCTAAAAGTGCCCTTCTCCTGTGGTGGTTGATGTGAAACTGATGCTTGTGCTATCTGACCTGTCTCTTCTGTGTCGGTGCTAAGGCCTAAGTCACTGAAAGCGGCCTTCTCCTGTGCTGGCTGATATAAATGCCTGAATCTCTGCTGTGGGACCTCTCTCCTCTTTCTGGGTGCAGGGTCAAAGAAACAAAAGGTGGCCTACTCCTGTGGTGGTTGACATGATGCCTGATTCTCTGCTGTGGGACCTCTCTCCTCCGTGTGGCTGCAGGGGTCAAAGTCTCTAAAAGTGCCCTTCTCCTGTGGTGGTTGATGTAAAACTGATGCTTGTGCTATCTGACCTGTCTCCTCTGTGTCGGTGCTAAGGCCTAAGTCACTGAAAGCGGCCTTCTCCTGTGCTGGCTGATATAAATGCCTGAATCTCTGCTATGGGACCTCTCTCCTCCGTGTGGCTGCAGGGGTCAAAGTCTCTAAAAGTGCCCTTCTCCTGTGGTGGTTGATGTAAAACTGATGCTTGTGCTGTCTGACATGTCTCCTTTGTGTGTGTGCAGGGGGCTAAAGTCACTGAAAGCGGCCTTCTCCTGTGCTGGCTGATATAAATGCCTGAATCTCTGCTGTGGGACCTCTCTCCTCTTTCTGGGTGCAGGGGTCAAAGAAACAAAAGGTGGCCTACTCCTGTGTTGGTTGACATGATGCCTGATTCTCTGCTGTGGGACCTCTCTCCTCCGTGTGGCTGCAGGGGTCAAAGTCTCTAAAAGTGCCCTTCTCCAGTGGTGGTTGATGTAAAACTGATGCTTGTGCTATCTGACCTGTCTCCTCTGTGTCGGTGCTAAGGCCTAAGTCACTGAAAGCAGCCTTCTCCTGTGCTGGCTGATATAAATGCCTGAATCTCTGCTGTGGGACCTCTCTCCTCCGTGTGGCTGCAGGGGTCAAAGTCTCTAAAAGTCGCCTTCTCTTGTGCTGGGTGATGTGAAACTGATGCTTGTGCCATCTGACATGGTTGCCGGGGTCCCATTAAATGGTGGCCTACTCCTCTGGTGGGTGATCTAAATGCCTGATTCTTTGCTGTGAAACCTCTCTCCTCCGTCTGGGTGCAGGGATCAAAGTCTCTCAAAGTCGCCTTCTCCTGTGCTGGGTGATGTAGAACTGATGCTTGTGCCATCTGACATGGTTGCCGGGGTCCCATTAAATGGTGGCCTACTCCTGTGGTGGGTGATCTAAATGCCTGATTCTCTGCTGTGAAACCTCTTTCCTCCGTCTGGGTGCAGGGGTCAAAGTCTCTCAAAGTGGCCTTCTCTTGTGCTGGGTGATGTGAAACGGATGCTTGTACCAGCTGACATGGGTGCAGGGGTCAAATTAACTAAATGGTGGCCTACTCTTGTGGTGGGTGATATGATGCCTGAATATGTGCTGTGGGGCCTTTCTCCTCTTTCTGGGTGCAGGAGTCAAAGTAACTAAAAGTGGCCTTCTCCTGTGCTGGATGGTATAAATGTAATGCTTGTGCTATCTGACATGTCTCCTCTGTCTGGGTGCTAAGGCCTAAGTCACTGAAAGTGGCCTTCTCCTGTGGTGGTTGATATGATGCCAGATTCTCTGCTATGGGACCTCTCTCCTTTGTCTGGATGCTGGGGTCGAAATAATAGTAAGCGACCTTCTCCATTGGTGGGTGATTTGAAGCCTGATTCTGTGCTATGGGATCTAACTCCAATTAATATTGGTTAATTTTTTTTATGTTAAGTCATCATTTCCCTATCTACATTTGTTTGCAGGGGATTTACCTACATTTTGCTGCCTTTTGCAGCCCTCTAGCCCTTTCCAGGAGTCTTTTACAGCCATTTTAGTGCCCAAAAGTTCGGGTCCCCATTGACTTCTATGGGGTTCGGGTTCGGGATGAAGTTCGGATCACGAAAACGGACATTTTCCGGAAGTTCGGCCGAACCTCTCGAACCCGAACATCCAGGTGTTCGCTCATCTCTAATTCTGAACTGAATCTGAAAACACTGTATATATTACAACTTCCATTAGTCTGGGAAAAGTGAAGTGTTCACAATATGTGCATTTTTGCATTCCATACTGTGCTGTATCTGAAAACACTGTGTATATTACAACTTCAATAAACCTGGGCCTAGTGAATTGTCCAAAATCTGTTGGTTTTTGGTTTCCCATACTAAACTAAATCTGAAAACACTGTGTATATTACAACTTCCATTAATCTGGGCCTAATAAAGTGTCCACAATTTGTGCGTTTTTTTTATTTCATACTGTACTGAATCTTAAAACACTGTGTATATTACAATTTCCATTAATATGGGCCTAGTAAACTGTGTCCACAATCTGTTGGTTTTTGTATTCCATACTGAACAGAATCTGAAAAATCTGTGTATATTACAACTTCCATTAATCTGGACCTAGTGAAGTGTCCAAAATCTGTTGGTTTTTGTATCTCATACTGAACTGAATCTGAAAACACTTCCATTAATCTGGGCCTAGTAAAGTGTGTACAATCTGTGCATTTATGTATTCCATACTGTACTGAATCTAAAAACACTATGTATATTACAACTAACATTAATCTGGGCCGAGTAAAGTGTCCTCAGTCTGTGGGTTTTTGTATCCCATACTGAAGTGAATCTGAAAAATCTGTCTATATTACAACTTGCTTTAATCTGGGCCTAGTAAACTTTGTCCACAATCTGTGGGTTTTTGTATTACATACTGAACAGAATCTGTAGACACTGTGTATATTACAACCTGCATTAATCTGGGCCTAGTGTAGTGTCCACAATCTGTGGGTTTTTATATCCCATACTGAACTGGATCTGAAAACACTGTGTATATTACAATTTCCATTAATCTGGGTCGAGTAAAGTGTCAACAATCTGTGGATTTTTGTATTCCATACTGAACTGAATCTGAAAAATCTGCCTATATTACAATTTGATATTAATCTGGGCCTAGTAAACTGTGTCCACAATCTGTGGGTTTTTATATCCCATACTGAACTGAATCTGAAAACACTGTGTATATTACAATTTCCATTAATCTAGGCCGAGTAAAGTGTCCACAATCTGTGGGTTTTTGTATCCCATACTGAACTGAATGTGAAAACTCTGTCTATATTACAACTTGCAATAATCTGGGCCTAGTAAAGTGTCCACAATCAGTGGGTTTTTGTATTCCATACTGAACGGAGTCTAAAAAAAAGTGTGTATATTACAATTTCTAATAACCTGGGCCTAGTACAGTGTACACAATCTCTGATTTTTTGTATCCCATACTGAACTGGATTTGAAAACACTGTGTATATTACAATTTACATTCATCTGGGCATAGTAGTGTCCAAAATCTGCTGGTGTTTGTATTCCATACTGAACTGAATCTGAAAATACTGTGTATATTACAACTTCCATTAATCTGGGCCGAGTAAAGTGTCCACAATCTGTGGGTTTTTGTATCCCATAATGAACTGAATCAGAAAAATCTGTCTATATTACAACTTGCTTTAATCTGGGCCTAGTAAACTTTGTCCACAATCGGTGGGTTTTTGTATTCTCTGATGTACTGAATCTGAAAACACTGTGTATATTACAATTTCTATTAATCTGGACATAGTAAAGTGTTCACAATCTGTAGGTTTTAGTATCCCATACTGAACTGAATCTGAAAACACTGTATATATTTCAACTTCCATTAATCTGGGAAAAGTGAAGTGTACACAATATGTGGGTTTTTGCATGCCATAATGAACTGAATCTGAAAACCCTGTATAAATTACAACTTCCATTAATCTGGGAAAAGTGAAGTGTCCACAATATGTGGGTTTTTGTATCCAATACTGAACTGAATCTGAAAACACTGTGTATATTACAACTTCACTTTTCCCAGATTAATGGAAGTGTACACAATATGTGGGTTTTTGTATGCCATAATGAACTGAATCTGAAAACACTGTATATATTACAATTCCATTAATCTGGGAAAAGTGAAGTGTCCACAATATGTGCATTTTTGTATTCCATACTGAACTGAATCTGAAAACACTGTGTATATTACAACTTCCATTAATCTGGGAAAAGTGAAGTATACACAATATGTGGGGTTTTGTATGCCATAATGAACTGAATCTGAAAACACTGTATATATTACAATTCCATTAATCTGGGAAAAGTGAAGTGTCCACAATATGTGCATTTTTGTATTCCATACTGTACTGTATCTGAAAACACTGTGTATATTACAACTTGCATTAATTTGGGCCTAGTAAACTGTGTCCATAATCTGTGTTTTTTTGTATTCCATACTGTTCTGAATCTGAAAACAATGTGTATCTTGCAACTTCCATTAATCTGGGCCTAGTGAAGTGTCCAAAATCTGTTGGTTTTTGTATCCCATACTGAACTGAATCTGAAAACACTGTGTATATTGCAACTTCCATTAATCTGGGCCAAGTAAAGTGTCCAGATTCTGTGGGTTTTTGTATACCATAATGAACTGAATCAGAAAAATCTGTCTATATTACAACTTCACCTCTTAAATACTTCACCTCTGAAATACATGAGTCAGTGATTCCCTTTTTGGACCTGTCCATCTATAAGGGGGTGGAAGGAACTATTGGCACGAGATTACACCGTAAGCAAACGGCAACAAACAGTTTGCTGGAATGGCAAAGCTGTCATCCGACACCACTAAAACGTGGTATTCCCAAAGGTCAGTACTTACGACTTAGACGTAATTGTACTGACCTGGGGGACTGTCGCTGGGCCGCGAGAGATCTACAACGGCAATTTATACAGAGGAGCTATCCCAAACCAGTATTAAAACAAGCTTACCATCATGCATTAAGCTGCAATAGGGAATCCCTTCTAATCCCCCGAAAAAGAACAGACGACTCCAATGAGGTTCGGATCATTGGGGAATAATTGTGGCCAGCCAGCAAATAAGGGAAATTATATCCCAATATTGTGGGATTTTAAAATCCGACCCAGATGTTGGTGGACTGATTGGGGACACCCCTGCTGATAAAGGCTGTGAGCCGAAACGCGTCCAGGATACTGTTATGCTGTGAATAAATTTAAAGAGCAATATAAACGAAGACTGTTGCTGGGATTATTCTTTATTTACGTTGTGGAGCAAATTCCTTCCCGCGCAACCTCGCTGAGAAGATCGAGTGCCGACTATCTTTTTCCTTCTGCAACCTCAGAGATAGACTGGTCCACAGTTTTTATGACCCAGGATCCAAACCACAAGACTGGCTGACAGGCTCATTGCATGGCACCTTCCACTGCAGTGGATGTGTTGCATGCAAAGCGATCAAAAAAGGAAGAACGTTTTCCAGCACAATCACAGGCAGACAGTATCACATAAAAGATTTCATCAACTGCCGCACTGAGGGTGTGATTTATTTGCTGATGTGTAGATGTAACATACAATATGTTGGCAAAACCAAAAGACAATTGAGAAGACGTGTAGGGGAACATCTGAATGATGTCATAAATCAAGCTGATACATCAGTGGCACGTCACGTTGCGGAGTTTCATAATAGCGACCCTGGTGCCATCCGCGTTCAAGGGATTGAAAGGGTCAAACCCTCACCAAGAGGGGGGGATCTGGATCGCGTCCTCCTACAAAAGGAGGCGCGATGGATCTTTCGACTGAAAACAATAACTCCCAACGGTTTAAATGAAAATATTTCATTCACTTGTTTTATATAACCCTCAATGTCAAATTAGTAATAGCGAATACGCATTATATGTGGCTGGATGTAGTGTATTCCTCATGAACGCTGTATTATAAAACTTACCTGCAATGTATTTACATGTGAATAGTGAGGGGGTTCTCAGGTTCTAGATGTGGAAATTATTGCACATGAGATATTTGAAATAAATAGGGCCGCTCTAACACTAGTTTATGGTCACGACTAACACCGGCCCTATACTAGAAATAGTGACTAATGCGATTACTATCGATCCCTCATTGATTTACACTGCATATATACAAGACCCCTATATCCACACATTTTCTTGAGACAAGTGGTCTCAAAAAATAGTGCAGTACTCCCGTAATATTAAACACAGTGAACTCAGAAACGATCGCGCAGGAGAGATTGGGTGTGAATAGGGCGCGATCGTACAGGGAAACTCCGGCAGTGGAGATGGTTTGATTTTGCTGTCATCCACAATAAATCTACACGTTTGGTAAATAGACCCTAAAATAACAAACTTCATTGATTTATCCGCCTTTTGATCCCTCGGAGAAATAGTTAAATTAGAGATGAACCGTCCCCCTAAGTGGTGCCTGCTATATTATTGGCGTGAAATGGAGGCTCGGCTCTCCATCCAATGAATGCGGGAGGGAGCGGATCATCCCATCCCCTTTGGGGGAGGGACCAAATGAGATAAAAAGGTCATCCCAGGGCGGCCGTTTCACGGCCATTATAGCGCCGGAGCGCTCCCTCCTCACACGTGGAGGAAGCGCACTGCTGCAAATGTAACCTAAAATAAAACCAACTAGCTGACTTAGGGCTCCTGATGAGAATTAGGAAACGCGTCGAGCCATGAACAAGTGATAGGAGCTAGGTATGCAGCTACAGAGCATTAGATAGGGACCCTCCAGACATCGCTTGATATAGTGAAACGCTTGACTAGAGCGCAATGCCGAGGAGAGCCAGGTGTAATTTTTAAAAAGGAATATCAAGCTGAAATAGTCTGGAGGTGTTGGCACGTACAGGCAGAGGTTTAGAGTGGGGGGCAGGAGAGAAGGTAGTGAACTCGGAGTAGAAATCACTGCCTTATTACAGTGTGAATTGCTGCCAAATACTGGTGTGTAACCGGCGGTTTGTGGGCACACACCTCCCCCAACAACCCTGCTATTGTTCAAAGATGGGAGGCCTGGACAATTGGGCTCCTCTCTTAGAATTATCAATTTTGTAACCTCCCCTTGTGAATAGACTTTAATAGATGAGTAAATAAAGGTTTATTATTTTTTGTTTTAGAGTCTGCACATAATTATAATTTGATACTAAGTAGGAGACGCATACCTATGGGTTTGGCCCCTAACATTGCCAAAAAAGGATTATATTACAACTAGCTTTAATCTGGGCCTAGTAAACTTTGTCCACAATCTGTGGGTTTTTGTATCCCATACTGAACTGAATATGAAAACACTGTATATATTACAACTTCCATTAATCTGGGAAAAGTGAAGTGTCCACAATATGTGCGTTTTTGTATTCCATACTGTAATGAATCTGAAAACACTGTGGATATTACATCTTCCATTAATCTGGGCCGAGTAAAGTGTCCACAAAAAGTGGGTTTTTGTATCCTATACTAAACTGAATCTGAAAAATCTGTCTATGTTACAACTTGCATTAATCTGGGCCTAGTAAACTGTGTACATAATCTGTGGGTTTTTGTATCCCATACTGAACTGAATCTGAAAACACTGTATATATTACAACTTCCATTAATCTGGGACAAATAAAGTGTCCACAATATGTGGGTTTTTATATTCCATACTGAATTTAATCTGAAAAAAGTGTGTATATTACAATTTCCATTAATCTGGACTAAGTAAAGTGTCCACAATCTGTGGGTTTTTGTATCCCATACTGAACTGAATCTGAAAACACTGTGTATATTACAATTTCCATTAAACTGGGCCGAGTAAAGTTTCCACAATCTGTGGGTTTTTGTATCCTATACTAAACTGAATCTGAAAAATCTGTCTATGTTACAACTTGCATTAATCTGGGCCTAGTAAACTGTGTACATAATCTGTGGGTTTTTGTATCCCATACTGAACTGAATCTGAAAACACTGTATATATTACAACTTCCATTAATCTGGGCCAAATAAAGTGTCCACAATATGTGGGTTTTTGTATTCCATACTGAATTTAATCAGAAAAAAGTGTGTATATTACAATTTACATTAATCTGGACTAAGTAAAGTGTCCACAATCTGTGGGTTTTTGTATCCCATACTGAACTGAATCTGAAAACACTGTGTATATTACAATTTCCATTAAACTGGGCCGAGTAAAGTTTCCATAATCTGTGGGTTTTTGTATCCCATACTCAACTGAATCTGAAAACACTGTGTATATTACAACTTCCATTAATCTGGGAAAAGTGAAGTGTCCACAATCTGTGGGTTTTTGTATCCCATACTGAACAGAATCTGAAAACACTGTATACATTACAACTTCCATTAATCTGGGAAAAGTGAAGTGTCCACAATATGTGTTTTTTTGTATCCAAAACTGAACTGAATCTGAAAACACTGTATATATTACAACTTCCATTAATCTGGGAAAAGTGAATTGTCCACAATATGTGCATTTTTGTATTCCATACTGTACTGTATCTGAAAACACTGTGTATATTACAACTTCCATTAATCTGGGCTTAGTGAAGTGTCCAAAATCTGTTGGTTTTTGTATCCCATACTGAACTGAATCTGAAAACACTGTATATATTACAACTTCCATTAATCTGGGAAAAGTGAAGTGTCCACAATATGTGCATTTTTGTATTCCATACTGAACTGAATCTGAAAACACTGTGTATATTACAACTTCCATTAATCTGGGCCTAGTGAAGTGTCCAAAATCTGTTGGTTTTTTGTATCCCATACTGAAATGAATCTTAAAACACTGTATACATTACAACTTCCATTAATCTGGGAAAAGTGAAGTGTCCACAATATGTGTATTTTTGTATTCCATACTGTACTGTATCTGAAAACACTGTATATTACAACTTGCATTAATTTGGGCCTAGTAAACTGTGTCCACAATCTGTGGGTTTTTGTATCCCATACTGTAATGAATCTATAAAAAAATGTGTATCTTACAACTTCCATTAATCTATGCCTAGTGAAGTGTCCAAAATCTGTTGGTTTTTGTATCCCATACTGAACTAAATCTGAAAACACTGTGTATATTACAACTTCCATTAATCTGGGCCTAGTAAACTTTGTCCACAATCGGTGGGTTTTTGTATTCCCTACTGTACTGAATCTGAAAACACTGTGAATATTACACCTTCCATTAATCTGGGCCGAATAAAGTGTCCACAATCTGTGGGTTTTTGTATCCCATACTGAACTGAATCTGAAAACACTGTGTATATTACAACTTCCATTAATCTGGGCCTAGTCAAGTGTCCACAATCTGTGGGTTTTTGTATCCTATACTGAACTGAATCTGAAAAATCTGTCTATGTTACAACTTGCATTAGTCTTGATCTAGTAAACTGTGTACATAATCTGTGGGTTTTTGTATCCCATACTGAACTGAATCTGAAAACACTGTATATATTACAACTTCCATTAATCTGGGCCAAATAAAGTGTCCACAATATGTGGGTTTTTGTATTCCATACTGAATTTAATCTGAAAAAAGTGTGTATATTACAATTTCCATTAATCTGGACTAAGTAAAGTGTCCACAATATGTGGGTTTTTGTATCCCATACTGAACTGAATCTGAAAACACTGTATATATTACAACTTCCATTAATCTGGGAAAAATGAAGTGTCCACAATATGTGCGTTTTTGTATTCCATACTGTACTGAATCTGAAAACACTGTATATATTACAATTTCCATTAATCTTGGCATAGTAAACTGTGTCCACAATCTGTGGTTTTTTTTATCCCATACTGAACTGAATCTGAAAACACTGTATATATTACAACTTCCATTAATCTGGGCCAAATAAATTGTCCACAATATGGGGTTTTTTGTATCCCATTCTGAACTGAATGTGAAAACTCTGTCTATATTACAACTTGCATTAATCTGGGCCTAGTAAACTTTGTCCACAATCTGTGGGTTTTTGTATTCCATACTGTACTGAATTTGAGAACATTGTGTACATTACAATTTCCATTAATCTGAGCCGAGTAAAGTGTCCACAATATGGGGGTTTTTGTATCCCATACTGAAATGAATCAGAAAAATCTGTCTATATTACAACTTGCTTTAATCTGGGCCTAGTAAACTGTGTCCACAATCTGTGGGTTTTTGCATCCCATACTGAACTGAATCTGAAAACACTGTGTATATTACAATTTCCAATAATCTGGGCCGAATAAAGTGTCCAATCTGTGGGTTTTTGTATCCCATACTGAACTGAATGTGAAAACACTGTGTATATTACAGTTTCCATTAATCTGGCCCGAGTAAAGTGTCCACAATCTGTGGGTTTTTGTATCCCATACTGAACTATATCTGAAAACACTGTGTATATATTACAACTTCCATTAATCTGGGCCAAATAAAGTGTCCACAATATGGTTTTTTTTGTATCCCATACTGAGATGAATCAGAAAAATCTGTGTATATTACAACTTCCATTAATCTGGGAAAAGTGAATTGTCCAAAATCTGTTCGTTTTTGTATCCCAAACTGAACTAAATCTGAAAATACTGTGTGTCTTACAACTTGCATTAGTCTTGACCTAGTAAACTGTGTACATAATCTGTGCGTTTATGTATTCCATACTGTACTGAATCTGAAAACACTGTGTATATTACAACTTCCATTAATCTGGGCCAAGTAAAGTGTCCACAATCTTTGGGTTTTTGTATCCTATACTGAACTGAATCTGAAAAACCTGTCTATGTTACAACTTGCATTAATCTGGGCTTAGTAAACTGTGTACATAATCTGTGGGTTTTTGTATCCCATACTGAACTGAATCAGAAAACACTGTATATATTACAACTTCCATTAATCTGGGACAAATAAAGTGTCCACAATATGTGGGTTTTTGTATCCTATACTGAACTGAATCTGAAAAATCTGTCTATATTACAATTTGCATTAATCTGGGCCTAGTAAACTTTGTCCACTATCTGTGGGTTTTTGTATTCCATACTGAACAGAATCTGAAAAATCTGTGTATATTGCAAATTCCATAAATCTGGGCCTAGTGAAGTGTCCAAAATCTGTTGGTTTTTGTTTTCCCATACTGAACTGCATCTAAAAACACTGTATATATTACAACTTCCATTAATCTGGGAAAAGTGAAGTGTCCACAATATGTGCGTTTTTGTATTTCATACTGTACTGAATCTGAAAACACTGTGTATATTACAATTTCCATTAATCTGGGTCTACTAAACTGTGTACACAATCTGTGGGTTTTTGTATCCCATACTGAACTGAATCTGAAAACACTGTATATATTACAACTTCCATTAATCTGGGCCAAATAAATTGTCCATAATATGGGGGTTTTTGTATCCTATTCTGAACTGAATGTGAAAACTCTGTCTATTCTACAACAAGCATTAATCTGGGCCTAGTAAACTTTGTCCACAATCTGTGGGTTTTTGTATTCCATACTGAACAGAATCTGAAAAATCTGTGTATATTACAACTTCCATTAATCTGGGCCTAGTGAAGTGTCCAAAATCTGTTGGTTTTTGTATCTCATACTGAACTGAATCTGAAAACACTGTGTATATTACAACTTCCATTAAACTGGGCCAAGTAAAGTTTCCACAATCTGTGCGTTTTTGTATTCCATACTGTACTGAATCTGAAAACACTGTGTATATATTACAACTTCCATTAATCTGGGCCAAATAAAGTGTCCACAATATGGGGGTTTTTGTATCCCATACTGAAATGAATCTGAAAAATCTGTCTATATTACAACTTGCTTTAATCTGGGCCTAGTAAACTGTGTCCACAATCTATGGGTTTTTGCATCCCATACTGAACTGAATCTGAAAACACTGTGTATATTACAATTTCCATTAATCTGGGCCGAATAAAGTGTCCACAATCTGTACGTTTTTATATTCCATACTGTACTGAATCTGAAAACATTGTGTATATTACAACTTCCATTAAACTGGGCCGAGTAAAGTTTCCACAATCGGTGGGTTTTTCTATCCCATACTGAAATGAATCTGAAAAATCCGTGTATATTAGAACTTCCATTAATCTGGGCCTAGTGACGTGTCCAAAATCTGTTGGTTTTTGTATCCCATACTGAACTAAATCTGAAAACACTGTGTATATTAAAACTTCCATTAATCTGGGCCTAGTAAAGTGTACACAATCTGTGCGTTTATGTATTCCATACTGTACTGAATCTGAAAACACAGTGTATATTACAACTTCAATTAATCTGGGCCGAGTAAAGTGTCCTCAATCTGTGGGTTTTTGTATACTATACTAAACTGAATCTGAAAAATCTGTCTATGTTACAACTTGCATTAATCTGGGCCTAGTAAGCTGTGTCCACAATCTGTGGGTTTTTGTATTCCATACTGTACTGAATCTGAAAACAATGTGTATCTTACAACTTCCATTAATCTGGGCCTAGTGAATTGTCCAAAATCTGTTGGTTTTGAAGCCCATACTGAACTGAATCTGAAAACACTGTGTATATTGCAACTTCCATTAATCTGGGCCTAGGAAACTTTGTCCACAATCGGTGGGTTTTTGTATTCCCTAATGTACTGAATCTGACAACACTGTGTATATTACACCTTCCATTAATCTGAGCCAAGTAAAGTGTCCACAATCTGTGGGTTTTTGTATCCCATACTGAACTGAATCTGAAAACACGGTATATATTACAACTTCCATTAATGTGAGAAAAGTGAAGTGTCCTCAATATGTGCGTTTTTGTATTCCATACTGTACTGAATCTGAAAACACTGTGTATATTACATCTTCCATTAATCTGTGCCTAGTGAAGTGTCCAAAATCTGTTGGATTTTGTATCCCATACTAAACTGAATCTGAAAACACTGTGTATATTACAACTTCCATTAATCTGGACCTAGTAAAGTGTCCACAATCTGAGGGTTTTTGTATCCTATACTGAACTGAATCTGAATAATCTGTCTATGTTACAACTTGCATTAATCTGGGCCTAGTAAACTGTGTACATAATCTGTGGGTTTTTCTATCCCATACTGAAATGAATCTGAAAAATCCGTGTATATTAGAACTTCCATTAATCTGGGCCTAGTGACGTGTCCAAAATCTGTTGGTTTTTGTATCCCATACTGAACTAAATCTGAAAACACTGTGTATATTTCAACTTCCATTAATCTGGGCCTAGTAAAGTGTACACAATCTGTGCGTTTATGTATTCCATACTGTACTGAATCTGAAAACACAGTGTATATTACAACTTCAATTAATCTGGGCCGAGTAAAGTGTCCTCAATCTGTGGGTTTTTGTATACTATACTAAACTGAATCTGAAAAATCTGTCTATGTTACAACTTGCATTAATCTGGGCCTAGTAAGCTGTGTCCACAATCTGTGGGTTTTTGTATTCCATACTGTACTGAATCTGAAAACAATGTGTATCTTACAACTTCCATTAATCTGGGCCTAGTGAATTGTCCAAAATCTGTTGGTTTTTGAAGCCCATACTGAACTGAATCTGAAAACACTGTGTATATTGCAACTTCCATTAATCTGGGCCTAGGAAACTTTGTCCACAATCGGTGGGTTTTTGTATTCCCTAATGTACTGAATCTGACAACACTGTGTATATTACACCTTCCATTAATCTGAGCCAAGTAAAGTGTCCACAATCTGTGGGTTTTTGTATCCCATACTGAACTGAATCTGAAAACACGGTATATATTACAACTTCCATTAATGTGAGAAAAGTGAAGTGTCCTCAATATGTGCGTTTTTGTATTCCATACTGTACTGAATCTGAAAACACTGTGTATATTACATCTTCCATTAATCTGTGCCTAGTGAAGTGTCCAAAATCTGTTGGATTTTGTATCCCATACTGAACTGAATCTGAAAACACTGTGTATATTACAACTTCCATTAATCTGGACCTAGTAAAGTGTCCACAATCTGAGGGTTTTTGTATCCTATACTTAACTGAATCTGAATAATCTGTCTATGTTACAACTTGCATTAATCTGGGCCTAGTAAACTGTGTACATAATCTGTGGGTTTTTGTATCCCATACTGAACTGAATCTGAAAACACTGTATATATTACAATTTCCATTAATCTTGGCATAGTAAACTGTGTCCACAATCTGTGGTTTTTTTTTATCCCATACTGAACTGAATCTGAAAACACTGTATATATTACAACTTCCATTAATCTGGGCCAAATAAATTGTCCACAATATGGGGTTTTTTGTACCCCATTCTGAACTGAATGTGAAAACTCTGTCTATATTACAACTTGCATTATTCTGGGAAAAGTGAAGCGTCCACAATATGTGTTTTTTTGTATCCAATACTGAACTGAATCTGAAAACACTGTATATATTACAACTTCCATTAATCTGGGAAAAGTGAATTGTCCACAATATGTGCATTTTTGTATTCCATACTGTACTGTATCTAAAAACACTGTGTATATTACAACTTCCATTAATCTGGGCCTAGGGAAGTGTCCAAAATCTGTTGGTTTTTGTATCCCATACTGAACTAAATCTGAAAACACTGTGTATATTACAACTTCCATTAATCTGGGCCTAGTAAACTTTGTCCACAATCGGTGGGTTTTTGTATTCCCTACTGTACTAAATCTGAAAACACTGTGAATATTACACCTTCCATTAATCTGGGCCTAGTAAAGTGTCCACAATCTGTGGGTTTTTGTATCCCATACTGAACTGAATCAGAAAACACTGTATATTTTACAACTTCCATTAATCTGGGCCAAATAAATTGTCCACAATATGTGGGTTTTTGTATTCCATACTGAATTTAATCTGAAAAAAGTGTGTATATTACAATTTCCATTAATTTGGACTAAGTAAAGTGTCCACAATTTGTGGGTTTTTGTATCCCATACTGAACTGAATCTGAAAACAGTGTATATATTACAACTTCCATTAATCTGGGAAAAATGAAGTGTCCATAATATGTGGGTTTTTGTATTCCATACTGAATTTATTCAGAAAAAAGTGTGTATATTACAATTTCCATTAATCTGGACTAAGTAAAGTGTCCACAATATGTGGGTTTTTGTATCCCATACAGAACTGAATCTTAAAATACTGTATATATTACAACTTTCATTATTCTGGGAAAAATGAAGTGTCCCACAATATGTGCGTTTTTATATTCCATACTGTACTAAATCTGAAAACACTGTATATTACAACTTCCATTATTCTGGGCCTAGTGAAGTGTCCAATATCTGTTGGATTTTGTATCCCATACTGAACTGAATCTGAAAACACTGTGCATATTACAACTTCCATTAATCTGGGCCAAGTAAAGTGTCCACAATCTGAGCGTTTTTGTTTTCCATACTGTACTGAATCTTAAAACACTGTATATATTACAATTTCCATTAATCTGGGCCGAGTAAAGTGTCCTCAATCTGTGGGTTTTTGTATCCTATACTGAACTGAATCTGAAAAATCTGTCTATGTTACAACTTGCATTAATCTGGGTTTAGTAAACTGTGTACATAATCTGTGGGTTTTTGTATCCCATACTGAACTGAATATGAAAACACTGTATATATTACAACTTCCATTAATCTAGGACAAATAAAGTGTCCACAATATGTGGGTTTTTGTATTCCATACTGAATTTAATCTGAAAAAAAGTGTCTATATTACAATTTCCATTAATCTGGACTAAGTAAAGTGTCCACAATCTGTGGGTTTTTGTATCCTATACTGAACTGAATCTGAAAAATCTGTCTATATTTCAACTTGCATTAATCTGGGCCTAGTAAACTTTGTCCACAATCTGTGGGTTTTTGTATTCCATACTGAACAGAATCTGAAAAATCTGTATATATTACAACTTCCATTAATCTGGGAAAAATGAAGTGTCCATAATATGTGGGTTTTTGTATTCCATACTGAATTTAATCTGAAAAAAGTGTATATTACAATTTCCATTAATCTGGACTAAGTAAAGTGTCCCCAATAAGTGGGTTTTTGTATCCCATACTGAACAGAACCTTTAAACACTCTATATATTACAACTTCCATTATTCTGGGAAAAGTGAAGTGTCCACAATATGCGCATTTTTGTATTCCATACTGTACTGTATCTGAAAACACTGTGTATATTACAAATTCCATAAATCTGGGCCTAGTGAAGTGTCCAAAATCTGTTGGTTTTTGGTTTCCCATACTGAACTGAATCAGAAAACACTGTATATATTACAACTTCCATTAATCTGGGAAAAGTGAAGTGTCCACAATCTGTGGGTTTTTGTATCCTATACTGAACTGAATCTGAAAAATCTGTCTATATTACAACTTGCATTAATCTGGGCCTAGTAAACTTTGTCCACAATCTGTGGGTTTTTGTATTCCATACTGAACAGAATCTGAAAAATCTGTGTATATTACAACTTCCATGAGTCTGGGAAAAGTGAAGTGTCCACAATATGTGCGTTTTTGTATTTCATACTGTACTGAATCTGAAAACACTGTGTATATATTACAACTTCCATTAATCTGGGCCAAATAAAGTGTCCACAATATGGGGGTTTTTGTATCCCATACTGAAATGAATCTGAAAAATCTGTCTATATTACAACTTGCTTTAATCTGGGCCTAGTAAACTGTGTCCACAATATATGCGTTTTTGCATCCCATACTGAACTCAATGTGAAAACACTGTATATATTACAACTTTCATTAATCTGGGAAAAGTGAATTGTCCACAATATGTGCATTTTTGTATTCCATACTGTACTGTATCTGAAAACACTGTGTATATTTCAACTTCCATTAATCTGGGCCTAGTGAAGTGTCCAAAGTCTGTTGGTTTTTGTATCCCATACTGAACTGAATCTGAAAACACTGTGTATATTACAACTTCCATTAATCTGGGCCTTGTGAAGTGTCCAAAATCTGTTGGTTTTTTGTATCCCATACTGAAATTAATCTGAAAACACTGTGTATATTACAACTTGCATTAATTTGGGTCTAGTAAACTGTTTCCACAATCTGTGGGATTTTGTATTCCATACTGTACTGAATCTGAAAACAATGTGTATCTTACAACTTCCATTATTCTAGGCCTAGTGAAGTGTCCAATATCTGTTGGATTTTGTATCCCATACTGAACTGAATCTGAAAAAACTGTGCATATTACAACTTCCATTAATCTGGGCCAAGTAAAGTGTCCACAATCTGAGCGTTTTTGTATTCCATACTGTACTGAATCTTAAAACACTGTATATATTACAATTTCCATTAATCTGGGCCGAGTAAAGTGTCCTCAATCTGTGGGTTTTTGTATCCTATACTGAACTGAATCTGAAAAATCTGTCTATGTTACAACTTGCATTAATCTGGGCCTAGTAAACTGTGTACATAATCTGTGGGTTTTTGTATCCCATACTGAACGGAATCTGAAAACACTGTATATATTACAACTTCCATTAATCTGGGAAAAGTGAGGTGTCCACAATATGGGGTTTTTTGTATCCCATACTGAAATGAATCTGAAAAATCTGTCTATATTACAACTTGCATTAATTTGGGACTAGTAAACTATGTTCACAATCTGTGGGTTTTTGTATTCCATACTGTACTGAATCTGAAAACACTGTGTATATAACAACTTCCATTAATCTGGGACCAGTAAAGTGTCCACAATCTGTACATTTTTATATTCCATACTGTACTGAATCTGAAAACATTGTGTATATTACAACTTCCATTAAAATGGGCCGAGTAAAGTGTTCACAATCTGTGGGTTTTTGTATCCCATACTGAACTGAATCTGAAAACACTGTATATATTACAACTTCCATTAATCTGTGAAAAGTGAGGTGTCCACAATCTTTGGAATTTTGTATCCCATACTGAACTGAATCTGAAAACACTGTATACATTACAACTTCCATTAATCTGGGAAAAGTGAGGTGTCCAAAATCTGTTGGTTTTTGTATCCCATACTGAACTGAATCTGAAAACACTGTATACATTACAACTTCCATTAATCTGGGAAAAGTGAAGTGTCCACAATCTGTGGGTTTTTGTATCCCATACTGAACTGAATGTGAAAACACTGTATATATTACAACTTCCATTAATCTGGGAAAAGTGAAGTGTCCACAATATGTGCATTTTTGTATTCCATACTGTACTATATCTGAAAACACTGTGTATATTACAACTTGCATTAATTTGGGCCTAGTAAACTGTTTACACAATCTGTGGGATTTTGTATCCCATACTGAACTGAATCTGAAAACACTGTGTATATTACAACTTCCATTAATCTGGGCCTAGTTAAATTTGTCCGCAATCGGTGGGTTTTTGTATTCCCTAATGTACTGAATCTGAAAACACTGTGTATATTACACCTTCCATTAATCTGGGCCGAGTAAAGTGTCCACAATCTGTGGGTTTTTGTATCCCATACTGAACTGAATCAGAAAACACTGTATATATTACAACATCCATCAATCTGGGAAAAGTGAATTGTCCACAATAAGTACATTTTTGTATTTCATACTGTATTGTATCTGAAAACACTGTGTATATTACAACTTCCATTAAACTGGGCCAAGTAAAGTTTCAACAATCTGTGCGTTTTTGTATTCCATACTGTACTGAATCTGAAAAATCTGTCTATATTACAACTTGATTTAATCTGGGCCTAGTAAACTGTGTCCATAATCTGTGGGTTTTTGTATCCCATACTGAACTGAATCTGAAAACACTGTGTATATTACAATTTCCATTAAACTGGGCCGAGCAAAGTGTCCACAATCTGTGGGTTTTTGTATCCCATACTGAACTGAATCTGAAAACACTGTATATATTACAACTTCCATTAATCTGGGAAAAGTGAAGTGTCCACAATCTGTGGGTTTTTGTATCCCATTCTGAACTGAAGCTGAAAACACTGTATACATTACAACTTCCATTAATCTGGGAAAAGTGAAGTGTCCACAATATGTGCATTTTTGTATTCCATACTGTACTGTATCTTAAAACACTGTGTATATTACAACTTGCATTAATTTAGGCCTAGTAAGCTGTGTCCACAATCTGTGGGTTTTTGTATTCCATACTGTACTGAATCTGAAAACAATGTGTATCTTACAACTTCCATTAATCTGGGCCTAGTGAAGTGTCCAAAATCTGTTGGTTTTTGTATCCCATACTGAACTGAATCTGAAAACACTGTGTATATTGCAACTTCCATTAATCTGGGCCTAGTAAACTTTGTCCACAATTGGTGGGTTTTTGTATTCCCTAATGTACTGAATCTGAAACACTGTGTATATTACACCTTCCATTAATCTGAGCCAAGTAAAGTGTCCACAATCTGTGGGTTTTTGTATCCCATACTGAACTGAATCTGAAAACACGGTATATATTACATCTTCCATTAATCTGTGCCTAGTGAAGTGTCCAAAATCTGTTGGATTTTGTATCCCATACTGAACTGAATCCTAAAACACTGTGTATATTACAACTTCCATTAATCTGGACCTAGTGAAGTGTCCACAATCTGAGGGTTTTTGTATCCTATAATGAACTGAATCTGAATAATCTGTCTATGTTACAACTTGCATTAATCTGTGCCTAGTAAACTGTGTACATAATCTGTGGGTTTTTGTATCCCATACTGAACTGAATCTGAAAACACTGTATATATTAAAACTTCCATTAATCTGGGCCAAATAAAGTGTCCACAATATGTGGGTTTTTGTATTCCATACTGAATTTAAACTGAAAAAAGTGTGTATATTACAATTTCCATTAATCTGGACTAAGTAAAGTGTCCACAATCTGTGGGTTTTTGTATCCCATACTGAATTGAATCTTAAAACACTGTATATATTACAACTTCCATTATTCTGGGAAAAGTGAAGCGTCCACAATATGTGGGTTTTTGTATCCCATACTGAACTGAATCTGAAAACACTGTATATATTACAACTTCCATTAATCTGTGACAAATAAAGTGTCCACAATATGTGGGTTTTTGTATTCCATACTGAATTTAATCTGAAAAAAGTGTGTATATTACAATTTCCATTAATCTGGACTAAGTAAAGTGTCCACAATCTGTGGGTTTTTGTATCCTATACTAAACTGAATCTGAAAAATCTGTCTATGTTACAACTTGCATTAATCTGGGCCTAGTAAACTGTGTACATAATCAGTGGGTTTTTGTACCCCATACTGAACTGAATCTGAAAACACTGTATATGTTACAACTTCCATTAATCTGTGCCAAATAAAGTGTCCACAATATGTGGGTTTTTGTATTCTATACTGAATTTAATCTGAAAAAAGTGTGTATATTACAATTTCCATAAATCTGGGCCTAGTGAAGTGTCCAAATCTGTTGGTTTTTGGTTTCCCATACTGAACTGAATCTGAAAGAACTGTATATATTACAACTTCCATTAATCTGGCAAAAGTGAAGTGTCCACAATATGTGCGTTTTTGTATTCCATACTGTACTGAATCTGAAAACACTGTATATTTCATCTTCCATTATTCTAGGCCTAGTGAAGTGTCCAATATCTGTTGGATTTTGTATCCCATACTGAACTGAATCTGAAAAAACTGTGCATATTACAACTTCCATTAATCTGGGCCAAGTAAAGTGTCCACAATCTGAGCGTTTTTGTATTCCATACTGTACTGAATCTTAAAACACTGTATATATTACAATTTCCATTAATCTAGGGCCGAGTAAAGTGTCCTCAATCTGTGGGTTTTTGTATCCTATACTGAACTGAATCTGAAAAATCTGTCTATGTTACAACTTGCATTAATCTGGGCCTAGTAAACTGTGTACATAATCTGTGGGTTTTTGTATCCCATACTGAACTGAATCTGAAAACACTGTATATATTACAACTTCCATTAATCTGGGACAAATAAAGTGTCCACAATATGTGGGTTTTTGTATTCCATACTGAATTTAATCTGAAAAAAGTGTCTATATTACAATTTCCATTAATCTGGACTAATTAAAGTGTCCACAATCTGTGGGTTTTTGTATCCTATACTGAACTGAATCTGAAAAATCTGTCTATATTACAACTTGTATTAATCTGGGCCTAGTAAACTTTGTCCACAATCTGTGGGTTTTTGTATTCCATACTGAACAGAATCTGAAAAATCTGTGTTTATTACAACTTCCATTAATCTGGGCCTAGTGAAGTGTCCAAAATCTGTTGGTTTTTGTTTTCCCATACTGAACTGAATCTAAAAACACTGTATATATTACAACTTCCATGAGTCTGGGAAAAGTGAAGTGTCCACAATATGTGCGTTTTTGTATTTCATACTGTACTGAATCTGAAAACACTGTGTATATTACAATTTCCATTAATCTGGGGCTAGTAAACTGTGTCCACAATCTGTGGGTTTTTGTATCCCATACTGAACTGAATCTGAAAACACTGTATATATTACAACTTCCATTAATCTGGGCCAAATAAATTGTCCACAATACGGGGGTTTTTGTATCCCATTCTGAACTGAATGTGAAAACTCTGTCTATATTACAACTTGCATTAATCTGGTCCTAGTAAACTTTGTCCACAATCTGTGGGTTTTTGTATTCCATACTGAACAGAATCTGAAAAATCTGTGTATATTACAACTTCCATTAATCTGGTTCTAGTAAACTTTGTCCACAATCTATGGGTTTTTGCATCCCATACTGAACTGAATCTGAAAACACTGTGTATATTAGAGTTTCCATTAATCTGGCCCGATTAAAGTGTCCACAATCTGTGGGTTTTTGTATCCCATACTGAACTGAATCTGAAAACACTGTGTATTGTGGGGAGTCGCTCTGGTAGATAGCAGTGCGGGTGCAGTACAGAGGCAAAACAAGGAGTCCAAAAAGTGCAATAAACAGTGTTTTATTCACACTTGCACAAAATAAAGGATAAACAGTCTCTTGGTGTTAATTCACACTCAGCAAACACAAAAGGCAAAACCAAAGAGTCCAAAACCAGGTTCAATCACCTGTGAGATGTTAGGTGCGCGTTTGCACCTGGCGGTCGGCCCAGCCACAGGATAATCCACCTTCAGGCTTCCAGGTCGACTGCACGCCTCCTTGCTGGGCTCATCCTTCCAGCCCAAAGAGCTCCACAGCACTAGCAGCAGCTCCAGGACAATCACACTCAGCTGCTGAGGAGGCTGCCTTTTAAAGGCCCGGATAAAGTCCGGCCTGGACCGTGGGGAATAGGCACCCACCCAACTCTTTGCCTACTCTCAGTAAGAGCCGGCCCGGATTGGCTTTGCAGCCAAACTAAAAACAAGGTGTCAAACAGCACTAGCTGCCGCTGACACACGAAAATCCGGCTCTTACCTCACCGAGGCCAGGAACCTCGGTGACACGTACCTGCCATCGACCACGGTACCTTGCACCCTCTTACACCCCCCCCCTTTGTTCAACCCTGAGGGGGTGAACACATGTGAGGCAGTGGACGCGGGAAAGGGCATCTGCGTTACCCTGCAAGCAGCCTGCCCTGTGTTCTACAGAGAACTTAAAGTTCTGCAGTGATAGGAACCACCTGGTGACCCGAGCATTCCTCTCCTTTGCCTGGCTCATCCACTTGAGAGGGGAATGGTCGGTCACCAGACGGAACCTCCTCCCTAACAGGTAGTAGCGGAGAGATTCGAGTGCCCACTTGATAGCCAGGCACTCCCTCTCCACTATACTATACCTGGACTCGGCGGGACTGAGCTTACGGCTCAGGAAGACAACGGGATGTTCTTCCCCGTTGACCTCCTGAGACAGTACCGCACCGAGGCCTACCTCCGAGGCGTCTGTCTGTACGACGAACTCCCTGTTGGGTGTCACCAAAACCGGGGACCCACACAGGGCCGACTTCAACGCGGAGAAAGCCTCCTCCGCCTTCTCACTCCAGCTAACCTTCCCAGACTTTCGCCCCTTCAACAGGTCTGTCAATGGCGCTGCTATTGTGGCAAAGTGGGGCACAAACCGCATGTAGTACCCTACCATTCCCAGGAAGGACTTTACCTGCCTGGTGGTGACCGGTCGGGGCCAGTTACGTATGTCTTCTACCTTAGTTACCTGCGGCTTGATGACTCCCCGCCCAATAACATATCCCAGATATTTGGTCTCTTCTAACCCAATCGCACACTTCTTTGGATTGGCAGTTAGACCAGCTTTCCTCAGGGCATCCACTACCGCCTGCACTTTGGGCAAATGGCTTTCCCAGTCGGTGCTGTGGATGATTACATCATCTAAGTAGGCCGAGGCGTACCGACGATGAGGTCACAGCACTATGTCCATTAACCTTTGGAAGGTGGCGGGGGCGCCATGCAGGCCAAAGGGTAACACCTTGTAGTGATACAGGCCCTGCGGGGTAACAAAAGCGTTTTTTTCCTTGGCCGACTCCGTTAAGGGTACCTGCCAGTACCCTTTAGTGAGGTCTAGCACAGAAAAATACCAGGCTTGTCCTATATTCTCAACAAGCTCGTCTACGCGGGGCATGGGATACGCATCAAACTTGGACACTTCATTTAACTTGCGAAAATCGTTGCAGAACCGCAACGTCCCATCCGGCTTGGGTATTAGAACTAGGGGACTGGCCCACTCACTTTTCGACTCCTCAATGACATCAAGCTTAAACATTAATTGCACTTCCTCCGCGATGGCCCGTCGCCGAGCCTCGGGTACCCGGTATGGTTTTAACCGGATCTTGGCCTGAGGCTCAGTGACTATGTCATGTTGGATGAGAGACGTGCGGCCAGGGAGGTCCGAGAACACATCCGTGTTCCGACTGATGAACTCCCTGACTTCCTGAACTTGTTTGGAAGACAGGCTGTCTGCAATTTTTACCGTGGCTACCGCTTCGCAGGCCTCGAACTGTGGGGCTGGACCCTTCTCACCCAGAAGCCCTGGCCGGGGGCTGTTGTCGTAGGTCGTGTTCCTATCCTTCCACGGCTTTAGTAAATTCACGTGGTACACCTGCTCCGGCATGCGCCGCCCTGGCTGGTGTACCTTGTAATTTACTTCCCCTACCTTCTCAATCACCTCATAGGGGCCCTGCCACCTAGCTAGGAACTTGCTGTCAAGGGTGGGTACCAGAACCAAAACCCGATCTCCCGGATTGAAGCTCCGTACCCGAGCCTGACGATTATACACCCTACTCTGGGCTTGTTGCGCTGCCTCCATATGCTCCCGGACCAGCGGCAACACCCTTTCCATCCGGTCTTGCATCTGGGTGACATACTCAATGACACTTTTGTGGGGGACAGGCTGCTGTTCCCACGCTTCCTTGGTGATATCCAACAGGCCCCGAGGGTGTCTGCCATAAAGCAGTTCGAAGGGCGAGAACCCAGTAGAGGCCTGGGGCACCTCTCGCACTGCGAACATGATAGGGCAGAAGCAGGTCCCAGTCCTTCCCATCTCTAGACACCACCCTTTTTAACATATTTTTTAGAGTTTGGTTAAACCTTTCGACAAGACCGTCCGTTTGCGGATGGTAAACGGACGTCCGCAATTGCTTTATACGCAATAATTTACACAGTTCCCTCATAACTTTAGACATAAAAGGGGTCCCTTGGTCTGTCAGAATCTCTTTTGGCAGGCCCACACGGGAAAACATTTCCATTAACTCTTTGGCAATGAGCTTAGCCGAGGTATGTCGCAGAGGCACCGCCTCCGGATACCGAGTGGCGTAGTCGAGAACTACCAGAATGTGTTGGTGGCCCCTGGCAGACTTCTGGTACAGGCCCGACTAGATCCATAGCGATACGCTCAAACGGGACCTCAATGATTGGAAGAGGCACAAGGGGACTACGGAAATGTGGCTGGGGGCTATTTACCTGACAGGTTGGACAAGATTTACAATATTCTTCTACCTCCTTAAACACACCAGGCCAATAAAACCGCAGCAGTATGCGGTCCTGCGTTTTCTGCCACCCCAGGTGTCCCCAAGAACATGTTGGTGGGCAAGCTCCATGACCAGCTTGCGATACGCTGTGGGCACCACCAACTGTTCAACAGATTCACCCCGGATTTGGTTCACCCGATATAACATTTCTTGGTGAACGACAAAGCGGGAAATATTAACTCAGCCCCTGGCTTCTGGGGTTTACCATCAATTTCCACCACATTCTCCCAGGCCCTAGTTAGGGTTTGGTCCCGGTGTTGGGCGGTCCCAAAATTGTCTCCGGAGACGTGGAGGTCTGCCAACTCAGGTCCTGGTGACAAGTCCTCCATGTCTCCCACCATTACACTCAGTGGGGGTGTCTCCCCCTCTATCACAGCAGTGGTGGTCACCCCTACCGCAGGCCCTTCGGACTCGGGCTCCCAGGGCTCTGGCCCCCCACTGGAACCAGGCCACTCTGCTAGGGTTGCCCCTGTCTCAGGGCTATTAGTCACTTTCATCTCAGGCCATAGTGACAGAAAACCAGGGAAGTCTCTCCCAATTATTAGTTCATACGGTAGCTTTGTGGAGATCGCCACTTCACAAGTCCATGTGCCGGCCGCCGTGGATAGAGACATTACAGAAGTGGGATAGTCCTTTAAGTCTCCATGTATGCACACCACACCAACTGTCCGGCCCGTATACTGGGTGGGCTGTACCAGGGCAGCACTTACCAGGGTTACTAGGCTCCCTGAGTCCAACAGCGCCACTGCCAGGTTATCACCCACTTGCACCTGGCACAGGTGACGATTGTCTATTGTCTCGGGGGTGCCGGTTGCACACAGTCTCCGGGCATACATGGAAGCCCGGTACCCATAATTAATCTCCATGGGTTCTCCCCACTGTGGACAGTCGGCCCTTACGTGGCCAGGCTCGTGACACCGCCAGCAGACTATCGTGGCCGGGTCTACAGGGGGTACACCCCGAGCAGGTTTCTCGGGTACCAGTCGTCGGGACTGGATGGGAGTCCTCCGGGTTTGACCGGCCCCTCCCAACAACACCCCCTTTCAAGTTTTGGGTGGCCTCATAGCGCTCCACCAGGTCGACCATTTCTAGGGCATTGGTGGGTGATACCTGGCCGATCCAGTGCTGAAGGGGGTAAGGCAAGGCCCTCCAGAACATGTCAGCCAGCAGACGGTCCAGCATAGCAGTCGGACTTAGAATATCAGGCTGCAGCCATTTTTGCAACCTGTGCAGCAACTCATAGTACTGCGGCCGGGCGGGTTCAGCCGCTTTAAAGTCCCACTGGTGGACCCGCTGCGCCCGGACTCAACACGTTACCCCCAGCCTGGCCAGGATCTCCCCTTCACCGTGGGGTAATCAGCAGCCTGGTCATCGGCTAAGTCAAAAAACTTGTTGGGGTCCGGATGCCAGGAACGGAGCGACCACCTCAGCCCACTGGTCACGGGGTAACTTCTCCTCACGGCCACCTTTTCAAAGACCGCCAGATACGTCTCCACGCCGTCCGAGGGGGTCATCTTTGGGATCGCCGCACGGACCGCTTTCCGGGCATCATGGTGGTGGTGGGACGCTCCTGCAGCTTGTAACGCCATCACGTGCTGTAAAAGTAGTTGGTTGGTCTCCCGCTGCTGCACGTTAGCCTCCATGAGGGCTTTCACAGCCGCCTCCATGTTGCCAGAAATTCCTGTTTGCAACTTTGCCGGTTTTATATATGCCATGCACTTGTGCTCAGCAAAACAAAAACAATTCGGCGTTCATGCCAGCCTCACTGCGCATGCCCGCATCCTCCACCAAATGTGGGGAGTCGCTCTGGTAGATAGCAGTGCGGGTGCAGTACAGAGGCAAAACAAGGAGTCCAAAAAGTGCAATAAACAGTGTTTTATTCACACTTGCACAAAATAAAGGATAAACAGTCTCTTGGTGTTAATTCACACTCAGCAAACACAAAAGGCAAAACCAAAGAGTCCAAAACCAGGTTCAATCACCTGTGAGATGTTAGGTGCGCGTTCGCACCTGGCGGTCGGCCCAGCCGCAGGATAATCCACCTTCAGGCTTCCAGGTCGACTGCACGCCTCCTTGCTGGGCTCATCCTTCCAGCCCAAAGAGATCCACAGCACTAGCAGCAGCTCCAGGACAATCACACTCAGCTGCTGAGGAGGCTGCCTTTTAAAGGCCCGGATAAAGTCCGGCCTGGACCGTGGGGAATAGGCACCCACCCAACTCTTTGCCTACTCCCAGTAAGAGCCGGCCCGGATTAGCTTTGCAGCCAAACTAAAAACAAGGTGTCAAACAGCACTAGCTGCTGCTGAAACACGAAAATCCGGCTCTTACCTCACCGAGGCCAGGAACCTCGGTGACACGTACCTGCCATCGACCACGGTACCTTGCACCCTCTTACAGTATATATTACAACTTCCATTAATCTGGGCCAAGTAAAGTGTCCACAATATGGGGGTTTTTGTATCCCATACTGAAATGAATCTGAAAAATCTGTCTATATTACAACTTGCATTAATTTGGGACTAGTAAACTATGTTCACAATCTGTGGGTTTTTGTATTCCATACTGTACTGAATCTGAAAACATTGTGTATATTACAACTTCCATTAAACTGGGCCGAGTAAAGTGTCCACAATCGGTGGGTTTTTGTTTCCCATACTGAAATGAATCTGAAAAATCTGTGTAAATTAGAACTTCCATTAATCTGGGCCTAGTGACTTGTCCAAAATCTGTTGGTTTTTGTATCCCATACTGAACTGAATCTGAAAACACTGTATATATTACAACTTCCATTAATCTGGGCCAAATAAAGTGTCCACAATATGTGGGTTTTTGTATTCCATACTGAATTTAATCTGAAAACACTGTATACATTACAACTTCCATTAATCTGGGAAAAGTGAAGTGTCCACAATCTGTGGGTTTTTGTATCCCATACTGAACTGAATGTGAAAACACTGTATATATTAAAACTTTCATTAATCTGGGAAAAGTGAATTGTCCACAATATCTGCATTTTTGTATTCCATACTGTACTGTATCTGAAAACACTGTGTATATTTCAACTTCCATTAATCTGGGCCTAGTGAAGTGTCCAAAATCTGTTGGTTTTTGTATCCCATACTGAACTGAATCTGAAAACAGTGTATATATTACAACTTCCATTAATCTGGGAAAAGTGAAGTGTCCACAATATGTGCATTTTTGTATCCCATACTGAAATTAATCTGAAAACACTGTGTATATTACAACTTGCATTAATTTGGGCCTAGTAAACTGTTTCCACAATCTGTGGGATTTTGTATCCCATACTGAACTGAATCTGAAAACACTGTGTATATTACAACTTCCATTAATCTGGGCCTAGTTAACTTTGTCCGCAATCGGTGGGTTTTTGTATTCCCTAATGTACTGAATCTGAAAACACTGTATATATTACACCTTCCATTAATCTGGGCCGAGTAAAGTGTCCACAATCTGTGGGTTTTTGTATCCCATACTGAACTGAATCAGAAAACACTGTATATATTACAACATCCATCTGGGAAAAGTGAAGTGTCCACAATATGTACATTTTTGTATTTCATACTGTATTGTATCTGAAAACACTGTGTATATTACAACTTCCATTAAACTGGGCCAAGTAAAGTTTCAACAATCTGTGCTTTTTTGTATTCCATACTGTACTGAATCTGAAAAATCTGTCTATATTACAACTTGCTTTAATCTGGGCCTAGTAAACTGTGTCCACAATCTATGGGTTTTTGCATCCCATACTGAATCAAATCTGAAAACACTGTGTATATTACAATTTCAATTAATCTTGGAATAGTAAAGTGTCCAAAATCTGTGGGTTTTTGTTTGCCATACTGAACTGAATCTGAAAACACTGAGTATATAACAATTTCCATTAATCTGGGACTAGTAAACTTTGTCCACAATCTGTGGGTTTTTGTATTCCATACTGAACAGAATCTGAAAAATCTGTGAATATAACAACTTCCATTAATCTGGGCCTAGTGAAGTGTCCAAAATATGTTGTTGTTTTTATCCCATACTGAACTGAATCTGAAAACACTGTGTATATTACAACTTCCATTAATCTGGGCTAAGTAAAGTGTCCACAATCTGTGCGTTTTTGTATTTCATTCTGTACTGAATCTGAAAAATCTGTCTATATTACAACTTGCTTTAATCTGGGCCTAGTAAACTGTGTCCACAATCTGTGGGTTTTTGCATCCCATACTGAACTGAATCTGAAAACACGGTATATATTACATCTTCCATTAATCTGTGCCTAGTGAAGTGTCCAAAATCTGTTGGATTTTGTATCCCATACTGAACTGAATCTGAAAACACTGTGTATATTACAACTTCCATTAATCTGGACCTAGTAAAGTGTCCACAATCTGTGCGTTTTTGTATTCCATACTGTACTAAATCTTAAAACACTGTGTATATTACAATTAACATTAATCTGGGCCGAGTAAAGTGTCCACAATCTGTGCGTTTTTGTATCCTATACTGAACTGAATCTGAAAAATCTGTCTATGTTACAACTTGCATTAATCTGGGCCTAGTAAACTGTGTACATAATCTGTAGTTTTTGTATCCCATACTGAACTGAATCTGAAAACACTGTATATATTACAACTTCCATTAATCTGGGCCAAATAAAGTGTCCACAATATGTGGGTTTTTCTATTCCACACTGAATATAATCTAAAAAAAATGTGTATAATACAATTTCCATTAATCTGGACTAAGTAAAGTGTCCAAATCTGTGGGTTTTTGTATCCCATACTGAACTGGATTTGAAAACACTGTGTATATTACAATTTACATTCATCTGGGCGTAGTAGTGTCCAAAATCTGCTGGTGTTTGTATTCCATTATGAACTGAATCTTAAAACACTGTGTATATTACAACTTCCAATAATCTGGGCCTAGTAAAGTGTCCACAATCTGTGCGTTTTTGTATTCCATACTGTACTGAATCTTAAAACACTGTATATATTACAATTTCCATTAATCTGGGCCAAGTAAAGTGTCCACAATCTGTGGGTTTTTGTATCCTATACTGAACTGAATCTGAAAAATCTCTCTATGTTACAAATTGCATTAATCTGGGCCTAGTAAACTGTGTACATAATCTGTGGGTTTTTGTATCTCATACTGAACTGAATCTGAAAACACTGTATATATTACAACTTCCATTAATCTGGGCCAAATAAAGTGTCCACAATATGTGGGTTTTTGTATTCCATACTGAATTTAATCTGAAAAAAGTGTGTATATTACAATTTCCATTAATCTGGACTAAGTAAAGTGTCCACAATCTGTGGGTTTTTGTATCCCATACTAAACTGAATGTGAAAACACTGTATATATTACAACTTCCATTAATCTGCAAAAAGTGAAGTGTCCACAATATGTGGGTTTTTGTATCCCATACTGAACAGAATCTGAAAAATCTGTGTATATTACAACTTCCATTAATCTGGGCCTAGTGAAGTGTCCAAAATCTGTTGGTTTTTGGTTTCCCATACTGTTCTGAATCTGAAAACACTGTATATATTACAACTTCCATTAATCTGGGAAAAGTGAAGTGTCCACAATATGTGGGTTTTTGTATCCAATACTGAACTGAATCTGAAAACACTGTGTTTATTACAACTTCCATTAGTCTGGGAAAAGTGAAGTGTCCACAATATGTGCATTTTTGAATTCCATACTGTACTGTATCTGAAAACACTGTGTATATTACAACTTCCATAAATCTTGGCCTAGTGAAGTGTCCAAAATCTGTTGGTTTTTGGTTTCCCATACTAAACTAAATCTGAAAACACTGTGTATATTACAACTGCCATTAATCTGGGCCTAGTAAAGTGTCCACAATCTGTGCATTTTTGTATTTCAAACAGTACTGAATCTGAAAACACTGTGTATATTACCATTTCCATTAATCTGGGCCTAGTAAACTGTGTCCACAATCTGTGCGTTTTTATATTCCATATTGTACTGAATCAGAAAAATCTGTCTATATTACAACTTGCTTTAATCTGGGCCTAGTAAACTGTGTCCACAATCTATGGGTTTTTGCATCCCATACTGAACTGAATCTGAAAACACTGTGTATATTACAATTTCCATTAATCTGGGCCGAGTAAAGTGTCCACAATCTGTGGGTTTTTGTATCCCATACTGAACTGAATCTAAACACACTGTGTATATTACAACTTCCATTAATCTGGGACTAGTGCAGTGTCCACAATTTGTGTTTTTTTGAATTCCATACAGAACTGGGTCTGAAAACAATGTGTATATTACAATTTACATTAATCTGGGCGTAGTAGTGTCCAAAATCTGTTGGTGTTTGTATCCAATAGTGAACTGAATCTGAAAACACTGTATACATTACAACTTCCATTAATCTGGGAAAAGTGAAGTGTACACAATATGTGAATTTTTTTATTCCATACTGTTCTGTATCTGAAAACACTGTGTATATTACAACTTGCATTAATTTAGGCCTAGTAAGCTGTGTCCACAATCTGTGGGTTTTTGTATTCCATACTGTACTGTATCTGAAAACACTGTGTATATTACAACTTCCATAAATCTGGGCCTAGTGAAGTGTCCAAAATCTGTTGGTTTTTGGTTTCCCATACTAAACTAAATCTGAAAACACTGTGTATATTACAACTGCCATTAATCTAGGCCTAGTAAAGTGTGTCTACAATCTGTGCATTTTTGTATTTCAAACAGTACTGAATCTGAAAACACTGTGTATATTACAATTTCCATTAATCTGGGCCTAGTAAACTGTGTCTACAATCTGTGGGTTTTTGTATCCCATACTAAACTCAATCTGAAAACACTGTGTATATTACAATTTCCATTAATCTGGGCCTAGTAAACTGTGTCCACAATCTGTGCGTTTTTATATTCCATATTGTACTGAATCAGAAAAATCTGTCTATATTACAACTTGCTTTAATCTGGGCCTAGTAAACTGTGCCCACAATCTATGGGTTTTTGCATCCCATACTGAACTGAATCTGAAAACACTGTGTATATTACAATTTCCATTAATCTGGGCCGAGTAAAGTGTCCACAATCTGTGGATTTTTGTATCCCATACTGAACTGAATCTGAAAACACTGTATATATTACAACTTCCATTAATCTGGGAAAAGTGAAGTGTCCACAATATGTGGGTTTTTGTATCCCATACTGAACTGAATCTGAAAACACTGTATACATTACAACTTCCATTAATCTGGGAAAAGTGTAGTGTCCACAATAAGTTGGTTTTTGTATCACATACTGAACTGAAACTGAAAACACTGTGTATATTACAACTTCCATTAATCTGGACTAAGTAAAGTGTCCACAATCTGTGCGTTTTTGTATTCCATACTGTACTGAATCTAAAAACACTGTGTATATTACAACTTCCATTAATCTGGGCCTATTAAAGTGTCCTCACTCTGTGGGTTTTTGTATCCCATACTGAACTGAATCTGAAAAATCTGTCTTTATTACAACTTGCACTAATCTGGGCTTAGTAAACCGTGTCCACAATATGTGGGTTTTTGTATCCCATACTGAACTGAATCTAAACACACTGTGTATATTACAACTTCCATTAATCTGGGACTAGTGCAGTGTCCACAATCGGTGTTTTTTTGAATTCCATACAGAACTGGGTCTGAAAACAATGTGTATATTACAATTTACATTAATCTGGGCGTAGTAGTGTCCAAAATCTGTTGGTGTTTGTATCCAATAGTGAACTGGATCTGAAACACTGTGTATATTACAACTTCCATTAATCTGGGCCGAGTAAAGTGTCCACAATCTGTGGGTTTATGTATTCAATACTGAACTTAATCTGAAATAAGTGTTTATATTACAATTTCCATTTATCTGGGCCTAGTAAAGTGTCCACAATCTGTGGGTTTTTGAATCCCATACTGAAATGAATCTGAAAACACTGTGGATATTACAACTTCCATTAATCTGGGCCTAGTGAAGTGTTCACAATCTTTGCGTTTTTGTATTCCATACTTTACTGAATCTGAAAACACGGTGTATATTACAACTTCCATTAATCTGGGCCTAGTAAAGTGTCCACAATCTGTGGGTTTTTGTATTGCATACTGAACTGAGTCTTAAAAAAGAGTGTATATTACAATTTCTATTAATCTGGGCCTAGTAAAGTGTCCATAATCTGTGAGTTTTTGTATCCCATACTGAATTGAATCTGAGGACACTGTGTATATTACAACTTCCATTAATCTGGGCCGAGTAAAGTGTCCAAAATCTGTGGGTTTTTGTATTCCATACTGAACTTAATCTGAAATAAGTCTGTTTATTTCAATTTCCATTAATCTGGGCCTTGTAAATTGTCCACAATCTGTGGGTTTTTGTATCCCATACTGAAATGAATCTGAAAACACTGTATATATTACAAATTGCATTAATCTGGGCCTAGTAAACTTTGTCCACAATCTGTGGGTTTTTGCATTCCATACTGAACTGAATCTAATACAAAGAGTGTATATTACAACTTCCATTAATCTGGGTCTAGTAAACTGTGTCCACAATCTGTGCGTTTTTGTATTCCATACTGTACTGAATCTGAAAACACTGTATATATTACAACTTGCTTTAATCTGGGCCTAGTAAACTTGGTCCACAATCTGTGGGTTTTTGCATTCCATACTGAACTGAATCTAAAACAAAGAGTGTATATTACAATTTCTAATAATCTGGGCCTAGTACAGTGTCCACAATCTGTGAGTTTTTGTATCCCATACTGAATTGAATCTGAGGACACTGTGTATATTACAACTTCCATTAATCTGGACTAAGTAAAGTGTCCACAATCTGTGCGTTTTTGTATTCCATACTGTACTGAATCTAAAAACACTGTGTATATTACAACTTCCATTAATCTGGGCCTATTAAAGTGTCCTCACTCTGTGGGTTTTTGTATCCCATACTGAACTGAATCTGAAAATACTGTGTATATTACAATTTCCATTAATCTGGGCCGAGTAAAGTGTCCACAATCTGTTGTTTTTTGTATCCCATACTGAACTGAATGTGAAAAATCTGTCTATATTACAATTTGCATTTATCTGGGCCTAGTAAACTTTGTCCACAAAATGTGGGTTATTGTATCCCATACTAAACTGAATCTGAAAACACTGTATATATTAAAATTTCCATTAATCTGGGCCTAGTAAAGTGTCCACAATCTGTGGGTTTTTGTATTCCATACTGAACTGAGTCTAAAAAAAGAGTGTATTTTACAATTTCTATTAATCTGGCCCTAGTACAGTGTTCACAATCTGTGAGTTTTTGTATCCCATACTGAACTGAATCTGAAGACACTATGTATATTACAACTTCCATTAATCTGGGCCTAGTGTAGTGTCTACAATCTGTGGGTTTTTGTATTCCATACAGAACTGGATCTGAGAACACTGTGTATATTACAATTTATATTAATCTGGGCGAAGTAGTGTCCAATATCTGTTGGTGTTTGTGTCCCATACTGAACTGATTCTGAAAACACTGTGTATATTACAACTTCCATTAATCTGGGCCGAGTAAAGTGTCCACAATCTGTGGGTTTATGTATTCCATACTGAACTTAATCTGAAATGAGTGTGTATATTTCAATTTCCATTAATCTGGGCCTTGTAAATTGTCCACAATCTGTGTGTTTTTGTATCCCATACTGAAATAAATCTGAAAACACTGTGTATATTACAACTTCCATTAACCCCTTAAGGACCGGGGGTTTGGGGATTTTTTCGTTTTTGTTTTGCGCTCCCTGCCTTCCAAAAGCCATAACATTTTTATTTTTCCGCTCACATAGCCATATGACGGCTTATTTTTTGCTGGACAAGTTGTACTTTTTAACGCTACCATTTATTTTTGCATGTGATGTAGTGGGAAACGGGAAAAAAATTCCAAATGGGGTGAAATTGCAAAAAAAAAGCAATTTCACCACAGTTTTACGGGTTTTTAAATTACAACGTTCGATTTGCGATAAAAATGACTGATTAATTTTATTCTTCAGGTCAGTACGAATCCGGCAATACCTAATATGTATAGTTTTTCTTGCGTTTTGATAGTGAGAAAAAAAATTAAAAGTGGGAATTTTTTGATTTTATTTTTTTGTTGCCATGTTTTGACCCCGATAACTTTTTTGTAATTATGCGTACGGAGCAGTGTAGGGGCTCATTTTTTGCGGGGCAATCTGAACTTTTAATTGATACCATTATGGGGTGCGTATGATGTTTTGATCACTTTTTATTCATTTTTTTAGGAAATGAAGCGTCCAAAAATGGCGAATTAGCCATTTGGACGCTTTCTTTCGTTTTATGTTTACCGTATGGTGAATATTTTTAATATTATTATAGTATGGGCGTTTTCGCACATTGCGACACCCATTATGTGTAATTTTTTTATTTTTTATTTATTTTATTTTCATTTTGGCGAAAGGGGGTGATTTGAATTTTTATATTTTTTTATTTAATTTTTATTTTTTAAACTTTTTTTTTTTTTTTTTACCACTTTCTTATAGTTCCCATAGGGAACTATAAGATGCAATCATCAGATTGCTATTCTCATATATTCCAATGCAATAGCATTGGAATATATGAGAAAATCGCATATTTCCTATGGAGCCTATTACAGTCATAGGCTCCATAGGAATACTGTGTAGTACCCTAGGTTTCATTCACAGAAACCTAGGGTACTAAATCATGCTCCGGCTCCCCTTGTGGCCATCAGGGAGCCGAGCAAAACCGAAAGTGAAACTTTCGGTTTTTGCGCGATCAGATGCCGTGGTCAGGATTGACCACGGCATCTGAGGGGTTAAATGTCCGCGATTGGCATCGCTGCCGGTCGCGGACATGAGCTGCGGGTGTCAGCTTGATGAATCAAGCATTTACCCGCAGCTCGGGCGCCATCTTTAAAGTGCGGACGAAGGGCGTACATGTACGCCCTTCGTCCTTAAGGGGTTAATCTGGGCCTGGTGAAGTGTCCAAAATCTTTTGGTTTTTGTATCCCATACTGAACTGAATGTGAAAACACTGTGTATATTACAACTTGCATTAATCTGGGCCTAGTAAACTTTGTCCACAATCTGTGGTTTTTTCTTATCCCATGCTGAACTGAATCTGAAGACACTGTATATATTTAAATTTCAATTAATCTGGGCCTAGTAAAGTGTCCACAATCTGTGGGTTTTTGTATTCTATACTGAACTGAGTCAAAAAAAAGTTTGTATATTACAATTTCTATTAATCTGTGCCTAGTACAGTTTCCACAATCTGTGAGTTTTTGTATCCCATACTGAACTGAATCTGAAGGCACTGTGTAAATTACAACTTCTTTTAATCTGGGCCGAGTAAAGTGTCCACAATCTGAGGGTTTTTGTATCCCATACTGAACTGAATCTGAAAAATTTGTCTATATTACAACTTGCATTAATCTGGGCCTAGTAAACTATGTCCACAATCTGTGGGTTTTTGTATCCCATACTGAACTGAATCTGAAAACACTGTATATATTACAACTTCCATTAATCTGGGCCAAGTGAAGTGTCTACAATATGTGGGTTTTTGTACCCATACTGAACTGAATCTGAAAACAATGTGTATATTACATTATTATGGACCTAGTAAAGTGTCCACAATCTGTGCGTTTTTGTATCCCATAGTGTACTGAATCTGAAAACATTGTGTATATTACAACTTCCATTAATCTGGGCCTAGTGAAGTGTTCAAAATCTGTTGTTTTTTGTATCCCATACTGAACTGAATCTGAAAACACTGTGTATATTACAACTTCCATTTAGTTGATTAATTGATACCTGATCATGTCCTAAAATGAACACTGTTTGTTTGCTTGTTCATTGGATGATCGGTACATGGGCCAATTATCAGGAACAAGCATTTGTACAAACTTAATTTCAACCTATAATCTACCTGATACCAGAACTCTGTAAGGCCCCTTTCACATCATCGTTTTTGCTTTCCGTCTTAGAGTTCCGTCCTCGGGGCTCTAGGACGGAAATATACTGATCACATTTATCCCAATGCATTCTGAATGGAGAGAAATCCATTCAGGATGCATCAGGATCTCTTCCGTTCAGTATGTGAAAGTTTTTTGGACGTTGACAAAACCGCAGCATGCTACAGATTTGTCTGTGTCCAAAAATTCATTAGCCATGCCGCAAGGACGGATCCTGAATTAATGCCCATTGAAAAGCATTTATCCGGATCCGACTTTTAGCTAAACTTCGTTTCGGCGCATCGCCGGATCCAACGTTTAGCTTTAAAGAATGGTAACCATGGCAGCCAGGACGCTACTAAAGTCCTGGCTACCATGGAAAAGCAGTGGGGAGCTGGGGGAGAAGCTATTTACCTTCCGTGCGGCGGCCGGGGCGCTCCTCGATGACGCCACCAGGTCCCTGCGTCGCATGGTTCACATAGCTATACTATGTGAGCAATGCGCTGTATGGATTGTACGGCGCATTGCTCACATAGCATATCTATGTGATCCATGCGATGCAGGGACCCGGTGACGTCATCGAGGAGCGCCCCGGCCGCCGCACGAAATGTAAGTAGCTTCTCCCCGGGCTCCCCACTTCTTTTCCATGGTAGCTGTGACTTTAGTAGCGTCCTGGCTGCCATGGTTACCTGAAAGCATATTGAAGACTGATCAGTCTTCAATATGCTTTCAGTTGTCTCGCGCTGTGACTGATCCGGCGGGCATTTCTGGTGACGGAAGTGCACACCGGATCCTCACAACGCAAATGTGAAAGGGGCCTAAAAGGGACCATTACTGTATCTGCCTCAACAACAAAGCATCAGAAAAACACAGTTCCAGAGGAATCCTGTGAGATATTGAGAGACTGCTAGGCTGTGTACATTTACACTTGATTGTAGAAGGATCAAATCAAAATTGTCATGACTGCTAATAAACGCCAAATACTAAGGGTCCGTTTTGAAGTGTAAGTTTACTTTTATAGCATTGAGTCATATTAATACTTCATATATTAGTTTCTATTGGAAATATTGAAATCATGAAACAAAAACACTGACCACTCTTTCTTAGTGCTCTGCTGCTTAGAAATAATAAAGTAAAAAATTAACTTACACCAAAGTTTGAAGCAGAAAATCGATCTGAAGCAGACACATTAGTTGATGCAGTGGTGTGGGCGTAGTAGGCATTAATATTGGCAAGAAGAGTGCTCATAACAGCTGGTACACCTGGGCACATGTATTTTGAGGAAAGGCAGGCAAAATGACTGAAAAATAAAAGCAAAACAAAAAACTTAGAAAAATGTAGAGACAACACAACTTAGGCTAGTTTCATATAAGCGTTACAGAAGAACAGTCTTCCAACTTTCATCATATCAGGTGTAGCCGGATTGGGCTGGAGGACTTCCAGACCTCATTGACTGTAAAGAGACATGGCAGAGTATTGGGATTTGGGTGGACAAAAATTACTGCAAGCACCGTTTTTTCATTTGGCCGAATCCCAGCACTAATGCTGGGAACCAGACGGATTCCCTCCGGGTCCCATTATAGTCAATGGGGTCTGGAAGTACTCAGGTCCAATCCGGAAAAGCCTGATCTAATGAACTTCAGAAGGCTGTTTCTCTGCCGGATAGCTTTAACATATATGAGAAAGTAGACTTATGTTCAGTCCTGTTTGATTAAACAGTTAATACTGCCTATCCAATATGCAAACTGAAAATTATATAGGGAAATATATTCCATACAAAAGGGTGTGGGTCAACAAAACAAACCTCAAATTATACAAAAGGCAACTGGATTGACCACTTAAATGGGTTCTCCACATTCGGGGGCCTGTCAGCCTAAATCCTCCACATTACTGTGCCTGTGAAAGGAATCATACTTACCTGCTCCCTACCATTGGGTCCTGCTCTGTTAGTCCCCTACAACTTACACACTCAGTTTTATGAGGGGTCATGTGTATGCCACAGCCAATGACTTCCAGCAGTGGTGATGTGTTCCCTATGCATCACTTGCAAAAATCACCATTCATATGCATCATATAATAATGTCTCATGGATATCAAATACTGTGTGAAAGTTTAAAAAAAAACATCAGTGGAGCACAGTAGATAAAATAAGATAATTTCTGAAAAATTCGATTCCATGGTTTCCCAAAAAGATTTGTTTCAATCCGTATTTATTCGTGACAAATCGCATTAAAAAACAGCTATTTCCTGACTGCTGAGAGTCTGTATAGTAGTATAGAACACTGCGCATTGCAGAAACATGCATAGAGAGTCTGCTGTGCTAGTGAAACTGTGAGTCAGTATGACACGCAGATGACGTCACTCTTAGAATCACTTCCCACTTCACTTATAAGGTCAGTTACGGGGCCAAAACTGACCAAATAACTCAAGTCTAAATTCAGCCTTACAGGTCAATGTTAGCGTCAGGTATAAAGAACCGTGCAGTAGCCCAAGATTCTACTATAGAGCGAAAGAGCGCACTCCTTTTACACAGTCATCAGCTAATTCCACATAGATTTCTACAAAACCTTTTCTGTTACACGCTGAGACAAGTAGTGTCCCATTGACAGAGTAGAGAGGGTGTCAGCGATACGTTTGTGTTGACATTACTATTTATTTTGCCTTTCTTCTCACCCATCATAAGAACAACCCCCAAAAAACAGATCCTGTCTTTTGAGCATCCTCCTTCACATGGTTAACATTTGGTCAGTGATCCATCAAGCCAAAAAAAAGGAGGAGTGGATCCAAAACAGAGATAACACATGAATGGAATACTTGCTTTTGGCCTCTATATCATGATCCAATCCTGATGCAAAATAGGGACAATGTGATCCAGGCCTTATGGCTGCTCCAAGGACAGGATTCTTTCTGTTTCTCATTTTTTCATCTTTCTGACAGATCAAAAGAAAGGTAAAATAAATAGTGATGTCAACAAGGCCAAACAGGTACAATAGCGTCCCTGTCACAGAGTGGGAGGTTGGCAACCACATAAGTAGTCAACACAGTGGCCCAGTCACAGAGTGGTGAGGTGGCAACAGCATGTGGAGTCAAGTGGCCAGGTCACAGAGTAGGGAGGTGGCAACAGCATGAGGAGTCAACACAGTGGCCCAGTAACAGACTGGTGAGGTGGGGGGCAAAAGCAGTGGCAGTAACACCACAAGATGGTGGGTGGCAGTAGGAATACATGGCAGCCGGTTGCCCGAAATATTTGACAGAAAGGAATCAATATTTTAAAGGCATATACATATCAGTTGACAGATTAGTATATGGGCATCATGGTAGCCATTTTGTCTGCTTGCTAGAAGGTCAATGCGAGTTTATTCTTTTTGGACAAAGACTTACAGGGAAGAGTTAAGAATCTTAACAAACATTCTCATGTCGTAATTGTGGTGGACTCAGACAGGTACCAAAAAGATCCTTCAGGCCTCTACAAAAGACAATGAACAAGAAACGGTGTTCTAAAGATTTTTTTTTCTTTCTTTTCTCAATGACTAGAAAGGGGGTTTATTTAAAGGTTGTGTAATGTAACTTTACTATTCATTGCAGTGATAATATTAGCAATAATGTTATTATATGCAACATCTATATGCTTATTTCATTGACTAATTATACATTGTTTGAGTGTACCCATTGAAACGTATTAGTATGTATTATTAACATGGGGGTTTTATATTCTTGAAATACATAAATTAGGTGGTATATACAATGTATTTTTTGTTATGTGTAAAAAGCTAATGTTTGGAACTAATTACCTCACTTTCAAAGTATGTGGAGAAAAAATGTTAAGTGCTTTGGTAGATGGTCTTAAAGTAGTATATCTATAAGAAGGCTATACGTCTGACGTTTGATATCCATTGTAATTTTTCACAATATTTAGGGCTTTGTCCAAGCTTAGGGCAAAGGTTATCTTTCTACTAGATATTTAGAAAATATTAGAATTAAATGTAATTACCCAAACTTTTACATAAAACACTAGTGCTCCCTTGTGGTGGTGGTGAGTATGGTGAGGAAGAGATATGTAGCGGATTGATGCACTTTGACATCATTAGTAACATCAATAAGCATGTGGAAGACCAAACCAAGCCCACATTCCAGAAGGGGATAAAAGAGAGCAGGATTTCAGTTTCTAGTCAATGGTCTGGTCTAATATATATTGAATTAAATTGGTGGAAGCTTATCTTTACTTTGAATTGACTTTGAATACAATATTGGCTTATAGATAGTCAAACTTGTGCATGATAGGACAAATTTTGCCCATGCGCTGTTAAACTTTTGAGTTATGAACATCTCTTTGCTGGGAGAAGTCATGTGTCAATCCTGGGCCTTTTGTCTCCTTATTATGTGAGCTACTGATACCCATTGCATTTAAAAGTAATTTTATTGGTTGCATTTATATCTTACACATTACCTATGTTTTCAAATTGATTGAACTTATTTGATCCTTATTCTTTGTTTGTCAACAATTATATATTTTATTATTTTACACTAATTTTAATTAATATATATATATTTTGTATACGATTGTATCCCTCTTGTCTTCAACTCGGCGCAATTAACAAACTCATGTTAATTTTGATTTGTGGAAATAAGTTGGGAATCTCCTTCATTACAGATCCTTGCTTGTTTTCATAGATGGAAAACTGTTTATCAGAGCAGTATAAATATTCTGACATATTTCGAGGCCAGCTGGGTTTTAAACAAAAGATATAGTTGTGCAAAATATATTTGTGGTTGGATAGGCTATCAAAAAGGTGTACCTAACCTATCTAACCCTATCTACAACAAGCAGTAGACTTATGCCATAACTGCTGCAGTAGGGCAGCCTAAAGGGGGCCACTCTAATAGGAAGTGACTGTAAGATGGTGTGGGTGGGTGAAATCATCTAAATCGGCGTCAGCCTGGTCCCACAGGTGACTATAAATAGCCTAGTAATCAGCCAGCCTAGGCCCACAGGTGCATATAAATAGCCTTGTAATCAGCCTCCCCTCCCACAAATACAGTAATATATTTGCTTAATACTTGTGGTCGGATCGGCTATCAGAAAGGTGTACCTAACCTATCTAACCCTATCTACAACAAGCAGTAGAATTATGCCATAACTGCTGCGGTAGGGCAGCCTAAAAGGGCCAAAAAGAGCAGACCTTAGTTTAGAGAAAAATATATGCATACCATTACGAGACACTAGACGATGAAGGTACGGAATATACCGTACATATCACAGAGACTTCTATGTACCTTACTTCTTTGTCACATGCTTTGTTGATGCTTTTGAAAGAGTGGCCGGTAATCAGAAACGATTTACTCCTATGTTGACCAACATATGAAAATATTACGAGAAGGTCTGAATCCTGAGAGCTGAAGACTGAAACAACTATGGTGAATCTGATGGAAGGGTCTAAATGAACTCCAACCATTCGCCAAGGGCCCTGCTCGGACATAAACTGTTACTGGTAGCAAAATACTTCACCTATACTTATTTCCCAGGCCACAGCTTTTATTATTATTTTTATTTTTTATTTTATTAAGGACTCAAAAAGTTAGAAGATGGCGTATGCCGTCTAACTCTAGTAGTAGATTAAGTGAAATGTGTAAACTCACCAGGCCTGGGGAACCATAAACAGGAATACATGGCTGTTCCAATTAATAAGCTAATGTTGACTGTAATGAGGACAGAAAACGTACCCACCATAGTAGCAGTTGTGACTAGAGATGAGCGAACACCTGGAAGTTCGGGTTCGGGAAGTTCGGCCGAACTTCCCGAAAATGTTCGGGTTCGGGATCCGAACTCGACCCGAACTTTATCCCGAACCCGAACCCCATTGAAGTCAATGGGGACCCGAACTTTTAGGCACTAAAAAGGCTGTAAAATAGTCCAGGAAAGGGCTAGAGGGCTGCAAAAGGCAGCAAAATGTAGGTAAATCCCCTGCAAACAAATGTGGATAGGGAAATGAATTAAAATAAAATAAATAAAAATGAACCAATATCAATTGGAGAGAGGTCCCACAGCAAGGAATCATGCGTCATATCACCCACCACTGGAGAAGGCCACTTTCAGTTATTTCGGCCCAGCACCCAGACCGAGGATACAGGTCCCACAGCAAGGAATCATGCGTCATATCACCCACCACTGGAGAAGGCCACTTTTAGTTATTTCGGCCCAGCACCAAGACCGAGGATACAGATCCCACAGCAAGGAATCATGCGTCATATCACCCACCACTGGAGAAGGCCACTTTCAGTTATTTCGGCGCCAGCACCCAGATAGAGGAGAGAGGTCCCACAGCAAGGAATCATGCGTCATATCACCCACCACTGGAGAAGGCCACTTTCAGTTATTTAGCCCCAGCACCCAGACAGAGGAGAGAGGTCCCACAGCAAGGAATCATGCGTCATATCACCCACCACTGGAGAAGGCCACTTTCAGTTATTTAGCCCCAGCACCAAGACCGAGGAGAGAGGTCCCACAGCAAGGAATCATGCGTCATATCACCCACCACTGGAGAAGGCCACTTTCAGTTATTTCGGCCCCAGCACCCAGACAGAGGAGAGGTTCATTCAACTTTGGGTTGCACCGCAAGATCATGGTAAAATTAGAAAAATGAGGATTCAATAGAAGTGCCCCGGAGTACAAGAATACATGTTTGAGGGGGAGGCAGTTATAAATGTCTATTCTGCACAAGGGAGGCACAGGTCCTGTGGGATCCATGCCTGGTTCATTTCTATGAACGTCAGCTTGTCCACGTTGGCTGTGGACAGGCGGCTGCGTTTGTCAGTAATGACGCCCCCTGCCATGCTGAATACACGTTCAGACAAAAGGCTGGCCGCCGGGCAGGCCAGCACCTCCAAGGCATAAAATGCTAACTCTGGCCACGTGGACAATTTGGAGACCCAGAAGTTGAATGGGGCCGAACCATCAGTCAGTACGTGGAGGGGTGTGCAGACGTACTGTTCAACCATTCAACCATGTTAGTGAAATGCTGCCTCCTGCTAACACGTTCCGTATCAGGTGGTGGTGCAGTTAGCTGTGGCGTGGAGACAAAACTTTTCCACATTTCTGCCATAATAACCCTGCCCTCAGAGGAGCTGGCCGTGACACAGCTGCGTTGGCGACCTCTTGCTCCTCCTCTGCCCTCGCCTTGGGCTTCCACCTGTTCCCCTGTGACATTTGGGAATGCTCTCAGGGGCGCCTCTACCACCGTGCGCTTGTACTCGCGCATCTTCCTATCACGCTCCAGTGCAGGAAGTAAGGTGGGCACATTGTCTTTGTACTGGGGATCCAGCAGGGTGGCAACCCAGTAGTCCGCACATGTTAAAATGTGGGCAACTCTGCTTTCATTGCGCAGGCACTGCAGCATGTAGTCGCTCATGTGTGCCAGGCTCCCCAGAGGTAAGGACAAGCTGTCCTCTGTGGGAGGCGTATCGTCATCGTCCTCCGTATCCCCCCATCCACGCACCAGTGATAGGCCCGAGCTGTGTCGGGTGCCACCCCGCTGTGAACCTGCTTCATCCTCATCCTCCTCGTCCTCCAGTAGTGGGCCCTGGCTGGCCACATTTGTACCTGGCCTCTGCTGTTGCAAAAAACCTCCCTCTGAGCCACTTCTAACAGACTGGCCTGAAACTGATAAAAATTACCCCTCATCCTCCTCCTCCTCCTGGGCCACCTCCTCTTCCATCATCGCCCTAAGCGTTTTCTCAAGGAGACATAGAAGTGGTAATGTAACGCTGATAACGGTGTCATCGCCACTGGCCATGTTGGTGGAGTACTCGAAACAGCGCAACAGGGCACACAGGTCTCGCATGGAGGCCCAATCATTGGTGGTGAAGTGGTGCTGTTCCGCAGTGCGACTGACACGTGCGTGCTGCAACTGAAAATACACTATGGCCTGCTGCTCCTCGCACAGTCTCTCCAGCATATGCAAGGTGGAGTTCAACCTAGTGGGCACGTTGCATATGAGGTGGTGAGCGGGAAGACCGAAGTTCCGCTGTAGCGCAGACAGGCGAGCAGCGGCAGGATGTGAACGCCGGAAGCGCGCACAGACGGCCCGCACTTTATGCAGCAGCTCTGACATGTCGGGGTAGTTGTGAATGAACTTCTGCACCACCAAATTCAGAACATGCGCCAGGCAAGGGATGTGCGTCAAACCGGCTAGTCCCAGAGCTGCGACGAGATTTCGCCCATTATCGCACACCACCAGGCCGGGCTTGAGGACCACTGGCAGAAACCACTCGTCGGTCTGTTCAATACCCCGCCACAACTCCTGCGTTGTGGCGGGGTTTCAGAATGGCCTGCTGACGTTTACCCCGGGCTGTGCTGAAGTTGGTGGTGAAGGTGTGTGGCTGACTGGATGAGCTGGTGGAAGCAGAGGAGGAGGAAGCCGAGTAGGAGGAGGAGGCTACAGGAGGCAAAGAATGATGCCCTGCGAACCTTGGCGGCAAAAGGACGTGCGCCAAGGAACTCTCCACCTGGGGCCCAGCCGCCACTACATTTACCCAGTGTGCAGTTAGGGAGATATAGCGTCCCTGGCCGTGCTTACTGGTCCACGTATCTGTGGTTAGGTGGACCTTGCCACAGATGGCGTTGCGCAGTGCACACTTGATTTTATCTGATACTTGGTTGTGCAGGGAAGGCACGGCTGTCTTGGAGACGTGTGGCTGTGGCAGAATGGCCACGTCCTCTCCCAGCACAAGAGGGTACACTAACACCACCACGACCGCATCCGCGTCGCTTACTAGATGTTTTCCTCATTGTTGCCGTTCACCAAGCACCACAATAAGAAAAAAAATATTTGGCCCAATGTATTGATTTCAAATTAAGGCCTTTTTTAAAAAGGCACCTAACACTATCTGCCTATTTATTTATGTAGCGTATTACACTAATCCAGGCACAGCAGTAACCACTGATTTAGGGGAATATCTCTTTTAGGGCTAGTATTTAGGCCCTGGATGAAAGGTATCCTTTTATGGACAGATTTACACTTGGCCTGCAACAGCTGGGACACCAGATTCAGGGTATTGCTATTTTGGCAATAGAATTTCACCCCACAACAAAATATGTTTTTGCGGACACTATGAAACTTGGCCTGCAACAGCTGAAACCACTGATTTATGGTATTGCTATTTTGGCAATTGAATTTCACCCCAGAACAAAATATACCCTTTTACGGACAGATTAACACTTGGCCTGCAACAGCTGAGACACCAGATTAAGGGTATTGCTATTTTGGCAATTGAATTTCACCGCAGAACAAAATATACCCTTTTACGGACAGATTAACACTTGGCCTGCAACAGCTGGGACACCAAGTTCAGGGTATTGCTATTTTGGCAATTGAATTTCACCCCACAACAAAATATATGTTTTTGCGGACACTATGAAACTTGGCCAGCCACAGCTGAAACCACTGAGTTATGGTATTGCTTTTTTGGCTATTGAATTTCACCCCAGAACAAAATATACCCTTTTACGGACAGGTTATCACTTGGCCTGCAACAGCTGGGACACCAGATTAAGGGTATTGCTATTTTGGCAATTGAATTTCACCCCAGAACAAAATATATGTTTTGGCGGACACTATTATACTTTGCCAGCCACAGCTGAAACCTCTGATTTATGGTATTGCTATTTTGGCAATTGAATTTCACCACAGAAAATTATCTATCCTTTGCCAGACAGCAGACAGTATTATACTTGGCTAGCCAAAGCTGGAACACCAGATTTAGGGGATTGGTATTTGGGCAATTGTATTTAACCCCTTAATAAAATATAGAAATTGCTATCCTGAGTTTCTAGGGGTGACAATTTTGCACAGCCAAGCCCCTGATGTAGGATATAGAAAAAAAAAACTAGTATTGATGGATTAATGGACTTGGTGGCAGCTTGTTCTGGTGCACCACAAGTCACAAAATGGCCGCCGATCACCCCAGAAAATAAGTGACAGAAAAACGCTCTGTGCAGCCTAAAAACCAGTGAGCAAGTAACTAGCAGAAGTTCCATAATTCACATCTGTAGATCGATCACTTCATTAGGTGCTGTTGCTGACTTTTCCCTGCCTAATCTCGCCCTCACAGAAGCTGCGTCCTCTCCCTACACTAATCAGAGCAGTGTGACTTGCGGCGCTACGTGACTCCAGCTTAAAAAGAAGCTGGGTCACATGCTGCCCTTGGCAAATCACAGCCATGCCATTAGTAGGCATGGCTGTGATGGGCTCTTAGGGCAAGAAGTAAAACGCTAGCTGATTGGCTGCTGTGCACCCTTCAAAAAGCAGGAAGTAATCGCCGAACAACGAACCCGAACCCGAACTTTTTTCAAAAAGTTCGGGTTCGGGTCCATGTCCCGGACACCCCAAAATTCGTTACAAACCCGAACTATGCTCGAACTGTTCGCTCAACACTAGTAGACATCTATGTGGAATCAGCTGACAAGGGTGTAAAAGGAGTGCACTTCTTCTTGATGCTAACATCTACTTGTAAGGCTGAGTTGATACTTGAGTTATTCGGTCCGTTTTGGCCCAGTGACTGCCCAAATAAGTGAAGTATGCAGTGATTCTCAGAGCGACCCCTGTCATGTGCATGTCATACTGATTTACAGTATTAATTCACTACCATAGCATACTCCCTATGCGTGTTACTGCAAGGCACAGTGTTCTGCATCCCTATAAAGGCTCTCTGCAGCCCAGAAATAGCCATTTTTTAACCTGATTCACTGCAAATAAATTCAGATCGAAGCGATTTTTTTCATCTCTAGTTATATGTAGTGAAAGCGTTTAGTGGCCTATTTCTGTACAGAAAGAAAACTATATATGCACTTCACTGTTGCAGTTATTTGCGGTGAAAGCGTTTAGTGGCTTATTTCGGTACAAAAAGAAAAATATGTATGCACTTCACTGTTGCAGTTATTTATGATAAAAGTGTTTAGTGGCCTATTTCCGTACAAAAAGAAAAATATATTTTCACTTCACTGTTGTAGTTATTTGTGGTGAAAGCATTTAGTGGCCTATTTATTTAAAAAGCCTGTTGTATAAAAGTAGAACAAAATTTGGTCCTAATTGCTGTTTTGCGGTGCAGTCATATATTCTGAAGCCCTGTTTTTAGTGTATTACTGGCAAAATAAAAATATATTTGCTGTCCAGCGTTGTACTTCTCTGTTGAAAAGCCTGTTGTGTAAAAGTAGAACAAATTTTGGGCTTAATTGACGTTCCGCGGTGCTGTGATATATTCTGAAGCCCTGTTTTCAGTGTATTATCGGTGAAATAAAAATACATTCGCCATCCAGCGTTGCATATATCTGTTGAAAAGCCTTTTGTGTAAGAAGTGGGAAAAAATTAGGGCCCAATTGCCGCTCAGCGGTCCAGTGATATATTCATGAGCCCAGTTTGCCGTTTATTAGTGGAAAATAAAAAATTACATTCGCCGCTCATCGTTGCATTTATCTGTTGATAAGCCTTGTGTAGTGTAAATGTTGAAAAAAATATAGGCCTATTTGCCGTTCACCTGTGCAGTTATATGTGGTAAAGGCCTTGTACATTTTTTCTGTGAAGCGGGATTTTTAGGAGAAATTTCATGTCTGACTGCACACCTCCTTTTGCTGTATGGACCAAATTGCGTAGTTGTAAACTTTGCTATATGAAACTGGCTTTTTTCTGTCAAATTCATGGGTGACTGTACACCTCCTTTTGCTGTATGGACTGAATTATGTAGTGGTGAAATTTGTTACAGTGCCTTGTGAAAGTGTTTGGCCCCCTTGAACTTTTCGACCTTTTGCCACATTTCAGGCTTCAAACAAAGATATAAAACTGTAATTTTTTGTGAAGAATCAACAACAAGTGGGACACAATTATGAAGTGGAACGAAATTTATTGGATATTTCAAACTTTTTTAACAAATAAAAAACTGAAAAATTGGGCGTGCAAAATTATTCAGCCCCCTTAAGTTAATACTTTGTAGCGCCACCTTTTGCTGCGATTACAGCTGTAAGTCACTTGGGTTATGTCTCTATCAGTTTTGCACATCGAGAGACTGAAATTTTTGCCCATTCCTCCTTGCAAAACAGCTCGAGCTCAGTGAGGTTGGATGGAGAGCTTTTGTGAACAGCAGTTTTCAGTTCTTTCCACAGATTCTCGATAGGATTCAGGCGTGGACTTTGACTTGGCCATTCTAACACCTGAATATGTTTATTTGTGAACCATTCCATTGTATATTTTGCTTTATGTTTTGGATGATTGTCTTGTTGGAAGACAAATCTCCGTCCCAGTCTCAAGTCTTTTGCAGACTCCATCAGGTTTTCTTTCAGAATGGTCCTGTATTTGGCTCCATCCATCTTCCCATCAATTTTAACCATCTTCCCTGTCCCTGCTGAAGAAAAGCAGCACCAAACCATGATGCTGCCACCACCATGTTTGACAGTGGGAATGGTGTGTTCAGGGTGATGAGCTGTGTTGCTTTTACGCCAAGCATAACGTTTTGCATTGTTGCCAAAAAGTTCAATTTTGGTTTCATCTGACCAGAGCACCTTCTTCCACATGTTTGGTGTGGCTCCCAGGTGGCTTGTGGCAAACTTTAAATGACACTTTTTATGGATATCTTTAAGAAATGGCTTTCTTCTTGCCACTCTTCCATAAAGGCCAGATTTGTGCAGTATACGACTGATTGTTGTCCTATGGACAGAGTGTCCCACCTCAGCTGTAGATCTCTGCAGTTCATCCAGAGTGATCATGGGCCTCTTGGCTGCATCTCTGATCAGTTTTCTCCTTGTATGAGCTGAAAGTTTAGAGGGACGGCCAGGTCTTGGTAGATTTGCAGTGGTCTGATACTCCTTCCATTTCAGTATTATCACTTGCACAGTGCTCCTTGGGATGCTTAGGCTGGGAACACACCTAAGCGTTCCTGAATCGCGCGTATGACGTGCATTTTACATGCGTTTTTGGATGCACATTTCGTAACTAAGAAACGCGCATCATACGCGCGATTCAGTGATTCTCCCCTATTTCAGCATGGTCCATAGGCGCGTTAAAACGCCCAAAAAAAGCTTATGCTGAAGTGACAGCGTTTGGCGTTTTTCAGCGCGTTCAAACGCGCTGTAAAAATGCCCAAATGTGAACCATGCCCATAGGGAAGCATGGCTTTCCACATGTTGTGCGTTTTACAGCGCGTTTGAACTTTTTATGGATATCTTTAAGAAATGGCTTTCTTCTTGCCACTCTTCCATAAAGGCCAGATTTGTGCAGTATACGACTGATTGTTGTCCTATGGACAGAGTGTCCCACCTCAGCTGTAGATCTCTGCAGTTCATCCAGAGTGATCATGGGCCTCTTGGCTGCATCTCTGATCAGTTTTCTCCTTGTATGAGCTGAAAGTTTAGAGGGACGGCCAGGTCTTGGTAGATTTGCAGTGGTCTGATACTCCTTCCATTTCAGTATTATCACTTGCACAGTGCTCCTTGGGATGCTTAGGCTGGGAACACACCTAAGCGTTCCTGAATCGCGCGTATGACGTGCGTTTTACATGCGTTTTTGGATGCACATTTCGTAACTAAGAAACGCGCATCATACGCGCGATTCAGTGATTCTCCCCTATTTCAGCATGGTCCATAGGCGCGTTAAAACGCCCAAAAAAAGCTTATGCTGAAGCGACAGCGTTTGGCGTTTTTCAGCGCGTTCAAACGCGCTGTAAAAATGCCCAAATGTGAACCATGCCCATAGGGAAGCATGGCTTTCCACATGTTGTGCGTTTTACAGCGCGTTTGAACGCGCTAAAAAACGCTTAGGTGTGTACCTAGGGTTAAAGCTTGGGAAATCTTTTTGTATCCAAATCCGGCTTTAAACTTCTCCACAACAGTATCTCGGATCTGCCTGGTGTGTTCCTTGGTCTTCATGATGCTCTCTGCGCTTTAAACTGACCTCTGAGACTATCACAGTGCAGGTGCATTTATACGGAGACTTGATTACACACAGGTGGATTCTATTTATCATCATTAGTCATTTAGGTCAACATTGGATCATTCAGAGATCCTCACTGAACTGCTGGAGAGAGTTTGCTGCACTGAAAGTAAAGGGGCTTAATAATTTTGCACGCCCAATTTTTCAGTTTTTTATTTGGTAACAAAGTTTGAAATATCTAATAAATTTCGTTCCACTTCATAATTGTGTCCCACTTGTTGTTGATTCTTACAAAAAATTACAGTTTTATATCTTTATGTTTGAAGCCTGAAATGTGGCAAAAGGTTGAAAAGTTCAAGGGGGCCAAATACTTTTACAAGGCACTGTATATGAAACTGGATTTTTTTCGTCAAATTTATGGGTGATTGTACACCTCCTTTTGCGGTATGGATCAAATGACTTAGGCCCCTTTCACATGGGCGAGTTTTCCGCGCGGGTGCAATGCGTGAGGAGGACGCATTGCACCCGCACTGAATCCGGACCCATTCATTTCTATGGGGCTGTGCACATGAGCGGTGATTTTCATTTATCACTTCTGCATTGCGTGAAAATCGCAGCATGCTCTATATTGTGCGTTTTTCACGCAACGCAGGCCCCATAGAAATGAATGAGGCTGCGGAAAAATCGCAAGCATCCGCAAGCAAGTGCGGATGCATTGTGATTTTCCCGCTTGGTTGCTTAGCAACGGGACCCGATCTTTATTATTTTCCCTTATAACATGGTTATAAGGGGAAATAATAGCATTCTTAATAAAGAATGCATAGTAAAATGAAGTGATGGTGATGGACCATGTGATTGAACCATGTGATGTGACGTCATCACAGGTCCTTTAGTTCTAAGCTGATGCTGGAAAAGAGAGGACAGATCGCAACTATGCGATCAAGTGGCTAAGGTAAGTTAACTTTTATTATTTTTAACCCCTTCAACTTCATGTTACTATGCATTCTTTATTAAGAATGCTATTATTTCCCCTTATAACCATGTTATAAAGGAAAATAATAAATTCTCCAGAAGACCCGAAACCGGACTTCAGTGATGAAGTCCGGCTTCTGGTCTGGGTACCAAACATGGCAATTTTTCTCACGCGCGTGCAAAACGCATTACAAATGCTGGCACCCGCGCGGGAAAATCGCGCATATTCCCGCAACGCATTCGCCTCTTATCCGGGCGTCAAACATGACGCCCGTGTGAAAGAGGCCTTAGTGGTGAAATTCTTAATGTGACACTGCCTTTTTTTCAGAAAATGTATGGGTGATTGTACACCTCCCTTTGTGGTATGGGCCGAATTACGTAGAGGTTAAATTTGTAATATGACACATGCTTTTTTGGGGAAAATTCTAGGGTGACTGTACAACACCTTTTTCTATATGGACCAAATTACGTAGTGGTGAAATTTGTTATATAAACAGGCTAGTTTTTGTCAAATATATACGTGATTGTACACCTCCTTTTGTGGTATGGATCAAATTACTTAGTGGTGAAATTCTTAATTAGAGATGGCCAGAACTATCCGCCGGCGAACAGTTCCCAGCGAACATAGCTTGTTCGCGTTCGCCGCAGCGGGCGAACACATGCGATGTTCGGTCCGCCCCCTATACATCATCATTGAGCAAACTTTGACCCTGTACCTCACAGTCAGCAGACACATTCCAGCCAATCAGCAGCATACCTTCCCTCCCAGACCCTCCCATCTCCTGAACAGCATCCATTTTAGATTAATTCGGAATTTGCAGTCTTAGTGAGAGGAGGGAGAGTGTAGTTGATGCTGATTTAATAGGGAAATCGATAGCTAGGCTAGTGAATTCAGTGTCCACTCCAGTCCTGAAAGACTCATCTGATCTCTGCTGTAAGGACAGCATCCTGACAGCACCCCAAAAAGCCCTTTTTAGGGCTGCAACATTAGTCTGCTTTTTTTTTTCTCCATATACATACAGGGCCGGGCCGACACAGAGGCTGGGGAGGCTCCAGCCTCAGGGCGCTCCAGGCTCAGGGCGCAGGCCAGCTCCCCAGCCTCTGGGCGGCAGCCGGCAGGCAGTCCACTGACCACATCCATGGGCCCCCAGGAAATAATGCGGTCTGCGGTCTGCGGTGAAATATGGAGCGGCTGGCGGCGGCGATACAGGACCCGAGGAGCAGGGGAGAGGAGGCGTGTCACTTTCCTGATAGGCCGGCGTAGGCGGCGCGATGACGTCATCGCGCTGCCTACGCTGGAGGCTGCCGGCCTATCAGGAAAGGGACACACCTCTCCCCTGCTCCAGCCCGAGACACAGCCAGGGGAGCCGGCGGTGGCGGGAGCTGGAAGGAGAAGGAGAAGGGGCCGGCTCCACTGTGTTTGAAGAGAGCAGGATGGGCAGCCGGCGTGGAACTGAAGAGGAATGGAGTCCTGGTGTCCAGTGCAGGGAGCCCAGACATCCAGTGTGTGTGACAAGGTAAAGTGCACCAATCATGTATCCATATGTGTAATGTATGTAGTGCAGTGTGTGATCTACACACTGCAGTACATACATCACACACTACAGTACATATATCACACATCTCACACTGATGTATGTGCTGCAGAGTGTAGTAAATGCACAGGTGGCTATTATAGCCAAGAGATAATGTCCAGGGAAGATCCGCCATATTGGACTGTGCATTTACTACACACTGCACCACATACATCACACACCCTGCTTTACATACATCACACACTGATATATGTAGTACACTGTGTGTGATGTATATGGTGCAGAGTGTAGTAAATGCACAGGTGGTTGTTATAGCCAAGAGATAAATGTCCAGGGAAGATCCGCCATATTGGACTGGACTTTATCTCTTGGCTATAATAACCTGCTGTGCATTTACTACACTCTGCACCATATACATCACACACAGTGTACTACATATATCAGTGTAGATATGTGTGATGTATATGGTGCAGTGTGTAGTAAATGCACAGGTGGTCATTATAGCCAAGAGATAATGTCCAAGGAAGATCCGCCATATTGAACTGGACTTTATCTCTTGGCTATAATGACCACCTGTGCATTTACTACACTCTGCACCATATACATCACACACAGTGTACTACATATATCAGTGTGAGATGTATGTAAAGCAGGGTGTGTGATGTATGTGGTGCAGTGTGTAGTAAATGCACAGGTGGTCATTATAGCCAAGAGATAAAGTCCAGTTCAATATGGCGGATCTTCCTTGGACATTATCTCTTGGCTATAATAACCACCTGTGCATTTACCACACTGCACCATATACATCACACACCTCACACTGATGTATGTAATACAGTGATGTATATGTGCAGTGATGCAAATGCGTATGATAGTGGTGAAAATTATTAGTGCCCCCCCATTTTGATCAGATGTGAGGCAACCAGCTCTGAGTCTCCGGACACAGTACAGGGATTCTAATAACCGAATAAGTCTATGAGTTATAAGAACCGAATGATCCTCTTACTTATAGACTCATTCGATTCTTTGAGTTTAAAGAATCCTGTCACCAGAGCAGAGAGCACTACTGAGTCTATTGCAGTAGTGATAAAGGGACACACAGGACAGTCAGCAGAGAGATGAGAGAAATGTCAGGACACAGAGTTTAGTTTACAGGGGATCCTCATTCAGATTGAATTAACCCTTTAGGATCAAATTGGTTTCTCAAGGAGATATATGTATGTTAAAGGCATCCCTTCTTCTGAAACATCTGTCTCACTCAGTAGCTCTATAACTAAGGCTGGATTCACACGTCTGTGGAACACGGTCTGTGTGATACCGGCCTGGATTTCTTCTGCGTGCAGAAGCGCACTGCGTAAGTGGTTGCTATGATGCTGTGTGCTTCCTGCTGCCGCCGCAGTACGGTGACACACTCGTATAGATCAAACCAGTGCAATACTGTACCGCTGCGGCAGCAGAAGCGCACGGCGTCATATCAACCACTTGTGCAGTGCGCTCCTGCACTCAGAAGAAATCCAGACCAGTATCACACAGACCGTGTTCCATGGACGTTTGAATCCAGCCTAAGATGAGCTCACACTAGCGCTATGGATTCCGTTACGGCTTTCCATTATAACATGGTTATAACAAAAAATAACGGAATCTATAAGATAGAGGTCAAAACGGAAGCCTTTAAGAGGCATTCCGTTTTGCTTACATCATAGTAGAAGTCTATAGGAATCATAACAGATCCATCTGGTTTCCTGTCGACAGGATTAATAACAAACATACATATCTAAATGGCGGCGGAGGGGGGGGGGGGGGCGCACTTGGGCAGCTCAGCCTCTGTTGGTGGTGGACCTTGTCCCAGCCCTGTATACATATTGCAGTTGCCTGGCCTGCCTGTGTGTGAGGAGCTGCAGGCCCACAGACTGTAGTGTGCCCACTGCCAGTGCCCACCCCTGTCATCCCGTGTGGCACAGGACTTTGCATCAAAAAAAGGCATTTAATTTTTACACTTTAATCTAAGATTAGTTGCCTGCTAGTGTGTGTCAGGCCGACTTCCACTGACTGTAGTGTGCCCACTGCCAGTGCCCACCCTTGTCATCCCGTGTGGCACTGGACTTTGCATCAAAAAAAGGCATTTAATTTTTACACTTTAGTGTAATTTCAGTTGCTTGCCTGCTGCTAGTGTGTGTAAGGCCGACTTCCACTGACTGTAGTGTGCCCACTGCCAGTGCCCACCCCTGTCATCCCGTGTGGCACTGGACTTTGCATCAAAAAAAGCATTTAATTTTTACACTTTAGTGTAATTTCAGCTGCTTGCCTGCTGCTAGTGTGTCAGGCCGACTTCCACTGACTGTAGTGTGCCCACTGCCAGTGCCCACCCCTGTCATCCCATGTGGCACTGGACTTTGCATCAAAAAAAGGCATTTCATTTTTACACTTTAGTGTAATTTCAGCTGCTTGCCTGCTGCTAGTGTGTGTCAGGCCGACTTCCACTGACTGTAATGTGCCCACTGCCAGTGCCCACCCCTGTCATCCCGTGTGGCACTGGACTTTGCATCAAAAAAAGGCATTTAATTTTTACACTTTAGTGTAATTTCAGCTGCTTGCCTGCTGCTAGTGTGTCAGGCCGACTTCCACTGACTGTAGTGTGCCCACTGCCAGTGCCCACCCCTGTCATCACGTGTGGCACAGGACTTTGCATCAAAAAAAGGCATTTCATTTTTACACTTTAGTGCAATTTCAGTTGCTTGCCTGCTGCCAGTGTGTGTCAGGCCCACTTCCACAGACTGTAGTGTGCCCACTGCCAGTGCCAACCACTGATACCGGGTGGCACAGTAGCTTGCCGATAAATAAGGCATTTAATTTTTACAGTATCTAATTTCAGTTGCTTGCCTGCTGCCAGTGTGTGTCAGGCCCACTTCCACAGACTGTAGTGAGCCCACTGCCAGTGCCAACCACTGATACCAGGTGGCACAGTAGCTTGCCGATAAATAAGGCATTTAATTTTTAGACAGTAGTCTAAATTCAGTTGCTTGTCTGCTGCCAGTGTGTGTCAGGCCCACCTCCACAGACTGTAGTGTGCCCACTGCCAACCACTGATACCGGGTGGCACAGTAGCTTGCTGATAAATAAGGCATTTCATTTTTAGACAGTAGTCTAAATTCAGTTGCTTGCCTGCTGCCAGTGTGTGTCAGGCCCACTTCCACAGACTGTAGTGTGCCCACTGCCAGTGCCAACCACTGATACCGGGTGGCACAGTAGCTTGCCAATAAATAAGGCATTTGATTTTTACACATTAGTCTAATTTCAGTTGCTTGCTTGCTGCCAGTGTGTGTCAGGCCCACTTTCACAGACTGTAGTGTGCCCACTGCCAGTGCCCACCACTGATACCGGGTGACACATTACCTAGCACGCGTAGCACCACTTATCTAAAAAAAAATGACAGGCAGAGGCAGGCCACCCCGCAGGGGCCGTCGTGGTCGTGGTGCTGTGATTTCCACTGTCCCTGGAATAATGCCCAGTGTTCAGAGGCCACGTACCTTGAACCCGAAAAATTCTGAGGACATAGTTGACTGGCTTAGACAGGACACCCAATCTTCAACAGCTTCCGCTAAGAACCTTGACGCACCATCCTCCTCCAGCTCAGCTTCGGTCACCTGCTCTCAAGTTATCACGCACCCGCCCGCCGCCACCACCACCACTACCACCACAGCCGCTTCACTTGATCCGTCAGAGGAGTTATTTACACATCAGTTGGATGCAATTAGTGATGCGCAACCATTATTGCCAGATGATGTAGATTACAGGGATATGTCTCAGTCAGGCAGGATTACACACATGGACGTACAGTGTGATGATGATAATGATGATGTTGTACCCGCTGCTGCTTCCTTTGCTGAGGTGTCAGATACAAGTGAAGCGGTTGACGATGACGATGTGTCCACGGATGCCACGTGGGTGCCTGCTCGAAGAGAAGAAAAGGGGGAAAGTTCAGAAGGGGAGACAGAGAGAATGAGGAGACGAGTTGGAAGCAGGTGGAGGTCGTCGCAAGGAGTTAGTGGCACAGTCAGACAGCATGTGTTGCCACCACCAGAATGCCGTCATTGCAAAGCTCAGCAGTGTGGCATTTTTTTGTGTGTCTGCCTCTGATAACAGCAATGCCATTTGCAACCTGTGCCAAAAGAAACTGAGTCGTGGGAAGTCCAACACCCACCTTGGTACAACTGCTTTGCGAAGGCACATGATCTCACATCACAAACGCCTATGGGATCAACACATGAGTACAAGCAGCACACAAACTCAAAGCCACCATGCTCCTCCTGGTCCAGCATCTTCAGCCACGTCAACCACTGCTGTCCTCCCTGCCCCCTCTCAACCAACCGCCACTCCATCTCTCACCTTCAGCAGTTCCTGCTCATCTGCCCACAGTCAGGTGTCTGTCAAGGACATGTTTGAGCGTAAAAGCCAAAGTCACAGAATCACCCCTTGCCCGGCGACTGACAGCTGGCTTGACGGAACTCTTAGCCCGCCAGCTTTTACCATACCAGCTGGTGGAGTCTGAGGCCTTCAAAAAATTTGTCGCTATTGGGACACCACAGTGGAAGGTACCCGGACTAAATTTTTTTTCAAAAAAGGCAATCCCAAACCTCTACCATGTCATTGAAAAGGAAGTCATGGCATCTCTGGCATACAGTGTTGGGGCAAGGGTACATCTGACCACTGATACCTGGTCTGCAAAGCACGGTCAGGGCAGGTATATCACGTACACTGCGCATTGGGTCAACCTGCTGATGGCTGACAAGCATGGAATGCGTGGCTCCGCAGCGGAGTTGGTGACACCACCACGACTTGCAGGCAGACCTACTGCCACCTCCTCTACTCCTACTCCATCCTCTTCGATATCCTCCTCGGCTGAGTCCTCTTCTGCTGCGGCGTCTGGCTGCACAACAACTGAATCCCCTCAGCTCCCCAGGGGTTATTCCACATCCCGGATACGACAGTGTCACGCTGTCTTGGGGTTGACTTGTCTGAAAGCAGAGAGCCACACAGGACCAGCACTCCTGTCCGCCCTGAACGCACAGGTGGATCAGTGGCTGACCCTGCACCAACTGGAGATCTGCAAAGTGGTGTGTGACAATGGAACAAATTTAATTTGTTGTCGGCATTGAATTTGGGCAAGTTGTCACATGTGCCGCTCATGGCACATGTGTTGAATCTCATCGTACAACGTTTTGTGTCTAAGTACGCAGGCTTACAGTACGTCCTCAAGCAGGCCAGAAAGGTGTGTGGCCATTTTCCGATATTCAGCGGCGAAACAACATGCCAGTGAGGCGCTTGATATGCGACAGCCCGACACGTTGGAATTCAACACTCCTAATGTTCGACCGCCTGCTCCAACAAGAAAAAGCCGTCAACGAGTATTTGTATGACCGGGGTGCTAGGACAGCCTCTCCGGAGCTGGGAATTTTTTTGCCACGTTACTGGACACTCATGCGCAATGCCTGTAGGCTTATGCGTCCTTTTGAGGAGGTGACAAACCTAGTCAGTCGCACCGAAGGCACCATCAGCGACCTCATCCCATTTGTTTACTTCCTGGAGCGTGCCCTGCGAAGAGTGCTGGATCAGGCTGTAGATGAGCGTGAAGAGGAAGAGGAAGAGTTGTGGTCACCATCACCACCTGAAACAGCCTTGTCATCATCGCTTGCCAGACCTCCGGCAACACTGGAAGAGGAGTATGAGGAAGAGGAGTCAGAGGAGGAATGTGGCGGCTTTGAGGAGGAGGAAGACCAACCACAGCAGGCACCCCAGGGTGCTCGTTGTCACCTATCTGGGACCCATGGTGCTGTACGTGGCTGGGGGGAAGAACAGACCGTCAATGACATCAGTGAGGACGAGGAACGGGAAATGAGTAGCTCTGCATCCAACCTTGTTCAAATGGGGTCTTTCATGCTGTCATGTCTGTTGAGGGACCCACGTATAAAAAGGATGAAGGAGAACGACCTGTACTGGGTGGCCACGCTACTAGACCCCCGGTATAAGCAGAAAGTGGCAGAAATGTTACCAAATTGCCGAAAGTCGGAAAGGATGCAGCAGTTCAAAACCAAACAAAAAAATATGCTTTACACAGCTTATAAGGGGGATGTCACAGCACAACGGGAATCTAACAGGGGAAGAGGTGAGTGTAATCCTCCTCCTACCACGGCGGCAAGGACTGGACGATTTACAGATGTGTTGTTGATGGAGGACATGCGGAGCTTTTCAGTCCTACTCATCGCCACAGCCCTTCGGGATCCAGCCTTAGAGAACGACTCGACCAACAGGTAGCAGACTACCTCGCCTTAACAGCAGATATCGACACTCTGAGGAGCAATAAACCCCTTCACTACTGGGTGTGCAGGCGTGACCTGTGGCCTGAGCTATCCCAGTTCGCGATAGAACTTCTGGCCTGCCCTGCTTCAAGTGTCCTGTCAGAAAGGACCTTCAGTGCAGCAGGAGGCATTGTCACTGACAAGAGAAGTCGCCTCGGTCAAAAAAGTGTTGATTACCTCACCTTCATAAAGATGAATGAGGCATGGATCCCGAAGGGACTGACAGTGGGGATACGTTTGACTAACAAAAGGCCTGATTACATGCCTTGGCCTAAAAATGGTCCCCACGCTGCTGTATTTAATGTCTGCATACCGGATGACTTTCATGAATTCTCCACCACCAACTAGGGTTCAAGCCGCAATGTTTTAGTCACTTTTCTGCCTGGAAAACATAAATTTTTCCGGCCGTTGCTACAATAGCGGCTGCAACAATGCCATTATTTTTCAGGCCTGTGTACATGCCTAATTTTACTGTCCTATGGTGCAGCACTGTGGCTGCAAAAACAAACCAAAAAAAAAGGCACATACAAGTGTCAATTTCCCTTCGTGATCGTTACCGTGTTGTGGTGAAGGGGCTTGCGTATCACAATGAAGCAATCATCACCTCTATGAGTGTGTTAGCAATGTTGCCACACCCCCGGATGATAAGGCCGTTGCTTCATTATGGTCAGACCAAAAGCGATCGGACAGCTGGATAATATTTCATAGAAAAAACATTAATTTACCTTTTTTTTTTTATATGTTGTATGGGTTTTTAATACATAAAATAAAAAATCATAATAAAGTCTCTTAATAGTTTATTAGAAATGATGCAGACAATTAAAAAAAATCCCCATCAATTCCAATACAAAGCAAGTACAGAGCTCAGAACTAAATTATTTCATGATGTCGTAATGGTTCGCTAATTCGACAATGGTTAATCAATTCGACCAGATAGGGTACGTAACAGTGATTAAACTGATAGGAATAGTACTAGTTAAGACACCACTCATATAGGGTGTCACAGCACATTGCTCTGTGCACGCGCAGTGCCTCAATTTGGGAGTAAGAGGACCGACCAAGCTGCTTTTTCCATCTCCCGGTTCCTGAAATCAATTCAGTTTGGTGTATCAGAGTTTGGTCTGTCACTGTGAAGGCAGTCGAAGGTACCCGGCCTAAATTTTCGAAAAAATCTATTCAATTCACCTTTCGGGGACCCTTGGTGTTGTACGTGGCTGGGTGGAGGAAGAAACCTTCAATGACATCACCGGAACGTGGCTAGCTTGGTATCCAACCTTGTGCAAATGGGGAGTTTGCGGTTGTGCAAATGAACTGTTTGCGGTTGTTTGCGGTGCATTAAAAGGGGAGTTTGGCCTGTCAATGTCTGTAAAGCGGGCGTAACCCTTACACTACCTGATCGATACAACATCATACCTGATCGTATACACACACTGGATCTTTTAAAGCATGTTATTCCAAACAATTTAGGAATGTTAGTTGATTTATGCCCTTTATGGATTAAAACCCGACTCTGCGTCCACTACGTAATTTTCCATGGGAGTTTTGCCATAAATCCCCCTCCGGCATGCCACAGTCCAGGTGTTAGACCCCTTGAAACAACTTTCCCATCACTATTGTGGCCAGAAAGAGTCCCTGTGGGTTTTAAAATTCGCCTGCCAATTGAAGTCTATGGCGGTTCTCCTGGTTCGCCCGTTCGCGAACATTTGCGGAAGTTCGCGTTTGCTGTTCGTGAACGGAAAATTTTATGTTCGCGACATCACTATTCTTAATGTGACACTTTTTTTTGTCTCAGAAAAAGTATGGGTGATTTTACACCTCCTTTTGCGGTATGGGCTGAATTACTAAAATTGATAGTAATGTCGCACTAGAATGGAAAAACACCTGATAAGGTGCACCCAACCAGTAGATTCACCACGGATCTACAGAGAGGCTGAATAAGAAGTTGTAATAGAGGATGGGGCACTCTTACACAAGGGATAGCAGGGATAAAATGTAAACCAAAATTTAATACATAGTAGAAATAAAAAGATACATATAGTATCAAAGATACAGATAATGAAGTGCATGTGCAGTAGTATCGAGATGAAACACAGGGAACCTTATTAGTGAATGGGGTCCAATCAACTCCTGATAGAAAAAAGCTCTCTGAGAGTATACAATAACAGAAGGAGGCTGAGAATGTATCAATGATAGTAGATATCGCCTACAGAATTAATAACTGTTCATCATCTCTAGTAGGTTGCTGTCCAAAATAATCCACGTGAACCATTGAAAACTCGGACTGCGTCCCGTTCTTCAAATTAATTAATTATGCGGCGTCCCGCTAAAAAATGGTATTAAGAATCGTGATTCAAAAATGTAGTTATCCACTGGGTGGATCTTACCGGTGGTGTACAGTCTATCGTTCCGTATGATGTTCCGATCTCGCCAGCGTCCGGCTTGAGGAGTCGTATCCCCCGTACCTCACTTTGGCGTTGCACGTGCGGGGCTCGCGTGTGGAAGGGCTCCCGATTATGCCAACGTCATCTGGTGGGTTCAGGGGTCACAATGGATAGTTGTTACACGTCTTCCGGTGAGTTGGAAAGATGGAAAAAATCCTTAGTATTGGATTCAATATCTCATGGGATAAAAACCAAACGCGTTTCGGGGTATATAAGGATTAAAAGCACCCCTTCATCAGTGGTGAAAGTATCCCAATGATTGCCCCTCCTTTATAGGCATTATGGAGGGAAGGAAAAGCTGAAATGGATTGATGTTCCAGACTAGATGGTTCCGTGGAATATGTTGATGTTTTTTTAAAAATATTTTAAGGGAGAGTACAATGGGGGCATGTTGTTATAAGTATTCAATCAAAAAGGATTCAAAGAGGGTTCAAATGTCGATGTGGAGGAGTTGCAAACAGTCTTAATGATGAGAGGTCATCAGTACTCCTATATAGTTCTCTATCTCTGTGCTGCAATCTAGCATTGCATACATATTGCATACAGTTGTAGTCTCGGTATGTCTTGTTCTAAGAGGATAGAAAACGCATGTAGGTGCATCTGCGGTTTCGATGCGTTTTTGTGTTGTTCTTCGTATTATTCGTTAGAAAACATTCAAAAACATTCAAAAAATTAGGACATTGCCGTTAAAAAATAAAATAGAGTAGGATATTAACATACGATATCAATTCAGTACAACAGTTCATAAAAAATTCATAAAAATTATTCATATAAATAATGGTTGTGGAGGGAATAACTTGACATGGATATATGTAAGAAGATAACAAAGTTTAAACATTTCTATCATTACTCTTATAGTGTTCCATATCTCTGCATTGCATATAGCTATCTCCAGAGATTTTTGCCATATAGTCACTATCTTATATGGAGCTTAATCGCAATTCTAAAGAAGCTGTAGAAAGAACGGCGCATCTCTATGTGTCTATGTTTTTGGTGCGGTTGTGATGCGTTTTAAGTGCGTTTTCAGTATCATTGGCTGAAAAAACATATGTGGATTTTTAGGTTGTTTCCATAATGGGAATGTGGAACATAATAATAAGGATAAAAAATATAATAGGTAAAACATGTTGGAGTCTGGGAAACATAGAAGTGTGGGAATAAAGGAGGTTGGGTGGACCATAAAAGACAAACTGAAAGACCTTTATGTTCATAGCTGTCTGTTTTGGCTTACTGGAGAGTGAAGTAAGTAAGTGCCCCTCACCAAGACACAACCGGATGATAAAAAATTTTACAACCACGGTTGGTGTCGGTGGAGGGCACCCACTCATTAGAGCCTACAGGAAACCGAATAATTCAAATTCAGCGTTTAGGCCTTTTGGGAGGAGGCTATCAAATTCATAAATACGCTTCGTCTCTAGTCGTGAACTCTTTTCAGTATGATTGCCTCCTCTCCAATTCCTTACTACCTTATCTATAGCGGCAAATTTTAGTCCTGTCGGGTCTTGGTTATGACATGCTTTAAAATGACTTGATAGTGAATGATTCATGAATCCTTTTTTAATATTGGCCACATGTTCTGATATCCGTGTCTTGAGGGGTCTCTTTGTTCTTCCAATGTATTGCCGATTGCATGGGCATTCTACAATATAGATTACATCTTTCGAATTGCAAGTTAAAAAGTCTTTTATACTATGGTGGTGATTATTTGTTGTCGAGATTACTTCTGTTGTTTTTTTAGGGAAGGTAGTGATACGGCAGTTACTGCATTTCCCACACCTGAAGAAACCGTGAATGTTCGTCCAATTTTGTATATTGTTTTCTTTTTTTGTTTTTTCTGTTTTCACAGTTGGTGCAATTTTGATGTGTAAGTTAGGTGCTTTGGAGAAGGTGATTTTTGGGTTGGGGGGGAGGAAGGTTCCTATTGTTTTATTTTTTTTAAAATGTGCCAATGTTCTTTGATGATATGGCGGATCTTCCTATAATCTCCACTAAAGGGTAGGATCATTCTTATCTCATCCTCCCTATCATTCAGAATTTTTGGTTTATCTACAAAAAAGGATTGTCTATCCATATCCTTTACTCTCTTCAAAGCGGCGTCTATAATAGTCGGAGGGTAGTCTCTATCTAAAAAAGATGTCTTCATGTGTTCTGCTTCTGTGTTAAAGTGCATTTCTTTAGTGCAGTTTCTCTTGATACGTCTAAATTGACCTTGTGGGATATAATGACTTACAAGGAATTGGAGAAAGACCCCACTAATACCTTTAAAACTGAGTTAACAATCCTCTGTGAGAAAGGTAGGAGAATGAATATCCTAAACACAGAGGAATTCAACTACATCAACATACAATACCCACGCATCCCTGTCTTCTATTGCCTACCGAAAGTGCACAAAGACAGGGAGAATCCACCGGGACGACCGATTGTATCGGGGATCGGCTCATTGACTGCCAATCTGTCACAATACATTGACTTACTTTTACAACCTAGAGTCAGACAAATACCCTCATACATTAAAGATACCACCCAAATCATCAGAACTGTGGAGAACCTTACTTTTAACCCGGGCTGGATAATGGGTACTTTAGATGTTCAATCCCTATACACTATCATTAACCATACTCAAGGGGAATTTGCGGTGAAAACCCAACTGACATTAGAAGACAGACTGAACCCATCCCAAATCGACTTTTTATTGGAGGGAATTGATTTTATCTTGACGCACAACTATTTTTACTTCGAGGGGAATTTTTATTTACAAACACAAGGCACGGCCATGGGTACCAGGTTCGCCCCCAGTTATGCCAACCTTTTTATGGCCCAGTGGGAACATCAACACATCACACCCAGACTGGGGACGGACCTGGTACTCTGGCAAAGATATATCGACGATATATTTTTTATTTGGCAAACTGGGGAGAACTCTCTTAATAGTTTTTTAAATGATATTGACCAGAACGATCTCAATTTAAAATTCACTAGCACTATAAGCGAACATTCAGTTGATTTCCTAGATATATGCATTTTCAATGAAGGAGAAAAATTACATTGTAGGACCTTCACAAAACCCACAGCCAGAAATAGCTATATACTATATAGTAGCTATATAGTAGCTGTCACCTACCAGATTGGCTGGTCAATATCCCACAAGGTCAATTTAGACGTATCAAGAGAAACTGCACTAAAGAAATGCACTTTAACACAGAAGCAGAACACATGAAGACATCTTTTTTAGATAGAGACTACCCTCCGACTATTATAGACGCCGCTTTGAAGAGAGTAAAGGATATGGATAGACAATCCTTTTTTGTAGATAAACCAAAAATTCTGAATGATAGGGAGGATGAGATAAGAATGATCCTACCCTTTAGTGGAGATTATAGGAAGATCCGCCATATCATCAAAGAACATTGGCACATTTTAAAAAAAGATAAAACAATAGGAACCTTCCTCCCCCCCCAACCCAAAAATCACCTTCTCCAAAGCACCTAACTTACACATCAAAATTGCACCAACTGTGAAAACAGAAAAAACAAAAAAAGAAAACAATATACAAAATTGGACGAACATTCACGGTTTCTTCAGGTGTGGGAAATGCAGTAACTGCCGTATCACTACCTTCCCTAAAAAAACAACAGAAGTAATCTCGACAACAAATAATCACCACCATAGTATAAAAGACTTTTTAACTTGCAATTCGAAAGATGTAATCTATATTGTAGAATGCCCATGCAATCGGCAATACATTGGAAGAACAAAGAGACCCCTCAAGACACGGATATCAGAACATGTGGCCAATATTAAAAAGGATTCATGAATCATTCACTATCAAGTCATTTTAAAGCATGTCATAACCAAGACCCGACAGGACTAAAATTTGCCGCTATAGATAAGGTAGTAAGGAATTGGAGAGGAGGCAATCATACTGAAAAGAGTTCACGACTAGAGACGAAGCGTATTTATGAATTTGATAGCCTCCTCCCAAAAGGCCTAAACGCTGAATTTGAATTATTCGGTTTCCTGTAGGCTCTAATGAGTGGGTGCCCTCCACCGACACCAACCGTGGTTGTAAAAAATTTTTATCATCCGGTTGTGTCTTGGTGAGGGGCACTTACTTACTTCACTCTCCAGTAAGCCAAAACAGACAGCTATGAACATAAAGGTCTTTCAGTTTGTCTTTATGGTCCACCCAACCTCCTTTATTCCCACACTTCTATGTTTCCCAGACTCCAACATGTTTTACCTATTATATTTTTTATCCTTATTATTATGTTCCACATTCCCATTATGGAAACAACCTAAAAATCCACATATGTTTTTCAGCCAATGATACTGAAAACGCACTTAAAGCGCATCATAACTGCACCAAAAACATAGACACATAGAGATGCGCCGTTCTTTCTACAGCTTCTTTAGAATTGCGATTAAGCTCCATATAAGATAGTGACTATATGGCAAAAATCTCTGGAGATAGCTATATGCAATGCAGAGATATGGAACACTATAAGAGTAATGATAGAAATGTTTAAACTTTGTTATCTTCTTACATATATCCATGTCAAGTTATTCCCTCCACAACCATTATTTATATGAATAATTTTTATGAATTTTTTATGAACTGTTGTACTGAATTGATATCTTATGTTAATATCCTACTCTATTTTATTTTTTAACGGCAATGTCCTAATTTTTTGAATGTTTTTGAATGTTTTCTAACGAATAATACGAAGAACAACACAAAAACGCATCGAAACCGCAGATGCACCTACATGCGTTTTCTATCCTCTTAGAACAAGACATACCGAGACTACAACTGTATGCAATATGTATGCAATGCTAGATTGCAGCACAGAGATAGAGAACTATATAGGAGTACTGATGACCTCTCATCATTAAGACTGTTTGCAACTCCTCCACATCGACATTTGAACCCTCTTTGAATCCTTTTTGATTGAATACTTATAACAACATGCCCTCATTGTACTCTCCCTTAAAATATTTTTAAAAAAACATCAACATATTCCACGGAACCATCTAGTCTGGAACATCAATCCATTTCAGCTTTTCCTTCCCTCCATAATGCCTATAAAGGAGGGGCAATCATTGGGATACTTTCACCACTGATGAAGGGGTGCTTTTAATCCTTATATACCCCGAAACGCGTTTGGTTTTATCCCATGAGATATTGAATCCAATACTAAGGATTTTTTCCATCTTTCCAACTCACCGGAAGACGTGTAACAACTATCCATTGTGACCCCTGAACCCACCAGATGACGTTGGCATAATCGGGAGCCCTTCCACACGCGAGCCCCGCACGTGCAACGCCAAAGTGAGGTACGGGGATACGACTCTTCAAGCCGGACGCTGGCAAGATCGGAACATCATACAGAACGATAGACTGTACACCACCGGTAAGATCCACCCAGTGGATAACTACATTTTTGAATCGCGATTCTTAATACCATTTTTAGCGGGACGCCGCATAATTAATTAATTTGAAGAACGGGACGCAGTCCGAGTTTTCAATGGTTCACGTGGATTATTTTGGACAGCAACCTACTAGAGATGATGAACAGTTATTAATTCTGTAGGCGATATCTACTATCATTGATACATTCTCAGCCTCCTTCTGTTATTGTATACTCTCAGAGAGCTTTTTTCTATCAGGAGTTGATTGGACCCCATTCACTAATAAGGCTCCCTGTGTTTCATCTCGATACTACTGCACATGCACTTCATTATCTGTATCTTTGATACTATATGTATCTTTTTATTTCTACTATGTATTAAATTTTGGTTTACATTTTATCCCTGCTATCCCTTGTGTAAGAGTGCCCCATGGGCTGAATTACGTAGTGGTGAAATTTGTTATATAAAACTGGCTTTTTTTGTCACATTTATGGGTGACTATACACCTCCTTTTGCTGTATAAACCGAATTACGTAGTGGTGGAATTTGTTATATGAAACAGGCTTTTTTTTCGTCAAATTCATGGGTGATTGTACACCTCCTCTAGTGGTATGGGCCGAATTACGTAGTGGTGAAATTTGTAATTTGAAACAGGCTTTTATTTTTGTCAAATTTATGGGTGATTGTACACCTCCTTTTGTGTTATGGACCAAATTACTTAGTGGTGAAATTCTTAATGTGACAGTTTTTTTTTTTCCAGAAAATGTATGGGTGATTGTACACCTCCTTTTGCGGTATGGGCCGAATTACATAGTGGTGAAATTTGTTATATGAAATGGGGTTTTTTTCGTCACATTTTTGGGTGATTGTACACCTCCTTTTGCGGTATGGGCCGAATTACATAGTGGTGAAATTTGCTATATGAAATCGGGTATTTTTTCGTAAAATTCATGGCTGACTGTACTCCTCCTTTTGCTGTATGGACAAATTACGTAGTGGTGAAATTCTTAATGTGACACTGGCTTTTTTTCGGAAAAGGTATGGGTGATTGTACACCTCCTTTTGTGGAATGGTCCGAATTACGTAGTGGTGAAATTTGTAATATGAAACGGGCTTTTTTTCGTAAAATTCATGGCTGACTGTACTCCTCCTTTTGCTGTATGGACGAATTACGTAGTGGTGGAATTCTTTATATGAAACAGGCTTTTTTTCGTCAAATTCATGGGTGATTGTACACCTCCTCTAGCGGTATGGGCTGAATTACGTAGTGGTGAAATTTGTAATATGAAACAGGCTTTTTTTGTAAACTTCATTGGTGACTGTACACCTCCTTTTGCTGTATGGACCGAATTACGTAGTGGTGGAATCCGTTATATGAAACAGGCTTTTTTTTGTCAAATTTATGGGTGATTGTACACCTCCTTTTGTGTTATGGACCAAATTACTTAGTGGTGAAATTCTCAATGTGAAAGTTTTTTTTTCCGGAAAATGTATAGGTTATTGTACACCTCCTTTTGCGGTATGGGCCGAATTACATAGTGGTGAAATTTGTTATATGAAATGGGGGTTTTTTAGTCAAATTTTTGGGTTATTGTACACTTCCTTTTGCGGTATGGGCCAAATTACGTAGTGGTGAAATTTGTTATATAAAACTGGCGTTTATTTGTCACATTTATTGGTGATTGTACACCTCCTTTTGCGGTATGGACCAAATTACTTAGTGGTGAAATTCTTTATGTGACACAGACCACAGACTTGATGAACTTTGCGACTCTTCTGGGCTGAAAGCAATATTGAAGCTTTGTCTTCTCATTGTCTGTAGCTACTAGAGGCCTGTTCATGCCAGGCAGGTTGCCCCAGAAGTATCTGGCTCAATGAGCAGCCGATAACGCACTTGCATCAATCTTGACAGGATTCCTCTCCAGGTGGAGAGAAATTGTTTTTTGGAATGCTTTCTCCATCGCAACCACATCGTCAAATAAACAGAAGACTGGCCGATTCTCTCCTGTCTTAGGCAACACTTTATTGAATATTTGTGGAAAGTAAAAAAACTGTTGTCCACTAACCCCATAAAGGCCTTTCTGGTGTGGGCTTACCACAGATTAGTCATTACAACAAGGACTGCCGCCAATTATCAGATTGAATTGTCCTCATTCTTCAATCTGTTTCCTGGTTATATTCTGTATGTCGCCACATATACAATCTCCCCTCGATGGCATACCCGTTATATCGTGATGGCGTTCTCACACACCTTTGATGCCATATATTTTTCAACGTTGATTCTAAGCTTTTTCCATGATGACTGGGAACTGATGTTTTCCCTGGCGAAGAAGCCAGGGGCTGGTAGGATTTGAATCTTGATGAACTTCACGACACTTCTGGGCTCCAAGCAATCTTGAAGCTTTGCCTTCTCATTATCTGTAGCTACTAGAGGCCTGTTCATGCCAGGCAGGTTCCCCCAGAAGTACCTGGCTCGATGAGCAGCCGATACCGCACTTCCATCAATCTTGACAGGATTCGTCTCCAGGTGGAGAGAAATAGTTTTTTGAAATGCTTTCTCCATCTCAACTACGTCGTAGAATAAACAGAAGACTGGCCGATTCTCTCCTGTCTTAAGGCTCATTCCCACGTCAGTGTTTCACGAACGTGTGCTGTACGTGTTCTCCATTCATTTTAATCTGTGTATTCATACGTCAATGTTTTAGCACAGTCTGTGAGTCAGTGTTTTTAGCACGGTTGCATGGTCTATTTTGTCCGTGTTCATGGATCCATCACGTCCATTATAGTCTATGATTATAAGAAAGTAAACTTAAATTTGCCAATATATTATCCAAATCTTCAAGGGAAATTCCCGGATAAAGTGTATTATTAAATCGTGTTTTAAGCAACACTTTATAAAGTTGAGAAATTTTAACTTTCTGTTATGTCCCATATTCCCTATAAATTAATAGATGAAAGGGCTGTGTGGCCTCCTCATGCTGCTGCCACCTAGGCAATCTCTTGTCGTCATCCCACTCTGTGGCCTCCTCATGCTGCTGCCAACTCCGCAATCTCTTGTCGTCGTGCACTCTGTGGCCTCCTGATGCTGCTGCCCCCCCCACTATGTCATCTTGCCACTCTGTGGTCTCCTGATGCTGCCGCCACCTCCACACTATGTCATAGGGCCACTCTGTAGACTTCTCATGCTGTTCCCAACCTCCCCACTTCATTACTGGGCCACTATTTAGCCTTTTTGGCTTGGCTGACATCATCATTTATTTGACCCTTCTTCTGATCTGTCAGAAGGAAGGAAAAATGAGACACACAACGTATCCTCTCTGTGTAGCCTGTATAGTCCCATCAGGATTGGCTTGTGATTTGGTAGCCAAAAGCAGGAGTGGGTACAAAACACAGAAGACATGCAAATATTCGATTCAAATGTCATCTCTGTTTTGGATCCACTCCTATTGACGACTGTGTAAAAGGAGTGCGCTTCTTCTTGACACTAACATTGACTTGTAAGGCTGAGTTCATACTTGAGTTATTTGGTCTATTTTGGCCCCGTGACTGCCCAAATAAGTGAAGTGTGCAATGATTCTAAGATCGATGCATGTCATCTGCATGTCATACGGACTCATAGTATTATTTCACTACCAAAGCAGACTCCCTATGTGTGTTACTGCAAGGCACAGTGTTCTACACCACTACAAAGGCTCTCATTAACCAGGAAATAGCTATTTTTTTATGTAATTTGCCGCAAATATATTTGGGTCCAACCAAATTTTTCCCGAAAAATTAGGCGAACTGGCGAATTGATGAATCAAATTCTAGAAAAATTAGTTTTTATTATATTATTTTATTTGTATTGTATTGTCTCGTATCCAATTTATCCAATTGCTTTTAACCTTACAGTCCAACAAATGCATCTAATTGTTGCTTGCTTCATGGATTTAACACTTCTCCCGCCCCTTTGCCTCCACCCCCCTTCCCTACCCTGTTTCCCGCACTTTCTCCTTTAAATGTACATACTTACCTGTCTACATGTAACTTGCTCTTGGTCTGATGAAGGGCCAAGAAATGTGTTACTTAAAGAGAGTTTAAAACAACACTTATCTGACATCCTGGACTTACCTTGTTTTTTCGTCACTGAACCTCTTTTTCCTGTCCATTTGACGACTGAGCATGTCCATGCTCAGAGGGAGGTGCCTGGCAGCACCAGCAACTTTCATCTCTACGCGTTGTTTTGGGTGTTGCACTCCAAACGCAACACTATTAGGTAAGCCCCACCAACCTGGTGCACCCTCCACTCTGACAAGCGGTCCCGCCTATGAGCGCTGCTTTCCCTTCTTTTTCAACATCATCATGCTGGGAGTGCAGGTCATTTCCTGCTGCATCTAGTGAGGAGTAAGTGGCCCTGCACGTTCAAGTGGATACGTTTTTTTTTACAAAATCAGAATGGGGCCAAAAGAAGGCATTAATAATATTAGGAGGGCACCATTAGGTGGAGTCATTATTAATATGGGGGCCACTAAGGGAGGCATTATTAATACTGGAGCCACTAAAGGAGGAGTTTATAAAACCGGACGGGTTCTAATGGAGGCTTTAATAATACTTGGGGCCATTAACTGGGGCAATAATCATTCTGGGTGCACTATGGAGGACATTATGTATATGGTGTGCATTGAATAGATTGGGATTTAAAAAAAAACACATTAAAATGGATACAAAACGGCCATTAAAAGTTGTCAGATGGGCAGAGAAGAGATGCAAAAATGGTTTAAAAGTGGCCATGAAAAACGAACAGTGTGTCTGTTTTTAATGGCCATTCCTTTTAACTGTCATGTGAATGTAGCCTTTAAGGGGTTGCCTGCTTTCAGAGCTGAACCTGACATATCCCCATTTTCACCCAGCCAGGCCCTCTGATATAAGCTTCGGAGCATTTCAAGGGCTGTTTGTTTGTATTCTTTACACTGCTAGGCGGAGGCTTTCACCTAGCAGTGTTCCCACCGTCACTGATTAATGGGCTTTAGCTTTGCTCTAGTCATTGTACAGGCTAGTGCACTGCTAAAGCACACCCATTAGTGCCTGTGACATCACCGGGCTCATTACTAGGCGGAAGCCTCCACCTAGCTTTACCCATGGAGAGCCCGATACATCACCAGATCTCCAGAAAAAGCCCTTTTTCTGCACGATTCAGCTCAGGGCAAAGGAGAGCATCAGAGCATGAAATGATGTCTGGGTGAAAACGGGGATATCTAAGATTTAAATCTAAGATTCCTGATGATGGGACAAAAAAGAAGCACATCTAGGATCTACTCTTTGTAAGGTCTAAAGAGTCACTAACGCATTCTATGTTTTTTTTTTTTTTTTTTTTTTAAATGAATTGTCCACTATTGCACCCATGGCATCATGTTCTTGGACCCAGCAATGATGTGCCCCTGTACACCAAAAACTACTGCAATCAATCACTGACATCACTGTTAAACAGCACGTCATTGCTACAACCAAACAAAGACTGGTGATGAGGAGTGGAGCAATGACACTGGAAGCAGTATGGGATGAAATGGGCTATACAGTACATTCTTTTATTTTATGACATTTTTTTAATAATGCTCTTTAATGAATCACTACTGTTTCATGCATAAAGTTATACTGTAGGTCTTAATTATAAAGTTGTTCTGTGTAAGCATCTCTTTGTGACTTCTCTCTTCAGCCCATTTACCTTCCCTCCCATCCAAAATAAAAACAGTTTCTCACGTCATTGCTTGGTATATTGACTCCACTCCATATCTCATTGCAAATTCATCCACTATTTCCTGTGCAGTCTCATCAAAGTAAACCTTCCAGGCATCATCCCCTTTGGCATCAGGAATTTTTACAACCCCATTATTCTGTACATCTGTAAGGTAATGGAACAGGTTCTAAAAGAAAACAAAATGTGAATTGCTGGTGACATATTACTGTTGTTCAGTATAAAGAGATAAAGAGTGGTAAAACCTACTCAGTCTTATTTGAGAATTCTATAATAGAGGAAAGATTAGAAAGAGTCTATTTACAAACCTCATGAAGACAAGTATATTGTACATGATATGGGGCCACCTTCTCCTCGCCTTTGATCTCCACGCTGATGTGCAACCTGATAGCACCAGATACTGCAGATTTGTCTGTGCGCTTATCTGAAAAAAAAAGTTCATAATTTTTTCCTCAAGACTCAACTGTCGTAATCTTCAATTATTATATTTTTCTATTTACTTATTTTCAGAACTTTAAAGGTTCAGATGGCAGAAAACAAGAAAAGTAACATTTCATACTAATTGAAACGTCCATGGTAAGTGTCTAGCCTTGACTACAGAGAGGCAGTAAGGTGGGGAAGAGTTAAGTAAAAAAGTATGCTGGCAGCCTGAGGAGAATAGTGAAGCAATGTTTTTTTTTGGAAGGAGATGCAGATAGAAGGTGACAGCACCAGTAATTCACCCCCCCTCCCCCTCCAAACCTGCCTGCAAAGTGAGATACCAGCCATTCTTTCTCGCCTGTTGGCTGGATTATAGGCTCCCACACCTTCCAGCCCTTCTGTTCCCCCTGCCTCTACTGAGGCACAGCGCACTATGGGAAGCGGCAGGCAGACGTCCCAGAGCATTGCAAATTTTTTGCCTCATGTAAATTCAAGCATGAATGTCCGATCTGCGGCGGATCTCACGCCGTGGTCCGTTGCTCACGCAACCCCGTCCCCGTCCAAACCTCCAGCTCCCACTGGCAGAAAAGAATCTGGTGAGCGCAGCAAGATTGTCCATCTGTACCTCAATAAGGAAACTGTTGCCCATTTCCCTACTTTCGCTAGCAATTTGAAGTCTGCTAGGGAAAACCCTGACCTTTTTTGGGGAAGGAATTTATAAAGAAGTATCACTGGGCAGGATAGTAGGCCCATTTTCATCCCCTCCTTTTCACCGTTAGGCCTCATTCCCAAAAGAGATCTTGGCAAGTTCCTACAAATCCACCACTTGTCCTCCACTAAAGGTGCATCAGTTAACGACTGCATTTCTAAAGATGACGCTTCTATTTTAGGGGCAAGGGCCTGTTGCTGAGCTGACCCTCTAAAACATTAGGGGCGAAGGCCTGCTGGTAAGCTGACACTCTAAAACGTTATATGCGAGTGCCTGCAGGTCAGCTGACGCTCTAAAACATTATATGCGAGTGCATGCTGTACAGCTGACGCTCTAAAACATTACATGCGAGTGCATGCTGTTTAGCTGACCCTATAAAAAAAATTAGAGTGGAGGGAATATATACAATCTGGATGAGGAGGAGGAGGAGAAAACAAGATTCAACAATATACTCTTTTTTGTGGTGGAAAAGGTGTATGGGAATAGATTACAGTAGACTGAGTACACTATAAATGATAGATTGAAATTGCCTTTATGTTCATCATCAGCTCAGCTCTCCTCTGGTGGAGTTGAGAAGTTAGGGGGAATCCAGGCCTTGTTCATTTTTATCTAAGTTAACTTGTCAGCATTGCCAGTGGACAATCAGATATGCTTATCTGTTATAATGCCACCAGCAGCACTAAATACATGCTCAGACAAAACACTGGCGGCAGGGCAGGCCAGCATCTCCAAGGAGTAGAGCGCAAGTTCGTGCCCCTTGTCCAGCTTGGACACCCAATAGTTGTAACTAGGCACTGAGGGATCATTAAGGACACTGACACGGTCTGCTATGTATTCCTTCACCATCTTCCACAATTTTTCCCTCCTTGTAGCACTAGCACGCACTTCAGGGTGAGGTTGCTGGCGGGGGGTCATAAAAGTTCCCCATGCCTTGGAGAGTGTTGCCCTGCCTTTGTTGGAACTGCCGTGTGTTCTCCTTGTCTCCCTTCCTCGGTTGCCTAAGGAAGTACGGACTCTGCCGGCCGCGTTGTCAGATGGAAAATTTTGGAGCAATCTATCAACAAGTACCTTCTGGTACCACACTGTTTTTCTCATCCTCTCCACCACAGGAATGAGTGATGAGAAGTTCTTTTTCTAGTGGTGGTCGAGAAAGGTGAACACCCATTAATCCATGTTATCTAAAATGCTTATAACACGAGGGTCACGGGAAAGGCAGCCTAACATGAAATCAGCCATGTGTGCCAGCGTACCAACGGTCAAGACGACAATGTCGACATCAGGATGACTCTCCATCTCCTCACTCTCCTCCTCCTCCTCTTCTGCCCATCCACGCTGAACAGATGAAATTAAAGTTCAATGGATACTACCCTCTGTAGCAGAGGCAACTGTCTCCAGCTCCTACTCCTCTTCATGGTCCAATTTGCGCTGAGAAGACGAACTGTAGATGGTCTGGTTATCACTCTGTGTAAAGTCATCCCCCATTTCCTCGTCTGCCACATTCAGAAGTCTTCCTTAATTGTGAGCAGCGATCGTTTGAGTAGACACAGCAGTGGGATGGTTACGCTGATAATAGCGTCATCGCCACTAACCATCTGTGTTGATTCATGAAAGTTTTTTAAAACCTCACAGAGGTCTGACATCAATGCCCACTCCTTGCTTGTGAATGGTGGCAGTTGAATCGAAAGGCGATGACCATGTGGCAGCTGGTATTTCACAACTGCCCTCTTCTGCTCCCAAAGCCTGGCCAACATGTAGAAAGTAAAGTTCCAGCGCGTGCTCACGTCACACAACAGTCGGTGAGCTGGAAGCTGCAAGCGCTTCTGCACCATTGACAGACTATCTGAAGCTGTGGACGACTTGAGGAAATGGGAACACACGCGGCGCGCCTTCACTAGTAGCTCTTGCAAATTGGGGTAGGTTTTGATAAACCGCTGAACCACTAAGAGTAAGAAGTGGGCTAGGCATGGGATGTGTGTCAGATTACCAAGCTCCAAAGCCACCACCAAGTTACGGCTATTGTCAGACATAATCATGCCTGGTTGTAGGTTGAGTGGCGAGAGCCACAGCTTGGTCTGGTTCCTTATACCCTGCCATAGCTCTGCGGTGGTGTGCGGTTTGTCCCCTAAGCAAATCAGCTTCAGCACAGCCTGTTGATGCTTACTGTGGCAGTGGAGCTGCCAGAAGGCCATAGGAAGGCCATTGAAGTGGCATATCTCACCCAGAGAAAGCTGGGTGAGAACAAGAAAGGTTGGGAAAATGGTTTTTCCCACTGTCTGCAGCAGTCAGGCTGGTAATGGGGATAATTATCAGCCAGCTGAGGAGCTTGGATTAATGTGGGTTGAGCTTCTCAATCAGGGCTCCCAGTCTGGGAAAGGAGCAGGCTGTGTCAAGGCCTGTGGGAGCCGGGACCCTCTAACCCTGTGTGTAGGGTAAGCACTGCTGATGTGTCTTGGGGAGCTGGGTGGTCGACCCAGATCCTGATAGAGAGGGAAAGACTGTTTAGTCAGTGGCCAGACGACCGAGGATTTATTTTTATGATTTTGTTGTACTGCTGTGATGACAATAAAGCTGGTCGTGGCCAGTTTGCACCCTAATCTACAGTGGTGGAGCGGCTTCTTGATGTGTGCCAACCATCTAAGGTGATAAGACGGCGATCTAGAAGAGCTAAATGACCCGTGTTGTTACATATGGTGGAGGTATGCTATGGCATGAAAATGGCACACGAAGCTGGGTGCTGCAGAGCAAAAAGGGCAAGACAACAGGTTGCTAAGGGCACCAGGAAGCGTTGTCTGTGCTGAATGCTGCGAGATTGCTGGACAGAAAGTGTCCGTGCTGAAAAGTAAAAAAAAAACTGTTGGTTGCTAGGGGCAACGACCTGACTGAGACAGCAGGTGCTGCTGAAAGTTGTTCTTTGCTGTGTGTGAAGTTAAAGGGCCAGAAGCCTGTTTTGTCTAGTGGAGCAAGTGCTGCTCATGCGATAGTGGACTGTTTTTTTCTGTGGTGCAAGCTGTGTGCGGATTTAAAGGGCCAGAAGCACAATAAAAGAAACTGACCTGTCAAAATGGCTGCAACATGGTGGAGCCCTTGGGAAAAGTCCTGCGAGATGGTGATCGGGGGGATCCCTTTGGGGGTCATACTAGACTCCCGCCAGCAAGTGTCTCTGGTGCTGCCCGAAATTCTGAACTTTGTAACAAGAGGTCCAGAGACAAAAACTAAGGTGTCACTGACCTTTGTGACAGACTATAGCTCTGTGCAGTGGGAGCTGTTGAAATGTGAGACCCTGAGGCTAGAATTCGTACTGGGCAAGGATTTTCCCTTATTTTGGCAGATATGGTATGGCGGGAGTACTTCAAGTTCTGCAGTTGGAGTTCCCAAGGAGAAGCAAAAGTCTGCCGTTGCCATGGGCAACCGTCGGGAAGATAAAGAGAAGACAAACGGTGCAATTCTCAGGAGTTCCCATATCCCCTGCAACTGTGCACGGAGCCCAAAAAGGTGCGGATGGAGTGACCGTCTGGAAAAAGACAGGAGACAAGTCCAAGGTGTCTCCCGTGGCAACTACTGCATTGAGGAGAAGGGTGGTGACCGTGCTGGAGATATTCCTGGACTACCCTTATCTTCCGAGAGTGCTGAGTCTGTGAAGACAATCGGTAAGACTGTTCCTGTTATTAATTATGTGGCAGACCCAGTGATGGTGAGCCGGCGGCAGTTGATACCTGCTGGACTGGTGAGCGATAAATTGCCGAGGCGAGGAACTGTCTCGGAAATATGTGACATTGGGAAAAATGCAGTGTCTGAACAGGCGGGTAAGCCTGTTGTGATTATTCCCCCGCAGGGATCTGGAGGGGAGAAGGTTTTTGTGTCACGTAAGCTGCCCATGATCAAAGCAAAAAAAATGGGTGGCGCTATGAAAGATAGCAGTCCAGTCCAAACGTTGTTGGACGCAGGAAGCCAGGGGAGCCTGGTACGTGCCAGCATGGTGGCTGGGGACTATGTGCTGGACAATTGTGCGGATAAGAAGGACTATCCGATGGTTTTCACTGAGCGTGAGGCTCTAGTGGGAACTGGGACTGATGAACTTGATGTGGCAAATAAAATTGTGCATGACATGATGTGGGGCAATAGGGACACTTCTGTAGAAAGTGGTGACGCTCCTGCAGAACCTGTACCTGTCCCTTTAAGTAAAGGTGTATGGGAACGGACCATTGAAAACAGTTGTGTAGTTGAAGAGAAAAATGAAAATGTGGTGTCATGTGCAAGACATGATGGTGATGATGACGACATGCCTTTTCTCTTGCAAAGCGATGGTACCATATTTGCCGAAAAGCATAATGTTATTGTGGATAATGTGAAGGTGCTGCACACAGAAAACAAGTTACTTGAAGTGCCTAATGATATGTGTGACGATGATATACCTGCTTCTTTAAAGGGTGTGATCAGGGGAGAAGCTCCCCCTGCTGGTAAAAATGTGAATGGTATAAAAATGCTAATTGATGTTAAGAACTCACAACTGAGGGCAACCACTGTGAAAAATGTGCAAGTACATGGGGCAGTCCTACAGGGTGTACCACACGTACTAGAAGTGGATATGCAGTCTCCACAGATTTCTATGATTAATAAAATGTCCCAGGTGGGAATTAGCTCATCGGTGCCCCTAGAGGACAGGATTGAGAATGACACGAGCGGTATATATAACGCATGTTCTGTGACCGATAGCAACTCAGAGAGAGAGGCTGCCATGTCGAGGACTTGCGAAACTAAAGGGGTTACTAGTAGCGACCAGATGACAGTTATATCTGACGAAACGAGAGTTCAGTCGGGTGACGTCAGCCTAGTGTCTGAAGCTCATATGCAGCCAGTCTTACATGACCTGACAGGACAGTACAGCTGCAAACAGGAGGCTGATCTCACTCTCGCCACACGGTCCCTAGATACGATAGAGAAGGGACTAGCTGTCGTCACAGAGTCACCGAAGAAGGCTGCAGAGGGGTCAAAGCAGAAGACCCCGGAAGAGATGAGTGAACTGAAGGGTCTACTGCCTGGTGTCCTGGGGAAGGGAAAAGACTCCAGAAAGACACAAAAGTCTATAGTAGACCTCAACAATGGGCTTGAAGAGTCCCTGGGTGGAAATCCCACAGAGTGTCTAAGGAAGAATGGTGGTACTCCTACAACTGCTGTTACACCAGAACAGAGTGAAGAGCAGCTAGAACAGAAGGCCCAAGAGTGGGACGCTGCTAACAAGCTGGTGCGAAAAAATAAGAAGACCAAGGCCCTCTCCTTAGCTAGAGCCCTTGAAAAAGTGCTTAAGGAGCGAGATGAATTGGAGAGGCTGAACAAGCAACTCAGAGCAGAGATGGAAGATCTCAGGAGCTCAAAAGATGAAGTCTATGAGTTGGAGAGGCCTAAGCGTGCTCCTGCACAGCAGGTGGAAGAAAATGAGATACCTGAAGAAGAAGATCCTCTAAAAGATGCCATGAAGTCAGAGCCTGTTAAGAATGGGTCTGGAGGTGGTGGCGCTGTGGTGCCAGCCGAGGCAGAGAAGAAGATGGAAGATGTATCTGCTGAACCAGATGATGGTGCTGAGGTGGATGCAGAAGCACAGAAACTCGTGGCAGTGTGTGGCCAGGACCTGGTCATGAAAAACATTCCCTCTGCTGTCAATGCCTTCCATAAAGCCAGCAGTCTGCTGGGGAAGAAATACGGGGGGACCGACGACCAGTATGAGGGTCCTGTCTACTCCGATGGGCTGGCTCTCCTGAATCCTGCCCGAAAGGAGAAACATATCCTGGGTGAACCTCTGCAGGGATTGCCAGATGATGACGAGTCTGGTGAAGGCCCTGATGTCCCCAGTACCTCCAACCTTGATGAGAAAGAGGAGGAGGAGTTAAGAATGCAAGTATATGATTCCGTGTCCGAGAAGGATGAGATGGCTAACAAAGTGGATGAAGACTCCAAAGGAGTCTCAAAGGCTGAAGAAGCTAAGGCCGTTGAGTTGGAGTGGGAAAAACCCTCAGATGTTTCCCAACGTAGGAGCTTTGACCCTGGAGGGGGCTTAAGTAAAGTGAAAAGTCCTACGGCCTTTATCAGGGGGGGAGGATATGTGGCAGTGGAGTTGCCAGAAGGCCATAGGAAGGCCATTGAAGTGGCATATCTCACCCAGAGAAAGCTGGGTGAGAACAAGAAAGGTTGGGAAAATGGTTTTTCCCACTGTCTGCAGCAGTCAGGCTGGTAATGGGGATAATTATCAGCCAGCTGAGGAGCTTGGATTAATGTGGGTTGAGCTTCTCAATCAGGGCTCCCAGTCTGGGAAAGGAGCAGGCTGTGTCAAGGCCTGTGGGAGCCGGGACCCTCTAACCCTGTGTGTAGGGTAAGCACTGCTGATGTGTCTTGGGGAGCTGGGTGGTCGACCCAGATCCTGATAGAGAGGGAAAGACTGTGTAGTCAGTGGCCAGACTGCCAAGGATTTATTTTTATGATTTTGTTGTACTGCTGTGATGACAATAAAGCTGGTCATGGCCAGTTTGCACCCTAATCTACAGTGGTGGAGCGGCTTCTTGATGTGTGCCAACCGTCTAAGGTGATAAGACGGCGATCTGGAAGAGCTAAATGACCCCGAGTTGTTACATTACCCACAGCAGTGCTACACTGTTTCCAGCTAGCGACTGATGGCTGATTGCTGCTGGAGGTGGAAGTGGAGGAGGAGAAGTGGAAGTTGGAGCCAGTAACATAGCTACTGGCGGAGACCCTGGTGGACGTAGGGCTCGCAATCCTGGGTGTGGGTAGCACCTGTGATATCCCAGGGTATGACTCACTCCTGGCCTCCACAACATTCACCCAGTGTGCGGTCAGGGAAATGTAGCATCCCTGGCCACCAGCACTTGTCCATGTGTCCGTGGTGAAATGGACCTTTCCAGTAAGTGCATTGGTCAGGGCACGGTGATGTTCTTGGACACATGCTGGTGTAAGGCTGGCATGGCACACCGTGAAAAATAGTGGCGGCTAGGGATTGCGCACCGAGGGATGGCTGCCAACATCAGGCTGCAGAAGGCCTCAGTGTCCACAACTGGCAACATTTCAAGGGCCAGTAATTTAAAAAGTTGCGCATTCAGTGCTATGGCCTGTGGGTGGGTGGGTATTTGAGCTTGCGTGGGTGGGTGGGCATCTGGGCCATAGCCTTCGACAGGGGATTTTCCAGCAGTGCATAACACAGGGGAAGAGGAGGCAGTAGTGTGACCTGCAGACCCAGATTGTGGATCCAGGCGTTCGGACCACTTATTAGGGTGCTTGGATGCCATGTGGCGGATCATGCTGGTCATGATGAGGTTGATAGTTTTCACGCCCCGGCTCATTTTGGTATGGCACATGTTGCAAACTACCACTCAATTGTCGTCTGCACTTTCCTCAAAACAGCGCCATACTGTGGAAAATCTACACCTTGGCGAGGTAGATTTATGCATGGGGGTGCTCGGTGTAACGGTTGAGGGCCTGTTTGGTGTGGGCTGACTTCTCCCTTTTGCAACCCCACTGCCTCTTCCAGACTGTTGCGGTGCTGCGGATCCCTCCCCCTCTGTACTGCTGTCCTCGCTCGGCTTTTCACCTTCTCATGTTGGGGCAGTGACCTCATCGTCCACCACCTCCTCTTCCACTTCCTCACTCTGCTCATCCTCCTGACTTGACCTAACCACAACCTCAGTGATTGACAACTGTGTCTCATCATCATACACCTCGTGAACAAATGATTGCCGTCATCTTCTTGAGACTGTCAAGGCTCAAGAGGTTGGGAATCAGGGCACAATATCTCAGGTACATCTTCAAGCGCGCTGGGCGCAAGGGCTAAATGTAATAGGTGGCGCTGCAAAGAGATCTTCGGAATATCAGAGCGTGGGATCACTCATTTGGCAAGCTTCTCCATGGTGGGAGAAAGTTTGATCAGAGTGAGGATTCGTTTGACCAGACTCTTGGCTACAGAGACTGGACGAGAGAGTGGTGCTTAACCGACTAGAAGCATTATCTTCAGCAATCCAACCGATCAACTGTTCGCACTGGTCCAAATTGGACAGTGTTGTCCTGTGCTGCCCAGCTAAGGTGGACATGAAGCTGGGTACAGTGGATGGTTTTTTTTTCTCGTGCACTGGCAGCAGGCACAGTTTCATTGCCCCCAGGGCATTGCCCCCAGAACACCACAGATTATGGACACTAGATGTTGCCCAGATTTTTGAAATTTGTAATAACATGGCTGTTGTGTTCTGTTCTGTATTAATAAATTGACCTCTTCATCACCTCCCATGCTGGCGCTGCTCTAGCATTTAGTTCTCCGTTGTTTGGAGCTCAATATCTGGTTTCGGGCCCACCATGTTCCTGGCATCCAAAATGCTGCTGCTGTTGTTTTTTCTTATTTTCGTTGGCAGGAATTCCGGACCATCTTGCCGGAGGCAGCCAAGGAAGGCCTACGTGCCCCTGACATCTATAGAATTTGCTGCCCACCGTTTGATGTCCCTGGTGAGAGCATGCGTAACACCGGCAACTTGGAATAGTCATGGTAAGTAGTAGGCGCGGGTTTGTGATGCAATGGTTGGGGACCTGCCGGCTACCAGGTTAAAAGTGACTATTTCATATCTTTTATGGCTGCGGGACAAAGGGGTTTCTGCTGTAGTAACACAGTGAAGAATTTCGGGCGTTGCCTTTTATTTTTAATTGTGAGGTTGGCCCTACGTTACTAAACATTTCTTGATCTGCCAAGCCCTTAAAGGATGATTGAAGGAGTACAACGGTTGCTAGCACAGACGGCCAATATCTTATTCTCCATTAACCCGTTTATGTGACGTGTTGCCTGCCGTTTGCTCCTCCTCACCAGAAGTCATGTAGTTCCATGCAGTGTTTTGTTTGGCCTTTTTCGCTGCTTTTAGAATCGGGGAGTTGGTGTCTCAATCACGACTTCGGCTGGGTGGTTTAATTGTTGGCGATGTAGCCCTTATTGATTCCTCCCTTCGTATTTTCATTTGACGCTCAAAAACAGATGTTTTAGAGTGGGATGCTTGGCTCCCCTTATATAAGTTTCAGGGCCCAGTGTGCCCTTACGTGGCAGTGTCAGATTTGTTGGTGTTGTGTGCCCAGGGTGCCCCCCCCTTTCCACCATTGCCTTATGACCTTAGGCCTCCCCACCTCTGACTTCGGGACCCATTCCTTCCACATAGGGGCAGCTACGGAAGCAGCCAGAGCGGGTCTCTTGGAGTCTGAAGTCCAACATATTGGCAGGTGGAAGTCAGCATGTTTTGCCTCATATGTTCGTACCCACTTATTAATTTGATTTCTATTTTCAGATGCTATCCAGCACACCATCTGCTTCCTCGGACATTCCTATATATTTTGGGTGGGCCAGTGATCTGAATACCGGCCAGTGGGGCCCAATCTCGGCTTTCGGAATTTCTAAGTCACATGGCGAGTTGTCCGGCTTAAACTGGTTAACCTCCAACCACCAAATCTGCGCCAATCACAGGTGTGTCTGCGCGATATCCACAACACCAAAAAAGCCACACCAAATGGTATATAAAAATAGCCAAATTTTATTAAGTAATCCATAAAAAACACAAATGAGCAATCAATTAATGACACCTACCCATTGTAGGAAAAATGTGATGACAAAGACAGTACAATGCTAGCTCGGCACAAATACAATTTACTATTAGAAACCACATGCAAAACAATGAGAGAGCATATTTGCATTATAACAATCAATCCCATGCACAGTATTAACTCTCCCAAAGATTGCACTCAAAAGAGAAGCCCATTGGATTTCTATACCCTATCCATATAGAGAAACCTATGGGATAGCTATACCCTAAATACGGGTATCATAACCATAGGAAAAATAGCCTCAAGTAAAGGGGAATGAATCCAAATGGATGTCAAAATGGTTAATCTACCTAAAACATCATCACATACCTAAAGTGCCGAGTGCAGTGTAAACTGTCCACAACAAACGCCCGACGCGCGTTTCGCCCGTAGCTTCGTCCACAACAAACGCGCGTCGGGCGTTTGTTGTGGACAGTTTACACTGCACTCGGCACTTTAGGTATGTGATGATGTTTTAGGTAGATTAACCATTTTGACATCCATTTGGATTCATTCCCCCTTTTACTTGAGGCTATTTTTCCTATGGTTATGATACCCGTATTTAGGGTATAGCTATCCCATAGGTTTCTCTATATGGATAGGGTATAGAAATCCAATGGGCTTCTCTTTTGAGTGCAATCTTTGGGAGAGTTAATACTGTGCATGGGATTGATTGTTATAATGCAAATATGCTCTCTCATTGTTTTGCATGTGGTTTCTAATAGTAAATTGTATTTGTGCCGAGCTAGCATTGTACTGTCTTTGTCATCACATTTTTCCTACAATGGGTAGGTGTCATTAATTGATTGCTCATTTGTGTTTTTTATGGATTACTTAATAAAATTTGGCTATTTTTATATACCATTTGGTGTGGCTTTTTTGGTGTTGCGGCTTAAACTGGTCCCAAGTCCTGCCTGAAGCGATAGAGCTAAGTGTAGTCTCCCGCTCTCCTGTTGTTTTAGTCATACATGCCGGTATAACAACTTCTGCCTGTTAAAATTGGCGGAGCTCAAATGCTGATCGACAATCAAATGGGACCACGGCATCTGAGAGCTAAAGTAAGTGGGAGTACGCACCTCCTGGGCTGGAACGCCATCCCATTGCTGAGATCAGGGAACATTTTCCTTAGTAGTAACAGGCCTGAGCCTGAACAAGGCTTACACTACATGTTTATTACTGGTATATTTCAATACAGGCCTGCATTGCATTGGAACATACTGAACATTTTATTTAGTAATGAAATAAATTCCATTACTAAATAGAAATAGCAATCTGATGATGGCATTTTGTTAGGCTTTTAGCTGCCAACAAAAATTTAAAAAAAATCTAAAAAAAGTTGTTAAAAATATAACAAATATAAAAATTCTAATTGCCCCATTTTCACCAAAATTAAAAATATATAAACCAAAAAAGAAAGCCTCATAGGCATCGCAGCTTTGGAAAACACTCATACTATTAAAATATAAATTTATTTATCCTATACGGCATAAGACGTAACTGAAAAAAATCTGAATATGACGATAAAAAGAAAAAAAAATGTATCTTAAGTTTTTTTTTGCAGTATCAAAAACTATGACAATTGGTATCACTGTAATCATACTGATCCAGAGAATGAATGGCACAGGTAAGTTTTACTGCATAGGGAATTCCGTAAAAAAAATAAGCCCATAAATCTATGGCTGAATTGTATTTTTTTTTATTCCACCCTATTTTGGAATTTTTTCCCAGTTTCTCACTACATTGTATGCAACAATAAATAAATCTGTTAGAAAGTAAAACTTGTCCCTGAAAAAATGTCCTCATATGGCTATGTGAATGGAATAATAATAAACCTATGGCTCAGGGAAGGTGGGGAGTGAAAAGTGAAAATGGAAAATTGTCTAATGAAGTGGTTAAAGTGGTTATCCAAAGTGTAAAACATACCCCCAATGCCTGGGCCCCTCATATAGATTATACTTACCCTGCTCCCCAGCACCCGCATCGCTTCTGATCCCTGCACAGCCGCCGTTGTGGGTCAAAGCATACAGGGGAGGGGGGCAGCCAATAGCAGACAATGCTGCGACTGGGACAAGCATCCCTAACATCGTGGGTGATGCTAGAGAGGATCATCCCTGTCGCAGACTGCTACTGGCTGTCCCCAAACCCCAACAAATCCCCCGTCGCCGCATCTTTTAATCCATGAGGAGGGGAGATGCAGCGGCAGCAATGTGGGGATCAGGAGCAACATGGGTGTCAGGGAGCAGGGTAATTATTATCTATATGAGGGGCTTGTTTTGCACTTTGGATAACCCCTTTAAGGACCAATTCAAAACATTCAAAAATGTGGCCCTTTTGAGGGCAGATGCCTGACAGTGTTTATACACACAGGGTAGTATCAGAAAAAGCAGTGACTGCTTCTGAACAAGAGGTCCAAAATTTCTCCATTTTCCAGGAGCAGCAACAGGACAATATGAAACCTGACAAAAAAAGCAGGAGATGTGGGGCTGTGTAAGGCAGATTGTAAGGCAGAAAAAAAGAAATACACTTATCCAGTTCAGCTATTTATCCTGCAAAGTTGATCTAAAGCAAGGCAAAAAACCCTTATGTGGTAGAACTTTCTTCATTTTAGGGAAAATTATTCCTTCCAGACTCCAATTCTAATAACTTTAACTATTACACTCCAGAAATACATCTAGACCCCTCTCAAACTCTTTTAGTGAGTTCACCATCACCACCTCCTCAAGCAGAGAGTTCCATAGTCTCACTGCTCGTAAGAGTACATAATCTCCTTCTATTTGGTGTAGAAACCTTCTCTCCTCAACTTGTAGTGAATGCCCCCTTGTCATGGTCACAGTCTTAGGTATAAAATCTCTGTACTGGCCCCTCTTCCCCTTTATACACATTAGATCTCCCCTCAGTTTACTTATTTTGGGCAGCACATTGGCTCAGTGGTTAGCACTGTTGCTTTGCAGCACTGGGGTCCTAGGTTCAAATCCGACCAAGGGCAACATCTGCATTGGGTTTGTATGTTCTCCCCATGTTTGCGTGGGTTTCCTCCCACACTCAAAAGACATACTGATAGGGAACTTAGATTGTGAGCCCTAATAGGAACAGCTTGATGCTAATATCTGTAAAGAGCCACAGAATATAGACGTGCTATATAAATTCGTAAAATAAATAATAAAATAAAATTCTTCCCTCAGTTGTCTTTTTTCTACACTAAATGACCCTAATTGTATCAATTTTTCTGGGTACTGTAGTTCACTTATTCCAATTATTACTTTAGTTCAGAGCCCTCCTCTGAATCATCTCTTTCTCTGCTATGTCTTACTCCACGTGCGGTATGACTAATAATTTGCAAAGTGGGAGAACTATGTTCGTGTCGTGTGCATCTATGCCCCTTTTGATACAACTCTGCCTGACACTGGTTTCTACAGCTTAGTTTGCAAAATTCCTAGGTCCTTTTCCAAGTTAGTCTTACCCAGTTTAGTATGTACTGGTGGCATTCATTTTTCTTTTCCTTGTGCATGACCTTACATTGATCAGTGTTAATCCTCATTTGCCACTTCTCTTTCCATGCCTCTAACCTTTCCAGATTACAGATGAGCGAATCAGTTTGTAACTGTGAGTGCAACAATGGGTTTGTTATGAACTTCCCAAAAATTCATCCACAAGACAAATCCAGTAAAATGGCACCATTTTTCTGCATGTTTGTGGAAAAAGCATGAGGGAGGAAGAAAAGGGATGCTCATATGACCCTGAAAAGAGGTGTGGGGGGTGGGCTTGGCTTGATTTTTAGGCGATTTTTTAAGATTTTTTGGCTTGATTTTTACAGCAAACAAGACTCTATTCTAGTGCCAGGGACAGTGAAAGTAAAGACTACAAAGAAGAATAATTGTGTAGAATAGGGTAGGGCTGGGAAAGCTTTCAGCCAGAAAGTGAGGAGTTGAGGCTGGGTGTGCCTGTCACAGGCAGTGCCCTCTAGCTGTAGTTATGTCCTTATAGTACAGCTACAGCAGAACCTTTTTTTCTCATTTGAACAGAAAAAAGGCTATTTTTTTTTTTTCAAACCTAAAGTTTCTCAAGGCTTATTGCCAGCTTTTTCTCAGTACAATTAGCATTATGCTGCAGTGCTGTCTGCTGAGTAACTAGTGTGTATTTTTTATTCAGTGCATGGTCTGTCCATGCTAAACAAGTTTAATTGTAGCAGAGTAATTTTATGGGAACAATGCCATCTGTTGTTGCTGCTGCTGGTTGTTGTATATATTTTTTTTTTCAGTGCGTCATATATATATTATTCTTAAATGTGTTGCATTGTAGAAAAAGCAATAATGCCACTTTTCTACCAATGAAACTGGATGTAAATCACACTGCACACTGTAATCAATCCACCTTCCCTGCACAGTACAAGTGTTGGTGTGTGTGTGTGTGTGTGTGTGTGTGGGGGGGGGGGGGATCTCAGTACAAGTTTACAATGCGTGTTTTCAATCCAGAAGGTACCATTTTTAATCTATGAATAAAAACATCTGAAATAGTAGGCTGAAATCTGGGACACTAAATGATCCTCCAGACAGTTCAAGTATGAGGTGAAAAAATAGCAATACAAGTGTACAATGCATGTTTTCCAATCTTGAGGCACACTTTTAAATCTCAGAATGAAAACATCTGAAATAGTAGACTGTAATCTGTGACAGGGCATTTCCAGACAGTTCAAATATAGGGGAAGCGAATAATTTCAATTGGTGTTTTTCAAACCAGAGGGTACTGTTTAAATTTCTGAGTGAAAGTAACAGAAATAGTAGTCTGAAATATGGGACAGGTCATCTCCAGACAATTGAAGTGTTAACCTGGGGGAAACAATCTTATAGTACACCTTGTGTTTTACACTAGAGAGAGTTTTGTCCTGAATCCGTGTATGTATTTGAACGTACATAAGCCATAAGGCCCAAATCTGTTAGTGGCACCGATACTGGATTATTCCCAAAGTAAATAGTCACAAGCAGTGTCTTCAGTGTGTTTGTAGAAAGGGAAGTCCAATGTAATGTATTAAATTCAAGAGCTCAGCTTTCTGCTTATACTGCAAAGACCCAGAGGGCATGGTCCACCCTGGAACCAATGACAAAGTTAGGCCTCTTTCACACAAGCATGTCCGGATCAGGTTCGGATGCGTTACGGATGCGTTCAGTGAAAACTGTGCGATTTCGCAGGCAAAGCCATTCAATTTTGCCTGCAATTGCGTTCAGTTATTCAGTTTTTTCCGCGCGGGTGCAATGCGTTTTGATGTGTTTTTCACGCGCGTGATAAAAAACTGAAGGTTTACAAACATCTCCTAGCAACCATCAGTGAAAAACGCATTGCACCCGCACTTGCTTGCAGATGCAATGCGTTTTTCACGCAGCCCCATTCACTTCTGTGGGGCCAGGGTGGCGTGAAAAACGCAGAATATAGAACATGCTACGTTTTTCACACAACACAGAACTGATGCGTGAAAAAAAACGCTCATGTACACAAACCCATTGTAATGAATGAGTCAGGATTCAGTGCGGGTGCTATACGTTCACGTCACACATTGCACCCGCACGGAAAACTCGCTCGTGTGAAAGGGGCCTTAGATGCAGGTGGAGGGTCTTTAAAAATCATTTCATAGATTTCCACAAGCCACACCAAAAAGGCAGCGGGAATGGGGAAGGTACTTCTGTTTAGGGCAGTGTTTCTCAAATAGTGGGGCGCGCCCCCCAGGGGGGGTGTGAGGCTCCGTAAAGGGGGGCTCCAGGTCACAGGAGATGAACGCTTCCACTGTGGAAGCGTTCATCTCCATAGTGATCTGTATCGCCGTCCTCTGGACTGCGATACAGATTGCTGTGCTGTGCGTCAGGGGAGGGAGAGGCGTCTCCCTCCCCTGCTCCTCTGATAGGCTGCGGGCCTTGTGCCGGCAGCCTATCAGAGCGGTTCAGGCGGCGCGATGACGTCATCGCGCCGCCTGAGCAGAGTGCAGAGCGGGACACAGTCCGGAAGAGGCCTTCATCCAGCACTTCCAGTGAGGTAGGTATTGGGGGGGGGGGGGGTTAATGGAGCCTGCACATGATTGGGGGGGGGGGTTAATGGAGCCTGCACATGATTGGGGGAGGGGGTTAATGGAGCCTGCACATGATTGGGGGAGGGGTTAATGTAGCCTGCACATGATTGGGGAGGGGGTTAATGTAGCCTGCACATGATTGGGGAGGGGGGTTAATGGAGCCTGCACATGATTGGGTGGAGGGGGTTAATGGAGCCTGCACATGATTTGGGGAGGGGGATTAATGTAGCCTGCACATGATTTGGGGAGGGGGGTTAATGTAGCCTGCACATGATTTGGGGAGGGGGGTTAATGGAGCCTACACATGATTTGGGGAGGGGGGTTAATGGATCCTGCACATGATTTGGGGAGGGGGGGTTAATGGAGCCTGCGCATGATTAGGGGGGGGGGGTTAATGGAGCCTGCACATGATTTTTTGGGGGGAGAGAGCCTGCACATGATTTGGGGGGAGGGGGGAAGCCTGGACCCTGCACATGATTGGGGAGGGGGGTTAATGGAGCCTGCACATGATATGGGGGGGGGGTGTTAATGGCCCTCGCCTGTGGGGAGATTGGTGTACTTATAACAATTTTATAGACAAATGATACTATTTACAGTCGCGCGGGGGGGGGCGAAATGTTTTCGTCTTCCTAGGGGGGGCATGACAGAAAATAATTGAGAAGCACTGGTTTAGGGGAAGAAGATGGCTAGAACTTAGGTTAGAGGAGTGTTTAAACTAGGGACTGGGAGGGAGAGTAATTACATTATTGGAGGGGAAGATAGTGCAGATAGTAATCTAAGGTGAGGTAATGGAATTGGGGGTAGGATGGAGGAAGGGATCAGAACAGTTCAAAAGGAATGGTATAGGTGTAGAGAGAAAAGCCTCTTAAATGTATGTATATTGTGCTAATTCCAGAAGCCTGACTAATAAAACTGGTGAACTGAAATCATTAATGTCTGAGGAGGATTATGCTATAGTGAGAATGACCGAGACATGGCTGGATGATAGCTATGACTAAGTGTTTAACATAGAGGATTACAGTCTATTTGGAAAGTATCGTGAAAACTGGAGAGGGGGAAGGGTTTGCTTTTATGTAAAGTTCTGCCTAAAGACCAGGCTCTGGAAAGATATAAATGATGAAAATGAACATGTGGAGTTACTGTAGGTAGAAATACATGGAGGCTGAAACAATAATAATAGAGTCCACAGAAAATTTACTACTAAGGGAAATAGATGAGACTGTAAATCATAATTATTTCATTATTTTGGGGGACTTTAACTACCCAGATAAAGACTGGGAAACTGAAACCTGTGGATCTGATAAAGGAAACAGGTTCTGATTAGTGTTGAGCAAGCAGATCGAAAATCGTTCGGGTCCGTACCGAATTTTGGGGTGTCCGTGACACGGACCCGAACACGGACATTTTCAAAAAAGTTCGGGTTCGGGTCCGGTGTTCGTCGATTTCTTCCCGCTTTCTGAAGGGCTGCATAGCAGCCAATCAGCTAGCGTTTTACTTCTTGCACTAAGAGCCCATCACAGCCATGCCTACTAATGGCATGGCTGTGATTGGCCAAGTGCAGCATGTGACCCAGCCTCTATTTAAGCTGGAGTCACATAGCGCCGCACGTCACACTGCTCTGACTAGTGTAGGGAGAGTATGCAGCTTCTGTGAGGGCGAGATAGGCAGGGATAAAGAAGTGATTGAATGATCTACCTTTCTACACCTCTGCATCAGAACAACTCAGCTGAGCTGTTCACTGAAAGTCACTATTTTGTTGAGACTGGCCAGAGCGATTTTTTACTGGCACATGTAACTGGGCTGACCGGCGGTGGCCATTTTGGGACTTGTGGTGCGCCAGCACTTGCTGCCACAGAGTCTAAACCAAAGCTCCAAAGAAGTGAAAAATCTCCACCTGTGAATCAGAACAACAGCGATTCAGCTGCTCAGTCAAAGTCTATTTTTTTTCTGGCTGGGCAGACTGTTTTCTGGCACATGTTACTGGGCTGATAGGCGGCAGCCATTTTGGGACTTGTGGTGCTACAGCAAAAGCTGCCACAACGTCCATTAATCTAATGTAATAGTCGATTTTTTCATAGATATACTACATCAGGGGTTTGGCTGTGCTTGTGTCACCCATACTAACTGCAAAGATATTTAATATATCAGTGGTGAAACTGAAAGTAACCCGCTTGGATAGCAAATCCCATGAAAGTGCTGTTCCAGCTAGGCTAGCCAGTGCCACTACTTTGTCCAATACTGTCAGCCAGAAATATTTTTTTTTTTTATGTGCCAGAAATATAAATTAGAAAAAGCTTTCACCGTAATAATAAAATTATTCTGGTGTTAGACCAGAAGAAGCACTCCTGTTATAATTATGACTGTAAAAAGGCTTAGGCAATATTTCTCCCAGTGTGGGAAATTTATCTAGCAAAACTAGCATTTTAAAAATTCCGGTGTTCTGAAATACCAGCAGTCCACTTGTAATTAATACCGCCAAAAGGCATTATATCGTCCAGTGTTGTAATTTTGGTGAAAAAAAGGCCAATTTAATCAATCTGGTGTTTGTTAGACCAGAAACAGTAGGCCGCACGTTTTTACTCCTGTAAAAAGGAATTATATCTCCCCGTGTGGGAATCTATGTACCAAAACTAGCATATAAAAAATTCTGGTGTCCAATTTGCAGCAGTTTTCTTGTAATTAATAGCGGAAAAAGGAATTATATCTTCCAGTGTGGGAATTTATGTACACAAACTAGCATTATAAAAATTCTGGTGTCCAATTAGCAGCAGTGTTCTTGTAATTAATACCGGAAAAAGGAATTATATCTTCCAGTGTGGGAATTTATGTACACAAACTAGCATTATAAAAATTCTGGTGTCCAATTAGCAGCAGTGTTTTTGTAATTAATACCGGAAAAAGGAATTATATCTTCCAGTGTGGGAATTTATGTACACAAACTAGCATTATAAAAATTCTGGTGTCCAATTAGCAGCAGTGTTCTTGTAATTAATACCGCCAAAAGGCATTATTGTCCAGTGTTGTAATTTTGGTGAAAAAAAGGCCAATTTAATCAATCTGGTGTTTGTTAGACCAGAAACACTAGGCCTCACGTTTTCACTCCTGTAAAAAGGAATTATATCTCCCCGTGTGGGAACCTATGTACCAAAACTAGCATATAAAAAATTCTGGTGTCCAATTTGCAGCAGTTTTCTTGTAATTAATACTGGAAAAAGGAATTATATCTTCCAGTGTGGGAATTTATGTACACAAACTAGCATTATAAAAATTCTGGTGTCCAATTAGCAGCAGTGTTCTTGTAATTAATACCGGAAAAAGGAATTATATCTTCCAGTGTGGGAATTTTTGTACACAAACTAGCATTATAAAAATTCTGGTGTCCAATTAGCAGCAGTGTTCTTGTAATTAATACAGCCAAAAGGCATTATTGTCCAGTGTTGTAATTTTGGCGAAAAAAAGGCCAATTTAATCAATCTGGTGTTTGTTAGACCAGAAACAGTAGGCCTCACGTTTTTACTCCTGTAAAAAGGAATTATATCTCCCCGTGTGGGAATCTATGTACCAAAACTAGCATTTTAAAAATTCTGGTGTCCAATTTGCAGCAGTTTTCTTGCAATTAATACCGGAAAAAGGAATTATATCTTCCAGTGTGGGAATTTTGGGGCTAAAAAATAATATATTTTATTGTGGTGCGAGTTGAATCACAACAATGAGGAAACATTCTATTAAGGGACGAGGACGCGGTCGTGTCCGTGGAGCCTCTGTTGCTGGTAGAGGACGTGGCCGTTCGGCCTCAGGCGCACAAAGTAGTGAACCAACTCCCTCAAGTAGCCGGCAGAATTTACAGCGATATTTGGTGGGGCTCAATGCCGTTAGGAGGATAGTAAGGCCTGAGCAGGTACAGGCATTAGTCGATTGGGTGGCCGACAGTGCTTCCAGCACGTTCATCACATTGTCTTCCGCCCAGTCTTCTGCGGAAAGCGCACAGGTGGCACCTGAAAACCAAGCCCATCAGTCTGTCACATCACCCCCATGCATATCAGGGAAACTATCTGAGCCTCAAGTTATGCAGCAGTCTCTTATTCTGTTTGAAGACTCTGCTTGCGCGGTTTCCCAGGGGCGTCCACCTAGCCCTTCCCCAGCGGTGGAAGACATTCCATGCACTGACGCACAACCACTTATGTATCCAGATGATGAGGACATGGGAATACCACCACAGCAGAGTGACCGAGTCTCTGATGATGATGAAACACTGGTGCCCACTGCCGCGTCTTATTGCAGTGTGCAGACTGAACAGGAGGAGGTCAGGGAGGAAGACTGGGTGGAAGACGATGCAGAGGACGATGAGGTCTTAGACCCCACATGGACTGAAGGTCGTGCCGCTGACTTAAATAGTTCAGAGGAAGAGGCAGTGGTGAGACCGAGACAACAGCGAAGCCAAAGAGGGAGCAGGGGGCAGAAGCAGAACAGCCGCCGTCCAGAGAGTTCACCTGCTATTGGCCAGCGCCAACAGGGACCCAGCACCCCAAAGGCATCTTCAAGGAGTTCCCTGGCATGGCACTTCTTCAAACAATGTGCTGACGACAAGACCAGAGTGATTTGCACACTGTGCCATCAGACCCTGAGGCGAGGCATTAACGTTCTTAACCTGAGCACCACCTGCATGATCAGGCATCTACATGCAAAGCATGAACTGCAGTGGAGTACACACCTTAAAAACAAGGAACCCGCTCAGGCTCCCCCTGCTCCCTCTACCACTGCTGCCTCGGCTTCCGCCTCTAGAGGATTGTTGCCACCTGCCGAGCAGCAAACAGAGGATGTGCCACCGACACCACCACCGTCACCTAGCGTCTCCACTATTTCACACAGCAGCGTTCAGCTCTCCATCTCTCAAACCTTTGAGAGGAAGTGCAAATTCCCACCTAGTCACCCTCGAGCCCTTGGCCTGAATGCCAGCATTTCTAAACTACTGGCATTTGAAATGCTGTCATTCCGGCTGGTGGACACAGACAGCTTCAAACAGCTGATGGCCATGGCTGTCCCCCAGTATGTGGTTCCCAGCCGCCACTACTTCTCCAAGACAGCCGTGCCTTCCCTGCACATGCAAGTGTCCGATAAAATCAAGTGTGCACTGCGCAACGCCATTTGTGGCAAGGTCCATCTAACCACAGATACGTGGACCAGTAAGCACGGCCAGGGACGCTATATCTCACTAACTGCACACTGGGTGAATGTAGTGGCGGCTGGGCCCCAGACGGAGAGTTCCTTGGCGCACATCCTTCCGCCGCCTAGGATCGCAGGGCATCATTCTCTGCCTCCTGTAGCCTCCTCCTCCTACTCGGCTTCCTCCTCCACTGCTTCCACCAGCTCATCCAGTCAGCCACACACCTTCACCACCAACTTCAGCACAGCCCGGGGTAAACGTCAGCAGGCCATTCTGAAACTCATATGTTTGGGGGACAGGCCCCACACCGCGCAGGAGTTGTGGCGGGGTATTGAACAACAGACCGACCAGTGGTTGCTGCCGGTGGGCCTCAAGCCCGGCCTGGTGGTGTACGATAATGGGCGAAATCTCGTGGCAGCTCTGGGACTAGCCGGTTTACGCACATCCCTTGCCTGGCGCATGTGCTGAATTTGGTGGTGCAAAAGTTCATTCACAACTACCCAGACATGTCAGAGCTGCTGCATAAAGTGCGGGCCGTCTGTGCGCGCTTCCGGCGTTCACATCCTGTCAGCGCTACAGCGGAACTTCGGCCTTCCCGCTCACCGCCTAATATGCGAAGTGCCCACCCGGTGGAACTCCATCTTGCACATGCTGGAGAGACTGTGCGAGCAGCAGCAGGCCATAGTGGAGTTTCAGCTGCAGCACGCACGGGTCAGTCGCACTGCGGAACAGCACCACTTCACCACCAATGATTGGGCCTCCATGCGAGACCTGTGTGCCCTGTTGCGCTGTTTCGAGTACGCCACCAACATGGCCAGTGGCGATGCCACTGTTATCAGCGTGACAATTCCAATTCTATGTCTCCTAGAGAAAACGCTTAGGGTGATGATGGAAGAGGAGGTGGCCCAGGAGGAGAGTGTTAGCAGGAGGCAACATTTCACTAACATGGTTGAACAGTACGTCTGCACACAACTCCACGTACTGACGGATGGTTCGGCCCCATTCAACTTCTGGGTTTCCAAATTGTCCACGTGGCCAGAATTAGCATGTTATGCCTTGGAGGTGCTGGCCTGCCCGGCGGCCAACGTTTTATCTGAACGTGTATTCAGCACGGCAGGGGGCGTCATTACTGACAAACACAGCCGCCTGTCCGCAGCCAACGTGGACAAGCTGACGTTTAAAAAATGAACCAGGCATGGATCCCACAAGACCTGACCCTCCCTTGTGCAGAGTAGTCCTTAATAACTGCCTTAAACCATGTTGTCTTGTACTCCTGGCCACTTCTTCATTGAAAAATCAATTTTTGAAATTAAGTAGGATCTTGGGGTGCAACCCAGAGTTGAATGAACCTTCCCTCTGTCTGGGTGCCGGGGCCAAAGTACATGAAAGTGTCCTTCTCTTGTGCTGGGTGATATGAATGTTAGTAACCTAAGTAACTAAATGGTGGCCTTCTCCTGAGGTGGTTGATATGATGCCTGATTATGTGCTGTGGGACCTCTCTCCTCTTTCTGGGTGCAGGGGTCAAATTAACTAAAGGTGGCCTACTCCTGTGGTGGGTGATCTGTAAAACTGATGCTTGCGCTATCTGACCTGTCTCCTCTGTCTCGTTGCTAAGGCCTAACTCACTGAAAGTGGCCTTGTCATGTGCTGGGTGATATAAATGTTATACTTGTGCCATCTGACATGGTTGCCGGGGTCCCATTAAATGGTGGCCTACTCCTGTGGTGGGTGATCTAAATGCCTGATTCTCTGCTGTAAAACCTCTCTCCTCCGTCTGGGTGCAGGGGTCAAAGTCTCTCAAAGTCGCCTTCTCCTGTGCTGGGTGATATAAATGTTATACTTGTGCCATCTGACATGGTTGCCGGGGTCCCATTAAATGGTGGCCTACTCCTGTGGTGGGTGATCTAAATGCCTGATTCTCTGCTGTGAAACCTCTCTCCTCCGTCTGGGTGCTGTGAAACCTCTCTCCTCCGTCTGGGTGCAGGGGTCAAAGTCTCTAAAAGTGGCCTTCTCTTGTGCTGGGTGATGTAAAACTGATGCTTGTACCATCTGACATGGTTGCCGGGGTCCCATTAAATGATGGCCTACTCCTGTGGTGGGTGATCTAAATGCCTGATTCTCTGCTGTGAAAACCTCTCTCCTCCGTCTGGGTGCAGGGGTCAAAGTCTCTAAAAGTGGCCTTCTCTTGTGCTGGGTGATGTAAAACTGATGCTTGTACCATCTGACATGGTTGCCGGGGTCCCATTAAATGATGGCCTACTCCTGTGGTGGGTGATCTAAATGCCTGATTCTCTGCTGTGAAAACCTCTCTCCTCCATCTGGGTGCTGTGAAACCTCTCTCCTCCGTCTGGGTGCAGGGGTCAAAGTCTCTAAAAGTGGCCTTCTCTTGTGCTGGGTGATGTAAAACTGATGCTTGTACCATCTGACATGGGTGCAGGGGTCAAATTAACTAAATGGTGGCCTACTCCTGTGGTGGGTGATATGATGCCTGAATATGTGCTGTGGGGCCTCTCTCCTCTTTCTGGGTGCAGGGGTCAAAGTAACTAAAAGTGGTCTTCTCCTGTGCTGGATGGTATAAATGTAATGCTTGTGCTATCTGACATGTCTCCTGTGTCTGGGTGCTAAGGCCTAAGTCACTGAAAGTGGCCTTCTCCTGTGGTGGTTGATATGATGCCAGATTCTCTGCTGTGGGACCTCTCTCCTTTGTCTGGATGCTGGGGTCGAAATAATAGTAAGCGACCTTCTCCATTGGTGGGTGATTTGAAGCCTGATTCTGTGCTATGGGACCTAACTCCAATTAATATTGGTTAATTTTTCTTTATTTTATGTTAAGTCATCATTTCCCTACCTACATTTGTTTGCAGGGGATTTACCTACATTTTGCTGCCTTTTGCAGCCCTCTAGCCCTTTCCGGGAGTCTTTTACAGCCTTTTTAGTGCCCAAAAGTTCGGGTCCCCATTGACTTCAATGGGGTTCGGGTTCGGGATGAAGTTCGGGTTGAGTTCGGATCACGAACCCGGACATTTTCCGGAAGTTCGGCCGAACCTCTCGAACCCGAACATCCAGGTGTTCGCTCAACTCTAGTTATCACCACATATAGTGACACTGGTCAGTTTTGCAAAATATGGCCAGGTCCTTAAGGTGAAATAGGACTGAGACCTTTAGGGTTTAAGGCCACAGATAATGAAATTTTTACAGTACACACTGTATTGGCTTGCTATAATGAACAGGAGAAAGAGAAATACAATTTTTCTGCAATACACTAGCCCAGAGATAATGTAATTTTTACAGTACACACTGTATTGGCTTGCTGTAATGAACAGTAGACAGAGAAATACAATTTTTCGGCAATACACTAGCCTAGAGATAATCTAATTTTTACAGTACACACTGTAAAAGCTTGCTATAATGTACTGAATAATAAAAATAAAGATTTTCAGGAGTATACTAGGCCACAGATAATTAAATGTTTACAGTACATACTGTATTGGCTTGCTTTAATGAAGAGGAGACATAGAAATACACTTTTTCGGCACTACACTATCCCAGAGATAACGTAATTTTTACAGTATACACTTAAAGGCTTGCTATAATGTACTGAATACAGAAAAATAAAGATTTTCAGGAGTAAACTAGCCCACAGATAATGACATTTTTACAGTACACACTGTATTTGCTAACTGAAATGAACAGGAGACAGAGAAATACAATTTTTCGGTAATACACTAGCCCAGAGATAATGTAATTTTTACAGTTCACACTGTATTGGCTTGCTGTAATGTACTGGATACAGAGAAATACAGATTTTTGGCACTACACTAGCCCAGAGATAATGTAATTTTAAAAGTACACACTGTGTTCTATATTGGTTATTAGTTCTACATTGGATACAAATTTGTCCCAAATAAAATGTATTCTCTGCTGGAATACTGTATATACGGTTGCGACCTAAACGCACTCAAAGATGTGCCCAAAACTAGTTCACTATGGCCAAAATATAAATCACTCTCTGCTGGAGTATTTAATATAACGGTTGTGGATTGAACGCACACACAGATGTGGCACAAGTTAGGTTAATTTCCCCAGAACAAATAATTTCTCTGATGGTACAGTGTATATCTCGGTAGCAGGAACACTGTAGTGAATAAGCCCCTTTTAATAATGTCTGCCCAACACACTGTTTTATAGTAGTGCAGTGTATATCTCAGTACCAAGGAACACTGTAGTGAATAAGCCCCTTTTTATAATGTCTGCCAAACACACTGCTTTATGATGGTGCAGTGTATATCTCAGTACCAAGGAATACTGTAGTGAATAAGCCCCTTTTAATAATGTCTGCCCAACACACTGCTTTATGAATGTGCAGTGTATATCTCAGTACCAAGGAACACTGTAGTGAATAAGCCCCTTTTGATAATATCTGCCCAACACACTTCTTAATGATGGCGTATTGTAGATGTCACTTATCGGAAATTTTTCTGTCTTTTAGAAGTTATCAAAGCGATTTTCAAGCCCTGCACTATCTGTCCCTTCCTGGTGACGCCTATCCCTGATAGTGCTGAATTGGTTAACCCCCTTCTTAAAAAAAAAAAAAAAAAGTGCTGCACTGCTGTCAAACACACACTCTAGTCCTTAAAAGGACTGTTAGGTCTCTCAATAAGGTTTTTGGAGTGAAATCATTAAGTTTTGAGCAAAATGCTATCTGTCTGCTCTCCCTGACGCTGAATGAGCCAAGCGCTGGACCTCAGCTCCTGTATGAAATGGTATCACGTGTCCTGGCCAGCCAATCAGTGTAAGGCTTACAGCTAACATTGCTATGGCCTTACACTGAAGGGAATTCCTTACCTGGACCTTGATTGGCTGCTTAGAAGGCGCCAAACGTGCGAGGAGGAGACTCGAGCAATGCGACGAATACACGTTGTGATTGGCCGAGTAAAGCCAAGCGCCTAGCATAGCGATGCTCGAGCTGAACCAATACTTGGCCGATCATGCTCGCCAGGGCTGCCATCAGAAATTTTGGGGCTCCTTACACAGCGCCGGATCCAGAGCCTGGTCTTTGGAGTGGCACTTCCCCCAGGAATAGGAGATCATGGGGCCCCTGTGTCCCCGTCCACCTTCAAGCCACACCCACACACAGCCCCACCCATATATCGCGCCCATACCTCTTACATCCAAGGACGTCTCCCACACGGCCCTCCACTATGTAGTTCGCCCGCCACACTGCGCCCCACTGAGTAATTTGCCCCCCCAAGTTAATTTTGCCCCCACACAAGTTAATTTTGCCCCCAGACAGCCTTGCATTATGTAATTTGCCCCACACGGTCCTCTATTATGTAGTTTGCCCGCCACACTGACCCCCTACTGACTAATTTCCCCCCCTCACAAGTTAATTTTGCCCCAGACAGCCCTGCACTATGCAAGTTGCCCCCACTAAGTAATTTGCCCCCACACTAAATAATTTTGCCCCCACATGCCCCTCCATTATGTAGTTTACCCGCCATACTGACCCCCACTGAGTAATTTGCCCCTCCCCCACAAGTTAATTTTACCCCCAGACAGCCCTGCATTATGTAATTTGCCCCCACACTAAGTAATTTTGCCCCCACATGGCCCTCCATGTAGTTTGACTGCCACACTGACACTAATTTTATTGACATCCATGCCATGCTTGTTTCTGAGAATGTAATGAAGGGGAGGGGCGACGTGATGGAAAAGCTTAAATGTATATTAGAAGTGCCATAACAGGAACATATTGAAAATATTTATTTTTTGTGAACAACAGAAAACTGGTCAATTAAATAAAGGCTTTGGACCCAGGGGCTGGGCCAAGAGTAGATGGATGGAGCGTGAATTTATATAAATTAAATTTAAATTTCATAACATTAAAGGTTTAGTTTATTTCAAGATAGAAAAGCATAAAAAGTCGCACCTAGGTTTTTGAGGAGAAAAATAAGAAAAAAATTATTTTAACCATAAGGTAAGCATTTGGTGGGATTTGAACCAATGGTGGCCTGTGGATGGCACTGTTTTGGGGGGGATCTGTGGATGGCACTGCTTTGGGGGATCTGTGGATGGCACTGCTTTGGGGGGGGGATCTGTGGATGGCACTGCTTTGGGGTGGGGGGATCTGTGGATGGCACTGTTTTTGGGGGGTGATCTGTGGATGGCACTGTTTTTTTGGGGTGGAATCTGTATATGGCACTGTTTTGGGGGGGGGGATCTGTGGACGGCACTGTTTTGGGGGGGGGGGATCTGTGGATGGCACATATATGGCATCTTATGCTATATATATGTCATCCACAGATCCCCCCTAAGTGCCATCCACACTGATCCGCCATAAGTGACCCCTAACACTCAGAATTAATAGTGGTATAATAAAGAAAATACCTTTTTTTCTTCAGAATCGCGCCACACTCCGGAGCCCAGTGCCGCCTCCTAGTTAATTTATTGCATAATATAGATTACAGCGCTTCTCTTCAATTATGTCAGCGCCAGTGAGGTGAGTAAATTAGCTAGTTTGCACGTCAGACAGACACACACGCAGGGACAGACAGACACACACGCAGGGACAGACAGACACAGACACACACGCAGGGACAGACAGACACAGACACACACGCAGGGACAGACAGACACAGGGACAGACAGACACAGACACACACAGGGACAGACAGACACAGACACACACAGGGACAGACAGACACAGACACACACAGGGACAGACAGACACAGACACACACAGGGACAGACAGACACAGACACACACAGGGACAGACAGACACAGACACACACAGGGACAGACAGACACAGACACACACACAGGGACAGACAGACACAGACACACACACAGGGACAGACAGACACAGACACACACACAGGGACAGACAGACACAGACACACACACACAGGGACAGACAGACACAGACACACACAGGGACAGGGACAGACACAGACACACACAGGGACAGGGACAGACACACATACACCATGGCCCTCAGAATACACCTGGATCTGATTTATAAAAAAAAAAAAATCGGTAATTGCTAGGCCCTTGACCGACCTCACCAAAAAAGGGGCGGACCTGGAGAACTGGTCTATTGAGGCTACTGAAGCATTTGAGACACTTAAGAAGGCTTTTAGCTGCGCTCCAGTTTTGATTCAGCAGGATCAAGAGAGACCTTTCATTGTGGAGGTGGATGCCTTTAAGGACAGAGTGGGGGCGGTTCTCTCTCAAGGTCCTGCTAGTCTTACCAATTTAAGGCCTTGTGCCTTCTTTTCCAAAAAATTTTCCCCAACCGAGAAAAATTATGACATGGGGAATCGTGAATTGCTGGCCATTAAATGTGCATTTGAGGAGTGGAGACATTTCCTTGAGGGGCTAAACATTGTGTTACCGTTGTTATTAATCACAAAAATCTGATGTTTCTTGAGTCTGCTAAGAGGTTGAATCCCCGTTAAGCCAGATGGGCATTATTTTTCACACACTTTAATTTCTCCATCACTTTCAGGCCAGGGAGTAAGAACATGAAGGCAGATGCCCTATCCCAGAGTTCCTGTGCGTTCCAGCCCACGGACACACCGCCTGAAACCATATTGCCAGCTAGTGTCTTTTTAGCAGTTTCTTATTAAGGCAGAACAACCTCTGACCCCGGCACTCACACCAACAGATAAGTTGTTTGTTCCTGAACAGTTCAGTTTTCGACTTTTGGGTGAGTGTCATGACATCAGGAGTACTAAAGACCTGGTATCCAGACCAAGTCTTATTGGTGGCCCACCCTGTTCAAGGATATCAAGTCCTATGTGTCGGCCTGCGAGGTGTGTGCCAGGTCCAAAACCCCTAGGACTCGTCCTGCTGGTGAACTGGGACCCCTACTCATTCCCAGTAGACCCTGGTCCCATATTTCCATGGACTTCATCACGGATCTGCCACCTGCTGAGGGTAAAACTTTGGTTTGGGTAGTGGTTGACAGATTCAGTAAGATGGTACATTTTGTTCCCCTTGCTAAACCTCCGAAATCTAAGACTCTATCCTCTGTATTTGTGGAACAATTTGTAGGTTTGCACGGTGTACCCGAGAACATTGTGTCTAATAGGGGTGTCCAGTTTGTGTCGAGATTTTGGAGAGCCTTCTGCCAAATCTCATTGTGCTTCTTGTCTGCCTATCATCCTGAGAGTAACGGGCAGACGGAGTGACTTAATCAGTATGTGGAACAATTTCTCGGGTCATATGTCTCTGGTGATCAACAGTTGTGGGTTAAAAACCTTCCTTTGACAGAATTTGCGATTAACAACCATGTTAATTCCGGCTGGTGTTTCCACATTCTTTTGTAACTACGGTTTCCATCCTCGTTTTCATTCTGGGTCATCTGTCTCCTCGTCTAACCCTGAGGCGGATAAGGTCTCATCTGAACTGTGCACAGTGAGAAGGCTCAAAAAAAATCAAAAACTCAAAGCCAATAGGAGACGTTCGAGGGGGATGGATTTTCAGGTTGGGGGATCGGGTGTGGCTGTCCTCTAAGAATGTGCCTCTCAAGGTGGCTTCCAAAAAGTTCGCACCTCGTTTTATAGGTCCATACGAGATTACGGAAGTAATCAACTCAGTTTCGTTTAGGTTAAGGTTTACCTGATTCGTTCCACATCCATGATGTCTTCAATAAATCTCTGCTGAAAAGACATGTTACTCCTGTTGTTCCTTCACAGCCCGCTCCGCTGCCGGTACTGGTTAATAATTCTGAGGAATTTGTGGTTTAAAATTTTTTGGATATTAAGCGAGTCCACAACTCTTTACAGTATCTGGTACACTGGGAAGGCTGTGGACCGGAGGAAAGGTCCTGAGTACCAGCTAAGGATGTTCACGCCACTAGGCTTGTCAAAAGATTTCATTTGTAACATCCTGAGAAACTGTCGCCTGGGGCCTTGGGTCTGGTGGCCCCGCGTTGAAGGGGCATACTGTTACGATGCGCTCTGTGCATGGTTCCAGGAGGCAAGCACGACCGAGGCACCTTCTCGTCATCAGTGCACCCGGCGTCGCCCATTCCCGTGTGAACCACACGGGGGCTGAGAGCCGAGCTGATCAATTGGCGCTGGGCTGTATGGGCTGCATTAGAACTCAAGAGTCATGTGACACTGGCCACGTCACATGACTCCACTAGTGCTCTTTTTAAACAGGCATCTGCTGCCCACAGATTTCCTGTTATTGAGGTCCTTCCTGCATTATACTCACCTGGTTTCTTTGTTCCTGCTTGGCTTCTGATTTCCCATTGGTCTCATCCTCTGGTCTTGGCATGCTCTGCTGATTTGACTACGGCTTGTCCTGACTATTCTCTGCTTGCTCCTCCAGTACCGCACAGTCTCTCCAGCATGTGCAAGGTGGAGTTCCATCTTGTGGTATATCGCATATGAGGTGGTGAGCGGTAAGGCTAAAGTTACATCACAGCGGCATAGACAGCCAGCACTTTCTGAAGCAGCTCTGACAAATCGGGGTAATTTTTCAGGAACCTATGCACCACCAATTTCAACACATGCGTCAGGCAAGGGATGTGCGTCAAACCAAATCTGCTATGAGATTTCGCCCGTTGTTGCACACCACAAGGCCAGACTTGAGGTTCAGCGGCACCAATCACTCATCGTTCTGTTCTTTCATGGCTGCCCACAGCTCCTGCGCGTTATGGCGTCTTTCCACCAAACATATGAGTTTCAGAAAGCCCGCTGTTGTTTCACCCTGGCTGTGCTGAAGTTGGTTGTTCAGGTGTTGCACTGACGTGATAAGGACGCTTAGAGAAGGAACTGGAGGAGGAAGCAACAGGAGACACCGATATAACATCCCTGCCCATACTTACTGGTCCATGTGTCAGTGGTTATGTGGACCCTGATGGCAGTGCGCAGTGCACACCTGATTTTGTCCTCCACTTGTTCGTGCAGGGCAGGGATCGCCCATCTGGAAAAGTAGTGGCAGCTGGGAACCCCTTTTTTTTTTTTTTTTATTCATCCAAACTACAATAAAAGAAAAATATTGCATTGGATGGGTTATATTTTTGCCCTTTACAATATATGCTATATATATATATATATATATATATATATATATATATATATATATATATATCTATCTCTAGTGTGAAGGCTGGTTACAGCCTGTATTTGTGAGAGGGGCTGCCTCCGCTATTTAGTCCTGGTGGCCGGGCGTTTGAGGGCGGCCGTCTCGTGCCCCACCCTCCCATCCCTTCCTTTCATCTTTCACTCTTGAGTGGCCCACATATTCACCAGAAGCTGGCTCCGGGCACGCTTCAGCCAGATAGGCCGGGGTGAGGATGTAGGCATGCCTCTCTCCCCTTGCAAGTTCCCCTTTTATTATTGTCTTTTTCTATCCAACGTAATATAAGATCCTATATATATCACCCTCCCCATACGCTTTACGCCAATGTCTCGGTGAACGCTGGTGAGACACATCCCTTCTCCGCTCTCCTCTAATTCAGACCAGTTGGTCTCAAAAAGTTATCTTACCCCACTCCTCATACAATTTGGCATATTCCTCATATTTTTTTTTAACAGTCAAGACTAAATTTTTCCACTCATTAATATTAGGAATTCTATCTGAACCCCATTCTCTTGCAATAACAACTCTAGCTACCATAAGACCCCTATTCCAATTTTTAATTAAAGGGGGAATACATCCCAGTAAGGCAAAAGAACACTAACGGTAGAGATACAGAGGGTACACAATTCAGTATCTGAAGCACTTCCATATCATATGAATAAAGTCAGTCTCTTTTACACTTCCAACATTTTGCTTCTTATACATCTTACTCAGTAATTTAGGTGTAATATAGAGTCTATGAATAATATTAAAATAAACAATTCTGAAATTACTGGATACATTCGCTCTTTTTATATTTCTATAGATATTTCTCCACTCTAACGTGTTTATTCCCTTATCGCATGCCCATTCTTTCTTACTTTTAAATATATTATTCTTCCCAAGGCTTTTCATAATAAGCCTATATATTTGTGCTATTTTCACTCTAGCAATATTATTTTTGTGACCTTGAATGCATGTTTCGATATCTACTCATTGTTTCGATATCTACTCATTAAATCAATTTCCTTACCCCTACAAAGTGCTTCTAGTGTTTTTAGTTCACCATCAATGACTAACTGTGCAACGTATCTTAATCCACAATTATCCCAAAACTTATAGTCTGTGATATGTTGAAATTCTTTTAAATTATTATTACACCATATCGGTGAAAGGTGCCATGTACTCTATCTCTATTATATTCTTTATTTTTTTCAAAGTCAAATCTACCATTCGAAATATTTGGCATTCAATAGCCTTTTTCCCAATGTATCCAGTCTCCAGAATACTAAAAATGTCATAGTTGGGACCTGTAAAGCCCTTTTTTATATAGTAATTGATAGTTTCATCCCCCAAAAGAAGCCACTGGACTTGAGAAGCAAGATAGTACCCTTGAAAAAAAGGAAGCGACAAACCTCCATCCTCTTCAGCCAAACAAAGAAACTTCTGCTTTAATTTCACCCTTTTTCTTCCCCAGATTAAGTCATTCAGCAGCCGCTCCAGAAGGTTAAAGAAAGAGTCTTCTATCCAGATGGGGCCGGCCGCTAAAACAAACAAAATCTGGGGAAGCAAAACCATTTTGAGCAGGGCAATCCTATCAGAGAAACTAAGCGATAACTTCTGCCAGATCCATATTTTATCTTTACATTTCGCCAATAAGGGGGTTAGATTTAATTTAGAGAAATCTAAGATATCTGTGATGATTTTTATTCCTAAATAGTCAAAAAATTCCATAGTACCCAATAATCTAATTCCCTGGGTATTTATCCCTGACACACTGTCTATTGATAATAAAACTGATTTTGTCCAATTTATTTTATAGCCAGAAAACTTACTAAAGTTATTTATTAAGTTCATAAGTAAAGGCAATTGTGTATTTGAATTATCCAAAAATATTAGAGTGTCATCGGCATACAAACTTCTTTTGTCCAATGTCCCCTTTATACCAAAACCTTTTATCCTTTTGTCTTCCCGAACCATACACGCTAAGGGTTCAATAAATAATGTGAACAATAAAGGGGAGAGGGGCATCCCTGCCTTGTGCCTCTGTGTAGTTCTAATTTCTCTGACCATATTCCATTGATATTAATTCTAGCTTTTGGCTGGTTATATAATATTTTAACCCAATTAATAAAATATTGACTAATTGGAACCACTTTCTTAAATATTATATTTCCCTGTAACTGTGGCAAGTAAAGTTTTTTCACCACAAAAAAGTAGGTCTGACCGACCCAATTAACAGGCTGATTATTATATTTCCCTGTGATGGTGGCAAGTAAAGTTTTTCACTACAAAAAAGGTGGGTCTGACAGACCCAATTAACATGTATAGATGCTGGGATGATGAACCGCACTCCTTGGTCTGTAATTAACAGGCTGATTAACTATTATATTTCCCTGTAAGGATGGCAAGTACATTTATTTTAACCCCAAAAAATAAGTAATTCTCACCAACCCAATTAAAATCCTGATTAACTATTAAAATTCCCTGTGACGGTGGCAAGTTACATTTTTTCACCACAAAAAATAGGTAAGTCTCAGCCAACTAAAAGGCTGATTAATTATTATATTTTCCTGTGACGATGGAAAATAAATGTTATTAACCCAAAAATAAGGTAGGTCTCACCAGCCCAATTAACAGGCTGATTAACTATTATATTTGCCTGTGACAGTGTCAAGTAAAGGTTTTCTCACCACAAAAAATAGATATGTCTCACCCACACAATTAACAGACTGATTAACTATTATATTTCCTTGTCACTGGTGCAAAGGAGTAGGATTGCAGCAAACAAAAATGCCAACAGGTCACCCTCAGACTGAACAGCACGATTAAGTATGGTATTTCTGTGTGACTGATGCAAAGGAACTGTATTGCACCGATCAATAATGCCTACTGGTCGCCAGCACACTTTTTCCCAAAAATTAAGGCCTCTTGCAGCATCCTGTCCCTATACTAGTTAGAGCAGAATGGCAGCACACCATGTGATCCGGCATTTATGCATGCATGGTCACATGGTGCGCCAGCCAATCACAGCCATAACTGTGATTGCTTCCAAGTGCCCACAGCTTAAGCGCTTGTTGATTGGCTGCCCTGCAGCCTTTAAACAAGCTTTATTTAAACAACAAACCCGGACACAGACTTTGGAGCCAAAATCCGTGTTTGGGTTCGGTACCAGACACCATAATTTCAGGTACGGTCCTGTTACAGAGCTGAGATTCAGTCGTGTTTTGATATTTAAAATTGTCTATTTGATGACCCACCAGTTGGAGAGGCACAATTCCAATATTTAATTTACTATTTGCCTACTCTTGCCAACTGGTCTGTTATTATTAAAACGTAGCTTTTATTTATTCTTTCTAATATTGTCCCCAGCTATATAAAATCAGTAGGGACAATTCATGATCATTTCCATTAGTATCTTTTCTCTATATTGCAATCGGGAGATGAGGACCGCGCGCTGGCCCTGTCACTCTTTTCCTCCGATACTATCTCGATTTTTGTTTCATGAATTGTCCTCACAAATTAAAATCTCAGCAGCACTACCCCCCGACATGTTTCGCCAGCATGACGCTGGCGTCTTCAGGGGAATGGGTAGCGTTTGTGCCGTAATCTGAGGAGGTCCTATTTATAGATTGTGGAGCCAACCCTCTATTACATCGCAGCCTGTTCCTCCATTTACATCGTTTCTCACTTTGTCAGTTTCTGTGTCATGCGATGTAATTGGTTGCGCCCGATCTGACGTGTATCCTGTCATTCCTTTTAGCGCATGTCTTGGGACTTATCCTCAGTCCTGCGCTTTTTCATATTCTAAATCGCATCTGCGCATGTTTCCTGACTTAGTCTATTACGATCCTCTACTGCATTGTGCGCATATTCCTTCACTTAGTTTGTTTTGCTTACGATTCAAGTTTCCACATATGCCAGCTTACTTAATTGTTTTATTGCCGGCACAAACATTTTCTATCAATGAATTGAAGATTATTCTTTTTATTTGTATTTTTATGTTTATTGTACTATGTTTAAATTTAGTTTTATATTGTTATTGATTCTTATTTTTAGTTTTAATTGTATGGATTGATCTGTACTACTGATCCACTTGTTTTAATAAAATCATTACCCTTCTGCATATGTTATTATTATTATTCTTCTTATTAATATAAGGTAGCAATTGTGTAGCTAACATTAGCACTCTCGATCTACATTGTGTATATTTCCTTGTTTATTAATTAATTAATTTTTATTTATTTATTTTTACTTAATTATTTTTAGGGAATATTGTTATTATTATTATTTGTATATTAAATATTGTAGTGTTGCTACATCTAAGTCATTCTTTCTTTTGTTAATACTTGCTTATTCGATATTTTCTGTGGGTATTAATGAACTTACTATTATTCTTCCCTTATAGTGTCACTGTAATATCAATCCATACATTTTTATTTTTGAAAGTTGATCAATTCAATTTCCATTATTACAGCTTAATGAGATTAATTAATAACTATCTTGATCGTATATTTTCATTTATGTTTCCTTTATTAATAGTATATTATTCACATTGTTGCGCACATGTCTTATTGGGTCTCATTCTCCGATTCTACTTTAGGATCTATTTATGTTATACAGCTGTCATTTACATTTTATTTTATTCTATATTCTCCAGGACCTCTCTCTTTTGCTGGGTAATTTACATTATGATTTTATCTCTATTTTTTACTGTCTTTTACCAATAAATGAGACATATGTAAATCCTTCATTTAGACCTTTTGGACTGTGTAATTTATGGGGCCAAATGTTCCTGCCCAAAAATTTACGTAGGAAAAACAGTTCAAGAATTTAGGCGCAGAATATCCAAACATCTGAGTGATATCAAAAATAAAAAGACTCAACATTACCAAGGCATGTACAAAATTATCATGGAGGAAATATTACATCATTGAAATTTTAGGGCATTCAGAAAATGGAGGGTGGACCAAGAAAAGGCAATATAGATAAAAAACTACAACAACAAGAGGCTAAATGGATTTACAAATTGCAAAGCCTGGCTCCAAAAGGTCTAAATGAAGGATTTACATATGTCTCATTTATTGGTAAAAGACAGTAAAAATAGAGATAAAATCATAATGTAAATTACCCAGCAAAAGAGAGGTCCTGGAGAATATAGAATAAAATAAAATGTAAATGACAGCTGTATAACATAAATAGATCCTAAAGTAGAATCGGAGAATGAGACCCAATAAGACATGTGCGCAACAATGTGAATAATATACTATTAATAAAGGAAACATAAATGAAAATATACAATCAAGATAGTTATTAATTAATCTCATTAAGCTGTAATAATGGAAATTGAATTGATCAACTTTCAAAAAATAAAAATGTATGGATTGATATTACAGTGACACTATAAGGGAAGAATAATAGTAAGTTCATTAATACCCACAGAAAATACCGAATAAGCAAGTATTAACAAAGAAAGAATGACTTAGATGTAGCAACACTACAATATTTAATATACAAATAATAATAATAACAATATTCCTAAAAAATAATTAAGTAAAAATAAATAAATAAATAAAAATTAATTAATTAATAAACAAGGAAATATACACAATGTAGATCGAGAGTGCTAATGTTAGCTACACAATTGCTACCTTATATTAATAAGAAGAATAATAATAATAACATATGCAGAAGGGTAATGATTTTATTAAAACAAGTGGATCAGTAGTACAGATCAATCCATACAATTAAAACTAAAAATAAGAATCAATAACAATATAAAACTAAATTTAAACATAGTACAATAAACATAAAAATACAAATAAAAGAATAATCTTCAATTCATTGATAGAAAATGTTTGTGCCGGCAATAAAACAATTAAGTAAGCTGGCATATGTGGAAACTTGAATCGTAAGCAAAACAAACTAAGTGAAGGAATATGCGCACAATGCAGTAGAGGATCGTAATAGACTAAGTCAGGAAACATGCACAGATGCGATTTAGAATATGAAAAAGCGCAGGACTGAGGATAAGTCCCAAGACATGCGCTAAAAGGAATGACAGGATACACGTCAGATCGGGCGCAACCAATTACATCGCATGACACAGAAACTGACAAAGTGAGAAACGATGTAAATGGAGGAACAGGCTGCGATGTAATAGAGGGTTGGCTCCACAATCTATAAATAGGACCTCCTCAGATTACGGCACAAGCGCTACCCATTCCCTGAAGGCACGAGCGTCATGCTGGCGAAACATGTCGGGGGGTAGTGCTGCTGAGATTTTAATTTGTGAGGACAATTCATGAAACAAAAATCGAGATAGTATCGGAGGAAAAGAGTGACAGGGACAGCGCGCGGTCCTCATCTCCCGATTGCAATATAGAGAAAAGATACTAATGGAAATGATCATGAATTGTCCCTACTGATTTTATATAGCTGGGGACAATATTAGAAAGAATAAATAAAAGCTACGTTTTAATAATAACAGACCAGTTGGCAAGAGTAGGCAAATAGTAAATTAAATATTGATATTTAAATTGGACACATGGTCAAGTGAGTAACATCACTTTGCCATGTGGTTCCATAGTCCTGCCTCTGCCCCTTCCAGTGCTTACATCACAGGTACAATGAATTGGAGGTAGGCAGGTGTTAATATAAAATCAATATACCTAGCTACTGGGGCTTTCCTGAGGCTAGACCAGCTTCCTTTAAGGTCTTAGATGGAGGAAGTGGGACCACCTTACATTCTAAGGAAAGTATCTTTTGTCTATATTGTTAGACTATAGGCCAGTTACATAGTGTATGTATACTTATATGACCATGATGTTGAAAGTATTTCTATATGTTTTACCTAGAAATTGTAGTTAAGTAAAGGTGTCTTTTATGTTATATGTGCAAGAGTTGTGTGTTATTCCTGGTAATACCAAGGCAATATACTGTAGCTGTGGTATAAACTGAGAACAATCCCATGAGCTAGGGGGAAAAGGGGAATATTGACCGTTGTCACCTGATAATTGGTGATATTCTGTCCTTTTTATATTAACAACCTCAGATATTGCTGTTGATAACAATCATTGATATTAATAAGGGATATCTATCCTTTATCAGGTCCCTATCATCGTGGTCTAGGTTTGTTCATCACTAGTAAGAAGCAAGAAAGAACCTACTGTATGTGGTTACATAGAAATGTAAAGGGAGCAAAAAGTGACAAAAAAAGAAGCATTTAAATGACTAAAGCAGCAAGGCTGCGAGGAAGCACTTAAAAAATATATGTAAAGAAATAGAATATGTAAAAGACAGATAAAAGCAGCCAAGCTGGAGACAGAGGGATTAATTGCCAAAGAGAGTAAAACTAACCCTAAAATGTTCTTAAGTTATATAAATGCTAAAAAGTTTAAACTGAAAAATGGTGAAAACTTTGTAGAGGATAATGAGGAGAAAGCAAATCTATTAAATATGTTTTATTCACTGTATTCACTGAGGAAAATGAACTATAAGATGACATGCAGAGTGTAAAAGTAAATGTCCCATTAAAAGTGGCCTGTCTGACCAAGGAAGTGCAGCAGAGTCTTAAAAAGAGTAAAATAGAAAGATCATCTGCTCCAGATGGCATAGAACCTCATCTCCTGTAATGTAATAGACAGACCTTTATTTCTAATATTTATTGACTTTATATTGTCAGGGAGAGCCCAGAAATTACAGACCAGCAAGTCTAACATCTGTTGTGGGTAATCTGTTTGAAGGTTTTCTAAGCGATGGAGCACCTCAATGAAAATAAACGTCTTGGAGCACCTCAATGAAATAAGGGATCATAAGGGATCAGTCATGTTAAACTAATTTAATCAGTTTCTATGATTAAATTACCTCACCTCACTTGTAGGCCATCACAGCAATGAGTTATGGGGTTCGTTAGGCTTTAGACCCTCATCTCTAATGTTTTATACGGTCTGCTCACCTGTAGGCCATCACTGCAATGTTTTATTGGGTCCGCTCACCTTCAGGCCCTCAACTATAATGTTTTAGACGGTAACCAGCACGCCCTTTCTCCGAATGTTTTTGAGGGTCACCAGTAGGCCATCAATGATATTTTTTTAAGGGTGTGTATGATGCTCTCTTTTATGTGCAATAAATTGTGTTTATTGGAGTTCCGGGTTCTTGTAATTTTTGCCAGCCCTTTCACTTAGTGCATAGGTTTTATGAGTGCAGCAGTGTACCTGAACAATTGTAGCAATGGTCCCCATGCTGTTTAGGATCCATTTTGGTGGTGTTTCTTTCACTTTCTGACCTTTTCAAATGGACCAGGCACCGTCCCCTCATCTTAGCAGGGGGTGCCTGGTTATCTCCCATTGACTTTCATTATACTCGGGTGCTCGGCCGAGCGCACGAATATCGCTATGTGTTCGGACCAAGTAGCCGAACACCTGAACACTATGGTGCTCGCTCATCACTAGTAGATACAACGATCTGGAGTTTCCATGGGTGCCAAATTTTCACCATCTATTGCGAATGTGTTTATGTCTTGGTGGGAGAACCAATATTTATTTTCAGATACCATCAAATGGTATGGGCGTTTTATTGATGACATGTTGTGGGTGTGGCAGGATGACGTGGAGAATTTGACTCTTTTCATAGAATACCTGAATAATTGTGTTCCCTCTATTACATTGTCCATGGTAAATGACCCTTTTGAGATTGTATTCCTGGATTTACATTAATATGGTGATTCGGTGGGTGAAAAGGTTAATATTTGCACCCATTGCAAAAAAAAAAAACTGCAGGGAATACTCAAGCAAAAAGAAAAATCCAGCTCAGCTCGGGTGAATCTTTTTCTGGGATTTTATTCCAGCGGTAAAACTTCATACAAGATGTGAAAAACAGTTACGCGTTTCAGACCTCCCTAATATCTGGGTCCTTCTTCATAACAAACATACAAATGAAATGGAAATTGCCTCTGATATGCACCTTCCAAAGTCAGGCTAACACACAACACCTGAGGGAAGGAGGTGCCAGAGGGAGGTTCCATGCAAACCTCAATGGGAAAATACATGGACAAGCAAGAGCATATAAAATCCTTAATATAAAAGGGTAATCAATATACTGATGTATTCAAAACAAACATAATATAGTCAGTATTGTAAAATCAGATCATGTCGCTTATTGAGACCCTCCGGCTGCCGGGACCCCAATTGGAAGATCCAAAAAGCCTCTCTATTTAGAAGCTTTCTTCTGTGATCTCCACCTCTAGGTGGTAGAGAGACCCTTTCAATGCCCTGTACCTTTAATCCAGAGATATCACCCGCATGAACAACCGCAAAGTGCGAACTCGCAGCAGAGACATTGCGGTTCCCATGATGCGGTATGTCAGATATATGCTTGCGGATGCTATTTTTCAGAGGATTATTGTCACAAGTAATGAGGTATATAACCTATTTAGTGTTACAGTTTATATATGAACATGTGTCATATTGTTTGCAATGTGCAGTCGATCTAAATGTTTTGTCTGTAACCATATGCTTGCAACAGGCACATTTTTTATGACCACATTTATGGCTGCCTGTATAGTGGAGCCTTGTAGGTAATGTGGTAGTTTTTTCAGAGAAAAAGCTAGGGCTAACCAGATTACTAAGGGTGGGAGCTATTTTAGCAACGCACTTTACACCATCAGAAATGATATCGGACCATTGTCCATCAATATTGAGGATGTGGAAATATTTTTTTCTTTTTTTTATTATTATTTTGCAAATTGCAGGAAACTCTTTACTATATTGTGTAACAAAATAGGTAGCCCTTTTCCCAGACATGGAAGTATCTGATTTAGGCTGTGGTTCAGGGAAAATCAGAGAATGTCTATCCATGTTGGAGACCGCTCTTTTGGCCCGATCTATGTTGTATTGAGGATAAGCCCTACGCAAAAGTCTGTTCTTCACATTAAATGCTTCTCTCTCATAAATATTATTATCAGAAGAGTTGCGACGGGCACGGACCAATTCACCTTTGGGGATGTTCCTGATAATATGCGGTGGATGCCATGAACGGGCAAACAGAGTAGTGTTCCCCGCCAGTTCTTTGCGATAGGTAGATGTACTAACCCCGAGTGGAGACATTCCCCTCAAACACAGATCCAAAAAATGAATCTCGGTGGAATCAAATTGAAAAACAAACTGTATTGAATCTATACAGGATTTAAAATAAGTGACCAGCTCCGGTATGGGCGCCACATCACCAGACCACACCATAAGTGTGTCATCGATGTAATGTCCATACCAGAGCAACCGGTTCAAAAAGGAGAGGTGTCGATGAGGAGAAACGACCCTCCCACCATGCCATAAAAATATTAGCATTGGAGGGGAGAATTTAGCCCCCATCGACACCCCAGATACCTGCAAAAGAATGTACCATCAAACAAAAATAATTGTGTCTGAGGAGGAAGTCCACCACCAAGGTAATAAACTCCATTAGTTCCAAAGTATAGTCACTGTAATGGTTTAAGAACCAACTCAAAGATACAAGGGCCAATTCATGTGGGATATTGGTGTAGAGAGAAGTAATATCTGCAGAGATCCACACTGAATTCTTGTCCCATTCAAAGTCTGTGAAAACCTGTAACACAGATCGAGAATCTTTGATAAATCCCAGAATGAGGGGTATCAAAGGCTGGAGGAGGGAATCAACCCACTCACAGAAACGCTCACAATATGAGCCGATTCCAGCCACAATGTGTATCCTTGTGAACTTTAGGGAGCCAATTTGGTCTGGAATACTATACTCCATGCGTCATTCTGCCACCCCCACATGTCGCCAAGAACATTCCCAAAGGGGAGATGTTGAGAACGCGACAAAACTGCTCCACTTTAGATCTTTTTTTCAGAGAAGCTTCTCACATCACAGCTAGGTTGCAGACCAGGGGATATTCACCTGCGAATATTTTTGAAGGGAAAAAAATCTGCCTTACGAAAAAATAGGGAGTCTCTTGTTTTCTCAAAAGGTGAAAAATAAAAGTAAAAATAAAAATAAAATTTGCGAACATAAAAAATGTGGAAAACTGTACCCAGTCACTTTTGTGACAGGCTATAGTAAAGACTACCCCCAGATCTGCAATATTATACGGAAGCACCTCCCGGTTATTACATTTGATGATGGCTTGAGGGGCGTGGCTGCAGCGGGTGTCAGCTGTATAGCGAGGAGGGCACCGATGGTCAGACAAAAAGTGAGCCCCAGCTTATTTTTGGATGACACTCCATGTTCCCCTATATGGCTAAGAACTAAGGAAAGTTATAAGTGTGGAAGCAAAAGATGTATATGCTGGCAACATATGTCAGTCGATAAAAATGTGGTTTCGACATTTAACCATAGTTCACATGAAGTGCGGCAATATATAAATTGTAATACGGAATATGTACGTGATCACATGCAGACTATGCGGGTGAAAATAAGAATACGAAAACATTTAAGTGATGTCCCACATTTTTTAACCCGCAATGTGTCGGCAGCGACATTCCATTTTGGATCTGTTCATAAGGGGGACATTTCTTGTATAAGGTGTTGAAAGAGTATGAATGCCAATCAGTGGTGGGGACTGCAGACAGAAACTCCTTAGTAGAGAAACCTACTGGATGTTCAATTTGGGAACTTGCTTTCCAAATGGGTTAAATAAGAAATATGATTTAACATTCCAGGATAAGCGATTATTCAGGTCTGGAATGCTATTCTCTGTGCTCCTGGTCAGGCTACCCTCCCCCCTGGGCTTTGGTCACCTGTGGGAGGGTACCTCAGGTGGAGATGACCAGGAGGGATTGTCTTACTGCTGTATTTATAACCATGATTTTAGTTTTTGTACATGTCTTGATAAAGGGCGAGAAATGATGTAGCCCTAAACGCCTCACAGTACTCACAGTGATATTTTCACATTTTGTTCTGTAAAGTACCCCTGTGCTGCATATATCCTTGTCATTAATTCTATAAATGCATTAGATTGTGGGCTTCTTTTTTTGTACTAAAAAGTACATTTGCTCTGTGCACTACATTTGTGATTGTGAAAAATATAATCAGTAAATCAATTTGTTTCACAGTGGGTGAAAAAAAAATATATATATTTTTTTACCATTAAAGGATTTCTGTCACCAGGTTTTGACATTATAAGCTGTCTGACATTAGCTATGTGCCAATGTCATTTATATGTCCCTCTGAGTTATAATCTGGTGCCTGCTGTCCTCAGCTCACCGCGCCTGAGCCGAATACAGAGCGGACGATGCAGGCGTGGGATTTGGAAAGCAAGACAGTGCCGGAGGCAGGAGAGCTGCACTGCCCGGCACTGTCAATCACATGCAGAAGGGGCGTGGCCGCAGGTGGGAGCATGGAACCTCTAGGAGCAGGGGAAACGCCCTCCCTGCTCCTAGAGGCTAATTTACATATCTTATAAAGTCGTTTTTTAGGGGAATTATAACTCAGAGGGGCATATAAATGACATTATTAGGCTGGTCTGACATTGGCACATAGCTAATGTCAGACAGCTTATAATGTCAAAACCTGGTGACAGAAACCCTTTAAGTGCCTTTTCTGCCTGCTCAGCAAATCTGATACTGAAAAATAAGCAGTAAATCCATCTGTTTCACTGGGGTTGAAAAAATCCTCTTTTTTTCCTGTAAAGTACCTTATTGCCTTGCACTGTAAATCAAATAAAATCTCTAAATTCCACTAGGACATTGTGGTTGAAAAAAAAACATAATTTTGGCCCATAAAGTACCCCTGCGGCCTGCATTGGTGTTCCTGCTGCACTGCATACCTGACTTGCCCAAATTTATTCAGTAAATTAGGTGGCGTACTACCGATTGTTGGTGGATCTGTGCCCCTCATATCTTTCAAAGTAACTTGTGACCTTAACCAATCTTTTATATTTTACACGCTGCCAGGGCCTATTGGGAAGGCCACACAGTGTAATAAATTAGTTTCTCATATTGTGGTGTGACCTAGAAATATATTTTATCTTTATCACACTGCCAGGGCATATTAGGCAGGGCACAAAGTGTAATAAATTTGTCTGTCACATAGAGGTGTGACCAAATCCAATATTTTCTGTTTATGACACTGGCACGGCATACCTGACAGGGAACAAGTTTTATTAAATCTGCATGTTACTTCGTTGGGTTACTGAAAAGAATGAGGAGAGCATCAAATAATGGACATGGCCATGGTCGTGTTGCTGCTGGTGTGTTGGTGGGGCTCATGTTGCAGGGAGAGGACGTGGTGGATCTGTGCCAGCTAAACGCCCAAATGAAACACCTTCCTCAGGGCCTTCCACGTTATTTAGTAGGCCCAAATGCCGCTCTACGAATGGTGAGGCCAGAGCACATACAGGCGCTAGTAGATTGGGTGGCTGATAGTGCCTCCAGTACCTTCACATTGTTTCCCACCAAGTCCTCTGCTGAAAGCTCATATTTGGCACCTGCAGGCCATGGCAGCTATCTAGCACCTCACCCCCTTTCAAATCAGCCAAGCAGTCTGAGCACCAAGTCATGCAGCAGACTCTCATGCTTTTTGATGACTCTCCTGGCAGGGTTTCCCCGGCCCATCCACCTAGCCCTGCTCCAGAAGTGGAAGAGATTGTGTACACCGATGCCCAACCACTTATGGTTGAGGATGATGACATGGGAAGACCCCCGCAGCATGTCTCTGATGATGACGAAACACAGGTGCCCAGTGCTGTGGCTTTCTGCAGTATGCAAACCGACAAGGAGGGCAGGGGTGCAGAAGACTTAGTGGAAGATGATGTGGAGGACTATGAGTTCCCAGACCCTACATGGGATGAAGGTCATGCTAGTGACCTGTGCAGTTCAGAAGAAGAGGCGGTGGTCGCAAAGAGACACCAGCACAGCAAAAGAGGGAGCAGGGTGCAGAAGCAGAGCTCCCGTCCCCTAGACACTATGCCTGCTACTGCCCACTGCACCCAGGGACCGAGCACACCAAACACAGCTCCAAGGAGTTCCCCAGCGTGGCAGTTCTTCAAACAATGTGCAGACAAGACACGAGTGGTTTGCACGCTGTATAATCAGAGCCTAAAGCGAGGCATAAATGTTCTAAACCTGAGCACAACCTGCATGACCAGGTGTCAATCCAAGACACGAGCTGCAGTGGAGTAAACACCTCCAAAACAAGGAAAAGTCTTTGGCTCCTCCTGCTCCCTCTTCAGCTGCAATCTCGGTCTCCTTCTCCACCTCCACCCCGCAAACGGAGGATGTGACACCAACGCCACCACATCCGTCACCTTCAACAAGCACTACCACAGTGTCCCATGGAAGTGTTCAGCTGTCCATCTCCCAAACACTGGATCGAAAGAGGAAGTAGCCCCCTACCCACCCGCGATCCCTGGCCCTGAATGCCAGCATTTCAAACTTGCTGGCCTTTGCAGTTCTGTCATTCCGTCTGGTGGAGAAGAAGAGTTTTAAAAACCTTATGGCTAGAGATGAGTGAACACCTGGAAGTTCGGGAATTTCGGTCGAACTTCCCAAAAATGTTCGGGTTTGGGATCCGAACTGGATCCGAACTTTATCCCGAACCCGAACCCCATTGAAGTCAATGGGGACCCGAACTTTTAGGAACTAAAAAGGCTGTAAAATAGTCCAGGAAAGGGCTAGAGGGCTGCAAAAGGCAGCAAAATGTAGATAAATCCCCTGCAAACAAATGTGGATAGGGAAATGAATTAAAATAAAATAAATAAAAATTAACCAATATCAATTGGAGAGAGGTCCCACAGCAAGGAATCATGCGTCATATCACCCACCACTGGAGAAGGCCACTTTCAGTTATTTCGGCCCAGCACCCGGACCGAGGATACAGGTCCTACTGCAAGGAATCATGCGTCATATCACCCACCACTGGAGAAGGCCACTTTCAGTTATTTCGGCACAGCGCCCAGACAGAAGAGAGAGGTCCCACAGCAAGGTATCATGCGTCATATCACCCACCAATGGAGAAGGCCACTTTCAGTTATTTCGGCCCCAGCACCCAGACAGAGGAGAGAGGTCCCACAGCAAGGAATAAGGCATCATATCACCCACCACTGGAGAAGGCCACTTTCAGTTATTTCGGCCCCAGCACCCAGACAGAGGAGAGAGGTCCCACAGCAAGGAATAAGGCGTCATATCACCCACCACTGGAGAAGGCCACTTTCAGTTATTTCAGCCCCAGCACCCAGACAGAGGAGAGGATCATTCAACTTTGGGTTGCACCGCAAGATCATGGTGAAGTTAAAAAAATGAGGATTCAATAAAGAAGTGCCCCGGAGTACAAGAATACATGGTTGAGGGGGAGGCAGTTATAAATGTCTATTCTGCACAAGGGAGGCACAGGTCCTGTGGGATCCATGCCTGGTTCATTTTTATGAACGTCAGCTTGTCCACGTTGGCTGTGGACAGGCGGCTGCATTTGTCAGTAATGACGCCCCCTGCCGTGCTGAATACACGTTCAGACAAAACGCTGGCCGCGGGCAGGCCAGCACCTCCAAGGCATAAAATGCTAACTCTGGCCACATGGACAATTTGGAGACCCAGAAGTTGAATGGGGCCGAACCATCAGTCAGTACGTGGAGGGGTGTGCAGACGTACTGTTCAACCATGTTAGTGAAATGCTGCCTCCTGCTAACACGTTCCGTATCAGGTGGTGGTGCAGTTAGCTGTGGTGTGGAGACAAAACTTTTCCACATTTCTACCATGCTAACCCTGCCCTCAGAGGAGCAATCTGTGACACACCTGCGTTGGCGACCTCCTGCTCCTCCTCTGCCTTCGCCTTGGGCTTCCACCTGTTCCCCTGTGACATTTGGGAATGCTCTCAGGAGCGCCTCTACCAGCGTGCGCTTGTACTCGCGCATCTTCCTATCACGCTCCAGTGCAGGAAGTAAGGTGGGCACATTGTCTTTGTACCGGGGATCCAGCAGGGTGGCAACCCAGTAGTCTGCAAACGTTAAAATGTGTGCCAGGCTCCCCAGAGGTAAGGACAAGCTGTCCTCTGTGGGAGGCGTATCGTCATCGTCCTCCGTATCCACCCAGCCACGCACCAGTGATGGGCCTGAGCTGTGTCGGGTGCCATCCCGCTGTGAACCTGCATCATCCTCATCCTCCTCCACCTCCTCCTCATCCTCCAGTAGTGGGCCCTGGCTGGCCACATTTGTATCTGGCCTCTGCTGTTGCAAAAAACCTCCCTCTGAGCCACTTCTAACAGACTGGCCTGAAAGTGGTAAAAATGACCTCTTATCCTCCTCCTCCTCCTCCTGGGCCACCTCCTCTTCCATCATCGCCCTAAGCATTTTCTTAAGGAGACATAGAAGTGGTATTGTGACTCTGATAACGGTGTCATTGCCACTGGCCATGTTGGTGGAGTACTCGAAACAGCGCAACAAGGCACACAGGTCTCGCATGGAGGCCCAATCATTGTTGGTGAAGTGGTGCAGTTCCGCAGTGTGACTGACGCGTGCGTGCTGCAGCTGAAACTCCACTATGGCCTGCTGCTGCTCGCACAGTCTCTCCAGCATGTGCAAGGTGGAGTTCCACCTAGTGGGCACGTCGCATATGAGGCGGTGAGCGGGAAGGCCGAAGTTCCGCTGTAGCGCAGACAGGCGAGCAGCAGCAGGATGTGAATGCTGGAAGCCCGCACAGACGGCCCGCAATTTTTGCAGCAGCTCTGACATGTCGGGGTAGTTGTGAATGAACCTCTGCACCACCAAATTCAGCACATGCGCCAGGCAAGGGATGTGTGTCAAACCGGCTAGTCCCAGAGCTGCGACGAGATTTCCCCCATTATCGTACACCACCAGGCCGGGCTTGAGGCCCACTGGGTCTGTTGTTCAATACCCCGCCACAACTCCTGCGCGGTGTGGGGCCTGTCCCCCAAACATATGAGTTTCAGAATGGCCTGTTGACGTTTACCCCGGGCTGTGCTGAAGTTGGTGGTGAAGGTGTGTGGCTGACTGGATAAGCTGGTGTAAGCAGAGGAGGAGGAAGCCGAGTAGGAGGAGGAGGCTACAGGAGGCAAAGAATGATGCTCTGCTATCCTTGGCGGTGGAAGGACGTGCGCCAAGGAACTCTCCACCTTGGGCCCAGCCGTCACTACATTTACCCAGTGTGCAGTTAGGGAGATATAGCGTCCCTAGCCGTGCTTACTGGTCCACGTATCTGTGGTTAGGTGGACCTTGCCACAGATGGCGTTGCGCAGTGCACACTTGATTTTATCGGATACTTGGTTGTGCAGGGAAGGCACAGCTGTCTTGGAGAAGTAGTGGCGGCTGGGAACAACATACTGTGGGACAGCCATGGACATCAGCTGTTTGAAGCTGTCTGTGTCCACCAGCCTGAATGACAGCATTTCAAAGGCCAGTAATTTAGAAATGCTGGCATTCAGGCCCAGGGCTCGAGGGTGGCTAGGTGGGAATTTACGCTTTCTCTCCAAGATTTGTGAGATGGAGAGCTGAACGCTGCCGTGTGACATGGTGGAGATGCTTGGTGACGCAGGTGGTGTTGTCGGTGGCACATCCTCTGTTTGGTGGGCGGCAGGTGCCAAAATTCCTCCCGAGGCGGAGGAAGAGGCCGAGGCAGCAGCAAAAGAGGGAGCAGGGGGAGCTAGAGTGAGTTCCTTGCTTTTAAGGTGTTTACTCCACTGCAGTTCATGCTTTGCATGTAGATGCCTGGTCATGCAGGTTGGGCTAAGGTTCAGAACGTTAATGCCTCGCTTCAGGCTCTGATAGCACCGCGTGCAAACCACTCGGGTCTTGTCGTCAGCACATTGTTTAAAGAAGTGCCATGCCAGGGAACTCCTTGAAGCTGCCTTTGGCGTGCTCGGTCCCTGGTGGCGGTGGCCAGTAGCAGGCAAACTCTCTTGGAGGCGGCTGTTCTGCTTTTGCCCCCTGCTCTCTCTTTTGCTACACTGTTGGCTCGGTCTCACCACTGCCTCTTCCTCTAAACTATGAAAATCAGTGGCACGACCTTCATTCCATGTGGGGTCTAGGACCTCATCGTCCCCTGCATCGTCTTCCACACAGTCTTTCTCCCTGACCTCCTGTTCGGTCTGCACACTGCAGAAAGACGAAGCAGTTGGCACCTGTGTTTCGTCATCATCAGAGACGTGCGGACTCCGATGAGGTGGTATTCCCATGTCCTCATCATCAGGAAACATCAGTGGTTGTGCATCAGTGCATTCTATGTCTTCCACCATTGGGGAAGGGCTAGGTGGATTCCCTTGGGAAACCCTGCCAGCAGAGTCTTCCAACAGCATAAGAGACTGCTCATAAATTGAGGCTCAGACAGTTTCCCTGATATGCATGGGGGGTGATGTAACAGACTGATGGGCTTGGTTTTTAGGTACCACCTGTGCGCTTTCTGCAGAAGACTGGGTGGGAAATAATGTTGTGAACATGCTGGATCCACTGTCGGACACCCAATTGACTAGCGCCTGTACCTGCTCAGGCCTTACCATCCTTAGAACGGCATTGAGCCCCACCAAATATCGCTGAAAATTCTGGCGGGTACTGGAACCTGAGGTAGTTGGTTCACTAGGACGTGTGGCTGTGGCAGAATGGCCATGTTCTCTCCCAGCACAAGAGGGTACACTAACACCACCACGACCGCGTCCGCGTCCCCTTACTAGATGTTTTCCTCATTGTTACCGTTCACCAAGCACCACAATAAGAAAAAAAATATTTGGCCCAATGTATTGATTTCAAATTCAGGCCTTTTTTATAGGCACCTAACACTATCTACCTATTTTTTTATGTAGCGTATTACACTAATCCAGGCACAGCAGTAACCACTGATTTAGGGGAATATCTCTTTTAGGGCTAGTATTTAGGCCCTGGATGAAAGGTATCCTTTTATGGACAGATTAACACTTGGCCTGCAACAGCTGGGACACCAGATTCATGGTATTGCTATTTTGGCAATTGAATTTAACTGCAGAACAAAATATACCCTTTTACGGACAGATTAACACTTGGCCTGCAACAGCTGGGACACCAGATTCAGGGTATTGCTATTTTGGCAATTAAATTTCACCCCACAACAAAATATATGTTTTTGCGGACACTGTGAAACTTGGCCAGCCACAGCTGAAACCACTGATTTATGGTATTGCTATTTTGGCAATTGAATTTCACCCCAGAACAAAATATACCCTTTTACAGACAGATTAACACTTGGCCTGCAACAGCTGGGACACCAGATTAAGGGTATTGCTATTTTGGCAATTGAATTTCACCCCAGAACAAAATATACCCTTTTACGGACAGATTATCACTTGGCCTGCAACAGCTGGGACACCAGATTAAGGGTATTGCTATTTTGGCAATTGAATTTCACCCCAGAACAAAATGTATATTTTGGCGGACACTATTATACTTTGCCAGCTACAGCTGAAACCACTAATTTATGGTATTGCTATTTTGGCAATTGAATTTCACCACAGAAAATAATCTATCCTTTGCCAGACAGCAGACAGTATTATACTTGGCTAGCCAAAGCTGGAACACCAGATTTAGGGGATTGGTATTTGGGCAATTGTATTTAACCCCTTAATAAAATATAGAAATTGCTATCCTGAGTTTCTAGGGGTGACATTTAGCACAGCCAAGCCCCTGATGTAGGATATAGCAAAAAAAAAAACTAGTATTGATGGATTGATGGGCTTGGTGGCAGCTTGTTCTGGTGCACCACAAGTCACAAAATGGCCACCGATCACCCCAGAAAATAAGTGACAGAAAAACGCTCTGTGCAGCCTAAAAACCAGTGAGCAAGTAACTAGCAGAAGTTCAATCATTCACAGCTGTAGATCCATCACTTCATTAGGTGCTGTTGCTGACTTTTCCCTGCCTAATCTCACCCTCACAGAAGCTGCGTCCCCTCCCTACACTAATCAGAGCAGTGTGACGTGCGGCGCTACATGACTCAAGCTTAAATAGAGGCTGGGTCACATGCTGCACTTGGCCAATCACAGCCGTGCCATTAGTAGGCATGGCTGTGATGGGCTCTTAGGGAAAGAAGTAAAACGCTAGCTAGCTAGCTGCAGCCCTTCAGAAAGCGGGAAGTAATCGCTGAACAACGAACCCGAACCCGAACTTTTTTGAACTATGCTCGAACTGTTCGCTCAACACTACTTATGGCGGTGGCTTTCCCACAGTACGTCGTTCCAAGCAGCCACTACTTTTCCAGGTGAGCCATCCCTTACCTACACAAGCAAGTGACAAACAAAATAAGGTGTGCACGGCGCAACGCTATCTGTGGCAAGTTCCACATATCTACCAATATGTGGACCAGTAAGCAGGGCTAGAGCTGTTTTATCTCCCTAACAGCACACTGGGTAAATGCAGTGGCATCTGGGCCTGAGGCGGATTGCTGTTTGGCGTATGTCCTTCCTCCCCTCGGATTGCATTGCATTTCTCTTTGCCTCCTGTTGCCTCCTCCTCCTCCTCCTCTTCCTCCTGCTTTGAGTTTTCCACCATCAAGGCCAGTGCCGATGACGCCACTTCTATGTCTCCTTGAAAAAATGCTTTGGGCGATGATGGAGGAAGATGTGTCACAGCAGGAAGAGGAGGAGGAAGAGGGATCATTTCAATGGTTATTAGGCCAGTCATTCACAGGTGGCTCGGAGGGTGGGTTCCTGCACCAAAATTGTCCAGCCAGGGCACAGTTCTGGAGGATGAGGAGGAGGAACCATGTTCACAGCAGGGTGGTACCAAAAGCATCTCATGGGCATCACTTGTGCGTGGCTGGGGGGTTACATAAGACGATACACCTCCCACAGAGGACAGCTTGTCCTTGCCTCTGGGAAGCCTGGCACACATGAGCGACTACATGCTGCAGTGCCTGCGCAACGACAGCCGAGTTGCCCACATTATAACTTGTGCTGATTACTGGGTTGGCCACCCTGCTGGTTCCCCATTACAAGGGCAACGTGCCGTCCTTAATTAACTCACTGGAACGTGATGGGAAGATGCGCAAGTACAAGCGCACGCTGGTAGACATGTTGCTGATGGCTTTCTCAACTGAAACCAGGGGCTCAGTGGAAGCACAAGGTGAAGGCAGAGGAGGAGGAAGAGGCCGTCAATGCAGCCATTACACCGCCAGCACATCAGAAGGCAGGGTTAGCATGGCCGAAATGTGGAAAAGCTTTGTCACCACGCTACAACAATCAGCACCACCAGCTGATACTCAACATCTTAGCAGGAGGCATCATTTCAACTACATGGTGGAGCAGTATGTGTGCACACCCCTACACGTACTGACTGATGGGGTCTGCCCCATTCAACTTCTGGGTCTCCAAATTGGGCACATGGCCTGAGCTTGCCCTTTACGCATTGGAGGTGCAGGCCTGCCCTGCAGCCAGTGTATTGTCTGAACGTGTGTTTAGCACAGAAGGGGGTGTTATCACAGACAAGTGCAGCCGTCTGTCCACAGCAAATGTGGACAAGTTCACATTCATTCAAATAAACCAGGCATGGATCCCAGAAGACTTGTCTGTACCTTGTGCAGAATAGACAAGTATACCGACTTCACACAGCCATTGTTATACTCCAGCGCACTTTCTCTTTGTGTCATTTTATATATTCCACAATTTTTTGTGGTGTACCCAAATTAAATTAAAATTTTTATTTTACGTCATTTCCCTATCCACATTTGTTTGCAGGGCACTTACCCACATTTTGCTGCCTTTTGCAGCCCTCTAGCCTTTTCCTGGACTTTTTTAGAGCCATTTTAGTGCCCATTTTAGAGGCCTGTCATATATCAGCTTCCACAAAATAGTGAGTGAGGTTTTTCATATACCTGCGTCCACAAAATACAGATTGTTGGTTTTGATATACCTGTTTCAACTAACAACCGATTGAGGCCTGCGATATACATTTTTCCTCAAATACTGCTCTTCTCTACAGACTTAGGCACAGGGTCATTTAGAAAATGACAGGCAGAGGAAGAGAGAGGCCGTTCCACAGGGGTGGTAGGGGTCGTGCAGGCACGTGCGATAACTTCAAAGGGCGCACCAGAGTTGGTTGAGTGGCTCACTCAGCCTTCCGATTACAGACCCTCCTCATCCTCTGTATCTGCACCCTCCTCACTCTCTGCTGTGTGTACCCCCAAGGACACCACCACCACCAGGCTCGGACTGGCTCACAGGGGTACAGGGGAATCGCCCGGTGGGCCCCTGAGCAAGGTGGGCCCCTAGTCTCCCACCCCCTGCACAAGTTTCACATAACACATTAGATTTACTGCACTACATACATATATTTAATGTACAGCACCTCAACCATCCTATGTTCATATAAAAATTTGTTAGATTATTTATTATATTTTAATGTATCCGTATGGTGGGCCCCCAAAATAAATTTTACTGGTGGGCCCTAGGTACCCCAGTCCGACACTGACAACCACCACCGTAGCCCTTAAACTTGAGTCAGAGTTATTATTTTCCCATCCATTCCCAGACCTTACCGATGTGCAGCCATTCTTGGCATCGGATCAGGAAGAGGAGGTAGCAACGGCCGCCAACCAGCGGTCTGGCGACAGTACCCAGATCAAGGGTACTCCAAGGAGGGAGGACCCCGCTGTTGCTGCCTACTCCGAGATCTCTTATATTAGTGGTGGTGAAGAAGACGATGATGACGTCACGTGGGTGCCCACAAGAGAGGAAGAGGAGGGGAGTTCAGAGGGAGAGACAGAGCAGCAGAGAGGGAGGAGAAGGAGGAGAAGCAGGCAGAACTTGCAGTGCACAGGAGGCAAAAAGCAGTCTGCAAATGTATCTGGAGCGAGCCGTCCACCATGCATGAACACTTCTGGCGCACCCAGGACGATGGCACATGGCTCCTCTGTGTGGGCTTTTTTTTTACTTGTCAGCTGCTGACAATAGTGTTGCCATCTGCAGTCTGTGCTGTCAACGCATAAGTCGCGGTAAGCCCAACACTCACCTAGGGATGACCGCCTTAAGAAGGCACCTGGGCTCCCATCACCGAGCCCAGTGGGAGCAACGCCGTCAGAACCCTTCTAGCCACACTCCCGGCGCTCCACGTCCTGCCTCTTCTCCTTCTCTTCTCTCCTCCCATTTGTCCTGCACTCCACCTTCCACAGTGCCGTCGTCGCATTCATCTGGCACAAAGCAAGCTTCTGTGGCCCAAATGTTCGAGCGTAAAAAAATGATGATGCCGTATAATCCTCCTGCCCAACGGCTGACTGCTGGCTTGTCGGAACTGCTTGTCCGCCAACTACTGCCATATAAATTGATACACTCGGAGGCCTTTAGAAAACTTGTGGCCATAGGCACACCGCAATGGAAGGTCCCCGGAAGAAAATATTTCTCTCAGAAGGGCATCCCTGAACTATATGGCCACTTTGAGCGGCAAGATAATATATCTCTGGCACACAGTGTCGGTGCCAAGATACATCTGACCACAGGCACGTCTAGCAAACACAGGCAGGTACATAACTTTTACTGCCCAGCGGGTGAACCTTCTGATGGCCGTCAAGCATGTAACGCATGGCACCCGTGTGGATTTGGTGTTATCATCATGGATTGCATGCAGGCCTGTCTCTTCTTCTTCTCCTCCTAGTCCATCCTCTGTCTCCTCATCCGCTGGCTCCTACTTTTCCACTGCTACCCCCTCTTCCGCTGCACCCCCCCAAGCTCTCCAGAACTCATTCAATGTGCCAGCTGAGACGTTGCCATGCTGTGCTGCAGCTGTTGTACCCGGAAGCCACACCGGTCCTGCACTGCTTTCAGCTCTGCGGACAGAGGCCAATCAGTGGTAAAGTGGTGTGCGACACAACGATGCCAATCAGCTGAGCGGGCAAAATGACATATGTGTCCGTCAGATGTTTGATTTGTGACTGCCCAACGCGCTGGAACTCCACCTTGTATATGCTTGATAGGCTGCTCCAGCAGAAATGTGCCATTAAGGACTACCTGTACGAACTTTGTGGCAGTACAGGTTCTGGGGAGCTTGGTTTCTTTTCACCACTCCAGTGGCTGCTCATGAGCGAAGCATGCAGACTTCTGCGGCCATTTGATGAAATCACCAAACTGGTTAGTAGCAGCCAGGGCGCCATCAGTGACATCGTACCTTATGCCTTCTTTCTGGAGCGTGGATTGCATCGTGGCATTGATCAAGCCGTCGAGCAACAGGAGCTGGAAGATGTGGAAGTTGCCATGCTGAATGAATTCCCAGGGGGGGCTACTCCATCTGAGACAAGTCAGCAGTCTCTGAAGAGGAGTCAGAGGAGGATGGTGGCTGGGGGGAGGAGGAGGAGCAAGAAAAGCAGGCTTTAAACTTTTCGGGGATCCCTGTTGTTGTCGGTGGCTGGAGGGAGGAGACCGAGGACGACATTCTCCTGGGCAATGAGCAGGAGCAAGGGCGCTCCACCGCTTACAATTAAGTGTAAATGGGGGCCTTCATGCTCCAGTGCTTGAAGAGCAACCACTATATAAAAAGCATAAAAGTCAAGGACCTGTACTGGGTGGCAACTTACTTAGACCCCTGGTACAAACACAAAATGTCGCATGTGTTACCAGCATCACAGAGGGCTGTCAGAATGCAGCATTTCCAGCCCTTGCTGCGAGAGATGCTGCATTCTGCTGTTGCAGGCACTGGCAGAGGAATTTCCACCCACAGCGAAACAGGTGCGGGTTCCAAGCCTACCGCACCTGCAAAAAGAGGGTGGTTTGAAGATATGTTGGTCACTTTGGATATGAGATCATTCTTGCATACAACCCATTGACAGCCTCCCTCTGGATCGAGTCTCAGGAAACAATTTCATTTTTATCCTGTGACTGCCTAATGTACCTCCAGCCACAGAATCCAAAGGTTTTTGCTGTCAGGTGAATGCATGTACTGGCCGACAGTTACATTTTTATCCTTTGACCGCCTAATGTACCTTCAGCCACAGAATCCAACGTTTGTTGCTGTCAGGTGAATGCCTATTGCCTAATTTTTAAACCTGTACTGGCCAACAGTTACATTTTTATCCTGTGACCGCCTAATGTACCTCCAGCCACAGAATCCAAAGTTCTTTGCTGTCAAGTGAATGCCTATTGGCTAATTTTTGGGGCCTGTACTGTCCAAAAGTTACATTTTTTATCTGTAGCCACATAATCACACCCCTGTCTCACTCCACTGCCTTTCATTATGGTGGCGTATGAACCGCTTTCACCATAAGGACCTTCTAAAGTCACAGGGTCACGTGACTGTGCCCCCCACCCCATGCTGTGCCCCTCACCCCGTACTGTGCCCCCTTATACCCTGCATTGTGCCCTCTTACTACACCCTGTGCAGTGCACCTAGTCATTCCCTGTACTGTGACCTCTTATTCCCTTTTATCCGGTCATGGAATGGCGGTGGTATCCAGTCACTGTAGAGAGGTGTTATCCGGTCAATGCATGGCAGTGGTAGCCAATAACTGGATGGCCATAACTGTATCCCTTTCCCTGCCACCAATTTTAGACCTGGCATGAGCGGGAAAAATATGCAGATTGCGGTGCTAAGAACCTTTGCGCCACAATCTGTGTCAGAAATAAGCCTAACATCGACGTATTTCTATATAATAAATGACCACCAAATTGTATTATTATTCGGGGGTAGGGCTAATATTTTTATATTATATAGATTCTAGTGTATTATACGGTGCCCTGTATTTCCCAGTAGAAAAATGACCCTTGGGAAACACAGTCCTCATCCCTGAGCACCAGGACCAGGTAGCGCTCTGTCAGCACATGGCGGCCTCCCCTCTCTGCCACGCTGCTCCGCTGTGTACTGGTGCTTATTCTGACACTAGGGCTGGGTCAAATCGATAGGAAATAAAATTGTTCTAGTCTCCAGCAGGGCACGTTTTTAAGAATTTCCCTTTAAGACGCATAAAAATGGCCCCTGATTAAAATACATATTTTTTGTGGGAATTTTTGCCATTGACCCCCCTGGTATGTCACTGTCTATGTTGTAGGAATATTTGTGCACTCATAGTTTGTATTTGGGGCTGCAAATATGACCTGAAGGTTCTTCAGGTTCTCCTGCTATTAAAGTCAATGGGCGCGATGCGAATGCGCGGTTCGCAAACATTTGATTGTGAACACGCATTCGCGTTCGTGAACAGTCTCGGTCGATGTTCTCCCATCACTGTAACTGACCAAATACCATTTTGACGCCTGCAACCAATCGTGGGCCATGGCGGGGACTTCTCCCCTTGTGTCAATTGAATAAATGTGACTGTTACATGGTAAATAAATACCATAGTAAATAAGGCCGAAAAAATACATTTGTCCATCCAGTTCGGCCTGTCATCCTGCTAGTTGATCCAGAGGAAGGCAAAAAAAAAAAAAAACAACCTGTGAGGTAGAAGCAAATTTTCCCCACTTAAGGGGAGTAAAAAATTCCTTCCCTACTCCATTCAGACAATCAGAAGTAGTCCCGTGATCAACGACCCATCTCTAGTAGCTATAGCCTGTAATATTATTACACTCCAGAAATACATCCAGGCCCCTCTTGAATTCCTTTATTGTACTCACCATCACCACCTCCTCAGGCAGAGAGTTCCATAGTCTCACTGCTCTTACCGTAAAGAATCCTCTTCTATGTTTGTGTACAAACCTTTTTTCCTCCAGACGCAGAGGATGTCCCCTCGTCACAGTGACAGTCCTGGGGATAAATAGATGATGGGACAGATCTCTGTACTGACCCCTGATATATTTATACATAGTTATTAGATCTCCCCTCAGTCATCTTTTTTCTAAAGTAAATAACCCTAATTTTGATAATCTTTCAGGGTACTGTAGTTGCCCCATTCCAGTTATTACTTTAGTTGCCATCCTCTGAACCCTCTCCTGCTCTGCTATGTCTGCCTTGTTCACAGGAGCCCAGAACTGTACACAGTGCTCCATGTGTGGTCTGACTAGCGATTTGTAAAGTGGTAGGACTATGTTCTTATCACGGGCGTCTATGCCCCTTTTGATGCAACCCATTATCTTATTGGCCTTGGCAGCAGCTGCCTGACACAGTTTTTTGCAGCTTAGTTTGCTGTTTATTAAAATTCCAAGATCCTTTTCCATGTCAGTGTTACCGAGTGTTAGTATGTACAGGTGACTTGCATTATTCCTTCCCATGTGCATAACTTTACATTTGTCAGATACACTACTTTAGAATTTGGGGCCCTGCTGTTAATTTCGCCCAGGGCCACATTTTGTCTAAAACCGGCCCTGGTTGGGGTTTAATTAATTAGAATGCAATAGATGGTGGCAGAATGCTTGGAGTGCATGGTAGGCTCTGTTGGGCGTGATTTAGGCTTATTTTGCAGCCTGAGAGTAAAGGGCATGGAAGATTGATTGCTTGAAATAAATCAACCCTTGGCATTTGCACCGAGGTCACTTGACAGGGTTGTCGCATCCATGACAATGTTCATAACATTCACGCAAATAACTAATAAAATACAAAATCTACCTTGTTTATTTCCCACATGTTTAAGACAGGGAAAGTTAAATAAAACTATATGAAACACTACGGGGGATATTTATCATAAGGGGAAAATTTGAAGTCCATTTTGCTTGAGTCTGTGTTAGAGTACTTTATGCCACATTTATCAAATGTCTCATGTTACTTGATAAATTTGTCTTATTCTTAGACCTAATACATTTGTCTAGAGAAGCTACTCCAGTTTTCCTCCTCCATCCTCCTCATGGAGTGAGATTGCGACTTAAAAAAAAGTCTCAATTATAAATCTGGAGTGAAACTCATTAACATAGCTAACCATAACCACACCCACTTTCCCACCCACATTACAAAATTGGAGTGGGCGGTGTATAAATGCAAAAAGTTGCAAAATTTTGCGCAATCACTTAAATTTTACACAAGCAAGTGCAAAAAGTCGCAAAAGCCCTATTTTTGCGACTTTTTGATGCCAGAATTCTGGAGTGAAGGTATGATAAATCGGGGCCTATGATTAAAAGAAAATGGGACTCTAAGCAATCAATGCCCACTGTGAGTCATGCTCTATCACCCAACATTGGTTGCTTGTCTCACTTTATTATTTTAGCCATGTTCTGTAATAGAAAGTAGGGTGCAGGCTGTTATATGATAAGCTGAACTGAAGGGAATTATGTCTTAATTCAGCCTTACAAACTATATTGCTATTGTAAAGAAACAAAGGAAGTCATTTACACTATTGCCTTCATTGATAAAACCATAGATGCCTTACCTAAATTGTACCATACGTCCATCTCACCACTCAGTGTTCGAACTTCAATGATAGTTTGTCCCAAAAAATCATCTGACTCGCGTTTGAATCTTTGTTTCACTCTTGATTTTATGTCATCATCTTCATCCCATACACGTACCTTGATACGATCTGAGGAGTTGTGACACTCACTAGAAAATGAAAAGAAGTCCCTGACAGTGTAATACAGCTGTTTGCTAACCTTCGTAAGTTACATGAAAAGTTGCAAATTGTAATTCTGTAGCCCTGTTCTTTGAACTTCTGACAGCTCATAACTATTTATTACAGCCCTGTTCTTGTCACACTGATAGAAATATGGCTTAAATAAATGTTTAAAAAATTTCAGGAGTTCAGAGAAAAGTGATACACGTGAGCTGTCAGATGATGAGATTCAATGTAAAACTAGACCACTGCTGCTCTGCAAATACACAGATTAGACCACTAAACTGGGAAAATGGCTGAGAATTTTTAATAAGGACCAATTTTAAAAATTATTTTTAGCCCAAAATAAGTAGAATACAATAATAAAAATTGCCCCCAAAGGTGTACATAGCCTTTAAAGGCTATGAACACCTTTGGGGACAATTTTTTTTTTATCATTGCATTGTACTCATTTAGAGCTAAAAATATTTTCTTTAATTGGTCTTTTTTTTTTTTTAAATATGGCATCCTTTTTTTCTGTATAGGGCTGGCATGCTCTAGTAGCACCCTTTGGATTTCCTGTCAGACCAGCAGCAGACTGGCTCCTTATCTCTGTTCTCTGCCCTTATAAACACCCATGTTAGCTCAGTTCTTATCTTACTGATAAGAATGTGGCTTAAATAAGTGTTTATGACCTCTCAGTAGTTTAGAGATAAGGTTTATTAGATGACCACAAAGTGAATGTGAAAGTACCAGTCACACAGCTGGAAAAACAGTTAACCCTTTACATAGTTGATACGGTTGAAAAAAGACATAAGTTCATCAAGTTCAAACAAGGGATAGGTGGGGACACGAATCCCAGAAGGAAGTGAGACTCAGATTTCTACACATTTTCATAAGCATTATGTTGTTTACTTTTAAGAATTCATCTACATCCTTTTTAAAACTGTCCACTGTTCCTGCTGGGACCATGTCCTGGGGAAGTCTATTCCACAGATTCACAGTTCTTACTGTAAAGAAGCTTTGACACTTCAAGAGACTGAACTTTTTCTACTCCAATCGGCGGCAGTTCCCCCTTGTCTTTTGAGGACATTTTTCATGGAACAGTTTTTCACTGTATTTTTTGTATGGCCCATTTATATATTTGTATAAGTTAATCATGTCCCTCCATAGATGTCTCTTCTCAAGACTAAATAAGTTCAATTATTTTAATCTTTCTTCATAACTAAGACCCTCCATGGCCCTTATCAGCTTAGTCGCTCTCTTCTGTACTTTTTCCAGCTGCAGTGCATCCTTTCTATGGACTGGTGCCCAGAACTGAACTGCATATTCCAGATGAAGCCGCACCGCATCCCTGCCCCATGAGTCCATGCCTAGTTTAATGCATCACAATATCCTGGTGGCCTTAGAAGCAGCTCATTGACATTGTATGCTGTTTAATCTACCTTCTACAAGGACACCCAAATCCTTCTCTATAAGTGACTCTCCTAGTGTTACATCACCTAGGACATATGAAGCACAGAGATTATTACTACCAAGATGCATAACTTTACATTTATCCACATTGAACCTCATTTGCCAAGTTGATGCCCAATCATTTGGAGTGTTCAAGTCAGTTTGTAGTTTATGGACATCTTCCATAGACTGTACAGTACTACATAGCTTAGTGTCACCTGCAAAAATAGAACTGGTGCTATTAATCCCATCCTCGATATCATTAATAAATAAATAAAATAATAAAGGGCCCAGCACTGAACCTTGGGGTACACCACTTATAACCCAGGACCATTCTGAATAGGAATCCTTGACCACAACTCTCTGGACACGGTCCTTCAGCCAGTTTACAATCCAATTACAAACTACAAGCCTATAGACCTTACTTTACCTATTAAACATCTGTGAGGGACAGTATCAAAAGCCTTTGCAAAATCCAAAAACAATACATCCACAGCCGCCCCTCTGTTCAGGATACTACTCACCTCCTCATACAAACAAATCAGGTTAGTCTGACAACTTCTGTCCTTGGTAAACCCATGTTGGATATCACTTATAATATTATTTACTGTCACATACTCCTGTATATAGTCCCTTAAGAGTCCTTCAAACATTTTTCCCACAACAGAAGTTAAACTAACTTGGTTTATAATTACTTGTGAAGGACCTAGATCCTTTTTTGAATATGGGCCCCAGATTTGCCTTGCTCTAATCACTTGGCACTTTACCAGTACCTAGAGAATCTTTAAAAATTACAGGGGCACAGCAATGACTGAACTGAACTCTTTAAGTACTCTTGGGCGTAATCCATCTGGCCCCCGAGCCTTGTTCACATTTACCTTATTTCACTTGTTTTGGCCCATATCTACAGTTAGTACATCCAGTAATATACTCAATTGGCTAACAGCCCTAACACCACATATATCAGCTCCTTTCTCTTTTGTATATACAGAGCTAAAAAAAAAAAAAAAAAAACATTTAGTAACTCTGCCTTTTCCTTACCTTCAGTGACTACCCCCCTTTACCATTATTTAAGGAACCTACTTGATCGGACCTTGTTTTTTTTTAGCATTTATATATTCAAAGAATTTTTGAGAATTTGTTTTGCTCTCTTTGGCCACCTGCTGTTTGTTTTGTATTTTTGCTAATTTTATCTCCTTTTTACAGATTATTTTAAGCCCTTTGTAGTCTTCAAACACTACAGTTTTCCCCTCAGTTTGTATCTTTTAAATGCCCCTTTTTTGTCTTTTATTGCCCTTTTTACAGCAGCTGTAAGCCATGGGGGTTTACTTTTATCCATTTATACTTGTTACCTAAAGTAATACATTTTTTTGTGCAATTACTCAATGTGGATTTAAAGTTATCCCATTTTTCCTCAGTATTATGTGACAGTAGCTGAACCCACTCTATGCCCTGAAATGCTGCCCTCAACCCAGGAAAATTAGCCTTTTTAAAATTGCCTGACAAAGTTCTTATAGTTTATTGGGAATATAATTATATTGTGGTCACTATTACCTAGTGGTTCTCGAACAGTAACGTTTCCAACAAGCTCTGCATCATTAGAAATTAGCAGATCCGACAGTGCATTGCCCCTAATGGGAGCTTCTACAAACTGGCCCATAAAGTGGTCCTGCAGCAAGTTGAGGAATTTTCTCCCTTTTGCAGTTGAGGCAGAATCATAACCCCAGTCAATGTCTGGGAAGTTAAAATCTCCCATTATAACCATTGTACCAGCCTGTGCAGCCCGCTCTATTTGGTTATACAGTGGTGTTTCTATCTCATCTGTGATGTTAGGGGGTCTATAGATCACAGAAAGTATTATTTTTCAGCGTTTATATCCCTTTGAACTTCCACCCATAAGGTTTCCACATCCTCACCATCCGCACCCACCCCCTTTTCTATTGACTCCATCTTTCTAAATAGTGTAAAACCCTCAATATTTACAGCTCAGTCATGCGAAGAATCCAACTGTGTCTCAGCCACACCAACTAGATCTATGTGATCTTCTAGTACCATAGCCTCCAGCTCCCCCATTTTGCTATCTAGACTTCTGGCATATGTGAAAATACATTTTAAATTACTTTTACCTGTAAAGTGAATATCTGCGCTTTTTGGGTTACCTTGGTTGATGTTTGTATGTAACAGGTTCTTGTTACCAGCAGTTCTATTTTTTATCGGTGTATAGTTCTCCCTACTTTCCTCACTAACCCCAGCCCCCACTAAATCCCCACTGTCCCCTCCCATATCCCACTCTCTATCTACACTATCTACCCCCTTATTAGTATGACCCCCCACCCTCCCTTCAGATCCTAGTTTAAAAGCTCCTCCAGCCATCTTACCATTTTTTCCACCCAGGGCAGTTGCCCCCTCCCCATTAAGGTGCAGCCTGTCCCTCCTGTAGAGCCTGTAATCGATAGAGAAGTCGGCACAGTTCTCCATGGACCCAAACCCTTCCTTCCTGCACCAGCCTCTGAGCCACTTGCATTTCTGAAAACACTACCATGGAGGTCCTGGACTTGAGTTACTCTCCTAGTTCCCTAAAATCATTTTTAAGGACCTTCCATCTCTCCCTGACTTTGTCATTGGTGCCAATGTGTTCTATGACCCAGCCCCACCCAGCAATCTGTCAATCCAAATATGCCAGTATTCACAGTCTCTGTGACAGATGACCCTGTCTGTCCTCCTAATAGAGTCCCTTACCACCAGCATCTGTCTGACCTTTGCTGCACTCCTTTTCCTATCCTTCTTTTGTGACAGAACAGCTCAATATTTTTAATAAAGGCCAATTGAAAAAAGTGATTTTTGGCAAAAAATGAGTAACATGCAATCATGAAAAAATTGCCTCTGAAGGTGTACATAACCTTTAAGGTATTGTCGACTGAACCCACAGTTTTTGGTGGGACCAGGAGGCAATCAAATGTGTATGGGGAACTTCTGATAAACCTCCTGACAGATGATGTCAGAGGAGAGAAAGATCAAGAATGTTGAATATCCTTCTGCAATCCTATTGTTCTCCATGGTGTGGTAAGGTGCAAGGTACCGTTGTCGACGGGAGGTACGTGTCACCGAGGTTCCTGGCCTCGGTGAGGTAAGAGCCGGGTTTTTGTGTGTCAGCAGCAGCTAGTGCTGCTTGACAACTTGATATTTAGTTTGGCTGCAAAGCCAATCCGGGCCGGCTCTTACTGGGAGTAGGCAAAGAGTTGGGTGGGTGCCTATTCCCCATGGTCCAGGCCGGACTTTATCCGGGCCTTTAAAAGGCAGCCTCCTCAGCAGCTGAGGTGTGTTTGTCCTGGAGCTGCTGTTAGGCTGTGGAATCATTTGAGTTTGGGAGTTCTCTGGGCTGGAAGCAAGAGCCCAGCAAGGAGGAGTGCAGACGGCCTGGAAGCCTGACGACGATTGTCTTGCGGCTGGACTGACAGCCAGGTGCGAACCTGCACCTAAAACCTCTCAGGTGACTGGAGCCTGTATTGGACTGTTTTGTTTTTCCTCATGATTTCTTATGTGTGTGAATCAACACCAAGAGACTGTTTATCGTTTATTTTGTGCAAGTGTGAATAAAACACTGTTTACTGCACTTTCTGGACTCTCTGTTTTGCCTCTGTACTGCACCCGCACCGCTATCTACCAGAGCGACTCCCCACATTGAGTATACTGTAAACTGAAGACACCATTTTGGTTAGGCCAGTGATGGCTAACCTCTGGCACTCCAGCTGTGGTGAAACTATGATTCCTGGCATGCTCCATTCAGTTCTGAGAACAGTCAAGCAAGTGTACCTCTTGGGAGTCATAGTTTATCACAGGATTAGGCAGGGTTAGGTGTATGGGCACCTTTACATTCATATAACATTTGTACTTAATCGATATTTGCATCTGAAACCTAAGACACAAAGACTGAGACAATAAAGGGCTCCAGACTAGAGTTGAGTGAACACCTGGATGTTCGGGTTCGAGAATTTCGGCCGGACTTCTCGAAAATGTTCGGGTTTGGGATCCGAACTCGAACCGAACTTCACCCTGAACCCGAACCCCATTGAAGTCAATAGGGACCTGAACTTTTGGGCTTTAAAAAGGCTGTAAAATAGCCCAGGAAAGGGCTAGAGGGCTGCAAAAGGCCACAAAATGTAGGTAAATCCCCTGCAAACAAATGTGGATGGGGAAATGACTTAAAATAAAATAAATAAAAATTAACCAATCTCAATTGACAACTTGGAGGAGGAGGAGGTGGAATAAGAGTTTGGGGTGGCATCAGATGGGAATGTTATGGGAGTTGAAGTTCTCATCACAGCCAAAAAGGATTCATGTCTGCCTGCAGTGCCACAGGCCTTATACACAGGACCATGGCACCCGCAAAGAGGAGAGCGGTCCTGTAACAGCAAAACAGGCCTCAGGTCAACCTGCAATGGAACAGGCCATTATCATTTATGTAGGCCCCTGACACCCAGACAGAGGAGAGGTCATTTGACAGTAAAAAGAGTTTAATGTCTCTCACCCAGAAAGCAAGCAATTAAACGAAATATAGGCCATTAGACAGTAAAAAGAGTTTAATATTTCCCACCAAGACAACAAGCAAGTACGTGAAAGTTAGGCCCCTGACACCCAGACAGAGGAGAGAGGTCCCATAGCAGCAAAAGAGGCATCATGTCACCCACCAACGGAGAAGGCCACTTTTAGTTATTTCGGCCCAGCACCCAGACAGAGGAGAGAGGTCCCAAAGCAGAGAATCAGGCTTCATGTCACCCACCAATGGAGAAGGCCACTTTCAGGTATTTAGGCCCATGGCACCCAGACGGAGGAGAGGTTAATTCAATCTTGGGTTGACCCGCAAAATAATGGTAAAATTAAAAAAAAGAGGATTCAATAAAGAAGTGCCCTGGATTTCAAGAATATATGGTTAAGGGGAGGTAGTTATAAATATCTATTCTGCACAAGGGATGGACAGGTCCTGTGGGATCCATGCCTGGTTCATTTTTATGAACATAAGCTTGTCCACGTTGGCTGTGGACAGGCGGCTGCTTTTGTCAGTAATGACACCACCTGCCGTGCTGAATACACGTTCAGACAAAACGCTGGCTCCCGGGCAGGCCAGCACCTCCAAGGCATAAAAGGCTAGCTCTGGCCACGTGGACATTTTGGAGACCCAGAAGTTGAATGGGGCAGAACCATCAGTCAGTACGTGGAGAGGTGTGCACATGTACTGTTCCACCATGTTAGTGAAATGCTGCCTCCTGCTAACACGTTAAGTATCAGGTGGTGGTGCAGTTAGCTGTGGCGTGGTGACAAAACTTTTCCACATCTCTGCCATGCTAACCCTGCCTCTGAGGTGCTGGCGGTGTAATGGCTGCGTTGGCGGCCTCTTCCTCCTCCTCTGCCTTCGCCTTGTACTTCCACTCAGCCCCCCGATGTCAGTTGGGAAAGCCATCAGCAACGCCTCTACCAGCGTGCGCTTGTACTCGCGCATCTTCCCATCACGTTCCAGTGAGTGAATTAAGGACGGCACATTGTCCTTGTAATGGGGAACCAGCAGGGTGACCACCCAGTAATCGGCACAAGTTATATTGTTGGAAACTCGGCTGTCGTTGCGCAGGCACTGCAGCATGTAGTCGCTCATGTGTGCCAGGCTGCCCAGAGGTAAGTACAAGCTGTCCTCTGTGGGAGGCGTATCGTCATAGTCCTCCGTTTTCCCCCCAGCCACGCACCAGTCATGGACCCGAGCTGCGTTGGGTGCCACCCCGCTGTGAACATGCTTCATCCTCATCCTCCTCCACCTTCTCATCATCCTCGTCATCCTCGACTTCCAGTTGTGGGCCTTGGTTGGCCACATTTGTACCTGGCTTCTGCTTTTGCAAAAAAACTCCCTCTGAGCCACTTCTAACAGACTGGCCTGAAAGTGCTAAAAATTACCGCTCTTCCTCCTCCTTCTCCTCCTGGGCCACATCCTCGTCCATCATCACCCTAAGTGTTTACTCAAGGAGACATAGAAGTGGTATTGTAACGCTGATAAAGGCATCATCGCCACTGGCCATGTTCTTGGAGTACTCGGAACAGCGCAACAGGGCACACAGGTCTCGCATGGAGGCCCGGTCATTGGTGGTAAAGTGGTGCTGTTCTGCAGTGCGACTGACCCGTGCGTGCTGCAGCTGAAACTCCACTATGGCCTGCTGCTGCTCGCACAGTCTCTCCAGCATGTGCAAGGTGGAGTTCCACCTGGTCGGCACGTCGCATATGAGGCGGTAAGCGGGAAGGCCGCAGACAGGCAAGCAGTGGCAGGATGTGAACGCCGGAAGCACACACAGACGGCCCGCACTTCATGCAGCAGCTCTGACATGTCGGGGTAGTTGTGAATCAACTTCTGCACCACCAAATTCAGCACATGCGCCAGGCAAGGGATGTGCGTCAAACCGGCTATTCCCAGAGCTGCGATGAGATTTCCTTGCCACAGATGGAGTTGTGCAGTGCACACTTGATTTTATCGGATACTTGGTTGTGCAGGGAGGCACGGCTGTCTTGGAGAAGTAGTGGCGGCTGGGAACAACATACTGTGGGACAGCCATTGCCATCAGCTGTTTGAAGCTGTCTGTGTCCACCAGCCTGAATGACAGCATTTCAAAGGCCAGTAGTTTAGAAATGCTGGCATTTAGGCCCAGGGCTCGAGTGTGGGTAGGTGGGAATTTATGCTTTCTCTCCAAGGTTTGTGAGATGGAGAGCTGAACGCTGCCGTGTGACATGGTGGAGATGCTTGGTGACGCAGGAGGTGGTGTCGGTGGTACATACTCTGTTTGGTGGGCGGCAGGTGCCAACATTCCCGAGGCGAAGGAAGAGGCCGAGGCAGCAGTAGAAGAGGGAGCAAGGGGAGCCTGAGTGAGTTCCTTGCTTTTAAGGTGTTTACTGCACTGCTGTTGCCTGGTCATGCAGGTTGTGCTAAGGTTCAGAACGTTAATTCCTTGCTTCAGGCTCTGATGGCACAGCGTGCAAACCACTCGTGTCTTGTCGTCAGCACATTGTTTAAAGAAGTTCCATGCCAGGGAACTCCTTGAAGCTGCCTTTGGGGTGCTTGGTCCCTAGTGGCGGTGGCTAGTAGCAGGCGAACTCTCTTGGCGGCGGCTGTTCTGCTTTTGCCCCCTGCTCCCTCTTTTGCTATGCTGTTGGCTCGGTCTCACCACTGCCTCTTCCTCTGAACTATGAAAGTCAGTGGCACGACCTTCATTCCATGTGGGGTCTAGGACCTCATCGTCCACTGCATCGTCTTCCACCCAGTTTTCCTCCCTGACCTCCTGTTCGGTCTGCTCACTGCAATAAGACGCAGCAGTTGGCACCTGTGTTTCCACATCATCAGAGACTTACGGACTCTGATGAGGTGGTATTCCTATGTCCTCATCATCAGGAAACATAAGTGGTCATGCGTCAGTGCATTCTATTTCTTCCACCACTGGTGAAAGGCTAGGTGGATTCCCCTGGGAAATCTTGCCTTACCATCGTTAGAACGGCATTGGGCCCCACCAAATATTGCTGTAAATTCTGGCAGGTACTGAAACCTGAGGTAGTTGGTTCACTAGGACGTGTGGCTGTGGCAGAACGGCCACGTCCTCTCCCATCACCAGAGGGTCTACTAACACCACGACCATGTCTGCGTTCACGTCCCATACTAGATGTTTTCCTCATTGTTACCGCTGAACACAATAAGAAAAAAAATTATTTGGCCCAATGTATTGAATTCAAATTTAGGCCTTTTTTTTACAGCTACCTAAGACTATCTGGCTATCTATTTATGTCCCGTATTACACTAATCCATGCACAGCAGTAACCACAGATTTAGGATAATATCAATTGTAGGCATTGTATTAAGGGCCCTGGATGAAAGGTATCCTTTTACGGACAGATTTACACTCGGAGATGCACAGTAGCATGTGAAAAAATAAATAGGATTATGCTTTTAGCACTTGTATTTTAACACTTTGTATGATATACCCTTTAACGGAAAGAAATACACTTGGAGATGCACGCTGAGTATAATATACCATTTTACAGACAGATTTACACTTGGCCTGCAAAAGCTGGACACCAAATTTGGGGTATTGCTATTTTGGCAATTGAATTTCACCACAGAAAAAAATATATCCTTTGACGGACACTATGAAACTTGCCCAGTCACAGCTGGAACACCAGATTTACGGTATTGCTATTTTTGCAACTGAATTTCACCCCAGAAAATAATATATCCTTTGCCGGACAATATTAAACTTGGCCAGCTACTGCTGGGACACCAAATTTAGGGGATTGATATTTTGGCAATTGAATTTCACCCAAGAACAAAATATATCCTTTGCAGGACACTATTAAACTTGGCCAGCCACAGCTGAAACCACCGATTTATGGAATTGCTATTTTGGCAATTGAATTTCAATCCAGAACAAAATCTATCCTTTGCCGGACACTATTAAACTTGGCCAGCCACTGCTGAAACCACTGATTTACGAAATTGCTATTTTGGCAATTGAATTTAACCCCAGAAAAAAATCTATCCTTTGCCGGACACTATTAAACTTGGCCAGTCACTGCTGAAACCACTGATTTATGGTATTGCTATTTAGGCAATTGAATTTCGCCCCAGAAAAAAATATATCCTTTGACGGACACTATTAAAATTGGACAGCCACAGCTGAAACCACTGATTTACGGAATTGCTATTTTGGCAATTGAATTTCACCCCAGAAAAAAATCTATCCTCTGCAGGACACCATTAAACATGTCCAGCCACTGCTGAAACCACTGATTTACAGTATTGCTATTTTGGCAATTGAATTTAACCCCAGAAAAAAATCTATACTTTGCCGGACACTATTAAACTTGGACAGCAACAGCTGAAACCACTGATTTACGGTATTGCCATTTTGGCAATTGAATTTCACCCCAGAAAAAAATCTATCCTTTGCCGGACACTATTAAACTTGGCCAGGCACTGCTGAAACCACTGATTTACAGTATTGCTATTTTGGCAATTGAATTTAACCCCAGAAAAAAATCTATACTTTGCCGGACACTATTAAACTTGGCCAGCCACTGCTGGGACACCAGATTTAGTGGATTGCTATTTTGTCAATTAAATTTCACCCAAGAACAAACTATATGCTTTGCCGGTCACTATGAAACTTGGCCAGCCACAGCTGAAACCAATGATTTACGGTATTGCTATTTTGGCAATTGAATTTCACCCCAGAAAAAAATCTATCCTTTGCCGGACACTATTAAACTTGGCCAGCTACAGCTGAAACCACTGATTTACGGTATTGCTATTATGGCAATTGAATTTAACGCCAGAGCAATATCTATCCTTTGCCGGACACTATTAAACTTGGCAAGCCACTGCTGTTACACCAGATTTAGGGGATTTCTATTTTAGCAATTGAATTTTACCCAAGAACAATATATATCCTTTGCTGGACACTATAAAGCTTGGCCAGCCACAGCTGAAACCACTGATTTACGGAATTGCTATTTTGGCAATTGAATTTCACCCCAGAACAAAATCTATCCTTTGCCGGACACTATTAAACTTGGCCAGCTACTGCTGGGACACCAAATTTAGGGGATTGCTATTTTGGCAATTGAATTTCACCTATGAACAAAATATATATTTTGCAGGACACTATTAAACTTGGCCAGCCACAGCTGAAACCACTGATTTATGGAATTGCTATTTTGGCAATTGAATTTCAATCCAGAACAAAATCTATCCCTTGCCGGACACTATTAAACTTGGCCAGCCACTGCTGAAACCACTGATTTACGGAATTGCTATTTTGGCAATTGAATTTAACCCCAGAAAAAAATCTATCCTTTGCCGGACACTATTAAACTTGGGCAGCCACTGCTGAAACCACTGATTTATGGTATTGCTATTTTGGCAATTGAATTTCACCCCAGAAAAAAATCTATCCTTTGCCGGACACTATTAAACTTGGCCAGCCACTGCTGAAACCACTGATTTATGGTATTGCTATTTTGGCAATTGAATTTCACCCCAGAAAAAAATATATCCTTTCCCAGACACTATTAAACTTGGCCAGCCACAGCTGAAACCACTAATTTTTGGTATTGCAATTTTGGCAATTGAATTTCGCCCAGAAAAAAATATATCCTTTGCCGGAAACTATTAAACTTGGCCAGCCACTGCTGGTACTCAAGTTTTAGGGGATTGCTATTTTGGCAATTGAATTTCACCCAAGAACAAAATCTATCCTTTGCCGGACACTATGAAACTTGGCCAGCCACAGCTGAAACCACTGATTTACGGTATTGCTCTTTTGGATATTGAATTTCACCCCAGAACAAAATCTATCCTTTGCCGGAGACTATGAAACTTGTCCAGTCACAGCTGGAACACCAGATTTACGGTATTTCTATTTTTCCAACTGAATTTCACTCCAGAAAGTAATATATCCTTTGACGGACACTATTAAACTTGGCCAGCCACAGCTGAAACCACTTATTTACGGAATTGCTATTTTGGCAATTGAATTTCACCCCAGAACAAAATCTATCCTTTGCCGGACAATATTAAACTTGGCCAGCCAAAGATGAAACAACTGATTAACGGTATTGCTATTTTGGCAATTGAATTTCACCCCAGAAAAAAATCTATCCTTTGCCGGACACTATTAAACTTGGCCAGCTACAGCTGAAACCACTGATTTACGGTATTGCTATTATGGCAATTGAATTTCACCCCAGAACAAAATCTATCCGTTTCTGGACACTAGGAAACTTGGCCAGCCACTGCTGGTACACAAGTTTTCGGGGATTGCTATTTTGGCAATTGAATTTCACCCAAGAACAAAATATATACTTTGCCGGACACTATGAAACTTGGCCAGCCACAGCTGAAACCACTGATTTACGGTATTGCTATTTTAGCAATTGAATTTCACCCCAGAACAAAATCTATCCTTTGCTGGACACTATTATACTTGGCCAACAACAGCTAAAACCACTGATTTACGGTATTGCTATTTTGGCAATTGAATTTCACCCCAGAGAATAATATATCCTTTGCCGGACACTATTATACTTGGCCAGCCACAGCTGAAACCACTGATTTACGGCATTGCTATTTTGGCAATTTAATTTCACCACAGGAAATGATCTATCCTTTGCCGAACACTATTATACTTGGCCAGCCACAGCTGAAACCACTGATTAACGGTATTGCTATTTTGGCAATTGAATTTCACCCAAGAACAAAATATATCCTTTGCCGGACATAATGAAACTTGGCCAACTACAGCTGAAACCACTGATTTACGGGATTTCTATTATGGCAATTGAATTTAACCCCAGAGCAATATCTATCCTTTGCCGGACACTATTAAACTTGGCCAGCCACTGCTGGGACACCAGATTTAGGGGATTGCTATTTTGGCAATTGAATTTCACCCACAAACAAAATATATCCTTTGCCGGACAATATTATATTTGGCCAGCCACAGCTGAAACCACTGATTTATGGTATTGCTATTTTGGCAATTGAATTTCACCCCAGAACAAAATCTATCCTTTGCCGGAGACTATGAAACTTGTCCAGTCACAGCTGAAACACCAGATTTATAGTATTTCTATTTTTCAAACTGAATTTCACTCCAGAAAATAATATAACTTTTGACGGACACTATGAAACTTGTCCAGACACAGCTGGAACACCAGATTTACAGTATTGCTATTTTTGCAATTGAATTTACACCAGAAAATAATATATCCTTTGCCGGACCCTATGAAACAGATTTAGGGGATTGATATTTTGGCAATTGAATTTAACCCCAGAAAAAAAATCTATCCTTTGTCGGGCACTATTAAACTTGGCCAGCCACAGTTGAAACTACTGATTTACGGTATTGCTATTTTGGCAATTGAATTTAACCCCAACAAAAAATCAATCCTTTGCCAGACACTATTAAACTTGGCGAGCCACTGCTGAAACCACTGATTTACGGTATTGCTATTTTGGCAATTGAATTTAACCCCAGAAAAATATGTATCCTTTGCCGGACACTATTAAACTTGGCCAGTCACAGCTGAAACCACTGATTTATGGTATTGCAATTTTGGGAATTGAATTTCGCACCAGAAAAAAATATATCCTTTGCCGGACACTATTAAACTAGGCCAGCCACTGCTGGTACACAAGTTTTAGGGGATTGCTATTTTGGCAATTGAATTTCACCCAAGAACAAAATCTATCCTTTGTCCGACACTATTAAACTTGGCCAGCCACTGCTGAAACCACTGATTTACGGTATTGCTATATTGGCAATTGAATTTCACCCAAGAACAAAATCTATCCTTTGCCGGACAGTATTATACTTGGCCAGCCACTGCTGAAACCAATGATTTATGGTATTGCTGTATTGGCAATTCAATTTCGCCCCAGAAAAAAATATATCCTTTGCCGGACACTATTAAACTTGGCCAGCCACTGCTGGGACACCAGATTTAGGGGATTGCTATTTTGGCAATTGAATTTAACCCCAGAACAAAATCTATCCTTTGCCGGACACTATTAAACTTGGCCAGCCAAAGCTGAAACCACTGATTAACGGTATTGCTAATATGGCAATTGAATTTAACCCCAGAGCAATATCTATCCTTTGCCGGACACTATTGAACTTGGCCAGCCACTGCTGGGACACCGGATTTAGGGGATTGCTATTTTGGCAATTGAATTTCACCCAAGAACAAAATATATCCTTTGCCGGACACTAAGAAACTTGGCCAGCCACAGCTGAAACCACTGATTTACGGTATTGCTATTTTGGCAATTGAATTTCACCCCAGAACAAAATCTCACCTTTGCCGGACACTATGAAATTTGGCCAGCCACTGCTGGGACACTAGATTTAGGGGATTGCTATTTTGGCAATTGAATTTAACCCCAGAACAAAATCTATCCTTTGCCGGACACTATTATACTTGGCCAGCCACAGCTGAAACAACTGATTAACGGTATTGCTATTTTGGCAATTGAATTTCACCCCAGAAAAAAATCTATCCTTTGCCGGACACTATTAAACTTGGCCAGCCACAGCTGAAACCACTGATTTACGGTATTGCTATTTTGGCAATTAAATTTCACCCCAGAACAAAATCTCACCTTTGCCGGACACTATGAAATTTGGCCAGCCACTGCTGGGACACTAGATTTAGGGGATTGCTATTTTGGCAATTGAATTTAACCCCAGAACAAAATCTATCCTTTGCCGGACACTATTCAACTTGGCCAGCCACTGCTGAAACCACTGATTTATGGTATTGAAATTTTGGAATTGAATTTCTCCCCAGAAAAAAAATATATCCTTTGCCGGACACTATTAAACTTGGCCAGCCACTGCTGGTACACAAGTTTTAGGGAATTGATATTATGTCAATTGAATTTCACCCAAGAACAAAATCTATCCTTTGCCGGACACTATTAAACTTGGCCAGCCACTGCTGAAACCACTGATTTACGGTATTGCTATTTTGGCAATTGAATTTAACCCCAGAACAATATGTATCATTTGCCGGACACTATTAAACTTGGCCAGCCACAGCTGAAACCACTGATATATGGTATTAAACCACTGATTTACGGTAATGCTATTTTTGCAATTTTGGGAATTGAATTTCGCCCCAGAAAAAATATATCCTTTGCTGGACACTATTAAACTTGGCCAGCCACTGCTGGGGCACCAGATTTAGGGGATTGCTATTTTGGCAACTGAATTTCACCCCAGAACAAAATCTATCCTTTGCAGAACACTATTAAACTTGGCCAGCCACAGCTCAAACCACTGATTTACGGTATTGCTATTTTGGCAATTCAATTTAACCTCAGAACAATATCTATCCTTTGCCGGACACTATTAAATTGGCCAGCCAAAGCTGAAACCACTGATTTACGGTACTGCTATTATGGCAATTGAATTTAACCCCAGAGAAATATCTATCCTTTGCCGGACACTATTGAACTTGGCCAGCCACTGCTGGGACACAAGATTTAGGGGATTGCTATTTTGGCAATGGAATTTCACCCAAGAACAAAATATATCCTTTGCCGGACACTATGAAATTTGGTCAGCCACTGCTGGGACAACAAATTTATGGAATTGCTATTTTGGCAATTGAATTTCACCCCAGAAAAAAAGTCTATCCTTTGGCGGACACTATTAAACTTTGCCAACTACAGCTGAAACCACTGATTTACGGTATTGCTATTATGGCAATTGATTTAACCCCAGATCAATATCTATCTTTTGCCGGACACTATGAAACTTTGCCAGCCACATCTAAAACCACTGATTTATGGTATTGCTATTTTGGCAATTGAATTTCACCCCAGAATAAAATCCATCCTTTGCCGGAGACTATGCAACTTGTCCAGTCACAGCTGGAACACCAGATTTATGGTATTTCTATTTTTCCAACTGAATTTCACTCCAGAAAATAATATAACCTTTGACGGACACTATGAAACTTGTCCAGACAAAGCTGGGACACCAGATTTACAGTATTTCTATTTTTGCAACTGAATTTCACCCCAGAAAATAATATATCCTTTGACGGAAACTTTCAAACTTGTCCAGTCATAGCTGGAACACCAGATTTACAGTATTGCTATTTTTGCAACTGAATTTCACCCCAGAAAATAATATATCCTTTGCCGGACACTATGAAACTTGGCCAGCCACTGCTGGGATACCAGATTTAGGGGATTGCTATTTTGGCAACTGAATTTCACCCCAGAACAAAATCTATCCTTTGCCAGACAATATTAAACTTGGCGAGCCACTGCTGAAACCACTGATTTACGGTATTGCTATTTTGGCAATTGAATTTCACCCCAGAAAAAAATATATCCGTTGACGGACACTATGAAACTTGTCCAGTCACAGCTGGAACACCAGATTTACGGTATTTCTATTTTTACAACTGAATTTCACCCCAGAAAATAATATATCCTTTGATGGACACTATGAACCTTGTCCAGTCACAGGTGGAATCCTAGATTTACAGTATTGCTATTTTTGCAAATGAATTTCACCCCAGAACAAAATCTATCCTTTGCAGGACACAATTAAACTTGACCAGCCACAGCTGAAACCACTGATTTACGGTATTGCTATTTTGGCAATTGAATTTAACCACAGAAAAAAATCAATCCTTTGCGGGATACTATTAAACTTGGCCAGCCACTGCTGAAACCACTGGTTTACGGTTTTGCTATTTTGGCAATTGAATTTCACCCCAGACAAAAATCTATCCTTTTCCGGACACTATTAAACTTGGCCAGCCACAGCTGAAACCACTGATTTACGGTATTGCAATATTGGCAATTCAAGTTAACCTCAGAACAATATCAATCCTTTTCCGGATACTATTAAATTTGGCCAGCCACAGCTGAAACCACTGATTTACGGTACTGCTATTTTGGCAATTGAATTTCACCCCAGAACAAAATCTATCCTTTGCCGGACACTATTAAACTTGGCCAGCCAAAGCTGAAACCACTGATTTACGGTATTGCTATTATGGCAATTGAATTTAACCCCATAGCAATATCTATCCTTTGCCGGACACTATTGAACTTGGCCAGCCACTGCTGGGACACAAGATTTAGGGGATAGCTATTTTGGCAATGGAATTTCACCCAAGAACAAAATATATCCTTTGCCGGACACTATTAAACTTGGCCAGCCAAAGCTGAAACCACTGATTTACGGTATTGCTATTTTGGCAATTGAATTTCACCCCAGAAAAAAATCTATCCTTTGCCGGACACTATTCAACTTGGCCAGCCACTGCTGAAACCACTGATTTATGGTATTGAAATTTTTGGAATTGAATTTCGCCCCAGAAAAAAAATATATCCTTTGCCGGACACTATTAAACTTGGCCAGCCACTGCTGGGGCACCAGATTTAGGGGATTGCTATTTTGGCAACTGAATTTCACCCCAGAACAAAATCTATCCTTTGCAGAACACTATTAAACTTGGCCAGCCACAGCTCAAACCACTGATTTACGGTATTGCTATTTTGGCAATTCAATTTAACCTCAGAACAATATCTATCCTTTGCCGGACACTATTGAACTTGGCCAGCCACTGCTGGGACACCAGATTTAGGGGATTGCTATTTTGGCAATTGAATTTCACCCCAGAAAAAAATGGTCACTATTGCCGGACACTATTAAACTTGGCCAGCCACAGCTGAAACCACTGATTTACGGTATTGCAGTTTTAACAATTGAATTTAGCCCCAGAAAATTATCTATCCTTTGCCAGACACTATGAAACTTGGCCAGCCACTGCTGGGACACCAGATTTAGGGGATTGCTATTTTGGCCATTGACTTTAACCCCAGAACAAAATCTATCCTTTGCCGGACACCATTAGACTTGGCCAGCCACAGCTGAAACCACTGATTTATGGCTTTGCTATTTTGGCAATTGAATTTAACCACAGAAAAAAATATATCCTTTGCAGGACACCATTAAACTTGTCTAGCCACTGCTGAAACCACTGACTTATGGTATTGCTATTTTGGCAATTGAATTTCACCCCAGAAAAAAATCTATCCTTTGGCCAGCCACAGCTGATACCACTGATTTACGGTATTGCTATTTTGGCCTTTGAATTTCACCCCAGAAAAAAATCTATCCTTTGGCCAGCCACAGCTGATACCACTGATTTACGGTATTGCTATTTTGGCCTTTGAATTTCACCCCAGAAAAAAATCTATCCTTTGGCCAGCCACAGCTGATACCACTGATTTACGGTATTGCTATTTTGCCAATTGAAGTTCACCATAGAACAAAATCTATCCTTTGCCGGACACTATTAAACTTGGCCAGCCACAGCTGAAACCACTGCTTTAAGGTATTGCTATTTTGGAAATTTTATTTCACCCCAGAAAAAAATCTATCCTTTGCCAGACACTATGAAACTTGGCCAGCCACTGCTGGGACACCAGATTTAGGGGATTTCTATTTTGGCAATCGAATTTAACCCCAGAACAAAATCTATCCGTTGCCGGACACTATTAAACTTGTCCAACCAACGCTAAAACCACTGATTTACGGTATTGCTATTTTAGCAATTGAATTTCACCCCAGAAAAAAATCTATCCTGTGCCGGACACTATTAAAAATGGCCAGCCACAGCTGGAACAACAGATTTAGGGGATTGCTATTTTGGCAATTGAATTTCACCCCTCAATAAAATATAGAAATGTATATCCTGAGTTTCTAGGGGTGACAATAAACACAGCCAACCCCCTGATGTAGTATATAGCAAAAAAAAACTAGTATTGATGGATTGATGGACTTGGTGGCAGCTTGTGCTGGTGCACCACAAGACACAAAATTGCCGCCGATCACCCCTGACAAAAGTGACAGAAAAACGCTCTTTGCAGCCTAAAAACCAGTGAGCAATTAACTAGCAGAAGTTGAATCATTCACAGCTGTAGATCGATCACTTCATTAGGTGTTTTTGCTGACTTTTCCCTGCCTAATCTCGCCCTCACAGCAGCTGCCTCCTATCCCTACACTAATCAGAGCAGAGTGACGTGCAGCGCTACATGATTCCAGCTTAAATAGAGGCTGGGTCACATGCTGCACTTGGCCAATCACAGCCATTCCATTAGTAGGCATGGCTGTGATGACTACTTAGGGCAAGAAGTAAAACTCTAGCTGATTGGCTGCTGTGCAGCCCTATAGAAAGCGGGAAAAAATCGCCGAACAACGGACCTCAGTTCGGGTTTGCTCAACTCTATTCGTGATCAACACTGTGCTTTACTCAACCCTGGACAACCGGCTATAACCCCAAAGAAACATTCCCAAAACCTGAGTACCCTTTCCAGAGAATAAAAATTGATTACTTCAACATGCCTAACGGTGGGCCCTTCGAGTATGCTTTGGTCTGTGTAGACATGTTTTATGGATGGCCGGAGGCTTAGCCTGTTAAAAAAGCTAATGCCACAACGACCCCCAAACATATCCTTTCTGAGGTTGTCTGTCGATGGGGAGTACTCAAAGCCATTGAATCTGACCGGGGGACTCACTTTATGGGACAAGTTTTCAAGTAGATATGTGAGGCTCTCCACATCAATCATTACTCATTATTATTCCCAAAGCAGTGGCAATGTGGAGAGACTAAACGGTACTATCAAGAACAAGATCTCTAAAATCTCCGCCAACATGGGTAAAACATGGCACGAGCGTTTGTCTTTCTACTCTGTGCGCAATGCACAAAGACGGCCTCTTGGGCTGTTCCCATGGGAGATTCTGTTCAGAAGTAGACCAAATACGGGGTTGTACTTTCCCAAGCAGCTTTACATTATCAGCTGATGGGGTATGTGCAGTCTCTTCAATGGGAACTCCAAAAGATACACCAGAGAGTTTATTAATCTATTCTTGATCCAGAATCTATAACTGGTTTGAATTCCAAACAACTAGGGATGAGCGAACCAGAACTGGATAGTTCGGGTTCGTACCGAATTTTGGGGTATTGGCTGTGATTGGCCAAGTGCAGCATGTAACCCAGCCTCTATTTAAGCCGGAGTCACGTTGCGCCGCACGTCACACTGCTCTGATTAGTGTAGGGAGAGGACGCAGCTTCGATGAGGGCGAGCCTAGGCAGGGAAAAGTCAGCAAAAACAACTAATGAAGTGATCCATCTACAGCTGTGAATCATTCAACTTCTGCTAGTTAATTGCTCACTGGTTTTTAGGCTGCACAGAGTGTTTTTCTGTCACTTTTTTCTGTGGTGATTGGCGACCATTTTGTGTCTTGTGGTGGCACAAGCTGCCACCAAGTCCATCAATCCATCAATACTAGTTTTTTTTTTTTTTTTTTGCTATATCCTACATCAAGGGCTTGGCTGTTCTTATTGCCACCCCTAGAAACTCAGGATAGAAATGTCTATATTTTATTAAGAGGTTAAATTCAATTGCCAAAATTGCAATCCCCTAAATCTGGTGTTCCAGCTGTGCCTAGCTAAGTGTAATACTGTCTGCTGTCTGGCAAAGGATAGATTTTTTTCTGGGGTGAAATTGAATTGCCAAAATAGCAATCCCCTAAATCTGGTGTCCCAGCAGTGGCTGGCCAAGTTTAATAGTGTCCGGCAAAAGATAGATTTTGTTCTGGGGTGAAATTCAATAGCCAAAATAGCAATACCGTAAATCAGTGATTTCAGCTGTGGCTGGCCAAGTTTAATAGTGTCCGGCAAAGGATATATTTTTTTCTGGGGTGAAATTCAATTGTTAAATAGCAATACGGTAAATCTGGTGTCCCAGCAGTGGCTTGACAAGTTTAATAGTATCCGTCAAAGGATAGTGATGTGCGGGAGGTGCCATATTCGACTTCGACGAAATTCGCGAATATTCGCTAGAATATTCGTCTCATATTCATCGAAATCGAATATTCGTTATTATTCTAGTTATCGCGATTATTCTGCGATTTAAATAATCGCGTATTGCGAATTTTTTTATTTTTTTTTTAACAAGGCAACTTGCCGATATTGGTTTGATATCTAGAATTAGCGAAGATGACGAATATGACGAATGTATTCGTCATTTTCCTCAAAACGAAGATAACGAAATATTCTCCATCTTCGTTTTAGCTCCATATTCGTCAACCTCGCTAATTGCGATAATATTACATTGCCCTTTTTTTTTTTAAATAGAATAATACTATTCTATTTATTTTAAAAAAAAAGGCAAAGTAATATTATCGCATTAGATTCGCCATACGATAAGATTACTTTGCCCTTTTTTTAAATAAATAGAATAGCATTATTCTAGTTAAAAAAAGGCAAAGTAATATTATCGCATTAAATTCGATATGCGATAAGTTATCTAGAATTAACGAAGACGACGAATATAGCCCTATATTCTCCATATTCGTTAAATCTAATAGGAAAGTTCACTCTAAGTTAGAAGCGCAATGCAATTAAATGTTTTCGCATTGCGATTCCAACCTAGAGCTGTGTTCAAAGTTTAAAAAATAAATTACCACGAATTGACGAATCACAAGGAATGATCGCGTATGCACGCGATCATGTGACAATCGTGTCACGTGACGTTTTTACTTTTAGTTTCGCGACTGGTGCTGACTTTTGAAAAAATCGAATCGAGATCGGATCGAGATGGGGCGAAATTCGTTAACCGAACAGGAGGAAGATTATCTAATCAATGTAAGTATAGTAACATGTTTATTACATCACATGATTGTATTACATATTGCACGCATATCTGAACATTATTTTTTAACACTTTATCTACAGAAAAAATATTTATGTGTAGATCTACTGTTGTAAAATATTCGAGTATTCGAATATTTACCAGGATACGATTTTTTTTTATTTTTTTATTTCCCCTTCCTTCTTTTTTTTTTTTTCTTTTTTGTTTCCTAAAGCAATATATTACTTGTTGTGTAGACCCCATACACATACAATCCCAGTGCAAACAGATCTTAGAAGTTAATTTAAAAAAAATTATAAATAGTATACAAAAAAATTTTGATTATATGTTTGCATCTTTATCCTGCAGACAATGTTGGAGAAGGGTTACGGCCTGACCCGCAAGCATGCGGAGAAGACCGCCATAATCCTCTCCCTCCAGAAGGAGGAGATGGAGGAGAGGTTTGGCCACATGCCAGTTAAGGAGGCTATCCAAAAAAAGTGGTGCGAGAGCGCATCAGAGAGTGGAGTGCTGTACTTTGCCCAGGTACATTGCTTACATGACTTTTATATATCTCTCTACACCTCTATGTAATGTATCTAGTCAGTGATGCTCTAATCCTTACAAATGGAGCTAGGTTAACAGTGTTAACACACAAACTCTTAATAGGAATTTCATCACTCATCTATAAACAAAAGCCATTGTAAAAAAAAAGCTAAACGCATCTAGTTTACATAACATGGCTCATAAAGCATGTGTGTTAACTCTACTACATCCATATTTCATCCCTTCCAGCCCCCAGTACATGTACGGTGCAACAGAACTTCAATTAATGCCCAGCACCCTACATGTACATCGCTATGATCAGGCGGGCGCATGACCTGAATACAGCGGCAGGGGTACGGCCATTACTGATGTACGGACACAGGCTGCATTCTCCCGCATATATCACAGATACTGGCACATTAACTCCTGCACGGCCACGATTAGCACTGACCTTGGCACATGCACGTTATTGGTAACTTAGGCCGGTTTTACCATCTGTAACACAGGTTTTAAGTGTCACGACCCGCGTTGGTGTCGTGACGCTGTTGCTGGCATGCGGTTGCCGTCGGCAACCTGCGTGCCACGACCGATGTTGCGGTCGTGTTGTTGTTCCGCATGCACTTTCCGGCGGCGAGGTGTTGTTGCCGCATGTGAGGGTTGTGTGTTTGTTGCCTCACATGTGGTTGCCGCTGGCTACTAGGTTGTTCTGCATGCATGTCTACTTTCACCTTTGCTGTGGTCTTCTTTTCCACATTTGGTATGCACGGGGTTAAGGTTATGCTAGGTGTGGTTGTTAGCTCACGTGGGTGTGACCTCAGGCCTCCTTATATGTTGGTTTGTGTGGAGCCTGAAGTCAGTTTGTTTGTCCAGCCATGGTGTGAGCATGGCTGGAGTGGTTGTCCCCTATGTCTGTGTGAGCCACCCCTATTTCTCATATTGTTTACTCTGAGTGGTTGTGTTCCCCTTCTGTGTGCTTCTCCTTCCCTCTCTTGGTTATGTTTGTTGTGGGATTGTATGAAGCACTACTTTCTGTTTATGTGCTCCGGAATGGGCTTGCTTACCCGGAGGGGTTAAGTACCAACCTGATAGTGTGCTGCCACGTCGGGATCCTTGCTCATGCAGCAGGTATCCGCATGGGAGTTCTGGAGGTCCTGGTGCACCTTTGTCCTCTGCGGCGCGGCAGGTAAGCGTGTGTGAGTTTGTCATCTTATCAGCCGTGCAGTTTTGCATACTGTCAGGGTCCCGGCTGCAGAGGGGCCTCTGGAGACTCCTGCTCATCCGTGTCCTTGGGTGAGCAGGTGGTCTCTGCCCTGTCGTGATATCCAGGGTGAAGCAGGGATGACCAGGTCATAATTTAATAAAATATTGTGATACTACTATATATAACCCTTGTTTGGAGTTATTGTTATGGTATGACCCATACAGCTTTATTGGTGTTGTTTAGTTAGGAGACCAGGGCCAGCATTAGGGACGTGCTAGGATGTTAGCGGTTCCCTAGTCCCTGCTTTTGGCCCAGCGGCCGTGGAAATTGCACGGCGGGGCGTTTTCCCCACTTCCCGCCATGACATTAAGAATGTCAGTTCCCTACAAAATGAGGCAAATCAACCATTGGATTGCAGATGCCTCCACATAGAAATGTATGGATCTTTTACATTTTTATGATTCTTCAGTTGTTTGTTTACATTTTTAATAATTTGTGATTACAGGTAAAACCGTCCCCTCTGTCCGCCACCGCAAAAGAAAAGCGGAGGACATTGAGGTGTCCACAGAGGAGGAGGAGACGGAGGAACAGCCAGGACCCTCCACCCTCACAGCGGCCCATCCACCACCGGAAGTGGTGACAATGGAGGAGGCGGATGCTGACCTCAATATTGTGGAGGTCGAGGTTGAGGAGGAGGCTGGACCGTCCCAGCCACCAGAATCGCCCCCCCCCCCACGTCCTGAAGAGGTGGAGGAAGAGGTCGTATACATGCCTCACCAGGAGGGTAAATATGTGCACACACCAATATAAATCGGTACACAACATTTTCAAAAATATCACACGATCCCTGAACAATAGCAGACCTTAGTTAACAAGGCTGCCCGTTTAGCTAAGCAGGTTTTGCACCTAGTTTCCAAAGCGATTATGCCTGGGGGGCGGTTTTTTGTTGGTCTGTAATAGTACGTCTCTGTTCACAGGAGCACCCAGGAATTTTGTCTAGTGGGGTCGGAATAAAAAAAAAAAAATTGTTATCAGCCCCTCCTACATATAATAGTCCACTCCCAACAAACAATGTACAGCTGAAATTATATTGTTGAGGATGAAGGTAAGAGTCTTACCCTCATCCTACATAGACGCACTTTACTCAGTACTCAGGGCCCCGACATAAAGCTCCTGTACTTACACTCACACTGTCCCCCTCATGTTAAAAGAGGAGTGGAGGAGGAGGAGCTGCGCGATATTAACGGAGTGTAGGTCCGGGTGGGGGTACAGAGAGCTCCTCCGCTCTCCTCCCTCCCCAGATCCTAGTAATCATGCTCCCTTCAGCCCCCCAGTAGCAGTAGCAAAGCTCACCATAATGTAGTAGTAATACTTTTTTAAAATGAAATAACCCTGCTTAGTGCCCACAGTTCAGCTAATGTCCCCATAATGTATGCCAGTATAAAATACCCCTATATAGTGCCCCAGTAAATGACCCCATAGTTCTCCACTGCCCAATAGTGCCCCCAAATAATGTTCCTATAGTGCCACCAGATGCCCCATATTAATTAATTTGCCCCATACTGCCATCCATTTATTTGCTGGGCTTCTACCAGCAAATAGGCCTGAAGCCTATAGTGGTGATAGGCGGCGAGCAGTGAACGATGCGCTCCCTTGCCCGCTGCAGCCTAATTAGAACCAGGGCCGTGCCGCCTATGGCGGTCGGTAGCGGCCCTGGAGGATAAAAAAAAAATAAAATAAAAAATTTAATGGTTCTAGGGGGTCCAGACCTGTTAGGCCACCCCCTGGGTGCGCCACTGTCCCTGTGCATCAAGTCATGTCCCACTATGACGTACTATTGTGGGCTGGCCGTTAAGTGGTTAAAATGCTAACAATGAGGGGAAAACAGAAACTACAGTAATAGAAAACATAACTGCAACCAAACTCTGTAAACTACCAAAAAAGTATTAACAAACCAAATAACATTATGCTATACCCAAACTCTCACAAAGTAAACCAAAATATTAGCAACATAAAAATCTATAGCTACTGAGTTAATATTTAAATAGGCGGTTTTTAAACTCATACTCCACACTAAGCACTAATTGTCTTGTAACCTGATTTGCAGTAATTGTTTATTTATTTATTTTTACAGTTGTGAACAAGTGTGTCCGCCAAATGGCCAGGATGGAGCGGGAGTACAGGAGGGAGATGGAGGAGGTGGCCAAGCAGCAGCGGCGGCTGTTGCAAAAGATGCAGGAGATGGATAGGAGGCATCTCCGTGAAATGGCCAAGATGAGGGAGCTGCTGGACCGGCTAAAAAAATTGCCATAGAGGCCTATTGTACTTTTTTTTCTAATGTTATTTATAAATAGTTTATTAACCGTTATAACTTGTGCTTTCGTTTTTTCTAATGTTATGTTACGGTGTAATTTTATAACTTAGTTGTAAGGCCTCTTTAGTCTAGGGTCAGACTCATCTGGATCAGGACAGACCGTAGTAGGCACACGGTAACGCTGTAGTGTAAGGCCCACACATAACTGAGCAGTGTCAGGACATACAGAAGCAAGTATTGTTAACGGTGAAGTATGAAGCCCACACCATCTGCTGTTAGACGTAATCCAGCGTGTGTGCGGTGCTGATCATGTATGGGTGGGAAGAGAGGTGGTACACCCTCATCCTCCTCCATCACCTCCAAAAGATTCCTGCATTGCCTTCCCCAAGATGTCCCACTCACAGTCGCTGTCTAACAGGAGCAGGGAGGATTCCAGGGGGGTTGGTCCTGCAGGAGGCGGAGAGCAGCAGTTGCTGCTGCTCAGAGCCGGGCCAGAGGACTCTGTGGCACAGTATTGTGCCACTAGAGCAACAACTGCCTCGGCACCCTGAGAGGTATCGGCGGGGCGGCTGCTAAGAGCCAAAAAATCAATGAGTTGTATGATCAAGAAATCCACACCCGCACTGACCGTCCCTTTATTTTTGATCTCCATAGTAACCGCCCATTTAACAGCGCCCATATGTTTAATAGTGGCCCCTGCCCCCCATGCATGTAGCAGTGTAGTTGTGGCATTATCTGACTCAATATTTCAGGACATGCAAAGTGGCAAAACCTTGGATCAGTTGTTATGGTGTGAACCCAGCGTTATAGAAAGTGCATGCTGGTCAAGTTACACCTCTGGCCAGGGGCGTAACTATAGGGGAAGCGACTGATTTGGTGCCCAAACTCAGTAGGGGCCCACCCAGGTATTGTCCGGGCCTTCTCAACAGTATTATACAATGATATTATATACAGAAACAATGTACGAAATGGACGGAGGAGCTTCCGGGTCTCATCGCAGAGAGCGATCGTGACTAGCCAAAGGAGAGGGGGTTGCATGGAAGGAGTGGGTTACATAGAAGTTTGTGGGGGGTAGGAGGGCACATTCAAAAATTTGCTGTGGGGCCCAGTCCTTTCTCATTACGCCACTGAATAACACTATACTCTACATATTCGCTCTCAGTCAAAAAGCAGGAAGGAATCATGTGTGGTCGCACTCTGGCCAAATCAAATAAAAAAATAAATAAAAATTACGACTATTCTAAAATAGAAATATATATCATTATATTCAATATAATGCTATATATTTTCAGAATATTCGCGAATATTCTATGACACGAAAAAAATGCACATAAGGAAAGATGCCTATAGACAGCTAAGTTTTTATTCGCAATGAAAGAATATAGAAAAAAGTGGCAAAGTAATATTATCGCATATGCGAATAAAAACTTGGTCTCTATAGTCAACTTTCCTATTATTTGGCTTATCGAATATGGAGAATATAGCACTAAGTTTTTGTTCGTAATGCGATAATATTATCGAATATGGAGAATAGTATTAGGATCATATGCGATAATATTACTTACTACCTTTTTTTTAATAAATATAGTATAATTATCATACTTGATAATCATTATAATTATTTGATTTATTTAAAAAAAAGTGGCAAAGTAATATAATCGCATAGCGAATTAAACACAGCTGTCTAGTCAGTCAACTTTCCTATTTGATTGCTAGAATTAGCGAAGTTGACGAATAGGTAGCTAAAACGAAGATGGAGAATACTTCGTTATCTTCGTTTTAAGGAATATGACGAATACATTCGTCATCTTCGCTAATTCTACCAAACCCAACCATAGTAAACCAGGTCTAAGTTGAAATCGCAATGCGATTACTTCGTTATATTAATCGCATTGTGATTTCAACTTAGAGCTGTGCTTCTAATGGGTTAGCTTGCTAGAATTAACAAAGTTAACGAATATGGAATATAGCATTGCTAAGTTGAAATCGCAATGCGATTAATATAACTTGAAGTAATCGCATTGCGATTTCAACTTAGCACTGCTATATTCCATATTCGTTAATTCTAACCTATGTAAGATAGCAGTGCTAAGTTGTAATCGCAATGCGATTAATATAACTTTAATTAATCGCATTGCGATTCAACAGACATGGTTTACTATGGTTGCTAAAACGAAGATGGAAAATACTTTGTTATCTTTGTTTTGAGGAATATGATGAATACATTTGTCATATTCGCTAATTCTACCAAGCCAACTATAGTAAACCAGGTCTAAGTTGAAATTGCAATGCGATTAATTAAAGTTATATTAATCGCATTGCGATTTCAACGTAATTCCTCAAATCCGACAGTACATTTTAGTATGGAGACGTTCCCATGGTGATAGGGACGCTCAGTGAGCACGGAAGTCGGCAGAAGCAGCAACGGGCACTGACTAGAGCAGCCAGGAAGCCAGGAATCCTCAGGACAGGTAAGAGCTACTTTTGGGAAGTGGGAAAGAAAAAAATATAACAAAAAAAAAAAAAAAAAAAAAGAATATTCAAAATAGCGAATTTATAGCGCTATATTTGAAATATTCGCGAATTAGCGAAGTGCCGATATTCGCTAAAAAAATTCGCTATTCGAATATTCGCGCTCAACAGTATCAAAGGATAGCATTTGTTCTGGGGTGAAATTTAATTGCCAAAATAGCAATACCCTGAATCTGGTGTTCCAGCTGTGACTGGACAATTTCCCTAGTGTCCGTCAAAGGATATATTATTTTCTGGGGTGAAATACAGTTGCAAAAATTGAAATACAGTAAATCTGGTGTTCCAGCTGTTGCAGGCCTAGTTTAAATCTGTCCATAAAAGGGTATATTTTTATCTGGGGTGAAATTTAATTGCCAAAATAGCAATACCCTGAATCTGGTGTTCCAGCTGTTGCAGGCCTAGTTTAAATCTGTCCGTAAAAGGGTATATTTTTATCTGGGGTGAAATTTAATTGCCAAAATAGCAATACCCTGAATCTGGTGTTCCAGCTGTTGCAGGCCTAGTTTATATCTGTCCGTGAAAGGGTATATTTTTTTCTGGGGTGAAATTTAAATGCCAAAATAGCAATACCCTGAATCTGGTGTTCCAGCTGTGACTGGACAATTTCCCTAGTGTCCGTCAAAGGATATATTATTTTCTGGGGTGAAATACAGTTGTAAAAATAGAAATACAGTAAATCTGGTGTTCATGCAGTGCCTGGACAAGTTTAATAGTGACCAGCAAAGGGTATATTTTTTTCTGGGTTGAAATTTAATTGCCAAAATAGCAATACTCTGAATCTGGTGTTCCATCTGTGACTGGAAAATTTCCTTAGTGTCCATCAAAGGATATATTATTTTCTGCGGTAAAATACAGTTGCAAAAATAGAAATACAGTAAATCTGGTGTTCCATCTGTGACTGGACAAGTTTAATAGTATTCGTCAAAGGATAGATTTTGTTCTGGGGTGAAATTCACTTGCCAATATAGCAATACCCTGAATCTGGTGTTCCAGCTGTTGCAGGCCAATTGTCAATCTGTCCGTAAAAGGGTAAATTACGCTCAGCATGCATCTCCCAGTATATTTCTTTCCGTAAAAGGATATATCACAAAAAGTGTTACATTACAATTGCTGAAAGCATAATCTGGTAAATCTGCACGCATTATTGTGCATCTCATAGTGTATTTTTATCCGTAAATGGGTATATTACACTCAAGGTGTATATACAAGTGCTGAGAGGGTCATCCTAAATAACTTCACACGCTACCATGCATCTCCAAGTGTATTTCTGTCCGTTAAAGGGTATATTACACAAAGTGTTAAAATACAATTGCTGAAGGCATAATACTACATGTTTTTTTCACACGCTACTGTACATCTCCAAGTGTAAATCTGTCCATAAAAGGATACCTTTCATCCAGGGCCTAAATACTAGGCCTACAATTGATAGTCTCCTAAATCAGTGGTTAATGCTGTGCCAGGATTAGTGTAATACGGTATATAAATAGGCAGATAGTGTTGCCTGTAAAAAAAGGCCTGAATTTGAAATCAATACATTGGGCCAAATATTTTTTTTCTTATTGTGGTGCTTTGCACGTAGATGCCTGGTCATGCAGTTTGTGCTAAGGTTCAGAAAAAAATCTAGTAAGGGACGCGGACGCGTTCGTGGTGTTGGTGGTGTTAGTGGACCCTCTGGTGCTGGGAGAGGACGTGGCCAATCTGCCACAGCCACACGTCCTAGTGAACCAACAACTTCAGGTTCCAGTACCCGCCAGGAATTACAGCGATATTTGGTGGGGCCCAATACCGTTCTAAGGATGGTAAGGCCTGAGCAGGTACAGGCGCTAGTCAATTGGGTGGCCGACATTGGATCCAGCAAGTTCACAACATTATCTCCCACCCAGTCTTCTGCAGAAAGCGCACAGGTGGCGCCTGAAAACCAAGCCCATCAGTCTGTCACATCACCCCCATGCATATCAGGGAAACTGTCAGAGCCTCAAGTTATGCAGCAGTCTCTTTTGCTGTTTGAAGACTCTGCTGGCAGGGTTTTCCAAGGGAATCCACCTAGCCCTTCCCTAGTGCTGGAAGACATAGAATGCACTGATGCACAACCACTGATGTTTCCTGATGATGAGGACATGGGAATACCACCTCATCGGAGTCCGCACATCTCTCATGATGACGAAACACAGGTGCAAACTGCTGCGTCTTTCTGCAGTGTGCAGACCGAACAGGAGGTCAGGGAGGAAGACTGTGTGGAAGACGATGCAGGGGACGATGAGGTCCTAGACCTCACATGGAATGAAGGTCGTGCCACTGACTTTCATAGTTCAGAGAAAGAGGCAGTGGTGAGACCGAGCCAACAGCGTAGCAAAAAAGGGAGCAGGGGGCAAAAGCAGAACAGCCGCCTCCAAGAGAGTTCGCCTGCTACTGGCCACCGCCACCAGGGACCGAGCACCCCAAAAGCAGCTTCAAGGAGTTTCCTGGCATGGCACTTCTTTAAACAATGTGCTGACGATAAGACCTGAGTGGATTGCACGCTGTGCCATCAGAGCCTGAAGCGAGGCATTAACGTTCTGAACCTTAGCACAACCTGCATGACCAGGCATCTACATGCAAAGCATGAACTGCAGTGGAGTAAACACCTTAAAAGCAAGGAACTCAGGCTCCCCCTGCTCCCTCTTCTGCTGCTGCCTCGTCCTCTTCCTCCACCTCGGGAGGAATGTTGGCAACTGCCGCCCACCAAAAAGAGGATGTGCCAACGACACCACCACCTGCGTCACCAAGCATCTCCACCATGTCACACGGCAGTGTTCAGCTCTCCAACTCACAAACCTTGGATAGAAAGCGTAAATTCCCACCTAGTCACCCTCGAGCACTGGGCCTGAATGCCAGCATTTCTAAACTACTAGCCTTTGAAATGCTGTCATTCAGGCTGGTGGACATAGACAGCTTCAAACAGCTGATGGCGATGGCTGTCCCACAGTATGTTGTTCCCAGCCGCCACTACTTCTCCAAGACAGCCGTGCCTTCCCTGCACAACCAAGTATTCGATAAAATCAAGTGTGCACTGCGCAACGCCATCTGTGGCAAGGTCCACCTAACCACAGATATGTGGACCAGTAAGCACGGCCAGGGACGCTATATCTCCCTAATTGCACACTGGGTAAATGTAGTGGCGGCTGGGCCCCAGGCGGAAAGTTCTTTGGCGCACGTCCTTCCACCGCCAAGGATCGCAGGACATCATTCTTTGCCTCCTGTACCCTCCTCCTCCTACTCGGCTTCCTCCTCCTCTGCTTCCACCTGCTCATCCAGTCAGCCACACACCTTCACCACCAACTTCAGCACAGCCCGGGGTAAACATCAGCAGGCCATTCTGAAACTCATATGTTTGGGGGACAGGCCCCACACCGCGCAGGTGTTGTGGCGGGGTATTAAACAACAGACCGACCAATGGTTAATGCCGGTGGGCCTCAAGCCCGGCCTGGTGGTGTGCTATAATGGGCGAAATCTCGGCGCAGCTTTGGGTCTAGCCGGTTTGAGGCACATTCCTTGCCTGGTGCATGTGCTGATTTTGGTGGTGCAGAAGTTCATTCATAACTACCCCGACATGTCAGAACTGCTGCATAAAATGCGGGCCGTCTGTGCACGCTTCCGGTGTTCACATCCTGCCGCTGCTCGCCTGTCTGCGCTACAGCGTAACTTCGGCCTTCCCGCTCACCGCCTTATATGCGACGTGCCCACCAGGTGGAACTCCACCTTGCACATGCTGGGGAGACTGTGCGAGCAGCAGCAGGCTATAGTGGAGTTTCAGCTGCTGCATGCACGGGTCAGTCGCACTGCGGAACAGCACCACTTCACCACCAATGACTGGGCCTCCATGCGAGACCTGTGTGCCCTGTTGCGCTGTTTCGAGTACTCCACCAACATGGCCAGTGGCGATGATGTCGTTATCAGCGTTACAATAAGACTTCTATGTCTCCTTGAGAAAACACTTAGGCCCCTTTCACATGGGCGAGTTTTCCGCGCGGGTGCAATGCGTGAGGAGGACGCATTGCACCCACACTGAATCCGGACCCATTCATTTCTATGGGGCTGTGCACATGAGCGGTGATTTTCACGCATCACTTCTGCGTTGCCTAAAAATCGCAGCATGCTCTATATTGTGCGTTTGTTACGCAACGCAGGCCCTATAGAAGTGAATGGGGCTGCGGGAAAATCGCAAGCATCCGCAAGCAAGTGCGGATGCAGTGCGATTTTCCCGCATGGTTGCTTAGCAACGGGACCAGATCTTTATTATTTTATAATAGCATTCTTAATAAAGAATGCATAGTAAAATGAAGAGGAAGAGGTTAAAAATAATAAAAGTTAACTTACCTTAGCCACTTGATCGCGTAGTTGCGATCTGTCCTCTCTTTTCCAGCATCAGCTAACAACTAAAGGACCTGTGATGACGTCACATCACATGGTCCAATTACATGGTCCATCTTACCATTGTGATGGACCATGTGATGTGACGTCATCACAGGTCCTTTAGTTGTTAGCTGATGCTGGAAAAGAGAGGACAGATCGCAACTACGCGATAAAGTGGCTAAGGTAAGTTAACTTTTATTATTTTTAACCCCTTCCTCTTCATTTTACTATGCATTCTTTATTAAGAATGCTATTATTTTCCCTTATAACCATGATATAAAGGAAAATAATAAACTCTCCAGAATACTCTACCTGAAACCGGACTTCAGTGATGAAGTCCGGCTTCGGGTCTGGGTACTAAACATGGCGATTTTTCACACGCGCGTGCAAAACGCATTACAAACGTTTGCACCCACGCGGAAAAATCGCGCATATTCCCGCAACGCACCCGCATCCTATCCGGCGTCAAACATGACGTCCATGTGAAAGAGGCCTTAGGGTGATGATGGAAGAGGAGGTGGCCCAGGAGGAGGAGGAGGAGAAAGAGGGGTCATTTTTAGCACTTTCAGGCCAGTCTCTTAGAAGTGGCTCAGAGGGAGGTTTTTTGCAACAGCAGAGGCCAGGTACAAATGTGGCCAGTCAAGGCCCACTACTGGAGGACAAGAAGGACGAGGAGGAGGTGGAGGTGTTGGAGGATGAGGATGAAGCAGGTTCACAGCAGGGTGGCACCCAACACAGCTCAGGCCCATCACTGGTGCATGGCTGGATGGATACGGAGGACGATGACAATACGCCTCCCACAGAGGACAGCTTGTCCTTACCTCTGGGCAGCCTGGCACACATGAGCGACTACATGCTGCAGTGCCTGCGCAATGACAGCAGAGTTGCCCACATTTTAACGTGTGCTGACTACTGGGTTGCCACCCTGCTGGATTCCCGGTACAAAGACAATGTGCCCACCTTACTTCCTGCACTGGAGCGTGATAGGAAGATGAGCGAGTACAAGCGCACGCTGGTAGACGCGCTCCTGAGAGCATTCCTAAATAACATAGTAACATAGTAACATAGTACATAAGGCCGAAAAAAGACATCTGTCCATCCAGTTCGGCCTGTCATCCTGCTAGTTGATACAGAGGAAAGAAGTACTCCCTGGATCAATGACCCATCTCTAGTAGCTATAGCCTGTAATATTATTTCACTCCAGGAATACATCCAGGCACCTTTTGAATTCCTTTATTGTACTCACCATCACCACCTCCTCAGGCAGAGAGTTCCATAGTCTCACTGCTTTTACCATAAAGAATCCTCTTCTATGTTTGTGTACAAACCTTTTTTCCTACAGACGCAGAGGATGTCCCCTCGTCACAGTTACAGTCCTGGGGATAAATAGATGATGGGAGAGATCTCTGTACTGACCCCTGATATATTTATACATAGTTATTAGATCTCCCCTCAGTCGTCTTTTTTCTAAAGTAAATAACCCTAATTTTGATAACCTTTCAGGGTACTGTAGTTGCCCCATTCCAGATAGTAAGGGAATATGGGAATCAAGTGGAAGCACAAGGCGAAGGCAGAGGAGGAGCAAGAGGTCGCCAACGCAGCTGTGTCATGGCCAGCTCCTCTGAGGGCAGGGTTAGCATGGCAGAAATGTGGAAAAGTTTTGTCACCACGCCACAGCTAACAGCACCACCACCTGATACGGAACGTGTTAGCAGGAGGCAGCATTTCACTAGCATGGTTGAACAGTACGTGTGCACACCCCTCCACGTACTTACTGATGGTTCGGCCCCATTCAACTTTTGGGTCTCCAAATTGTACACGTGGCCAGAGCTAGCCTTTTATGCCTTGGAGGTGCTGGCCTGCCCGGCGGCCATCGTTTTGTGTATTCAGCACGGCAGGGGGCGTCATTACTGACAAACGCAGCCGCCTGTCCACAGCCAAGGTGGAAAATCTGACGTTCCTAAAAATGAACCAGGCATGGATCCTACAGGACCTGTCCATCCCTTGTGCAGAATAGACATTTATAACTACCTCCCCCTCAACCATATATTCTTGTACTCCGGGGAACTTCCTTATTGAATCCTCTTTTTTTTATTTTACCATTATATTGCGGTGCAACCAAAAGTTGAATGAACCTCTACTCCGTCTAGGTGCCAGGGGCCTAATTATCTGAAAGTGGCCTGTTCCAGTGGTGGGTGGCATGACGCCTGATTCTCTGCTATATGACCTCTGTCCTCTGTCTGGGTGCCGTGGGCTAAATATCTGGAAGTGGTCTTCTCTATTGCTGGGTGACATGAAGCCTGATTCTCTTCTATGCGACCTCTCTCCTCTGTCTGGGTGCCAGGGGCCTAATTATCGAAAAGTGGCATTCTCCATTGGTGGGTGACATGACGCCTGATTCTCTGCTATGCGACCTCTGTTCTCTGTCTGGGTGCTGGGGCCTAAATAAATGAAAGTGGTCTTCTCCATTGGTGGGTGACATGACGCCTGATTCTCTGCTATGCGACCTCTGTCCTCTGTCTGGGTGCTGGGGCCTAAATAAATGAAAGTGGCCTTCTCCATTGGTGGGTGACATGACGCCTGATTCTCTGCTATGCGTCCTCTGTCCTCTGTCTGGGTGCTGGGCCTAAATAAATGAAAGTGGCCTTCTCCATTGGTGGGTGACATAACGCCTGATCCTCTGCTATGAGACCTCTCTCCTCCGTCTGGGTGCCAGGGGCCTAATTATCGAAAGTGGTCTTCTCCATTGATGGTTGACATGACGCCTGATTCTCTGCTATGTGACCTTTGTCCTCTGTCTGGGTGCTGGGGCCTAAATAAATGAAAGTGGCCTTCTCCATTGGTGGGTGACATGACACCTGATTCTCTGCTATTCGACCTCTGTCCTCTGTCTGGGTGCTGGGGCCTAAATAAATGAAAGTGGCCTTCTCCATTGGTGGGTGACATGACGCCTGATTCTCTGCTATGCGAATTCTGTCCTCTGTCTGGGTGCTGAGGCCTAAATAAATGAAAGTGGCCTTCTCCATTGGTGGGTGACTTGAAGCCTGATTCTCTGCAATGGGACCTCTCTCCAATTGATATTGCTTCATTTTTATTTATTTTATGTTATTTTAATTCATTTCCCTATTCACATTTGTTTGCAGGGGATTTACCTACATTTTGCTGCCTTTTGCAGCCCTCTAGCCCTTTCCTGGACTATTTTACAGCCTTTTTAGTGCCCAAAAGTTCGGGTCCCTATTGACTTCAATGGGGTTCGTGATGAAGTTCGGGGCGAGTTCGGATCCCGAACCCGAACATTTTCGGGAAGTTCGGCTGAACTTCTTGAACCCGAACATCCAGTTGTTCGCTCAACTCTACATACAACCAGGCGATTGGGTGGTCATTAAAAAGCATCAGTGCCAGGGACTGGAAGCGAGATATACCGGGCCGTACCAGGTTCTACTTACAACACCAATCTCCCTCAAGGTCGAGGAATGTGACGGGTGGATTCACACTAGCCATTGCAAGAAGCTACTGGACCACAAAGCCCAATGATCAGGTGCCTTGTATTCCTTTATTCTTTCTGTCTAATGCACTTTGGAAAATGTTATGAGGAGTCACATCCGAATTTGTTATTCAGGATGCATTTGCAGTTAGCAAAGACGACAAATAGATCCAACTGCTGTGTGTGCTCCAAACAACCTCCGAGTCAGAGCATCCCGGCCATGGCGGCAGTTTATGCCCTTTATGACATCAGGGTGGGCATGAGAAAAATCAACCCTTTAGGTAAATCTGTGGAGTCTCACCTATCCATAAAGTTCAACCATACATTCTTAGATAGTAACATCACTTATGGTCTTGAAGTCAGCCCTGAGACTTGTAGTAGGCTTAGTGGGTATACCCGTGTGGGTATTCGGTCAATTAGGGTGACCCCAGATTTGTTTTAATATCAGCTCTGGATTTGGAGCTAAGTCCATGGGTCGGACAGAATGCCCATTTGGGATCACTGTCCAGATCAACCATAGAATCCCTGGCTGTAACAACCTAACCACCAGACACGACTATATCTGCTGGGTGGGAAGGTGTTACATTCAGGATGGTGCAGCAATCCCTTTATCCATCCAGCTGTTGCTCAACTCTCGTAACCAGAACCCTAATGACCTTTGTGTCTCTCTAACTGGGCCCTATTACTTCATGTGTGGGCAGGCTGCTTACAGAGTCATTCCCACGAATGCTAGAGGGTCATGCTCCTTAGTCAGATTAGTCCCCGCCTCTTACATTGCTGATGGTCACGAGGATCTGATGGTGCAGAGGAGGGTAAGTATGGGAAGAAGGACTAGGAGGGAGCTGTTCTCTGCAGGGGACAGTGCTTGGGCATGGTTTCCGGCATGGACCGGATGGGGTATAGAACTTATGAAGTGGCTGAACAAATTTTCTACCATAGTGGGTGAGATGTTCAACGAGACAGTCGAAGCCATAAGAGAAGTCTCCTCCAAACAGCGACAGTTAAAAACTCTTCTCCTGCAGGAGAAGATGCCTCTCGACTATCTTTTAGCTGAAAAGGGGGGTTTCTGTGAATTCACTGGGGAGGATTGCTGCACCTGGGTGGAAGATACTGGTGACAAGGTTCAGGCCCATCTGGATAGAGTTAAGGCGTTACAGGGGCAAGCATGTGTGATTTCAGATTAAGGTTGGAAGCTCTAGGGGGCTTCGGTGATATGTTGTTTTCTATAGTATCGTGGCTTAAGGAAATAGGAATGTATGTTCTGTTACTGCTGTGTTTTCTATTTCTTTTCTATGTGGCGGTGAGAATGACCTGCTGCTTGATGAATAGAGACGTGAGGAGCCGTTCAGAGGACCACGTTATGATCACAGAGAACCATCGCCCAGAGCAACCAGATTCTTACTCCAGGAGGACCGACACAAGAACCACCACCGCATTTTAAGGAACCGTCATGGAGAATCACCCTTCCTTTTGAAGGTGTTTCTATATTAGAGACACTTTTGAGACTTTTTACTGTCACCACCCCTGCCGGACGTCGCGGTCAAGCAACCGAAAAGGCCCAAGAATACTAGGCCATGTTCTTCTTGTTAGTTCATCTGTAGTGTAGCATGTTCCCCTTTACATGTTTATTCCCTTTAGAGGTCTGGTTTGAGAGATTCTAGTGTTAGGGAGCCGCTGAAATGACGACATATGGCGAAAAAGGGGGGAACTGTTGTGTAAAATTATTGTTCACTGTATGGTAGCCATCTATCATATAGAGATGCGCAGATTCGTTCGTGTTCTCGTCGCACAGAAACTTTTGCACGATGGTCTGGTCGTCCCGACCTGTAGCTGATTTGTGCCCAGCCTGGTATTACTGCTGAATACCAGTTTCATGGCACCGGTTGGGCTGGGAGGGATGGGGACCATTGAACAAAGGTTTCTTCATGCACGAGGATAAGCGCAGAACCGGAGAGGGCGCGGACATAAGTTTGTGCGATCATTCACATCTTCGCCAGCCAATCACTTCATACCAAAACCTGTCTCCCCATTGGTCATGATTGTAAGACCGCCTTCCAACTTCTGGTATAAATAAACCTCGTCTAGCTGTTGGAGGCAGGCACATTATTGGATCCTACTTGAGAACTTCTCTGTGACATTATTTTGGAGGAATTGCGCACACATCAACTCACATTACACCAAGGATTTCCCGATTGTACTTCTGGCAATCGTTTTCGGTTGTGAGAACGAGACAAAGGAGCAAACGGCGATATCAAAAATTACATTTTAATATAAAAAAAAAAAAATGAAGCCCCTTCGTCATCCGGCTCCCAAGTGCGATCAGCTACATCATCATCATCATCGAGTACTCTCTGCACGTCACTGATGTCCTCCTCAACCGTCTGTGGGTCAGGAGCCTGACCATTTGCAACACCAGCTCCCACACCACTCTCCTCATCACTACTTGCCCGACTAGCAGAGAAAGCAGCAGATGTCTCCTCTACATCTTGGCTGGCCAGAAGCTGCTGACTGTCTTCTATTAGCTCGTCCTCACTGTATAGTGGAGCTGAGCCCACAGCATACAATACTTCTCTGGCTGTGGGAACAAAAAAGGACATAGGCAGGTTGGGGACAGGTAAGGGCACATAGCCTGTTCCCAAGCCATGCCAACTAATAGTTGAGTCTGACGAACCCACTGGCTCTTGGCTGAGGGTGTCTGATGTCACTTGCGACAAAGTCGAAGATCAAGTCAAGCACTCAAGAACTGCTGGGTTGCTAATCATGACACGACTGCTAGCTGACACTAGGAGCTCAGGCCTCTCGAAGTGACCACTGCTGCCACTGCCCTTTACTCTGCTGCGACCTCTGCCTGCACCATAAATATTTACACCTCTGCCACTCCCCTGTGCAGGGCCTGGCACTTCTCTGCCTGACATACTGTTAGATCAAATAAAAAATTAAAAATTAAAACACCCCAAAAATGTCTGTAATTTTCTAACTTCACCACCCAACCACTAAATGGCAAATATATTTTTCTGCTAATATATGCCACAAAAGGCTTTAGAACAGATAACTGCACCGCTGATCGGCAAATAGTTATTTATTTTTTGACTAATACAGGCCCCAAAAGGCTTCAGAACAGATAGCTGCAACGCTGATCAGCAAATATATTTTTTCTTTTTCCATTAATACAAGCAAAATAGGGCTTTAGAACAGATGACTGTACCGCTGAGCGGCAAATATATATTTTTCTTTTTCCGCTAATACACGCCACAAAAGGCTTTACCACAGATAACTAGACCGCAGAGCGGAAAAGATATTTTTTCTTTTTCCACTAATAAACGCAAAAAAGAGCTTTAGAACAGATAACTGCACCACTGAGCAGCAAATATTTTTTTCTTTTTCCACCAATACAGGCCACAAAAGGCTTTAGAACGGACAACTGCCCCTCTGATCAGCAAAAAATTTTTTTCTTTTTCCACTAATACATGCAAAAAAGTTCTTTAGAACAGATAACTGCACCACTGAGCGGCAAAGATATTTTTTCTTTTTCCACTAATACACGCAAAAAAGGGCTTTATAACAGATAACTGCACCGCAGTGCAGCAAAGATATTTATTTTTTCCACTAATAAACGCAAAAAAGGACTTTAGAACATCTAAGATAACTGCACCGCTGAGCGGCAAAGAGATTTTTTCTTTTTCCACTAATACACGCAAAAATGGGCTTTATAACAGATAACTGCACCTGTATTCAGCAATGCATTAGGCGCCGCACTTATATGTGGTAAAATCTTTTTAGAATTATTTAGGTGGTGAGAAAACCTGTATTCAGCATTAAGTGCTGCACTTATATGCGGTAAAATCTTATTTGAATTACTTCATTGGACAAAAATCTTGTATTCTGTGTTAAGCGCTGCACTTATATGCGGTAAAATCTTTTTTTAATTATTTTGGTTGAAATACAAATTTACACCTCCTCCATTAACTTCCTCATCTCTTCATTATCATCGGACACACTTACTTTACAACCCCCCCCCCCCACACACACACACTCACCCAGCTATATATATATATAAGTGGTGCCAGCATCACCTAGGAGCAAATAAAGGTAAATCACACTGCCAGCCTGTTAAAGGGAATTACAGAATTATACCACAATAAATTTGATAGGACATTAAGCAAGAGTTTAGACTGCCCACATATAGCACATAGTGGGACACTTATTAACCACTTCAGCCCCCCTAGCTTAAACACCCTTTTTACAATTCTGCATTACGCTACTTTACCTGTTTATTGCTCCGTCATGCAACTTACCACCCAAATGAATTTTACCTCCTTTTCTTCTTACTAATAGAGCTTTCATTTGATGGTATTTCATTGTTGCTGACATTTTTACTTTTTTTGCTATTAATAAAAATTTAACAACATTTTTGCAAAAAAAATGACATTTTTCACTTTCTGTTGCAAATTTTTTTTTAAAAAAACTACATTTCTATATAAATTTTTCTCTAACTTTATTGTTCTACTTGTCTTTGATAAAAAAAAATCCAATAAGTGTATATTTATTGGTTTGGGTAAAAGTTATAGCGTTTACAAACTATGGTGCAAAAAAGTGAATTTCCGCATTTTGAAGCAGCTCTGACTTTCTGAGCACCTGTCATGTTTCTTCAGGTGCTAGAATGCCAGGAAAATATAAATACCCCCCAAATAACACCATTTTAGAAAGAAGACACCCCAAAGTATTCGTGGAGGGGCATGGTAAGTTCATGTATCATTTCATTTTTTTTCACAAGTTAGCGGAAAATTACACTTTCTGAGGAAAAAAAAATAATAAAGTTTCCATTTCTGCTAACTTCTGGCAAAAAAAAAAAAAAATCTCAGACAGGCTCACTATGCCCCTCAGTGAATACCTTGGGGTGTCTACTTTCCGAAATGGGGTCATTTGTGGGGTGTTTGTACTGTTCCGGCATTTTGGGCGGGGCTAAATTGTGAGCAGCCATGTAAAAGCTAAAGGTACTCGTTGGAATGTGGGCCCCTTTGCGCACCCAGGCTGCAAAAAAGTGTCACTCATGTGGTATCGCCGTACTCAGGAGAAGTAGAGCAATGTGTTTTGGGGTGTATTTTTACATATACCCATGTTGGGTGAGAGAAATATCTCTGTAAACTGACAACTTTGTATAAAAAAAATTAAAAAGTTGACATTTACAGAGATATTTCTCACACAAAGTATGGGTATATATAAAAATACACCGAAAACACATTGTCCTACTTCTCCTGAGTACGGCGATACCACATGTGTGACACTTTTTTGCAGCCTGGGTGCGCAAAGGGGCCCTAATTCCAATGAGTACCTTTTAGGAGGGCATTTTTATGCATTTTTCTTCTCACGCTTTAGGGCCCCTAAAATGCCAGGGCAGTATAAATACCCCACATGTGACCCCATTTTGGAAAGAAGACAGCCCAAGGTATTACATGAGGGGCATGGCGAGTTGATAGAATTTTTTTTTTTTGGCACAAGTTAGTGGAAATTGATTTTTTATTGTTTTTTTACCACAAAGTCTCCCTTTCCGCTAACTTTTGACAAAAAGTTAAATTTTTCATGGACTCACTATGCCCCTCAGCGAATACCTTGGGGTGTCTTCTTTCCAAAATGGGGTCACATGTGGGGTATTTATACTGCCCTGGCATTTTAGGGGCCCTAAAGCGTGAGAAGAAAAATGCGTAAAAATGCCCTCCTAAAAGTTACTCATTGGAATTTGGGCCCCTTTGCGCATCTTGGCTGCAAAAAAGTGGCACACATGTGGTATCGCCGTACTCAGGAGAAGTAGGGCAATGTGTTTTGGGGTGTATTTTTACATATACCCATGCTGAGTGAGAGAAATATCTCTGTAAATTGACAACTTTGAATAAAAAAATTTAAAAAGTTGTCATTTACAGAGATATTTCTCACACACAGCAAGGGAATATATAAAAATATACCCCAAAACACATTGCCCTACTTCTCCTGAGTACGGCGATACCACATGTGTGCCACTTTTTTGCAGCCAAGATGCGCAAAAGGGTCCAAATCCAATGAGTACCTTTAGGATTTCACAGGGCATTTTTACGCATTTGGATTCTCACGCTTTAGGACCCCTAAAATGCCAGGGCAGTATAAATACTCCACAAGTGACCCCATTGTGGAAAGAAGACACCCCAAGGTATTCCGTGAGGGGCATGGCGAGTTCACAAAAAAAAAAATTTTTTGGCACAAGTTAGCGGAAATTGATTTTTATTTTTATTTTTTACAAAGTCTCATATTCCACTAACTTGTGACAAAAAATAAAATTTTACATGAACTCACCATACCCCTCACGGAATACCTTGGGGTGTCTTCTTTCTAAAATGGGGTCACATGTGAGGTGTTTGTACTGCCCTGGCATTTTAGGGGTCACCGCAATCATTACACATATGGCCAGCATTAGGAGTTTCTGCTATTCTCCTTATATTGAGCATACGGGTAAAAATAAAAATGAACGGCACAGATTTTTTCATTCGCATCAATCAATGTGGATGAAAAAAATCTCTGCCAAAATCAGTGACTGCGGTGCGGTGGGCTGGGCGCTAACTACCTAACAAGTAGCTAGCTAACTGGCGGTGATAAGGGACCCTTATGCCCCATTCACACATCCGCAATTCTGTTTGCGGAACGGAATTGCGGACCCATTCATTTCTATGGGGACAGACTTTGTCCCGCTCGGATCCGGAATTACGGATCCGCGCTTCGAGTCTGCACTTCCGTTCCGCAAAAATATAGAACATGTCCTATTCTTGTCCGCAATTGCGGACAAGAAAAAGCATTTTCTATATAGTTCTGGCAATGTGCGGATCTGCAAAATGCGGAAAGCACATTGCCGGTGTCCGTGTTTTGAGGATCTGTAGATCCGCAGATCTGCGGATCCGATCCGCGGATCCGTGAATCCACAGATCCGCAAAACACATATGGACGTCTGAATGGAGCCTTACAAGGGGTGTGATCAATGACAGGGGGTGATCAGGGGTCTAGATGGGGTGATCAAGGGGTTAACAAGGGGTTAATAGGTGAGGGGGGGTGGGGGGGTTTAGTGTAGTGTTTGGTGCAACTTTACATAGTTACCTGGTCCTCTGGTGGTCGATCCCAGCAAATGGGACCACCAGAGGACCAGGTAGCAGGTATATCAGACGCTGTTCACAAAACAGCGTCTGATATACTTGTTTGATGCGATTTATATCGCATCTACAGCCTGCCAGCGATGGATCATCGCTGGCAGGCTATAGTTAAACTCCTGAGACCCGCGTTACTGTGAACGCGTGCGTGCGCGTTCACAGGAAATCTCGCGTCTCGCGAGATGACGCACATATGCGTCGCCCCAGTACAGCCCGACCGCCGCGAGAACGCAGATGTGCGTTAGGTGGTCGGGAAGTGGTTAAAGATAAATCAGGCGTGGATCAGCCAGGATTTCCACACACCAATGCCTGATGCATCAGACTAGATCATCCATGGTGTCACACCAACAATTTGATAAAAGAGATCGGTTTCTTCTGGCTACCTGCCTCAGCTACTATTCTAATGCTGTTACTAGTTATGTCCTGAACTATTCACTGGCGAAGAGTTCCCGGTGAACATCGCTTGTTAGCGTTCGCCACGGCGGGCGAACATATGCGATGTTCAGTCCTCCCCCTATACATCATCATTGAGCAAACTTTGACCGTGTACCTCACAGTCAGCAGACACATTCCAGCCAATCAGCATACTCTCACAGACCCTCCCACCTCCTATCAAAAAGCAAGGACAGCATCCATCTTAGATTCATTCTGAAGCTGCATGTTAGTGAGAGCAGGGAGACTGCAGCTGCTGCTGTGCTGATGATTCTGAATTCATAGGGAAAGCATTAGCTAGGCCAGTGTTCTGTGTCCACAGACTCATCTGCTGTAAGGACAGCGTCACAGCACCCCAAAAAGCCCTTTTTAGGGCTGCTAAATTAGTCTGCTTTTATTTTTTTATCTCCATATATATATTGCAGTTGCCTGGCCTGCCCATGTGTGAGAGGCTCCAGGCTCACAGACTGTAGTGTGCCCACTACTCATACCGTGTGGCACAGGACTTTGCATAAAAAAAAGGCATTTAATTTTGACACTTTAATCTAATTTCAGTTGCCTGCTGCCAGTGTGTGTCAGGCCCACTTTCACTGACTGTAGTGTGCCCACCACTCATACCGTGTGGCACAGGACTTTGCATAAAAAAAAAGGCATTTCATTTTTACACTTTCATCTAATTTCAGTTGCCTGCCTGTTGCCAGTGTGTGTCAGGCCCACTTCCACTGACTGTAGCGTGCCCACTGCCAGTGCCCACCACTCATACCGGGTGGCACAGTACCTTGCACACATAGTACGACTAATCAAAAAAAAAATGACAGGCAGAGGCAGGCCACCCCGCAGGGGCCGTCGTGGTGCTGTGACTTCCTTTGGCCCTAGAATAATGCCCAGTGTTCAGAGGCCACGTACCCTGAACGCGAAAAATTCTGGCTTACACCGGACACCCAATCTTCTACAGCTTCCGCTCGGAAACTTGACGCATCATCCTCCTCCAGCTCAGCTCGGGCACCTCTCAAGTTACTACTAGCCCGCCCACCGCCACCACCAACACTAGCACAACAGCTGCTTCATTTGATCTGTCAGAGGATTTATTTACACATCAGTTGGAAGAAATGAGTGATGCGCAACCATTATTGCCAGAGGATGTAGATAACAGGGATATGTCTCAGTCAGGCAGCATTACACACATGGACGTACGGTGTGATGATGATGATGTTGTACCCGCTGCTGCTTCCTTTGTTGAGTTGTCAGATACAAGTGAAACGGTTGATGATGACGACGTGTCCGTTGATGTCTTGTGGGTAGCCACTCGAAGAGAAGAAGAACAAGGGGAAAGTTCAGATGGTGAGACAGAGAGGAGGAGGAGACGAGCTGGAAGCAGGGGGGAGATCGTCGCAAGGAGCTAGTTGCACAGTCAGACAGCATCAGCACCCGGGGTCAGCCAGACAGCACGCCATTCAACGCATGCTGTTGCCACCACCAGAATGCCATCATTGCGAAGCTTAGCAGTGTGGCATTTTTTTTGTGTGTCTGCCTCTGATAACAGCGATGTCATTTGCAACCTGTGGCAAAAGAAGTCCAACACCCACCTAAGTCGTGGGAAGTCCAACACCCACCTAGGTACAACTGCTTTGCGAAGGCACATGATCTCACATCACAAACACCTATGGGATCAACACATGAGTACAAGCAGCACACTAACTCAAAGCCACCATGCTCCTCCTGGTCCAGCATATTCAGCTACGTCAACCACTGCTGCCCTCCCTGCCCCCTCTCAACCACCCGCCACTCCGCCTCTCACCTTCAGCAGTTCCTGCTCATCTACCCACAGTCAGGTGTCTGTTAAGGAAATGTTTGAGCGTAAGAAGCCAATGTCACAGAGTCACCCCCTTGCCCGGTATCTGACAGCTGGCTTGCCGGAACTCTTAGCCCGCCAGCTTTTACCATACAAGCTTGTGGAGTCTGAGGCCTTCAAAAAATTTGTAGCTATTGGGACACCGCAGTGGAAGGTACCCGCAAAAGGCAATCCCCAACCTGTACTCTATTTTGGAAAAGGAAGTCATGGCATGTCTGGCACACAGTGTTGGGGCAAGGGTCAATGTGACCACTGAAACTTGGTCTGCAAAGCACGGTCAGGGCTGGTATAACACGTACGCTGCGCATTGGGTAAACCTGCTGATGGCTGACAAGCATGGAATGCGTGGCTCTGCAGCGGAGTTGGTGACACCGCCATGACATGCAGGCAGGCCTGCTGCCACCTCCTCTACTCCTCCTACTCCATCCTCTTCGCTAACCTCCTCGGCTGAGTCCTATTCTGCTGCTGCATCTTTCTCCACATCAACTGCACCCCCCCAGCCCCCCGGAGGCTATTCCACATCCCGAATACGACAGCGTCACGCCGTCTTGGGGTTGACTTGCCTGAAAGCAGAGAGTCACACCGGACCAGCACTCCTCTCCGCCCTGAACACACAGGTGGATCAGTGGCTGACCCCGCACTAACTGGAGATCGGCAAAGTGGTGTGTGACAACGGAAGCAATCTGTTGGCGGCATTACATTTGGGCAAGTTGACACATGTGCCGTGCACATGTGTCACATGTGTCAACATGTGTTGAATTTGATTGTACAACGCTTTGTGTGTAAGTACCCATGCTTACAGGATGTCCTCAAGCAGGCCAGGAAGGTGTGTGGCCATTTCAGGCGTTCCTACACGGCCATGGCGCACTTTTCCGACATTCAGCGGCGAAACAATGTGCCAGTGAGGCGCTTGATTTGCGACAGCCCGACAGGTTGGAATTCAACACTCAATGATCGACCGCCTGCTCCAACAAGAAAAAGCCGTCAACGAGTATTTGTATGACCGGGGTGCTAGGACAGCCTCTGAGGAGCTGGGTATTTATTTGCCACGTTACTGGACACTCATGCGCAATGCCTGTAGGCTCATGCGTCCTTTTGAGGAGGTGACAAACCTAGTCAGTCGCACCGAAGGCACCATCAGCGACCTCCTCCCATTTGTTTTCTTCCTGGAGCGTGCCCTGCGAAGAGTGCTGGATCAGGCCGTAGATGAGCGTGAAGAGGAAGAGTTGTGGTCACCATCACCACCAGAAACAGCCTAATCATCATCGCTTGCTGGTCCTGCAACGCTGGAAGCGGAGACAGGAAGAGGAGTCAGAAAAGGAATGTGGCTTTGAGGAGGAGGAAGACCAACCACAGCAGGCATCCCAGGGTGCTCGTTGTTGTCACCTATCTGGGACCCGTGGTGTTGTACATGGCTGGGGGGAAGAACAGGCCTTCAATGACATCATTGAGGACAAGGAACGGGAGATGAGTAGCTCGGCATCCAACCTTGTGCAAATGGGGTCTTACATGCTGTCATGCCTGTTGAGAGACCCTCGTATAAAAAGGCTGAAGGAGAACGACCTGTACTAGGTGGCCCTGCTACTAGACCCCCGATATAAGCAGAAAGTGGCTGAAATGTTTCAGAATTACCGGAAGTCGGAAAGGATGCAGCAGTTCCAAAACAAGTTAAAAAGTATGCTTTACACAGCGTATAAGGGTGATGTCACAGCACAATGGGAATCTAACAGGGGAAGAGGTGAAAGTAATCCTCCTCCTACCACGACTACGTCGGCAAGGACAGGATGCTTTAGAGACATGTTGTTGATGGAGGACATGCAGAGCTTTTTAAGTCCTACGCATCGCCACAGCCCTTCGGGGTCCACCCTCAGAGAACGACTCGACTGACAGGTAGCAGACTACCTCGCCTTAACTGCAGATATTGACACTCTGAGGAGTGATGAACCCCTTGACTACTGGGTGTGCAGGCTTGACCTGTGGCCTGAGCTATCCCAATTTGTGATAGAACTTCTGGCCTGCCCCGCTTCTAGTGTCCTGTCAGAAAGGACCTTCAGCGCAGCAGGAGGTATTGTCAAGAGAAGTCTCCTAGGTCAAAAAAGTCTAGATTACCTTTGCGATTAGGGGACGTAACAGGGCTAAAACTGATAAGAATAGTACTAGTTAACACACCACTCATATAGGGTTGCACAGTACATTACACGGCACACGCGCAGTGCCCCGAATTGGAAGTAAGAGGAACGACCAAGCTTCTTTGTCCATCTCCCGGTTCCTAAAATCTATTCGATACACATCCCCTGATAGGGGACGTAACAGGGATTAAACTGATAAAAATAGTACTGCTGATTACTGAACACACCACTCATATAGGGTGGCACAGTACATTGCGCGAAGAAGAGACCTTCAATGACGTCAGTGAGGACAAGGAACAGAACATGGCTAGCTTGGTATCCAACCTTGTGCAAATGGGGAGTTTGCGGTTGTGCAAATGTACTGTTTGCGGTTGTTTGCAGTGCGTTAAACGGGGAGTTTGGTCTGTCATAGTTAGGTCTGTCACTGTGAAGCGGGCGTAACCCTTACACTACCTGATCGATACAACATCATAACTGATCGTATACACACACTGGATGTTTTAAAGCACGTTATTCCAAACAATTTAGGAATGTTAGGTGATTTATGCCCTTTATGGATTACAACCAGACTCTGCGTCCACTACGTAATTTTCCATGGGAGTTTTGCCATGGATCCCCCTCCGGCATGCCACAGTCCAGGTGTTACTCCCCTTGAAACAACTTTTCCATCACTACTGTGGCCAGAAAGAGTCCCTGTGGGTTTTAAAATTCGCCTGCCTATTAAAGTCTATGGCGGTTCACCCGTTCGCAAACATTTCCAGAAATTCGCGTTTGCCGTTCGCGAACGGAAAATTTTATGTTCGCGACATCTCTAGCTGTTCCCCACCTGATGCCACACATCTGATGCCAAGTGCTCCTTCTTTCACCCACTATCTTCAGCGGGTACTGGTATTGCCACCCACCTCCACAGTAGGGTTGTTTCAGGTATCGAAGTTTCGATACCCATTCAATACTTTTAGCCCGGCATCGATACGATAAAGGGATTTGCCGTTTGTCGATACTAGGCGGTGCTACTGCACAGCCCAGTATCAGAGAACGTGGCTGCGCTGCTCTCAGTGCAGCCATGTTCCCTCAGCAGTACGGGGAGAAGGAGGCAGTCTCTCCGTCCCCCTGTGCTGCTGCTGCCGCTGCCACCAATGAAGAGAGACGGGAGGAGGAGGCGGGGTCACTGGCCACCAATGAGGAGTAACGTTTAATATACAAATGCAGGCAGAAGAAACTCATTGCCGGCACTGCCTCTGACCGGGCGCTGCGATCCGCGGCAATTAACCCCTCAGATGCAGCATCTGAGGGGTTAACTGCCGCTGATCGCATATTAAATGTTACTCCTCATTGGTGGCCAGTGCGCCCCCCCATCCCCAGTATTAACGACATTGGCCAGTGTCCCCCCCCCCTTTCCCCAGTATTAAATACATTGGTGGCCAGTGCGCCTTCCCCTTCCTCCCTCCCCCCCAAGTATTGTGGCCACAGGGTCCCCTCACCTCCTCCTCATTGGTGGCAGTGGTAGTGATTGGAGCCCCAGCAGTGTAATGCTGGGGCTCCGATCGGTTACCATGGCAACCAGTCCTAGCTGCCATAGTCAGCTCCCTGCTGCTGTGTGCACAGAGCACAGGGCAGCAGGGAGAGCGTGAGATCCTATTCACCCTGATAGAGCGCTATCAGGGTGAATAGGATGAAAAGTTCCCAGGTTCTAGCCCCTAAGGGGGGAAAAGTTAATAAATAAACTGTAAAAAAAAAAAAAAAAAAAGTTAAAAAAGTACACCAAAATATTAAGTATAAATCACTCCCTTTCCCAATTTTACATATAAAATATATAAACAATAAATAAATAAAATATTACATATCGCTACGTCTCAAAAGTCCAAACTATTAAAAAAATCCTCTTATGCGGTGAACGCCCATAAAGTAAAAAAAAATAAAAGAAAAACTGCACAATTCGCCATTTTCTTTTATTCGCCTTGTCCCCCCCAAAAATTGGATAGGACTGTTGTATTATGGGCCGGACGTTCCATAAAATGCGGAATGCACACGGCTTCTTTTGGCATTTAATTTTTTCGTGTGGTATCGAATGGTATCGAGTATCGCAATACTTTTTTATGGTATCGATACCGAATCAAAATTTTGGTACCGAAACAACCCTACTCCACAGTATGTCACCTTGCCACTCTGTGGCCTCCTCATGCTGACGCCACCTCCAGACTTTGTCATTGTGCCACTCTGTGGCCTACTCATGCTGCTGCCACCTCCACAATGTCATTGTGCCACTCTGTGGCCTACTCATGCTGCTGCCACCTCCAGACTCTGCAATTGTGCCACTCTGTGGACTCCTCCTGATGCTGCGGCGAACACCTCCACATTCTGTCATTGTGCCACTCTGTGGCCTCCTCCTGATACTGCTGCTGCTGACACCTCTACACCCTGTCATTGTGCCACTCTGTGGTATCCTCCTGATGCTGCAGCTGCCAACACCTCCACACTCTGTCATTGTGCCACTCTGTGGTATCCTCCTGATGCTGCTGCTGCCAACACCTCCACACTCTGTCATTGTGCCATTCTGTGGCCTCCTCATGCATCTGCCACCTCCACACTTTCATTGTGCCACTCTGTGGCCTATTCATGCTGTTGCCACCTCCAGACTCTGTCATTGTGCCGCTCTGTGATCTCCTTATGCTGACGCCACCTGCAGACTCGGTCATTGTGCCACTTGGTGGCCTCCTTATACTGCCGCCACCTACAGACTGTCATTGTGCCACTCGGTGGCCTCCTCATACTGCTTCCACCTCCAGACCCTGTCATTGGGCCACTCTGTGGTCTCCTCATACTACTTCCACCTCACCACTATGTCATAGGTTCACTCTGTGGACTTCTCATGCTGTTCCCACCTTCCCCACTTCATGACTGGTCCACTATTCTGGCTTTCGGCCTGGCTGAAATCATCATTTATTTGACACTTCTTCGGATCTATCAGAAGGAAGGAAAAATGAGACGCACAACGGATCCTGTCTCTGTAGCAGCTTTACGGCCTGTATGGTCCCATCAGAAATTACTTATGATTTGGTAACACAGAAGACATGCAAATATTCCATTCATGTGTCATCTCTGTTTTAAACCACTCCGTTTTTTTTGTTGCCTTTAGCAATATTGATGGATCATTGAGAAAATGCTGACCAAGTGAAGGCGTATGCTCCACAGACAGGATCCGTTTTTTGGAGGTTATTGTTCTGATGATTTAGAGGAAGGCCAAAATAATCGTTGACATCAACACGAACTGCTGACACCCTCTCCACTCTGTCAATGGGGCTCTACTTGTATATCAGCTGACAAGGGTGAGAAATGACTACATCAAATTCCAATTAAAGCTGTATTTAGACAACCCTTCTATTCCAGATGAGGTGCTTATAGAGAAAACGAATGAAGCTGCTAATATGGAGATGGAAAGGGAACAGAAGCAAAGGAAAGCTCAGCATAGCAGTTCAACCAAAAAGAAAGAATATGAGTCTAACACTTTTCGGTGGCCTCCTCATACTGCTTCCACCTCCAGACCCTGTCATTGGGCCACTCTGTGGTCTCCTCATACTACTTCCACCTCACCACTATGTCATAGGTTCACTCTGTGGACTTCTCATGCTGTTCCCACCTTCCCCACTTCATGACTGGTCCACTATTCTGGCTTTCGGCCTGGCTGAAATCATCATTTATTTGACACTTCTTCGGATCTATCAGAAGGAAGGAAAAATGAGACGCACAACGGATCCTGTCTCTGTAGCAGCTTTACGGCCTGTATGGTCCCATCAGAAATTACTTATGATTTGGTAACACAGAAGACATGCAAATATTCCATTCATGTGTCATCTCTGTTTTAAACCACTCCGTTTTTTTTGTTGCCTTTAGCAATATTGATGGATCATTGAGCAAATGCTGACCAAGTGAAGGCGTATGCTCCACAGACAGGATCCGTTTTTTGGAGGTTATTCTTCTGATGATTTAGAGGAAGGCCAAAATAATCGTTGACATCAACACGAACTGCTGACACCCTCTCCACTCTGTCAATGGGGCTCTACTTGTATATCAGCTGACAAGGGTGAGAAATGACTACATCAAATTCCAATTAAAGCTGTATTTAGACAACCCTTCTATTCCAGATGAGGTGCTTATAGAGAAAACGAATGAAGCTGCTAATATGGAGATGGAAAGGGAACAGAAGCAAAGGAAAGCTCAGCATAGCAGTTCAACCAAAAAGAAAGAATATGAGTCTAACACCTTACAGTGTCCTCAGGAACCAAGTGTTCTGACAACGACTGCCGACACAACACCTTGGTCTCAACCACAGGCAAGTAGCCCAACGATTCAACAGCTGCCTAAGAGCAACTCTGAACTGGAAAAGCTGATACTACAGATGCAAAAAGAGATGCTAGAGATGAAGACACTTCTCCAAGGTTCGGCAACAAGACCATGAATTCCGAGGGCCTCAGGTAACAGTGGGTACGAGCAATGGATGTTGTCAATCCTGTAAAAGGACAGGTCAGAGTGCCTGCGATCATTGCTTCAACTGTGGACGATCTGGACATAGAGAAAGATATTGCCAAACACCCAGACCAAACCATTTAAACGGGAGAGGGTTGCTATCAAGGGACCAACAGTAACCTGCCCTAAAGCCAGCCCTGTGTCCCAAAGTGCACTTTTGAGAGGTAGTAAACCAGCAAGCTCCAAAATCAATATCAGTGCCACGGCTGGTAGAGGAAATCCAGACTCCATTCAAAGAGTGCTCAACTGCTATAACCAGAGATCCCTCCAGATGGCTGAACAAGTACCAACTCACGTGGACGGCATTACCATGAGACAGAATAGCAAGTTACTGAGTCTCGTTAGGAAAAGGTGCCTTGTGAACTGTGAAATAGACAATACTCTTATCCAAGCCCTATGGGACACCTGCTCTCAGGTGATCATCATCAATAAGAACTGGAGACAGCAAACTCTCTCGTATGCAACTAAGTCCTGAACAATATATGCAACAGTGTTTGCAAGAAGTCGACCCCAAAGTCATCAGTTGCATAACCCAAGCACTTCAAGTACAACAGAAAGAAGAAACGGCTTGGCTGTGTCCAATAACCATCGCGAATACAACGTCAACAATACATGATACCCAAAATAAGGTAGCTCAAATACATAGAGACCATAAGGACAGCACAAAAAAACACCCTCAGGTTCTCAACTGGTGATACCCAAGCTGTATCATTCATTGGTGTTGAGAGAATTGCATGAAGAAATGGGTCACCTAGGAGTGGAAAGAACTGTAAACTTGATCAGAGAAAGATTCTTTTGGCCACATATGCAGAGAAATGCCGAGAAATACATTAACCACCAGTGCACCTGTCTGAAAGACAAACGCCCTAATAAGCCCTAATAAGCCTAACTAGAGCTCCATTGAACAATATTGTCACCACTTATCCCTTTGAGATGGTCTCCATCGACTTCATCCATCTGGAAACCTGTAAAGGAGGTTATGAGTACATACTAGTAGTAATAGACCACTTTTCCGCTCAGGGCTACACGACCGAAAACAAGTCAGCAAAGACTGTTGCCAATAAGATATTCAGTGATCTTGTTTTGAAATTTGGATTTCCTACCAGAATTCACCATGACATGGGAAAAGAATTTGAAAACCAGTTATTATTGGCATTAGGAAAACACTGCCACATTCAGAACTCCCATACGACTCCATATCATCCAAAAGGTAATGGACAATGCAAAAGATTCAATCATACTCTGTTGTCTATGCTTCTGACCCTGTCGCCAGATTCCAAGAAAGACTGGAAAAACTCACTTGCCCAGGTAATACATGCATACAGGGCCGTTTCTAGGCCTGGGCAGGCTGGGTGGCCGCCCAGGGCGCTGTGAGAAGGAGGGCACCAAGAATGTCGGCAGCAGTGGCGGTGGAAGAGCACAGGGAGATGAACGCTTCCACTGTGGAAGCGTTCATTTCCATAGTGATCTGTATCGCCGTCCTCAGGACAGCAATACAGATGTCTGTGCTGAGGCAGGGGAAGGAGAGGCGTCTCCCTCCCCTCTTCCTTTGCATTGCGCCGCCTGAGCAGTATGGAGCGGGACACAGGCCGGAAGAGGCCTGCATCGCATCGCTTCCAAGGAGGTAAGTATGTCGAGGGGGGGTGGGGGCAGAGAGGAGACTGGCACATGATTGGGGGGGGGGGCAGAGAGGAGACTGGCACATGATTGGGGGCACAGAGAGGAGATTGGCACATGATGGGGTGGCAGAGAGGAGACTGGCACATGATGGGGGGCAGAGAGGAGGCTGGCACATGATGGGGGGGCAGAGAGAAGACTGGCACATGATTGGGGGCACAGAGAGGAGATTGGCACATGATGGGGGGGCAGAGAGGAGACTGGCACATGATGGAGGGGCAGAGAAGAGACTGGCACATGATGGGGGGCAGAGAGGAGACTGGCACATGATGGGGGGCAGAGAGGAGACTGGCACATGATGGGGGGGCAGAGAGGAGACTGACACATGATGGGGGGAAATGGCACTTATTACTGGCACATGGGGGCACAGAGGAGACTGGAACATGATGGGGGGGGCAGAGAGAAGACTGGCACATGTTTGGGGGGCAGAGAGGAGATTGGCACATGATGGGGGGAAATGGCACTTATTACTGGCACATGGGGGGCAGATAGGAGACTGGCACATGATAGGGAAGAAATGGCACTTATTACTGGCACATGGGGGGCAGAGAGGAGACTGGCACATGATGGGGGAAATGGCACTTATTACTGGCACATGGGGGGCAGAGAAGAGACTGGCACATGAAGGGGGAAATGGCAGTTATTACTAGCACATGGGGGGAGGGGCAAAGAGGAGATTGGCACATGATGGGGGAAAAATGGCACTTATTACTGGCACATGGGGGGTAGAGAGGAGACTGGCACATGAAGGGGGAGGGTGGCACTTATTACTGGCACATGGGGGGGCAGAGAGGAGACTGGCACATGATGGGGGGGGGAGGAGAGAGGAACGTATTACTGGCACATGAGGGGGGGGGGACTGGCACTTATTACTGGCACATGGGTGCAGAGAGGAGACTCGCACATGGGGGCAGAGAGGAGACTGGCACATGATGGGGGGGGGAGAGTGGCCCTTATTACTGGCACATTGGGGGGCAGAGAGGAGACTGGCACATGATGGGGGAGGAGAGAGGCACTTATTACTGGCACATGAGTGTGGGGGGGGGGCGACGACTGGCACTTATTACTGGCACATAGGGGGGGAGAGAGGAGACTGACATATGATGGAGGAGAGTTGCACTTATTACTGGCACAAGAGTGGGGGGGGGACTGGCACTTATTACTGGCACATGATGGGGGGAGAGTGGCACTTATTACTGGAACATCAGGGGGGGATTGAAGAGGCACTTTTCACTGGCACATGATTGGGGGGCATCTATAGGGGCACTTCTTACTGGCACATTATTGGGGGCATCTATGGGGGCACCTCTTACTGGCACATTATTGTGGGGCACTATGGGGACATTTACTGAGGCCACAAAGAAGGGGGATTTTATATGGGGGCTCTGTGTGGTCTTAGTATTATCAGGGGTATTATCTGTTTCTGCAGTATTCGGGACCAAAGCAGCACAGTATTGGGGGTAGTAGGATGAATTGTCCAGAAGATGGGAGGATGATGGAAAAGTAGTAAACTGATTTTTTATTTTTTTTGTCAAACTGCAGAGACAAAAACTGGTGGTATGGTCTGCAGGTCTGAAAGGAGAAGATGAGGACAGAGAACATCGACATCAAAGGAGACGTCACTGGTAGAGTTGAGCGAATCCGAACTGTATAGTTCGGGTTCGTACCGAATTTTGGGGTGTTCGGGACACGGAACCGCATTTCAGGCTTTCTGAAGAGCTACACAGCAGCCAAACAGCTAGCGATTTACTTCTTGCCCTAAGAAACCATCACAGCCATGCCTACTAATGGCATGGCTGTGGTTGGCCAAGTGCAGCATGTGACCCAGCCTCTATTAGTGACCACTAATACGCCTTTTTACTGACGTAAACAATGGGGGTTTTAGCTAAACAGCTGGCTTTAATCAATCATTACATGTTCCCAAAATGGTGCATTAAAAACTATAACTTATCCTGCAAAAAATAAGACCTCATACAAGTACATTGATGAAAAAACAAAAAAGTTATAGCTCATGGAATGTAATTTTAAAAAAATGTGTGTGGTCACTAAGTGGTTAAGCTGGAGTCACGTAGCGCCGCCCGTCACTCTGCTCTGATTAGTGTAGGGATAAGATGCAGCTGCTGTGAGGATGAGATTAGGCAGGGAAGACTCAGAAAAACCACTTAATGAAGTGATCGATCTACATCTGTGAATCATTCAACTTCTGTTAGTTCATTGCTCACTGGTTTTTAGGCTGCCCAGAGCATTTTTCTGTCACTTTTTTCTGGGATAATCGGCGGCCATTTTGTGATCTTTTGGTGCACCAGCACATGTTTTGATATGCCACCAAGATCAACTTACATTTTTGGGTTCAATAGTAGGCTTTTTTTTGCAATATCCTACATCAGGGGTTGTGCTTATTGTCACACCTTGAAACACAGGATATAAATTGCTATATTTTATTGAGGGGTGAAATTCAATTGCCAAAATTCCAATCCCATAAATCTGGTATTCCAGCTGTGGCTGGCTAAGTTTAATACTGTCCGTCAAAGGATAGATTTTTTTCTGGGGTGAAATTCAATTGCCAAAATACCAATCCCCTAAATCTGGTGTTCCAGCTGTGGCTGGTCAAGTATCATACTGTCCGTCAAAGGATAGATTTTTTTGTGGGGTGAAATTCAATTGCCAAAATAACAATCCCCTTAATCTGGGTTCCAGCTGTGGCTGGCCAAGTGTAAAAATGTCCGTCAAAGGATAGAATTTTTTCTGGGGTGAAATTCAATTGCCAAAATACCAATCCCCTAAATATGGTGTTCCAGCTGTGGCTGGCTAAGTTTAATACTGTCCGTCAAAGGACAGATTTTTTTGTGGGGTGAAATTCAATTGCCAAAATACCAATCCCCTAAATCAGTGGTTTTAGCTGTTGCTGGCCAAGTGTAATACTGTCTGTAAAAGGATAGATTTTATTTCTGGGGTGAAATTCAATTGCCAAAATAATCATCCCCGAAATCTGGTGTCCCAGCTGTGGCTGGCCAAGTGTAATACTGTCCGTCAAAGGATAGATTTTTTTGTGGGGGGAAATTCAATTGCCAAAATACCAAACCCCCAAATCTGGGGTTCCAATTGTGGCTGGCCAAGTTTAATACTGTCCATCAAAGGATAGATTTTTTTTCTGGGGTGAAATTCAATTGCCAAAATAACAATCCCCTAAATCTGGTGTTCCAGCTGTGCCTGGCCAAGTGTAATACTGTCCGTAAAAGGATAGATTTTTTTCTGGGTTGAAATTCTATTGCCAAAATCTCCTAAATCCGCAGTTCCAGCTGTGGCTGTCCAAGTGTAATACCAAGTGTCAAAGGATAGATTTTTTTCTGTGGTAAAAAAAAATCCCTGAAATAGAAATCCTAAACATCTGTGCTTTCCGCTGTTCCTCTCCAAGTGTAATTCTGTCCGCAATAGGGTATATTACATTCAGCGTGTCAGCGTCTAAATACAAGGCCTGAAAAATAAATCCTCTATATTTGCATACGCTACTGTGCATCTCCAAGTGTATTTCTGTCCTTAAAAGGATATATTACACTAAGTGTCTAAATACAAGGCCTGAAAGCGTAATCCTCTATATTTGCACACGCTATTGTGCATCTCCAAGTGTAATTCTGTCCGTAAAAGGATACCTTTCAGCCAGACCCTAAATACTAGGCCTAAAATTGATATTCCCCTAAATCTGTGGTTTCTGCTGTGCCTGTATTAGTGTAATACGGTAAATAAATAGATAGCTAGATAGTGTTAGGTGCCTGTAAAAAAAAGGCCTTAATTTGAACTCTATACATTGGGACAAATGCGTTTTTTCCTTATTGTGGTGAACGGTAACAATGAGGAAAACATCTAATAAGGGACGCATACATGGTCGTGGTGGTGTTAGTGGACTGACTGGTGCTGTGAGAGGACATGACCGTTCTGCCACAGCTACACGTCCTAGTGAACTAACTACCTCAGGTCCCAGTAGCCGCCAGAATCAATAGCGATATTTGGTCGGGCCTAATGCTGTTCTAAGGATGGTAAGGCTTTAGCAAGTAAAGGCGCTAGTCGATTGCGTGGTCGACAGTGGATCCAGCAGGTTCACATTATCTCCCACCCAGTCTTCTGCAGAAAGCGCACAGGTGGCGCCTGAAAACCAAGCCCATCAGTCTGTCACATCACCCCCATGCATTTTTGGGAACCTGTCTGAGGCTCACGTTATGCATCAGTCTCTTATGCTGTTTGAAGAATCTGCTGGCAGGGTTTCCCAAGGGCATCCACCTAGCCCTTCCCCAGCGGTGGAAGACATAGAATGCACTGATGCACAATCACTTATGTTTCCTGATGAGGACATAGGAATACCACCTCAGGAGAGTCAGCACATCTCTGATGATGACGAAACACAGGTGCCAACTGTTGCGTCTTTCTGCAGTGTGCAGACCAAACAGGAGGTCAGGGAGGAAGACAATATGGAAGACAATGCAGGGGACGATTAGGTCCTAGACCCCACATGGAATGAAGGTCGTGCCACTGACTTTCAAAGTTCAGAGGAAGAGGCAGTGGTGAGACCGAGCCAACAGCGTAGCAAAAGAGGGAGCAGGGTGCAAAAGCAGAACAGCCGTCGCCAAGAGAGTTCGCCTGCTAATGGCCACCACCACCATGGACCGAGCACACCAAAGGCAGCTTCAAGGAGTTCCCTGGCATGGCACTTCTTTAAACAATGTGCTAACGACAAGATCCGAGTGGTTTGCACGCTGTGCCATCAGAGCCTGAAGTGAGGCATTAACGTTCTGAACCTTAGCCTGCATGATCAAGCATCTACATGTGAGACATGGGCTGCAGTGGAGTAAGCACCTTCAAAACCAAGAAAGGGCTCAGGTCCCTCCTGCTCCATCCTCTGCTACTGCCTTGGCCTCTTCCTTCGCCTCTGGAGGAATGTTGGCACCTGCCGCCTAGCAAAAAGAGGATGTGCCACCAACACCACCACCTCCGTCACCAAGCATCTCCACCATGTCACATGGCAGCGTTCAGCTCTCCATCTCACAAACCTTGGAGAGAAAGCGTAAATTCCCACCTACCCACCCTCGATCTCTGGCCCTGAATGCCAGCATTTCTAAACTACTGGCCTTTGAAATGCTGTCATTCAGGCTGGTGGACACGGACAGCTTCAAACAGCTGATGGCGGTGGCTGTCCCACAGTACGCCGTTCCCAGCCAGTACTACTTCTTCAAGAGAGCCGTGCCTTCCCTGCACAACCAAGTATCGGATAAAATCAAGTGTGCACTGCGCAACGCCATCTTTGGCAAGGTCCACCTAACCACAGATACGTGGACCAGTAAGCACAGCCAGGGATGCTATATCTCCCTAACTGCATACTGGGTAAATGTAGTGGCGGCTGGGCCCCAGGCGGAGAGCTGTTTGGCGCGCGTCCTTCCGCCGCCAAGGATCGCAGGGCATCATTCTTTGCCTCCTGTTGCCTCCTCCTCCTACTCGGCTTCCTCCTCCTCTTCTTCCACCTGCTCATACAGTCAGCCACAGACCTTCACCACCAACTTCAGCACAGCCCGGGGTAAACGTCAGCAGGCCGTTCTGAAACTCATGTGTTTGGGGGACAGGCCCCACACCGCGCAGGAGTTGTGTCAGGGTATAGAATAACAGACCGACGAACGGTTGCTGCCGGTGAGCCTCAAGCCCGGCATGTTGGTGTGCGATAATGGATGAAATCTCGTTGCAGCTCTGGGACTAGCCAGTTTGACGCACATCCCTTGCTTGGCGGATGTGCTGAATTTGGTGGTGCAGAAATTCATTCACAACTACCCTGACATGTCTGAGCTGCTGCATAAAGTGCGAGCTGTCTGTGCGCGCTTCCGGCGTTCTTATCTTGCCGCTGCTCGCCTTCCCGCTCACCGCCTCATATGCGACATACCGACCATGTGGAACTCCACCTTGCACATGAACATTTGGGGAAAGTAAAGTAATAACTATTTTTGGAGGTATTACTATGTATTATAGAAGTGGAGAAATTGAAACTTGAAAATCTGCAAATTTTTCAAAATTTTTGGTAAATGTATTTTTTTATACAAAAAAATGAACTTTTTTGACAAAATGTTACCAGTGTCATGAAGTACAATATGTGACGAAAAAACAATCTCAGAATGGCTTGGGTAAGTAAAAGCGTTTTAAAGTTATCACCACATAAAGTGACACTGTTCAGATTTGCAAAACATGGCCTGGTCCTTAAGGAGAAATAGGGCCGTGTCCTTAAGGGATTAAAGTCTATTGTTCCCTTTAAATAGCGTATGATCCATCTGGGTTGGCTGGGATACTTTTCTGCATAAGAATCCCACTGCTGTGACTATGTCAGGCCTTGCCACTGTAGCAATGTATAGTAACTTCCCCATTGCCCTTTTGAATTGTGAGTCATTTTGCAAGGGGTTAATTGAGTTGTTTAATTCTTTAAGATAATTTGTCTCCATAGGCGAGTTGACTGGTTTGGCATCATTAAGGCCAAAAGTTTCAATTACTTCCTGTATTTTGTGACTCTGGTTAATAAGAAAACTACCATCTTCTTCTCTTTCTATCTGCATGCCTAGGAAGTGTTTGACATCACCTAGATCTTTTGTTTCAAAGTCTATGTTTAAGACCTCCAGCAGTCTGGAACAATCCTCTTCTTGCTCACGACATACTAACAGATCATCTACATAAATGAGTACAAAACTCCACCTACCATTTAGTTCCTTGGTGTATAGGCAGGGATCGGCCTTGCTCCTCTGAAAGGATCCTCTCAAAAGCATCTCATTAATCTTAATGTTCCAAGCCCTGGCTGCTTGCTTGAGCCTGTAGATCCCCTTCTTAAGTTTATACACCTGTTCTGGCTTTTGTGGGTCTACAAAGCCCTCTGGTTGCTCCATGTAGATGTCTTCTGTTAAGTCACTGTGTAGGAAAGTGGTTTTTACATCAAAGTGTTTTACTAGCATTTGTTTTGTAGTTGCAACTATGAGTAGGGCTCTGATTGTGGTATGTTTGACGACTGGGGCAAATGTCTCATCGTAGTCTTCTCCATATTTTTGAGAGTATCCTTTGGCTACAAGCCTCGCTTTATATCTCTCAACTGTACCACCAGTGTTGTACTTGACCTTAAAAGTCCATTTACAACCAATTGCCCTCTTTTTGGCCGGCAGTTGCGTTAGCACCCAAGCCTGTGTGTCCTGTAGTGAGATGATTTCTTCCTCAGCTGCCTTTATCAATCTCTTAGCTTCCCTCTCCGGGAGTTGTGATATGTCTTTCCAACAAGTGGGTTCTGTTATGCAGGATGTACTTTGTACGAGAGTCTGATAGGGGGTTTACCTTTGGTTTCCCTCATTGAGCGTCTTGGTTCAGCGTCATTAGCTGGTTCAGTTTGTTCCTGTCTCTTCTGTGACACAGTATCGCTCTCGGGGTTTGTTCCATAGGAAAAAAAAACCTGCTCAGCGTTATTTGGTTCTTCTGCTCTTGGCATGGCTGGCTCCATTACTTCATTTCTCGGGTCCTCGATAAATGTTACGCTGCTGCTGATTGTCACTTTATCAGTCTTTGGGTCTAGGATTCTGTATCCTTTGGTGTTGTCGGCATAACCAACAAAGACACCTTCAATTGCTCGATTTTGGAGCTTGCTGTGCTTTTCTCCCGGAACGTAAACAAAAGCTTTGCTTCCAAATATCTTGAGGGTTCTCCTATGCTTGGTTTTCGACTGTGCCATAGCTCGTATGGAGTTTTGGTTGTTGCCTTGGAGTGTAATCTGTATTGTAAGTAGGTAGCCGTTTGTGCTGCTTCTCCCCAATATTTTTCAGGGAGTCCAGAATCAGTCAACATGCATCTGATAATTTCAGTCAGGGATCTGTTTTTCCTCTCTGCTACCCGTTCTGCTCTGGAGTATATGGGACAGTCTTTTGATGTTCTATTCCTAGTTCCCTGAGTATATTCTCTACTTGAAACCCGGTGTACTCGCCACCATTATCACTTCTGAGTACTAATGGTTTTCTGTGAAACTTATTGCTTACTTTGGTAACTAAGTCCTTCAGCTTGTCAAATACTTATAACTTATTCTTCATTAGGTATGTCACTGTGAACCTTGAGTAGTCTATAAAAGTTAATATGTATTCATTTCCTCTTGGGGTGGTTGTCCTCATAGGCCTGCATACATCTGTGTGTATTAGGTCGATCGGTCTTGTTGCTCTGCTTTCACTTGCCTTTGGTGGGGTTATTCTGGTGGTGTCAGGACTCGAACCCGTGACCAGCCATGTCCCAGGCGGTAGCTCTAGCCACTAGACTACCAGTCCTCCTGGACTTTTCCTTCCACTGAATTCTGTGATCTACCTTGTTCCAGCCTTGCCTTGCTAATCTCTGTGATCCCTTGCACCTGTTACTTCCCCTTTATAAGCCCAGCCTCTAGCACCTGACCTCTGCTGGTTATTGTGCCTCCAAGCCTGTAGCAAGCTTCCTCTCTGCTCCTCCACGACTACTGCTGTTTATCTTTGTTGCCGACCCGGACCGTTTGACCTCGCTGAACTGCCGCCTGCATTGACCTTTTGCCTTCCACCGACCACGGCTCTGTCTACTCCTGCTGTTACCTCGCTGCCATCTCTACTGCCGACCCGGACTGATCGACCACGCTACCTGCTTCCTGCTTCTGTGGGCCTTTGCCACTGGACTCCAACCACCAGCCGGCTGTCCTCTGACTCAGGTGAGCAAAGGACCGTTACAGAATAACCAGCCATACCATGGAGTCCGCAATGGCCACTCTGCGCAAGCAGGTTACCGAACTGCAGGAATTCGGTACTACGTACCAGGAGGAATTTGCCCAGCTCCAAGGCGTTGTCCGAAGCCAACAGGCGGAGATTATTGAACTTCAGAGGCAACTCCTGGACGTCCGCAGCACGGCCGCAGATACTCGCATGCCACTTCCATCAAAATTCGGCGGCGACAGACGCCAGTATCGGGGTTTCTAAACCAATGCCGCATCTATTTTCAGATGTACCCGGGCCCCTTCATTACCGAGAGAAAGAAGGTGCTATTCATGGTTAATCTCCTGACGGATGAAGCACTAGCATGGGCATCACCATACGTGGAGACTAACAGTCAGCTCCTGGACGACTTAAACAACTTTATTGCCGCCATGAGCCAAGTCTTCGATGACCCCAACCGCTGTGCAACAGCTGAGGCGCGACTACATAGTTTACGGCAAGGGAGACGGCTCCGTTGCTGAATACACCGCCGAATTTCGCCGCTGGGTCACGGACACCACCTGGAACCTAGCTGCACAGAGGAGCCAGTTCCGGCGAGGCCTGTCAGAATTAATAAAAGATGAACTCGCCAGAGTTGAGGCCCCGGACAGTCTGGATGACTTCATTCAGTTATGCATCCGGATAGACCAAAGGCTGTCTGAGAGAAAGAAAGAACGACTCTGGTCCTTGGACCACAGGCCCACTACTCCTTCTCCTCTACCGCCCATACGCGACCTCCAGCCAGCAACTGAACCTATGCAGGTCGGCGCACTACGCAGGTCTCTATCCACAGCTGAGAAGGAGAGACGGCTGGCCGAAAACCTCTGCCTCTACTGTGGGAGCCGGGTCATTTTGCCATTAGATGTCCCAATAAGATCCGAAAGACTATTGCCGTCACGGAGCTAAAGGAGCAACCACTGACTCCAGCCCCACCAGCAGCCCTTGAAAATAACAACACGGCAGCTCATGGATCCCATTTCATCATCCCCATCCTCATCGACATTGAGGGCAACAACTCTCCTGTTCAGCGATGTTAGACTCCGGGGCAGGAGGCAACTTCATGGATCTAACCTTCGCTCGTGAACAGAATATTCCATTGACAGTCAAGGCAGCTCCCATTGACCTGGAAACCGTCGACGGATCCCGCTCTCCTCAGGGCCGGCTACTCACGAGACCATTGAACTACAGCTCCTCATAGAACCCAATCACTGTGAAAAGATCCACTTCTCTCTGATCACTTCTCCAAAGTTCCCGGTGATCCTGGGCATTCCATGGTTGGCCACCCACAACCCCTCGGTGGATTGGGAAACCCGCTGCTTACGGTTTCCGTCCGAGTTCTGTTCGCTCAATTGCTCCCACAAAGCCGTCCTTCCATCCGAAGACCACGACTATCTCTGAAGTATCCGTCAGGAATCTACTACCCCCTCAATATCGTGAGTTCCAAGATGTCTGCGACAAGAAAACGCAGACAAGCTGCCGCCACACCGACCCTACGACTGCCCAATAGAACTGTTGCCCGGGGCCGAAATACCCTTTGGCAGTATCTATTCCCTCTCAGAGCCTGAACTCAAGGCTCTGAAAGAATACCTGGACGAGGACCTAAAGAAAGGGTTCATCCGGCCCTCTACCTCCCCAGCAGGAGCCCCCTTTTTCTTTGTGGAGAAAAAAGACTCATCCTTGCGTCCCTGCATTGACTACAGGAAGCTAAGCGATATAACCGTTAAGAACCGGTACCCGCTCCCGCTGATTTCTGAACTCCTCGAGAGACTCCGGGTAGCGAAAATCTTCACCAAACTTGACCTTCGAGGGGCCTACAACCTTGTCGAATCCGCCCTGGGGACGAATGGAAGACCGCCTTCCGGACACGTTATGGTCACTTCGAGTACCTGGTCATGCCTTTCGGACTTTGTAATGCTCCCGCCACCTTCCAGCACTTCATTAATGATGTCCTCAGGGACATGCTGGATTTGTTTGTAGTCGTTTACCTGGACGACATCTTGATCTTCTCAGAAGACCTCGAACAGCACCGCGAACATGTCCGCAGGGTATTGCAGAGACTCCGCCAGAACTCTCTCTATATCAAACTCGAGAAATGTGAGTTTGAGCGAACCACCACTCAGTTCCTCGGGTACATCATCTCCCCAGAGGGCCTAAGTATGGACCCAGGGAAGGTCCAAGCCGTGTTGGACTGGCCCATTCCAAGAAACGTGAAGGAGGTACAAAGATTTATTGGCTTCGCCAACTTCTATCGGAAGTTTATCCGGGACTTCTCCAAGGTCATTGCACCGATCACCCAACTCACCAAAAGGCAGTCCCCTTCTCCTGGACACCCGAGGCCCAGGAGGCCTTCCACGAGTTGAAACTCCTCTTCACTTCTGCTCCAATCCTAGTCCACCCGAACCCCGACTTGCCTTTTACTATCGAAGTGGATGCATCTGACTCCGCGGTAGGGGCAGTTCTGTCACAACGGACAGGGGAGAAGATGCTACTACACCCGTGTGCATATTTCTCTCGCCAGATGTCCCCCTCCGAGAAGAACTACGACATCGGGAACAAAGAACTACTGGCGATCAAGGAAGCCTTCTCCGAGTGGAGACACCTGCTGGAGGGAGCTGCCAACCCCATAATCGTACTAACCGATCACAAAAACCTCGAGTTCATCCGCAGCGCTAAGAGACTCACAGCCAGACAAGCCAGATGGAGCCTATTCTTTTCCCGCTTCAACTTTCTCATCACCTATCGCCCCGGATCAAAAAGCGGCAAGGCTGACGCCCTCTCCAGAATGTTTTCAGAGCCCTCACAGAGTAATAAGGGCCAAGACAACATCCTATCCGAGAAAAAGTGTTGTGGGGGCCACCTACTCTAAAGAACTTCTGGTCACAATCAAAGAAGGATACGAAAATGACCCCTTCCTCACCCACCCCACAAGGAATGTCAGCCTCACGTTTAAAAATGGTCATTGGTTTCATCAGGACCTACAACTTTATGTACCAGAAATCGCACGACTCGAAGTACTCAAACTTAACCATGACTCCAAGCTGGCCGGCCATCTGGGCACAAGAAAGACCCAGGAGCTTCTCTCCCGCTCCTTCTGGTGGCCAACATACAAGGAGGACACCAAGAAGTACATCTCCTCGTGCACGGTCTGTGCCCGCAATAAGACTCCTCGTTCCTCTCCCGTGGGTCTGTTACAACCCCTCCCAATTCCCTCCCGCCCCTGGGGCTCGATCTCCATGGACTTTGTGGTAGACCTTCCTCCTTCAAAAGGGATGAACACCATCCTGGTCGTGGTCGACCGCCTCACCAAAATGGCCCATTTCATCCCCTACAAGGGCCTACCCACGGCCAAACAGACGGCTGATCTTGTCCTCAAAGAGGTCTTCAGGCTGCATGGGATTCCGGACGACGTGGTCTCAGACCGAGGTGTACAATTTACCTCAAAGTTCTGGAAGGACTTCTGCCTGGCGCTCGGGGTTAAAGTGAACCTTTCCTCCGCTTTCCACCCTCAGTCAAACGGGCAGACGGAGAGAACTAACCAGACCTTAGAGCAGTACCTACGCTGTTTCAGCTCCCACCTGCAGGATGACTGGCTTGACCATCTCCCCACAGCCGAGTTCGCCTACAACAATGCTGAGCACAGCTCAACCAAGCATAGCCCTTTCTTTGCTAACACAGGCTCGCACCCCGTGTTCATTCCCCATCTGCCCGTCGCCTCCACCCTCCCAGCAGTGGCCGAGCGCCTAACAACCCTACAGGAGGCACAAAGGACATAATAGACAACCTCCAGCTCGCCCAGAGGTGCTTTAAACAGGGAGCAGACAGACGCCGCAAACCCACCCGGGCTTCCATGTAGGAGACAAGGTATGGCTGTCCACCAGGAACCTCAGACTGAAGGTCCCCTCCAAAAAGTTAGCCCCAAAATACATGGGTCCGTTCCAGGTCACCGCACAAATCAATGAGGTCACGTTCGGCTTGACCTTCCGGATTCCATCAGGGTGCACCCAGTCTTCCATTGCTCCCTTCTCAAGCCGTTTGTAGAGAACACCTTCCCTGGCCGCCATCCTCCCCCACCACCAGTAAGGGTACAAGGCGAAGAGGAGTACATTGTCTCTAAGATCCTCGACTCCAGACTCCACCGGGGCAAAATACAATACTTGATTTCCTGGAAAGGCTATCCTCCAGAAGACAACTCCTGGGAACCGGAGGAGAACATTCATGCCCCCAGACTTGTCAGGGAGTTCCATCTGAGTCACCCAGATAAGCCTTCCCCTGCGGTGCCCGGAGGTCACCTTGGAAGGGGGAGTACTGTCAGGACTCGAACCCGTGACCAGCCATGTCCCAGGCGGTAGCTCTAGCCACTAGACTACCAGTCCTCCTGGACTTTTCCTTCCACTGAATTCTGTGATCTACCTTGTTCCAGCCTTGCCTTGCTAATCTCTGTGATCCCTTGCACCTGTTACTTCCCCTTTATAAGCCCAGCCTCTAGCACCTGACCTCTGCTGGTTATTGTGCCTCCAAGCCTGTAGCAAGCTTCCTCTCTGCTCCTCCACGACTACTGCTGTTTATCTTTGTTGCCGACCCGGACCGTTTGACCTCGCTGAACTGCCGCCTGCATTGACCTTTTGCCTTCCACCGACCACGGCTCTGTCTACTCCTGCTGTTACCTCGCTGCCATCTCTACTGCCGACCCGGACTGATCGACCACGCTACCTGCTTCCTGCTTCTGTGGGCCTTTGCCACTGGACTCCAACCACCAGCCGGCTGTCCTCTGACTCAGGTGAGCAAAGGACCGTTACAGGTGGCTTTGGCCTTGATGCAGCATTCACACCTTAGCGTGTTTGGGCAGCCTGTTAACTTCAAGCCTTTCGTTAAATCCCGTCTGGCCAACTCCTGTATGCTGTCAGGGAGCCTGTGGCCCAGACATCTGTGCCATAAATGAATACAGTTCTTGTGTTTATGTGTGCAGAGCTTTGTTTCTTGCTTAACAACATCAAGTTCATAAAGGTGCTTACCCGCTTTAGCTGTTGCTATCACTCTTTCCCCATCTTGGATAGTGCATTGGTCACCTTTAAACGTTGTGGTAAGTCCTTTGCTTGCCAGTCGCCTGACTGATAAGGCCGCCATTTAGTCCGGGAACATAGAATACATCCATCATTGGTACTTTTAACACTTGTCCATCCTCATTTTTACAAGTGACTATTCCATATCCTGTTCCTTCAGCAGTTGTGCAACTCCCGTCTGCAAGATATATGGTTTCTTTCTTGTCTGGATTGAGCTCTATGAAGAATTCTCTATCATTGGTCATGTGACTTGTTGCTCCAGAATCTATATACCATTTGGGGTTGGTGACAGAATCTGTCACTTTAAAAATTCCGTGCCATGCTGCTTGGTCATTACTTTTCATCATGGTTATGAGTGCCTGATTGGGATCTTTCTCCCTCTGCTCATTCCTCCACAATGGACAGTCGCATTTGAAATGCCCAGACCTGTTACACCGGAAACATAGTTTGGCCTTCCAGTTGGCATCTTAGTGTCTGTCGCTAAGTGCTGCTCCTGTATTGCTCTCTTGCCTGTGAGAGGTTTGCTCCTTTCTGCGCTTGTATTCATCAGAAAGTCGAGATTTCACCAACTGTAATGTGAGTTCTGTTTCAGGTCTTGTCTCTAATGCATTAATCAGAGGGTTGTATGACTCTGGCAGGCTGCATAAAAGTATTGCTGTCACATGGTTATCTTTGATCTCCTCTCCGAGATCCCTGAGTTGCGCAACAATCTCCAGCACGCCTCTTATATGTTCTTGCATATCCCCTTCTGGAGTCAGTTTTGACTGATACAGCTTCCTTAGTAAATATAATTTGTTGTTTAAGCTAGAGCTCTCATGTAATCTACGGAGCACATTCCACATACCTTTGGCAGTATCTTCCCCTTTTATGTGGATGAGCTGTTCATCTTCTACCAGTAGGGCTATTGTGGCTCTTGTCTGTCTGTTTTTCTTATACCACTCCTGGTTGTCTACATCCGGTCTGTCTGTGGTGAGGGCATCCCATGTGTCATCTTTGCTCACATCTGGTAGTTGTCACTATTTAGATTAGTGATCCCCAGTTTAAGATCCCCACTGCTAGCCATGATTAATGTACCTTGCTCATATTCCGAGCACCTGGATACCTCAGAGCAGATTTCCTCCGCAGCTTTGTGGCTAAACCAACCTTGCCACTGGGTTTTGGAGGGGCCTGTTTGCCAGCCTCTTGCCCCAGGATTATGGGCCCTCTCATCAGCCCATGCTAAACTTTTAAACCCCTGGTCTAATTGGTGCCATTTTGGGATATGTTAAATGTCTATGTGTACTGTAAAGGGTGGGACATTGTATATTTGAATAGTGATGTCTGTCCTATTGTCCCCACGTGTGTATTGGCAAATTCCCTTTGTCCTGAGAGATAATTGAATTACTCCTCGGTTGTCTCCAGGACAGAAGACATTGTGTATTCTCCTGCCTGTGATGATTACATTAACCCGTGTAGGGTAATTGTATCAAAGGCAGAGGGAAGGATTTTGTGTGGGAGTGTTTTACTGTATTGTACATGTTTATTGGTTGTTTTTACAAAACCCTGTGGGTGGTAACCTTGTTGGAAAATGTGTATAAGTCAATGCTTGTGTGTTCAATATAGAGTTCCTGTTTAACCATACATACGGAGCCTCGTCTCGTACTTGGGGGGAATTGCTACTTTGGAATGTTCTCTTGCCTGTTCCAGGAAAGGAGGACTTCGTATGGTTTCAGTTCGGTGGATTCCAGTGTTTGAGGGTTGCTGTGCTCTTCGCCAGGGCAATCGCCCGAATGGCATTAACCCTCACTATACCGGGTTATACCGTAAAAAGCTTGATCAAAAATACTGTGCAGATGAAGACTAGGCCTCTGTTCCGACTGACTGATGATTCACGTTGCCTGGGCCCATAACCTTTGTTGGCTGGTGCAGATGATGCAGAGAATAATCAGACATATATGGATGGCTGTAGTTTAGTAGGATTCATTTGTATGGAAAAAAAACTTACAGCAGAGAGCATGGGTGCTCATGTTAGCATAGGAGATATGGAAGAACAACAACAGAAAACAGAATAATGCTATAACAGATAGTCAACACATAGAACACTGTGATAGAGTACTTGTATATAGTGACATCTGGTGGTCAAACACAATACTTCAAATACATAGGCATACAGGGAAATAAACCAAGCAATGTATAACACAGCATGAAACAATGTTCAGTCTCCAACACAAAGACAACATGCCCGCCATAATTCCCGCACTGGAGTGTGATAGGAAAATGTGCGTGTACAAGCGCACACTGGTAGACGCGCTCCTGAGAGCATTCACAACTGACATGGGGGGACAACTCTTGCTTTGATGCGTGACATTAACTTCTTTTTGCTGTCAAATGACCTCTCCTCTGTCTGGGTGTCAGAGGCCTAAATAACTGAAAGTGGCCTGTTCTATTGGTGGGTAACATGATGCCTGTTTTGCTGCTATGGGACCTCTGTCTGGGTGCTGGGGCTTAAATCACTGAAAGTGGCCTGTTCCATTGGAGGGTAACATGATGCCTGTTTTGCTGCTATGGGACCTCTCTCCTCTGTCTGGGTGCTGGGGCTTAAATTACTGAAAGTGGCCTCTTCCAATGGTGGGTAACATGATGCCTCTTTTGTTGCTATGGGACTTTTCTCCTCTGTCTGGGTGCCAGGGGCCTAAATTTTACATAATCGCCTGTTGCTTTGGTGGGGGAATTATCCTCTTTTTGATGTCGAATGACCTCTACTCTGGGTGTCAGGGGCCTATATTTTGTTTACTTACTTGTTGTGTTGGTGGGAGACGTTTAACTCTTTTTACTGTCAAATGACTGCCCCATTGTGTGGGTGTCAGGGGCCTATATTTCATTTACTTGCTTGCTGTCTTGGTGGGAGACATTTAACTCTTTTTACTGTCAAATGACTGCCCCATTGTGTGCGTGTCAGGGGTCTATATGTCGTTTAATCATTTGTTGCTTTGTTGGGTGACAATTTCCTCTTTATACTGTCAAATAACCTTTACATTGTCTGGTTGTCAGTGGCCTATATTTAGTTTCATCGCCTGCTGTATTGGTGGAAGACATTAACCTCTTTTTACTTTCAAATGACCGCCCCATTGTCTGGTTGTCAGGGGCCTATATTTCATTTCATCGCTTGCTGCATCGGTGGGAGATATTAAACTCTTTATACTTTCAAATGACCTCTACATTGTCTGGTTGTCAGGAGCCTATATTTCATTTAATCGCTTGCTGCATTGGTGGGAGACATTAAACTCTTTTTACTGTCAAATGACCGCCCCATTGTGTGGGTGTCAAGGGCCTATATTTCATTTAATTGCTTGCTGTCTTGGTGGGAGACATTAAACTCTTTTTATATAAGTCTGTTCCATTGCAGGTTGACCTGAGGCCTGTGTTTTGCTGTTACGGGACCGCTCTCCTCTTGGCACTGTGGCACTGCTGGGTAAAATCAATACTGATTTGGCATGATTGTAACTCTCTTCTTTGTGGGTGCCATGGGTCTGAATCTGTGAATGAGGCCTGTGGCATTGCTGGGTGAAATCAATACTGTCTTGGCATGATTTTAACTCTCCTCTTTGTGGGTCCCGTGGGCCTGAATGTTTGAACAAGGCCTGTGACACTGCTGGCAGACATGAATCCTTCTTGGCTGTGATGTGAACTTCAACTCCTATGTATGGTTGCCATGGCCCTGAGTCTGTGAATGAGGCCTGTGGCACTGCAGGCAGACATGAATCCTTTTTGGCTGTGATGAGAACTTCAACTCCCATAGCATTCCCAGCTGACGCCACCCCAACCTCCTATTCCACCTCTTCCTCCAAGTTGCCAATTGATATTGGTTAACTTTTATTTATTTTATTTTAAGACATTTCCCTATCCACATTTGTTTGCAGACGATTTACCTACATTTTGCTGCCTTTTGCCAGCCCTCTAGCCCTTTCCTGGGCTTTTTTACAGCCTTTTTAGGGGCCAGTTGACATTAGGCAAGTCATCAAGATTAGAATAAGTTAGCGGGGGCCCTAGAAATTCTACTACATGGGGCCCCCCTAACCTGAATGTAGGCATAATAACAATCTTTCATGCAGCCTGCATACACAGGTTAGGCAAGATTAGACTAAGTGAGTGGGGCCCCATGTATTAAAAAAAAAAATTGCTTCATCAAGCAATTTTGATGGGGGGGGGGGGGAGGAGAGAAATTTTACCTAGAAACTGCACTGCATGCATACAACTGTACCAAAAATGAAGCTACGGGGTATTCTCCATTTTTCCTACTGTTCGGGAGATCTCCAAGATTACCAATAGACAGCATGTTTGACACCCCAGTAACTGAAAAATATAAGAATCACTCTGAGTATGTGAAAATGTAGACAGATAGGATGACTGAAGCCTATCAGGTTGCTTCAAAGGTAGCTACCCAAGCTGCACAAAGAGGAAAAGAGCACTATGACAGAAAAATTCATGGAGTAGAACTCTCAACTGACAGAGTCCTTGTAAGAAACCTTACTGAAAGAGAAGGACCAGGAAAACTGAGATCGTTCTGGGAAGACACTGTACATGTCATTCTGAGGAAAAAGTGTGAAGATAGCCCAGTGTATGAGGTAAAGCCAGAAACTGGAAAAAGCCGAACAAGAATCCTGCACCCCAATTTGTTATTGCCTTGCGATTACTTACCCGTCGACCAAGGTCAGCAGATACCTGACAGACCCAGTACCAGAAGACGAGGCCAAGTTTCAAAGACTTTTCAACCAGTGACACAGATATCGAAGGAAATATCAGAAGATGACTCGGATCTCGAACAAGAACAGTGGAGATCATTCATTCCAGTAACTGAGAGAGATCACACAAGGGAAGACATAGAACTGAATCCTGAAGCAGCGGAGTTCTATCCTTGCCAGTTGAGTGAGGAAAATACAGAGGAAAATACAGAGGAAAGTACAGAGGAAGCTACAGTGGAAATTACTGAGGAAGAGCCTGTAATTCCACCTGAAAACATTAGGCTCCAGCAGGGCATATTTTTGCGAGTTTCACTTTAAGATGCATAAAAATGGCCCCTGATTAAAATACATATTTTTTGTGGGAATTTGTGCCGTTGATCCCCCTCACTGTGTAACTGTCCATGTTGTGGGACTATTTGTGCACTTCTAGTAAGTACTTGGTGGCTGCAATTATGACCTGAAGGTTTTTCAGGTTCGCCTGCCATTAAAGTGAATGGGGCCTACCACGAACTCGCATTCGCGAAACGTCCCGGCTGATGTTCGTTCATCACTATTGCTTGCCTTGCACATATTAAATTGTATATATGCTTGCAAGTATGTCACACGTGCAGTAGTGCAGGTTTTGTAAGTGTATGCACAAATAAAGTACACAGAATGTCGCAGATATTTTTAGGATGCGCACACGTTATACAGGAGGTATAGCGCAAGTAATGTCGCTGTCACCACGGGCTAATAAAAAATGACACTGAATGAATGTCACTGATATTTAGAATGCTCATACGTTATACAGGAGGTATAGCGCAAGTAATGTAGTTATCACCACCGCTAATAAAAAATGACACTGAATGAATGTCACCGATATTTAGGATGCGCACACGTTATACAGGCGGTATAGCGCAAGTAATGTCGCTGTCCCCGCCGGCTACTAAAAAATTACACAGAATGAATGTCACTGATATTTAGGATGCGCACATTATAGAGGAGGTATAGTGCAAGTAATGTTGCTGTCACCAATGGCTAATAAAAATTACACTGAATGAATGTCACTGATATTTAGGATGCGCACGTTATAGAGGAGATATAGTGCAAGTAATGTCGCTGTCACCACCGACTAATAAAAAATGACACTGAATGAACGTCACTGATATTTAGGATGCGCACACGTTATACAGGCGGTATAGCGCAAGTAATGTCGCTGTCCCCGCCGGCTACTAAAAAATTACACAGAATGAATGTCACTGATATTTAGGATGCGCACATTATAGAGGAGGTATAGTGCAAGTAATGTTACTGTCACCAATGGCTAATAAAAATTACACTGAATGAATGTCACTGATATTTAGGATGCGCACGTTATAGAGGAGATATAGTGCAAGTAATGTCGCTGTCACCACCGACTAATAAAAATGACACTGAATGAACGTCACTGATATTTAGGATGCGCACACGTTATACAGGCGGTATAGCGCAAGTAATGTCGCTGTCCCCATCGGCTACTAAAAAATTACACAGAATGAATGTCACTGATATTTAGGATGCGCACATTATAGAGGAGGTATAGTGCAAGTAATGTTACTGTCACCAATGGCTAATAAAAATTACACTGAATGAATGTCACTGATATTTAGGATGCGCACGTTATAGAGGAGATATAGTGCAAGTAATGTCGCTGTCACCACCGACTAATAAAAAATGACACTGAATGAACGTCACTGATATTTAGGATGCGCACACGTTATACAGGAGGTATAGCGCAAGTAATGTCGCTGCCACCAGCAGCAAAAAAATTTGACTGAATGTCACTGATATTTCGGATATGCAAACGTTATACAGGAGAAGTAGCGCAGGTAATGTGACTGTCCGCAGTGGACGCTGTCTACAGCAAAAGTACACTGGATGTCACAGATATTTTTAGGCTAAGCACACGTTACACAGAAGATGTAGCGCAGATAATGTCATCTGCAGAGGCCAAACAATTGCAAGCTATTTAGTGCAGGTTGCGCTAAAAATATATCTTGCTGCCAGCTACAACTATAGGATAACCTGATGATGCATTTCGGCCAGCAAATCACTGTAATGCCAGCAGCCAACATGGCTACGCATTACAGTGAATAGCAGTACTTACTTGCACATTTATTGGCTGCGTAGCAGCCAACAAACGTGCGGGCAGGAGACTCGAGCATCGCGCTCGAGCACACGTGGTATTCGGCCGAACACAGCGATGTGCCAAGCATCGCGATGCTCGCCCAACACTAAAAGCCATTTTTGGGTTGCAAATCACCTCCTTTGCATCCATCACACTGTAATAGTATAGTTAATTAGTGTTGAGCGAACAGTTCGAGAATTGTTCGGGTTCGTACCGAATTTTGGGGTGTCCGTGACACGGACCCGAACCCGGACATTTTCAAAAAAGTTCGGGTTCGGGTCCGGTGTTTGTCGATTTCTTCCCGCTTTCTGAAGGGCTGCACAGCAGCCAATCAGTTAGCATTTTACTTCTTGCCCTAAGAGCCCATCACAGCCATGCCTACTAATGGCATGGCTGTGATTGGCCAAGTGCAGCATGTGACCCAGCCTCTATTTAAGCTGGAGTCACGTAGCGCCGCATGTCACACTGCTCTGATTAGTGTAGGGAGAGGACGCTAGCTTCTATCAGGGCAAGATTAGGCAGGTTAAAGTCAGCAACAGCACCTAATGAACGGATCAATTTACAGCTGAGAATCATTGAACTTCTGCTAGTTACTTGCTCGCTGGTTTTTAGGCTGCACAGAGCGTTTTTCTGTCACTTATTTTCTGGGTTGATCGGCGCCATTTTGTGACTTGTGGTGCGCCAGAAGAAGCTGCCACCAAGTCCATCAATCCATCAATACTAGTTTTTTTTTTGCTATATCCTACATCAGGGGCTTGGCTGTGCTAATTGTCACCCCTAGAAACTCAGGAAAGAAATTTCTATATTTTATTAAGGGGTTAAATACAATTGCCCAAATACCAATCCCCTAAATCTGGTGTTCCAGCTTTGGCTAGACAAGTATAATACTGTCTGCTGTCTGGCAAAGGATAGATTATTTTCTGGGGTTAAATTCAATTGCCAAAATAGCAATACCATAAATCAGTGGTTTCAGCTGTGGCTGGCAAAATAGAATAGTGTCCGAGGTAACGCACACACGTACAGACGCACGTACACGATTCTTGAATAGTTGTATTATCGCGATAATAAAACTAACAGTGTAAAGTTGACTGTATTGCTCTAAGTTATATTCACGTACGAATGTAACTTCTATTACAGCACACCAAAACTAAAACTGACTAAGAGACAGCTTTAAGTTCTATTCGAACGCGATTGCAACTTTGGAACTTAAAGTGGTGTACGATTTTAAAAGTTGAGTACTAAAAAGTTGTAATCGCAATGCGATTCTCATGTATTTGCTTAATCGCATTGCGATTACAACTTTGAGCTACCGATCACCATGGGAATGCCTCCTCCAGTAGAATGTACTGTCGGATGTGAGAATTAAGTTGAAATCGCAATGCGATTATTATATATCTGCTTAATCGCATTGCCGTTTCAACTTAGCATTGCTAAATAATTCCATCCATATTCGTTAACTTACTGACTCAGTAAGTTAACGATATGGATGGAATTATTTAGCAATTCTAAGTTGAAATCGCAATGCGATTAAGCAAATATATAAGAATCGCATGCGATTTCAACTTAATTCTCAGATCCGACAGTACATTCTACTGGAGGAGGCGTTCCCATGGTGATCGTTAGCTCAAAGTTGTAATCGCAATGCGTTTATTGCGGTATATTATCCCTCTGGGTGTCTTTTACAGCCTTTTTAGTGCCCAAAAGTTCGGGTCCCCATTGACTTCTATGGGGTTCGGGTTCGGGATGAAGTTCGGGTTGAGTTCGGATCACGAACCCGGACATTTTCCGGAAGTTCGGCCGAACCTCTCAAACCCGAACATCCAGGTGTTCGCTCATCTCTATAGTTAATCAGTCTGTTAATTCTGTGGGTGACATAAACCCATTTTTTTGTGCATAAAACTCCTCTTTTGCATCTCACATTGTATTAGTATAGTTAATCTGTCTGTTAATTCTGTCGGTGACATTAACCCTTTTTTTGTTGTGCAAAACAGCTCCTTTGCATCCGTCACACTGTAATAGGTCAGTTAATCAGTCTGTTAATTCAGTGGTTGACAAAAACCCATTTTTGAGGTTACCAAAGACCTCCTTTGCATCCATCACCGTGATAGTAGAGTTTATCAGTCTGTTAATTCTGTGGGTGACATAAACCTATTTTTTGGGTTGCAAAAAACCTCCTTCACATCCGTCACACTTTAATAGTATAGTTAATCAGTCTGTTAATTCTGTCGGTGACAAAAATGCATCTGTCACACTTTTATAGCAAGTTAATAGGTCTGTTAATTGTCTGGGTGACATAAACCCATTTTCTGGTGCTCAAAACACTTTCTTTGCATCCGTCACTCTGTGATAGTATAGTTAATTAGTCTGATAAATTGTGGGTGACATTAACCCATTTTTTGTGGTGCAAAACCTCTCCTTAGCATCCATCACAATGTAACAGTATAGTTAATCAGTCTGTTAATTCTGTGAGTGCCCTCAAAGGAGAGCATCAAATATGGGACGTTGCCCTGGTCATGGTGCTGCTGTTGTTGGTGGAGCTCCTGCTGCAGGGAGAGGATGTTGTCGATCTGTGCCAGCTACACGGCCAAATGGAACACCACCTTCTTGTACACACAAGTGACAGGATGTTCTGCATCATTTTGTGGGCCCGAATACCGCTCTATAACCTCCAAAAAATGGATCCTGTTTGTGGAGCATCCACCTTCATTCGGTCAGCATATGGTCAGTAAACCATCAGTATAGCTAAAGCCCAAAAAAACAGGAGTAGATCTAAAACAGAGATGATATGTGTATGGAATATTTGCATGTCTTATGTGTTTTGGACCCCTCCTGCTTTTGGATACCAAATCATAAGACAATTCTGATGCAAAATAGGGACCATGTCATGCAGGCTTTACAGCATAGACAGAATCTGTTGTGCGTCTCATTTTTCCTTCCTTCTGACAGATCAGATAAATGATGATATCAGCCAGGCCAAAAGGAAAAATAGTGGCCCAGACATGAAGTGCGGAGGGTGGGTACAGCATGAGAAGTCCACAGAGGGGCCCTATGACAGAGTGTGGAGGTGGCAGCAGCAGCAGCAGCGTCACGAGTTGGAGGTCCCGCGAAAGACCTCCACGTCGTCAAGCAATAAACATACGGAAATCATGTACAGACGCACAAGAGTTTATTGCACAAACAAAAGCCAAGGAAGGAAGCACACGCAAAACATGAGCTCTACTTACCGTCAGCACAGTGGGAGAAAACCCCCACTGCGCCACTGTCTAGTAATACTCCAGAGGGGCGTGACTAAGCAGCTCCTGGTATTCACTAGGGCCCCAGATGGTAGGGTCAGGCTTTGCAGCAGGAAGTTGCCAGGGTCCACTCCAGAGCGTGAACTAGACAGTGACAACAGGAACAAATGGACAACAGGTACCAGAAGGTACCGATGGTACATAGGCAAACATAACATAGACAGGCAAATACAAACAAGGCAACTAATAACACAAGTAGGAGTTCTACGCAAGGAAACAAGAGTGGCAATGAGCAGAGAAGGACTTGCTCCACCAGTAATATACTGCATGGCCTTGCCCATAGCACTCTGCAGCAAAGAAAGCTGCAGCAAGGTCTTGCTGAACAAAGTATCCCCTAAAGCAGAGAGGGAGGAACGAATACGAAATAGGGGAAGACAGACACAAAACAAGAAAGGCAAGACTAATAAGGGCAGAGGCATAAAGACATAATAATAAACACAATGTGACTCAAACAGAACTGGAAGAACTAATAGCAGAAACACAGGAATAAGGACGACAATCAGCAAGTAGGCGAACACACAGAACACAGAGACACGGATCCCATGGGACAGCAGCATGGGGGAAAGAGTACGAACCAGGAGAGCTGACACAGAACTTAGGGAACATCAGCCTAATATACAGGTTCCATGAGTGCAGCAGAGAGTCCACACCCATGGAGCAGACAGAGAGGATTAACTCCTAATAGGCACACAAGGGAGTTAACCCATACAAAACCACATACAACACAAAGGAACGGAACTGCAGCCAGGAGTTGCAGTACGAGCATAGACAGAAGGTCACAGCCAGAGGTGGCGACTGTGACAATCAGGAGCAGGCCACAGGGTGGCACAATGACCGTGTGGAGGTAGCAGCAGCAGCATCAGGAGGCCACAGAGTGGCACAATGACTGTGGAGGTGGCGGCAGTGTGGATAAAAATTTTACTGTAGGCCAATACAGGCCCCAAAAATTAGGCATTCACCTGACAGAAAAGAACTTGTGATGATGTGGCTGGAGGTACATTAGGCGGTCACTGGATACAAAATTTTACTGTAGGCCAGTACAGGCCCCAAAAATTAGGCATCCACCTGACAGAAAAGAACTTGTGATGATGTGGCCGGAGGTACATTAGGCGGTCACTGGATAAAATGTTTACTGTAGGCCAAAGGAGTACATAGCCCAAAAATTGACAGAAAAGGCCTTTTATGTCACTCTATATACATAAGACAAGGACTATTCTTTGTTCTGGGTGGTGGCGGATATGTGTGGGCTGGCATGAGGAAATTCAATTACACGTGGTCGTCACAGGTGTTGAATTCCTCCGGGATCCATGCCTCATTCATTTTTAGAAATGTGAGGTAGTCCACACGACAGTGAGCTAGGCGAGTGTGCTTACCGGTCACGATCCCCCCTGCTACGCTGAATGTCTTTTTGGCAGGACACTCGACGAGGGGCAAGCCAAGAGTTCCATGGCAAATGGTTCCAGCTCTGCAACAGGTCAAGCCTGCACACCCAGTAGTCCAGTGGTTCTTCGCTTCTCAGAGCATCAACATCGGCCGGTAACCAGATGTAGTCAGACACCTGACAGTCTATGCATTCCCTGAGGCTGGATCCGGAGGGCGGCTGTCGATTGGTTGGCTGCAAGAGTGATCTCATATCCAAAGTGACCAACACATCTTAAAGGATTGGTACCCGCACCTGTTTTGCTGTGGGTGGAAATTCCTTCAAACACTGGAGCATGAAGGCCCCCATTTGCACTAAATTGGAAGCAGTGGAGCGCCCTGGCTCCTGCTCATCACTCAGGAGAATGTCGTCCTAGTTCTCCTTTCCCCAGCCACGGACAACACAAGGGATCCCCGAAAAGTTTATAGTCCCCAAAGCCTGCTCTTCTTACTCCTCCTCCTCCCCCCAGCCACCATCCTCCTCTGACATCCTCCTGCTGACTTGTCTCAGATGGAGTAGGCCCACTGGGTATTCATTCAGCATTTCGACTTCCTCATCTTCCAGCTCCCGCTCCTTGACGGCTTGATCAATGACCATGCAATGCACGCTCCAGAAAGAAGGCGTAAGGTACGATGTCACTGATGATGCTCTGGCTGCGACTAAACAGTTTGGTGATCTCCTCAAATGGCTGCAGAAGTCTGTATCTCTCATTGCGCATGAGCAGCCACTGGTGCAGTGAAAAGAAACCAAGCTCCCCAGAACCTGTCCTGCCGCAGAGTTCGTACAGGTAGACATTAATGGCACGTTACTGCTGGAGAATCCTATCAAGTATATACAAGGTGGAGTTCCAGCACGTCGGGCTGTCACAAATCAGACGTCTGACGGGCAAGTGGTGTCGCCGCTAAACATCAGCAAGGCGAGCCATGGCTGTGTAAGATCTTCTAGAATTGACAGAGATTTTCATGGCCTGCCGCATGACGTCCAGGACCACGGGGTATTTGGCAACGAATCAGTGCATGACTAAGTTCAGGACGTGTGCCATGCATGGCACGTGTGTCATTTTGCCTTGTTTCAGTGCGCTCAGCAGATTGGCACCATTGTCACTCACCACTTTACCAACTGTCAAATTGAGTGGGGTTAGCCACTGATCGGCCTGTGACCGCAGAGCTGAAAGCAGTGCAGGACCGGTGTGGCTCTTGGCTTCCAGGCACAACAGCCGCAGCACAGCAACGTCTTACCTGGGACGTTGAATAGGTTCTAGGGAGCTTGGGGGGCGCAGAGGAAGAGGCGGTAGAAGTCGAAAAGACGGAGTCAGCCGAGGAGGAGACGGAGGATGGAGTAGGAGGAGGAGAAAAAGAGGAAGGCCTTTATGCAATCCGTGGCAGTAAAACCAAATCCACAAGGGAGTCACTGGTTACATGCTTGACGGACATCAGAAGGTTCACCCAATGGGCAGTAAAAGTTATGTACCTTCCCTGCCCGTGTTTGCTAGACACTGTGTGCCAGAGATATATTCACTTGCCGCTAAACGAGGCCATATAGCTTTAGGATAACCTTCTGAGAGAAATATTTTCTTCCAGGGACCTTTCATTGCGGTGTGCAACAAATTTTCTAAAGGCCTCCGAGTCCACCAGTTTATATCACAGTAGTTGGCGGGCCAGCAGTTTCGACAAGCCAGCAGTCAACCGTTTGTGCAAGAGGGTTATCCGGCGTCATCAACTTTTTACACTCGAACATTTGGGCCATGGAAGCCTGCCTTCTGCCAGATGAACACGACGACGGCACTGTGGAAGGTGGAGTGGAGGATAAATGGGAAGAGAGAGTAGAAGGATAAGATGAAGAGGCAGGACATGGAACACCGGGAGTGTGGCTTTGTGGGTTCTGACAGTGTTGCTCTCACTGGGCTAGGTGATGGAAGGCCAGATGCCTTCTTAAGGCCTATTGCACACGACCGTATGGCTTTTTCAGTGATTTGCAGTCCGCAAAAAATATGGATGACGTCCATGTGCATTCTGTTTGTTGCGGAACGGAACTGGTTTATCAGTTGGCCCCTGATAGAACAGTACTATCCTTGTTATGGGGACAATAATAGGACAACGGAACGGAAATACGGAGAGTACCTTCAGTTTTTTTTTTTCAGATCCATTGAAATGAATGGTTTCGTATACAGCACGTATACGTAACGTAAAAAACGTCCCGTAAACTGATAAAATAAACGTTCGTGTGCATGAGGCCTAAGGCGGTCGTCCCTAGGTGAGAGTTGGGCTTACCGTGACTTATGCGTTGACAGCACAGGCTTCAGATGGCAAAAATATTGTCAGCAGCTGACACGTTAAAAAAAGCCCACATTGGTAGTGCCAGAAGTGACCGTGCATGGTGGATGGCTCGCTTCAGATACATTTGCAGTCCTCCCTAACAGCCATTTTCTTCAGTTTATTACATTCAGTTTATTACATTTCTGAGAGAGACAGCAGTGTTATTGCTGTGCTCTTTGCTTTCCTGTGTCATTACATTACATAGTTAGTTAGTTAGCTTATATTTTAAAGATAGTTAGTGGGAGATAGTCAGTGTAGGTTATATTGTGATATTGTGTAGCTGATGGGTTCCAGTGCAGGGTGTTAGGTAGTGAGATAGGTTCTGCTGTCCATACATACATGCTACATACTGTACATAGTGCTATATGTATGTACATGCATACATACATAGTGCTGTGATGTCACAAGTTCACAACAATACTTAGTGCCCCAATCACTAATAATCACTAATCTGTAGTCAGACCTGCTAAAATGTGAAGTTGCAGGTATTGCGCCAAAATATTCACATCATTAGTGCCGAATTGAGTAATCGTGAATATATTGGAGCACTCTATCTACATATAAAGCTACTGGCCGTGCCAACCATTTTCTCCAGTGTCAGGAAACTTCGAGCAGCTTGAAAAAAGTGACCCACGCCTGTATTGCGCCCGCATTACGCAAATATTACATTGCCGATTTTCGCAATCAAGAAAATAATGTTGAATTCGCAAATTAATGGTGAAAATTCGCAAAAATATTTGCGAAATATCGCAAATTTGAATATTGCCCCTCATCACTAGTGGTGGCCATTGCTACCTCCTCTTCCTCATCCTGTGTCAAGAATGGTTGCGCACCGGTAAGGTCTGGTAATGGATGGGAAAATAATTCCTCTGACTAGAGTGGAGGGGCTATGGTGGTGGTCTATTTGGGGGTGCACACAGCAGAGAGTGAGGAGGGTGCAGATACAGAGGATCAGGAGAGTGCAGAAGCAGAAGGCTGAGTGAGCCACTCAACCACCTCTGGTGCGCCTTTTGAAGTAATCACATGCGCCTTCTCCAACTTTCCACTTAGGCTCCGGCCTATTGCACCTGCCCGACCCCTACCACCCCTGCCTCTTCCTCTTCCTGTCATTTTCAAAAAGACCCTGTGCCTAAGTCCCTGGAAAAGAGCAGTATTTGTGGAAGCAGGTATATCGCAGCCTTCAATCAATATTTTGTGGAAGCAGGTTTATCGAACCCCTTAATCGGTATTTTGTGGAAGCATGTATATCGAAGCCCGCAAACATTACAATGGCTTTACATGCAGATAGAGTTCTCCAATATATTCGCAATGGCGCAAATCGGTAATTGATGTGCATATTTTTGTGCAATACGGGCAACTTCACATTTTAGCAGGTCTGACTACATATTACTGATTGGTGCACAAGTATTATTATCACACTACCTAACACCCTGCACTGGAACCTATCAGTTACACTATATCACTATTTAACCTACACTGACTATCTCACACTAAATATCTTTATTATTTTATAATATATATATATATATATATATATATATATATATATATATATATATTAACTAACTATCTAATGTAATGTGACAGCAAAACACAGAGCACAGCAATGGCACTGCTGTCTCTCTTATAACTGTAAAAAAATGCAGAAAATGCCTGCTGGGGAGGTTCTTATATAGTAAAGGGCTAGGCAACTTTCCTATTGGTTGCTAGGGATGTTGCTAAGTTCAGACAAAGACATTGCTGCCTTCTCATTGGACCACAAGCAAGAAGCAGGGAGGAATCAAGTGTTCAGATTCAAAAAAAAAAAAGAAAAACACGAATATTCGAAAATACGAGCATATAGCACTATATTCTAAATATTTGTGAAATGCCGATATTCACTATTCGAATATTCGTGCCCGATACTACCCTCAATCAGTATTTTGTCGAAGCAAGTATATCAAACTCCTTAATCAGTATTTTGTGAAAGCAGGTATATCACTGGCCTCAATCAATATTTGGTGGAAATGGGTATATCGAACCACTTAATCAGTATTTGTGGAAGCAGGTATATCACAGCCCTAAATTAGTATTTTGTGGAAGCAGGTATATCAAACCCCTTAATCAGTATTTTGCGAAAGCAGGTACCCAAGCTACCACTCTTTTGTCGTATGCACTTTCCTCAAAAAAGCACCATACTACAGAACACCTACCACTTGGCAAGCTAGATTTAAGCATGTGGGTGCTTGGTGTAAGGGTTGCGTGCCTGTTTGGTGTGGGCTGACTTATCCCTTTTGCAACCCTATTGCCTCTTCCAGACTGTTGCGGTGCTGCGGATCCCTCCCCCTGTGTAACCAAGAAGGAATAAAGGGTTAAAGGTAAGATAAGCAATGTGATATTTATTGTTATGTACTGGATAAGTCAAGTATTTCCATGTAGAGGGTATTTAAGTGGGAGGGGAATGGACCACCCCTATTCATGTATTTGTCTTTATTACTCTCACCCTTCTCTGGTTGATGCTTGATGTTTTTACTATGTAAGTGTAAAATGTATTGCTATTCTTAGTTTTTTTTTTTTTCTAATAAAAGAATAATAAAAAAAAAAAAGACACAGTTTTCGGATGCAGGACAGTATATGTCACAAAAAACGAAAAAACATGGACCCTATATTAGGCCCAGATTATTGGAATTTCTAATACAGAAACTGTTTGCAGATGTTCTACAGTATTGGTTAAAGAACACCACAGATTATGGACACTAAATGTGGCCCAGATTATTGGAATTTCTAATACAGAAACTGTTTGCAGATGTTCTACAGTATTGGTTAAAGAACACCACAGATTAAGATACTACATGTGGCCCAGATTATTGGAGTTTGCAATACAGAAACTGTTTGCAGATGTTCCATAGTATTGGTTAAAGAACACCATAGATTATGGACACTAGATGTGGCCCAGATTATTGGAATTTGTAATACAGACACTGTTTGCAAATGTTCTACAGTATTGGTTAAAGAACACCACAGGTTATGGACACTAGATGTGGCCCAGATTATTGGAATTTGTAATGCAGAAACTGTTTGCAGATGTTCTACAGTATTGGTTACAGAACACCACAGATTATGGACACTATATGGGGCCAACATTATTAAAGACACAGTCTGCGGATGATGTACAGCATATGTCACTAATAGGTATAACATAAAAATATTTTGCTGCTGTCAAACACACACAGTAGTCCTTAAAAGAATTTTTGGGGTCGTGGAAAAGCTTTTGGTAGTAAATGTCTCTTCCTGCACTGTCTGTCCCTTCTGAAGCACTGTCCCTGAGACTGCAAGAGGTAAATAGATTGCTGCTCTAAAACACACACGCACAGTAGTCCTTTAAAGGACATTTGGGTCTTGGAAAAGCTTTCTCTGAATAGAAACTGAAAATCACTCTCTACACTGTCTTTCCCTTCCTACGCTCTGCTCTCCCTGTCTACGTCTGAGCCGAACATGCTTCTTCGGGTGCTATATAGCACCCGATGACGCGTTTCGGCCAGCCAATCACTGTAATCCCAGCAGCTAACATTGCTCCTGACATTACAGTGAGGGCAGTACTTACCTGCACCTTTATTGGCTGCATAAACCCGCAAAACGTGTGGGGCGGAGACTCGAGCATTGCGCTCGAGCACATGCGGTACTCTGTCGAGTACCGCCATGTGCCGAGCATAGCGATGCTGGAGCCGAACATGCTCTCTCATCGCTAGTTGTAGGTTGAGTGGCGAGAGCCACAGCTCAGTCTGGTCCCTTATACCTTGCCACAGCTCTGCAGCGGTGTGCTGTTTGTCACCTAAGCAAATGAGTTTCAGCACGGCCTGTTGCAGCTTCCCCACTGCCATGCTACACTGCTTCCAGCTACTGACTGGTGCTGCAAGATGAGAATTCAGAGGTGGAAGTTGAGTAGGATAAAGGGGGTTTGCGGCAACTAATGTAGGTGGTGGTGAAAATCCTGATGGAATGGGGGCCTGCAATCCTTGGTGTTGGTAGCACCTGTGCCATCCCAGGGTACGACTAGCTACCGGCCTCCACAAGGTTTACCCAGTGTGCAGTCACGGAAATGTAGCATCCCTGGTCAAAAGCACTTGTCTGTCTGTCTGTCGTTAAGTGGACCTTCCCAATAACTGCATTGGTCAGGGCACTGGTGATGTAACGGGACACAATTGCTGGTGTAATGCGGGGACGGCACACCGAGAAAAATAGTGGCGGCTAGGGACTGAGTAACGAGGGACGTCCGCCGCCATGAGGCTGAGGAAAGCCTCAGTGTCCACAGGCCTAAATGGCAACATTTCCAAGGCCAGCAATTTTGAAAGGTGTGCATTTAGTGCTATGGCCTGTGGCTGGGTATTTGCGCTTACGTTCAAAGGCCTGGGTTAAGGACATCTCTACGCGGACCTATTTGGTTTGGCCGGCTTTCTCCTTTTGCCATCCCACAGCCTCTTCCAGCCTGTTACAGTGCTGTGGATCCCTCCCCCTCTGTACTGCTGTCCTCGCTTGTCTTGCCACCTTCCCATGTTGGGTCAGTGATGTCATCATCCTCCACCCCCTCTTCCACTTCCTCACTAGGGTCATCCTCCTGACTTGTGTTGTTGACTTCACAAGACTCTCACTTATTGATAACTGTGTCTCATCTGCATCATCCATCTAATGAAACACTAATTGCCATTCCCCACCGTCATCTTCTTCTGACTGTGGATGCTGAAGAGTTTGGAAATCAGTGCACAAGATCTCCTCATGTCACTCTTTAGGGAGGGTCAGCTACAATATTTGAGGGGGTCAGCTCACCTGCAGGCCCTCACCTAAAATATTTTAGAGGGTCAGCTCACCTGCAGGCCCTTACCTACAATATTTTAGAGGGTCACCTCACCTGCAGGCCCTCAACTACAATATTTTACAGGGTCAGCTCACCTGCAGGCCCTTACATACAATATTTGAGAGGGTCAGATCACCTGCAGGCCTTCACCTACAATATTTTACAGGGTCAGCTAACCTGCAGGCCCTCAAATACAATATTTTACAGGGTCAGCTCACCTGCAAGCCCTCAACTACAATATTTTACAGGGTCAGCTCAGCAGCAGGCCCTCATGTACAATATTTTACAGAGTCAGCTCAGCAGTAGGCACTCGCCCATCAGCAGGAACTTGCTCCTAATGTTTTGGAGGGTCACTAGCAGGCCATCAATGATCATTTTTATGATGGGTGTATGATACCCTCCTTTATGTGTACCAAAGGGTGTATTGCAGTTTTTGGGGTGGGGGTGGGGGGTTGTGTGTATTTTTGTCAGTCTGCAGCAACCTGGGATTCCAAGATGCATCCAGAAATCATCCACATGCTGTTCCCGATCCATTTTGGTGGTGTTTCCAATTGACCAGGCACTCTCTCCTCTTCAGAGCAGGGGGTGCCTGGTTGTCTCCCATTGACTTCCATTATACTCAGGTGCTCGGCCGAGCACACGAATATAGCAATGTGTTCGGGCCGAACACCCAAACACCCGAATACTTTGGTGCTTGATCATCACTACTGCACACTACTACATAGTTTGGTATCATCTGCAAAAATAGAAACAGTGCTATTAATTCCACCCTCAATATCATTAACAAATATGCTAAATAATAGGGGACCTATCACTGAACCTTGTGGTGCACCACTTATAACCATTCAGAATACAAATCATTTCAGCCCAGTTCTCCATGAATCCAAACCCTTCCTTTCTGCACCAGCTTTTGAGCTACTCATTTAACTCCCTATACTCCCTCTGTCTTTCTAGTGATGTTTATAGCACTGGTAGTATTTCTGAAAACACTACCTTGGCGGTCCTGGAATTGAAATTCTCTCCTAGTTGCCTAAAGTCATTTGTAAGGATCTTTTATCTCCCTCTGACTTTTTCATTGGTACCAATGTGTACCATGATCACCGGGTCTTCCCCACCCATCAATCGTTTATCTGATCTGCAATATGCCAAACCCAAGCACCCAGAAGACAACACACTGTTTGGCATTCATGGTCTTGGTGACAGATAACCTTTAGCTCGGCCACCATTAACCTCTATGGGAGTTCCAAAATAGTTTAAGCTGTGGTTCAGCTATTTCTAACAGTAGCATAGAGGTGAATATAGAGGTGGATATGCATGTGTGGTGGGCTCTCCATTTACTGCTCTGGGAATTCTGAAAAAAGCCAACAACTCCAATGGGGTTAGATTGTGCCGTTTAAAAAAAAGATCTGAAGAACTCACCTGTCCGCAATCCCACTGTTCCTGTGCCAGTTCCTCATTTCTTGCCTCAGCAGTCACATGTGCTATAATGACACATAACTGCTAGATGTGGATGGTAATGGGGCAGGAATTAAGGGACTACGGACTGGTGAGCTGTTTTTTTTCTTTTAAATGGGATATAGGTTACCACCATTAGGACATATAGGGCATTTTTCTTCAGACTTTCTCACATTCATACATTGTATCTCTTTAGTATTTGGGGGATGGAGGGACTTCACTTTCCACCTCAGGCAGCAGAAAGGCTAGGTATAACCCAAAAAGTGACCCAATTTTGGAAACTACACCATATTGAGGAGTGTAGTAAGTGCTTTGCCCAGAAGGGGTTTCACAGAATTTTAGACACACCCCAGATTTTCCATTTTCACAAGGGGTCACAGTAGGAAAAAATTATTCTCTTGAATACAGCAACACCCCTTATTTGATTGTAAACTACTTTTTGGGTACACTGTAGGGTTCAGAAGAGAGAGAGCACCATGTGTATTTGGGGCCCAGTTTGATGATTTATACAGCACTGAATGACAACTGCAGATGCTCAGAGGTTAAATTATAAAAGGAATTTCCAAGAAATAACCAAATTTTTTAAACCACACCCTCACAGAATTTACCAAGGGGTGTAGTGAACATTTTGACCCTTTAGGTGTTTTGCAAAAATTCTCATCATATGGTACAAAGTCAAAATTGCAATTTTTTTACAAATATATTTCATTTCAGTGGTCATCGTATGCCAGTGTGAAAAGCAAGGCTTCTTATTCATATGTTGCATTAAACCGACCTCCAAAACAGCGCTGCAAGAGGCTGTTTTGGAGGCAGGTACTATGCAAAGTTTCATAGTACCCGCCCAGTACATCACTGGCACAAAACAAACTGGTCATTGCGCTGTTCAATGCAGCGTGACATGGGGGAGCATCGGAGCAAGGAAATGCTCTTATACTCCACTCATATTTGGTCTATAAAGCGCAGCCTATAATTTACAATTGGCCCTGGACCTGTAAAACCCATTGGCTTTTTTGGGGTACTGAAATGCCATGTATATGGGCTTGTTTTTTTGCGGGATGTGTTGCCATTATTTATTTATTTTTTCTTTTACATTCATAAATGGTTTGCTTAGGGGAAAGAGGTACTTTTTTTATAACACACTTTTTAAAATTTTATTTACTGGGTTTTTAATGTTTAAATATTATTTAATAATACTTATAATATAATTATATTAGAATAATTGTTTAAATATTTTTAATGTTTTAAATATTAAATCTCACTATGGGACTTTTAAGGGTCTGATCCCTGTTTCAATGCAGTACAATACCTGCAGATTAATAAATACAAATTTATTTAGTACAAATGTATTTGAGAAGAGACATCTAATGGAGGACATAATTAACCTATACAAATATATAAATAGGAAGTAGAAACATTTGGTTAAAAACTGTTCCATGTAAAATCCCCTCAAAAGAGTACACTGCCTCTGTCTGGAGAAGAAAAAGTTCAGTCTCCAGTAGGGATGAGCGAATTTCATATTTTGAAGTTCGTGTGTGGCTTCGTGTTGTGGTATTTACTGAATTGCGTTATGGATTCCGTTACCATGGACAATAACGCAATTCCATGACGGAATGCATAACGGAATGCCCTTAGAGGCATTCCGTTATTCATTTCATCATAATAGAAGTCTATGGCCTGCATAACGGATCCGTACTGTTTACGATATGCAGGAGAGGACAGATCGTAAAACGGACAGATCCATTATGTAGGCCATAGACTTCTATTATGACGGAATAAATAACAGAATGCCTCTAAAGGCATTCCGTTATGCATTCTGTCATGGAATTGCGTTATGGTCCGTGGTAACAGAATCCATGACCATAACGCAATTCTGTAAATACCACAACACGAACCCGCACACGAACTTTAAAATATGAAATTCGTTCATCCCTGGTCTCCAGAGGCCTCAAGGTTTCATTACTGTAAGTACTGTAAATCTGTGGAAGAGTCTACCTCAGGAGGTGGTCACAACAGGAGCAGTGGATGCTTGAATTCTTAAAAGTAAAATACATTAAAGGGGTTCTCCAGGAATAAAAAAAAAAAATCCTTAAATATTATTTTATAATAAATATATTCACAAATACCTTTTATTACTTAGAATGGCTTGTTTTGTCTAGGGAGCAATCATTAGGAGAAATAAGATGGCCACTTATCAGTACACACAAAACCTGTCCTAATCATACAGGAGGACAAGTCACTTCACAACACTGAGGAAAATAACTGCCTCATCCTCCTCTCTGCTCTGCTTGTCAGGGATCATGATCCTGAAAACAGGTGAATCTTTGTGGGAATAGAGAAGATGAGGAGACATGAGAGGAGGGTGAGGTGTGAATAATGAGCAGCAATACTTGTTTACAGTCTTCATTACCACAGCCCCACATTACCACAACCTGTCCTGTCCATCCTCTCTGTACTTCATGTCTCCTCATGAACAGAGTTGAGCAGACACCTGGATGTTCAGGTTTGATGAGTTTGGCCGAAATTTACAAAAAAGTTTAGGTTCGGGATCTGAACTTAACCCAAACTTGACCCCGAACCCGAACCCCATTGAAGTCAATGGGGACCCGAATTTTTGGGCACTAAAATGGCTGTAAAATAGCCATGGAAAGGGCTAGAGGGCTGCAAAATGTAGGCAAATGCCCTGCAAAGAAATGTGCATAGGGAAATGACTTAAAATAAAATAATATAAATAAAAATTAAACATTAATAATTGGCAACTCTGAGGAGGAGGTGGATGTGAAGTAGGACGTTGAGGAGGTGACGCTGGTGCCCGAGGCTTAAGACACGTCCTCCTAGTAGGATATGTCGAACTAACTCTCAATTTTTAACATCAGTGTGAGGGTTTAGTGTGACGGCAGCGTGCACCTATCTCTGGTTCTGTGTTTGTTCTGAATTCTTGCCACATCCACATAAATTTCACCTTGTGTAGGATGTCCATTGTGGTACTTGTAGTCCGTTGCTGGCATCATCCATTGTATGCATTTTTTGCTGGTGATTGCCATTAGCAACGGACTACAAGTGCAGGATGTGCTCCCCTACAGAAATGCACAACTGCATATGGGTATGAGCGCATCCTGCTTTCTTATTACCACACTTTCTGATGGTTTATATATATATATATATATGTATGGAGGTGTATAAACTCCATTTTAAATGTGCCTGCTTTTCATCTTCAGGTCACATTTGGGTGCACCTGTTTGGCCTTGGGCTATATCAGTCAGTCTTGGGTAGGGTTCATAGACACCTCCCACCTCCCATTGCAAGCATGGCCACATGCTGGAGGTAACAGAGGAGATGTTTGTGAGTCGTCCTAATGCTCCTGTAATTGCCCACTGGCCCCTGATATCGCCCATACGGCGCAGGTAGGTGAGTGTTAGGGCCCACGGGCTACTTTGAGAGACCTTGACGCTGGTGCCCGAGGCTTAAGACACGTCCTCCTAGTAGGATATGTCGAACTAACTCTCAATTTTTAACATCAGTGTGAGGGTTTAGTGTGACGGCAGCGTGCACCTATCTCTGGTTCTGAGGACGTTGAGGAGGCGTCAGGTGGGAATGCCATCAGCAGCGCGTCTACCAGCATGCATTTGTAGTCACGCATCTTTTCATCAGTAACAGACGTTTTTACTAAATTTGGTTTCCTGCCAGCAATGCACAGCAGGGGCTTTTCACTGGCAAAACTGGGTTAATGTCACCCACCAATGGAACAGGTGAAATTCAGTAATGTAGACCCCTGGCACCCAGACAGAGGAGAGGTTCATTCACGGCAAAACAGGCTTCATGTCATCCACCAATGCCGCAGGCGATTTTCAGAAATGTAGGCCCCTGGCACCCAGACAGAGGAGAGGTTCATTCACGGCAAAAAGCGGTTAATGTCACCCACCAATGGAACAGGCGATTTTCAGTAAGTAGGCCCCTGGCACCCAGATGAAAGGTTTATTCATGGAAACAAGAGGTTGATGTCACCCACCAATGGAACAGGCGATTTTCAGTAAGTTAGGCCCCTGGCATCCAGACAGAGGAGAGGTTCATTCATGACAAAAAGAGGTTAATGTCACCCACCAACGGAACAGGCGATTTTCAGTAAGTTAGTCCCCTGGCACAAATACAGATTTCACGACAAAACAGGCTTCATGTCATCCACCAATGCAAGCGGCGATTTTCAGAAATGCAGGCCCCTGGCATCCAGACAGAGGAGAGGTTCATTCATGGTAAAACAGGCTTCATGTCATCCACCAATACAACAGGCGATTTTCAGAAATGTAGGCCCCTGGCACCCAGACAGAGGAGAGGTTCATTCACGACAAAAAGAGGTTAATGTCACCCACCAACTGAACAGGCTATTTTCATCAAGTTAGGCCCCTGGCACCAAGACAGAGGAGAGGTTCATTCACAACAAAACAGGCTTCATGTTATCCCCTGATACAACAGGCGATTTTCAGAAATGTAGGCCCCTGGCACCCAGTCAGAGGAGAGGTTCATTCATGGAAAATCAGGCTTCATGTCACCCAGCAATGGAACAGGCGATTGTCACAAATGTAGGCCCCTGTCACCCAGACAGAGGAGATGTTTATTCTCGGCAAAAAGAGGCTAATGTCACCCACCAATGGAACAGGCGATTTTTAGTAAGTTAGGCCCCTGGCACCCAGACAGAAGAGGTTCATTCATGGCAAAAAGAGGTTAATGTCCCCCACTAATGGATCAGGTGATTTTCAGAAATGTAGCCCCCAGGTCCCCAGACAGAGGAGAGGTTTATTCATAGCAATAAGAGATTAATGTCACCAACCAATGGAACAGGCGATTTTCAGTAAGTTAGGCCCCTGGTACCCAGTCAGAGGAGAGGTTTATTCACGTCAAAACAGGCTTCCACCAATGGAAAAGGTGATTTTCAGAAATGTAGGCCCCTGGCACCCAGATAGAGGAGAGGTTTATTCACGGCAAAACAGGCTTCATGTCACCCACCAATGCAAAAGGCGATTTTCAGAAATGTAGGACCCTGGCACCCAGACAGAGGAGAGGATCATTCACGGCAAAACAGGCTTCATGTCACCCACCAATGGAACAGGCGATTTTCACTCATGTAGGCCCCTGGTACCCAGACAGAGGAGAGGTTTATTCATAGCAACACTAGCTTCATGTCACCCACCAATGAAGTAAATGTGTACCCAAAGTTTTGGGCACAAACATGGCTGTAAAAAAGTCCTGGTAAGGACTATAGGGCTGCAAAAGGCAGCAAAATATGGTTAAGTGCCCTGCAAACAAATCTGGATAGGGAAATAACTTAAAATAAAAAATAAAATAAAAAAAGTAAACATTATTAACCAGCAACTCGGAGCAGGAGGTGGATGTGGAGTCGGAGGTTGAGGAGGCGGCGAATGTTGTGTTGTTGGTGGAAACAGTGATGAAGGAGGAGGACGGGGTATCTTAAAAGGTTTTATTTATTTATTTATTATTTTTTTTTTAAATTGGGGTAGCCCCCAAAATAATGGTACAAATAAAAAAAAGTATTCAATGAATAAGTGCACTGGAGTACAAGAATGTATGGTTTAGGCGGTTATAAATGTCTATTCAGCACAAGGTACGGACAAGTCCTGTGGAATCCAGCCTGGTTCATTTTAATGAACATGAGCTTGACCACGTTGGCTGTGGACAGGCAGCTGCATTTGTCTGTAATAACGCCCCCTGCCATGCTAAATACACGTTCAGACAATACACTGGTTGCAGGGCAGGCCAGCACCTCCAAGACATAAAGGGCAAGCTCAGGCCATGTGGACAATTTGGAGACCCAGAAGTTGAATGGGGCAGAACCATCAGTCAGAACGTGTAGGCGTGTGCACACGTACTGTTTCACCATGTTGTTCAAATGCTGCCTCCTGCTAAGATGGTTCATATCAGCTGATGGTGCAGGTTGCTGTGGCGCGGTGACAAAGCTTTTCCACATGCTGGCCATGCTAACCCTGCCTTCTGAGGTGCTGCCTATGACACAGCTGCGTTGGCGACCTCTTCCTCCTCCGCCTCTGCCTTCACCTTGTGTTTCCACTTGTGCTCCAGTGTCAGTTGGGAATGCCCTCAGGAGCGCGTCTACCAGCGTTTGCTTGTATTCGCGCATCTTCCTATCACACTCCACTGCAGGAATTAAGGAGGGAATGTTGTCTTTGTAGCGTGGATCCAACAGGGTGGCAACCCAGTAGTCAGCACAAGTTACAATGTGGGCAACTCTGCTGCATGTAGTGGCCATGTGTGCCAGGATGTCCAGAGGTAAGAATAAGCTGTCCTCTGTAGGTGGTGCATCGTCTGTCCTCCGTATCACCCCAACCACGCTCCAGTGATGGCCATGAGCTGCGTTGGGTGCCACCCTGCATTGAACCCGGGTCCTCCTTCTCCTCTACCTCTTCCTCCTCGTCCTCCAGAACTGTGCCCTGGCTGGCCACATGTGTACCTGGCCTCTGCTAGTGCAGGAACCCACCCTCTGAGCCACTTCTGAATGACCGGCCTGAAACCCTGTGAAGTGCCCCCTCTTCCTCCTCCTCCTGTGCCACATCCTCTTCCATGATCGCGGCAATTGTTTTTTCAAGGAGACATAGAAGTGGTATTGTAATGCTAATCGCGGCGTCATCAGCACTGGCCATGTTGGTTGAGTACTCAAAAGACCGCAAGAAGGTACACAGGTCTCGCATGGAGGCCCAGTCACTGGTGGTGAAGTGGTGCTGTTCTGCAGAACGACTGACACGTGCATGCTGCAGCTGAAACTCCACTATCGCCTGCTGCTGCTCGCACAGTCTCTCCATCATATGCAAGGTGGAGTTCCACCTGGTGGGCATGTCACATATGAGGCAGTGAGTGTGAAGGCCGAAGTTACGCTGCAGTGCAGTCTGGGTAGTTTTTAAGAATTTTCTGCACCACCAGATTCAGCACATGCGCCAGGCAAGGGATGTTCGTCAAACCAGCTAGTCCCAGAGCGCCCATTATTGCACACCACTCATCGGTCTGTTGTAATATGTCCCTCCCCAGCTCCTCTGCAGTGTGGGGTTTGTCCCCCAAACACATGAGTTTTGAAACCGCCTGCTGACATTTACCCCTGGCCTTGCTGAAGTTGGTGGTGAAGTTCTTTTGCTGATCGGATGCAAAGGTGGTAGAAGAGGAGGAGGAGGCAACAGGAGGCAAAGAATAATGCCCTGCGATCCTTGGTGGTGGAAGGACATGCGCCAAACCGCTATCTGCCTCGGGACCAGCCACCACTACATTTACCCAGTGTGCAGTTAGGGGGATATAGCGGCCCTGGCCATGCTTACTGGTCCATGTATCTGTGGTTATGTGGACCTTGCCACAGATGGTGTTGCGCAGCGCACACTTGATTTTATCCTCCACTTGGTTGTGCAGGGAAGGGAAAAGTAGTGGCGGCTGGGAACTACTTACTGTAGGACAGCCACCGCCATCAGCTGTTTGAAACAGTCCGTCTCCACCAGACGGAATGACAGCATTTCAAAGGACAGTAATTTTGAAATGCTGGCATTCAGGGCCAGGGCTCGAGGGAGGGTAGGTGGGTATTTCCTCTTTCCCTCCTGTGTTGGACAGATGGACAGCTGAACGATCGCATGTGACATAGTGGAGATGCTTGGTGATGTTGACGGAGTTGGTGGTGGTGTTGGTGGCACATCCTCTGTTTGCTGGTTGGCAGGTGCCATGGTAATGCCAGAGGTGGAAAAAGAGGCAGAGACAGCAGCAGAAGAGGAAGCAAGAGGAGCCTGAGACCTTTCTTGGTTTTTAAGGTTTTTACTTCATTGCAGTTCGTGCTTTGCATGTAGATACCTGGTCATGCAGGTTGTGCTCAGGTTTAGAACGTTTATGCCTCACTTCAGGCTCTGATGGCACAACATGCAAACCACTCGTGTCTTGTCGTCAGGACATTGTGTGAAGAACAGCCACGCCAATGAACTCCTTGGAGCTGGCCTTGGTGTGCTTGGTCTCTGGGGGCGGTGGGCAGTAGCAGGCGTACTGTCTCTGGAACGGCCGCTCCGCTTTTGTACCCTGTTCCCTCTTTTGCTGTGCTGTTGCCTCTGTACGACCACCGCCTCTTCCTCAGAACTGCACAGGTCACTAGCATGACCTTGAGTCCAGTCTGGGTCTAGGAACTCATCATCCTCCACATCATCTTCCACCCATTCTTGACCCCTGCCCTCCTCGTCGGTCTGCACATTGCTGAAAGCCACAGCAGTTGGCACTAGTGATGAGCAGCAGGGGCAATATTCGAATTTGCGATATTTTGCAAATATTTGTGCGAACATTCGCATTATATTCGAAAATTCGAAAATTCGTAATCTCCAGACATTATTTACTAGTTTGCGAAAATTTGCATTAAAAATTAGCATAAATTAGCATAAAAATTCACATAAACTGGCATTTAAAAGATACCTTTTAAATACCAGCTTGTGAATTTTTATGCAAATTTATGCAAATTTTTTATGTGAATGTTGCAAACAAGAAAATAATGACATTATTTTCTTGCTTGCGAAAATTTGCATATAAAAAATTCACATAAAACGAATATTCGCAATTGCGAATATATTTAGCGATATTCTAAATACTCACGAATTCTCGAAGTGCTGATATCCGAGATTAAAATTCGCAATTCGAAAATTCGTGATCAACACTAGTTGGCACCTGTGTTTAGTCATCATCAGAGATGTCTTGCGGCGGTCTTCCCATGTTCTCATCCTGCAACATAAGTGGTTGGGCATTAGTGCTTTTAATGTCTTCCCCTTTTGGGGCAGGGCTAGGTGGATGAGCCAGGGAAACTCTGCCAGCAGAGTCATCAAAAAGCATAAGAGTTTGCTGCATGACTTGGAGCTCAGACTGCTTGGCTGATTTGCAAGGGGATGAGGTGAAAGACTAATGGGCATGGGCTGCAGGTGCCAACTCTGAGCTTTCTGCAGAGGACTGGATGGGAGATACTGTGAAGGAACTGGAGCCACTTTCAGCCACCCAATCTACCCGTCTGTACTCGTTGTGGCCTCACCATCCGTAGAGTGGCATTAGGGCTTACCAAATAACGCTGCAGGTTCTGTCGCCTACTCGCACTCGAGGAAGGTGTTTCACTTAGACCTGTAGTTGGCGCTGAACGGCCATGTCCTCTCCCAGCAACAGGAGCTCCACCAACACCACCACGACCATGTCCACGTCCCTTTTTTGATGTTCTCCTCTTTATTTGCGTTCACCCACCAAGCTAACAGATGGTTTATCTCCGGTGTCAATTTAACTGCCAATAGTCAGCAATTAAGTTCACTAACACTAAGGCAGTGCCCATGTCATAAAAATGCTCTGTGGACCAAGAACTTTTTCCCCCAAAAAATACACTAATGCACTATTTCACTGCAGAAATGTAACTGATGTATTTTACGCTATATGCACAACTGCTTTTTGAAGCAAGAATACGGCCTTTTTTTCACAAAAATACACTAATGCACTATTTAACAGCAGAAATGTAAAATACAGTAGGTATTTGGGCAGTGTATTTTAAACTACTTTGTGGACCAGGAATAACGCTTTTTCCCCCAAAATTCACAAATGCACTATTTAACAGCTGAAAATTAAACGTAGGTTTTTGTACGCTGTATACACAACTACTTTGTGAACCATGAACACAGCTTTTTTCCCTAAAACACACTAATGCACTATTTCAGTGCTGACATTTAAAATAGGAATTTGTACGCTTCATGCACAACTGCTTTGTGGACCAGGAATACAGCTTTTTTTCCCCAAAAATACACTAATGCACTATTTTACTGTAGAAATGTAGAATAGGTATTTGGGCAGTGCATTTTAAACTGCTTTGTGGACCCGGAAAACCGCTTTTTCTCCCTAAAACACAGTAATGCACTATTTCAGTGCTGAAATTTAAAATAGGTATTTGTACGCAGTACGCACAACTGCTTTGTGGACCAGAAATACCGCCTTTTTTCCCAAAAATACACTAATGCACTATTTCACTGCAGAAATGTAAAATAGGTATTTGGGCGGTGTATTTTAAACTGCTTTGTAGACCAGGAATACCGCTTTTTCTTCCTAAAACACAGTAATGCACTATTTCAGTTCTAAAATTTTAAATACATATTTGTACACTGTATGCACAACTGCTTTGTGAACCAAGAACATAGCTTTTTCCCCCAAAATTCACAAATGCACTATTTAACGGCTTAAAATTAAATGTAGTGTAGGAGAGTCCCCGGGATAATAATGGACAGACGATACGTGCCACCAGAGGCTCTGGCCTCGGTGGAGTAAGAACCGGATCACTGCGGTTACAGCGGCGAATGCTGCTGGTGCAGCGTGTCTGCAATGGTTCTTACTGGGAACTGGTAAAGAGCAGGGTGGGTGCCTGTTCCCAACGGCCAGCCTAGGTTTCTGCTGGAGCTGGGCCTTTGAAGAACCCAGCCTGCTGAGGATGGGGGTGGGATGTGTCTTGCTGTGCTGGAGTTTTTGAGAGACAGAGTTGGTGCTGCTGAAGGAGAGCGACTGGGCGCAGCACAAACTGAAGGATAGCCCTGGGACCTGTGGCCTGTCCAGAAATAAGGTGACTTAAACCTGCGGTTTATTTGTTAGAGAAGGACTTTTGTTCTATGCACTATGTGAATATGCACCTGTGTGGTCTGCACATTGCCTGTTATGCCTTTGGTGTGAATAAAGTCACGTTGTACCACAAAGACTGTCTGTGATTGCCTCAATACTTCTGCCGCTACCGTAGCATACCACGAGCACATCCCCACAAATGGTGGCTTGCAGCGGGGCATTCTGCAGTGAGGCTGGCCTGAGGGGAAAAAAAACTGTGTTCGACTGCGTGTCATATATCAGGCCTGCAAGTTTTATGGTTCCTGACAAGATGGAGGAGGCCATTAAGCACCTGATTCAGAGTAATCTACAGCAACAACAGGTTTTGCAGGCTCAGAAGGAAAGTAATGAGCTACAGCAAAAAATACATGAAGAGGCTATGTGTGCACAGCAGCAGACAAACAATCTCCTAATGCAGCAGCTGGTAGCCATGCAAGAGTTGGTGCGAACATCCCAGCAAGGAGTTGCAACCGCGACGGTCCCGACTGTGTCTACCGCCATGGACAAAGTGCGATCCGCCCTGACGAAAATGGGTCCGGAAGACGATATAGAGGCATTCCTGATGGTGTCCAAAAGAACCGCGGAGCAAGAGAGGCTGCCATTGGAGCAATGGGTTGAGGTGGTGGCGCCTTTTCTGGTGGGGGACGCACAAAAGGCCTATTTTGACCTCAGCCGCGAGAAGGCAAAGGAGTATGAGAGGCTAAAAGGTGAGGTGTTGGCCAGGTTGGGGGTAAACACCTATGTGCGAGCGCACAGAGTTTATCAGTGGGTGTTTTCCGAGTCCCGACCCACCCAGTCACAAGCCTATGACTTACTTCACCTAGTAAAATAATGAAATGGCCCCAGCCTGAACCGTTGAGCCCTTGTCAGATGGTTGAAAGGGTCGTGGTCGACAGGTTCGTGCGTACCCTCCCAAGAGCCATACAGCGCTGGGTGGGACAAGGCGATCCAGGCAACCTGGAACAACTGGTTAGCCTGGCGGAGAGGTATATGTACAAACATAAAAAAAAAAAAAAGGAGAGGTATATGTCCACTCAGGATTTGTGGCGGGACTCAGCGGTACTACCGAAGTCACGTTAGCCCCAGTTGCCGACCCAGGATCCTGAAAAAGGGATCCAATCTCATAAGGTGGGGGAGTGGATCTCCAGTCTGTGTGAGGAATACCCTGGGGAGGAGGGAGGCTGCGGGGATCAGATGTTGGCATTGTCAGGACTGGGGACATGTGGCATCCAAACACCCTAGGACATCCGAATCCATGGACGGCAGGTTCGCTCGCCGGTCCTCCTTTTATGCCCAACCGGCGTATATAGCTGACCCCTGCTGGCCGCGGACACCCCTCCAGTGTGTGACGTCATTGTTAATGGACATTCCGTGCAGGCACTGCTGGACTGGTAACTCTGGTCCATGAGTCGCTGGTAACGGAAACTCCCAGAAAGGCGAACCCTTACCATTGTCTGTATACATTGGGATCGCTGGGAGTATCCCACCACTAAGGTTACCCTGGTGGTGTGCGGGAAAGAGGTACCACATGTCGTCGGAGTGGGGAGACTGCTCCCTTATGCCGCAATATTGGGGAGGGACTTTCCCCTGTTCTGGACTTTGTGGAGGAACGGGTTGCCTACCTGTGGGGAAGAAAAATGTCCGGGTCCTGAGCCCAAGGACACCGAGGCAGGGGCACCAGCTGTAGGGGTCACCGTAGGGGAGGTGGAGTGTAACCCCAACCAGTTTCCCCTAGAAGGATTGGCGGGTGAGACAGTAGAAAGTGCGTCCGTCCTGGATCTGGAGGTACCCCGAGAAACCTTCGGGACCACACAGCTCCAGTATCCGACGTTATTGCGGGCTAGAGAACGTGTGTCGGTGATCGATGGTGTTGCCCAACGTCCCTGGGCCGATACCTTATTTCCTCACCTGGACTATAACCAGGACCTGGTGAGGCAGGAGGTGGTGGAACAACTGGTGGTGTCCCAGCCTTACCGGCGAATGGTCTTGGATTTAGCGCATGTGCATGTGTTGGGAGGGCATCTGGGGGTTAAGAAAACGCTGGAGTGAATTTTTCAACTGTTCTATTGGCCTAGGATATATGAGGAAGTCTGGAGGTTCTGTCAGTCCTATACAGTGTGTCAGGTGACTAGCGCCCAACCTCAGTATCGCAGTCCACTGGTGCCTATGCCGATTATAGAGGTGCCCTTCGAAAGGATTGCCATGGATCTGGTAGGCCCCATCGTTAAATCAGCCCGAGGTCACCAACACATCCTGATAGTGTTAGACTATGCCACGCGGTATCCAGAGGCGGTCCCATTGCGCCATACGGCAGCCATGGTAATAGCCAAAGAGCTCATGAGCATGTTCGCCCGGGTGGGGATACCAAAGGAGATTCTGACGGACCAAGGGACATTCTTTATGTCCAAAATAACAAAGGAGTTGTGTAAGCTATTAAATATTAAACACCTGCACACGTCCGTCTACCATCCCCAAACCGATGGGTTAGTAGAACGGTTTAATAAGACCCTGCAGTTCATGCTAAAAAGAGTCATGGCTACAGACACGGGAGATTGGGACTTACTGTTGCCCTATATTTTGTTTGCAGTACGGGAAGTACCCCAGGCGTCCATGGGGTTCTCTCCCTTCGAGTTGTTATATGGGCGACAGCACCCGTGGGGTACTGGATATCACTAAGAAGGCATGGGAGCAGCAGCCTACACCTCATAAAAGTGTGATAGAGCATATAGAAAAAATTCAGGACCGTATAAAGGTCGTGTTGCCGATCGTCCATGAGCACATGGAAGCGGCACCACTGGCCCAGAGTCGGGTATATAACTGATCCGCCCAGGTAAGGACATTTCATCCGAGTGACAGAGTTCTCGTACTCGTGCCCACGGTCGAGAGTAAATTTTTGGGCTGATGGCAAGGACCCTACGAAGTTAAAGAAAAAGTGGGCCCAGTTGATTAAAGGCTATACCAGCCAGGTCGGCGGAAGCCTGAGTAGGTATATCATGTGAACCTACTGAAACCTTGGAGAGACAGAGAGAATTTGTTTGGGGACAGCCCGCCCTCTGTCTGGACGGCAAGGAGTGACCCGGGGTCACCAGGGGTTCCGGAGAACGCCGCTGGGGTGACGATAGGGAACGGACTGTCAACCAAACAGGCGCAAGAGGTGAAAGAATTCGTTAGTCGGAATAGGGACGTATTCTCTGACCTTCCTGGACGTACTGCCTTGATCGAGCATGACATTGTCACCGAGCCCCAGGTGAAAGTCAACCTAAGACCGTACCGAGTACCTGAGGCTCAGCGACAGGCCATTTCGCAGGAGGTAAGAGCGAGTGGGCTAGCCCGATTGCCCGATTCCCAAACCGGATGTTTCATTACGGTTCAGTAATGATTTTAGGAAATTGAATGAAATATCAAAATGTGTAGCCTATGCCATGCCTCGTGTGGACGAGTAGATAGGGCGGCTGGGAAAAGATAGGTATTTCTCGGTCCTAGATCTCACGAAAGGCTACTGGCAGGTAGCTCAGATGGAGGCAGCAAAGGAGAAGACACTCTTTGTCACCCCGGAGGGGCTTTTTCAGTATCAGGTGTTGCCTTTTGGGTTGCATGCTCGGTGGGGCTAGAGGAAGCTCGCTATTTGGGGTACGTGATCAGTCGTTGAGTCGTTAGGCCCCAAGTGAATAAAGTCAAAGCAATCCGGAATTGGCCTAGGCCTCGTACGTCCAAGCAAGTACGGTCTTTTTTGGCCCTGATTGGATATTATATGAGGTTCATTCTCCATTTTGTCACCTTAGGAGCACCGTTAACTGGACTCTTGAAGGGTAGAAAGTCAGTGATGGTTCGCTGGGGGGAGCAGGAGGAGGAGACATTCTCCCGTTTGAAGTCAGCCCTATGTGGGTCCTCGGTTCTGGTGACACCCGACTTCAAGCGGGAGTTTGTAGTTCAAACAGATGCTGGGCTTTCCCAGGAGCTCAACGGCGAAGAGCACCCCGTTGTTTTCCTAAGCCACAAGCTTACCCCAGCAGAAACCCGGTATAGCATCGTGGAGAGAGTGCCTCGCCATCAAGTGGGCACTCGGGTCTCTCAGATATTACCTTTTAGGGAGAAGGTTCCGTCTGGTGACCAACCACTCCCCTCTCCAGAGGATGAGTCGGGCTAAGGAGGGGATCACCAGGTGGTTTTTGTCCCTCCAGACCTTTAAGTTCACTGTTGAGCACAGGGCCGGCTGCCTACAGGGGAATGCAAATGCGCTGTCCCGGGTACACTGCTGTGCATGTGTTCACCCCCTCAGGCTTGAAGAGTATGTTCAAGTCCTCAGGGGTGAACAAAGGGGGGGGGATATGTAGAAGAGTGCCGGGGATAATAATGGACAGACGATAAGTGCCACCAGAGGCTCTGGCCTCGGTGGAGTAAGAACCGTATCACTGCGGTTACAGCGGCGAATGCTGCTGGTGCAGCGTGTCTAGGAGGGTTCTTACTGGGAACAGGTAAAGGGTAGGGTGGGTGTCTGTTCCCAACGGCCAGCCCAGGTTTTTGCTGGAGCTGGGCCTTTGAAGAACCCAGCCTGCTGAGGATGGGGGTGGGATGTGTCTTGCTGTGCTGGAGTTTTTGAGAGACAGGGTTGGTGCTGCTGAAGGAAAGAGACTAGGCGCAGCACAAACTGAAGAATAGCCCTGGGACCTGCGGTGCCACTAGCCCAAGGGGCTCTGGCCTGAGGGAGACAAAGACAGGTAGCCTAGAAGCCTGCAGGAATGGTGTGGCCTGTCCAGAAATGAGGTGACTTAAACCTGCGGTTTATTTGCTAGAGAAGGACTTTTGTTCTAGGCACAATGTGAATATGCACCTGTGTGGTCTGCACATTGCCCATTATGCCTTTGTTGTGAATAAAGTCACGGTGTACCACAAAGACTGTCTGTGATTGCCTCAATACTGCCGCCGCTATTGTAGCCTACCATGAGCACATCCCCACAGTAGGTATTTGTACGCTGTATGCACAACTGTTTTGTGAACCAAGAACACAGCCTTTTTTCCCTAAAACTCACTAATACACTATTTCAGTGCTGACATTTAAAATAGGTTTTTGTACGCTGTATGCACAACTGCTTTGTGGACCAGGAATACAGCTTTGTTTCCCAAAAGTACACTGATGCACTATTTCACTGCAGAAATGTAAAATAGGTATTTGGGTGGTGTATTTTAAACTGCTTTGTGAACCAGGAATGCCACTTTTTCTCCCTAAAACACAGTAATGCACTATTTCAGAACTGAAATTTAAAATGGGTATATGGGCGGTGTATTTAAAACTGCTTTGTGGACCAGGAATACCGCTTTTTTTTTTTCAAAAAATACACTGATGCACTATTTCACTCGGAAATATATTTCACTATTTCACTCACAAAATACATTTTGGTGTGTTGTATGCACAAGTGCTCTATAGCACCACAATACAGATTTTTTCCCCAGACTACAGAAATGGACTATGTCACCCCTAAATTATACAAAAAGTTATGTAGGTAACGAATCACAATTTTTCCTAAAACGGTGGCAAAAATGGTGGATACACGTGGAAGGACATGGGGCTAGGAACTCTGATAAGGCGGGATTACCCATAATGCCATGCATGCAGCCAATCAGCAGCCAGCCATCCCTGTGATGTCACAGCCCTATAAATAAGGCGGCCATCTTGGATTAAGACATTTTCCAGTGCTCTGAGTGCAGGGACAGACATGAGAAGGCACTAGGGACAGCAATAGGAAAAACCTAATTGTGAAAAAAAAGCCCTGAAAAAACTATTTGTAAGTGCAGTTAAAGGATAGGGAGGAATCATTTCACAGCATCTAAGTGAAGGAGGAGACATCATAAGGCACTAGCAGCAGTGATAGGAGAAACCTCATAGTGAAAAAAAAGCAATTTACAAGTGCAGGGAAAGATTATTTGGGGATCCAAATAGCCATTAGACAGCTCTGTCATTCCAGCAATTTGTTCTAGGGGTGCAAGTTCTATGTTGAAAAGCCTTTAGTAGCTTATATCTGTGAAAAAAGAAAAATATATACGCAGTTCACTTCTGCAGTTATATGTGGTGAAAGCGTTTAGTGGCGTATTTCAGTACAAAACGAAAAATATATACTAGTTCACTTCTGCAGCTATATGTGGTGAAAGCATTTGGTGGCGTATTTCATTACAAAAGGAAAAATATATAGCAGTTAACTTCTGCAGTTATATGTGGTCAAAGCGTTTAGTGGCATATTTCAGTACAAAAAGAAAAATATATACGCAGTTCACTGTTGCAGTTATTTGTGGTAAACGCATTTAGTGACCTATTTCATTACAAAATGAAAAATATATACCAGTTTACTTCTGCAGTTACATGTGGTGAAAGCGTTTAGTGGCGTATTTCAGTAAAAAAATATATATACGCAGTTCACTGTTGCAGTTATTTGTGGTAAAAGCATTTAGTGGCCTATTTCATTACAAAAAGAAAAATATTTTCGTTGCTTTTAGGGGTGTTTTAATTTGCTTTTAATTTATTTGGGTCACCTTAAAGTATGTCAGACAGAGAAGTGCCAGGCCATGCACAGAGGAGTGGCAGAGGCCTAAATGTTTCTGGCGCAGGCAGAGGTTGCAGCAGAGTAAAAGGGCATGGCAGCAGGAGTCACAGCGAGAGGCCTGAGCGCCCGGTGTCATCTAGTGGTTGTGTCTTAACCAGCAACTCAGAGGTTCTTGATTGGTTAACTCGGTCATTCACTTCATCCCAAGTGACATCAGACACCCCCAGTCAGCATATGAAGAAAATACAATGTCCAGCTCACCTGCTTAATTTGTTCCCTTCTGGGATCCCTCTTGCACGGACTTTGTGGTAAGTAGCCCAAGGTTGTCGGAGAAAAACACTGAAGTAGTCCAGCAAAAATGTGTGTAGCTGAGTCTTCTTTATTGAGGTGAAATTATTACAAATTGCAGCGCAGTATTCACAACAGGATTCACAACGTCAATTGTCGTTGTGAATCCTGTTGTGAATACTGCGCTGCAATTTGTAATAATTTCACCTCAATAAAGAAGACTCAGCTACACACATTTTTGCTGGACTACTTCAGTGTTTTTCTCCGACAACCTTTGGCTACCCCCAGTCAACAGTCTGTGGGTTTGTCAGATAAGACCCTTAGTTGGCATGGCCAGGGAGCAGGCCCTCACCTGTCCTCAACCTGCCTCTGTCCTTTGCTTTTCCCTCAGCCACTGAAGTATTGTATGCTGTGGGCTCAGCTCCACTATACAGCGAAGACGGGCTACTAAAGGACAGTCAGCTGCTACTGGCCAGCCAAAATGTGGAGGAGACATCCGCCACTTCCTCCGCAAGTAGTGATGAGGAGAGTGGCGTGGGAGGTGGTGTTGCGAGCAGTCAGACTCCTGACCCAGAGACTGTTGAGGAAGACATCAGTGATGTGCAGACACTACTCGATGTTGATGAAGCCGATCGCACTTGGGAGCCATGTGCAGAAGGGGCTTTATCATCATCAGCAAAAGCAGGTGGCAGCTTGCCCGTGAGGCAGCGGCTGAGCCAGCAAGGTGGTAGCATGGCTGGGAGTCAGCAGGGTGGTAGCAGTGGGAAGTCGGGAGTCAAATGTGCCTAGGGTAGACCACCTGCTTCGCAGCATTCTACCTGTCAGGGAAGCAGTGCTGCAGGGGTTCACGGAGGCAGCGGCGGTAGCAGTAAGTCAGTGCAGACTGTTGGGGGGGAAATCACCTACTCGGCAGTGTGGCAGTTTTTTGTTAAGCTGCCGGAGGAGTTCAATGTGGCCATATGTAGTATCTGTGGGCAGAAGGTGAAACTGGGCCAGGGTGCCCATGTTGCCATAGAGTGGCCTGGAATAACCGTGGCTCGGATGTGGTGGTCCAGCCTGCCGCAGCAACTGCTGCATCACCAAGTGGCACGCACTAGGTTTCAGTCAATCAAGGGTCCACCACCTCAGCCGAAGGGAGCTGTCTGTCATTCCCATCTTCTGTGGGTCCAGATGCTCCTTCTCCTCCTCCTCCTACTCCTCATCAGTCATTCCGTCAGCAATTGATCACTGAAGCGATTGCCAAGAGACAGCAGTATGAATGCAATCATTCAACGGCACAGAAGATGAATGTGCTACTGTCCAAGTTGCCGGTGCTGAAGTCCCTCCCTTTCCAAGTGGTGGATTCTGTACCTTCCAGAGAACTGATGGCTTGTGCCGAGCCGAGGTGGAGGGTCACAAGCCGTCATTTCTTTGCGAAAAAGGCAGTACCAGCCCTGCACAAATATGTAGAACAGAAGGTGGGCCAGTCCTTGAGCCTGTCAATGTCTGCCAAAGTGTAGGGCAGCACCGACGTGTGAAGCTTTAACTACAGTCAGGGACAATACATGTTCTTTATGGCCCACTGGGTGAATGTGGTTCATGCACAGCAACACCATCAACTTGAACAGGTCACACCGTTTCTGCCTCCACGTTGTCTCGCCGCTGGTCCTGCGACAATGTCCGCCTCTCCCTCCTCATCTTCCACCAGATAAAGTGCCTTATTTTAGGCAAAGTACTGTCCCGCATGGTATGATTGATGGGCAGCACTGGCAGAGGGCACACTACAGTCTGTGGGCCTGACACACACTGGCAGGCAACTAACCTTAGATTAAAGGGTCAAAATGAAATGTCTTTTTTTATGCAAAGTCCTGTGCCACCCGGTATAAGTGGTGGGCACTGGCAGTGGGCACACTACAGTCAGTGGAAGTGGACCTGACACACACTGGCAACAGGTAGGCATCTAAAATTGGATTAAAGTGTAAAAATCAAATACCTTTTTTTATGCAAAGTCCTGTGCCACATGGTATGACTGGTGGGCACTGGCAGTGAGCACACTACAGTCAGTGGAAGTGGGCCTGACACACACTGTCAGGCATCTAACCTTAGATTAAAGGGTAAAAATGAAATGCCTTTTTTCATGCAAAGTCCTGTGCCACCCAGTATGAGTGGTGGGCACACTACAGTCAGTGAAAGTGGGCCTAACACGCACTGGCAGGCAACTAACCTTAGATTAAAGGGTAAAAATGAAATGCCTTTTTTTATGCAAAGCCCTGTGCCACACGGTACAAGTGGTGGGAGCTGGCAGTGGGCACACTACAGTCATTGAAAGTGGGCCTGACACACACTGGCAGGCAATTAACCTTAGATTAAAGGGTAAAAATTAAATGCCTTTTTTTGATGCAAAGTCCTGTGCCACACGGTATGAGTAGTGGGCACTGGCAGTGGGCACACTACAGTCTGTGGGCCTGCAGCTCCTCACACACGGGCAGGCTAGGCAACTGCAATATATATATGGAGAAAAAAAAAAAGCAGACTGATGTAGCAGCCTTAAAAAGGGCTTTTTGGGGTGCTGTGACGCTGTCCTTACAGCAGATGAGTCTGTGGACACAGAACACTGGCCTAGCTAACGCTTTCCTTATGAATTCAGAATCATCAGCGCAGCTGCAGCTCTCACTAACATGCAGCTTCAGACTGAATCTAAAATGGCTGTGTGGAACGCGAACAAGCTATGTTTGCCGGGAACGGTTCGCCGGCGAATAGTTCGGGACATCTCTAATCACCTGTATTATGGATCATAATCCCTGACAAGTGGAGAGCAAAGAGAAGGATAAGGCAACTCTTTACCTCAGTGTTGTAAAGTAACTTGTCCACCTGTGACAGGACAGGTTTTGTGTGAACCAACCATTTTGTTTCCCCTGATGATTGCTCCCCAGATAAAATGAGCCTTATAAATAATAAAAAATATTTGAGAATATATTTATTATATAGTAATATTTAAGTATTTTCATTTTCTTAATTCCTGGAGAACCCCTTTACTGGTTAATCTGTGTCTCACTCCTGTTTTCTAAAATCCACATTCCCTTCTATCCTTTGGCTGAATTTAATGGACATGTCTCTTTTCAACCAAATTGACTATGAAACTGTCATTTCCACACTGACAGTTGCCCATGAGACCCAGAATGAGGGCTGGGCTTCACATGCATCTGCACATGGCAGGCCTGGAGGCCTTTGTAAGGATTCCGGATGGCATGACAAACATCAGCACCCTGCGATCCCAGCGCAGGGAACCGATGATGTTAGAGAAGAACATCCCTCCCTCTGTATACTCCTTAGCTGCCATGGTCAGAATTGACTTTGGCATCTATGGGGTTAATCTACTGCCATCAGCATTTTCAGCAATGTTGTCAGATATAAACCGGTCCTGACTGTCAGTAAAAGCCTGGCCCTTATACTGATCAAGCGAGTACCACGCATGTACAGCAGATCGTGGGAAGTGGTTAAATGTACTAAATATAATAAGAAAGACTTGTGCAAAATGGGCCTTATTTTTCAAAAACTGGCCTCTTTGCCCACAGCAAACAATTAAAGCTGTGCATTAATTTGTGACAGAGTAAAATGTCTTGCCCTGTTTTATCAAAGTGGTTGTAATTTTTTGGGAGTGAAACATATTTAATGGATGTGTTTAACCTGTGAAAACTATAACTGCATCATAACCATGACAAACGCACATATGAAATTTACCATAACGCTGGGTTCAGACCTGAGCGTTTCTGAGACACGCGTTTTTGTTGCGCGTTTTACGCTCATTTTAGTGCGCGTTTTTGGCAATAGTAAACACGCGTTTTACGCGTGTTTGTGTGATTGACTGCAGTGTTGTCCAATGACCAAATATCCCTGTCTATATGAAGTTTGGCCTTTCCAGCATGTTGCAAATTCATAAACGCGTGTTCGAACGCGCGTTTTCAGTGTCAAAAACGCGCAAAATACAAGCGTTGCGTGTTCCCATTGAAGTCTAGGGGCCAAAACACGCGACAAACGCCCCCAAAAAAGCTCAAGTACTTGTTTATGTATCGGGCGTTTTTCAGCGCGTTTGAACGCGCTGTAAAACGCGAGAATGTGAACCAGACCCATAGGGAAGCATTGGTTTGCATCGGTTATGCGTTTTACAGCGAGTTCGAACGCGCTGTAAAACGCGCAAGTGTGAACTGAGGGTAAAAGTTACAGCCATGGAATAGCAGCAGTCTCTAGTAACAAATGGCAACATAAGTGCAAATTCATGTAAGCATCTACAAATTCTAAGGTGCATTTGAGACCATTTTGGTCAGCATCTGAAGCCCTGGAATATTCAGATTACTAAACATATTAAAATTATAAAATATGCTGTATAGACTTATAAAATGGACAGAAAAGGGTGAAACAGTATGGTGTAATTGCTCGACAAAAATAAAAAAAGGAAAATGATATATATATATATATATATACATACTATCGTCTACACCTCAAGTGTAAATGGCTGCCTATAACAGAGCAAGTTCACACCTTAAAAACCTATCATAAAGTATAGTAATAGTAACAATATCATTTAGTGCTAAAGAGACATCACCAATATTAAAAGTTACATACTAATTAGTATGTTTTGCCTTGCTTCCCCATCTGAGTTTCTCACCTCCCAAATTCCAGTTCTGTATTCTACTTAACTTGTCCCACTGGTGTATTAGTATGTAACTTTTATTATTAGTTTTGTCTCTTTAGCACTGGATGACATTGTTACTATTAGTATACTTTATGATGGGTATTTAAGGTGTGACTTTGCTCTGTTATAGGCATAATTGGCATTTAGTCTCCTTCACTTGAGGTGTAGAAGATACTGTAGCCTATATATGTAATTTCCCTTTTTTTTCTTTTTGTCGAGCAATTACACCATACTGTCCCACCCTTGTTCTTGGAGGTGTAGGAGATACATACAGATCTTGAGTTCTATGGAAGGTGGGGTTTTCTGTCCATATTGTAAGTCTATACTGCATATTTTATAATTATAATAAGTATACTTCATTAATGATTTAATAAAGAATGAATTAATATTTGATGTGTGCTTTTGGTAATTTCAGCGGTTTATGCATTTGCACCACACATTAGTCTCTATATCGGTGCTTGGTGTTTTTACTAAACATATTTCAAACAGCAATGTGCATTAAAATACTTAGCTAATATGGATACAAATTGTATCTGCACTTTAGCCATATTTCGGAGCATTTATATGACTATGTCCTTAGTTCAGTGGCATATAGGCTCCTGCCAAACAAAATAGTGAAAAGACACACTCACAAGTGGAAATTTTCCTCCCACACAGGGTTAAGGTTTCCATAGATGGTCTTGGTTCTTTTCTTTGTTTTTCCAACCTGTACAGTAACATAGGGATCACTGGAGCCTGTCTTATCCTTGGCCTGTAGACCCTGTGCACACACCACTGCAAGACAGTAAAGGATAAAGCTGAAACAATGATTAAATGGATGATTTGAAAAATTATTTTTGATAATGTGAAAAGAACACAATCATGAAATCTGTTATAATAACCCCTTCACCACGAGCGCTGTAATAGTATGGCGCTGTCAGGGTCTTTAAAGATGGTGTCCGCTCCTGAGCGCTGCGGGCACTATAGCCACGGGTGGCCGCCTGCTTCTTATAGCAGACACCTGCGGCTAATGTCCGCAAACGGCAGTAATGCCAATCGCGGATATTTAACACCTCAGATGCCGTGGTCAATCCTGACCACGGCATCTGAATGCGCTGAAAACCGAAAGCGCACTCTTCCGGTGGTGCTCCGGCTCCCCCTTGCGGCGACCAGAGGAGCTGGAGCTTGTGTGCAGCAGCCTCTGTCTTTGTGAATGACAGGATGCTGCTGCATAGTATTTCCTATGGAGCCCTTGCCTGTAATAGGGCTCCATAGGAAACTAGCAATTTTCCCACAGACTCCAATGCTAGTGCATTGGAGTCTATGAGAATAGCAATCTAATGATTGCATGTTATAGTTCCCTATGGGAAAAAAGTTTTTAAAAATAAAAAAACATAAACATTTAAAATCACCCCTCTTTTCCCAAAGTAAAAATAAAAGAACTAAAAAAATTAAAAAATACATGGGTGTCACGATGTGCAATAACGCCCATAGTATAAAAATATGAAAATATATTCCCCATACGGCAAACAGCAAAACTGAAAAACGCATCCAAATGGTCGATTCTCCATTTTTGGTAGCTTCATTTTCTACAGAAATTAAATAAAAAGTATTCAAAAAGTCATATACACCCCAGATATCAATGAACAGTTCAGATTGCCCCACAAAAAATGAGCCCCCATACAGCTCCGTACACATAATTACAAAAAAGTTATAGGGGCCAAAATATGGTGCCAAAAAAATAAAACTGATAAAAATACAAGAAAAACGATACATATAAGGTATCGCTGGATTCGTACTGACCTGTAGAATAAAAGTAACCAGTCAGTTTTATCGTACAACGAACGTCGTAAATAAAAAAAAAAGTAAAACTGTGGTGGAATTGCTTTTTTTTTACATTTTCACCACATTTGGAGTTTTTTTTCCTGCTTCCTACTACATCATATGCAATATTAAATGGTGGTGTTGGAAAGTACAACTTGTCCCGCAAAAAACAAGCCCTCATATGGCTATGTGAACAGACAAATAACAATGTTATAGCTCTGGGAAGGCTGGGAGCACAAAACGAAAACGAAAAAAAAAAAAAAAAACTGTGGGGTGAAAGGGATAAATCACTCGCAGATTTCCAGAACAAATGGGGCTCTATGAAGCACTTATACCCCTTTGCGACTGCTTAAATTTCTGTTACTGGAAATATGATACAACTTTCTATAAGGCTAGGTTAAAATCTGCATTCACATTTCTGGTTTAGAAACGGAATACCAAAAATTACAAAAGTTCTAGATCAGTCACATGACAGACACCAATGGTCCTATGAAGCTCATTAACCAAAAACAGTTTCCATCAGTTTTTGTCACGGAGTCCATCATTTAGGCCTCTTGCACACGAATGTTTTTTTTTTGCGAGTGTACTGGCCGTTTTTTTATGTTCCGTATACAGTCCGTTTCATTTCAATGGGTCCACAAAAAAAAGGAAGTGCTTCCGTGTGCATTCCGTTTTTCCGTTTTTCCATTCTGTTAAAAGATAGAACTTGTCCTATTCTTGTCCGCATCACGGAAAAGGATAGTACTGTTCTATTAGGGGCCAGATGTCCCGTTCCGCAAAAAATGGAATGCACGCAGATGTCATCCATTTTTTTTTGCGGATCCGTTTTTTGCAGATGGCAAAACCATACGTTTGTGTGCAAAAAGCCTTAGCCTACACTTACACTAAGTTGAATGATTTGAATGAGGGTTTAAAGCAGTTTTAGGGTACTTTCACATTTGCGGCATAGCTATCCGGCAGGCTGTTCCGGCGGGTGAACAGCCTGCCGGATCTGCCATGCCGCAAGTACCTGTGCACTTCCGTGCTGCCGCTCTGTCCCCATTGACTATACACGTCTGTGCACGGCAAAGATCGCCGGACTAAAAAGTCGGACCTGCAGTACTTTTAGTCCAGCGATCTCTGGCCGTGCACTGCCATGCTGCGCCGTAGCTCCGCCCCCTGCCCCATTATAGTCAATGGGGACAGAGTGGCAGCACGACAGTGCACGGGTACTTGCGGCATGGCGGATCCAGCAGGCTGTTCACCCGCCGGAACAGCCTGCCAGATAGCTATGCCGCAAATGTGAAAGTACCCATACCATTATTGCAGTTATTGTTCTTGCGTCTGCTGTCAATGTACAGTTGGCTGTGCATGTCTTTCTATCCACTTCTTTGGGACTTCTGAAAATAACTGAGCAAGCTTTCTTGGCTATTTTCAGTACTTCCATAGAACTGAATGCAGAGAGACATGCATGCACAATCACCATTCCATTCACATCAACCATGCGAGACCTGCACCTATTGGACATTTATGGCAACTCTTTAGATGGGAATCACCATTAAATTAAAGAAACTAAAATAAAAATCATGATGGCTTCCCTTTAAAGAGGTTTTCCAATAATTAAATATTTTAATTTAGATTTATTTTATACCTTTTGTCTAGATCAGGCATCAGCAACCTTCGGCTCCCAGCTGTTGTGAAACTACAATTCCCAGCATGCTCCATTCATTTCTATGTAAGTTCTTAGAAGAGCAGAGCAACTATGCATGCTGGGAGTTGTAGTTTCACAACAGCTGGGAGCCAAAGGTTGCCTACCCCTGGTCTAGATTATTGCTGATGCAATGATAGTGTCTATAAAGTGTTGCAGAATATGGCAGTGCTATGTAAGTGATTAAAGTAAATGAATAAATATGCATGATTGCTATGGTGCTCCCAACTGTTTTTTAATTTACTCTTAGAATGTCCCCCTAACATGTTTGAAGCTGATTACAGTGCACTTATTGATGATTGCAGTTGTCGAGATGGACTGTTGAGAACAATGTACATCTTTAAAGTGTAACGGTCATATTTTTATTTTATTTACTAGTTTATTAGAGCTAGGCATGTATACCTGAGTTAATCTGCCAATGATTGTCAAAAGATCTGTATTTACCTTATAATAACAGCTTTCATTAATGTCCCCTGTCCCTTTCCACTGTTCCCTTAACCATTAGGATACCGGAGGTTTTTTTCATGTTTGCGTTTTCATTTTCCTTCCCTATTTCCTTCCGTCTACTGAGCAGTTTAGGGGCTCATTTTTTGCGGAGCAATCTGTAGTTTTTATTGATACCATTTTGGAGTGTGTTTGACTTTTTGATCACATTTTATTAAATTTTTTGGGTAAGTGAAGCAATGAAAAAATGGTAAATCAGCCATTTTGACCATTTTATCCATTACGCCATTTTTTCTATTTTAATAGTAGGGATGTTTTTGGTCATGGTGATACCCATAATGTTTATATTTATTGTTAGTTAGGTGTCTATTTTTTAATTATACGTAAAGGGGGGTGATTTAACTTTTATAATTTTTTATTTTTTATATATTTAACTTTTTTAATTTTTATGATGATTTTTGGCACATATATGAACCTATAAATTATGTTTTTAATTTTTTATTTTGGTCTATCGGGGATTTAAATGTTATTTAAACTTAATTTTGCTCATTTCTTATCCTGGCTTGCCATCTGGTGGCCAAAATAAGAATTGCTGCGTGAACACTTTCAGCCTCATCAGTGTTTTTGCATATTCAGATGCCATGACCTCACTTGGTCACGGCATCTGAAGCATTTAATTACCGCCACCAGCATTATTGTCTGTCACTGTAATTAGCCGCAGGTCTCTGCTGTTTGAAACAGCAGAGATCTGCCGGCCATGGCGCCTGCTCACGACGGCGCTGGTGTCGAACGGGTTAAAAGACCGTTGCTATGGCTCATCTGTCTCCGGCTAATCATAAACAGAAGAGGGGCGGTCCTTCACACTGCATGCCTGCATTAGGCTTCAGAGTGCGGAGGCGTGTCTCTCCATAATCCAATCTGATTGGCTGGCAGAAAGCTGCTGGCTACAGCAAGATTGAATGTGAAGTGAGGGAAGGCACTTCTGGCCTTAGAGAACTGTCAGGGGAGCCATCTTGAGAATATCCTCATATTGTAGAGGTTAAAACAGCCACAACTAAATTAAGAACACTGGCAGGTAATACATGGTCAACATTAGAGAAGAGCGAGTCGAAGTTGACAAAGTGGAATTCCATCTGAATTTCAGGAAAAATTCAATTTGGCCTGAATTTCCCCGCGATTTGTGGTAAGGAATTGCATGTCTTCTAAAATGGCTGCTGAACATGTTTAGAACGAGGGATTACCCACAATCCCATGCATGCAGCCAGCCAATCAGCAGCTAGACAGCCCCTGTGATGTCACAACCCTATAAAAAAATCTCAGCCTGCTTGGTCTCTGCCATTTTACATTGAACTTAGTGCAGGGAGAGACATTACAGGCACTAGGGATAGTGTTTTGTGCAGTTCAGGAAAAGATTATTCATAGTGTAGAGAAAGGATAGGGAGGCATTATTCACATTGTAGGGAGAGAGCAGGGACCAATAGGAGACTGTAAATCCTGGGTTATGGGAGCTATGCTATTACACCTTGCTGCACTAAATAGGGTTACTAAAAGTGATCTATTACTACAGATTTTAGGTTCTTTGCATTCTTTGATAGATCAGCAATTCCAGTAATCCTAGCTTCTGGTATTGGGTTGAAACTGCAATCTGCTACAAACAGTTTTGGGGTGTATTTAGTTGATATATAACTACTTCCAGTCACCTTTGCTTCTGTAATAAAAGTACGGTCTGATACAAACAGCTTTGTGGTGTATTTAGTTAATATTAGAGTTGAGCGAACACAAGGAAGTTCGGGTTTGCCAGATTCGTCAAATTTCAAGTTCAGGACCTGAACTTGAACCTGAACCCCATTGAAGTCAAAGGGGACCCAAACTTTGGGGCACTAAAATGGCTCTAAAAGAGTCATGGAAAGGGCTAGAGGGCTGCAAAAGGCAGCGGAATGTGGGTAAGAGCATGACAAGTGCCCTGCAAACAAATGTGGATAGGGAAATGACTTAAAATAACATAAATAAAAACTAAAAATAATAATCTTGAACTAGGAGGAGGAGGTCCATATGGAGTAGGAGGTTTAGGAGGTGTTGGACATGGCGGTTTAGGTCGACGTGGCAGTGTAGGTGGAAGCGGCGGTGGAGGAGTAGAAGGTAGCCAACCCTTTTTTTATTTAATTTGGGTAGATCACAAAACATTGTGGAATATATAAAATAAAACAAAGAGAAAGTGCGCTGGCGTATAACAATGGCTGTGTGAGGCCGGTATACATGTCTATTCTGCACAAGTTACGGACCAGTCCTGTGGGATCCATGCCTGGTTCATTTTAATGAACGTGAGCCTGCGTTGGCGATCTCTTACTTATCCTCTGCCTTTGCCTTATGCTTCCACTGAGGCCCTAGTGTCAGGTGGGAATGCCATCAGCAGCGCATCTACCAGTGTGCGCTTGTAGTTGCGCATCTTCCAATCACGCTCCAGTGAGGGAATTAAGGATGGCACGTTGTCCTTGTAACAGGGATCCAGCAGGGTGGCAGCCCAGTAATCAGCACAAGTTATAATGTGGGCAACTCGGCAGTCGTTGTGCAGGCACTGCAGCATCTAGTCGCTCATGTGTGCCAGGCTGCCCAGAGGCAACGACAAGCTGTCCTCTGTGGGAGGTATATCGTCTGTGTCCTCAGTATCCCACGGGCCACGCTGTAGTGATGGCCCTGAGCTGCTTTGGGTGCCACCCTGCTGTGAACACTGTTCCTCCTCATCCTCCAGAACTGTGCCCTGTCTGGGCATTTGTGTACCTGGACTACGTTGGTGCAGGAACCCACCCTATGAGCCACTTGTGAATGACTGGCTTGATAACCGTGAAAAAGATCCCTCTTCCTCCTCCTCTTCCTCTTGTACCACATCCTCTTCCATCATCGCTCGAAGTGTTTTTTCAAGGAGACATAGAAGTGGGATAGTAACGCTGAGAATGGCATCATCGGCACTGGCCATGTTGGTGGAGTAGTCAAAATAGCGCAACAAGGCACACAGGCCTCGCATGGAGGCCCACTCAGTGGCGGTGAAGTTGTGCTCTTCCGCAGAGCGACTCACCCATGAGTGCTGCAGCTGAAACTCCACTATCGCCTGCTGCTACTCGCAAAGTCTCTCCAGCATGTGCAAGGTGGAGTTCCACCTGGGCATGTCGCATATGAGGCGGTGAGCGGGAAGGCCGCAGTTACACTGCAGCACAGACAGGCGAGCAGCAGCAGGGAGAGAACACCGAAAGCGCGCACAAACTGCCCACACTTTCTGCAGCAGCTCTGACATATCGGGATAGTTTTTAAGGAACTTCTGCACCACCAGATTCAGCACATGCGCTAGGCAAGTGATGTGCGTCAAACCGGCTTGTCCCAGAGCTGCTACAAGATTTTGCCCATTATTGCACCAGGCCGGGCTTGAGGCTCAGTGGCACCAACCACTCATCGGTCTGTTGTTCCATGCCCGTACACAGCTCCTGTGCAGTGTTGGGTTTGTCCCCCAAACAGATGAGTTTCAAAACTGCCTGCTGTCGTTTTCCCCTGGCTGTGCTGAAGTTGGTGGTGAAGGTGTTACGCTGACCGGATGAGGAAGTGTTAGAGGAGGAAGAGGAGTAGGAGGAGGAGGCAACAGGAGGCAAAGAGAAATGCCCTGCAATCCTCGGTGGCGGAAGGATATGCGCCAAACAGCTATCCTCCTCTGGCCTTGCCACCACTGCATTTACCCAGTGTGTTGTTAGGGAGATATAACGTCCTTGCCCATGCTTACTGGTCCAAGTATCGGCTGTTACATGGACCTTGCCACATATGGCATTGCGCAGTGCACACCTGATTTTGTCCTCCACTTGTTTGTGCAGGTAAGGGATGGCTTACCTGGAAAAGTAGTGGCGGCTGGGAATTACGTACTGTGGGACAGCCAAGGTCATAAGGTTTTTAAAACTCTCCTTCTCCATCAGACGGAATGACAGCATTTCAAAGGCCAGGAATTTTGAAATGCTGGCATTCAGAGTCAGGGATCAGGGGGTACTTACTCTTTTGCTCCATTGTTTGGAAGATGGACAGCTGAACGCTGCCATGGGACATTGTGGTGCTGCTTGTTGAAGTTGACGGACGTGGTAGCGTTGCTGACACATCCTCTGTTTACACGGTGGCCGGTGCCACTGTCTCTCCAGCGATGAGGAAGAGGCCGAGACTGCAGCAGAAGAGGGAACAGGAGGAGCCTGAGACCTTTCTTGGTTTTAGAGGTCTTTACTCCACTGCAGCTCGTGCTTTGCACTTAGTTGTCTGGTCATGCAGGTTGTGCTCAGGTTTAGAACGTTTATGCCTCGCTTCAGGCTCTGATTGAACAGCATGCAAACCACTCGTGTCTTGTCGTCTGCACATTGTCTGAAGAACTACCATGCCAGGGAAATCCTTGGAGCTGGCTTTGTTGTGCTCGGTCCCTGGGTGCGGTGGGCAGTAGCAGGCATACTGCCTAGGGGACGGCTGCTCTGCTTTTGCACCCTGCTCCCTCTTTTGCTGTGCTGTGCTGGTGGCTTTGTGCGACCACCACCTCTTCCTCGGAACTGCATAGGTCACTTGCATGACTTTGATTCCATGTGGGGTCTAGGACTTCATTGTCCTCCACATCATCTTCCACCCAGTCTTCACACCTGCCCTCCTTGTTGGTTTGCACACTGCAGAAAGCCGCAGCGTTTGGCACCTGTGTTTCTTCATCATCAGAGATGTGTTGCAGTGGTCCTCCCATGACCACATCCTGAAACATAAGTGGTTGGGCATCGGTGCACTCAATCTCTTCCACTTCTGGGGCAGGGCTAGGTGGATGGCCCTGTTCAAGCTTGCCAGCAGAGTCATCAAAAAGAACAAAACTTGGGGCTCAGACTGCTTGGCTGATTTGCAAGGGGTAAGGTGCTAGATAGATGCCTATGGCCTGCAGGTGTCAACTATGAGCTTTCAGCCGAGGACTGGGTGGGAAACAATGTGAAGGTACTGGAGGCACTGTCAGCCACCCAATCTACTAGCGACTATACTTGTTCTGGCCTCACCATTCGTAGAGTGACATTCGGGCCAACTAAATAACGTGGAAGGCTCTGTCGTCTATGTGTACCTGAGGAAGATCAGCAATGTAGCGTGGCGCAGCCATAGCGGAATGCGCCATTGACTTGGGGGGAAGACTGCAGGCAGTGCAGGGGTTAAAATATTGGAAGTGGGCTAGATGGGAGTTAGTGTGGCGGTGGAGCCAGGGACTTGGTTTCGCGGGCAGTATATAGGAGAGGGAGAGGGAAGAGTCGGAAGCAGTGTAGTTTGACCGGGAGAAAGTTCCCTGCCACCCACCAAATTTTTATTTTTTTTGTTCTTGTTGTTGTTTGACAGTTTTGCTCGGGGTTGGTTGTATGTTCTTTTGCAGGGCGGTGTTGGATATGGGATCCTGGGGGGCAATTCATGGCTGAGAGATGCGTTATATAGTGAGATACGCATCTCTTTGAGGTAAATATGGTGTGTGCGGCTTCTGTAGGCTAAGAAGGCCTAGGGAGTTGGATACAGGGCAAGGAAAGTCTGAAGGAATTGTATGGGGGAATACAACGAGTTTGGGGTTGCCTCCCAGGATCTCTCGCAAAAGATAACAGCGTTTTTTTACAAGTTTAAATGATGGTTTGTTATTTATTATAGTTGGATAATGAGCATTATGTTATAAGGATGTTTTATGTTAAGTTAATAAAGGTGGCTGGCACGGCCATATTTACCACTACAATGGCTGGTGTATTATTTTGGGGAAGTTGGGATGTTAATTGGGTAGCCGGAAGGATTTTCTTCCATCCCATTAAGTCAGGTGTTTCATTCGGGCATGTAGCTGGCTAGTGTACTAACATGTGAGGTACAGGGTATAATATATGCGGTGTGTACAGGTATACAGTATATACAGCAGTGTACTGATATGTGAGGTACAGAGTATAATAGATGCAGTGTGTACAGATATATTGTATATACAGCAGTTACTGAAATGTGAGGTACAAGCTATAATAGATGCAGTGTGTAAAGGTATATAGTAAATACAGCAGTGTATTGACGTGAGGTATGAGATATAAACCAGTCCACTGCTGTATACTAGACACCTGGAAGTTCGGGTTCGACAGGTCACAAAACTTGGGTTCAGGATCCGAACTTAACCCGAACCCCATTGAAGTCAATGGGGACCCAAACTTATGGGCACTAAAACGGCTTTAAAAAAGTCCTGGAAAGGGCTAGAGGGCTGCAAAAGGCAGCAGAATGTGGGTAAGTGCCCTGCAAACAAATGTGGATAGGGAAATGACAAAATAAAATAAAAAAAAATAAAAATCTTGATCTACGAGGAGGAAATGGATATGGAGTAGGAGGTTGAGGAGGCATCAGGTGGGAATGCCATCAGCAGTGCGTCTACCAGCGTGCATTTGTAGTCACGCATCTTTTGATCATTAACAGACATTTTTACCAAGTTTGGTTCCCTGTCAGCAATTTTCAGCAGGGGTTTTTAAGCGGCAAAACGGGGTTCATATCACCCACCAATGGAACAGAGGATTTTTAAAAATGTAGGCCCCATTGGCATCCAGGCAGAGCAGGGGTTTTTCACCAGCAAAACTGGGTTGATGTCTCCCACTAATGGAACAGACGATTTTTTAAAATGTAGACCCCTGGCATAGTGTCACGGGGCACCAAAGGTGCACTCAGTCTCCCATCAGCCACAGACCTGCTGCTTAGCTTCAGGAGTGAGGATCTGTGTTTGGCCTCGTTTCCAGGGTGGCTTTGCTCGACTAGTCTGTCTGTCGGTCATGTGATGCTGGTCACGTCACATGACGCTCAGACCCCACTATAAATACAGGCAGCCTGCTGACCACAGGTTGCCTGTTAATTCTAGGTCCCTGGCTATTTGTTGGACTTCGGAATACTCACCTGATCCTGTTCCCTGACGATCCTTTGCCTGCTCCTCCTGTACTGCGCATCCCTCCTGGTATTGTGACCTCGGCTCCCATCTAACTACTCTTTGAGGACTCCTCTGGTACTTCTCTACTCTCCTGGTATTTGACCCCGGCTTCTCCTGACCATTCTTTGCTTAAACCCTTTGTACTGCGTAGCTCTCTTGGTTCTGACCCAGTCCGTTCACGTTCCATATTTTGTCTTGTCTGTCTTCCCTGCACATATCCTAAGTAAGGGACTGTCGTCCAGTTGTCCCCTGTCATCAGGACTCGTGAGGCAAGTAGGGAGGGCCAGGGGTGAGGGTGGGGCACAGTGGTCACTATCCTTCCCCTGTGTGTGTGTGGATGTGACTGTTACAGATTAACAGGCCCAATAACCACTGTATCATGAATCCTCTTGAGACCCTGACTGACCATGTCTCTAATGTGACACAGATGGTACAGGACCTAGGAGAAAAACTCTGTTCTTTTGAGTTAGGGAAGGTACTTTAACTCCTCGACCCTCCAGTCCACATTTTGAGCCCCAGATCAAGCTCCCAGAACTCTTTTCTGGAGACCGGAAGAGGTTTGTCTTCTTTAAGGAGAGTTGCAAACTCTACCTCTGGTCCCGAGAGCCAACGCGTGGGTATTATCATTTCTCTACTTCAGGGTGATCCCCAGGACTGGGCATTCTCGTTACCTCATGGGGCCAGTTGTCTAACTTCTGTGGAGGTTTTTTTTCAGGCCATGGGTACCATCTATGACGAACCAGACAGGGCCCTGGTAGCTGAGACGGCTCTTAGGGCACTGGTTCAGGGCCATCTCCCTGCAGAATTATTGCACCCAATTCAGACGGTGGTGTGTTCCCTCTGGATGGAATGAACCAACCCTGAAGAGTCAATTTAGGTCTGGTCTGTCTGATGATTTAAAAGATCTATTAGTCAATTAACAAGTCCCAGAGACCTTAGAGGAGATGATGACCCTAGCTGTCTGACTTGACCGTCGAGTTAGAGAGAGACAACAAGAACGACAGTTCTGTTCTCAGATGGTGGTCCAGCCAGAGGCTTTTTCCAGGGACAACCCTGAGGTCTCCACCGAGGAACCCATGCAGGTTGGCATGACCGGGGGTAATCTTCGTCACAGACGCGGAGAATGCTTCTACTGTGGAGATCCTGGCCATTGGATCAACAAGTGTCCTAAGAGGGTCCTCTCTGACAAGTCTCCTAAGGCAAGACAACCTAAAGACCAGGTACACCCTGATTTTTCTAAATGCAAGCTTTTGGTACCCATAACAATTTCTATAGGGGTTAATAAGTGGCGGGTAAGGCCTTTATTGATTCCAGTTCAGCGGCAAGCTTTATTGACTTTGAATATGCTAGTAAATGGGGTATTCCGATGTTTGCTTTACCTACACCTATCTATGTCATGGCCATTGATGCTACTCCCCTGATTGGTGGTACGATAAGGTCATGTACCTCTGAAATTTCTCTAACCGTGGGTGTGTGCCACTCAGAGAGATGTTCTCTTTTTGTCCTAGAGAACCTCCTGGTTGAGGTGGTATTAGGGTTGCCTTGGCTCAGTTTACATAACCCCACAATAGATTGGTCCAAAGGAGAGTTGGTGAAATGGGGACCTAAGTGTGACTCATGCTTATCCATGGTCCAGGCTCAGGTTTCAGTAAGGTCTAATACATTACCCTCAGTTATTAAGGAATATTCAAGATTAACCTGAAAGTGGCATACAATCTAATCCAAATCAAGGAGGGAGACGAATGAAAGACAGCGTTCAATACTCCAATAGGACACTTTGAATATCAGGTGATGCCTTTTGGACTCAGCAATGCCCCAGCTGTGTTCCAAAATTTAATGAACGATATTCTTAGGGAGTTCTTAGGTAAATTTATTATTGTCTATCTTGACGACATTTTGATATTCTCTCCTGATTTCGAATCTCATGTGTCTCATATCAAACAAGTATTAGAGGTGTTGAGGGAAAACCAGCTATCCGCTAAGCAAGAGAAATGTGTCTTTGGTGTACAGAAGATATTGTTTTTAGGGCATGTTCTGACTCCTCACGCCTTTAAGATGGATCCTGGTAAGGTTTTGGCAATTAAGGAATGGGTAAGGCCTTCATCTTTAAAGGCCTTACAACATTTTTTGGGTTTCGCTAATTACTATCGTAAATTTATCATTAATTTTTCCGTAATTGCTAAACCATTGACCGACCTTACTAAGAAAGGGGCGGATTTGGAGAATTTGTCTACCAAGGCCATTACTTCATTTGAAACTTTAAAAAAGGCATTTAGTAGCACTCCCATTCTGATCCAGCCTGATCAGGAGAGACCCTTTATTGTGGAGGTGGATGCGTCCGAGGATGGCGCAGGAGCAGTCCTTTCACAAGGTCCTGCTAGCCTCAATAACCTGAGACCGTGTGCCTTCTCCAGGAAATTCTCTCCCACGGAGAGAAACTAAGACATAGGGAATAGGGAGCTGCTGGCTATTAAATGGGCATTTGAGGAGTGGAGGCATTTTTTGGAAGGGGCAAGGCATCGGGTAACTGTTGTCACTGGCCATAAAAACCTAATGTTTCTTGAGTCTGCTAAAAGGTTTAATCCCGGCAAGCCTGGTGGGCTCTGTTTTTTACCCGTTTTGATTTCTCCATTACGTTCAGGCTGGGAAGTAAAAATGTGAAGGCAGATGCATTATCTCGGAGCTTCCATGCTTTTCAACCCACTGAGGCACCGCCTGAATCCATCCTACCAGCAAACATCTTCTTAGCTGCTCTAACCCAGGATATCTCGGCTCGCATTAAGACTGAACAACATCTTGCACCGGCATCCACCCCAACAGATAAGTTGTTTGTTCCCAAACAATTTTGTCTCCAGCTGTTGAGGGAGTGTCACGATTCTGCCTTTTGTGGACATCCGGGTTTTGAAAGCACTAAGGATCTGGTTTCTAGATCTTATTGGTGGCCCACTCTGACCAGGGATGTCAAGTCCTACATGTCAGCCTGTGAGGTTTGTGCCAGGTCTAAGGCACCTAGGACTCGCCCTGCTGGTAACCTACGACCCCTACCCATGACCCTGGTCCCATATCTCGATGGACTTTATAACTGACCTACCGCTGGCGGAGGGTAAGAATGTGGTTTGGGTAGTGGTCGATAGGTTTAGCAAGATAGTTCATTTCATTCCCCTGTCTAAACTTCCGAATGCAAAAACCTTGGAGTCTATTTTTGTGAGAGAGATTGTTCATTTACATGGCATCTCGGAAAATATTGTTTCTGACATGGGTGTGCAGTTTGTGTCCAAATTCTTGAGGGCCTTCTGTCAAAGATGTAAAATGTCATTGTCTTTTCCTTCCCCCTACCATCCTGAGAGTAATGGGCTAACTGAACGCTTTAATCAGTCTGTGGTACAATTCTTGAGGTTGTACGTTGCTGATGACCAGCAATTATGGGTCAAATTCCTTCCATTGGCTGAATTTGCTTTGAATAACCATGTCAATTCTTCTGTTGAGGTCTCCCCTTTTCTTTGTAACCATGGTTTTCATCCCCGTTCTCATTCTGGGTTGTCTGTCTCCTCCTCTAACCCTGAAGCGGATAAACTCTCCTCCGAACTGTGCACAGTTTGGGCCCGAGCTCAATCGAACCTAGAAAAGGCTCAAAACTCTCAAAAACTCAAGGCCGATAGGAGACGTTCCAAGTGGGTGAACTTTCAGGTTGGGGATAAAGTATGGTTGTCCTCCAAGAATCTATCTCTCAAGATAGCTTCTAGAAAATTTGCTAGTTTTATTGGACCGTATAAGATCACGGAGGTCATTTATCCAGTATCGTTTAGGTTGGAGCTGCCCGAGTCGTTCCACATTCATAATGTATTTCATAAATCTCTTCTTAAGATTAGTATTTTGAACCTGTTGTACCATTGGAGGCCTCGCCTCTGCCGGTTCTTGTTGGTGATGCTGTTGAGTATGTGGTGTCTAAGATCGTGGATGTCAGAAGGATGCGTAATTCCTTACAGTACCTGATTCACTGGAAGGGGTATGGACCTGAAGAGAGATCTTGGGTACCCGACAGGGAGGTTCATGCTCCTAGACTTGTTTGAAAATTTCATTTAGAACACCCTGAAGTCTTGGGTCTGGTGGCCCCTCGTAAAAGGGGGGTACTGTCACGGGGCGCCAAAGGCGCACTCGGTCTCCCATCAGCCGCAGACCTGCTGCTTCAAGATCGAGGATCTGTGTTTGGCCTCGTTCCCAGTTCGGCTTTGCTAGCGGGGAGGCTCCCTGCTCCTAGGTCTGCCTTGAGCGCCGAGCTGATCACTCGGTGCTCGACTAGTCTGTCTGTCATGTGACGCTGGTCACGTCACATGACCCTCAGACCCCACTATAAATACAGGCAGCCTGCTGACCACAGGTTGCCTGTTAATTCTAGGTTCCTGGCTAGTTGTTGGACTTCTGAATACTCACCTGATCCTGTTCCCTGACGATCCTTTGCCTGCTCCTCCTGTACTGCGCATCCTTCCTGGTATTGTGACCTCGGCTCCCACCTGACTACTCTTTGCGGACTCCTCTGGTACTTCTCTACTCTCCTGGTATTTGACCCCGGCTTCTCCTGACCATTCTTAGCTTAAACCCTTTGTACTGCATAGCTCTCTTGGTTCTGACCCGGTCCGTTCACATTCCGTAGTTTGTCTTGTCTGTCTTCCCTGCACATATCCTAAGTAAGCGACTGTCATCCAGTTGTCCCCTGTCATCAGGACTCGTGAGGCAAGTAGGCAGGGCCAGGGGTGATGGTGGAGCGCAGTGGTCACTATCTCTCCCTCTGTGTGTGAAAGTGACCATTACACAGAGCAGGGATTTTTAACCGGCAAAACTGGGTTGATTTCACCCACCAATAGAACAGACAATTTTTAAAAATGTAGGCCCCTGGCACACAGGCAGAGGAGGGGTTTATTCACGGCAAAATGGGGTTGATGTCACCCACCAATGGAACAGACAATTTTTAGAAATGTAGGCCCCTGGAACCCGGCAGAGGAGGGGTAATTCACGGAAAAATGGGGTAATGTCACCCACCAATGTAACAGACGATTTTTAAAAATGTAGGCCCCTGGCACCAAGGCAGAGGAGGGGTTTATTCAAGGCAAAAATTGTAATATTGCACCCAACAATTTAAAAGAAGATTTTCCGCATTTTTGGGCACTGTCACCTATGCAGAGCAGCGGTTTGTACCCGGCAAAAATGATAATATTGCACCCAACAATTTAAAAGAAGATTTTTTTTTGAATTTTCGGTCCCTGTCACCTATGCAGTGCAGGGTTTCTTGACAGCAAATAATTGGAATATGTCAACACCTGAACTCCCAGATGGATTACCTATATTATTGTCCCCGACTCATATGCAGCGCAGGCCGCAAAGGTAATTCCTGGTCTTAAAAAATATGATTTTTCCACCACCCATGAATAACATGGGATTTAAGTGGTATATTTTGTGGTGTAGGACCTCATCGTTCTTAACATCATCTTCCACCCAGTCTTCACCCCTGCCTTCTTTGTTGGTCTGCACACCGCAGCAGTTTGCACCTGTGTTTCGTCATTATCACAGATGTGCTGCGGTGGTCTTCCCATGTCCTCATCCTCAGACCTAAGTGGTTGGGCATCCGTGCACTCAACCACTTCCACTTCTGGGGCAGGGCTATGGTTATGGCCCAGGGAAACCCTGCTAGCAGAGCCATCAAAAAGCATAAGAGACTTGGGGCTCAGATTGCTTGGCTGATTTGCAAGGGGGTGAGGTGAGTGGGAGACAATGTTAAGGTACTGGAGGCACTGTCAGCCACCCAATCTACTAGCGCCTGTACTTGTTCTGGCCTCACCATTGTAGAGCGGCATTCGGGCCTACCAAATAACGCTTCAGGTTCTGTCGCCTACTCACACCTGAGGACCTGGAGTTGGCGCTGGTACAGCCACGTCCTCTCCCAGCAACAGGAGCTCCACTAACACCACCACAACCATGCCCACGTCCCTTATTTGATGTTCTCCTTATTATTTGCATTCACCCACCAAACTAACAGATGGTTTATCTCCGGTGTCAATTTAACTGCCAATAGTCAACAACTAAGTTCACTAACAGTAAGCCAGTGCCCCTGTCATAAACAAAATACATTTCTTTAGGTCACACAACAATGTATTGGAACAATTCAATACAACTACTTCACTATCACCAAAAATTTGATTTTTCAAACCAACAGTGTAAAAACAGAAGTTAACGGTTTAATTTGATTGTCAGAAATGCAGCGTAGACCACTAATGTGCTATCTACCGCAAAACCTATGTGTTTGCAACCAACTATGTAAATGCGGAGTTCAAAGGTTACTTAAAATGACTGAAATACAGGGTAGGCCTCAGATCTGCTATAACAAAGCAATAGCTGATCTTAGGGAGACCAGCTACAAAAATACCGTGGAGCCTCACTTAAGAGTCTCAAACACAGCAATCCAAAGTGCAAAGCTCCCTGGGAAACATAAAATGCAAAAAGATTGTGGAGCCCCAGTTATGGGTCTACAACACAGTGAAAGCCAGATATCCCTCAAAGGAAGGAAAAACAAGCAAAGGGGTGTCTCCATTACAGAGATCACCAAAACCACCATATTAAGTGGCCCCTATGTCAAAATCCCGCTCTTTTACAAGCTTTAAGGATGTGACGGGGAAGACCTAAGCAAGTTATCCATCCACAGACAGCTGTTTCGGGGTGTTGCCCCTCATCAGTGTGGAGTAGGATTCTGGCTAACCGGGAGCGATGCTTTGGTGACTACTCAAACAAAGCAATAGCTGATCTTAGGGAGACCAGCTACAAAAATACCGTGGAGCCTCACTTAAGAGTCTCAAACACAGCAATCCAAAGTGCAAAGCTCCCTGGGAAACATAAAATGCAAAAGATTGTGGAGCCTCAGTTATGGGTCTACAACACAGTGAAAGCCAGATATCCCTCAAAGGAAGGAAAAACAAGCAAAGGGGTGTCTCCATTACAGAGATCACCAAAACCACCATATTAAGTGGCCCCTATGTCAAAAATCCCGCTCTTTTACAAGCTTTAAGGATGTGACGGGGAAGACCTAAGCAAGTTATCCATCCACAGACAGCTGTTTCGGGGTGTTGCCCCTCATCAGTGTGGAGTAGGATTCTGGCTAACCGGGAGCGATGCTTTGGTGACTACTCAAACAAAGCAATAGCTGATCTTAGGGAGACCAGCTACAAAAATACCGTGGAGCCTCACTTAAGAGTCTCAAACACAGCAATCCAAAGTGCAAAGCTCCCTGGGAAACATAAAATGCAAAAAGATTGTGGAGCCCCAGTTATGGGTCTACAACACAGTGAAAGCCAGATATCCCTCAAAGGAAGGAAAAACAAGCAAGGGGTGTCTCCATTACAGAGATCACCAAAACCACCATATTAAGTGGCCCCTATGTCAAAATCCCGCTCTTTTACAAGCTTTAAGGATGTGACGGGGAAGACCTAAGCAAGTTATCCATCCACAGACAGCTGTTTCGGGGTGTTGCCCCTCATCAGTGTGGAGTAGGATTCTGGCTAACCGGGAGCGATGCTTTGGTGACTACTCAAACAAAGCAATAGCTGATCTTAGGGAGACCAGCTACAAAAATACCGTGGAGCCTCCCTTAAGAGTCTCAAACACAGCAATCCAAAGTGCAAAGCTCCCTGGGAAACATAAAATGCAAAAAGATTGTGGAGCCCCAGTTATGGGTCTACAACACAGTGAAAGCCAGATATCCCTCAAAGGAAGGAAAAACAAGCAAAGGGGTGTCTCCATTACAGAGATCACCAAAACCACCATATTAAGTGGCCCCTATGTCAAAATCCCGCTCTTTTACAAGCTTTAAGGATGTGACGGGGAAGACCTAAGCAAGTTATCCATCCACAGACAGCTGTTTCGGGGTGTTGCCCCTCATCAGTGTGGAGTAGGATTCTGGCTAACCGGGAGCGATGCTTTGGTGACTACTCAAACAAAGCAATAGCTGATCTTAGGGAGACCAGCTACAAAAATACCGTGGAGCCTCCCTTAAGAGTCTCAAACACAGCAATCCAAAGTGCAAAGCTCCCTGGGAAACATAAAATGCAAAAAGATTGTGGAGCCCCAGTTATGGGTCTACAACACAGATCTGCTATGTAGCACAAAACCAGTGTTTATTGCAACAAACTACAGAAATGCAGTACTGTATGTCATAGCTAAATTTTAAAATAGGTTTTTGTGTGTTGTATGCCAAACTGCTCTGTGGAACAACAATGCGCGTTTATTTCCCCCAAATACACAAATGCTGTATGTCACTGCTAAATTTTAAAATACTTTTTTGTGCCTTGTATGTCAAACTGCTCTGTGAAACAATAGTACGAGTTTATTTCCCCTGTAAGAGGGTGCAAGGTATCATATGCGATGGCAGGTACGTGTCACCGAGGTTGCTGGCCTCGGTGAGGTGAGAGCCGGGTTTTTTGTCTGCAGCAGCTTATGCTGCTAGACTTTGTTACTTAGTTTGGCTGCAAAGCTAATCCGGGCCGGCTCTTACTGGGAGTAGGTAAAGTGTAGGGTGGGTGCCTACTCCCCACGGTCCAGTCCTGGTTTTGGGCTGGGTATAAAACACAGCCAGCAGCTGTGTCTGGGTGGTGATTATCCTGGAGCCTGCTAACAGGGCTGTGGGGTTCTCTGTGCTGGAGGACGGAGCTCAGCAAGGTGGTGTTTCCCTGCAACCTGAAGGTGGAATCGCCTGCGGCTGGGCCGACTGCTAGGTGTGAACCCGCACCTAAACCACCCAGGTGACTGGACCCTGTGTTGGCCTGTTTTTGTTTTGCTACGTTATTTCCGTTGTGTGTGAACTGTCACCAAAGAGACTGTTTTTCATTTATGGTGTGCAAGTGTGAATAAAACACTGTTTGTTGCACAATCTGGACTCCTTGTTTTGCCTCTGAACTGCACCCGCACCGCTGTCTACCAGAGCGACTCCCCACATTTGGTGGAGGATGCGGGCATGCGCAGTGAGGCTGGCGTGAACGCCGAAGTTTTGTTTTTCTAAAGTGCATGGAATATATTAAGCCAGCAAAGCTGCAAGCAGGAGTTTCTGGCAACATGGAGGCTGCTGTGAAGGCTCTCATAGAGGCTAACGTGCAGCAGCGGGAGACCAACCAACTACTGCTACAACATGTGATGGCGTTACAGGCGGCAGGAGCGTCCCACCACGTCCATGATGCCCGGAAAGCGGTCCGTGCGGCGATCCCAAAATGACCCCGCAGACGACGTTGAGACGTACCTGGCGGTTTTTGAGAAGGTCGCCGTGAGGGAAAAGTTACCCCGTGACCAGTGGGCTGAGGTGGTCGCTCCGTTCCTGGCTTCCGGACCCCAGCAGGTGTTTTTCGACTTGTCGGACGACCAAGCGGCAGATTATGACACCGTGAAAGGAGAGATCCTAGCCAGACTGGGCGTGAACGTGCTGGTCCGCGCCCAAAGAGTCCACCAGTGGGACTTTAAAACGACTGAACCCGCTAGGCCGCAGTACTACGATCTGCTGCACAGGCTGCAAAAGTGGCTGCAGCCCGATCTACTAAGTCCCACTGCCATGCTGGATCGACTGTTGGCGGACATCTTTGGAGGGCCCTGCCTTATCCCCTCCAGCACTGGATCGGCCAGGTATCGCCCACCAATGCCCTGGAGATGGTCGACCTGGTGGAGCGCTACGAGGCCACCAGAAACCTGCAGGGGACTCTTGCGGGAAGGGGTCAGTCAAACCCGGAGGCCTCTGCCCCAGTTCCGACGTCCGGCGACAGAGCGCCCTGCACGGAATATACCCCCTGCGAGTCCGCCTCCCGTGGTATGCTGGAGGTGTCAGTAGCCAGGCCACATCAGGGCCGACTGTCCGCATCGGGATGAGCCGATGGATATGAACTACGGGGGTCGTCACTCCCTGTATGCACGGAAGTTGTACGCAACTGGCACCCGTGAGGTGCAGGACCATAACCACCTGTGTCAGGTAGAGGTGGGAGACTCTCTGGCGGTGGCTCTGCTGGACTCCGGGAGTTTAGTCTCCTGGTAAGGAGCTGCCCTTGTACGGCCTGCGGAGTATACTGGCCATAAAGTCGGGGTCCTGTGCATCCACGGAGACCTGAAAGACTACCCCACTGCACTAGTGACTTTGTCCACCGCGGCTGGTAGGTGGACCCACGAGGTGGCTGTCGCTACTAAACTCCCACACGAACTGAAACTTGGGAGGGACTTCCCCGGTTTTCCGGCGCTGTGGCCGGTAATAAAGGTATCTGAGGGACCCGAGACAGGGGTGACCCTAGTGGAGTGGCCTGATACCACTGGAAGGCCAAAACCCTGGGAGCCCGAGTCTGAAGGGCCGGCGGTAGGGGTGACCACTGCTCCAGCGGTAGAGGGGGAGACAACCCCACTGAGTGTAATGGTGGGAGACACGGAGGACTTGCCACCGGGACCTGAGTTGGCAGACCTCAATGTCTCCGGGAAAATTTTGGGACCGCACAACACCGGGACCAAACCCTAACCAGGGCCTGGGAGAATGTGCTGGAAATTGATGGGAAACCCCAGAAACCAGGGGCTGAATTAATGTTCCCACGATTTATTGTTCTGCAGGATATGTTGTATCGGGTGAACCAAATCCGAGGCGAACCTGTTGAACAGTTGGTGGTGCCCACAGCGTATCGCAAGCTTGTCATGGAGCTTGCCCACCAACATGTTCTTGGGGGACACCTGGGGTGGCAGAAAACCCAGGACCGCATACTGCAGCGATTTTATTGGCCCAGTGTGTTCAAGGAGGTAGAGAATTATTGTAAGTCCTGTCCGACCTGTCAGATAACTAGCCCCCAGCCACATTTCCGTAGTCCTCTGGTACCTCTGCCAATTATTGAAGTACCGTTTGAGCGAATCGCTATGGATTTAATTGGGCCTGTACCAAAGTCTCGCCAGGGGCCACCAACACATTCTGGTAGTTCTCGACTATGCCACTCGGTATCCGGAGGCGGTGCCTCTGCGACATACCTCAGCTAAGCTCATTGCCAAAGAGTTAATGGAGATGTTTTCCCGTGTGGGCCTGCCAAAAGAGGTTCTGACAGACCAAGGGACCCCTTTATGTCCAAAGTAATGAGGGAACTGTGTAAATTGTTGCGTATAAAGCAGTTATGGACGTCCGTTTACCATCCGCAAACAGACGGTCTTGTGGAGAGAGTTTAACCAAACTCAAAAAATATGTTAAAGAGGGTGGTGTCTAGAGATGGGAAGGACTGGGATCTGCTTCTGCCCTATCTCATGTTCGCAGTGCGAGAGGTGCCCCAGGCCTCTACTGGGTTCTCGCCCTTCGAACTGCTTTATGGCAGACACCCTCGGGGCCTGTTGGATATCGCCAAGGAAGCATGGGAACAACAGCCTGTCCCCACAAAAGTGTCATTGAGTATGTCGCCCAGATGCAGGAACGGATGGAAAGGGTGTTGCCCTTGGTCCGGGAGCATATGGAGGCAGCGCAACAAGCCCAGAGTAGGGTGTACAACCGTCAGGCTCGGGTACGGGACTTCAATCCGGGAGATCGGGTTTTGGTTCTGGTACCCACCCTTGACAGCAAATTCCTAGCTAGGTGGCAGGGCCCCTATGAGGTGATCGAGAAGGTAGGGAAGTGAATTACAAGGTACACCAGCCAGGCGGCGCAAGCCGGAGCCGGTGTACCACGTGAATTTACTTAAGCCGTGGAAAGATAGGGACGCGGCTGACGACCACAGCCCCCGGCCAGGGCTTCTAGGTGAAAAGGGTCCAGCCCCACAGTTCGAGGCCTGTGAAGCCGTAACCACGGTAAAAATTGCAGACAGCCTGTCTTCCAAACAAGTTCAGGAAGTCAGGGAGTTCCTCAGTCGGAACACGGATGTGTTCTCGGACCTCCCTGGCCGCACGTCTCTCATCCGACATGACATCGTCACTGAGCCTCAGGCCAAGGTCCGGTTAAAACCATACCGGGTACCCGAGGCTCGGCGGCGGGCCATCGCGGAGGAAGTGCAGTTAATGTTGAAGCTCGATGTCATTGAGGAGTCGAAAAGTGAGTGGGCCAGTCCCATAGTCCTAATACCCAAGCTGGATGGGACGTTGCGGTTCTGCAACGACTTTCGCAAGTTAAATGAAGTATCCAAGTTTGACGCGTATCCCATGCCCCGAGTAGACGAGCTGGTTGAAAGTTTAGGACAAGCCCGTTATTTTTCTGTGCTGGACCTCACTAAAGGGTACTGGCAGGTACCCTTAACGGAGTCGGCTAAGGAAAAACCGCATTTGTTACCCGCAGGGCCTGTATCACTACAAGGTGTTACCCTTTGGCCTGCATGGCGCCCCCGCCACTTTCCAAAGGTTAATGGACATAGTGCTGCGACCACATCGTCGGTACGCCTCGGCCTACTTAGATGATGTAGTCATCCACAGCACCGACTGGGAAAGCCATTTACCCAAGGTGCAGGCGGTAGTGGATGCCCTGAGGAAAGCCGGACTGACCGCTAACCCAAAGAAGTGCTCCATAGGGTTAGAGGAGACAAAATATCTGGGATATGTTATTGGGCGGGGAGTCATCAAACCTCAGGTAACTAAGGTAGAGGCCATTCGTAACTGGCCCCGACCGGTCACCACCAGGCAGGTAAAGTCGTTCCTGGGGATTGTAGGTTACTACATGAGGTTTGTGCCCCACTTTGCCACAATAGCAGCGCCATTGACAGACCTGTTGAAGGGGCGAAAGTCTGGGAGGGTTAGCTGGAGTGAGAAGGCGGAGGAGGCTTTCTCCGCGTTGAAGTCGGCCCTGTGTGGGTCCCCGGTTTTGGTGACACCCGACTTCAACAAGGAGTTTGTCGTACAGACCGACGCCTCGGAGGTAGGCCTCGGTGCGGTACTGTCGCAGGAGGTCAACGGGGAAGAACATCCCGTTGTCTTCCTGAGCCGTAAGCTCAGCCCCGCCGAGTCCAGATATAGTATAGTGGAGAGGGAGTGCCTGGCTATCAAGTGGGCACTCGAAAGTCTCCGCTACTACCTGTTAGGGAGGAGGTTCCGTCTGGTGACCGACCATTCCCCCCTCAAATGGATGAGTCAGGCCAAGGAGAGGAATGCTCGGGTCACCAGGTGGTTCCTATCGCTTCAAAATTTCAAATTCTCCGTGGAACACAGGGCAGGCCACTTGCAGGGCAACGCAGATGCCCTGTCCCGCGTCCACTGCCTCACGTGTGTTCACCCCCTCAGGGTTGAACAAAGGGGGGGGGGGTGTGTAAGAGGGTGCAAGGTATCATATGCGATGGCAGGTACGTGTCACCGAGGTTGCTGGCCTCGGTGAGGTGAGAGCCGGGTTTTTTGTCTGCAGCAGCTTATGCTGCTAGACTTTGTTACTTAGTTTGGCTGCAAAGCTAATCCGGGCGGCTCTTACTGGGAGTAGGTAAAGTGTAGGGTGGGTGCCTACTCCCCACGGTCCAGTCCTGGTTTTGGGCTGGGTATAAAACACAGCCAGCAGTTGTGTCTGGGTGGTGATTATCCTGGAGCCTGCTAACAGGGCTGTGGGGTTCTCTGTGCTGGAGGACGGAGCTCAGCAAGGTGGTGTTTCCCTGCAACCTGAAGGTGGAATCGCCTGCGGCTGGGCCAACTGCTAGGTGTGAACCCGCACCTAAACCACCCAGGTGACTGGACCCTGTGTTGGCCTGTTTTTGTTTTGCCACGTTATTTCCGTTGTGTGTGAACTGTCACCAAAGAGACTGTTTTTCATTTATGGTGTGCAAGTGTGAATAAAACACTGTTTGTTGCACAATCTGGACTCCTTGTTTTGCCTCTAAACTGCACCCGCACCGCTGTCTACCAGAGCGACTCCCCACACCCCCCAAATACAGGAATGCAGTATGTCACTTCTAAATTTTAAAATAGGTTTTTCAGCGTTGTATGCAAACGTGCTCTGTGGCACAACAGTACGGGTTTATTTCGCCCAACTACAGAAATGCACTATGTCACCTCAAAATTTTAAAATCGGTTTTTCAGTGGTGTATGCACACGTGCTCTGTGGTACGACCGTATGGGTTTATTCCACCAACTACAGAAATGCACTATGTCACTGCAAAATTTTAAAATAGGTTTTTCAGCGGTGTATGCAAACATGATATGTGGTACGACAGTACAGGTTTATTCCACGAACTACAGAAATGCACTATGTCACCCCAAAATTATAAAATAGGTAATGTAGGGGGACTTGACCTGCCAGAAAAAATGAATTTTTCCTCCACTGAGCTACCAAAAAATAATTAGACTGATGTCCCTGGCAGGCTGGCACACATGCATGTCACATGCAGTTCCAAGGGCACTGCAAGTTGCTAAAATGGCCGCCGACCCCCACCCTTAATAATTGCTGTAGTTTGAAGAGTTAACACCACCAAGTTCAACAGATTTCTTCCCTAATCTCTCCCTGAGAGCATCACCAGCAGCCTGTCCCTACACTAAGAACAGCAGAGAGACGTGCGGCGCTACGTGACTCCAGCTTAAATAGATGCTGGGTCACATGCTGCACTTAGCTAATCACAGCCATGCCAATAGTAGGCATGGCTGTGATGGCTTCTTAGGGCAAAGTAGGGAAATGCTTGTTGATTGGCTGCCCTGCAGCCTTTCAAAAAGCGGGAAGTAATCGCTGAACGACGAACCCAAACCCGAATTTTTACGGAAATGTTCGGTTCCGGGTGCAAAAAACCGTAATGTTCGGTGCGAACCCGAACTTTACAGTTCGGGTTCGCTCAACACTACATCAGTACACTGCTGTAAATACTTTATATCTATACACTCTACATCTATCATACCTCGTACCTCACATATCAGTACACTGCTGTATATACTATATATCTACTATATATAATATATGCAGTGTGTGTATATATATATATATATATATATATATATATACATACACACACACACACAGAGCAGTATATTGATGTGAGACATACAAGGTATAATTCTGTAGATGTATGTTTACTGAGATATGTGGTCATTTATACATTATGGTCAGCGTGTTTGTGAGGTACATGAGGTAGTGGTCACTGTAACTGTCTGAAGTATTATACATGAGTGAGCACTGAGTAAAAACAGGGCACAGGGTAAATGAGAACGAGAAGTGGAGGACCTCCTCTTACCACTCCATTCCAGTCTGTAGTAATCAGTGCAGAGCTGATTGTGAACTTCTAATTAGGGGTTGAAGGAACTGTGATGATGTCCTTGGATTTGGATTGGATCGTTTGGATGTCATTGGATTGGATCTTTTATCCATCATTTATTATTTAGATTTTTGTGATTGTGTTATAAGTAAATATCACATGATTATGTTGCATGACAAAGTTGTATGGTTTATGAATAATTTTTATTTATTTTTTCACTTATATATGATTTTTATTACTCTATGTCCTTTTTGGTTTATATTGACTTGTATATGCGCATATATGGGTATATCGAATCATGTTTAAATCATAGCTAATTGTTTTGGAATTATTATGTATTTTCTTTTACAATTTAATGTATTCTCCTGGCAGTATATTTAAGATGTTCCCCTCTTTTTGTGATATGGGTAATCAAGGGAGGCTTTTCCTGTACTTGGCATGCATGTTGACACACAGGTTTAAGAGTCAGCCCAGATGTTCTGGCTTCAATGCATTTCTGGTATTTGGAACGCATCGCGGTCAAACTTCCGGTTCGGCACCATCTTCCGCATGTGCAAATGGCATTTCCTGAATGCCGTAATACAACATACAGCGCCATGGTCTGTTCATATGGGGTCTGTACTGAGGACATCAACGGGGCACCACTACATACTTCTCTGCCCTCCCTCCAATCTAATTTACTACGGGTGATTTCTATTGTTTTCCCATTAAAGATTTATTTATACTGGACACTTTTGCCCTAGCACATTGACCCCTGAGGAAGCCAGCACTGCCTGGCATTACGAGTAGGGCGTTCTTACCTGGATCCCATGTCAACCATTTTGTGCAATTGATAAAGTATTGTGTACTAGCTGATGTTTTATTAAATAATTGTGCATTATTTTTGGCAGCATATGTTTGTTCCCATTTGGAACCTGGCTTTTGCAGGTATGTGTGTTGGACAAATTTATAGTCCACACACAATGATGTAAATTGTATACAATGATTTTAAGGTCTTGGGACTTTGTGTTTTTTGAATAAATTATAATTTATTGTATGTAAGAGGTGCAGCCTTGTTTGTGGTAGTTCTTTTCTTTGGGTTTCATAGTTGATATAATAACTACTTCCATTCTTCCTTTTGGGGTGAATTTGCTGCCTGATACTACCAGTTCTGGGGTGTATTTGGTTGATCTATAAGTACATCCATTTCTCCTTGATTCTTGTATAAATGAGCGGTCTGGCATGCTGCATCGGGGAAGAAAGCACGCTCCTCTGGCTTAAAAAAACCAAACAGGATAGTAGAGGTCATCACACCATAAAGGCCGACAACAGATAACCCAAAAAGGGTTAGCAGTAGGGATGAGTGAACCCGAACTGGATAGTTCGGGTTCGTACCGAATTTTGGAGTGTTCGGAACACAGACCCTGACATTTTCAAAAAAGTTCGGGTTCGGGTCCATTGTTCGGCGATTTCTTCCCGCTTTCTAAAGGGCTGCACAGCAACCAATCGGCTAACGTTTTACTTCTTGCCCTAAGAAGCCATCACAGCCATGCCTACTAATGGCAGGGCTGTGATTGGCCAAGTGCAGCATGTGACCCAGCCGCCACCAAGTCCATCAATCCATCAATACTAGTTTTTTTTTTGCTATATACTACATCAGGGGCATGGCTGTGTTTATTGTCACCCCTAGAAACTCAGGATAGAAATTTCTATATTTTATTAAGGGGTTCAATTCAATTGCCAAAATAGCAATCCCCCAAATCTGGTGTTCCAGCTGTGGCTGGCCAAGTTTAATAGTGTCTGGCAATGGATATATTTTTTTATGGGGTGAAATTCAATTGCCAAAATAGCAATACTGTAAATCTGATGTTCCAGTTGTGACTGGGCAAGTTTCAAAGTGTCCGTCATAGGATATATTATTTTCTGCTGTGAAATTCAGTTGGAAAAATAGAAATACATTAAATCTGGTGTTCCAGCTGTGACTGGACAAGTTTCATAGTGTCCGGCAAAGGATATATTATTTTCTGGGGTGAAATTTAATTGCCAAAATAGCAATACCCTGAATCTGGTGTTCCAGCTCTGACTGGACAATTTCCCTAGTGTCCGTCAAAGGATATATTATTTTCTGGGGTGAAAGTCAGTAGCAAAAATAGAAATACACTAAATCTGGTGTTCCAGCTGTTGCAGGCCTAGTTTAAATCTGTCAGTAAAAGGGTATATTTTTCTTCTGGGGTGAACTTTAATTGCCAAAATAGCAATACCCTGAATCTGGTGTTCCAGCTGTGACTGGACAATTTCCCTAGTGTCCGTCAAAGGATATATTATTTTCTGTGGTGAAATACAGTTGCAAAAATAGAAATACAGTAAATCTGGTGTTCCAGCTGTGAATGGACAAGTTTCATAGTGTCTGGCAAAGGATATATTTTGTTCTGGGGTGATATTCAATTGCCAAAATAGCAATACCCTGAATCTGGTGTTACAGCTGTGACTGGACAGGTTTAATAGTATCCGTCAAAGGATAGATTTTGTTCTGGGGTGAAATTCACTTGCCAGTATAGCAATACCCTGAATCTGGTGTTCCAGCTGTTGCAGGCCAAGTGTTAATCTGTTTGTAAAAGGGGAAATGACACTCAGCGTGCATCTCCAAGTATATTTCTTTCCGTAAAAGGGTATATTACAAAAAGTGTTACATTACAATTGCTGAAAGCATAATTCTAAATCTGCGTAAATCTGCACGCACAATTGTGCATCTCAGTGTATTTCTGTCCATAAAAGGGTATATTACACTCAAGGTGTATACGCAAGTGCTGAGAGGGTCATCCTCAATAACTTCAAATGCTACCATGCATCTCCAAGTGTATTTCTGTCCATTAAAGGGTATATTACACAAAGTGTTAAAATACAATTGCTGAAGGCATAATCCTACATATTTTTTCACATGCTACTGTGCATATCCAAGTGTAAATCTGTCCATAAAAGGATAACTTTCATCCAGGGCCTAAACACTAGGCCTACAATTGATATTCCCCTAAATCAGTGGTTACTGCTGTGACTGGATTAGTGTAATACGGTACATAAATAAATAGGCAGATAGTGTTAGGTGCCTGTAAAAAAATGCCTGAATTTGAAATCAATACATTGGGCCAAATATTTTTTTTCTTATTGTGGTGCTTTGTGTACGGTAACAATGAGGAAAACATCTAGTAAGGGACGCGGACGCGGTCGTGGTGGTGTTAATGGACCCTCTTGTGCTGGGAGAGGACGTGGCCATTCTGCCACAGCCACACATCCTAGTGAACCAACTACCTCAGGTTTCAGTACCCACCAGAATTTACAGCGATATTTGGTGGGGCCCAATGACGTTCTAAGGATGGTAAGGCCTGAGCAAGTACAGGCGCTAGTCAATTGGGTGGCCAACAGTGGATCCAGCACGTTCACAACATTATCTCCCACCCAGTCTTCTGCAGAAAGCGCACAGATGGCGCCTGAAAACCAAGCCCATCAGTCTGTCACATCACCCCCATGCATATCAGGGAAACTGTCAAGAGCCTCAAGTTATGCAGCAGTCTCTTATGCTGTTTGAAGACTCTGCTGGCAGGGTTTCCCAAGGGAATCCACCTAGCCCTTCCCCGGTGGTGGAAGACATAGAATGCACTGATGCACAACCACTTAGGTTTCCTTATGATGAGGACATGGGAATACTACCTCATCGGAGTCCGCACGTCTCTGATGATGACGAAACACAGGTGCCAACTGCTGCGTCTTTTTGCAGTGTACAGACCGAACAGGAGGTAAGGGAGGAAGACTGTGTGGAAGACTATGCAGGGGACGATGAGGTCCTAGACCCCACATGGAATGAAGGTCGTGCCACTGACTTTCATAGTTCAGAGGAAGAGGCAGTGGTGAGACCGAGCCAACAGCATAGCAAAAGAGGGAGCAGGGGGCAAAAGCAGAACAGCCGCCGCCAAGAGAGTTCGCCTACTACTGGCCACCGCCACCAGGGACCAAGCACCCCAATGGCAGCTTAAAGGAGTTCCCTGGCATGGCACTTCTTTAAACAATGTGCTGACGACAAGACAGAGTGGTTTGCATGCTGTGCCATCTGAGCCTGAAGCGAGGCATTAACGTTCTGAACCTTAGCACCACCTGCATGACCAGGCATCTACATGCAAAGCATGAACTGCAATGGAGTAAACACCTTAAAAACAAGGAACTCACTCAGGCTCCCCCTGCTCCCTCTTCGGCTGCTGCCTCGGCCTCTTCCTCCGCCACGGGAGGAATTTTGGCACCTGCCGCCCACCAAACAGAGGATGTGCCACCGACACCACCACCTGCATCACCAAGCATCTCCACCATGTCACACGGCAGCGTTCAGCTCTCCATCTCACAAACCTTGGAGAGAAAGCGTAAATTCCCAACAAGCGACCCTCGACCCTGGGCCTGAATGCCATCATTTCTAAACTACTAGCCTTTGAAATGCTGTCATTCAGGCTGGTGGACATAGACAGCTTCAAACAGCTGATGGAGATGGCTGTCCCACAATATGTTGTTCCCAGCTGCAACTACTTCTCCAAGACAGCCGTGCCTTCTTTGCACAACCAAGTATCGGATAAAATCAAGTGTGCACTGCGCAACGCCATCTGTGGCAAGGTCCACCTAACCACAGATATGTGGACCAGTAAGCACGGCCAGGGACACTATATCTCCCTAACTGCACACTGGGTAAGTTTGGAGTTAGGGAGTGTAGTGGCGGCTGGGCCCCAGGTGGAGAGTTCACTGGCTCACGTCCTTCCGCCGCCAAGGATCGCATGGCATCATTCTTTGCCTCCTGTAGCCTCCTCCTAGCCTCCACCTCCTACTCGGCTTCCTCCTCCTCTGCTTCCACCTGCTCATCCAGTCAGCCACACATCTTCACCACCAACGTCAGCACAGCCCGGGGTAAACGTTAGCAGGCCGTTCTGAAACTCATATGTTTAGGGGACAGACCCCACACCGCGCAGGAGTTTTGGCGGGGTATTGAACAACAGACCGACCAGTGAGCCTCAAGCCTGGCCTGGTGGTGTGCGATAATGGGCGAAATCTCGTCGCAGCTCTGGGACTAGCTGGTTTGACGCACATCCCTTGCCTGGCGCATGTGCTGAATTTGGTGGTGCAAAGTTCATTCACAACTACCCCGACATGTCAGAGCTGCTGCATAAAGGGTGGGCCGTCTGTGCGTGCTTCCAGCGTTCACATACTGCCGCTGCTCGCCTGTCTGCGCTACAGCGTAACTTCGGCCTTTGGTTTTTTTCAACAGCAGAGGCCAGGTATAAATGTGGTCAGCCAGGGCCCACTACTGGAGGACGAGGAGGATGAGGAGGAGGTGCAGGAGGATGAGGATGAAGCAGGTTCACAACAGGGTGGCACCCAACATAGCTCAGGCCCATCACTGGTGCGTGGCTGGGGGGATACGGAGGACGATGACGATACGCCTCCCACAGAGGACAGCTTGTCCTTACCTCTGGCCAGCCTGGCACACATGAGCGACTACATGCTGCAGTGCCTGCGCAACGACAGCAGAGTTGCCCACATTTTAACGTGTGCGGACTACTGGGTTGCCACCCTGCTGGATCCCCGGTACAAAGAATGTGCCCACCTTACTTCCTGCACTGGAGGGTGATAGGAAGATGCGCAATTACAAGCGCACGCTGGTAGATGCGCTCCTGAGAGCATTCCCAAATGTCACAGGGGAACAAGTGGAAGCCCAAGGCGAAGGCAGAGGAGGAGCAAGAGGTCGCCAACGCAGCTGTGTCATGGCCAGCTCCTCTGAGGGCAGGGTTAGCATGGCAGAAATGTGAAAAAGTTTTGTCTCCACGCCACAGCTAACTGCACAACCACCTGATAAGGAACGTGTTAGCAGGAGGCAGCATTTCACTTACATGGTTGAACAGTACGTCTGCACACCCCTCCACGTACCCCCTCCACGTACAGCCCCATTCAACTTCTGGGTCTCCAAATTGTCCATGTGGCCAGAGCTAGCCTTTTATGCCTTGGAGGTTCTGGCCTTCCCGGCGGCCAGCATTTTGTCTGAACGTGTATTCAGCACGGCAGGGGGCGTCATTACTGACAAAAGTAGCCGCCTGTCCACAGCCAACGTGGACAAGCTGACGTTCATAAAAATGAACCAGGCATGGATCCCACAGGACCTGTGCCTCCCTTGTGCAGAATAGACATTTATAACTGCCTCCCCCTCAACCATGTATTCTTGTACTCCGGGGCACTTCTTTATTGAATCCTCATTTTTTTTAACTTTACCATGATCTTGCGGTGCAACCCAAAGTTGAATGAACCTCTCCTCTGTCTGGGTGCTGGGCCGAAATAACTGAAAGTGGCCTTCTCCAGTGTTGGGTGATATGACGCATGATTCCTTGCTGTGGGACCTCTCTCCTCTGTCTGAGTGCTGGGGCCGAAATAACTGAAAGTGGCCTTCTCCAGTGGTGGGTGATATGACGCATGATTCTCTGCTATGGGACCTCTCTCCAATTGATATTGGTTAATTTTTTTTTTTTTTTTTTATTCATTTCCCTATCCACATTTGTTTGCAGTCCATTTACCTACATTTTGCTGCCTTTTGCAGCCCTGCAGCCCTTTCCTGGACTATTTTACAGCCTTTTTAGTGCCCAAAAGTTCGGGTCCCCATTGACTTCAATGGGGTTCGGGATAAAGTTCGGGTCGAGTTCGGATCCCGAACCCGAACTTCTCGAACCCGAACATCCAGGTGTTCGCTCATCTCTAGTTGCTCTATATTACACTTTTTTTGAGGCAAGGTAACAAAAAATTGAAATTCTGAAATTTCATCTCCATTTGCCAATAACTCTTGTGGAACACCTAAAGGGTTAACAAAGTTTGTAAAATCGGTTTTGAATACCTTGAGGGGTGTAGTTTCTTAGATGGAGTAATTTTTATTGAGTTTCTACTCTAGGGGTGCATCGGGGGGCTTCAAATGGGACTTGGTGTCAAAAAACCAGTCCAGCAAAATCCGCCATCCAAAAACCATATGGTGTTCCTTCATTCTATGCCCTGCTGTTTGGCCATACAGCAGTTTACGATGACATACGGAGTGTTTCTGTAAAACTACAGAATCAGGGCAATAAATATTGAGTTTTGTTTGGCTGTTAACCCTTGCTTTGTTACTTGAAAAAATGGATTAAAATGGAAAATTTTCCAAATAATCGAAATTCTGAAATTTTATCTCCATTTGCCATTAACTCTTGTGGAAAACCTAAATGGCTAACGACATAAAATCAGTTTTGAATTCCTTGAGGGGTGTAGTTTCTAGAATGTTTGGGTGGTTTCTATTATGTAAGCCTCACAAAGTGACTTCAGACCTGAACTGGTCCCTAAAAAGTGGGATTTTGAAAATTTATGACAAATTTCAAGATTTGCTTCTAAACTTTTAAGGCTTGTAACGTCCCCAAAAAATGAAATGGCATTCCCCAAATGATCGATACATGAAGTAGACATATGGGGAATGTAAATCAATAACTTTTTTTGGCGGTATTACAATGTATTATAGAAGTTGAGAAATTTAAACTTGGAAAATTGCAAATTTGGTATTTTTTTATAAATAAAAATGAAATTTTTCGACTCTATTTTCCCACTGTCATGAAGTATATTATGTGCCGAAAAAACTGTCTCAAAATGGCCTGCATAAGTAAAAGTGTTTAAAAGTTACCACCACATAAAGTGACACTGGTCAGATTTGCAAAAAATGGCCGGGTCCTTCAGGTAAAATAAGGCCGTGTCCTTAACGGGTTAATGCAGAAGGTCCCAGCGAAACTTTGAAAAACAGGCTAAATTAGATTTAAATACACTGGGTGTCCCCAAGCACTGACTCCATATATGGACATAGCTATATATGGAGTCAGAGCAGGAACTCCTAAGCCGCAGACTCACACTGAATAGATTAGATTTAAATACACTCCAGCATCACACTTGAGCACACACGGTGTTCGGTCAAGCTCCGCGATGTGCCCAGCATAGCGATGCTCGAGCTGAACTGGTGTTCGGCCGAGCATGTTCGCGCAACACTACTTTCTAACTGTCTTACATTTAGACCATTCGCTACACCTAAACCAGGCGTAGAAAATGGTGGATGAGACCCCACGCCAACTTTTTAGACCTGGCGTGAGCACTAAGGTCCTTTGCAACGCAATCTGCACCAGAAATATGCCTAATATAGTAAATTACCCCCCTTATTGTTTTCTCTACATGCATGCATTTTGCAGTTTATTCACTTGGTATCTACATTTCATGCATTTCTAACCCCATTTACCGGTGATGCTGATCTTTGCTGACCATTTTGAGGTCCCATCCAGAACACTCTGCTTTACAGCTTTGATCTGATGTGCATGTGTGACTTTAGCAACTCCGAAGACCTCTTGAATAAGCTCAAATATCTCTGGTTTGTTTCTTTCACGGATTTTCATCCTATCTTTCAGAACCATGATAATATTAAGGGTACGATCCTCAGCTCCATGCTTGGAGCTCTTTTCAGCTGCCCCTGGTAGGAAAAACACAGAGCAATGGGGGAGATTTATGAAACTGTCTAAAAGACAAACAATCATTCCTGCCCACAACAACCAATCACATTTCAGATTTAAAGTGGTTGTCCAAGTTATATTTATTGTTGAGCTATCCTCAGGATAGGTCCTCAATATCAGACCGGCGGGGGTCTGACAGCCGGCACCCCCAACAATCAGCTGTTTGAAGAGAAGGCATGCCGTGCCAGCGCTCCTTCCTCTTGATTGTTCACCTGATAGCCATCGCATTCGCATCGGTGAGCAGTTGAAATTACACCCAAGCACATCAATTCATTTCAATGGGGCGGCTTGTTCCTATACAAGTGTAAAGGAAAGAGCCGACCCCTAATATGAGCATTGGAGCATTTTATGATCCGATGCTCTTCTTTGCCCTGAGTTGAATCACGTAGGGCAAGGGCTTTTTTGTTCATGTTTTTCACACTGCGGCTTACGCCCAACAGTGTATTCAGTGACATAACCAGCTGTGATGGGCGGGCCTTAGCCGTTTTACAGGCTAGGATGCTCCAATGCTTATATTTGAGGGGCTGCCTGGGTGAAAACGTGGGTATGTTCGGGTTCAGCTCTGAACCCGGACAACCCCTTCAAGCTAATTCTTGTTAGGCAAGTATTGATCCTGGATTTTCACAGCGAGTAATCCCAATAGAAATATGCTATAAATATTGGAATGCTCAAGCCTTTGGACCCATTTACACAGTCAGATTATTGGGCCCATTATCGGGAAATAATGCTTGAGCAATGGCTCATTTCTATAGTTGGCCTGTGTAAATGTGCCACTGGTCTTGTGTTTCAGGCGATTAAATTATTTATACAGCATAAACACATCATTGTTTTTCGGGAGTTCAGTGTACATACAAATGAATGCTTACTTTGCAAACAGTCGGCATTCAGGAGGTCCTGACATTTTTCATGGCACTTGACTCCACATTCTGTACAGCGCATACCCTGCCGGGCAATACCCCACAAGAGCCCTTCACACTCATAACAGTAGGTGGGTGTTGTGGCAGTCCACACCTCAAAGTTGTGAGGTGTCGTGCTGGAGATTGGGTATATTAAAGCTTGAAGGGCCTTCTTGTAAACATGGTTTTTCTGAAAATATTATAGAATACACTGAAGTAAGTATGAATAGAATTAACTTGACATTTCACTGAATTCTCAATTCCAGTACTTACTAGTTCTTCATTGTTTAAAGTGCTTGTTGCAAGTGCAGAAGTTATGCCTGCTTTGCGGGATTGTACTAGGGACTGAGGGGAAAAAATAAGAAGCTTCTTAAATGTCAACCTCAAACATTTCTTAGTCTAATCAGAAAAAAAAAAAACATCTCTCTCCAGTCATGTGAAATTCTGGCATACAGAAAAAGCTGAGAAAAGATTTGTTTTTAAAGAAAAAATGAGTTAAAGAAAAAATGAGTGACCACTGAAAAATCCAACATGTCCCTATGAATATGGAGTTTAATGATATTTTGACTTTTCACTGGAAAAAGTAAAACTTGGTATACAAGTGGTATATTTGATGTGTAATACCCCCCACCCCCATGTATTATAACAATATATACTTAGCCAAACTTACCATTGCCTTTACAGAGGAGGAATGCATGAAATACAATAATAAAAAAAAAAATTAGAGACCAGGGAGCAATGCAAGATCATAAAAGGAAAAGGTTAAAAGAATGGTTATAGAGATAACTCACCAAGTCACTAACTAGAGGTATGGGCTTTCTTTTCCTAATGTCTGGCATACTGTCAATAATAATGAGACCACCAGCAGGTCTAAAAAAGATATGATATGAGACACAGAGGAGTGATTTAGCTTTTAAAAGATTTGTAAAATGTAATAATTTTAAATATAGTAGTTATGAGTTGTAATGAGTTGCTATTTTCGAAGAGCTCACTTAGAAGTGGGTATGCTTAATATGTGACCGGAGAAACAATATGCTGAAAAGCAGTTCACCTGCTAGACTGGAATAAAAACTTGCTGAAATAACTCAATTAATCAGGATCCTGGATAAGGATAAGGATACAGTAACACAGCAGATTTTGATGCTGTCAAAATCATCTGCGTACAATACTGTTTCTGCCATATTTGTCCATTTTGAATGCATCAGACCTGCTTGAAGCTTAGCTCTATTGAATGGTGCTAAACTGCGAGCAGACACCCACCCAGGCTTCAAGTGGGTCTGGACACCGCATCAAGAAGGGACATGTTCCTTCTTAGCACGGTCGTGGCTTTAAATTGTTGGCGGCATGAACTGCAGCACTGCCTCCTATTGAAAATAATGTGAGGTAGACACCGCATGGACTGCACACCAAAATTACAGGGGCATGTGAATGGGCCCTAAACAAAAACAATACCATATGAAAAACCTGAGGGCATGGTTAATAAATACTTTGTTTTACCATATCTATTCAGGTCATTAAGCTAGGGGAGTTGTGCTTTAAACATTATGTTCCATGCTTGCTGTCTGGACTGTGGTCTATATTTGAATTTGTTTAGGTGGTCTATATTAATTATGGGGTCTGTATTTATTTCCTGGTGTTGTCTGGGTTTTTTGGGGGGGATCTGGTCTCTAGGTTCTTATTTGAAGTCTAGTCTCTGTTCTATAATTTGGGGTCTAGTCTTGGTAACTGCTTGGTTCTTCCCATAGAGAATAAGATAGAGATCTGATCTGCTGCCCAGAAACAATTATTTTGGTTGCCACATAAACTATTTTTCACCCAATGAACAAGCATTTGTTTGTTCATTCGGTGATTGACGGCCATCCATTCCCAATAACTGGCCCCTGTAGAGGGGCCTTTAGACGTCCAAAATCAGTACAAAGCAGATATACCTCACATACTTTAGAATTAGAAGGTAGACTTGAGAGATGACATAGAATCCAACATACCCATCTTTAAACCACAGAGATTTAGACATTTTCCCACTATCTTCACCTCTGGCCTGAAAAAATAAAAATAAAATAAAAAAAGAATGAAAATTAAAATAAATTAAATCATGACCAATTCATACATGTTTTGAGCAAAGGACGCACTGTATTTATATTTAGTGTTCTATATTACACAGTACTGTACACAAATTGTATTTACTCACATCAGTCCCTGACCCAATAGAGCTGACAATATAAGTTATTTATTGGTTCTTTCTACTTTAATTCCTTGCAATGTAGTTGGTTAGTGGTACATAGTGATACCTGGCTACATTGAAGTATTAAGGGCAACTGTCAGCAGATTTGTATCTATGAAACTAAGAAAAATGATGTTTTAATATATGCAAATGAGCTTCTAGGAGCAACAGGGGTGTTGCCATTACACCTAGAGGCTCTGCCCTTTCTGTAACTGCCGCACCCTCTCCACTTTGATTGACAAGGGCAGGTGTGATTACGTTTCACTGCCAGGCCTTGTCAATTAAAGTGCAAAGGGTGCAGCAGCTGCAGAGAGAGCTGAGCCTCTAAGTGTAACGGCAATGCCGCGTTGCTCCTAGAGGATGATTTGCATATATTAAAACATAATTTTTGTCAGCAATGCAGGCACATATGAACATGGGACCAACACAGATGTCTTCAACTGCCAAGAGCACATGTAACAGGTCAGCCTGTTTCAAATCTACTAACAGATGCCCTTTAATTAACTGTACATGCGTACTGACTTTAGGTAGGGCAAGGAGGGGCCAGGAGACTTGAAAACACTTAGCTATGTAATATATCTTGTATCATAGTCTAGTAAACTTTTATGCACCCAAGTCGTTTTATGTCAATTTTTTCCTGAATCTTAAATCTCACGATAATAAACCTAGGTGCGGGACCCGTTTCTCTTTCCAGAAGGGGTCCCTGTAGTGAAGAGCGCTTGACTAATAGTCCCAAAACAATGAATGGAGAGCTGACTGCACATGCACAGACACTTCTCCAATTTAGCTCTATGCCGGAAATTGCCAAGCCAACACTGAGCTATTTTTGGAAGTCCTATATCTGTGAATGGAGGGCAGCCATGCTTGCACGGTGTGCTCTTCTTCACTTCAGGAAGCCAAGGAGTAGAGATGAACTACACACGTATCTGACATTGATGGCATCTGAGATGGGAACACCTCCTTAAGGCCTCATGCACAGAGCAGAGCTGTTTACAGGTAGGTTGTAAAAGGGCATGCAAAGTCTTCACACTATGGAACAATAGGCAACCCTCGTGCTGCTATATGGTGTTCTGTGTGATGTGTATTACAGAGATATTCTAGATATGCTTTTATGGAATATATTGTGGCATCCATATAAAATGATTTTTACTAAAGAGCTTTAGTATGGCGCCATACAACTCGTAATAATACAGGGTGGCCCACAAAAGAGTAGCCCACCTCCAGCAATAGTATGACAAGATGAGCGAGCAAATGGATTTATTTATTTTTTTTAATTACCCACAAATCAGAAGAAATGCTGAAAGTGGTCCCCGTTCACATCTATGCACCTTTGGGCACGTCTGATCATGTTGGCTGATACTGCTTGCAGCTCTTCAACAGTGATTCGGCGGGGAGTGTTTGTGATGTTTTCCTTGAGTTTATCATTGGTATGTGGATTGTTAGCATACACTTTTTGTTTTAAATTTCCCCACAGATAAAAATCACATATGGACAATTCTGGGGAACGCGGTGGCCATAACCCCTTGCTCACAGTTCACTCCTCCATAAACAGTTCATGAACCCATGTCAATAAGTTCCGTGAGGTGTGGCATATTGCCCCATCTTGTTTGAAAAAGCAGGACATTGTTTCTTCTAGTGTTAGTTGGTTGTATAGAACTATTCAAAGATGTCCAGGTAAACTGTGGTATTCACAGTTGATTTGAAGAAAATTGAGCCCACTATTCGTGTTACTGACACTGTGCACCAAACGCCAATTTTCTGGTTGTTAAGTGGTGTCAAATGGGGATTTTCAGCGGACCAGTACCTCGTATTCTGGGAATTTATGAGATCTGATAAATGAAACCAAACTTCTTCCATCATGAAGTACATCAATGGGTTCAGATGTCTGTCAGCAATCATAGTCTACAACCAAGACCAGTAATTCACGCATTTAGCTTTGTCAGACTTTTTCAGTTCCTGCACACACGTTATTAGTAGGGATGAGCGAATCAACTTTGGATGAAACATCCGAAGTCGATTCGCATAAAACTTTGTTCCAATACTGTACCATTTCCCAAACTCGGGTTCGGTTCCTAGTCTTACCCGCTGGTTTTGGTCCTGTGTACTTGTCAGCATATGTCTCTTGCAATTCCAGGGAAACAGCATCTTTCTGACACAATAGGCCACTTTTATCAAACTGAATAAAAAAAATCAGTCTTTGTTGCCCTACAGGGCTCTGAAAAAATGAAATCTGAGTTCTGATTATTTGCTATGGACAACTAAGACAGATTTACTATTAGGCAGTTTGATTTGGAGATATTGGAGGCGGGCTACTTTTTTGTGGGCCACCCTATACAACAGAACCGTAATAAGTCGTTGTACAATCATGTCTACTGCTAGGATCAAATTAATAGATGCAAATGGCGAACCTTTTTTCAAGTATGTGGGGATACCCAGTTATAAATGTATGCAAGCAGACTGGAAGCATACAGGCTCCATGCACATTTGTTCAGCAAAGAATTTTGTACCACTATGCTACCCCTTAATATAAAACAACTATTTTCTTAGATTTACAACAGCAAAGATCCTGTAATCTCAGCTGGATATGCATGTTTATTGCCGACTGGAGCCTGCTTCCATCCTTGTGTCCTCCAGTCAGATGTAGTGACCCAGTGGATCACTGCTGAAATGGTTAAATATAGCATTAGGGGTATTATATGAAAATATGTTATTTCCTTTCTTTGCCACCTGTAGACATATGGAGTTAATATCCCTTCCCTGTCAACAGTTGCCAGGTAAATGATGCGCCCATCCCCTTGGGCTTGGTCCTTTCCTGTTGTTCTAATGACTGTGTAGTTAGGTGAGCAAGCTAAAGCAGGCCGCTTAATTACTTGCCAACCACCTGCCGACCATATAAGTCCGGGTGGTTGGCAAGCACCTCTGCACAGACGTTTTAAAACGTCCTTTGCAGAGACCTCAGCTACATGCTAATTGTACAGCAAAGGGGCCCATTGAGCCCACTGCCAGTGACAGCATGGCTCCCCTTAGAGAGGGGAGGGATGGTTTTTACTGTCCCTTCCTTACTGATCACTGCATACACAGTGCTTAAAGAGCACTGTGTATGCAGATCAGTCCTCCTTCGGTTCCAGCGCTTATGTGATTGCTGGGTCTTAGCAGTCTTGCCTGAAAAAGGAAAATATACTGGGTATAAATAAAAGTGTACAGGATGTTAATTATACCACAGATAGGACTAATAGAAGGTTCTCTAAATCTAAGGATTTGCTAGGCGTAATTATCATCCAGAATATAGGTCTAGAATTTTTAATTCAGATTACAGCTACCGCCCCAGGAACAATTATGGATATCCATGGACCAGAGGAAATGTTATCCGCCATATAAGAGATCTTTTGATAATGGTGGTAAGGGAAGGAAAATGAGAGGGATAATTATAGGTATTTTAATGAGAAGTATGGGTATAGGTATAAATAACAGATTTGACCCTTTGTCTGAGAAGAGGAACAGGAACAATGTCCCCTCCAAAGGTTAAGGGGAATAGGGCTGGCTGACAGAGGTTCTCTACCAGACCGTTCACCTAGCTAGAATGGCAGACTGGCACCAAGGGACTTCCCCTAAACTGTATGTTCCCATAGGGGAAGTATATATGGCCATCCCCCTCCCCCATCACTAAAGTGGGGGACCTCCTTGGTCTTAACACTTCCTATACCTCTACCTGCCTTCCCCTACAAAAGAGCTTAAATGCAAAGAAAACTGGAGATGTACTAGTGAATGGCACTCTGCTGGAGTTTGGGAGTTGCACGATCGGTTTCCCTCTGTGTCTATGACTCAGTCCTACAACCAGATTGCCCTGGGGTTTAGGACATTCCTAAAACTGGGCCCATTGCCTTAAGATAGTACTTGGCTTGAGCGGCTATTTACACTATGCGCCCAGATTCCCAAGCTTATCTCTAAGATATACAGGGAACTGATCATGCTTCCCCTGGACTCCCTGTTACCATACATTTAGGCCTGGGAACAAGAATTAGGCCAGACTCTCACACCACAGGAAGTCACACAAATTTATAAAAACAGATGCATTATGCTGCAGGAGATCAACTATAAACTAACCTGCTGATGGTATAATATTCCTGTTGTCCTACACAAGATTAATGCTTCCATTCCCAACCTCTGCTGTTGCTGTCTTTCCCACATGGGCTCCTATGTTCACATTTGGAGGGACTTATAAAACCATTTTGGCAGAGAGTAGGAGAGCCTTATAGCCAAAGTCTGCCCATAAGCCCCACCTCTGACCCCAAAAATAATTTTTCTCAGCCTTCCTCTGGCGTTCCCACCTCGCTTCAACAGACAACTTTGGGCCACACTAATTGTAGCCGCGAAAGCGCTGATTCCCCCTCAAATGGAGGGACACCACTCCCCCTTGGTCTCCTAGTGCATCCACAAAGTGTCTCAAATCTCCTGCATGGAGAAGCTCTGCTGCACAGCTATACGCAACCCCCCTAAGTTCCACAGAATCTTGAAACATGGAGCGTTTTTTGTCCACACTTACCTCCGGCTACTTGTCATGATCCTAAATACATGTCGGGGTTGCTCGCGATTCTTGCAACATGGATTGATTCCCCAAGGAGCACTGCTAAGTGTCCTAGCATAAACACTTGATTCCTGGACCTTTTTGCTATCTTATCTATTCCCCAGTCACCTACTACTCTGCGGGGAGGCGGACACAGAATGTACTAGGAACTGGATGTGACCCCTCACCCAAAAGAATAGGAAAGAGTTTATGATTGGCAAACGTAGGCCGTCAGTTCATATGTCCATATGCCTTTTTTAAACTATTACAAATACAGGAGTAGGTCTGTATTATATATGCAGAAATTCCAAAAGGATTTATGTAACATGCACGGTTTTCCTCCCACGTAACATGTTCTTTCTAAACTCAAAAAAATAAATCTGTCAGGGGCAGATGTGGTAAAGAAAAAAAACAACAACCCGAATGTGAGAGAATCAAGGAGACCTAAAAGGATTTTTAATGAAGTTCATATACTTGCAAAAAGTTAAAAATTTGCTCCTACAAAAAAAATTATTACATTTAAATTGTTTGCTCTGCTGGGCATAAGTTGCGTTAAAGAACCAGAGTGCTTGTGGTGAGGGTGATTCTGTGGGCTGTTTGAGAGATTACAAGTAGTTGCATATAGTTTGTTGCAAAAGGTCTTTTTGTGCTAACTGTTTGAATTTTGGTAGTGACTAGAGATGAGCGAATCGAAGCTGACGAAGTGCGATTCGTTTAGAATTTTAGAAAAAAATATGATTCGCAACTAATGCGAATTTCCTCACGCTTCGTGGTAACGATTCATAATTTTTCCTAACATTGCGGCTACACGTGTGAGGACATGGCGCAAGGAACTCTGGGAAGGCGGGATCACCCATAATGCCATGTATACAGCCAATCAGCGGCCAGCCAGCCTGGTGATGTCACAGCCCTATAAATATGGCAGTCATCTTAGATTCTGCCATTCACAATCGTACTTTGTTCAGGGACAGACATGTATGCAGGAGCTAGGAAGAGTGAAAGAAAAACGGATTTTTTAAAATAAAAGGAAAGAAGCGATTTACTAGTTCAGGGAAAGGATAGTGAGAGGAATCATTTCACAGGCAGGGAGAGACATGTGCAGATGCTAGGGAGAGTCATAGGAAAATCCTCATTGTGAAAAAAAGCTATTTACAAGTGCAGAGAAACATTACTTGGGGACCCAGGTAGTCTAATAATTCATCTCTGTCATTCCAGGAATTAGTTCTTGGGGTGCAAGTGCTATGCTGAAAAGCCTTTAGTTGCTTTTATCTGTGGAAAAAGATAAATACAACCATTAGGAACTCAGATCTAAGTTGTAATCCCAATGCGATTAATACAGGTTATATTAATCGCATTGCGATTACAACTACTAGCACTGCAGCTTCAGAATGAATCTAAGATGGATGCCGTCCTTGCTTTTTGATAGGAGGTCGGAGGGTCTGGGAGGGTATGCTGATTGGCTGGAATGTGTCTGCTGACTGTGAGGTACAGGGTCAAGGTTTGCTCAATGATAAAGTATAGGGGTGAGCGCGAACATCGCATATGTTCGCCTACCATGGCGAACGCGAACAAGCTATGTTTGCCGGGAACCGTTCGCCGGCGAATAGTTCGGGACATCACTAGTGACAGACCAAACTCCCCGTTTAATGCACTGCAAACAGTCCATTTGAACAACCGCAAACTCCCCATTTGCACAAGGTTGGATACCAAGCTAGCCATGTCCCGTTCCTTGTCCTCACTGATGTCATTGAAGGTCTCTTCCTCCACCCAGCCACGTACAACACCAAGGGTCCCCGAAAGGTGACAACAAGCCCCCTGGGACGCCTGCTGTGGTTGGTCTTCCACCTCCTCAAAGCCACCTTCCTCCTCTGACTCCTCTTCTTCAGACTCCTCTCTCTGCGTTGCTGCAGGTCCAGGAATCGACGACGACAAGGCTGCTTCTGGTGGTGATGGTGACCACAACTCTTCCTCTTCATGCTCATCTACGGCCTGATCCAGCACTCTATGCAGGACACGCTCCAGAAAAAACGCATATGGGATGAGGTCGATGATGTTGCCTTGGGTTTGACTGACCAGGTTTGTCACCTCCGCAAAAGGACGCATGAGCCTACAGCCATTGTGCATGAGCGTTCAATAACGCGGCCAAAAAATACCCAGCTCCGCAGAGGCTGTCCTCTTTTTTTCAATTAAAAAAAATCTGTTCTTAACAGTTTAATCTCTATTTTGTCCCCTATCAGGGGCCGGTGTATGGAATAGATTTTAGGAACCGGGAGATGGAAAAAGATGCTTTGTCGGTCCTCTTACTTCCAATTTGGGGCACTGCGCGTACGGCTTGCAATGTACTGTGCCACCAGATATGAGTGGTGTGTTTAAGTAGTACTATTCCTATCAGTTTAATCCCTGTTACGTCCCCTATCAGGGGCCGGTGTATAGAATAGATTTTAAAAACCGGGAGATGGAAAAAGATGCTTGGTAGGTCCTCTTACTTCTATTTTGGGGCACTGCGCGTGCGCCGTGTAATGTACTATGCAATCCCAATATGAGTGGTATGTTAAGTAGTACTATTTCTATCAGTTTAATCCCTGTTATGTCCCCTATCAGGGGATGTGTATGGAATAGATTTTAGGAATCGGGAGATGGAAAAAGATGCTTGGTTGGTCCTGCTACTTCCAATTTGGGGCACTGCGCGTACGCCTTGCAATGTACTGTGCCACAAGATATTAGTGGTGTGTTAAGTAGTACTATTCCTATCAGTTTAATCCCTGTTACGTCCCCCATCAGGGGACGTGTATGAAATAGATTTTAGACAACCGCAAATAGTTGTCAATAGTTGACACAATCATGACATAAATTTTATTCCTCTATGCGTCAATCTTGGTGTAGTGATGACTGTGCTTTTGGGAGATTGCAGGCGATGGGGTTTTTTCAAAGCCTATGTTCGTGCTGAGGAAGTTCAGTGACAGTTAAGTAACCCAGAAAACAATGATTCTGCAGTGCGGGCCCATTGTTGGCATAGTAGTCTTTAAAGATCGCCTTAGATCAGGGGTGCACAACCTTTTCTGGTTGGGGGTCACATTGTCAGCCTGAACCAATTCCAGGGGCCAAAAATAAAACTTAAAGGGGTATTACCAACTGAAATACTGTATTTTTGCCATATTGAACATACAGTAAATACTATAAATGTCTAGTTACAGTTCTAGGACTCCCATCTAATAGGAGAATACATGTAAGAAGCCATAAAACATAGACCTACGGGTCTTTTACCAGATGGTTGGGGGCCGCACAGAATGGTATCAAGGGCCGCATGTGGCCCCCGGGCCGCAGGTTGTGCACCCCTGCCTTAGATGATCACAAAGAAAATTAATGTTTTTTCTATGCAAAATTATCCAGCCGATCGCTTTTGGTCTGTTCACAGTGAAGCAACGACCTTATCATCTGGGGTGTGCCAACATTGCCATTGACAACACACTCATAGAGGTGGTCACTTCATTGTGATACGCAAGCCCTTTTACCACAACAAGGTAACGATCACGAAGGGGAATTGGCAAATGTATGTGCCTTTTTTTTTGTTTTTGCAGCCACAGTGCAATAGAAAAATTAGGCATGTACACATGCCAGAAAAATTAGGTATTGTTGCAGCCGCTGCTGTAGCAGCGGCCATCAAAAATGATGTTTTCCAGGCAGAAAATGCACTAAAACATTGCGTCTTGAACCCTAGTTGGTGGCGGATTAGTCATGCAAGTCATCCGGCATGCAGAGATAAAATACAGAAGCGTGTGGACGATTTTTAGCCAAAGGCAGCTCATCTCATCAGGTTTTTTTAGTCAAATGTATCGCCCTCTGTCAGTCCCTTCGGGATCCATGCCTCATTCATCTTAATAAAGGTGAGGTAATCTAGACTTTTTTGACCTAGACGACTTCTCTTCTCAGTGACAATACCTCCTGCTGCACTGAAGGTCCTTTCTGACAGGACACTTGAAGCGGGGCAGGCCAGAAGTTCTATCGCAAATTGGGATAGCTCAGGCCACAGGTCAAGCCTGCACACCCAGTAGTCAAGGGGTTCATCGCTCCTCAGAGTGTCGATCTCTGCAGTTAAGGCGAGGTAGTCTGCTACCTGTCGGTCAAGTTGTTCTCTGAGGGTGGAGCCCGAAGGACCTATAAAACTCTGCATGTCCTCCATCAACAAAACATCTGTAAAGCGTCCTGTCCTTGCCGGCGTGGTCGTGGTAGGAGGAGGATTACTTTAACCTCTTCCCCTGTTAGATTCCCGTTGTGCTGTGACATCACCCTTATACGCTATGCAAAACATACTTTTTAATTTATTTTGGAACTGCTGCATCTTTTCCGACTTCCGGGAATTCGGTAACATTTCAGGCACTTTCTGCTTATACCGGGGGTCGAGTAGCGTGGCCACCCAGTACAGGTCGTTCTCCTTCAGCCTTTTTATATGAGGGTCCCTGAACAGGAATGACAGCATGAAAGACCCCATTTGCACAAGGTTGGATACCGAGCTACTCATGTCCCGTTCCTCGTCCTCACTAATCTCACTGAAGGTCTGTTCTTCCCCCCAGCCACGTACAACACCACGGTCCCAGATTATTGACAACAATGAGCAACTTGGGATACCTGCTGTGGTTGGTCTTCCTCCTCCTCAAAGCCACATTCCTTCTCTGACTCCTTTGACTCATCTTCCAGCGTTGCCGCAGGTCCAGCAAGCGATGCTGATACGGCTGTTTCTGGTGGTGATGGTGACCACAACTCTTTCTCTTCACGCTCAACTACGGCCCAATCCAGCACTCTTCGCAGGGCACGCTCCAGGAAGAAAATTATGTCACTGATGGTGCCTTCAGTGCAACTGACTAGGTTTGTCACCTCCTCAAAAGGACGCATGAGCCTACAGGCATAGCGCATGAGTGTCCAGTAACGTGGCAAAAAAATTCCCAGCTCCGCAGAGGCTGTCCTAGCACCCCGGTCATACAAATACTCATTGACGGCTTTTTCTTGTTGGAGCAGGCGGTCGAACATTAGGAGTGTTGAATTCCAATGTGTCGGGCTGTCACAAATCAAGCGCCTCACTGTCATGTTACTTCGGCGCTGGATATCTGAAAAGTGCGCCATTGCCATGTAGAAACGCCTGAAATGGCCACACACCTTCCAGGCCTGCTTGAGGATGTCCTGTAAGCCTGGTTACTTATGCACAAAGCATTGTACAATCAGATTCAACACATGTGCCATGCAAGGCACATGTATCAACTTGCCAAAATTCAATGCCGCCAACAAATTGCTTCCAATGTCACACACCACTTTGTCGATCTCCAGTTAGTGCGGAGTCAGCCACTGATCCACCTGTGCGTTCAGGGCGGACAGGAGTGCTGGTCCAGTGTGACTCTCTGCTTTCAGGCAAGTCAACCCCAAGACGGTGTGACACTGTCGACTGTCGTATCCGGGACGTGGAATAGCCCCTGGGGAGCTGGGGGGTGCAGTTGATGATGTGGAGCAAGACGCAGCAGCAGAGGAGGACTCAGCGGAGGAGGTTAGCGAAGAGGATGGAGTAGGTGGGGTAGAGGAGGTGGCAGCAGGCCTGCCTGCAAGTCGTGGCGGTGTCACCAACTCTGCTGCAGAGCCACGCATTCCATGCTTGGCAGCCGTCAGCAGGTTTGCCCAATGCGCAGTGTACGTGATATACCTGCCCTGACCGTGCTTTTCAGACCAGGTATCAGATGGACCCTTGCCCCAACACTGTGTGCCAGACATGCCATGACTTCCTTTTGCACAATAGAGTACAGGTGGGGGATTGCCTTTTGTGAAAAGAAATTTCGGCCGGGTACCTTCCACTGCGGTGTCCTCATAGCTACAAATTTTTTGAAGGCCTCAGACTCCACCAGCTTGTATGGTAAAAGCTGGTGGGCTTAGAGTTCCGACAAGCCAGCTGTCAGACACCGGCAAGGGGGTGACTCTGTGACATTGGCTTCTTACATGTCCTTGACCGACACCTGACTGTGGGGAGATGAGCAGGAACTGCTGAAGGTGAGAGGTCGGAGTGGCGGGTGGTTGAGAGGGGGCAGGGAGGACAGCAGTGGTTGACGTGGCTGAAGATGCTGGACCAGGAGGAGCATGGGGTCTTTGAGTTTGTGTGCTGCTTGTACTCATGTGTTGATCCCATAGGAGTTTGTGATGTGAGATCATGTGCCTTCGCAAAGCAGTTGTACCTAGGTGGGTGTTGGACTTCCCACGACTCAGTTTCTTTTGGCACAGGTTGCAAATGGCATCGCTGTTATCAGAGGCAGACACACACAAAAAAGCCACACTGCTGAGCTTTGCAATGATGGCATTCTGGTGCTGGCAACAGCATGCGTTGATTGGCGTGCTGTCTGGCTGACCCCGGGTGCCGACACATGCTGTCTGACTGTGCCACTAGCTCCTTGCGACGACCTCCCCCTGCTTCCAACTCGTCTCCTCCTCCTCTCTGTCTCCCCATCGGAACTTGCAGTGCCTGAAACACACACACGTGCAGGCAACTGACTGCTATTATATTACAGTAAAAAAAAGTTTGTTTTTTTTTAAACTGCAAGCTACTGTGACACCAGATATGAGTGGTGGCACTGGGCAAGTGGGCACAGTATACGCTGGCAGGCAACTGCAATTAGATTATACAGAAAAAAAAAAAGCAGACTGATGTACTAGCCCTAAAAAGGGCTTTTTGGGGTGCTGTCAGGACGCTGTCTTTACAGCAGAGATCAGATGAGTCTTTCAGGACTGGAGTGGACACTGAATACCCTAGCCTAGCTATTGATTTCCCTATTAAATCAGCAGCAGCTACACTGTCCCTCCTCTCACTAAGACTGCATCTTCCGAATGAATCTAAAATGGATGCTGTTCAGGAGATGGGAGGGTCTGGGAGGGAGGGTATTCTGCTGATTGGCTAGAATGTGTCTGCTGACTGTGAGGTACAGGGTCAAAGTTTACTCAATGATGATGAATAGGGGGCGGATCGAACATCGCATATAGCACTATATTCTCAATCTTCGTTATATAATTCTAGCAATACAGCCATTAGGAACCCAGCTCTAATTTGAATTCGCAATGCGATTAATATGACCTGCATTTGGTGGGACTGCTCATATATAATACCATTTTGGCAGAGAGTAGGAGAGCTTATAGCCAAAGTCTGCTCATAAGCCCCACCTCTGACCCCAAGAATCATTTTTCTCGGCCTTCCTCTGGCCACACTAATAGTAGCCACGAAACCGCTGATTCCCCTCCAATGGAGGGACACCACTCCCCCCTTGGTCTCCTAGTGCATCCACAAAGTGTCTCAAATCTCCTGCATGGAGAAGCTCTGCTACACAGCTATACGCAACTCCCCTAAGTTCCACAGAATCTGGAAACTTGGAGAGATTTTATGTCCACACTTACCTTCGGCTACCTGTCATGATCCAAAATACAGGTCGGGTTGCTCGCGATTCTTGCAACACGGATTGATTCCCCAAGGAGCACTGCTAAGTGTCCTTCTTGCCAGGGCTGGGACAAGGTCCACCATCAACAGAGGCTGAGCTGCCCAAGTGCGCCACCCCCCCCCCCAACTTGTGGAGTCTTTACTAAATACTTAATGTTGTACTCTCATCCATATCAGTGTGACAATGTGTTTTCTCATCCCCACAATGGGAAATGTAGACATATAATATTTTTGTGATCAATTGCACCTCTAAGCTGGATTGGAATGTAGAAATCTGAGCAAGTGCACCTTAGAAAGGGTCTAAGATAACCCCTTTGATTTAAGCCAGAAACTAATGGAACTGTTTATTTAAGAACTATCTTCTTACTCTTACTTCACTTCTACGCTCTATATCTCTGCTGCTGGGTGACGGGTCCTGGGCTCATGGGCTGGGTCGTGACAGTGACACTGCTGTTCTGCTGCCCGCGCTGCCTCCTGGTCTCCAGACTGGGTGCACATGTGACCTGACTGCGTACAGCGCATCAGGTCAAAGTGCGCGCGCTGTACGCAGCCAGTCAGGCAAGACAGAGAGCAGAGACTCTGAGACCAGAGCAGTGGAGCCGGAGCGGCGGGGCCGAGCCAGGAGGCGGAGAGGAGAGGGAGCACGGTAAGTCAGTGCCAACAAGTGCTCATAGTCACTACTCCCTCCGTCCTCCAGCGTGGCCAGCAGCAGCGAGGTGGTCAGTGGCCTGCCTGCTGCCCAGAGGCTGGTGAGCTGGCCTGCGCCCTGAGGCTGGAGCCTCCCTAGCCTCTGTGTCGGCCCTGATTCTAGCATAAACACTTGATCCCTGGACCTCTTCGCCATCTTATCTATTCCCCTGTTACCTCCTACTCTGCGGGGAGGCGGACACAGAATGTACTAGGAACTGGATGTGACCCCTCCCCCAAAAGAATAGGAAAGAGTTTATGATTGGCAAACGTAGGCCGTCAGTTCATTTGTCCATATGCCTTATTTAAACTATTTCAAATACAGGAGTATGTCTGTATTATATATGCATAAATTCCAAAAGGATTTATGTAACATGCACTGTTTTCCTCCCACGTAACATGTTCTTTCTAAACTCAAAAAAAATAAATCTGTCAGGGGCAGATGTGGTAAAGAAAATAAATAACAACCCAAATATGAGAGAATCAAGGAGACCTCAAAGGATTTTTAATGAAGTTCATATACTTGCAAAAAGTAAAAAATTTGCTCCTACAAAAAAATTATTAAATTCAAATTGTTTGCTCTGCTGGGCTTGTTGCACTAAGTGGCTTGTGAATAAGTTGAGTTAAGAAACCAGAGTGCTGGTGGTGAGGGTGATTCTGTGGGCTGTTTGAGAGATTGCAAGTAGTTGCATATAGTTTATTGCAAAAGGTCTTTTTGTGCTAACTGTTTGAATTTTGGTAGTGACTAGAGATGAGCGAATCGAAGCTGACGAAGTGGAATTCGTTTAGAATTTCAAAAAAATTTGATTCACAATTAATGTGAATTTCTTCACGCTTCGTGGTAACGAATCATAATTCTTCCTAACATTGCGTCTACAATGGTGGCTAAAATGGCAGCTACACGTGTGAGGACAGGGGGCAAGGAACTCTGGGTAGGCGGGATGACCCATAATGCCATGCATATAGCCAATCAGCAGCCAGCCAGCCTGGTGATGTCACAGATGTCGTACTTTGTTCAGGGACAGACATGTATGCAGGTGCTAGGGAGAGTGAAAGAAAAACTGATTGTTAAAAAAAAGAAAGAAAAGAAGTGATTTACTAGTGCAGGGAAAGGATAGTGAGAGGAATCATTTCACAGGCAGGAAGAGACGTGTGCAGATGCTAGGGAGAGTCATCGGGAAATCCTCATTGTGAAAAAAAGCGATTTACAAGTGCAGAGAAACATTTCTTTGGGATCCAGATAGTCTAATAATGCAGCTCTGTCATTCCAGGAATTAGTTATTGGGGTGCAAGTGCTATGTTGAAAAGCCTTTAGTGGCTTTTATCTGTGGAAAAAGATAAATATATACGCTGGTCACTTTTGTTGTTATTTATGCTAAAATCATTTGCAGTCATTTCTGGTGAAAGAGTATAGGGCGGTATTTCAGTAATACACGAAAAATATAAATGCACTGCATGTTTGCAGTCATTTCTAGTGAAAGAGTTTAGGGCGGTATTTCAGTAATACACGAAAAATATAAACGCACTGCACGTTTTCAGTCATTTCTGGTGAAAGCATATAGGGTCGTATTTCAGTACTACAAAGAAAAATATATACGCACTTCACTCTAATTGTCTTCTGGTTAAAGCGTATATTGGCCTTTTTCCATCCATCAAGAAAAATATATTCTCGGGTCACTTGTGCAGTTATTTCTGGTGAAAGGGTATAGGCGCCTATTATAGTAAAAAAAAGACAAATATATATACACACACTGCACTGTTGCTGTGATTTCTGTTGAAAGTGTATTGGGGCGTATTTAAGTCAAAAAAGAAAATATATACGCACAGTACTGTTGCAGTTATTTCTGGTGAAAGCGTATAGGCTCGTATTCTTGTACAACAAAAAAACTATATTCTCAGCGCATTTCCGCATTTAATTCTGGTGAAAGCATGTAGTGGCCTATTTAGGCACAAAAGAAAAATATATTAGTCGCTTTTAGGAGTGTTTTAATTTCCGTTGAATTTGTTTAGTTCAGCTACAAGTATGTCAGGCAGAAAAGTGCCAGGCCATGCACAGAGGAGTGGCAGAGGCCTGAATTTTTCTGGCGCAAGCAGAGGTCACAGCAGAGTAAGGATTATGGCAGCAGTAGTCGCAGCGAGAGGCCTGATCTCCCGATGTCATCTACCGGTCGTGTCTTGACCAGCAACCCAGCGGTTCTTGATTGGTTAACTCTGTCATACACATCATCCCAAGTGACGATAAGACACACCCAGCAAACAGTCGGTGGGTTCGTCAGACACAACCCTTAGTTGGCATGGCCCAGGAGAAGGCCCTGTCCCCTCACCTGTCCTCAACCTGCCTCTGGCCTTTTCTGTTCCCTCTCTGCGAGAAGTACTACATGCATTGGGCTCAGTTTCACTTTTAAGCGAGGAAGAGCTACTAGAAGACCGTCAGAAGCTACTGCCCAGCCAAGATGTGGAGGAGACATCCGCCACTTCTTCCACTAGGCGGGCAAGTAGTGATGAGGAGAGTGGCACGGGAGCTTGTGTTGCGAGTGGTCAGGCTCCTGACCCAGAGGCCGTTAAGGTGGACATCAGTGATGTGCAGACACTACTCGATGATGAAGCCGATCGCACTTGGGAGCCGGGTGAAGAAGAGGCTTCGTCATCATCACGAGAAGAGAGTGGCAGCTTGCCCGTCAGGCAGCAGTAGAGGCAGCAAGTCACTAGCATGGCCGGGAGTCAACAGGGTGACAGCAGTGGGAGGTCGGGAGATAAACGGGCAAGGTGTAGACCACCCGCTTTGCAGCAGCCTACCTGCCTGAAAAGGAGTGGTGCACGGGTTCACGAAAGCAGCGCCATTAGCAGACAGCCAGAGAGTAGTGTTGGGGGAAAATAAGGTATTCGGCGGTGTGGAAGTTTTTGGTGAAGAAAGGCCATCAACGATTTCTTGATGATGCAAGCGGATAGGAGTACTCCCCTGTGTAACTTTGATGTCAGCCAGTGGCAGCTCATGTGTGACACCTGCCGTTTGCTCAGGCCCTTTGAGGATGCCACGTTATTTGTCAGTCGCCAGGACTACGTATGAATGATGTCATTCCACTGCTTAATGTCCTGGAGCAGATGGTGGTAACAGTGGCAGGTCAGGAGACAAGAGACTCGAACTCACGGCCACATGAGCCCTGTGGGGGCTGAACTGGAAGGGGAGGAGGAGGTGGAGGAGGACATTGGAGCAAAGGCAATGTGTAGCCAAATGGGTGGTTTTTCTACTCAGCTGACAGGACAGGAGGAACAGGAGCAGCCAGAGGAGCTACAGGGCGATGAGGAAGACAAAACAGAGGACCGCGACACACTGTGGCAGTATGCAGTGGAGATGGAGGCAGCGAGTCCCTCCGAGTCACTTGTACAAATGGCCCGATGCATGCTCACTCGCTTGCGTAGTGACAGCTAAATTGTCACCATTCGGCAGAGGGATGACTTCTGGCTCCCCACCTTGTTGGACCCTTGCTACTGGTCCAGAATGGGAGCCTTATTTTACACCCAAGAGGGATTTGGCCAACTACAATGTATGAGAAGGAAGCCTTTAGGCAATTACGTTCTCTGGAGTGCTACAAAAAAACTCAACTTTAATCCGCTGTTGAAATTTACTGAAGAACTGAAGGGGATTTTGGAGAGGGGATGTGAGAGAGGGTGTATTACTGAAAAGAAGGTACTTATCTTATGACAAAGGATTCAACTGTCCCCACCCTGTACTTATTGCCTAAAGTTCATAAAAATATAAACTTTCCTCTGGGTCGCCCGATTGTTTCTGGGATCAACGGATTATATGATCGTGAAAAGAAGTATATTGATTCTTTTCTGCATCCCCTAATAGAGATCTTACCATCCTATTTGAAGGATACTACTGACGTTTTGAAGAAACTGGAAGGCATACAACTGGAACCTGGATCAATAATGGCCACATGTGATGTGGAGTCATTGTACACTTCCATATGTCATACTGATGGATTAGCCGCTATTGAATTCTTCCTACTATCATCGGATATCGGGGAAGACAAATGTGAGTTCCTTCTTGAATTGCTAGAGTTTGTACTCAGACATAATTTTTCTCTTTTTAGGGGAGCGTTTTTTCTACAGCTCCAGGGGACAGCTATGAGGGCGTCTTGTGCACCCTTGTATGCAAACTTGATTCTGGGGCTGTGGTAGAGACATATTTTCCTCACAGACCCCCAGCCAATGATACAGCAAGTCCTCTTTTGGGGAAGATATGATGATGATATACTGATCATATGGTAGAGGTCCGTGGAGGCTTTCAATGGTTTTGTTGGGGAACTCAATAGGAATGATTTGAACATAAAATTGACATCAAGGACAAGCACTGGGGAAGTAGACTTCTTGGATGTGCGACTTCGGGTGGGAAATGATGGTTGGATCATTACAGATTTGTTTAGAAAAGATACGGCTGTTAATTTCTTGCTGCATGCTTCATCTTCCCACCCTAAGAACCTTGTGAGGATATTCCGTTTGGACAGTTCCTTAGGATAAGGAGAATTGGTATGACCGAAGCATCCTTTGAAAGTCAAGCAACAGGATTATGGCGGCGATTCCAGGAACGTGGGTATAGGGAGATTGATATAAGACGAGCATATGAAAGAGCAAAGTCAACTGATTGGCGTACCCTCTTATACTCCAGGAGTAGGAAAGATAAACAAGAGAAAAAGGAAGAAAAGATAAGACTCATCACGGAATTCAATGGAGGATCTGGAGAGGTAAGGAAGGCTCTCTCCAAATATTGGGACATATTACAAATGGATTCTCAGCAGATGGTGAATGTGGGGGCACGTCCCCTAATGACGTTTAGGAGATCTAAAAACATCTGAGACTTGGTTGTTAAGAGCCACTACACGGGCCCTAGGATTGGCAGGATCTTTGGCACAAAGGGCCTCAAATGGGGATGGAAACCATGTGGATCGTGTGCGGCATGTGGTCATGTGGACAGAGCTGAACATTTTTGGAATACATCCAGGAGTCGTGAATATGAAATAACACACAATACACACATACAATTACCTGTACAACCATTGGGGTGGTATATTGGGCTATTTGCCCATGTAGGAAGATATATGTGGGCATGACTTCTCGCCCCTTCAAACGTCGGCTCAGGGAACACGTGTTGGCCATTGAAGCAACTAAGGATACTGATGAGATGGATTTACAACCCATCCCGAAGCACTTTAACCGCCTGCCGACCGCCTAACGCAGAGCTGCGTCCAGGCGGTGGCAGGCTTGTTCCTCCTTGACACGGCGGCAGTTATACTACAGCCTGCCAGCGATGATCAATCGCTGGCAGGCTGTAGATGCAAAATAAAAAGCATCAAACAGGTATATTAGTCGCTGTTTTGTTAAAAGCGTCTGAAATACCTGCTACCTGGTCCTCTCGTGGTCCCATTTGCTGAACTATAAAGAAAATGCCTTTTCTTGTCTGCAATTGCGGACAAGAAAGAATAGGACATGTTCCATATTTTTGCAGAACGGAAGTGCAGACCCGAAAGTGCGGATCCGCAATTCCGGATCCGAGCGGGACAAAGTCTGTCCCCATAAAAAATAATGGGTCCGCAATTCCGTTCCGCAAACAGAATTGCGGACGTGTGAATGGGGCATAAGGGTCCCTTATCACCGCCAGTTAGTTAGGATACTTGTTAGGTAGTTAACGCCCAGCCCTCCGCACCGCAGTCACTGATTTTGGCAGATTTTTTCATCCACATTGATCGATGCGAATGGAAAAATCTGTGCTGTTCATTTTTTTTTCTCAGCCCAGAGGCTGAACAGAAAAAAAAAATCTCATTACCCGTATGCTCAATATAAGGAGAATAGCAGAAACTCCTAATGCTGGCCATACGTGTAATGATTGCGGAGACCCTCAAATGCCAGGGCAGTATGCACACCTCACATGTGACCCCATTTTAGAAAGAAGACACCCCAAGGTATTCCGTGAGGGGTATGGTGAGTTCATGTAAAATGTTATTTTTTGTCACAAGTTAGTGGAATACGAGACTTTGTAAAAAAATATATCAATTTCCGCTAACTTGTGCCCAAAAAATTTTTTCTGTGAACTCGCTATGCCCCTCACGGAATACCTTGGGTGTCTTCTTTCCAAAACGGGGTCTCATGTGGGGTATTTATACTGCCCTGGCATTTTAGGGGTCCTAAAGCGTGAGAATCCAAATGCGTAAAAATGCCCTGTGAAATCCTAAAGGTACTTATGGGAATTTGGGCCCCTTTGCGCATTTTGGCTGCAAAAAAGTGGCACACATGTGGTATCGCCGTACTCAGGAGAAGTAGGGCAATGAGTTTTGGGGTGTATTTTTATATATACCCATACTTTGTGTGAGAAATATCGCTGTAAACGACAACTTTTTAAATTTTTTTATACAAAGTTGTCAATTTACAGAGATATTTCTCTCACCCAACATGGGTATATGTTAAAATACACCCCAAAACACATTGCCCTACTTCTCCTGAGTACGGCGATACCACATGCGATCCACTTTTGCAGCCTGGGTGCGCAAAGGGGCCCAAATTCCAACGAGCACCTTTAGGTTTTACAGGCATGCTCACAATTTAGCCCCGCCCAAAATGCCAGAACAGTACAAACACCCCACAAATGACCCCATTTTGGAAAGAAGACACCCCAAGGTATTCACTGAGGGGCAAAATAGTGAGACCATGAAAAATTGAACTTTTTGTCACAAGTTAGCGGAAAGGGAGACTTTGTGCGAACAAAAAACAATAAAAAATCAATTTCCGTTAACATGTGCCAAAATAAAATCTTCTATGAACTCGCCATGCCCCTCACGGAATACCTTGGGGTGTCTTCTTCCCAAAATGGGGTCACATGTGGGGAATTTATACTGCCCTGGCATTTTAGGGGCCCTAAAGCGTGAGAAGAAAAATGCGTAAAAATGCCCTGTGAAATCCTAAAGGTACTCATTGGAATTTGGGCCCCTTTGCGCATCCAGGCTGCAAAAAAGTTGCACACATGTGGTATCGCCGTACTCAGGAGAAGTAGGGCAATGTGTTTTGGGGAGTCTGAGCTGTGTCCGATTCAAATGTCCTGAAAGAGAAGGAGGTTTCTGCCAGTAAAGCAAGCCTGATTGGAGTGATTAGTGCTGACCTTCAGGTAGCAGGAACCAATTTTCAAGGGCTAAGCGCGTGGCTGTTTTCTTTCTATGCCCTGTTGAGTCAATTTTCATGCAAAAAAGGGAACAGAACAAATCGCCAAAGAATAAAATCTGTGTGCAAATGTTTATTCTGGGGCAAATGTGAATTCTTGTCTCCAGTAGCCTTAGTAATAGTATAGCCTGATGGTCGAACGGAAGGTGGGAGTCAGTGAAAGAATGCTTGAAAACCAAATCAGCTGCCCAAGCTTTTAACTAAAGAGCTCAGTAAATTGTCACTTCAATAGCTGTGGAACCCTCTAGCAGTGTTCCTGTGACTAGAGAAACTTCACAGAGGTGCTTCCCTCCATATGTATATTGATGGGACAGCAGGCTTAGAGTGTGTGTGGACAGGCTAAAGAGGAGACAGAGCCAAAGATGGCATCTCAGAGCCAGGCAGGTAGAACAAAGGGATAACATTCACTGCATCGAAATTTTTAGTTGAGTCTATTGCAAGAGAATGTGGCAAATGAAAATGAGTAGAGATGAGCGAACACCTGGATGTTCTGGTTCGAGAAGTTCGGCCGAACTTCCCGAAAATGTCCGGGGGACGTCAATGGGGACCCGAACTTTTAGGCACTAAAAAGGCTGTAAAATAGTCCAGGAAAGGGCTAGAGGGCTGCCAAAGGCAGCAAAATGTAGGTAAATCCCCTGCAAACAAATGTGGATAGGGAAATGAATTAAAATAAAGTAAAATAAATAAAAATTAACCAATATCAATTGGAGAGAGGTCCCACAGCAAGGAATCATGCGTCATATCACCCACCACTGGAGAAGGCCACTCTCATTTAGTTCGGACCAGCACCCAGACAGAGGAGAGAGGTCCCACATCAAGGAATCATGCGTCATATCAACCACCACCGGAGAAGGCCACTCATTTATTTTGGACCAGCACCCAGACAGAGGAGAGAGGTCCCACATCAAGGAATCATGCGTCATATTAACCACCACCGGAGAAGGCCACTCTCATTTATTTCGGACCAGCACCCAGACAGAGGAGAGAGGACCCACAGCAAGGAATCATGCGTCATATCAACCACCACTGGAGAAGGCCACTTTCAGTTATTTAGGCCCAGCACCCAGACCGAGGATACAGGTTCCACATCAAGGAATCATGCGTCATATCACCCACCACCGGAGAAGGCCACTCTCAGTTATTTCGGCCCAGCACCCAGACAGAGGAGAGAGGTCCCACAGCATGGAAACATGCGTCATATCAACCACCAACGGAGAAGGCCCCTCTCAGTTATTTCGGACCAGCACCCAGACAGAGGAGAGGTTCATTCAACTTTGGGTTGCACCGCAAGATCATGGTAAAGTTAAAAAAATGAGGATTCAATAAAGAAGTGCCCCGGAGTACAAGAATACATGGTTGATGGGGAGGCAGTTATAAATGTTTATTCTGCACAAGGGATGCACAGGTCCTGTGGGATCCATGCCTGGTACATTTTTATGAACGTCAGCTTGTCCACGTTGGCTGTGGACAGGCGGCTGCGTTTGTCAGTAATCACGCCCCCTGCCGTGCTGAATACACGTTCAGACAAAACGCTGGCCGCCGGGCAGGCCAGCACCTCCAAGGCATAAAATGCTAACTATGGCCACGTGGACAATTTGGAGACCCAGAAGTTGAATGGGGCCGAACCATCAGTCAGTACGTGGAGGGGTGTGCAGACGTACTGTTCAACCATGTTAGTGAAATGCTGCCTCCTGCTAACACATTCCGTATCAGGTGGCTGTGCAGTTAGCTGTGGCGTGGAGACAAAACTTTTCCACATTTCTGCCATGCTAACCCTGCCCTCAGAAGAGCTGGCCGTGACACTGCTGCGTTGGCGACCTCTTGCTCCTCCTCTGCCTTCGCCTTGGGCTTCCACCTGTTCCCCTGTGACATTTGGGAATGCTCTCAGGAGCGCCTCTACCAGCGTGTGCTTGAACTTGCGCATCTTCCTATCACGCTCCAGTGCAGGAAGTAAGGTGGGCACATTGTCTTTGTACCGGGGATCCAGCAGGGTGGCAACCCAGTAATCCGCACACGTTAAAATGTGCGCAACTCTGCTGTCGTTGCGCAGGCACTGCAGCATGTAGTCGCTCATGTGTGCCAGGCTCCCCAGAGGTAAGGACAAGCTGTCCTCTGTGGGAGGCGTATCGTCATCGTCCTCCGTATCCCCCAGCCACGCACCAGTGATGGGCCTGAGCTGTGTCGGGTGCCACCCCGCTGTGAACCTGCTTCATCCTCATCCTCCTCCACCTCCTCCTCATCCTCCTCGTCCTCCAGTAGTGGGCCCTGGCTGGCCACATTTGTACCTGGCCTCTGCTGTTGCAAAAAACCTCCCTCTGATCCACTTCTAACAGACTGGCCTGAAAGTGCTAAAAATGACCCGTCATCCTCCTCCTCCTCCTCCTGGGCCACCTCCTCTTCCATCATCGCCCTAAGCATTTTCTCAAGGAGACATAGAAGTGGTATTGTAACGCTGATAACGGTGTCATCGCCACTGGCCATGTTGGTGGAGTACTCGAAACAGCGCAACAGGGTGGTGAAGTGGTGCTGTTCCGCAGTGCGACTGACGCGTGCGTGCTGCAGCTGAAACTCCACTATGGCCTGCTGCTGCTCGCACAGTCTCTCCAGCATGTGCAAGGTGGAGTTCCACCTGGTGGGCACATCGCATATGAGGCGGTGAGCGGGAAGGCCGAAGTTACGCTGTAGCGCAGACAGGCGAGCAGCGGCAGGATGTGAATGCCGGAAGCGCGCACAGACGGCCCTCACTTTATGCAGCAGCTCTGTCATGTTGGGGTAGTTGTGAATGAACTTCTGCACCACCAAATTCAGAACATGCGCCAGGCAAGGGATGTGCGTCAAACCGGCTAGTCCCAGAGCTGCCACGAGATTTCGCCCATTATCGCACACCACCAGGCCGGGCTTGAGGCCCACCGGCAGCAACCACTGGTCGGTCTGTTGTTCAATACCCCGCCACTTCTCCTGCGCGGTGTGGGGCCTGTCCCCCAAACATATGAGTTTCAGAATGGCCTGCTGACGTTTACCCCGGGCTGTCCTGAAGTTGGTGGTGAAGGTGGGTGGCTGACTGGATGAGCTGGTGGAAGCAGAGGAGGAGGAAGCCGAGTAGGAGGAGGAGGCTACAGGAGGCAAAGAATGATGCCCTGTGATCCTTGGCGACGGAAGGACGTGCGCCAAGGAACTCTCCGCCTGGGGCCCAGCCACCACTACATTTACCCAGTGTGTAGTTAGGGAGATATAGCGTCCCTGGCCGTGCTTACTGGTCCACGTATCTGTGGTTAGGTGGACCTTGCCACAGATGGCGTTGCGCAGAGCACAATTGATTTTATCAGATACTTGGTTGTGCAGGGAAGGCACGGCTGTCTTGGAGAAGTAGTGGCGGCTGGGGACAACGTACTGTGGGACAGCCATGGACATCAGCTGTTTGAAGCTGTCTGTGTCCACCAGCCTGAATGACAGCATTTCAAAGGCCAGTAGTTTAGAAATGCTGGCATTCAGGCCCAGGGCTCGAGGGTGGCTAGGTGGGAATTTACGCTTTCTCTCCAAGGTTTGTGAGATTGAGAGCTGAACGCTGCCGTGTGACATGGTGGAGATGCTTGGTGATGCAGGTGGTGGTTTCGGTGGCACATCCTCTGTTTGGTGGGCGGCAGGTGCCAACATTCCACCCGAGGCAAAGGAAGAGGCAGATGCAGCAGAAGAAGAGGGAGCAGGGGGAGCCTGAGTGAGTTCCTTGCTTTTAAGGTGTTTACTCCACTGCAGTTCATGCTTTGCATGTAGATGCCTGGTCGTGCAGGTTGTGCTAAGGTTCAGAACGTTAATGCCTCGCTTCAGGATCTGATGGCACAGCGTGCAAACCACTCGGGTCTTGTCGTCAGCACATTGTTTAAAGAAGTGCCATGCCAGGGAACTCCTTGAAGCTGCCTTTGGGGTGCTCGGTCCCTGGTGGCGGTGGCCAGTAGCAGGCGAACTCTCTTGGCGGCGGCTGTTCTGCTTTTGCCCCCTGCTCCCTCTTTTGCTATGCTGTTGGCTCGGTCTCACCACTGCCTCTTCCTCTGAACTATGAAAGTCAGTGGCACGACCTTCATTCCATGTGGGGTCTAGGACCTCATCGTCCCCTGCATCGTCTTCCACACAGTCTTCCTCCCTGACCTCCTGTTCGGTCTGCACACTGCAGAAAGACGCAGCAGTTGGCACCTGTGTTTCGTCATCATCAGAGACGTGCGGACTCCGATGAGGTGGTATTCCCATGTCCTCATCATCAGGAAACATCAGTGGTTGTGCATCAGTGCATTCTATGTCTTCCACCACTGGGGAAGGGCTAGGTGGATTCCCTTGGGAAACCCTGCCAGCAGAGTCTTCAAACAGCATAAGAGACTGCTGAATAACTTGAGGCTCTGACAGTTTCCCTGATATGCATGGGGGTGATGTGACAGACTGATGGGCTTGGTTTTCAGTTGCCAGTTTTACAGGTGTGCGCTTTCTGCGGAAGACTGGGTGGGAGATAATGTTGTGAACATGCTGGATCCACTGTCGGCCACCCAATTGACTAGCGCCTGTAGCTGCTCAGGCCTTACCATCCTTAGAACGGCATTGGGCCCCACCAAATATCGCTGTAAATTCTGGCCGGTACTGGAACCTGAGGTAGTTGGTTCACTAGGACGTGTAGCTGTGGCAGAATGGCCACGTCCTCTCCCAGCACCAGAGGGTACACTAACACCACCACGACCGCGTCCGCGTCCCTTACTAGATGTTTTCCTCATTGTTTCCGTTCACCAAGCACCACAATAAGGAATAAAATATTTGGCCCAATGTATTGATTTCAAATTTAGGCCTTTTTTTACAGGCACCTAACACTATCTGCCTATTTGTTTATGTAGCGTATTACACTAATCCAGGCACAGCAGTAACCACTGATTTAGGGGAATATCTCTTTTAGGGCTAGTATTTAGGCCCTGGATGAAAGGTATCCTTTTATGGACAGATTTACACTTGGCCTGCAACAGCTGGGACACCAGATTCAGGGTATTGCTATATTGGCAGGTTAATTTAACCCTAGAACAAAATATATGTGTAAGCGGATACTATGAAATCGGTCCTGCAACTGCTGGGACACCAGATCCAGGGTATTGCTATATTGGCAGGTTAATTTCACCCCAGAAAAAAAATATATGTGTAAGCTGACACTATGAAATCTGGCCTGAAACTGTTTGGACACCAGATCCAGGGGATTGCTATATTGGCAGGTTAATTTCACCCCAGAAAAAAATATATGTGTAAGCGGACACTATGAAATCTGGCCTGAAACTGTTTGGACAGCAGATCCAGGGTATTGCTATATTGGCAGGTTAATTTAACCCCAGAACAAAATATGTGTAAGCGGACACTATGAAATCGGTCCTGCAACTGCTGGGACACCAGATCCAGGGTATTGCTATATTGGCAGGTTAATTTCACCCCAGAAAATAATCTATCCTTTGCCAGACAGAAGACAGTATTATACTTGTCTAGCCAAAGCTGGAACACCAGATTTAGGGGATTGGTATTTGGGCAATTGTATTTAACCCCTTAATAAAATATAGAAATTGCTGTCCTGAGTTTCTAGGGGTGACAATTAGCACATCCAAGCCCCTGATGTAGGATATAGCAAAAAAAAACTAGTATTGATGGATTGATGGACTTGGTGGCAGCTTCTTCTGGTGCACCACAAGTCACAAAATGGCCGCCGATCAACCCAGAAAATAAGTGACAGAAAAACGCTCTGTGCAGCCTAAAAACCAGTGAGCAAGTAACTAGCAGAAGTTCAATGATTCTCAGCTGTAGATCGATCCGTTCATTAGGTGCTGTTGCTGACTTTAACCTGCCTAATCTCGCCCTGACAGAAGCTGCGTCCTCTCCCTACACTAGTAAGAGCAGTGTGACGTGCGGCGCTACGTGACTCCAGCTTAAATAGAGGCTGGGTCATATGCTGCACTTGGCCAATCACAGCCATGCCATTAGTAGGCATGGCTGTGATGGGCTCTTAGGGCAAGAAGTAAAACGCTAGCTGATTGGCTGCTGTGCAGCCCTTCAGAAAGCGGGAAGTAATCGACGAACACCGAACCCGAACCCGAACTTTTTTGAAATTGTCCGGTTCGGGTCCGGGTCCCGGACACCCCAAAATTCGGTACGAACCCGAACGATGCTCGAACTGTTCGCTCAACACTAAAAATGAGCATTACATCTTTTTCTGTCAATTGCAAGCCAATGAGGACAATGCTTTACTGAGCACCCAAGCACAAAGGAAGTCAATGGGAGAACCCCAGCATTAAACCAGGCACCCACTGCTCTGGAGAGGGGAGGGTGTCTGGTTCACAGGAAGAGGTCAGAAATTAATGGAAACACCACTGAAATGGTTCAAGAATAGTGAGAATAGTAGTGAGCGCAAATATTTACAAATTTTTATTTTATCCATCATTAATAAACTTTTATTATAAATACTTTACCTATCATTAATAAACGTATTATAAATATTATTTTACCTACTATTAATAACTTATTTTTATAGATGCTATATAACATACAACATATAATCACACAAAGACCAAAAGGCAGGTATGTGCAAGCCAACAATCTATCCATAAGACAGATAGTCAGCATACCTTACAATGGCAGCCTTGTGAGCAACGAGACATTCAAGCCCATCTCTTATCTGACTGATAATAGTAAACCTCAAAGTTGCCCAATCTGAGTTGGATAGCTTGGGGGAACCTACATACCTAGGTCATTATGATTATGGTGACAAAAATTGTAAAAACTTTGGGATGCCAGCTAACTCTTCTCTCACTGGTTTGGAGGGCTGCATAAAAAATTTAACTTTTCTAATTGTCCTAACATTATATTCAATAACCTTCCTATACGGTTTTGTCATGTAAACTCATTTGCATAAACATGGGCATATGGGAAAGACATGCAAATTAGCAGAATCAGCTGAAACATTATTTGCATGTCTTTCCCAAATGCCTATGTTTATGCAAATGAGTTTACATGACAAAACAGTATAGAAAGGTTACTGAATATAATGTTAGGACAATTAGAAAACGAGAAATTTGTATGCAGCCCTCCTAACCAGAGAGAGAATAGTTAGCTGGCATCCAAAAACAATTTACAATTTTTGTCACCATAATCATAATTGTCTAGGTGTGCAGGTCCCCCCAAGCTATCCAACTCAGATCAGGCAATTTGGAAGCTTACCAGCTCTCAGTCAGATGAGAGAGGGGCTTGCATGTCTCATTGCACACAAGGCTGTCATTGTAAGGTATGCTGGCTATCTGTCTTATGGATAGATTGTTTGCTTGCACATACCTGGCCTTTGGCATACAGCCTTTGTGTGATTATATATTATATGTTGTCTATTGTATGTTATAGGTAATGATCAAAATAAATTATTAACGGTAGGTAAAATAGAAACTATAAAAAAAAGGCACAGAACATAGATAGCATAATAAGTATTTGAGATTATGAAGATGATAGCATCTAACACTATTGGCTATGGCATTACAGTATTTCCCGCATAGCAGCTAACAAACGTGTGGGGGGCGAAGACTCGGGCATTGTGCTTGAGCACACGCTGTGTTCTGCTGAACACAGGGATGTGCCGAGCGCGAAACTAGTGTTCGGCCGAGCATGCTTGCTCAACCATATAAAGCACAACTAATATACCATATATATCTAGTAATAAGTCACTCATTCCTCACCTACCTGTGATGGATATCCTTGGCCTCTGCAAGTGGGACTGAGTGATGTTTAAGATGAGGGTGTGAACAGGGAGGGGGTGAACAGAGGGACCCATTCTGAATGGAAAAATCATAAAATGACAAAAAAATAAAAAAATAAAAAAGGAAATAAAACATGAATAACATACAATGGCAATCAGACAGGGCAACAGAAAAGGTGATGGGTACTATATGCAATATTGAACTTAAAAATTCTGGATGACCTTCAAACTTTTTTGACAGCTTAACCACTGTTTAAGTTATTCTACAAAATGGCTACTACAGAAGACGTAAATTAATATTTAAGACTCGTAGCACTTTGTGTCGACACACATACCTCTTGTAGTTGCATCCGCACTTTGTTGAATGCCCTGAGCCAGTTTGATTTAGCTCTTGACACGCCGGAGGTCTCATCCCTGTAACACAATAAAATGAAATTTTAAATATATATATATATATATATATATATATATATATATATATATAACTTTTACCAGAAATAAGTCCTCAAAACATGTCCAGATTTTTAATTAGTTTTGAACGATTCGTGTAAAAATGGCCCCCACGGCCATTTTACTGTTAATTTTGGAGAAACCATGAGGGAGTAAAAATATACAGTATCACATGACACTGGGAGAAAGTGGTGTGGAGGGCTTGCCCTGATTGACTCAGGAGGTGGGGGAGCAGTAGGCAAGGAGATCCTTATCCTGAGCGAGAAGCAGCACAATCCTCAATTTAAGTGTGACATATTAATTATTTACAACCAGATAGTAAAATGCGAATATATCCCGACATTAATGCAAGCCTAATTCCAAAAGTTTGCAGTATTTAATCAGGAAATGAATGCGTTCTTTATTATTTTATATAAATGTCCATATTTAGAATAAGATCTGGTGTGTTTAATGGGTTACAGTCAGGATTCAGCGCACACAGTGCCCAGCAACATAGCAACTTGCTTGCCGGGCGCTGTGTATACTGAATCCTGACTGTAACCCATTACGCACACTGGATGATCAGGAAAAGCTGAGAAAGCTTTGAGGCAGTTGGTCCCAGGGGGCTTGTCACATTGTGCTTAAAGCTACTTGCTGCTGTGTTTTAGCCTAGCAGTTCTACAATACAAAACCAACCCCTGCAAGAAACCAAAATCATACTGTATATATTTTTTATAAGTACAGACTGCTAATTTTTGTTCAAAACCTTAAGGGGCACATTTATTAAGATAGGCGTTTTAGACGCTAAATTTGGGGCTAAATTTGAAAGAAAAAGCGAATCTGCCCGTTCTATGCTCTCTATTTGGATTTTTAGATCTATTGGTGTCCCTGTTCTTGCGAAGAAGATCAGCTTGGGAGAACCTCCTATCTACCTCATCCATGTCTCTGTCCAGAACTCTCTGGGAATAGCCCCTTTCCATTAGTAGTTGTTTTAGCTCAGACGATTGGCGTCTTTAGTGGTTTAGTTCCTAGTCATTGATAACATTTTAATATTGGGCTGATTAACGTTCTTGCCCGAGACTGGCGTCCCTCCCCCAGTTGTTAGGTTTATATTTCTGTGTCACACATTCAGCCGTACTTTAATCTGTTATATGGTAAACCAATTACCTTTGTGACGGTTTAGTACGATTGCTTGCTCTCCTCCTTTTTTTTTTTCTTTCTCTCTGCCCCTTTTCTGTTCTTTCCTTCCTTGTGTCTTCCCTCCCCCCTTTTCCCTCCTACAGACGAGTGGTTACTGCTGCGCCTTGGCACGGTGTTGTTTATATAACGCCCAGTGGTAACTATGTCGCCTTCGCCTTGTATTAAGCTGGCCCCACTCAATGTTAGGGGGTTCAATGTTCCTGAAAAATGTTCCAAAATATTGTATGGCATGCACAGAGAGAGGGTGCAGATCCTCTTACTACAGGAAACGCATTTTAGAACAGACGAGGTTCCCTTTCTATCTACCAAGCATTTTGGTTATTGGGCACACAGTACCAACCCTGATTCCAAATCCAAGGGTGTTTCTATTGCTATTCATAAATCTCTCTCTTATTCTATTGTAGATCAGTGTCTGGACCCTTTGGGAAGATTCTTGTTCCTGAAGCTAAGGATCTGTGAGAGAATGTACACGGTTGGAAATCTCTATCTTCCCAATGTCGGCCAAGGAAAATCCTTAAGGAAAATCTTATCAAAGCTGGACAGGCTTGCTGAAGGGATTGTATTGTTGGGTGGAGACGTTAATTTGGTCTTGGAGCCAATGTTAGATTCCTCATTAGGGAGCTCGCGGGTTCCAAGCTCAATGCTTTCCAGGGTACACCATTCCCTCTTCTCCAGGCAATTAGTTGATGTGTGGCGCATCTTACACCCTAGACATAGGGATTACACTTTCTATTCACCGTCCCACATGTCTTACAGTAGACTTGACTTCTTTCTTGTTTCCCATCACGCGTTGACCTTTTCTCCGTCCTCTCACATAGGCACTCTGACATGGTCGGACCACTCCCCAGTGTTCCCTTCCTTAGAATTACCCGGCCTAATAGCTAAAGAATGGGTCCGGCGTATGAATGACTCCTTGCTAAAAGACAGCGTCTGCTGAGCGGCTATTGCGTCTAGCATAAAGGAGTTTCTGGAAGTACATGCTGCAGATGCCTCGCCTCTGCCTGTTCAATGGGAAGCACTGAAGTGTGTTTTAAGAGGTGTTTTGATACAACATGGGTCCAGACTTAAAGAGAAGGCAGCTAAAATTAAGAGTCTGTGGTCGAAAGTGTCAGATCTTGAAAGGTCACATAAGCAATCATTGGATGTCCGTACCCTCAATGAGCTCACTACAATTAGGGAACAATTGCTGAGCCTACTTAATGAAGCAGCTTGTAGACGACATGAAAAATTTAGGAGTTTCCTTTTTGAATACTCTGGTAAACCTGGGCAAAGCCTTAGCGCGTTTTATCCATCCACGCCAGCAGCTCAGCTATATTCCCCACATAAAAGATGCCTCTGGATCCATGATCCACAACCCTGTTGGAATTGAAGATACCTTTAAAATGTATTTTGAATCGCTATATAATATAAATGACCCACTAGACGATGGGGCGTCTAGGGACCTGGATATTCGTATTTACCAATATATTACTGACACAGCCCTCCCCGCTATCCCTACAGAAACAATAGCCGATCTTGAGAAGGATTTTACGGACTCTCAACTTAGAATGGTAATTTCCAATCTAAAGGGGGGGAAGAGTCCAGGCCCAGACGGTTTCACGGCTCCCTTCTTTAAAACATTTGCCGACCTATTGGTTCCTTTTCTCCTAAAAGTTTTTAATAGCATCTCAAAGACGAATCACTTTCCAAAACAGGCATTAGAAGTGCATATAGTTTTAATTCTGAAACCAAATAAAGATCCATCTTGCTGTAGTAACTATCGTCCCATATCTCTTATCAATGGCGACATTAAAATGTACTCCAAATTGTTGGCTTCCAGTCTTAATTCGGTGCTCCCATCGGTCATTCATCGGGATCAGGTGGGGTTTATACCTGGAAGGGAGGCTAGGGACAATACTAAAAGGACCATTAACCTCATAGCGGCAGCGAAACCCCTTTGTCTCCTATCAATCGATGCCGAGAAAGCATTTGACCAGGTCCGGTGGCGTTTTATGACGGTGGCATTGCGCCAGTTGGGACTCGGATCGAGCCTGGTCGATAAAATTAGCGCCTTGTACTCCTGCCCATCTGCCAGAGTGAAGGTAAACGGCATTCTTGCGTCTGCCTTTAATATTCACAATGGCACACGGCAGGGATGCCCTCTCTCGCCCCTTCTCTATGTCCTCGTTATGGAACATTTAGCCATTGCATTACGGAATAATATTGACGTTACTGGACTAGACTTGCGTACCCACCATCACAAGCTAGCCCTGTATGCAGATGACTTACTCCTGTATGTCTCGAATCCTCACATTACCCTACCCTCGGTCTTGTACGAATTCCATCGATTCGGGTCTCTTAGCAATTTTAAGATTAACATGACCAAGTGTGAAACGATAAATATTTCATTATCAGCCGCTGAAGTGGCACTTACTAGGTCTAACTTCACCTTTAAATGGCAGACAACGAGCATTACGTATCTGGATCTACAAATACCGTCTCATCTACACCTCCTATATCCGTTCAATTATCTACCCCTTCAGGCGAAAATAATTGCGGAATTGGGAAAATATTCTCTGAAAGCCCTTTCGTGGTTCGGTAGGATAAACGTGATTAAGATGGATGTCCTCCCGAAATTCCTGTACTTATTTCAAACAGTCCCCATTTGTGTTCCAGGAAAGTTTTTTATAACCATTAATAGGGCAATTACCAGATTCATATGGGGTAAGGGCAAATCCCGATTAAGTGCTCGCATATTATCTAAACCTAAGTGTATGCCTGACCTGAAAATGTATCACTCAGCGGCTGTTCTCATGAGGCTCCTCAACTGGGCCAAGGGAACTAATGCTAAATTGTGGGTTCAGATGGATTTTGACCTTGCTCCCACGCATTGCTTAGTGGCCCCTTGGGTTTCGCAAGAAGACAGACCTCCGGCTGAGGAATGGCCCTTCTTGACCCATCACGCTTTCACTATTTGGGATAAATGGACTCAGGCTTTTGGCTTGTCTTATCGCCCGGGCCCTATGACTCCTCTCATCGGTAACCTGTCTTTTGCCCCAGGGTTTCGTGCCTCTAGATTCCTGGTTTGGGCTCACTGTTCTTGCCCGAGGGTTCGTGATGTCCTGGCCGGGACCACGTTTACTCCTATAGATACTTTAGTTCCCACAGACAGTAGACAGGGGCGACATTGGCTTGAATATGCTCAGCTTCAATCTTTTATTAAGGATCATTTTGCCCGACGCGTTTGTTCTGAATTGTCTGACTTTGATGACCTTTTCTTGAAACTGGACACACACTACAAAGTGCTTTCTCAGCTCTATAAAATTCTGATAAAACTTAGTAATTACACCCTGGCGCCTTGCTTCGAGAAATGGGAATCGGACCTTCAGCGTTCTTTCTCTCCAGCGCAAGTTGATAAGATGTGTACACTCTCTCACGGTCTGTCGATTTCAACTCAGGCTCAGGAAAAGAACTTCCAACTACTTTCACGTTGGTATTACTGCCCCTACACCCTACATAAAATGTTCCCTTCAACTACTGACGTCTGTTGGAGATGTAAAACTGAGGTTGGTACTATGCTCCATATTTGGTGGGGATGCCCCAAGATCAAACGATTTTGGGATCAAGTTTTAGAGGTATTTAGGCTGTTCTCAGGGAAAACTGTGAATAATTCACCTGAATTGACTCTTCTCTCTCTGATACCGGGCTCTGTTTCCTCAGTAAAGAAAAACGCTTTGAGATTTTTTTCACAGCGGCCCGAATGACTATTCCAAAGCATTGGAAGTCGGATCGGGCCCCATCTCTCTGTGAATGGGCGGGGGAGTTAAGGTTTTTGGTTCGAATGGAAGAGTTGATTGCGACCTCGCACGACAGATGACCGGTTTGAGAAACGCTGGAGGCCCCTTCTTGATTTTATTACCTTTCCTGAATCCTCCACTGGGCTGCAGGATATAGGACCGATACAATAAGGGGTACTGAGGCCAGGAGGTGGTGGGCAGACCAGGGTGTTTCGCTCGACCTGTCTTTTCCCTCCCTACTACCCCTCCCCTCTGATCCTCTTTTTTTTTTTCTCTCTTTCTCCAATATATCTCTCTTCCTTTCTCTATTTGTATGTCCTTAGTAGTCAGAGATCCTATTAGACGTTTTTTGGTTTATGTTTCTTATACCACTATAGTGTGCTGAGCAAGTGTTTTCTCAGGATCGCATAACAGTAATTACTGTTTTGATTTCTTAAATGCGGAGCCTCTCAGTATGTAGGCTGTTATCAAGAGATGATGCAGGCTCCCTTTACATTTTCACATAGGCATGGCACTTTCGTATTGTATGTTTATTGCTCTGTAACCATTTGGTTTGTTATTGGATATGGGTCCTGCGTGCCCCATTGATGTCTGTATACTGCTCTGACCCTTTTCTTTTTGAAAACTTTAATAAAAACAGAGTAAACATAAAACCGCTAAAAACTGCAGTTACCTTGCTGATATAAAAAAGCACACTTTTTTTGCAAGATAGTAAATTTACGGGCTATGCTGCATTTCTAACAGTCCAATTAAAATGTTACATACTGCAGTTACATAGCTGCTATAAAAAAGCACATTTTTTTGTGCTAGATAGTAAATTTGCAAGCTACGCTACATTTCTGACAGTCCAATACAACCGTAACATACTGCACTTATATTGGTGATATAAAAAAAAAAAACTTTTTGTGCTAGATAGGTGACAGGGATGTAAATTTGTAAAAATAGTCTGTTCCCTTGGTGGGTGACATTTTACCCATTTTGCCGTATACAACCCTGCTCTGCATAAGTGACAGGGAGGTAAATTTCTAAAAAATCGTCTGTTCCATTGGTGGGTGACATTTTACCCTTTTTGCCGTATACAACCCTGCTCTGCATAGGTGACAGGGAGGTAAATTTGTAAAAATCATTACATTCGTTACATTCCGTTACATTACAAGCCGTTACATTCAAGGAAGGGGGGGTTAGAAAGTGCACAAATTATTTAAAAACATCTGAATCCTAGGAGACTAGAGGGTGTTATATACCAATTTTCAGGGTAATTAGAGCAACTCCGGGCAACTTTGAATTCTTTTAAAAATTTGACAAATAGGAAACAAAATGAATTTCCAGAAATGTGCTTACCTCTAGCCCTCTCACTCACCTTCTCCTTAAATCAGTACTGTAGTGCTAATCAATCATCAACCACACTTCCACACTTTAAGCAATCCAACTAATGAATGGAACAGCAGTGATATATGCTATTTTTATAAGAAAATGTATAGGTTAGAATGTAGAAAATGTCTAGGGTCTGCAGTACACGGGCACCGGCCATACGCATCATGAATACGGACCCATTCACTTTCAGAACAGAAGCATGGATCGGAAGCCCACTGAAGCACTACGGAGTGCTTCCGTGGTGTTTTTGTCCGAGCCTCTGCACCGGATAAAAAAAAAAAACATGTTCTATTTCTTTATAGTGCGGACGGATCACAGACCCATTCAAGTTGAATGGGTTTCGATCTGTCGCAGCTGCCACACGGATGTTGCCCGTGTATTGGTGACCGCAAATTGAGGTCCGCAATGCACGGAACGGCCTCAAAAAGGCCGTGTGCATGCGCACTAAAATAAATGTTTATTTCAAACACCAGGAACCTCCTTAAAAAGTCAAATTAAGAGTTACTAAAGGCAATGTATCACATATGGTATATTTTTAACCAGTTAATACCAGATACTAAAAAACCTTGTGATTGAGCATTTTTCCGTTTTCGTTTTTTACTCCTAGTCTTCCCAGAGTTCTAACTTTTTTATTTTTCCATTCACATAGCGTTATGAGGGCTTATTTTTTGTGGGACAAGTTGTACTTTCTGATGGCACCATTTATGTTTGCATACAATGTAGTGGGAAGCGGGAAAAATATTCCAAATGGGGTGGAATTGGGAAAAAACGCTATACTTTTTTTTTTTTTTTTACACCGTTCACTGTGCAATAAAATTTACATGTTACCTTCATTCTCCAGGTCAGTACGGTTACAACAATACCACACTTGTATAGTTTTACTTGCATTTTAATACTGAAAAAACTTAAAAGCCTCGAGAAAAAAAAAATATGTTTTTTCAACACTATATTCTGACCCCTATTATTTTTTTGTAGTTATGTGTACGGAGCTGTGTTATGGCTCTTTTTTTTTTTTTTTGCAGTGATACCATTTTGAAGTGTGTGTGACTTTTTGATCACTGTTTATTAAAAAAAAGTGGCAAAAAATAGCCTTTTCTCTTTTTTTTTTTCCAGTTACGCCATTTTCTGTTATATAATTCTATGGGCATTTTCGCACCCGGCGATGCCCATGATGTTTATTTTTTTTATTGTTCAAGTATTTTTATTTTAAGGAAAGGGGGTGATTTTTTAATTTTTTCAATTATATATTTTTAAAAACTTTTTAAACTATTTTTTAAAACTTTTTTTTTAAGTCACAGTGTGTGACTATAACTGGCAATCATTGTGTCATTCATGGCTAAATAACCATTAAGGATGAGCGAATCGACTTTGGACGGAACATCCAAAGTCGATTAACATAAAACTTTGTATGAATACTGTACAGAGCGAGCGCTCCGTACAGTATTAGAATGTATTGGCTCAGATGAGCCGAAGTTATTACTTCACAAAGTCTCGTGAGTAGAGTTGAGCGAACCCGAACTGTATAGTTCAAGTTCGTAACAAACTTTACTGCTTTCCGCACCCAAACCCGAACATTTCCCTAAAAGTTTTGGTTCGGGTTCGTTGTTTCAGCGATTTCTTCCTGCTTTTTGAAGGGCAGCCAATCAACAAGCGTTTCACTACTTTGCCCTAAGAAGCCATCACAGCCATGCCTACTATTAGGGAAGAAATCCGTTGAATCTTGTTATATCTTCAAACTGCAGCAATTATTGAGGGTGCTATGCTACATATTTGTACCAGCCCTGAGCCCAGTGATACCGCAAAATAATTTTTAATCCATCTGTTTCTGAGGTGGAGGTCGTCGGCCATTTTAGCAACTGTAGTGTACTTGGAACTGCATGTGTGCCAGCCTGCCAGGGACATCAGTCTAATTATTTTTTGGTAGCTCAGTGGAGGAAAAATTCCTTTTTTTCTGGCAGGTCAAGTCCCCCTACATTACCCATTTTTAAATTTTGCGGTGACAGTGCATTTCTGTAGTTGGTGGAGTAAACCCATACGGTCGTACCACAGAGCACGTTTGCATACACCGCTGAAAAACCGACTTTAAAATTTGGCGGTGACATAGTGCATTTCTGTAGTTGGTGGAATAAACCCGTACTGTCGTACCACAGAGCACGTTTGCATACAACGCAGCAAAAACTGTTTTAAAATTTTGCGGTGAAAAACTGCATTTCTGTAGTTGGTGGAATAAACCCGTACCGTCGTACCACAGAGCACGTTTGCATACACCGCTGAACAACCTGATTTATATTTTTTTGGTGGAATAAACCCGTACTGTCGTACCACAGAGCAAGTTTGCATACAACACTGAAAAACCTGTTTTATAATTTTTGGGGTGACTTACTGCATTTCTGTATTTGGGGGAATAAACCTGTACTGTTGTGCTACAGAGCACGTTTGCATACAATGCTGAAAAAAACTGTTTTAAAATTTTTCATTGAAAAACTGCATTTCTGTCATTGGGTGAATAAACCCGTACTGTTGTGCCACAGAGCACGTTTGCATATAACGCTAAAAAACCTGTTTTGTAATTTTTGGGGTGACATACTGCATTTCTGTAGTTTGTTGCAATAAACACTAGTTTTGTGCTACATAGCAGATCTGAGGCCTACCCTGTATTTCAGTCATTTTAAGTAACCTGTGGAACTCCGCATTTAGGCCCTATTCACACGTCTGCAATGTTCGTCCACACCTGTTCCCCAAATCTGCGGAACGGGTGTGGACCCGTTCATTTTGAATGGGGACGTGATGGATGTGGAGAGCACACCTTGTGCTCTACGCATCTGCATTTGCGGAGCGCGCCGCCGATCTTCTGGCCGGCAGCTCCGCAATAATATAGAGCATGTCCTATTCTGGCCCGAAATTGCGGACAAGTATAGGCATCTCTATAGGACTGGTGGCAAGGTGTGTTATGTATCCGCAACTTGCGGATCCACAACACACTACGGACATGTAAATTAGGCCTTACATAGTTGGTTTGCGGTGACATAGTACATTTCTGTAGTTGGTGGAATAAACCAGTACTTTCGTACCACAAATCACGTTTGCATACACCGCTGAAAAACCTATTTTAAAATTTTGTGGTGACATCGTGCATTTCTGTAGTTGGGTGAATAAACCTGTATTGTTGTGGCACAGAGCACGTTTGCATACAACGCTGAAGAACCTGTTTTATAATTTTTGGGGTGACATACTGCATTTCTGTGTTTGGGGGAATAAACCCAAACTGTTGTGCCACAGAGCACGTTTGCATACACCACTGAAAAAACTGTTTAAAAATTTTGTGGTGACATCATGCATTTCTGTAGTTGGGTGAATAAACCCGTACTGTTCTGCCACAGAGCATGTTTGTATACAACGCTGAAAAAACTGTTTTAAAATTTTGAGGGGAAAAACTGCATTTCTGTAGTTGGGTGAATAAACCCTTACTGTTGTGTCACAGAGCAAGTTTGCATACAACGCTGAAAAACCGGTTTTATAATTTTTGGGGTGACATATTGCATTTCTGTATTTGGGGGAATTAACCCGTACTGTTGTGCTACAGAGCACGTTTGCATACAAAGCTGAAAAAACTGTTTTAAGATTCTGCAGTGAAAAACTGCATTTCTGTCGTTGGGTGAATAAACCCGTACTGTTGTGCCACAGAGCACGTTTGCATACACGCTAAAAAAACTGCTTTATAATTTTTGGGATGATATACTGCATTTCAGTAGTTTGTTGCAATAAACACTGGTTTTGTGCTACATAGCAGATCTGAAGCCTAGGGTATTTCAGTCATTTTAAGTAACCTGGAAGGATTTAACCTTAAGGATTTAACCTTTAAGGAACTCTGCATTTACATAGTTGGTTGCAAAAAGACCGGTTTTGTGGTAGATAGAACATTTGCGGTGTATCTGTATTTCTGACAGTCAAATTAAACCGTTAACCTCTGCTGTTACATTGTTGGTTTGAAAAATCTAATTTTTGTTGACAGTGAAGTAATTGTATTGAATTGCTCCGTTACACTGTTGTGTGACCTAAACAAATGTATTCTGTTTATGACACGGGCACTGCCTTACTGTTAGTGAACTTATGTTGACTTTTGGCAGTTAAATTGACACCTGAGATAAACCATCTGTTACTTTGGTGGGTGAATGCAAATAAAGAGGAGAACATCAAAAAAGGTACGTGGAGATGGTCGTGGTGGTGTTGGTGGAGCTCCTGTTGCTAGGAGAGGACGTGGCCATTCTGCGCCAGCTACAGGACCAAGTGAAACACCTTCCTCTGGTGCGAGTAGGCGACACAACCTGCAGCGTTATTTTATGGGCCCGAATGCCGCTCTACTGATTGTGAGGCCAGAACAAGTACAGGTGATAGTAGATTGGGTGGCTGACAGTGGAGCCAGTTCCTTCACAGCATCTCCCATCCAGTCCTCTGCACAAAGCTCAGAGTTGGCACCTGCTGCCCATCAGTCTTTCACCTCACCCCCTTGCAAAGCAGCCAAGCAGTCTGAGGTCCAAGTCATGCAGCAGACTCTTATGCTTCTTGAGACTCTGTTGGCAGGGTTTCCCCGGGCCATCCACATAGCCCTGCCCCAGAAGTGGAAGACATTGAATGCACTGATGCCCAACCACTTATGTTGCAGGATGAGGACATCGGAATACAACCGCAGTACGTCTCTGATGATGACGAAACACAGGTGCCAACTGCTGCGGCTTTCTGCAGTGTGCAGATCAATGAGGAGGGCAGGGGTCAAGAATTGGTGGAAGATGATGTTGAGGACGATGAGGTCCTAGACTCTGACTGGACTCGTTCATGGTAGTGACGTTTGCAGTTCTGAGGAAGAGGCGGTGGTCGCACAGAGGCAATAGCACAGCAAAAGAGGGAGCAGGGTGCAAAAGCGGAGCGGTCGTCCCCGAGACAGTATTCTTGCTACTGCCCACCACACCCAGGGACCTAGCACACCAAAGCCAGCTCCAAGGAGTTCATTGGCATGGCAGTTCAAGACACGTGTGTTTGCATGTTGTGCCATCAGAGTCTGAAGCAAGGCATAAACGTTCTAAACCTGAGCACAACCTGCATGACCAGGCATCTACATGCAAAGCACGAACTGCAGAGGAGTAAAACACCTTAAAACCAAGAAAGGTCTCAGGCTCCACCTGCTTCCTCTTCTGCTGCTGTCTCTGCCTCTTCCTCCACCTCTGGAGTCACAGTGGCACCTGCCACCCAGCAAGCAGAGGATGTTCCACCAACACCACCACCTCCGTCACCATCACCAAGCATCTCCACCATGTCACACGCAAGCGTTCAGCTGTCCATCTCCCAAACACTGGAGAGAAAGAGAAAATACCCACCTACCCAAACTCTATCCCTGGCCCTGAAAGCCAGCATTTCAAAAGCCAGGAGACAGACTGTTTTAAACAGCTTATGGCGGTGGCTGTCCCACAGTACGTCGTTCCCAGCCGCCACTACTTTTCCAGGCGAGCCGTCCCTTCCCTGCACAACCAAGTGGAGAATAAAATCAAGTGTGCACTACACAACGCCATATGTGTCAAGGTCCCCATAACCGCAGATAAATGGACCAGTAAGCACGGGCAGGGACGCTTTATCTCCCTAACTGCACACTGGGTAAATGTAGTGGCGGCTGGGCCTGAGGCGGATAGGGGTTTGGTGCATGTCCTTCCACCACCGAGGATCGCAGGGCATTATTCTTCGCCTCCTGATGCCTCCTCCTCCTACTCCGCTTCCTCCTCCTCCTCCTACCACTTCTTCATCCGGTCAGCGAAAGACCTTCACACCAACTTCAGCACAGCCAGGGGTAGACGTCAGCAGGCGGTTATAAAACTCATGTGTTTGGGGGACAAATCCCACACCGCACAGGAGCTGTGGAGGGGTTGCTGCCAGTGAGCCTGAAGCCCCTTCTGGTGGTGTGCGATAATGGGCGAAATCTCGTAGCAGCTCTGGGACTAGCCGGTTTGACGCACATCCATTGCCTGGTGCATGTGCTGAATTTGGTGGTGCAGAGATTCCTTAAAAACTACCCAGACATGTCAGAGCTGCCGCAGAAACTGCATTCCGTCTGTGCCCACTTTAGGCATTCTCACCCTGCTGCTTGCCTGCAACGTAACTTCAGCCTTTCCGCTCACCGCCTTATATTCGACGTGCTCACCAGGTGGAACTCCATCTTGAATATGCTGCATATTCGGCGATAGTGGAGTTTCAGCTGCAGCATGCACGGATCAGTCGCTCTGCGGAACAGCACCACTTCACCACCAATGAATGGGCCTCCATGCGAGACCTGTGTTCCTTGTTGCGGTGTCTCGAGTACTCAACCAACATGGCCAGTGTCAATAACGCAGTTTAAATACCACTTCTATGTCTCCTTGAAAAAACACTTAGGGCGATGATGGAAGAAGATCTGGTACGGGAGGAAGAGGAGGAAGAAGAGGGGGCATTTCACAGGGTTTCAGGCCAGTCATTCAGAAGTGGCTCAGAGGGTGGGTTCCTGCACCAGCATAGGCCAGGTACACACGTGGCCAACCAGGGCACAGTTCTGGAGGACGTGGAGGATGAGGTAAAAGAGGAGGAACCGAGTTTACAGCAGGGTGGCACCAAACGCAGCTCATTGCCATCACTGGAGCACGGCTAGGGGGATATGGAGGACACTGACGATACACCTCCTACAGAGGACAGCTTATCCTGAGGGCATTCCCAACTGACACTGGGGGACAAGCGGAAGCACTAGGCGAAGGCAGAGGCAGAGGAGGAGGAAGAGGTCGCCAACACAGCTGGGTCACGGCCAGCACCTCAGAAGGCAGGGTTAGCATGTCCAACATGTGGAAAAGCTTTGTTACCACGTCACAGCAACCGGCACGACTATCTGATATGAAACGTCTTAGCAGGAACAAGGTGGAACAGTATGTGTGCACACCCCTACACGTACTGACTGATGGTTCTGCCCCATTCAACTTCTGCCCCTCCAAATTGTCCACATGGCCTAAGCTTGCCCTTTTTGCCTTGGAGGTCCTGGCCTTCCCTACAGCCAGTGTATTGTCTGAACGTATATTTAGCACGGCAAGGGGCGTCATTTCAGACAAAAGCAGCCGCCTGTCCACACACAACGTGCACAAGCTCCTTTCATTAAAATTAACTAGGCTTGGATCCCACAAGACTTGTCTTTACCTTGTGCAGAATAGACATTTATACCTGCCTAAACCATACATTTTTGTACTCAAGTGCACTTATCCTTTGATTTCTTTTTTTTTTATTTGTCTCATTATTTTGGGGGCTACCCCAATTTAAAAAAACAAAACAAAAAAAAAACATTGTTAGCTGACTACCTCCTCTATTGCCACTTCCACCTACAACACCACATTCACCGCTCCTCAACCTCCGACTCCACATCCACCTTCTCCTCAGAGTTGTAGGTTAATATTTTTAATTTTTATTTATTTTATTTTAAGTTATTTCCCTATCCACATTTGTTTGCAAGGCACTTACCCACATTTTGCTGCCTTTTACAGCCCTCTAGCCCATTCCAGGACTTTTTTACAGCCCTTTTAGTGCCCAAAAGTTTGGGTCCCCATTCACTTCAATGGGGTTTGGGTTCGGGGTAAAGTTCAAGTCAAGTTCAGGTCCCGAACCCAAACTATTTTGTGAAGTTCGGCCGAACCCGTCAAACCCGAACTTCCAAGTATCCGCTCAACTCTACTCATGAGACTACAGGTAATAACTTCAAAAATGAATTTCTACTGTGCTTTTCCTGAGCTTGGGTACAGTTCCAAGTCTTCACGAAGTAATAACTTTGGCTCATCAATACATTCTAATACTGTACGGAGCGCTCGCTCCATACATTATTCAAACAAAGTTTTATGGGAATCGACTTCGAATATTTTATCCAAAGCTGATTCGATCATCCCTAATAGCCATCACTAAACACTTCATTTTTAATATAACAATACAGTGCTGCCACCTAGTTTCCTGTGTTTTTATATTCCTCTAATAGCTGCCAAAGCTATTAGTGTATTGTAACAGGTTCCCCGATCTCAGCCGGGGAACGTAGTTACAGGAGTGGGAGCGCGCGGCTTCCGCTTACGGACTGCTCAGATGCCGTGGTCACATTTGAGCGATATGGCTGATCGCATACATGTGCTGCGGGTGTCTGCTGTTTTAAACAGCAGAAACCCGGCGGCTATGGGGGAGGTCCTGAAGGGGATAATTGTCTGATGGTAAATATTTTTTTTTCTATTCTAGATATGTCCATTGGAGAGTTTTCTATACATGCTCTGTGACCTTTGATATCAATATATAGGTGACACTTTTCATTGTTACTCTACTTATGGCGATAATGAGATTGAGACTGCTAAAAAGTGATCTCTATACAACATGGTGTCAGTATTCTTAGGTATAGTTGTCAGAGCATAAACTGCAATTTTTCAGGAGATAAAAACTGTTTAAAACTTTAAACAGAAGTTGGCCCAGTTGAATATAATTGATGTTTCCATTTACCTTAACTAGAGATATTGGAAAAAGAGCAGGCAATTATAGTTAGAAATGTCTAGAATACCTGTTTTCTTATTTTCTCAGTGCATGTAATTTATCAGTTTTCATTTATGGAACTTCTATTAATATATCTCAATTCAAGTATTTAGTATCCCCTTCCTTTACCTCTCTGATAATGGCTCTTGGACTTCAGATGGCATTGATACTGCCTCAGACTCTGGGGCAACATCTGGGGACCGTTCTTTCTCTACTGGGATCTCAGCAGGTGCCTTTTCTTTACTTTCTCCAGACAGAGACAAGGAGTCTTCTAATTGATATCTCATTTTTCCATCTTTTTCTTGAAGCTCATCATCATAAAAATCTCTATCAGAGAGCTGTCCTCTGTCATCAGAGTACCCCCCTTCATAATCATCATCTTCACTGTAGCCATCAGGGCATTCTTGTCCCTCCCAGTTTGGAGAATCTTTTCGGTAGCTGACAGAACTGTTACAGGAGTGATATGAGTCTCTGTCCCGTTCTTCTTCTATTTCTGAACCCTGCAGACTGTAATTTTCTGGGTCAAAATCATCACTGAGCTGAGTGGAATCCCGGCTGAGTTCTCCTGATGAGGCATATCGACTGCTGCCAGTGGGGCTAAAAAAAATTAAAGGGGGAAGAAAGATGAAAGCAGAAAACTAAACCAACCGCAGCATATATTGCCTTTAACATTACTGTTAAATCACAGACAAACAACAAACCACCACTGCACTTGCCAAATATGAACACCATTGATCCACATATTTTTTTTATTTTTGATCTCCACTTATATACAGGTGAAACTCGAAAAATTTGAATATCGTGCAAAGCTCATTTATTTCAGTAATACAGCTTAAAAGGTGTAACTAATATATGAGATAGACTCATTACATGGAAACCAAGATATTTCAAGCCTTTATTTGTTGTAATTTGGATGATTATGGCTTATAGCTTATGAAACCACAAAGTCACAATTTTGAGGTACCCTTTGCTCAGGGGGTATGGATAAATTAGCTGAATAGATTGTGACACGTTGAACCTAGAATATTGACCCTTTTCACAAAATTCTAATTTTAAGCTGCATTAATGCAATTCCTTTTCATTTGCATTACTGAAATAAATGGACTTTTTCATGATATTCATATCTGTAGATATGATAACTTCTAAATAAATGTACACATGGCTGTATAATTATACATTAAAAGGGTATTCTGGTTACTACAACTTTTCCCTTATTCACTGGACAGAGGTATAACTAATTGATTGATGAGGGTCCAACTGCTGGGACGCCTACTGATTCCAAGTATGGAAACCCCATTCTCATGTCCTATATAGAATCAATGAAGCAAGGGTGCATGCTTAATCTTCCATTCCATTAGAATAGCAGAATGTGACCCTGATCAAAAGAACAAGGGAACATGTGCCCCCGTTTGAATGGAGCGGCACACATGTATGCATGCTCCATTCAACTCTATGGGACTGCCAGAGATAGCCAAGTGCAAGCGCTAAGCAGCACCAAAAAGTGTGCATCTGTTTCTCCATTCAAATACGGAGACCTGGGTTCCTATTCTTATGATTAGCAGGGCCCAGCAGTCAGAACACAGACACACTTCCCCATTCCTGTGGCTAGAGAATAAGTTGTTATAAAAAAAATCACTTAAGATTTGTCCCATTATATGTGTATATATATATAATTAGTGATGAGCGGCATGGGCAATATTCAAATTTGCGATATTATTTGGTAGAATATTCATCATATATTCGCAAATTCGCGGCTATTTTCTTGAATGGGAAAATCGGCAGTGCAATATGCAATACAGGCGTGGGTCACTATAGCTACATTTTTGAAGCTGCTAGAAGTTTCCTGAGACTGGAGAAATTGGTTGGCATGTCAGAACTAAACAATAGCTTTATATGCAGATAGAGTGCTCCGATATAGTCGTGATTGCGCAAATTGGCAATTAATCTCCCACTATCTGTATAATATATATAAGCTAACTAACTAACTAACGTAATGTGACACAGGAAAGCAGAGAGCACAATAACTGTGGAAAATAATAAACTGTAGAAAATGTAATAAACTGTAGAAAATGGCAGTGGGGAGGTTCTTATATACTAAAGGGGTAGGCAACTTTCCTATTGGTTGCTAGGGATGTTGCTAAGCTCAGACAAAGACATTGCAGCCTTCTCATTAACCCAAAAGCAAAAAGGGAGGTTACCGATGAAAAAAAAAGTTGAATATTCAAAAATACAAATATATAAGACTATATTCTAAATATTCGCAAATTCTTGAAGATACAATATTCACGATTAAAATTCACAATTCGAATACTCACACCAAACACTATATATAATCATTAGTGATGAACGAGCATGCTCGGCCAAGTATTGGTTCGGCTCGAGCATCACTATCGCTCGGCTTTACTCGGCTGAGCACCACATGTATTTGTCCCATTACTCAAGTCTCCTCACCACACGTTTGGCGCCTTCTAAGCAGCCAATCAAGGTCCAGGTAAGTAATTCGCCTCAGTGTAAGGCCATAGCAATGTTAGCTGTAAGCCTTACACTGATTAGCTGGCCGGAAAACGTGATACCATTTCATATAGGAGCTGAGGTCCGGCGCTCGGCTCATTCAGCATCAGGGAGAGCAGACAGTAGTCAGGGACAGATAGCGTATTGCTCCAAACTTACTGATTTCACTCCAAAAAGCTTATAGAAAGACCTAATGGTCCTTTTAAGGAGTGTGTGTTTGACAACAGTGCAGCTTCTTTTTTTTTTTTTTTTTTTTTTTTTTTTTTTTAAGAAGGGGGTTAATTCAGCACTATCAGGGACAGGCGTCACCAGGATGGGACAGATAGTGCAGGGCTTGAAAATCGCTTTGATAACTTCTAAATGACAGAAAGATTTCTGATTAGTGACATCTACAATATGCCATCATTAAGCAGTGTGTTGGCCAGATATTATCAAAAGGGGCTTATTCACTACAGTGTTCCTTGGTACTGAGATATACACTGCACCATCATAAAACAGTGTGTTGGGCAGACATTATAAAAAGGGGCTTATTCACTACAGTGTTCCTGCTACTGAGATATATACTGTACCATCAGAGAAATTTTTTGTTCTGGGGAAATTAACCTAACTTGTGCCACATCTGTGTGTGCATTCAATCCGCAACCGTTATATTAATTACTCCAGCAGAGAGTGATTTATATTTTGGCCATAGTTAACTAGTTTTGGGCACATCTGTGGCCAAGTCTACTCCTTAAAATACTTTATTTTTCTGTATTTGGTACATTATAGCAAGCCTTTACAGTGTGTATAGTAAAGCTTACATTTTTTTTTGGGCTAGTGTATTGCAGAAAAATTGTATTTCTCTGTCTTCTATACATTACAGAATGCCAATACAGTGTGTACTGTAAAAATTACTTTATCTCTGGGCTAGTATAGTGAAGAAAAATTGTATTTCTCTATATCTTATACATTACAGAAAGCCAATACAGTATGTACTGTAAAAATGACATTATCTCTGGGCTAGTGTAGTGCCAAAAAATTTATTTCTCTGTCTACACTACATTACAGCAAGCCTATACAGTGTGTCATATAAAAATGTCATTATCTATGTCCTACTGTAGTTCCTAAAAATTGTATTTCTCTGTCTACAGTACATTATAGAGAGCCAATACAGTATGTTCATTACAAAGTTCATTATCTCTGGGCTAGTGTCGTGCCGAAAATTTGTATTTCTCTGTCTACAGTACATTACAGCAAGCCTATACAGTGTGTACTGTAAAAATATTATCTGTGGCCTTCTGTAGTGCCTAAAATTTTTATTTCTCTGTCTACAATACTTTATAGCAAGCCAATACAGTGTGTACTGTAAAAATCTTATCTCTGGGCTAGTGTAGTGCCAAAAATTAGCATTTCTATGTCTACAGTACATTATAGCAAGCCTATACAGAGTGTACTGTACACATATGATTATCTCTGGGCTAGTGTGGTGCTGGAAATTTGTGTTTTTCTAACTCCTGTACATTACGGAAAGACAATACAGTGAGTACTTAAAAAATTACATTATCTCTGGGCTAGTGTAGTGCCGAAAAATTGTGTTTCTCTGTCTCCTGTTCATTACAGCAAGCCTTTACAGTGTGTACTATAAAAATTACATTATCTCTAGGCTAGTCTATTGCCAAAAAATTGTATTTGTCTGTCTTCTGTACATTACAGAAAGCCAATACATTGTGTACTGTAAAAATTACATTTTCTCTGGGCTAGTGTATTGCCGAAGAATAGTATGTCTTTGTCTACAGTACATTACAGCAAGCCTATACAGTTTGTACTGTACAAATTTCATTATCTATGGGCTAGTGTAGTGCCGAAAATTTGTATTTCTCTGTCTACAGTACATTATAGCAAGCCTATACAGTGTGTACTATAAAAATGTCATTATCTGTGCCCTACTGTAGTGCCTAAAATTTGTATTTCTCTGTGTACAGTACATAATAGCAAGCCAATACAGTGTGTACTGTAAAAATATTATCTGTGGCCTTCTGCAGTGCCTAAAATTTTTATAGCTCTGTCTACAATACTTTATAGCAAGCCAATACAGTGTGTATAGTAAAAATCTCATTATCTCTGGGCTAGTGTAGTGCCGAAAATTAGTATTTCTCTGTCTACAGTACATTATAGCAAGCCTATACAGTGTGTACTGTACAAATTTGATTATCTCTGGGCTAGTGTAGTGCTGGGACCAGTGCCAACAGTTGGGCGGTTGAATTGCAAAAGATAATGCTTTCAGTCGGTTAAGCACCACCCTCTCTTCCACAAAGTCCAGTCTCTGTAGCCAAGAGTCTAGTCACTCTGAACCTCTTTCCTCCTACCATGTCGCGTCTGGCTAAACAAGTGATCCCACACTCTGATATTAACATGACTAGAGTTGAGCGAATACCTGGATGTTCGGGTTCGAGAAGTTCAGCCGAACTTCACAAAAATGTTCGGGTTCGGGATCCGAACTCGACCCGAACTTCATCCCGAACCCGAACCCCATTGAAGTCAATGGGGACCCTAACTTTTGGACACTAAAAAGGCTGTAAAATAGCCCAGGAAAGGGCTAGAAGGCAGCAAAATGTAGGTAAATCCCCTGTAAACAAATGTGGATAGGGAAATGACTTAAAATAACATAAAATAGAGAAAAATAATTAAAAAAACATTCTAAACTTGAGCCCAAGTGAGTGACAGTGGCACCTGTCACCCAGCAAACAGAGGATGTGGCAGCAACACCACCACATCTGTCATCGTCACCAATCATCTCCACCAAATCCCATGGAAGTGTTCAGCTATCAGCTGTCCATCTCCCAAACACTGGAGAGAAAAAGAAATAGAAAGAGAAAGTTCCCCCTACCCATCGCTCTGAATGCCTTATTTCAAACTTCCTGGTCCTTTGAAATGCTGTCATTCTGTCTGGTGGACAGTTTTAAAAACCTTATGGCGGTGGCTGTCCCACAGTACGTGTATCCCAGCCGCCGCTACTTTTGCAGGCGAGCCATCCCTTCCCTGCACAACCAAGTGGCGGACAAAATCAGGTGTGCACTGCGCAACGCTATCTATGGCCACATAACCAACAACACAGTGGGTAAATGTAGCGGCTGGCCCAGAGGCGTATAGCATTTTTGCGAATGTCCTTCTGCTTCTGAGGATTGCTGGGCATTTCTCTTTGTATCCTGTTACCTCCTACTCGCATTCCTCCTCCTCTACCTCCTCCTCATCCACTCAGCGTAACACCTTCACCACCCACAGCAGCACAGCCAGGGGAAATGACAGCAGTCTGTTTTAAAACTTGTGTGTTTGTGGGAAAAACCCCACAACGTGCAGGAGCTGTGGACAGGCATGGAACAACAGACGGATGATTGGTTGGTGCAATAGAGCCTTCAGCCCGGCCTGGTGTTGTGCGCTAAAGGGGCAAATTGTAATAGCAGGTCTGGGCCTAGCCGGTTTGACGCACATCCCCTGCCTGCCACATGTGCTGAATTTGGGGTGCAGAAATTCCTAAACGCCAGACAATGAAAATCAATTCAGTTATTCAAACACCCCCCCTCCCCCTTTTCACTCAAAAGGAGTAGGAGGAACCGTGTTCTCAGCAAGGTGGCACCCAAGCCAGCTCACGGGCAGCTGGGTCACCATCGGCACCTCAGATGGCTGGGTTAGCATTGGCGAAATGTGGGAAAGCTTTGTCATCACGCCACAACAACCTGTACCACCAGCAGATCTGGAACGTGTTAGCAGGAGGCAGCATTTTAGCAACATGGTGGAAGAGAACACTTACTGACTGATGGGTTTGCCCAGGGGCGTAGCTACAGGGAAGCATAGGAAGCTACTGTTTTGGGTCCCTGACCTATAAGGGGCCCATCCAGGAGGAGAACTAAAAGACTTTGTCAGGGCCCCCTCAACAGTAATATACAATGAAATTATTTATACAGTGGCAGTATAGACAGTATAGAAAGCGAATGGAAAATTAACCCAAACAGCCTCACACCCTACACACTCAACACCCCCACCCCTCACCCCCTTTCACTCAAACCTTTAACAAACTATTTACAAATTTACTTAAAAACATATTAAAACAACTATAATACAGCTAAAGCAACTATATAAACAAACAAAACTATATACACGCCTTATCCTTAACTTAAGGCCAGCCAATTACAAGTGGCTCGGAGGGTAGGTTCCTGCACCAACATAGGCCCTGGCCTGGAACACAATTGTCCAGCCAGGGCACAGTTCTGGAGGATGAGGAGGAGTAGGAGGAACGCTGAGGGATACAGAGGACACAGACGATATACCTCCCTCAAAGAGGATAGCTTGTCCTTGCCTCTGGGCAGCCTGGCAGACATGAGCAACAACATGCTGCAGTGCCTGCGCAACGACCGCCCAGTTACTGCCATATTCTAACTTGTGCTGCTTACTGGATGGCCACCCTGCTGCATCCCCATTACAAGGACAACGTGCCATCCTTAATTCCCTCACTGGAGTGTAATAGGAAGATGAGCCCACTAGTAGACACGCTGCTGATGGCATTTACACCTGACTAGAGATTAGCGAACACCTGGATGTTCGGGTTCGAGAAGTTCGGCCGAACTTCCCGAAAAGGTTCGGGTTCGGGATCCGAACTCGACCCGAACTTTATCCCGAACCCGAACCCCATTGAAGTCAATGGGGACCAGAACTTTTAGGCACTAAAAAGGCTGTAAAATAGTCCAGGAAAGGGCTAGAGGGCTGCCAAAGGCAGCAAAATGTAGGTAAATCCCCTGCAAACAAATGTGGATAGGGAAATTAATTAAAATAAAATAAAATAAATTTTTTTTTTACGAATATCAATTGAAGACAGGTCCCACTGCAAGGAATCATGCGTCATATCAATCAACACTGGGGAAGGCCACTCTCAGTTATTTCGGCCCAGCACCCAGACAGAGGAGAGAGGTTCCACAGCAAGGAATTATGCGTCATTTCACCCACCACTGGATAAGGCCACTCTCAGTTATTTCGGCCCCACCACCCAGACAGAGGAGAGGTTCATTCAACTTTGGGTTGCACCGCAAGATCATTGTTAAAGTTAAAAAAATGTTTCAATATAGAAGTGCCCCGGAGTACAAGAATACATGGTTGAGGGGGAGGCAGTTATAAATGTCTATTCTGCACAAGGGAGGCACAGGTCCTGTGGGATCCATGCCTGGTTCATTTTTATGAACGTCAGCTTGTCCACGTTGGCTGTGGACAGGCGGCTGCGTTTGTCAGTAATGACGCCCCCTGCCATGCTGAATACACGTTCAGACAAAACGCTGGCCGCCGGGCAGGCCAGCACCTCCAAGGCATAAAATGCTAACTCTGGCCACATGGACAATTTGGAGACCCAGAAGTTGAATGGGGCCGAACCAGCAGTCAGTACGTGGAGGGGTGTGCAGACGTACTGTTCAACCATGTTAGTGAAATGCTGACTCCTGCTAACACGTTCCGTATCAGGTGGTGGTGCAGTTAGCTGTGGCGTGGAGACAAAACTTTTCCACATTTCTGCCATGCTAACCCTTTCCCCAGTGGAGCTGGCCATGACACAGCTGCGTTGGCGACCTCTTGCTCCTCCTCTGCCTTCGCCTTGGGCTTCCACCTGTTCCCCTGTGACATTTGGGAATGCTCTCAGGAGCGCCTCTACCAGCGTGCACTTGTACTCGCGCATCTTCCTATCACGCTCCGGTGCAGGAAGTAAGGTGGGCACATTGTCTTTGTACCAGGGATCCAGCAGGGTGGCAACCCAGTAGTCCGCACACGTTAAAATGTGGGCAACTCTGCTGTCGTTGCGCAGGCACTGCAGCATGTAGTCGCTCATGCGTGCCAGGCTCCCCAGAGGTAAGGACAAGCTGTCTTGTGTGGGAGGCGTATCGTCATCGTCCTCCGTATCCCCCCAGCCACGCACCAGTGATTGGCCTGAGCCGTGTCGGGTGCCACCCTGCTGTGAACCTGCTTCATCCTCATCCTCCTCCACCTCCTCCTCCTCATCCTCCTCCAGTAGTGGGCCCTGGCTGGCCACATTTGTACCTGGCCTCTGCTGTTGCAAAAAACCTCCCTCTGAGCCACTTCTAACAGACTGGCCTGAAAGTGCTAAAAATGACCCCTCATCCTCCTCCTCCTCCTGGGCCACCTCCTCTTCCATCATCGCCCTAAGCGTTTTCTCAAGGAGACATAGAAGTGGTATTGTAACGTTGATAACGGTGTCATCGCCACTGGCCATGTAGGTGGAGTACTCGAAACAGCGCAACAGGGCACACAGGTCTCGCATGGAGGCCCAATCATTGGTGGTGAAGTGGTGCTGTTCCGCAGTGCGACTGACACGTGTGTGCTGCAGCTGAAACTCCACTATGGACTGCTGCTGCTCGCACAGTCTCTCCAGCATGTTCAAATTGGAGTTCCACCTGGTGGGCGGGAAGGCCGAAGTTCCGCTGTAGCACAGACAGGCGAGCAGCGGCAGGATGTGAACGCCGGAAGCGCGCACAGACGGCCTGCACTTTATGCAGCAGCTCTGACATGTCGGGGTAGTTGTGAATTAACTTCTGCACCACTAAATTCAGCACATGCGCCAGGCAAGGGATGTGCGTCAAACCGGCTAGTCCCAGAGCTGCGACGAGATTTCGCCCATTATCGCACACCACCAGGCTGGGCTTGAGGCCCACCGGCAGAAACCACTCGTCGGTCTGTTGTTCAATACCCCGCCACAACTCCTGCGCGGTGTGGGGCCTGTCCCCCAAACATATGAGTTTCAGAATGGCCTGCTGACGTTTACGCCGGGTTGTGCTGAAGTTGGTGGTGAAGGTGTGTGGCTGACTGGATGAGCTGGTGGAAGCAGAGGAGGAGGAAGCCAAGTAGGATAGGAGGAGGAGGCTACAGGAGGCAAAGAATGATGCCCTGCGATCCTTGGCGGTGGAAGGACGTGCGCCAAGGAACTCTCCGCCTGCGGCCCAGACGCCACTACATTTACCCAGTGTGCAGTTAGGGAGATATAGCGTCCCTGGTCATGCTTACTGGTCCACGTATCTGTGGTTAGGTGGACCTTGCCACAGATGGCGTTGCGCAGTGCACACTTGATTTTATCGGATACTTGGTTGTGCAGGGAAGGCACGGCTGTCTTGGAGAAGTAGTGGCGGCTGGGAACAACATACTGTGGGACAGCCATGGACATCAGCTGTTTGAAGCTGTCTGTGTCCACCAGCCTGAATGACAGTATTTCAAAGGCCAGTAGTTTAAAAATGCTGGCATTCAGGCCCAGGGCTCGAGGGTGGCTAGGTGGGAATTTACGCTTTCCCTCCAAGGTTTGTGAGATGGAGAGCTGAACGCTGCCGTGTGACATGGTGGAGATGCTTGGTGACGCAGGTGGTGTTGTCATTGGCACATCCTCTGTTTGGTGGGCGGCAGGTGCCAACATTCCTCCCGAGGCGGAGGAAGAGGCCGAGGCAGCAGCAGAAGAGGGAGCAGGGGGAGCCAGAGTGAGTTCCTTGCTTTTAAGGTGTTTACTCCACTGCAGTTCATGCTTTGCATGTAGATGCCTGGTCGTGCAGGTTGTGCTAAGGTTCAGAACGTTAATGCCTCGCTTCAGGATCTGATGGCACAGCGTGCAAACCACTCGGGTCTTGTCTTCAGCACATTGTTTAAAGAAGTGCCATGCCAGGGAACTCCTTGAAGCAGCCTTTGGGGTGCTCGGTCCCTGGTGGCGGTGGCCAGTAGCCGGCGAACTCTTTTGGCGGCGGCTGGTCTGCTTTTGCCCTCTGCTCCCTCTTTTGCTACGCTGTTGGCTCGGTCTCACCACTGCCTCTTCCTCTGAACTATGAAAATCAGTGGCACGACCTTCATTCCATGTGGGGTCTAGGACCTCATCGTCCCCTGCATCGTCTTCCACACAGTCTTCCTCCCTGACCTCCTGTTCGGTCTGCACACTGCAGAAAGACGCAGCAGTAGGCACCTGTGTTTCGTCATCATCAGAGACGTGCGGACTCCGATGAGGTGGTATTCCCATGTCCTCATCATCATCAGGAAACATCAGTGGTTGTGCATCAGTGCATTCTATGTCTTCCAGCACTAGGGAAGGGCTAGGTGGATTCCCTTGGAAAACCCTGCCAGCAGAGTCTTCAAACAGCAAAAGAGACTGCTGCATAACTTGAGGCTCTAACAGTTTCCCTGATATGCATGGGGGTGATGTGACAGACTGATGGGCTTGGTTTTCAGTTGCCAGTTGTACAGGTGTGCGCTTTCTGCGGAAGACTGGGTGGGAGATAATGTTGTGAACGTGCTGGATCCACTGTCGGCCACCCAATTGACTAGCGCCTGTACCTGCTCAGGCCTTACCATCCTTAGAACGGCATTGGGCCCCACCAAATATCGCTGTAAATTCTGGCGGGTACTGGAAACTGAGGTAGTTGGTTCACTAGGACGTGTGGCTGTGGCAGAATGGCCACGTCCTCTCCCAGCACCAGAGGGTACACTAACTCGACCGCGTCCGCGTCCCTTACTAGATGTTTTCCTCATTGTAACCGTTCACCAAGCACCACAGTAAGGAAAAAAATATTTGGCCCAATGTATTGATTTCAAATTCAGTCCTTTTTTTACAGGCACCTACCACTATCTGCCTATTTGTTTATGTAGCGTATTACACTAATCCAGGCACAGCAGTAACCACTGATTTAGGGGAATATCTATTTTAGGGCTAGTATTTAGGCCCTGGATGAAAGGTATCCTTTTATGGACAGATTTACAATTGGCCTGCAACAGCTGGGACACCAGATTCAGGGTATTGCTATATTGGCAGATTAATTTGACCCCAGAACAAAATATATGTTTTGGCGGACACTATGAAATCTGGCCTGCAACAGCTGGGACACCAGATTCAAGGTATTGCTATTTTGCCAGATTAATTTCACCCCAGAACAAAATATATGTTTTGGCAGACACTATGAAATCTGGCCTGTAACAGCTGGAACACCAGATTCAGGGTATTGCTATTTTGGCAGATTAATTTCACCCCAGAACAAAATATATGTTTTGGCGGACACTATTCTATTTTGCCAGCCACAGCTGAAACCACTGATTTATGGTATTGCTATTTTGGCAATTGAATTTCACCCCAGTACAAAATATATGTTTTGGCGGACACTATGAAATCTGGCCTGCAACAGCTGGGACACCAGATTCAGGGTATTGCTATTTTGGCAGATTAATTTCACCCCAGAACAAAATATATGTTTTGGCGGACACTATGAAATCTGGCCTGCAACAGCTGGGACACCAGATTCAGGGTATTGCTATTTTTGGCAGATTACTTTCACCCCAGAACAAAATATATGTTTTGCGGACACTATGAAATCTGGCCTGCAACAGCTGGGACACCAGATTCAGGGTATTGCTATTTTTGGCAGATTACTTTCACCCCAGAACAAAATATATGTTTTGGCGGACACTATGAAATCTGGCCTGCAACAGCTGGGACACCAGATTCAGGGTATTGCTATTTTTGGCAGATTACTTTCACCCCAGAACAAAATATATGTTTTGGCGGACACTATGAAATCTGGCCTGCAACAGCTGGGACACCAGATTCAGGGTATTGCTATTTTTGGCAGATTACTTTCACCCCAGAACAAAATATATGTTTTGGCGGACACTATGAAATCTGGCCTGCAACAGCTGGGACACCAGATTCAGGGTATTGCTATTTTGCCAGATTAATTTCACCCCAGAACAAAATATAAGTTTTGGCGGACACTATTCTATTTTGCCAGCCACAGCTGAAACCACTGATTTATAGTATTGCTATTTTGGCAATTGAATTTCACCACAGAAAATAATCTATCCTTTGCCAGACAGCAGACAGTATTTTACTTGTCTAGCCAAAGCTGGAACACCAGATTTAGGGGATTGGTATTTGGGCAATTGTATTTAACCCCTTAATAAAATATAGAAATTGCTATCCTGAGTTTCTAGGGGTGACAATTAGCACAGCCAAGCCCCTGATGTAGGATATAGCAAAAAAAAAAAAATTGTATTGATGGACTTGGTGGCAGCTTCTTCTGGTGCACCACAAGTCACAAAATGGCCGCCGATCAACCCAGAAAATAAGTGACAGAAAAACGCTCTGTGCAGCCTAAAAACCAGTGAGCAAGTAACTAGCAGAAGTTCAATCATTCACAGCTGTAGATCGATCCGTTCATTAGGTGCTGTTGGTGACTTTACCCTGCCTAATCTCGCCCTGACAGAAGCTGCGTCCTCTCCCTACACTAATCAGAGCAGTGTGACGTGTGGCGCTACGTGACTCCAGCTTAAAAAGAGGCTGGGTCACATGCTGCACTTGGCCAATCACAGCCATGCCATTAGTAGGCATGGCTGTGATGGGCTCTTAGGGCAAGAAGTAAAACGCTAGATGATTGGCTGCTGTGCAGCCCTTCAGAAAGCGGGAAGAAATCGCCGATCAACAGACCCGAACCCGAACTTTTTTGAAAATGTCCGGGTTCGGGTCCGTGTCCCGGACACCCCAAAATTCGGTACGAACCCGAACGATGCTCGAACTGTTCGCTCAACACTACACCTGACACCGCGGACTCAGTGGAAGCACAAGGTGAAGGCAGAGGAGGAGGAGGAAGAATTTTCTAATGCAGCTGGGTCACCACCAACACCTCAGAAGGCAGGTTTATCATTGGCAAAATGTGGAAAAGCTTTGTCATCATGCCACAACAACCTGCACCACCAGCAGATCTGGAACATCTTAGCAGGAGGCAGCATTTCAGCAACATGTTGGAACAGTACATGTACTGACTGATGGGTCTGCCTAGGGGAATAGCTAGGCGGAAGCAACTGCTTTGGGGCCGTGACCTAGAAAGGGCCCATCCAGGAGGAGGAGGAGGAGTAAAAGACTTTGTCAGGGCCCCCTCAACAGTATTATACAATTAAATTATATACAGTGGCAGTATAGACAGTATAGAAAGCGAATGGATCAGCTGTTGGGCCTGTTCTGAGAGAGCGATCTTTAGTAGCCACAGGCATGGCGGGATGAAAGGAAGGGGTTGCACAAAAATTACTGGGGAAGGGGGGCCCCATTTAAAAATTTGATGTGGTGCCCAATTATTTCTAGCTACGCCACTGGGTCTGGCCCATTCAACTTCTGGGTCTTCATATTGGGCACATGTCCTGAGGTTGCCCTTTAGGCCTTGGAGGTGCTGGCCTACTCTGCAGCCACTGTATTGTCTGAACGTGTGTTTAGCATGGCTGGGGGCATTATCACAGACAAGCGCAGCCGCCTGTCCGCAGATAATGTTGGCAACTAAGCGTTCGTTTATTAAAAAGAACCAGACATGGATTCCACAGGACTTGTTTGAACATTATGCAGAATAGACATGTATACCGGCCTCACCCAACCATTGTTGTAAAATTTTAAATAAAAAACAGTTATTGGAGACTACCTTTGGCTTCACAGCCCAAAAAAGGCTTCATTTCATGCAAGAATGTAACCGCCAATTGTAAGTTCCCTGTCAGTTATGCAGTGCAGGGGATTGTACCTGGCAAAAATGGTAATATTCCACCCAACAATTTAAAATCTATCCTTTGCCGGACAGTATTAAACTTGGCCAGCCACAGCTGAAACCAATGATTTAAGGTATTGCTATTTTGGCAATTGAATTTTACCCCAGAACAAAAGCTATTCTTGGACAGACACTATGAAACTTGTCCAGCCACATCTGAAAGAAACCCCATATTTACTGTATTTCTATTTTTGCAACTGATTTTCACCCCAGAAAATATATCCTTTGACGGACACTATGAAACTTGTCCAGTCACAGCTGGAACACCAGATTTACTGTATTTCTATTTTTGCAACTGTATTTCACCACAGAACAAAATCTATCCTTTGACGGACACTAGGGAAATTGTCCAGTCACAGCTGGAACACCAGATTCAGGGTATTGCTATTTTGGCAATTAAATTTCACCCCAGAAAAAAATATACCCTTTTATGGACAGATTTAAACTAGGCCTGCAACAGCTGGAACACCAGATTTACTGTATTTTTATTTTTGCTACTGAAGTTCACCCCAGAAAATAATATATCCTTTGCAGGACACTATGAAACTTGTCCAGTTACAGCTGGAACACCAGATTTAAGGTATTTCTATTTTTGCAACTGAATTTCACCGCAGAAAATAATATATCCTATAACGGACACTATTAAACTTGGCCAGCCACTGCTGGGACACCAGATTTACGGAATTGTTATTTTGGCAACTGAATTTCACCACAAAAAAAAAATCTATCCTTAGCCAGACAGCAGACAGTATTATACTTGGCTAGCCACAGGTGGAACACCAGATTTAGGGGATTGCCATTTTGGCAATTGAATTTAACCCCTCAATAAAATATAGAAATTTCTATCCTGTGTTTCTAAGGGTGACAATAAGCACAGCCAAGCCCCTGATGTAGGATATAGCAAAAAATAAAATAAAATAATAGTATTGATGGATTGATGGACTTGGTGGCAGCTTGTTCTGGTGCACCACAAGACACAAAATGGCCGCCGATCAAAGTGACAGAAAAACGCTCTGTGCAGCCTAAAAAACAGTGAGCAATTAACTAGCAGAATTTGAATGATTCACAGCTGTAGATCGATCACTTCATTAGGTGTTTTTGCTGACTTTTCCCTGCCTAATCTCGCCCTCACATCAGCTGTGTCCTCTCCCTACACTAATCAGAGCAGAGTGACGTGTGGAGGTACGTGACTCCAGCTTAAATAGAGGCTGGGTCACATGCTGCACTTGGCCAATCACAGCCATGCCATTAGTAGGCATGGCTGTGATGGCTTCTTAGGGCAAAAAGTAAAACACTAGCTGATTGGCTGCTGTGCAGCCCTTCAGAAAGCAGGAAGAAATCGCCGAACAATGGACCCAAACTTTTATGAAAATGTTCGGGTCCGGGTCCGTGTCCCGAACATTCCAAAATTCGGTACGAACCCGAACTATGCTCGAACTGTTCGCTCAACCCTAAATATGACCCCTTTAATCACCAGTACTTGGTTTGGCTCTCTTGCCAAGCACGCTTGAAGAGGTACCTTAGATATTGTGCCCTGATTTCCAACCTCTTGAGCCTTCATAGTCTCAAGAAGATGACTGTGGTGAACCGCAATCATTCGTTCATGAGGTGGATGATGATGAGACACAGTTGCCAATCCCTGAGGTGGTGGTTAGGTCAAGTCAGGAGGAGTGATGAAGAGGAAGAGGATGTGGTGGACGATGAGGTCACTGACCCAATATGGTTAGGTGAAAAGCCGAGTGAGGACAGCAGTACAGAGGGGGGGGGGGGATCCGTAGAACTGCAACAGTCTGGAAGAGGCAATGGGGTGGCAAAAGGGAGACATCGGCCCACACCAAACAGGCCCGCAACCGTTACACTGAGCACCCCCATTCCTAAATCTACTTTGCCAAGAGGTAGGTTTTCTGCAGTATGGCGCTTTTTTGAGGAAAGCCCGACGACAAAAGAGTGGTAGTTTGCAACCTGTGCCGTACCAAAATGAGCCGGGGCGTGAACACTAGCTAACTCACCACCACCAGAATGATCCGCCACATGGCATCCAAGCACCCTAATAAGTGGGCCGAACGCTTGAGTCCGCACTCTGCATCTGCGGGTCCCACCACTGCCTCCTCTTCCCCTGTGTTATGCATTGCTGGCGAATCCCCTGTTGAAGGCGCAGGCCCGGATGCCCCTTGCCCTGCACCTGGACCTTCGCATGAACCGTCAGCAACAACATCCACTTCCCTGTCCCAGCGCAACGTCCAAATGTCGATAACACAGGCATTTGAACCCAAGTGCAAATACCCACCCACCCACAGGCCATAGCACTGAATGCGCAACTTTTGAAATTACTGGCCCTTGAAATGTTGCCATTTAGTCTTGTGGACACTGAGGCCTTAAGCAACCTGATGTCGGCACCCGTCCCTCGGTACGCAGTCCCCAGCCGCCACTATTTTTCACGGTGTGCCATGCCCGCCTAACACCAGCATGTGTCCCAGAACATCCCCTGTGCCCTGACCAACGCACTTACTGGGAATGTCCGCCTCATCACGGACACATGGACAAGTGCTAGTGGCCAGGGACGCTACATTTCACTTACCACACTCTGGGTGAATGTTGTGGAGGGAATCGGACCCTGGGATGGCACAGGTGCTACCCACGCCCAGGATTGCGGGCCCTACATCCATCAGGGTCTCCACCAGCAGCTATGTTACTGGCTCCAACCCCAAATTCTCCTCCGCTGCCGCCTCCTCCACCACTTCCACCTCCAACAGCAGTCAGACATCAGTCGCTAGCTGGAAGCAGTGTAGCACTGCTGTGGGTAAGTGTCAACAGGCCGTGCTGAAGCTGATCTGTTTAGGGGACAAACAGCACACCGCCGCAGAGCTGTCGCAGGGTATAAGGGACCAGACCGAGCTGTGGCTCTCGCCACTCAACCTAGAAAAAGGCATGGTTGTGTCCGACAATGGATTTAACTTGGTGGCGGCTTTGGAGCTCGGCAACCTTACACATTCCATGCCTAGCCCACATCTTAAACTTTGTGGTTCAGTGGTTGATCAAAACCTACCCCAATTTGCAGGCGCTACTAGTGGATGCACGCCACTTGTGTGCTCATTTCCGTAAGTCGTCCACAGCTTCAGCCGGTCTGTCAACACTGCAGCAGCGCTTGCGGCTTCCAGCTCACCGACTGTTGTGCGACGTGAGCACGGGTGGAACTCTATGTTCTACATGTTGGCTAGGCTTTGTGACCAGCAGAGGGCAGTTGTGGAATACCAGCTGAAACATGGTCGTCGCCTTTCAAGTCAACTGCCACTATTCACAAGCGAGGAGTGCGCATTGATTTCAGACCTATGTGAGGTTTTAAAAAACTTTGATGAATCCACACAGATGGTTAGTGACGATAACGCTATCATCAGCGTAACCATACCACTGCTGTGTCTACTGAAACGATTGCTGCTCACAATTAAGGAGGATGCTTTAAATGTGCAAACAAGGCCATGGGGGAGGAGAAGACACAGGGTGATAGCCAGATCTCCCCCCGGTTCGTCTTCTCAGCGCGAATTGGGCCATGAAGAGGAGGAGGAGGAGCTGAAGACACTTGCCTGTGTTACAGAGGCTAGTACCCATGGAACTTTAATTCCATCTGTTCAGCGTGGATGGGTAGAAAAGGAGGAGGAAGAGGATGAGGGTATGGAGAGTGATCCTTAAGTTAACATCGACGTCTTGCCCATTGGTAATCTCGCACACATGGCTAACTTCATGTTAGGCTGCCTTTCCTGCGACCCTCGTGTTATACGCATTTTAGGTAACACAGATTACTGGGTGTTCACCCTTATCGACCCCCGCCACAAAGAGAACTTCTCATCTCTGATTCCATCTGACAATGCGGCCGCCAGAGTGCGTACTTCCTTAGGAAACTGAGGAAGGGAGACAAGGGGAACACTCAGTAGTTCCAACAGAGGCAGGGAAACACTTTCCAAGGCATGGTGCACTTTCATGACACCCCGCCAGCAATCTCTCCCTGAATTGTAGCCAAGTGCTACAAGGAGGGAAAAGTTTTGGAAGATGGTGAAGAAATACATTGCAGACCATGTCAGCGTCCTAAATGATCCCTCAGTGCCTTACTACTACTGGGTGTCCAAGATGGACACGTGGCACGAACTTGCGCTCTACGCCTTGGAGGTGCTGGCCTGCCCTGCCGCCAGCGTATTGTCTGACATGTATTTAGTGCTGCTGGTAGCATTATAACCAATAAGCGTATCCGCTTGTCCACTGACAATGCTGACAGGTTGACTCAGATAAAAATGAACAAGGCCTGGATTGCCTCTGACTTCTCCACTCCACCAGAGGAAATAATATCCAGTCTAGGTATTGCTCTATGACAGGGATAGGCAACCTCCGGAACTCCAGCTCTCTTAGAAATGAATGGAGCATGCAGCTGAAGTGCCGCAGGTTGCCTACCCCTGCTCTATGAGCTAAACGGTCTGAACCTCAGAATGATGCATTGTAGCCAAGAGTCAGAGAGATTTGCTGCTAAAGTATTCGCTCATAGAGATTACCTAGAATTAAGGTAGAGATGAGCAAATCAAAGTTGACAAAGTGGAATTCGATCCAAATTTCAGGAAAAATATGTTGTATCCCGAAGTCGAATTTCCTTGCACTTCGTGGTAACTAATATATTTTTTTCTCAAATGGCTGCTGCACATGTTACAAAGTGAAAGTAAGAAGCCTGGGAACTAGGGAGCACCCATAATGCCATGCAGACAGCCAGTCAGCAGATAGCCAGCCCCTGTGATGTCACAGCCCTATAAAAAGTCTCAGCCTGCTCGGTCTTCGCCATTATACAGTGAACTTCGTGCAGGGAGAGACGTGACAGGCACTAGGGGCAGGGTTTAGAAAATACTTAATTCACAAAAAAACAAAAAACAAAAAAACTATTGAGTTGTTCAGGGAAAGATTATTCATAGTGTAGTGAGAGGATAGGGATGCATTATCCACAATGTAGGGAGAAAGCAGGGGCCAGTAGAGTGTAAAGCCTGGGTAATAGGAGCTATACTATTACACCTTGCTGCAATAATTGGGGTTACTAAAAGTGATCCAATACTACAGATTTTAGGTTGTTTTAAACCAAGCATGCTCAACCTGCGGCCCTTAAGTTTCTGCTGATGAAGCTGGTACTGCTTCTGCGCCCCCACCCCTCTCCAGCAGCCATGATAGTGGAACGTGAGCGCAGAGGGCACCCCGGTCAGACCTTTGTGAGGATGGGTGATGGAGCACATAGGCAGCGGCCAACTGATTACATAGGATGTCTCGATAGTAGTTCAGTTTATCCTCCCTCTCAGTGAATGTAAAAAAGGCCAGTAGCAAGGGTCTAACATGGTGGAGAGCCAACAGTCATCCCTTTGCCAAATTGACAATACGGCTGTCACTATGCAAGCAAACGAGCATGCATCGAGCCAAATTCCCCCCAAAAGCAAGGATGAATGGACATACTTTTATATATTTAAAATAAATACACCTCAAAATTGGTTGTATCAGACAGCACTTTCAACCCGATAACAGATGCTAGGATTACTGCAATTACTGTTTAAAACAGGGATGCTCAACCTGCGGCCCTCCAGCTGTTGATGGGAGTTGTAGTTTTGGAGGGCCACAGGTTGAGCATCCCTGTTTTAAACAGTAATTGCAGTAATCCTAGCATCTGTTATCGGGTTGAAAGTGCTGTCTGATACAACCAATTTTGGGGTGTATTTATTTTAAATATATAAAAGTATGTCCATTCATCCTTGCTTTTGGGGGGAATTTGGCTCGATGCATGCTCGTTTGCTTGCATAGTGACAGCCGTATTGTCAATTTGGCAAAGGGATGACTGTTGGCTCTCCACCATGTTAGACCCTTGCTACTGGCCTTTTTTACATTCACTGAGAGGGAGGATAAACTGAACTACTATCGAGACATCCTATGTAATCAGTTGGCCGCTGCCTATGTGAGCCATCACACATCCTCACAAAGGTCTGACCGGGGTGCCCTCTGCGCTCACGTTCCACTATCATGGCTGCTGGAGAGGGGTGGGGGCGCAGAAGCAGTACCAGCTTCATCAGCAGAAACTTAAGTCTAGAGTCTGATGAGAAATTTTCTTCACCTAATGAAGAAACCACCCACAAGCAGCAGCAGCAAGACATGGAGAAGTACCTGAACAAGCAGGTGGTGGCATACTTAGACTATACCCTGCAATCCCACAGATCCCCTGGACTACTAGGCAACCAAACTTGATTTGTGGCTGCAACTGGCCGAGTTTGCCCTTGACAAGCTTTTTTGCCCGGCCAATAGTGTTGCATCAGAGCGGGTGTTTAGTGTGGCTGGGGGCATAGTTACCCCAAGCAGAACTCGCCTTTACACCCAAAATATGGAGAAACTGACGTTTGTGAAGATGAATCTGACGTGGATCAGCAAGGATTTCAACATGCCAGTGCCTGATGCATCAGACTAGATAATTCTGGCTGCCACACCCAAGCTTTGTCAAAAAAGACCTGTTTCTTTTGGCCACCTTATTCTAATGTTGCCACCCACCTGATGCCACTTACCTACTCCCATGTCCTTTTACTGCCACCCATCATCTTGTGCTGTTACTGCTACTGCTTTTGCCCCCACCTCACCACTCTGTCACTGGGCCACCATGTTGACTCCTCATGCTGTTGCCACCTCACCTCTCTGGGACTGAGCCACTGAGTTGACTCCTCATGCTGTTGCCACATCACCACTCTGTCACTGGGCCGCTATTGTTCCTGTGTGGCCTTGTTGATATCACCATTTCTTTTACCCTTCTTCTGATCTGTCAGAAGGACAGAAAAACAGAGAAACACATCTGATCCAGTCTTTGGAGCAGCCGTAAGGCCTGTATCACACGGTTCCTATTTTGCATCAGGAGTGGAAACAGAGGAGTGGGTACAAAACACAGAAGACATGCTCACATCAGAGGCGTGGGTGAAAATGTGGCTCCAGATATGATTTCTCAAGCGATAACTGCCATTTTTGCGTCCCTAGTAGGACAGGATAAAGCAGCCTTAATAGTGGTAGAGCGTGCCCACAGAGCATTATGACCTCGATCCTCAACTGGAGGTCCGCCACGTGATATTATATGTGGACTTTTAAACTACCGCAGCTCTCCTTCAGGTGGCCAGAGACAAGAAAGAACTGTCATATGACGGAGCTCCGATCCAAATATTTCAGGTACCCTCAGGGCTCACAACCTCCCAGTCCAATGGTTATTCCCCTTTGGGCTGGCGACGGCAAAAGGAGGGACTCAGATAATAATACGTACACATCAGGACCTGGAGGAAGCGTGGAATAAATTAGGCATCGCTCCGGTGGAGGTTTCTCCTTGGCTACCCCTACCAGCAGACCTGCAACTCCCAGACCTTCCCATAGCCAGTGTGGATAGAAGCCTGTAAAACGAAACAGCCAAAGTCCCGAAAGATCCCTCAAGACTGCTCCGGTACCTGACTCCTCATGTATCGAGCAGGACAAGCTCTTTTCCCGGGCAGACGCCCGGTTTTTCAATACTGGACCTGACTGCCTTCTTAGATAAATATTATGGTATTAAGTTATTATTATGGTTACGAACCTAGTGCCCAATATGCTATGTTTGATTGCTTAGAAGGAGGTTAACATTAAGAAATATGTTTGGTTTATTTTGCACTGTTCATGTTGAATGTATAAAGTGAAACTCCGAGGGCACCACAGCTATACGTGCGGGTTCACTTTTTTCTCTCTTTCTTCTTTTTTGCCAAGCTATATAAGTTCTGAATTCAATTTACGCCACTTCGTTGGGTAGTTGGCTTTTTGCTGATAATGTTTTTTTTTCCCCTCCCACTGTAAGCAGTATGTTGCCTGGGTAGGCTGTATACCCTTTACATGCAAGAATGGGAAGCGTAATGGGAAGCAGACCCATGGCAACGTACGTGCCTGATGCATCAGGCATAGTATATGTGTTTTACTGTTCTTGTTTTACACTTCAGATTATGTTACTTGGAGTCTGTGATGCTGGCATAACCCAGCGCGTTCAAGAGTTAAGTAATGGCTGACCTTTATGTATGGTCACACAATGTAAATGGCCTAAATGCTCCCCAAAAGCGTCGTCAGATATTTAGCCTTCTGTATAAACACAAGGCCGACATAGTCATGTGGCAGGAGACGCATTTCCGCCATGACCATGTCCCTCAGCTCCCTAGGTCAAAATACTCCCAGTGGTTTCACGCCACACACTCCTCTGCTTCAAGAGGAGTGTCGATCGCAATAAAAGAGTCTATTCCATTCTGCCTTTTGAAATTATATGTAGATCCAGAAGGTAGACTGCTTATTGTTCAGGGGATGATCTTCAATTCTACGATTACCCTGGTCAATATGTATGCGCCTAACAAGAACCAAACCAAGTGGCTGGTCAAGGCGATCAAACAAATAAAGTATGCTGAGGGAGTGATAGTGGTGGGGGGAGATATTAATGTGTAGCTTGACTTCCACGAACATGGATCTGGTAAACTTTCTAGAAGACAACTGCTAAAACTCACCATGGCACTATCAGACGCTCATCTGATTGATGTTCAGAAGGATGAGTGAGTCTCCACACATGACTTCACCTTTTTTTATGACGTTCATAAAACCTACCATCGCATAGATTATATATTTCTGTCGGAGACACATGTCTCAGCGGTGAAGAAAGTAGATATAGGGAATATAGTGATCTCTGATCACACGCCAGTTATGTTATCTATGTCACTTGCCAGTTTGCCACATAAAACATGGTCCTGGAGGCTCACTGACACACTGTTAGAGCATCCTCAGCACTTACAGAAATTAAACGCAAAACTGGATGAATTTTTCACTCTGAATAGCAACCATGAGACATCTGTAGCTATGATTTGGGAGGCCCATAAGGCCTTTATCAGAGGTGAGTTTATCGCCCTTGGTGCTCACCTTAAAAAACAATTTTCAAAAGAACTCACTACTAGCCCAGATACAGACCCAAGAAAAATTACACAAAATGACTCATCTTGACACACATTTGGTGACCTTGACCTCTCAGACATAAGGTGAAGGACCTTCTAAACATTAGCACTGCTATAATATATTCCATATTCGTTAACCGTTAATTCTAGCAAGCTGACCCATTATAAACCCAGCTCTAAGTTGAAATCGCAATGCGATTAATGTAACTTGAAGTAATCGCATTGCGATTTCTACTTATCACTGCTGCCATATTCCATATTCGTTAATTCTAGCCTAATATGTAAGATAGCAGTGCACTGCTAAGTTGTAATAGCATTGCGATTTCAACAGACATGGTTTACTATGGTTGCTAAAACGAAGATGGAGAATACTTCGTTATCTTCGTTTTGAGGAATATGACGAATACATTCGTCATATTCGCTAATTCTACCAAGCCAACCATAGTAAACCAGGTCTAAGTAGAAATCGCAATGCGATTAATTCAAGTTATATTAATCGCATTTCGATTTCAACGCAATTCTCAAATCCGACAGTACATTTTAGTATGGAGACGTTCTTGGCTTGGTAGAATTAGCGAATATGACGAATGTATTTGTCATATTCCTCAAAACGAAGATAACAAAGTATTCTCCATCTTCGTTTTAGCAACCTATTTGTCAACTTCGCTAGTTCTAGCAATCAAATAGGAGGGTTGACTATAGAGACAGCTGTGTTTAATTCGCTATGCGATTATAAATCTATATATATATATTTTAAATAAATAGAATAATTATAAAAATTATCAAGTAATATAATTATTCGATTAAAAATAGCTAAGTAATATAATCGCATAGCGAATTAAACACAGCTGTCTCTATAGTCAACCTTCCTATTTGATTGCTAGAATTAGCGAAGTTGACGAATAGGTTGCTAAAACGAAGATGGAGAATACTTCGTTATCTTCGTTTTGAGGAATATGAGGAATACATTCATCATATTCGTCATCTTCGCTATAATTCTAGATATAAAACCAATAGGAAAGTAGCCTAAGTTAAAATTGCAATACGTGATTATTTAAATCGCATATTAATCGCAATAACTAGAATAATGACGAATATTCGATTTCGACAAAAATATGGCACCTGCCGCTCATGACTACGAACACCTACTCTATCCACTGAGGAACAAGAGGCACTTCTTTCCCCCTTTACTGTTTCAGAAGTGGAAAAAGTATTGAACTCCATTCCGCAGGGGAAAATCCCTGGTCCAGACAGACTTCCCATTATATATTATAAGAAATTTAGGAAACAGCTACTCCCCCTCTTTGTGGATTTATGCAATTCACTTCTCAGGGGCGCTGAGCTTCCGCCCCATGCCCTCGCAGCTCACATCACAATATTGCATAAAGAAGGGAAGGACCCGGGGGATTGCAGCAATTATAGGCCCATCTCCTTGTTAAACTGTGATCTGAAATGGTGGGCGAAACTATTAGCCCATAGAATAAGACCTTTATTGAGCAAACTAATTGGCCCAGAACAAGTAGGCTTTGTTCCTGGCCGTGAAGGTAAACACAATGTCTGGAGAATACTGCATGTCCTACATGCAGCTAAACACTCCAACTCATCCCTCTTGCTCTTGGGCACCGACGCTGAAAAAGCGTTTGATCGGGTGAGTTGGAGCTTTATGGTGGCCACTCTGGAAAACCTGGGCTTTCCACCGCGATTCATAGGGGCAATTCTCTCCCTGTACAAAAACCCTTCAGCAAAAGTAATTGTCAATGGCTCCCTTTCTGATGACTTTGTCTTCAAAAACGGTACAAGACAGGGCTGCCCCCTCTCACCCACGCTTTTCATTTTATGCATGGAAATGCTCCTGGTAATGGTCACAATAGGTCAGTACACGCACAAGACCATGGCATTTGCAGACGACCTCCTGCTAATTATCTCAAACCCGGAGGTGGGATTGCCAGAGGTCATGCAGATCCTAGATCAATATGGGAAGACCACCAATTTGAAAATCAATTTCTCTAAATCCGAACCGCTCGCGGTTAACATCAACCCAAGATCCTTAAAAGCCCTTAAACAAATAGCCCCTTTCAAATGGCCACCCGCGGCCATAAAGTACTTGGGGGTCCAGATACCTGCCAACCCAACTTCAATTTTTAAACTAAATTATGCCCCACTTATCCCCAAAATACAAAAGTATTTATCTGGTATATCGGCTCTGTTTATGTCATGGTTTGGGAGGAAGAATTTGTTATCCACTTACGTTTTAGCACAAATATTATATGTAATGCAAGCCCTCCCGATTCACTTGCCCCTCACATACTTCTCCCACCTTAGAAGTATTTTTACTGCCTTTCTATGGAAAAAGCGGCGACCAAGGTTAGCACATTCCTTGCTGACTCAAAGGAAGAATAGAGGGGGTATCTCACTCCCCGATTTGTCCTTATATTACAAGTTTATACAATTATCTAGATGGACTCAGCTAGCTAACACTAACCTGACCTCTCCACATCTAGATACAGAAAGAGCTTTGATGGGGGCTTCCCAGTACAAGTTCCTATGGATACAGAATGGGCAAAGTCTGCTACGGAAGACAATGTGCATTCTAACAAAAAGTATGCTTCAGGTATGCCATAAATCCTTACTTTTACCACACTGTTCGGGTAGTCTGTCCAAGCTAACTCCACTCAGCACCGTACCTAGTTTCCTTGATGCAAAGACCACCCCAGGAGATAGTTGGTGGCACAAGCTGAAGGCAGGAAGAATTGGTGAATTCCTTAAATCCACGTCTATGCCACCCCTTACTGATATTTTCAATAAACTAAAGCTGGGAGTCCCCTCCCCCATCCAGGCTCTACATCTGGTGGACATGCAAATTGATTTCTCAGTATTGGGTGGAAATTGGGAAAGCCATAAATAGCATCTGCTCAATGTCACTCACACTTACCCCTGAGTTAGTCTTACTTTGGCTGCTGACAAACTCCTTTAAACCGTCAAAGAATAATCTGGCTACCCACATGATTGCCACAGCCTAATTTCTCATCCCTGTTAAATGGAGGGATACCTCTCCCCTGTATCTGGAAATGTGGGTAGAGAAAATGAGGCAATTGAATAGAATGGAAGAGTTAGCGGGATGGGAATTTAAGAATAGAACAGCTTACTTACAAACGTGGACACCCTGGAGAGACTCACAAATGGGAAAAGGAGAATAAGGGAGTAGGAATTGTTACATCACGTGCCTATACCCCACCACCACATCATGTTTCCCTTTATTTTACGCTTATCAGTTTTAGGCCATGAACGATGTCATCAGCTCTTTTTTTTTTATATGTGTGTAACTATTAGGTTAAATTCAGCCAGTTAAATTTCAGGTCTTCCGATCTACTGATCTCAAAATATTCACGGTCTCCACTTCTACCTATATTTAGGTTTTGTTGTACTTTTGTATTTGATTATTTCGACTGTTTACTTGATTCATTATCTTTCAGACAATGACAGGAGGCATTAAGGGACTCATGACTAGCGATACAGACTTTTGGTCTCCATTATTTGATTGTGTTTGTGTCCCTCTATGATTGTGCAAAACACTTGTGATATTATGCCTGCTTTGTCATGACTCTACTTTTCTTTAATAAAAAAAGAATGAATTTAAAAAAACACAGAAGACATGCAAATATTCCATTCATGTGTCATCTCTGATCCAGACCTGTTTTTTTTTTTTGGCCTTAGCAATACTGAAGGATTACTGAACAAATGCTGACAGTTAGAAAGGGGGATGCTCAAAAGACAGGATCCCTTTTTTTGGGTTTGTTCTTATGACGGATGAGAGGAAGGGTAAAATAAACAGTGACGTCAACACATACTTACTCCTGACACCCTCTCCAGTCTGTCAGGGGGACACTACTTGTCTCAGCATCTAATAGAACAGGTTCTGTAGAAATCTATGTGGAATCAGATGAAGACAGCGTAAAAGGAGTGCTCTCTTTTACTCTATAGTAGAGCCTTTAGGACACTGCATGGTTCTTTATACCTGACGCTAACATTGACCAGTAAGGCTGAGTTTACACTTGAGTTATGTTGTCAGTTCTGGCCCCGTAACTGCCCAAATGAGTAAAGTGTGAAGTGATTCTAAGAGTACATTTCACAGTAGCGGCAAGGAATTCCGGCGGCAGCATTCCAAACATGCAGAGAGGCAGCCAGAATAAAAGTATGACATGTTTGCCTCGTTGCCGCCAGAACTCCGGCCTGCTCCCAATGGGGCCAAAGCGGTAGTCCGGGGGCACTAAGCGGCAGCATAGATCCATGATGCGGAGTGCACACGATCCGGTGCCCATGTATTGCAGCACCGCCGTATGCGAGCTGCAATACGTACATGGGCACACAACGGCCGTGTGCATGAGGCCTTATCAGTAGGCAGGTGTGACCTACCTATTTTTTGGTTTAAAAAAAACCCCACCACAATACTTGCCACTGTAACAGGGATATATAATACTTTGTGAGGCAGTGACAGGCCTCATGGCTGATAGGAGAGAGGAATGGCAGGATTATCCATCTCTTTCCCATCAGTGGGCAGGCTTGAGGCAGCAACAGGTGCCACAATCAACGGAGCATAAAGCTGTCCTCAAAGTGAGATGGGTGTGTCTTGTGTTGTACAGAAGCCTGGAGTGGTTCTGTGAGTGGTCTGAGCTGGGAGTGCTGAGAGACCACAAGGCTGGGATTAGCCTGAGGTTTGGGGGGTCCTGCGACGCCTAGGGATAAGGGTCACATGGTCAGCGTTGGGCGGACGACTAGACCACAATCCCCCAAAAGACACTGATGAGGTAACAGCCAGGAGGCTGATGGACATTCGGCTGGGAAAGCTGCATGGGTTCCGTGTGTGTGAACGGTGACTTAGGTGAGTCAGGAATACAATATGTTTAGTTAGAGCCCAGCCGGGCAGGTGTTTGTTTTGATTTATTTATGTTGATGCTGGGACAATAAAGCAACGTTTGGCCCCTAAAGCTGCGGTGGACGACAATCTGTGTGTGAATGATCCCCGAGACCAGAGCTAATCCCTTACAACTTATTCAGACGGTTAGGCTCAGTTCACATATTCGTTTAGCTTTCCGTTCTTCTCATCCGTCAGAAGAAGAGAGAAAGAGAGAGAGAGAAAAACAGGATCCTTTAAAAAAAAATACGGATCCTGTTGCACCAGTTATGCATAGGATTGCATAGGATTGCATTAGTTGTTATGCGATTGAGCCATTTCCGTCTTAGATACATTTTTTTAGACGGAAACAAAAGTACTGCATGCAGGACTGTTTTTGCAGTCTAAAAAACGGATCTCAGAGGGAAATGGCTCAAACGGATGACAACTGATGCAATAGGATAAGTTTCTTTTTTTGCTTTTTTTTACAGTATTCTGTTTTTTTTTTTCCTCTCTCTCTTCCTCTGATCGATCAGAAGAACAGAAAGCTAAATGGTGATGTTAGAGATGAGCAAATAAAAAATAAAAAATCGATTTGGCTGGTTCGCCGAATTTTCCGAAAAAAATTGGTTTGATCCGAATTTATTTGTGGTGAATTGAGTAAAAAAAATGCTATTTCCTGGCTGCAGAGAGGCTTTATAGTGGTGTAAAATACTGTGCCTTGCAGTAACACATATAGGGAGTCTGCTATGGAAGTGAAAGAATACTGTGAGTCAGTATTACATGTAGATGACAGGCGTCACTCTTAGAATCACTACACAATTCACTTATTTGGGCAGTTACAAGGCCAAAACTGACCAAATAACTCAAATGTGAACTCAGCCTTACAGGTCAATGTTAGCACCAGGTATAAAGAACCGTTCAGATGCCCAAGATCCTACTATAGCTTGAAAGAGGCCATCCTTTTACACCAATTCACTGATTCCACATAGATTTCTACAGAACCTGTTCTGTTAAACGCTTATACAAGTAGAGCCCCCCCGACAGAGTGGAGTGGGTGTCAGCAGTAAGTTTGTGTTGACGTCACTGATTATTTTGCCCTTCCTCTTATCCATCAGAACAATAACCCCCATCCACTTTCGCTCAGTCAGCATTTGGTCAGTAATCCATCAGTATTGCAGAAGTCAACAAAAACAGGAGTGGATCCAAAACAAAGATGTCACGTGAATGGAATATTTGCACGTCTTCTGTGTTTTGTACTAGAGATGTCCCGAACTATTCCCCGGCGAACATCATTTGTTCGCGTTCGCTGGGCGGGCGAACATATGCGATGTTCGGTCCACCCCCCATACATCATCATTGAGCAAACTTTGACCCTGTACCTCACAGTCAGCAGACACACTCCAGCCAATCAGCATACTCTCCCTCCCAGACCCTCCCACCTCCTATCAAAAAGCAAGGACAGCATCCATCTTAGATTAATTCTGAAGCTGCAGTGTTAGTAAGAGCAGGGAGAGTGCTGCTGCTGCTGAATTAATATAGGGATTCTAGGGAAAGCGTTAGCTGCTAGTGTTCTGTGTCCACTCCAGTCCCCAAAGACTCATCTGCTGTAAGAACAGCATCCTTACAGCACCCCAAAAAGCCCTTTTTAGGGCTGATACATCAGTCTGCTTTTTCTTTTTATATATATATATATATATATATTGTAAGAAGGCACGGGGAATAATTGTGGACGATAGATACGTGTCACCTAGGTTCCTGGCCTCGGTGGAGTAAGAGCCGTTTTTTTCATGTCAGCAACAGTAGCTGTTTGACACTTTTGATAGGTAGCATGGCTACTATAGCTGATCCGGGACGGCTTTTACTGGGAGTAGTCAAACTGCTGGGTGGGTGACTACTCCCCATGTTCCAGGCCGGGTTTTGGCTGGGCTATAGAGCTCAGGCAGCACTGTCAGGTGGGTGGATTATCTTCCATCCTGACAGTGAAGCTGTGGAGTCCTCTGGGCTGAACACTAAAGACTGCAAACAGGCGTGCAGGCCGCCTGGAAGCCTGCCATTGAACTTTGGGGTTGCTGAACTCTCAGGCAGGTGTGAAGCAACACCTAGGACTTCAGGTGAATTCTGTTTTGTTTGGCTGTGTGAACAAGCACAAGGACTGTTATGTTTTTTTTCTGAGTGTAAATAAAACACTGAAGTTTGAGTTACTACCTGGGTCCTTGCCTCTATACTGCGTCCGCTAACCTGTCTACCTGAGCAAATCCCCACATTTGGTGGAGGATGCGGGCAGAAAGCAGTGAGGCTGGCGTGAAGGCCGAAATATTTTTGTTTTTCTAAACATATGTCCTTTATTAAGCCGGCAAAGTTGCAGCCTGTGTTCCCTGACAAAATGGAGGCGGTTGTAAAAGCCCTTGTGGAGGCTAACTTGCAGCAGCGGGAGGCCAACAAGCAGCAGCAGGAGACCAACCAGCTACTACTTCAGCAGGTGATGGCCTTACAAGCGACAGGAGCATCCCAGTACGTCCACGATGCCCGGAAAGCTGTCCGTGCAGCGATCCCTAAGATGACCCCCTCGGATGATGTTGAGACCTATCTGGCAGTGTTCGAGAAGGTGGCCGTGAGGGAGAAATTACCCCGAGAACAGTGGGCTGAGGTCGTCGCTCCGTTCCTGGCGTCTGGACCCCAGCAAGTGTTTTTGACCTCCCAGATGATCAAGCAGCTGACTACCCGACCGTGAAAGGTGAGATCCTGGCAAGACTTGGGGTGAATGTTTTGGTCCGGGCCCAGCGGGTGCATCAGTGGGAGTTTAACCCGGCTGAACCCGCCAGACCACAATACTATGAATTGCTACATCGGTTGCAAAAATGGCTGCAGCCAGACATACTGACTCCTACTGCTATGTTAGACCGTCTGTTAGCAGATGTATTCTGGAGGGCTTTGCCATACCCTCTCCAGCACTGGATCGGCCAGGTGTCACCTGGGAATGCCTTAGAGATGGTCGACCTGGTGGAGCGATATGAGGCCACCAGAAACCTGCAGGGGGTTCTTTTGGGAGGGGGCCAGTCAAACCCCGGAAATCTCCACCCCAGACCCGGCGGCCGGCCAAACCCGCCCAGGATGTACCCCTTGCAGACCCAGCCCCAGTGGTCTGCTGGCAGTGTCGGGAGCCTGGACACATAAGGGCCAACTGTCCCCATCGGGGTGAACCCATGGATACGAACTATGGTTACCGCCATTCATTGTATGCCCGGAAGCTGTGTGCCACAGGTGTCTCTGAGACTATAGACAATAGCCACCTGTGTCAGGTGGAAGTGGGGGACACTCTGGCGGTGGCACTGCTGGATTCAGGGAGTCTGGTGTCTCTGGTAAGAGCTGCCCTCGTGCGACCCACGGAGTATACTGGCCGAAAGGTCGGGGTGGTGTGTATTCATGGAGACTTAAAGGACTATCCCACCGCCCTGGTCTCTCTATCAACTGTGGCTGGCAGGTGGGTTCATGAGGTGGCCGTCGCTACAAAATTACAGTATGAACTTATAATTGGGAGAGACTTCCCTGGTTTCCCAGCACTCTGGCCGGATACGAAAGTCACCACTGCCCGGGAGGCAGATGGAACCCTAGCAGAGTGGCCTGGCTCAGGGGAGACCAGAACCCTGGGAACCCGAGACCGAAGGGCCAGCGGTAGGGGTGACCACCACTTCGGTGGAAGAGGGGAGATAACCCCACTGAATGTAATGGTGGGAGACGTGGAGGATTTGCCACCGGGACCTGAGTTGGCAGACCTCAACGTCTCTGGCGAAAATTTCGGTACCGCACAACACCGGGATCCCACCCTATCCCGGGCTTGGGAGAATGTGATAATAATTGATGGTGAACCCCAAAAACCTGGGGCTGAGTCGGTGTTTCCCGGTTTGTTGTTCACCAGGGAATGCTGTATCGGGTAAACCAGCTGCGGGGTGAGCATATTGAACAGCTGGTGGTGCCCAAAGCGTACCGCAAACTCGTGTTGGAGCTAGCCCACCAGCATGTTCTTGGGGACACCTGGGATGGCAGAAGACGCAGGACCGGATATTACAGAGGTTTTACTGGCCCAGTGTGTTCAAAGAAGTAGAACTATTTTGTAAGTCTTGCCCAACCTGCCAGATAACTAGCCCCCAGCCACATTTCCGTAGTCCCCTTGTGCCTCTGCCGATTATCGAGGTTCCGTTCGAGAGAATAGCTATGGATCTTATAGGCCCGTACCGAAGTCCGCTAGAGGGCACCAACATATCTTGGTCGTCCTAGACTATGCCACTCGGTACCCTGAGGCGGTGCCCTTGCGACATACATCGGCCAAACTGATAGCGAAGGAGTTGATGGAGATGTTTTCCCGCGTGGGCCTACCTAAAGAGGTTCTGACTGACCAGGGGATTCCTTTTATGTCCAAGGTCATGAGGGAACTCTGTAAGTTGCTGCACGTTAAACAGCTACGGACGTCCGTTTATCATCCGCAAACTGACGGCCTGGTTGAAAGGTTTAATAAAACATTAAAAAATATGTTAAAACGAGTGGTGGCTAAGGATGGGAAGGACTGGGACCTCCTTCTCCCCTATCTGATGTTTGCAGTGCGAGAAGTGCCCCAGGCCTCTACTGGGTTCTCGCCCTTCGAACTGCTATATGGCAGGCATCCTCGCGGGCTGTTGGACATAGCCAAAGAGGCATGGGAGCAGCAACCCACACCCTATAAAAGTGTTGTGGAATATGTCACCCAGATGCAGGAACGCATGGAAGCGGTGTTACCGCTGGTAAAAAGAACATATGGAGGCAGCGCAGCAAGCTCAGAGTCGGGTCTATAATAGGCAGGCTCGGGTCCGGAACTTTAACCCGGGAGATCGGGTTTTGGTTCTGGTTCCGACAGTGGACAATAAGTTCCTGGCTAGGTGGCAGGGACCCTACGAAGTACTCGAAAAGTTGGGGAAGTAAACTACAAGGTACACCAGCCAGGGGCGGCGGCCGGAGCAGGTGTACCATGTGAATTACTTAAACCTTGGAAAGCTAGGGAGACCAGTTCAGGTGATAGCTCACGGCCGAGTTTTCTAGGAGAAGAAGTTCCAGCCCCTATATATGATACAAAAGAAGCGGTGGTCACAGTAAAAATTGCTGACACCCTCTCCCTAAACAGGCTCAGGAAGCTAGGGAATTTCTTAGTCGGAACACTGATGTGTTCTCGGACCTCCCTGGACGCACTTCCCTAATCCGGCATGACATTGTCACTGAGCCTCAGGCAAGAGTCCGGTTAAAACCATACCGGGTACCCGAGGCTCGGCGACAAGCCATCTCGGAGGAAGTGCAGCTAATGCTGAAACTCAATATCATTGAGGAGTCTAAAAGTGAATGGGCTAGTCCAATAGTCTTAATACCCAAACCCGATGGGACGTTACGGTTCTGTAACGATTTCCGCAAACTAAACAAAGTTTCCAAATTTGATGCGTATCCCATGCCGCGGGTGGATGAGCTGATTGAAAGGTTTGGCCAAGCCAGGTATTTTTCTGTTTTGGACCTCACCAAAGGGTACTGGCAGGTACCCTTGACGGAGGCTGCCAAAGAGAAAACTGCTTTCATCACCCCTGAGGGGCTGTATCAGTATAAAGTCTTACCCTTTGGTCTGCATGGTGCCCCATAGCGTTCCAACGACTCATGGACATTGTACTTCGTCCACATCGTCGGTACGCATCGGCTTACTTGGATGACATCATCATCCACAGTGGCGACTGGGAAAGTCATCTACCCAAAGTGCAGGCTGTAGTGGACGCCCTTAGGAAGGCCGGACTGACCGCTAACCCAAAGAAGTGCTAAATAGGGTTAGAGGAGACCAAGTATCTTGGGTATGTCATTGGGCGCGGGGTCATCAAGCCCCAAGTAAACAAAATAGAGGCAATACGGAGTTGGCCCCGACCTGTCACCACGAGGCAGGTAAAGTCATTCCTGGGCATGGTGAGCTATTAAATGAGGTTCGTTCCCCATTTTGCCACTTTAGCGGCACCATTGACAGACCTCTTGAAGGGGCGGAAGTCCGTGACGGTCCATTGGAATGAGCAGGCAGAAAGGGCTTTCTCAGCCTTGAAATCGGCCCTGTGTGGGTCCCCGGTTTTGGTGACACCCGATTTCAAGAGGGAGTTTATAGTTCAGACCGACGCCTCTGAGGTTGGCCTGGGTGCTGTACTGTCTCAGGAAGTCAACGGGGAGGAGCATCCCGTTGTCTTCCTCAGCCGTAAACTCGCCCCAGCTGAGACTAGGTACAGTATAGTGGAGAGAGAGTGCCTGGCTATCAAGTGGGCACTCGAGTCTCTCCGCTATTATCTGTTGGGGAGGAAGTTCCGTCTGGTGACTGACCACTCCCCTCTCAAGTGGATGAGCCAAGCCAAAGAGAGGAATGCCCGAGTCACCCGGTGGTTCCTGGCCTTACAGAATTTTAAATTCTCCATAGAACACAGGGCAGGCCGCTTGCAGGGAAACGCGGATGCCTTGTCCCGAGTGCACTGTTTGACGTGTGTTCAACCCCGCAGGGTTGAACAAAGGGGGAGGTATGTAAGAAGGCACGGGGAATAATTGTGGACGATAGATACGTGTCACCGAGGTTCCTGGCCTCGGTGGAGTAAAGCCGTTTTTCATGTCAGCAGCAGTAGCTGTTTGACACTTTGATAGGTAGCATGGCTACTATAGCTGATCCGGGACGGCTTTTACTGGGAGTAGTCAAAGTGCTGGGTGGGTGACTACTCCCCATGTTCCAGGCCGGGTTTTGGCTGGGCTATAAAGCTCAGGCAGCACTGTCAGGTGGGTGGATTATCTTCCATCCTGACAGTGAAGCTGTGGAGTCCTCTGGGCTGAACACTAAAGACTGCAAACAGGCGTGCAGGCCGCCTGGAAGCCTGCCATTGAACTTTGGGGTTGCTGAGCTCTCAGGCAGGTGTGAAGCAACACCTAGGACTTCAGGTGAACTCTGTTTTGTTTGGCTGTGTGAACAAGCACAAGGACTGTTATGTTTTTTTTCTGAGTGTAAATAAAACACTGAAGTTTGAGTTACTACCTGGGTCCTTGCCTCTATACTGCGTCCGCTAACCTGTCTACCTGAGCAAATCCCCACAATATATATATATATATATATATATATATATATATATATATAATATTGCAGTTGCCTGCCCGTGTGTGAGAGGCCACAGGCCCACAGACTACTGTGTGCACACCACTCATGTAGGGTGGCACAGTACCTTGCAGATAGTCATTTCATTTCTACCCTTTAATATAATTTCAGTTGCCTGCCACTGCCAGTGTGTGTCAGGCCCACACAGACTGTACTGTGCCCACTGCCAGTGCCCACCACTCATATCGGTAGGCACAGTACCTTGCAGATAAAAAAGTCATTTAATTTTTACGCTTTAATATCATTTCAGTTGAATGCCAGTGTGTGTCAGGCCCACAGACTGTACTGTGCCCACTGCCAGTGCCCACGACTCATATAGGGTGGCACAGTACCTTGCACACATAGTACCACTAATAAAAATAAAAAAAAAGACAGGCAGAGGAAGGCTACCCTGCAGGGGCTGTCGTGGTGCGGTGATTTCCTTTGGCCCTAGAATAATGCCCAGTGTTCAGAGGCCACATACCATGAACTGAAAAATTCAGAGGACATAGTTGACTGGCTTACACAGGACACCCAATCTTCTACAGCTTCAGCTTGGAACCTTGACGCACCATCCTCCTCCAGCTCAACTTCGGGCACCTCTCAAGTTACCACTTGCCCGCCCGCCCGCCGCCACCACCAACACTAGCAACAAATCCTCTGACACTTGATCTGTGAGAGGATTTATTTACACATCAGTTGGAAGAAATGAGTGATGTGCAACCATTATTGCCAGAGGATGTAGATAACAAGAATAAGTCAGGCAGCATTAAAAACATGAACGTATGGTATGATGATGATGATGATGTTGTACCCGCTGCTGCTTCCTTTGCTGAGTTGTCAGATACAAGTGAAGCGGTTGATAATGACCATGTGTTCGTGGAGGTCACGTGGGTGCCCGCTCGAAGAGACGAAGAACAGGGGGAAAGTTCAGATGGGGAGACAGAGAGGAGGAGGAGATGAGTTGGAAGCAGAGGGAGGTCATCGCAAGGAGCTAGTGGCACAGTCAGACCGCATGTATCGGCACCCGGGATCAGCCAGACAGCACGCCAATCCACGCATGCTGTTGCCACCACCAGAACGCCGTCATTGCAAAGCTCAGCAGTGTGGCATTTTTTTTTGTCTGGCTCTGATAACAGCGATGCGATTTGCAACCTGAGCCAAAAGAAACTGAGTTGTGGGAAGTCCAACACCCACCTAGGCACAACTGCTTTGCGAAGGCACATGATCTCACATCACAAACGCCTATGGGATCAACACATGAGTACAAGCAGCACACAAACTCAAAGCCACCATCCTCCTCCTAGTCCAGCATCTTCAGCCACGTCAACCACTGCTGTCCTCCTTGCCTCTTCTCAACCACCTGCCACTCCGCCTTTCACCTTCAGCAGTTCCTGCTCATCTGCCCACAGTCAGGTGTCTGTCAAGGAAATGTTTGAGTGTAAGAAGCCAATGTCACAGAGTCACCCCCTTGCCCGGCGTGGGTAAACCTGCTGATGGCTGCCAAGCATGGAATGCGTGGCTCTGCAGCGGAGTTGGTGACACCGCCACGACTTACAGGGAGGGCTGCTGCCACCTCCTCTACTCCTCCTACTGCATCCTCTTCGCTAACCTCCTCGGCTGAGTCCTCTTCTGCTCCTGCGTCTTGCTCCACATCAACTGCATACCCCAGCTCTCTGGGCGCTATTCCACATCCCGGATACGACAGTGTCACGCCTTCTTGGGGTTGACTTGCCTCAAAGCAGAGAGTCACACTGGACTAGCAATTCTGTCCGCCCTGAACGCACAGGTGGATCAGTGGCTGACCCCGCACCAACTGGAAATCGGCAAAGTGGTGTGTGACAACGGAAGCAATCTGTTGGCGGCATTGAATTTGGGCAAGTTGACACATGTGCCGTGCATGGCAAATGTGTTGAATCTGATTGTACAACGCTTTGTGTGTAAGTACCCAGGCTTACAGGATGTCCTCAAGCAGGCCAGGAAGGTGTGTGGCCATTTTAGGCGTTCCTACATGGCCATGGTGCACTTTTCCGATATTCAGCGGCAAAACAACATGCCAGTGAGGTGCTTGATTTACGACAGCCCGACACGTTGTAATTCAACACTCCTAATGTTCGACCACCTGCTCCAACAAGAAAAAGCCATCAACGAGTATTTGTATGACTGGGGTGCTAGGACAGCCTCTGCGGAGCTGGGTATTTTTTTGCCACATTACTGGATGCTAATGCATCCTTTTGAGGAGGTGACAAACCTTGTCAGTCTCACCAAAGGCACCATCAGCGACCTCATCCCATTTTTTTTCTTCCTGGAGCCTTCCCTGCGAAGAGTGCTGGATCAGGCCGTAGATGAGCATGAAGAGGAAAAGTTGTGGTCACCATCACCTTCAGAAACAGCCTTATCATTATCGCTTGCTGGACCTGCGGCAATGCTGGAAGAGGAGTCGCTGGAAGAGGAGTTGTACGTGGCTGGGGGGGGAAGAACACACCTTCAATGGCATTAGTGAGGACGAGGAATGGGAGATGAGTAGCTCGGCATCCAACCTTGTGCATATGGGGTCTTTCATGCTGTCATGCCTGTTAAGGGACCCTCGTATAAAAAGGCTGAAGGAGAACGACCTGTACTGGGCCACGCTACTCAACCCCAGTTATAAGCAGAAAGTGGCTGAAATGTTACCGAATAACCGGAAGTCGGAAAGGATGCAGCAGGTTAAAAAGTATGCTTTACACAGCGTATAAGGGTGATGTCACAGCACAACAGGAATCTAATAGGGAAGAGGTGAAAGTAATCCTCCTCCTACCACGACCACGCCGGCAAGGACAGGTCGCTTTACAGACGTGTTGTTGATGGAGGACATGCAGAGCTTTTTAAGTCCTACGCATCGCCACAGCCCTTCGGGGTCCACCCTCAGAGAACAACTCAACCGACAGGTAGCAGACTACCTTGCCTTAACTGCAGATATCGACACTATGAGGAGCGATGAATCCCTTGACTACTGGGTGTGCAGGCTTGACCTTTGGCCTGAGCTATCCCAATTTGCGATAGAACTTCTGGCCTGCCCCGCTTCAAGTATCCTGTCAGAAAGGACGTTCAGCGCAGCAGGAGGTATTGTCACTGACAAGAGAAGTCGCCTAGGTCAAAAAAAGTCTAGATTACCTCACCTTTAGGCCCCTTTCACATGGGCGTGATTTCCGCACGGGTGCAATGCGTGAGGTGAACGCATTTCACCTGCACTGAACCCGGACCCATTCATTTCTATGGGGCTGTGTACATGAGCGGTGATTTTCCCGCATCACTTTTGCGTTGCGTAAAAAACGCAGCATGTTCTATATTCTGCGTTTTTCACACAACGAAGGCCACATAGAAGTGAATGGGGCTGCGAGAAAATCGCAAGCATCTGCAAGCAAGCGGAGGTGGCAGCATTAGGAGACCACAGAGTGGGAAGGGGACATAGTGTGGAGGTGGCACCAACATCAGGAGACCACAGACTGGCATAGTGACATAGTGTGGAGGTGGCAGCAGCATCAGGAGACCACAGAGTTGCAAGGTGACAGATTGAGGAGTTGGGTGGCAATAACTGTACCCGCTGACGATGGTGGGTGTCAGAAGGAGCACTTGGCATTATCAAATATAAGACTCCTTTAGAGGATATATAAAATATATATAGATATCAACTATTTTAGGAGAATTGGGGAGGGAAGTATAGGATAAGCACATACAGTAAGCACATAACACCTATTCTTGTACCTCACCTGCCGAGATTGCCTTATAATGATCGATGTGACTTCTACATCCCCCAAAGGATGACACCGGGGCTCCGAGTACCAAAGTAGAGGTCTATAATAGAAGCTTGACGAGTTTTGGGACAGTATCCCTTTATCAAGAGCATAAGTAAAACACAGACATAACCAGGTAAAAATAGAGGTGGGGAAGCACATGATAGTGGTCAGCTGATCTAGGGGCGGAACTTATGTTGAAATCACTTGCTGGTAATCCCTTCAAAGGGAAAAACACATTATATCATCAAATATTGTAACAATCAAAAACTAATGGGGAATGATCATTTAGAAGGTGGGTGTATGAATAAATCGATTTACATGGGGAGAGAACCTATTGTCTTTGCCTAACATATCAAAACAGGAAGCAGGAGTGTCTTTATATGCAATCTGAAGTGGATAGTATAAGACGATTTTATGTTATATTTATATTGTGTAAATTAAAAACTGTCTAACATACTTCCCTCTCAGTGTACAAAGGCAACTACACGTCGAGTGGGAAGTGGAATTAATAAGTAATATGTACAAAGACATAAAGACTCCAAAGCACCGTGTGCGTTCCACCCTGGGACCCATCAGCACCTACATGGGCGGGAAGGGAGGAAAACAACTGGTCCGCCCCTCAAATCGCCGCATTGCGTTCCATAGTGGAACGCATCGGCTGAAACATGGGGGAAGAGAATGTGTGTGTCATAGTTGCCTCCTACCATTTCCTCCTCCAAAATCCTATTACCGATTCGCCCACAGGAGAAGATCACACACTTTTACAGCCCGGTTTCAAACCAACAGAAAAGAAAAATAAGAACAAACATAGGAGAAGAGGATGTAGAGGTGGAAAACGGCTATCTTGTCAACAAAAAGGCCCGCTTATTCCCCCCTCGAGTGTAGGAGAATCATCAATAACTCTAAGATCTAAGGGTATTTTTAACCTTTTCAATTATATATTAAAACAAAAAGAAATAGAGGTACTAAGCAAGGGCCTTTCTTCTGCCCCAATAATAGTCCAAACCTCTTTGAACTCTTCGTATATTTGAACCAATTTATCCGGAAACTCACTCTTCAACGCCACTACGGTATGAAAACACGTCAACCGTCAATTCCTTCTACCCCCAACACCATAGAAGAAGATTTTGACGTTGACTCTTTAGTCAACGAACTATTTTGCACACCTACTGTATTCATTCCTCTTTCAAACCAAAATAGGAATAGTCATCCTTAACACTGAGGACTACAATAAAGAAGCTTTTAAAATACTTTCTGATGATACCTACTATTGCCAACTATCAAAAGATCCCACAGAAGAATTTAACAAACAACTCCACCCCCTAATTATTTTAGGTTACGAAGATAAAATAATTACCAAACAGGAAAAAAATTTCCTACTAATAAACATACCCCTCTATGCCTTATTTTTACTTTATGCAAAAAATCCATAAATCCCTCACCAATCCCCCCGGTCGGCCCATTATATCAGGAATCAATTCAATAACTTGCAATTTATCAGCCTATGTAAACAACATATTGCAAAAATACGTAGTTACTTTACCCTCCTATCTCAGAGACTCGGGCCAACTCATCACAATCCTAAAAAACTTTAGTTGGAACAACGATATGCTATGTATGACACTTGATGTGTCATCATTGTACAGCAACATCATCCACGAATTAGGTATCAAGGCTGTGGAAAATTTCCTCTCCATTGATCCCTTCATGCCCCCTACAGTCGTGGCCAAAAGTTTTGAGAATTACAAAAATATTGGAAATTGGAAAAGTTGCTGCTTAAGTTTTTATAATAGCAATTTGCATATACTCCAGAATGTTATGAGGATTTGGAACGCAGACAGCGCCAGCCGGAGGAGGAGAGTGCCCGCTGGCCCTGTCAATCAACCGGAGGAGGGGGCGTTTTTTTGAAAGGAGGATGCGGCGGCTACCAGCAAGTAAACGCCCTACTTGCTGGTAGCGAAGTAATTAACATATTATAAAAGTACGATTTTTAAAGAAACTAAGACACAGAACTAGGTAAGAGCACTATATATTGAATAGTCGCACAATAAGGATTTTAATATGCCCAAAAATGAAAAATGACTTTTGGGGGGTGACAGAAGCCCTTTAAAAGTGTTGATGCTAACAGTTATCTAGACTACAAGAGCTGTCACTATTATAAATGGAAGCCGAGCATACCCTATGGCCAAAGGAGAAGGATCCGAAAAAACTGTTTGAACGATGTGGTAATGAAGGACAAAATAGGAATCCTGATATCCAGATTTCTGGAAAAGGGGTATCCTGAAGGCTTAATTTTAGACTCAATCCAGAAAATAGGAAAAGAAACTCAAAAAAACTGATTATTTCCGAAACACCAGACTGAGAAAAACAAACCACAAACTTATGAGGGCAATAGACATATATATACGGTAATTTCAATACCCATTATTCCCCTTTTCACAATAAGATTAAACAAATACTACAACAACATTGGTTTCTACTCCTCAACTATATGGACTGTGGCACCACAAATGTGGTGTATATGCTTGAATGCTCCTGTGGATTGCAATACATTGGATGTACCACTTAGAGCATTAGAGACCGTTTAAACTCCCATCACTCGAATATTAATAAGAAATATGCCAAGCACAGTGTCTCTAGGCACTTTGCAGAGACACATGCAGGCGATGCATCTCTTTTACATCTAACCCCAATAGAATGGGTCACAAAATCCTTCCTGCAGTTATAATAAAACATTATTTTTATACAAAAACATATATATATATATTACTATTCTATATATCCAGATATAGTGTGCCAGTCAAATTATAGAGTGATATATATATATATATATATATAATTATATTTTTTTTTTAACCCCTTTAGGACACATGACGTACCGGTACGGCATGTTTCCCGAGTCCTTAAGGACACATGACGTACCGGTACGTCATGAGTTGTTCTGATCACTGCTGCTCAGCTGGCAGTGATCGGAACAAGGTACCTGATGAAATCATTCAGCAGGTACCTTGTTACAATGCCCAGGGGGGGTCCTGTGACCCCCCCATATGGGTGATCGCTGCAAACCGCAGGTCAATTCAGACCTGCGGTTTGCAGCGCTTTGTGCGATCTCTGATCCCCACGGTCTGTGACCGCGGGGATCAGAGAGTTAATTGCCCCTGAGTATTCATTTTTAACCCCCCCTGCAGCCCCCAATCATATTATGGCGGCGGGGGTGCAGGGGGGGTGGTTGCAGGAGGCGGGCGGTGCGGTGGGCGGGATCGCGATTGCGATCCCCCGCCCGCCTCCTCTGTAATCTATCCCTGGTGTCCAGTGGGTCTATCAGAGTGTCAGCACATTGCTGACACTCTGATAGAATGATAGAAATGGCTGGCATCTGTGCTTGATCAGATGCCAGCCGTTTAACCCCTTCCATACCGCAGTCCGTACGGACCGCGGTATGGAAGGGTTAACAGGGAGGGAGCTCCCTTCCCTCTCCCATCGGGGGGCTGCTGTGCCTTTGCAGCCCCCCAACAGTATGGGATCACAGAGGGAGGGAGCTCCACTCCCTCCCCATCACCCCCTGCTCAGTTATGGCAGCGGGTGATGGTTGCCATGGAGACAGGATGCTTTCAGAAGCGTCCTGCTCTCCATGGTGCTGAAAGTCTGAATAGACCTGCTAAAGGTCTATTCAGACTTTCTAAAGTACAAAATACAGTACAGTGCACTATATAGTGTACTGTACTGTATTATACAGACACCAGATCCACTGGATCTTTCAGAACCAAGTGGGTCTGGGTCAAAAAAATGTAAAAAGTGAAAAAAAGTAAAAATGAAAAAACACACATCACTGAATAAAAATTAAAAAAAATAAAATACACTACACATATTAGGTATCGCCGCGTCCGTAAAAACCTGCTCTATAAAAATATCACATGACTGAACTCCTCAGGTGAACGCCATAAAAAAAAAAAAAAATGGTGTAAATAAGCCATTTTTTGGCACCTTACATCACTAAAAGTGTAATACAAAGCGATCAAAAAGGCGTTTGCCTCCCAAAATAGTACCAATCAAACCGCCATCTCATCCCGCAAAAAACGAGCCCCTACCTAAAACAATCGGCCAAAAAATAAAAAAACTATGCCTCTCAGACTAAAACATGATTTTTTTTGTTTCAAAAATGCTTTTTAGTGTTAAATGTAAAAAAAAATTAAAAAGTAGACATATTGGGTATCTCCATGTCCGTAAGAATCTGCTCTATAAAAATATCACATGACCTAACATTTAAACATTGTAAAAAAAAATTAATAAAAACTTTGTCAAAAAGCCATTTTTTTGCCACCTTACATCACAAAAAGTGTAATAGCAAGCGATCAAAAAGTCATATGACCCCCCCAAATAGTGCCAATCTAACAGTCACCTCATCCCGCAAAAATGATACCCAACCTGAGACAATTGCCTAAAAACTGAAAAATATATGGCTCTCAGACTATGGAGATACTAAAACATGTTTTTTTTTCATTCAAAAAGGATATTATTGTGTAAAACCAAAATAAATAAAAAAAGGTATACATATTATGTATCGCCGCGTCCGTAAGGGCCTGCTCTATAAAAATATAACATGACCTAACCCCTCAGATGAACGCCGTAAACATAAAATATGAAAACGTTGTCAAACAAGCCATTTTTTTTGTCTCCTTACATCACAAAAAGTGTAATAGTAAGCGATCAAAAAGTCATATGCACCCCAAGATAGTCCCATTCGAACCGCCATCTCATCCCGCAAAAAATGAGCCCCTACATAGGACAATCGCCCAAAAAATATATATATATGGCTCTCAAACTATGGAGACACTAAAACATGATTTTTTTTTGTTTTAAAAAATGATATTATTGTGTAAAACTTATATAAATAAATAAAAAGTATACATATTATGTATATAAAAATAAAACATGACCTAACCCCTCAGCTGAAAACAGCAAAAAAAAAAAAAAAAAAAATACGGTGTCAAAAGCCATTTTTGTCACCTTACATCACAAAAAGTGTAATAGCAAGCGAACAAAATGTCATATGCACCCCAAGATAGTGCCAATCAAACCGCCATCTCATCCAGCAAAAAATGAGCCCCTACATAAGACAGTCGCCCAAAAAAATAAAATAAAACTATAGCTTTCAGAATGTGGAGACACAAAAAAAAAATTATTTTCAAAAATGCTTTATTATGTAAAACTGAAACAAAAAACCCGAAAAAGTAGTCATATTTGGTATTGTCGCGTCCGTAACAACCTGCTCTATAGAAATAGCACACAATCTAACCTGTCAGTTCAACTATGTAAATAACAAAAAATAAAAACAGTCCCAAAACAGATATTTTTTTGCAAATTTTCCATTTTAATCCATTTTTCCAGTAACAAAGCAAGGGTTAACAGCCAAACAAAACTCAATATTTATTGCCCTGATTCTCTTGTTTGCACAAACACCCCATATGTGGTCGTAAACTACTGTATGGCCAAACGGCAGGGCACAGAAGGAAGGGAACGCCATATGGTTTTTGGAAGGCAGATTTTGCTGGACTGGTTTTTGACACTATGTCCCATTTGAAGCCCCCCTGATGCACCCCTACAGTAGAAACTCCAAAAAAGTGACCCCATTTTGGAAACTACGGGATAAGGTGTCAGTTTTGTTGGTACTATTCTAGGGTAGACATGATTTTTGGTTGCTCTATATTACACTTTTTTTGAGACAAGGTAACAAAAAATAGAAATTCGGAAATTTCATCTCCATTTGCCAATAACTCTTGTGGAACACCTAAAGGGTTAACAAAGTTTGTAAAACTGGATTTGAATACCTTGAGGGGTGTAGTTTCTTAGATGGAGTCATTTTATGGAGTTTCTACTCTAGGGGTGCATCGGGGCGCTTCAAATGGGACATGGTGTCAAAAATCCAGTCCAGCAAAATCTGCCTTCCAAAAACCATATGGAGCTCCTTTCCTTCTGCGCCCTGCAGTTTGGCCATACAGCAGTTTTACGACCACATATAGGGTGTTTCTGAAAACTACAGAATCAGGGCAATAAAAATTGAGTTTTGTTTGGCTGTTAACCCTTGCTTTGTTACTGGAAAAAATGGATTCAAACGGAAAATTTTTCAAAAAATCGAAATTCAGAAATTTTATCTCCATTTGCCATTAACTCTTGTGGAAAACCTAAAGGGTTAATGATGTTTGTAAAATCAGTTTTGAATACCTTGAGGGGTGTAGTTTCTAGAATGGGGTAATTTTTGGGTGGTTTCTATTATGTAAGCCTCACAAAGTGACTTCAGACCTGAACTGGTCCCTAAAAAGTGGGTTTTTGAAAATTTCTGAAAAATGTCAAGATTTGCTTCTAAATTTCTAAGCCTTGTAACGTCCCCAAAAAATAAAATGGCATTCCCAAAATGATCGATACATGAAGTAGACATATGGGGAATGTAAATCAATAACTTTTTTTGGCAGTATTACTATGTATTATAGAAGTAGAGTAATTGAAACTTGGAAAATTGCAAATTTTTCAAAATTTTGGGTCAATTTGGTATTTTTTTATAAATAAAAATGAAATTTTTCGACTTCATTTTACCACTGTCATGAAGTACAATATGTGACGAAAAAACAATCTCAGAATGGCCTGGATAAGAAAAAGCGTTTTAAAGTTATCACCACATAAAGTGACAATGGTCAGATTTTGAAAAAATGGCCTGGTCCTTAAGGTGAAATAGGGCCGTGTCCTTAAGGGGTTAATATTCATTGCTTCACTAACAAAATCACTATAGTCCATTTGGAACACTGCCCTATATACTAGGAGATATCATCAGCATTGTCCTTAATTTCCTCTAGTCACGTGTTTGCCGGCGAGTCGGTGCTCGACTTGTCAGTCTGTCAGTCATGTGACACTGGCCACATCACATGACCCTCACTCCCCACTATAAATACAGGCGGCCTGCTGGCTACAGTTTGCCTGTGATTTTCATCCTATAGGCTGTGTACTTTATTGTGATTTAGCTACCTCTGGAATTGAACCTCTATCCGCCTCTTGACAAGGGTTAAGCGAACACCTGGATGTTCGGGTTCGAGAAGTTCGGCCGAACTCGACCCGAACTTCACCCCGAACCCCATTGAAGTCAATGGGGACCCGAACTTTTGGGCACTAAAAAGGCTGTAAAATAGCCCAGGAAAGGGCTAGAGGGCTGCAAAAGGCAGCAAAATGTAGGTAAATCCCCTGCAAACAAATGCAGATAGGGAAATGACTTAAAATAAAATAAATAAAAATTAACCAATATCAATTGGCAACATGGAGAAGGAGGAGGTGGAATAGGAGGTTGGGGTGGCATCAGGTGGGAATGCTATGGGAGTTGATGTTCTCATCACAGCCAAAAAAGGATTCATGTCTACAACAGGCCTCATTCACAGAATCAGGCCTCTGGCACCCAGACGGAGGAGAGGTTCATTCAACTTTGGATTGCCCCACAAAATGATAGAAAATTAAAAAAAAGAGGATTCAATAAAGAAGTGCCCCGGAGTACAAGAATATATGGTTAAGGTGAGGTAGTTATAAATGTCTATTCTGCACAAGGGATGGACAGGTCCTGTGGGATCCATGCCTGGTTCATTTTTACGAACATCAGCTTGTCCACGTTGGCTGTGGACAGGCGGCTGCGTTTGTCAGTAATGACACCACCTGCCGTGCTGAATATACGTTCAGACAAAACGCTGGCCACCGGGCAGGCCAGCACCTCCAAGGCATAAAAGGCTAGCCATGTGGACAATTTGGAGACCCAGAAGTTGAATAGGGCCGAACCATCAGTCAGTACGTGGAGAGGTATGGACACGTACTGTTCCACCATGTTAGTGAAATGCTGACTCCTGCTAACACGTTCCGTATCAGGTGGTGGTGCAGTTAGCTGTGGCGTGGAGACAAAACTTTTCCTCATTTCTGCCATGCTAACCCTTCCCCCAGTGGAGCTGGCCATGACACAGCTGTGTTGGCGACCTCTTGCTCCTCCTCTGCCTTCGCCTTGGGCTTCCACCTGTTCCCCTGTGACATTTGGGAATGCTCTCAGGAGCGCCTCTACCGGCGTGCACTTGTACTCGCGCATCTTCCTATCACGCTCCGGTGCAGGAAGTAAGGTGGGCACATTGTCTTTGTACCAGGGATCCAGCAGGGTGGCAACCTAGTCGCTCATGTGTGCCAGGCTCCCCAGAGGTAAGGACAAGCTGTCTTCTGTGGGAGGCGTATCGTCATGGTCCTTCGTATCCCCCCAGCCACGCACCAGTGATGGGCCTGAGCTGTGTCGGGTGCCACCCCGCTGTGAACCTGCTTCATCCTCATCCTCCTCCACCTCCTCCTCATCCTCCTCGTCCTCCAGTAGTGGGCCCTGGCTGGCCACATTTGTACCTGGCCTCTGCTGTTGCAAAAAACCTCCCTCTGATCCACTTCTAACAGACTGGCCTGAAAGTGCTAAAAATGACCCCTCATCCTCCATCAAAGCGTTTTCTCAAGGAGACATAGAAGTGGTATTGTAACGCTGATAACGGTGTCATCGCCACTGGCCATGTTGGTGGAGTACTTGAAACAGCGCAATAGGGCACACAGGTCTTGCATGGAGGCCCAATCACTGGTGGTGAAGTGGTGCTGTTCCGCAGTGCGACTGACGCGTGCGTGCTGCAGCTGAAACTCCACTATGGCCTGCTGCTGCTCGCACAGTCTCTCCAGCATGTGCAAGGTGGAGTTCCATCTGGTGGGTACATCGCATATGAGGCGGTGAGCGGGAAGGCCAAAGTTCCGCTGTAGCGCAAATAGGCGAGCAGCGGCAGGATGTGAACGCCGGAAGCGCGCACAGACGGCCCTCACTTTATGCAGCAGCTCTAACATGTCGGGGTAGTTGTAAATGAACTTCTGCACCACCAAATTCAGCACATGCGCCAGGCAAGGGATGTGCGTCAAACTGGCTAGTCCCAGAGCTGCGACGAGATTTTGCCCATTATCGCACACCACCAGGCCGGGCTTGAGGCCCACCGGCAGAAACCACTCGTCGGTCTGTTGTTCAATACCCCGTCACAACTCCTGCGCAGTGTGGGGCCTGTCCCCCAAACATATGAGTTTCAGAATGGCCTGCTAACTTTTACCCCGGGCTGTGCTGAAGTTGGTGGTGAAGGTGTGTGGCTGACTGGATGAGCTGGTGGAAGCAGAGGAGGAGGAAGCCGAGTAGGAGGAGGAGGCTACAGGAGGCAAAGAATGATGCCCTGCGATCCTTGGCGGCGGAAGGACGTGCGCCAAGGAACTCTCCGCCTGCAGCCCAGCCGCCACTACATTTACGCAGTGTGCAGTTAGGGAGATATAGCGTACGTGGCTGTGCTTACTGGTCCACGTATCTGTGGTTAGGTGGACCTTGCCACAGATGGCGTTGCGCAGTGCACACTTGATTTTATCGGATACTTGGTTGTGCAGGGAAGGCACGGCTGTCTTGGAGAAGTAGTGGCGGCTGGGAACAACATACTGTGGGACAGCCATGGACATCAGCTGTTTGAAGCTGTCTGTGTCCACCAGCCTGAATGACAGCATTTCAAAGGCCAGTAGTTTAGAAATGCTGGCATTCTGGCCCAGGGCTCGAGGGTGGCTAGGTGGGAATTTACGCTTTCTCTCCAAGGTTTGTGAGATGGAGAGCTGAACGCTGCTGTGTGACATGGTGGAGATGCTTGGTGACGCAGGTGGTGTTGTCGGTGGCACATCCTCTGTTTGGTGGGCGGCAGGTGCCAACATTCCTCCCGAGGCGGAGGAAGAGGCCGAGGCAGCAGCAGAAGAGGGAGCAGGGGAGCCAGAGTGAGTTCCTTGCTTTTAAGGTGTTTACTCCACTGCAGTTCATGCTTTGCATGTAGATGCCTGGTCATGCAGGTTGTGCTAAGGTTCAGAACGTTAATGCCTCGCTTCAGGCTCTGATAGCACCGCGTGCAAACCACTCGGGTCTTGTCGTCAGCACATTGTTTACAGAAGTGCCATGCCAGGGAACTCTTTGAAGCTGCCTTTGGGGTGCTCGGCCCCTGGTGGCGGTGGCCAGTAGCAGGCAAACTCTCTTGGCGGCGGCTGGTCTGCTTTTGCCCCCTGCTCCCTCTTTTGCTACGCTGTTGGCTCGGTCTCACCACTGCCTCTTCCTCTGAACTATGAAAGTCAGTGGCACGACCTTCATTCCATGTGGGGTCTAGGACCTCATAGTCCCCTGCATCGTCTTCCACACAGTCTTCCTCCCTGACCTCCTGTTCGGTCTGCACACTGCAGAAAGACACAACAGTTGGCACCTGTGTTTCGTCATCATCAGAGACGTGCGGACTCCGATGAGGTGGTATTCCCATGTCCTCATCATCAGGAAACAGTGGTTGTGAATCAGTGCATTCTATGTCTTCCACCACTGGGGAAGGGCTAGGTGGATTTCCTTGGGAAACCCTGCCAGCAGAGTCTTCAAACAGCATAAGAGACTGCTGCATAACTTGAGGCTCTGACAGTTTCCCTGATATGCATGGGGGTGATGTGACAGACTGATGGGCTTGGTTTTCAGGTGCCACGTGTGCGCTTTCTGCAGAAGACTGGGTGGGAGATAAAGTTGTGAACATGCTGGATCCACTGTCGGCCACCCAATTGACTAGCGCCTGTACCTGCTCAGGCCTTACCATCCTTAGAATGGCATTGGGCCCCACCAAATATCGCTGTAAATTCTGGCAGGTACTGGAACCTGAGGTAGTTGGTTCACTAGGACGTGTGGCTGTGGCAGAATGGCCACATCCTCTCCCAGCACCAGAGGGTACACTAACACCACCACGACCGCGTCCGCATCCCTTACTAGATGTTTTCCTCATTGTTACCATTCACCAAGCACCACAATAAGGAAAAAAATATTTGGCCCAATGTATTGATTTCAAATGTAGGCCTTTTTTTTACAGGCACCTAACACTATCTGCCTATTTGTTTATGTAGCGTATTACACTAATCCAGGCACAGCAGTAACCACTGATTTAGGGGAATATCTATTTTAGGGCTAGTATTTAGGCCCTGGATAAAAGGTATCCTTTTATGGACAGATTTACACTTGGCCTGCAACAGCTGGGACAAAAGATTCAGGGTATTGCTATTTTGGCAATTGAATGTCACCCCAGAACAAAATATATGTTTTGGCGGACACTATTATATTTTGTCAGCCACAGCTGAAACCACTGATTTATGGTACTGCTATTTTGGCAATTGAATTTCACCCCAGGTCAGAACAAAATATATGTTTTTGCGGACACTGTGAATCCTGGCCTGCAACAGCTGGGACACCAGATTCAGGGTATTGCTATTTTGGCAGATTCATTTCACCCCAGAACAAAATATGTGTTTTGGCAGACACTATGAAATCTGGCCTGCAACTGCTGGGACACCAGAATCCGGGTATTGCTATTTTGCCAGATTAATTTCACCCCAGAACAAAATATATGTTTTAGCGGACACTATGAAATCTGGCCTGCAACTGCTGGGACACTAGATTCAGGGTATTGCTATTTTGCCAGATTAATTTCACCCAAGAACAAAATATGTGTTTTGGCAGACACTATGAAATCTGGCCTGCAACTGCTGGGACACCAGAATCAGGGTATTGCTATTTTGCAAAATTAATTTCACCCCAGAACAAAATATGTGTTTTGGCAGACACTATGAAATCTGGCCTGCAACTGCTGGGACACCAGAATCAGGGTATTTCTATTTTGCCAGATTAATTTAACCCCAGAACAAAATATATGTTTTGGCGGACACTATTCTATTTTGCCAGCCACAGCTGAAACCACTGATTTATGGTATTGCTATTTTGGCAATTGAATTTCACCCCAGAAAATAATCTATCCTTTGCCAGACATCAGACAGTATTATACTTGTCTAGCCAAAGCTGGAACACCAGATTTAGGGGATTGGTATTTGGGCAATTGTATTTAACCCCTTAATAAAATATAGAAATTGTTATCCTGAGTTTCTAGGGGTTACAATTAGCACAGCCAAGCCCCTGATGTAGGATATAGCAAAAAAAAACTAGTATTGATGGATTGATGGACTTTGTGGCAGCTTCTTCTGGTGCACCACAAGTCACAAAATGGCCGCCGATCAACCCAGAAAATAAGTGACAGAAAAACGCTCTGTGCAGCCTAAAAACCAGCGAGCAAGTAACTAGCAGAAGTTCAATGATTCTCCGCTGTAGATCGATCCATTCATTAGGTGCTGTTGCTGACTTTAACCTGCCTAATCTCGCCCTGACAGAAGCTGCGTCCTCTCCCTACACTAATCAGAGCAGTGTGACGTGCGGCGCTACGTGATTCCAGCTTAAATAGAGCCTGGGTCACATGCTGCACTTGGCCAATCACAGCCATGCCATTAGTAGGCATGGCTGTGATGGGCTCTTAGGGCAAGAAGTAAAATGCTAGCTGATTGGCTGCTCTGCCGCCCTTCAGAAAGCGGGAAGAAATCGACGAACAACGGACCCGAACCCGAACTTTTTTGAAAATGTCCGGGTTCGGGTCCCGGACACCCCAAAATTCGGTACAAACCCGAACGAAGCTCGAACTGTTCGCTCAACACTATCCTTTACCAATGTTTTTGATCATGCTCATAAAGGTGATTCTCCTAAAATAGTTGATATCTAACTACTGAGTTAACCTAGGTATCCAAAAAGAGACGGCAGCACTCCATTCATGAAAACGTGGATGGTTTATTGACCCAGTAACAGCAACGTTTCGATCACTCAATGCAGTCTTTGTCAAGCCATGTGTGACAATGCATTCAATGCAAGTTATAAAGGCAACAATCATCAAAGCATTAATCCTGCAATTACAATTTATAATTGATATAATAAAGTGCGCGTGCATAAAACATTCATGATTACATACAGTGTCGCATGTTAATCTACAAATCTTCATAAGTCAAATCAAATTCCCCACTTGATCATAAAAAAGACATGTAGTAATTGGACTTTTTCAGAGTGTTCAATTAACTTCCATGATTTTGCCACAGGTGATCTTAGTGCAAATATAGTTAAAAACAAAGGCAAACTCACATGTGATCATGTACATAACATCCTGGTCAGCGTCCCCTGTATACTAATACGCATGCGTCAAAGCAGTCATTATCGCGTTGCTACACACGAGGTCAACGTCACAGTAAAGCTGTTGTCACACTCGTGTGAGAGACGCAATCCAAGTGCAAACTGCAAATGCCCACTTCAAACATGGCCGAACAGCCCTTTCAAATAGAGAACGCATGTCTCATATTAACTTGTATCGCCCCATTTAGCGCCACTTCATTCATTCAATACCATAGGTCAGCCAATGGGAGCCGAAATGGATCTCCCCGTCTCTAAACACTTCAAAGAGGCAGGACACACTGAAAAAGACCTTAGATTCAGAATTATTGAAAAAATCACTGTCTCAGTTAGGGGCGGTGACAGAGTTATGGCTTTGAAAAAACGTGAACTGAACTCTTGTGGATTTTCACATTACAGACCCTGAAACCCAGGGGTCTTAATGTGGAGTTTAAAATGGGATGAGCAGATAGGATCTCACATTTTTGCTGTATGGTGTTTCTCTCTTCATACCACTGGTGTAAATTGTATTCAGTTTTTCTTGATATAGATAACAATGTATAACTCTTTCTTTTTGCTTCATGATAGATAAATATCTCAAGCAAGAATATCTGGACATTCTCGCTGGATTGTGTGCGGCTCCGAGATCAACGTTCCCATGAAGTGATATATACATATATATTTATTTTGTGTGCAACTGCATTGAGTATTCCACCCCTTGATACTTTTTAATATTCACATACAGACATATCCACTATACAGTGGCTATCCCTGTAATTGTGAGTTAATTGTCTTTGTACCTGCCTAGTGTGTGCTGTCTAGTCCTGATACCTTATGGCCAATAGACTGGGGTTGGGGTGCTGCACCGTTTCTGGTGACTCACCCGCTTCCTGACTACTCTTGGGTAACCTTGCGGTTGTGATGATAGGTTCTGCTTTTCTCGCATTAATTTGTGGGGATCGTGACCCTTGAATTACGGAGAGGGGGCCGAGACGCGGAACGCTTCGGCTCTGTCTCCTAGCAACCTTGGGCACCCATTGGCTGACTTATGGTATTAAATGAATGAAGTGACGCTGAATGGGGGCGGTACAAGTTAATATGAGACATGCGTTCTGTATTTGAAAGGGCCGTTTGGCCATGTTTGAAGTGGGCATTTGCAGTTTGCACTTGGATCGCGTCTCATGCTAGTGTGACGTCAGCTTTACTGTGACGTTGACCTCGTGTGTAGCAACGCAATAGTGACTGGTTTGACGCATGCATATTAGTATACAGGGGACGCTGACCTGGATGTTCCGTACATGATCACATGTGAGTTTGCCTTTGTTTTTAACTATATTTGCACTAAGATCACCTGTGGTAAAATCATGGAAGTTAATTGAACACTCTGAAAAAGTCCAATTACTACATGTCTTTTTTATGATCAAGTGGGAAATTTGATTTGATTTGTAGATTAACATGCGACACTGTATGTAATCATGAATTTTTTATGCATGCGCACTTTATTATATCAATTATGAATTGTAATTGCACGGTTAATGCTTTGATGATTGTTGCCTTTATAACTTACACTGAATGCATTGTTACACATGGCTTGACAAAGACTGCATTGAGCGGTCGAAACGTTGCTGTCACTGGGTCAATAAACCATCCACGTTTTCTTGAATGGAGTGCTGCCGTCTCTTTTTGGATACCTATTGAATTTGGACTTTATTGTTGGTCCCTGACTGGATTTGCACCCTTATAACTATACAGTGTGCTGTTCCCCATCTTCTTTTCTACTGAGTTAACCTATATATATTTTATTAATCCTATAAAGGATTCTTATATTTGATTTTTAATAGTATTTGCTTATATTTGATTTTTAACAACATTGGACTTTATTTTGTGTCATTTATAGGTGGTTTTTCATCCACTCCCTGATACACTCCTATCTTACTACTTTTTAAAGAGATAACCTTATTCATTATTCTGACATTAGACGATATAATACTATGGATTGGTGATTGGCTCTTTAGTTTTTTGGCGCCCCCATTGTGCCTCCAGGACGCCCCTGGAACAGCACTTCACTACCGCCCTTTTCCTTGATTACATATTACTTCAGCAGTCCACTGGTATGTTCTGATTTTTATGGTTTGGGGAGCTGCCTGACTCTCTTCGAGTCATCACACTTAGAATATTTACTACCATCAACTGCAAATATACTTTGGCACCTCACATCCCATTCCTTTCCCATTTGCCGTCCCACATTCCTGTTCACTTGACTCCTAATTTATTTTTTCTTTCATAAGGTTTGGATGAGGCAGCCTGGATGATCTAATCTGATGCATCAGGCATTGGTGGGTAGAAATCCTGGCTGATCCATGCCTGATTCATCTTGACAAAGGTCAGCCTCTCCACATTTTGGCTGGACAGGCGAGTTATCCTTGAGGTAACTATGGCCCCCACAGCACTAAACACCCACACTACTGGCCGGGAAGGACAGCTTTTCAAACTCGGCCAATTGTGGCCTTAAATCCAGTTTGGCTGCCCAGTAGTCCAACAGATCTTCAATGACGGGTGGCAGGGTGCACGCCAAGTATGCCACACCTGCTGATTCAGGTTCTGCTCTATGTCTAGCTGCTGGTGACTTGTTTATTCACTATGCGGGTGAAGAAAGCTGCTCATCAGCAACTGTAGACTCAGGCTACTGCTGATGAAGCTTGTACTGCTCCTGCCACCCCTCCCCAGCAGCCATGGCAGTGGAACGTGAACACAGAGGGCCCCCCGCCCCGGTCAGACCTGTGAGAGGATAGACGATGGTGCAGATAGGCAACGGCTAACTGACTACATAGGATGTCTCTATAGTAGTTTAATTTGTCCTCCCTCTCAGCGGGTTTAACTACTACAGGACCGCCGTACGCAGGATTGCGTCCTACGGGCGGTCCTGCTCTTCTGTTCGGACGCGCCGGGGCGTCATCTCGCGAGACGCGAGACTTCCTGTGAACGCGCGCGCGTCTCGAGAGTTGGACTACAGCCTGCCAGCGATGATCAATCGCTGGCAGGCTGTAGATGCGATATAAATCGCATCAAACAGCTATATCAGACGCTGTTTTATGAACAGCGTCTGATATAGCTGCTACCTGGTCCTCTGGTGGTCCCATTTTCTGGGATCGACCACCAGAGGACCAGGTAACACAGTAAAAGTTGCACCAAACACTACACTAACCCCCCACCCCCTCACCTATTAACCCCTTGATCACCCCATCTAGACCCCCTGATCACCCCACTGTCATTGATCACACCCCTTGTAAGGCTCCATTCAGACGTCCATATGTGTTTTGCGGATCCGTGGATTCACGGATCCGTGGATTCGCGGATCCGATCCGCGGATCCGATCCGCAGATCCTCAAAACACGGACGCCGGCAATGTGCTTTCCGCATTTTGCAGATCCAAACATTGCCAGAACTATATAGAAAATGCTTTTTCTTGTCCGCAATTGCGGACAAGAATAGGACATGTTCTATATTTTTGCGGAACGGAAGTGCAGACCCGGAAGCGCGGATCCGTAATTCCGGATCCGAGCAGGACAGAGTCTGTCCCCATAGAAATGAATGGGTCCGCAATTCCGTTCCGCAAATAGAATTGCGGACGTGTGAAGGGGGCATAAGGGTCCCTTATCACCGCCAGTTAGTTAGCTACTTGTTAGGTAGCTAGCGCCCAGCCCACCGCACCGCAGTCACTGATTTTGGCAGAGATTTTTTCATCCACATTGCGAATGAAAAAATCTGTGCCGTTCATTTTTTTTTTTTTTCAGCGCAGAGGTTGAACGGAAAAAAAAAATCTCATTACCCGTATGCTCAATATACGGAGAATCGCAGAAACTCCTAATGCTGGCCATACGTGTAATGATTGCGGAGACCCTCAAATGCCAGGGCAGTACAAACACTCCACATGTGACCCCATTTTAGAAAGAAGACACCCCAAGGTATTCCGTGAGGGGTATGGTGAGTTCATGGAAAATTTTATTTTTGTCACAAGTTAGTGGAATATGAGACTGTAAAAAAAAAAAAAAAAATTTCCGCTAACTTGTGCCAAATTTTTTTTTCTGTGAACTCGCCATACCCCTCACAGAATACCTTGGGGTGTCTTCTTTCCACAATGGGGTCACATGTGGGGTATTTATACTGCCCTGGCATTTTAGGGTGCTAAAGCGTGAGAATCCAAATGCGTAAAAATGCCCTGTGAAATCCTAAAGGTACTCATTGGTTTTAGGGCCCTTTGCGCATCAGGCTGCAAAAAGTGGCACACATGTGGTATTGCCGTACTCAGGAGAAGTAGGGCAATGTGTTTTGGGGTGTATTTTTATATATACCCATACTGTGTGTGAAATATCTCTGTAAACGACAACTTTTAAAAATTTTTATACAAAGTTGTCAGTTTACAGAGATATTTCTCTCACTCAACATGGGTATATGTAAAAATACACCCCAAAACACATTGCCCTACTTCTCCTGAGTACGGCGATACCACATAAGTGACACTTTTTGCAGCCTGGCTGCAAAGGCGCCAAATTCCAATGAGTACCTTTAGGTTTTACATGGTGGCTCACAATTAGCTCCGCCCAAAATGCCAGAACAGTAAACACACCCCACAAATGACCCTTTTCGGAAAGTAGACACCCCGAGGTATTCACTGAGGGGCATAGTGAGTCCGTCTGAGATTTCTTTTTTTTGCCAGAAGTTAGCAGAAATTGAAACTTTTTTTTTTTCTCAGAAAGTGTCATTTTCCGCTAACTTGTGAAAAAAATGAAATGATACATGAACTCACCATGCCCCCCCGCAAATACTTTGGGGTGTCTTCTTTCTAAAATGGTGTGATTTGGGGGGTATTTATACTTTCCTGGCATTCTAGCACCTGAAGAAACATGACAGGCGCTCAGAAAGTCAGAGCTGCTTCAAAATGCCGAAATTCACTTTTTTGCACCATAGTTTGTAAACGCTATAACTTTTACCCAAACCAATAAATATACAATTATTGGACTTTTTTTTATCAAAGACATGTAGAACAATAAATTTAGAGAAAAATTTATATAGTAATGTAGTTTTTTTTAAAAAAATTTACAACAGAAAGTGAAAAATGTCATTTTTTTGCAAAAATTTCGGTCATTTTTGATTAATAGCAAAAAAAGTAAAAATGTCAGCAGCAATGAAATACCACCAAATGAAAGCTCTATTAGTGAGAAGAAAAGGAGGTAAAATTCATTTGGGTGGTAAGTTGTATGACGGAGCAATAAACGGTGAAAGCAGTGTAGTGCGGAATTGTAAAAAGTGGCCTGGTCATTAAGGGTGTTTAAGCTAGGGGGGCTGAAGTGGATAAAAAGGCTACCATTTTGGGCCGGTAGCAAGGGTCTAGGTGAGGGGTAGGCAACCTTTGGCTCCCAGCTGTTGTGAAACTACAACTCCCAGCATGCATAGTTGCTCTGCTCTTCTAAGAACTTACATAGAACTGAATGGAGCATGCTGGGAATTGTAGTTTCACAACAGCTGGGAGCCGAAGGTGGCTGATGCCTGGTCTAGGTGGAGAACCAGTAGTCATCCCTCTGGCGAATAGTGACAATTCGGTTGTCACTACACAAACAAGTGAGCATGCATTGGTCCATTTGTGCAAGTGACTCGGAGGTACTCCCTGCCTCCATCTCCACTGCATACTGCCACAGTGTGCCTGGGTAATCTGGCTCGTCTTCCTCATCTTCCTCTTGCTCCTCCGGCTGCTCTTGCTCCTCCTCTCCTGTCACCTGTGTAGAAAAAGCACCCATTTCGCTACACATTGCTTGTGCTCCAATGTCCTCCTCCTCCTCCAGTTCAGCCCCCACAGGGCTCATGTGGCCATGAGATATAGGCGCCACGTCTCCAGTCCCCTGACCAGCCAGATATACCAGCATCTTTTCCAGGATATGAATCAGTGGAATGACGTTGTTCAGCCCGTAGTCCTGGCAACTGACAAATAAAGTGGCCTCCTCAAAGGGCACAAGCAAACGGCAGGTGTCACGCACGAGCTACCACTGGCTAACATCGAAGTTACACAGGGGAGTACTTCTGTCTGCTTGGATCATCAAGAAATCTTTTATGGCCCTTCTCTGTTCATATAGTCGGTCCAACATATGGAGGGTGCAATTCCAATGGCTGGAAACGTCGCATATCAGCCTATGTTGGGGGATGCCGTTCTGCCGCTGCAGCTCAAGGAGGGTGTGCTTGGCGGTGTGCGAGTATTTGAAGTGCATGCAAAGTTTCCTGGCCATTTTTAGGATGTCTTGCAGATGGGAAGAAGACTTCAGGATTCGCTTTACAACCAGATTGAAAATGTGCGCCATGCAGAGCGCATGGCTCAGCCCTCCCTGATGCAGTGCCGACACCATGTTCTTCCCTTTGTCGCTCACCATGGTTCTGATTTTCAGTTGTCGCGGAGAAAGCCAGGATTTGATTTCTTGATGAAGGACGCAGTTCCTCCCCCCCTGTGTTACTCCGTTCACCCTGGCAAACGAGGTGCAGAACCGCCGTGCCCTGCACATGTGGTATGCTGGAGGTTCACTGTGAACTGTCCCTGCAGTGGAGGCTGAGGACACGGTGGAGGATCAGGAGGCAGAGGCAGACATTGTCGCAGGACCAACGGCATGAGAACGTGGAGGCGGAAGCGGCATTTTACCTGGCCAAGTTGCTGTTGTGGCTGGGCAGGAATCACATTTTCCCAGTAAAGGACATATATTGACTTTAGTTACAGCTACCAACCAATTTTCTCAAAAAAGGCTGCATCACAAACAAATTTCACCACTGAATGGCTAATCGACGAATTGTTGGTTCCTACAGAAGATACTCTACAATCACCCATCAATTTTCACAAAAAGGGCTGTATCACAAATTTCTCCACTAAATGACAATGTAAATTTACTACAGAACGGCTAATAACACGTACTTATTTTTGCTAATAATACAGTGCAACAATGTCTGTATGACAATGTAAATTCATCGCACAACGGCTAATAACACGTACTTATTTTTCCCATTAATACACCCCAATAATGGCTGTATAACAATGTTGGTTCCCTGCAGACCGGCTAAAAAAACGTATTCTTTTTCCTATTAATACCCCGCAAAAAAAAATATATAGCAATCACAGTTCACCGCAGATCAGCTAATAGGACGTACCTTTCTATTTTTTTTTGCCACTAATACACGCCAAAAAGGGCTGTAATTTTCTCACTTACATAACGGCTAATAAGCCCCTTTTTTCACACTTATACACACCAAAAAAGCTTTAGAACATATAACTGTGGTGTTCTCTGTAACCAATACTGTCCTGCCTCAGAAAACACTGGCAGTGTTACAAATTCCAATAATCTGATCCTCATATAGTGTCCAAAATCTGTGGGGTTCTGAAACCAATACTGTTCTATATTACAACTTCCATTAATCTGGGCCTAGTAAAGTGTCCAAAATCTGTTGGTTTTTGTATCCCATACCGAACTGAATCTGAAAACATTGTATATATTACAACTTCCATTACCCCTCCAGGACCTAGGATGAGAAAGCTCATCCAAACTTGTGGCTACTTAATGCACTAGGACGAGCATTCTCGTCCTAGGGTTAATGCGCTGCCCCACACCTCTGCAGTTTCTGCCAGCATCGGTGAAAACACCATTGCCTGTGGTCTAACCCCCTGTATGCCGCGGTTGCGCTGACCACGGCATACAGGAAGTCTGCGGCAGTTTCTACATCCCCATCGTGGTTGCTTGAACAGGCATCGGGACTGCCAGCTACGGAAGCCCAGGAGATCCTAGGCAACTGTTAGCGTCTTATAGTGTAAGACACTAACAGTTCAATACGGCACAATACAGATGTGATGTGCTGTATTGAAACAGGGATCAGACCATGAAATCTTTAAGTCCCATAGTCGGACAGAACAAAAAGTGAAAAAAAAGTAAAAAAAAAAAAAAAAGCACCCATTTTCCAAAATAAAGTAATTATTATTTTTTTAAATAGAAAAGTAGACATATTAGGTATCGCCGCATCTGTATCGACCGGCTCTATAAAAATATCACATGACCTAACCCCTCAGGTAAAAAACATAAAAGATAAAAAATAAAAATGATGTCAAATAAGCCATTTTTTAGTCACCTTACATCACTAAAAGTGCAATACCAAGTGATCAAAAATGTGTATGCCCCTCAAAATAGTACCAATCTAACTGTCACCTCATCCCGCAAAAAATTAGCCCCTACACTAGAAAATCGACCAAAAAATAAAAAAACTATGGCTCTCAGTCTATGGAGACACTAAAATATGATTTTATTTTTGTTTCAAAAGTGATGCTATTGTGTAAAACGTAAATAAATAAAAAGAAAGTAGACAAATTATTAGGTATCACCACTGTATAATTTTAGGAAGCTGCTGTATAAAAATATCACATGAACTAACCTCTCAGGTGAACACCGCCAAAAATAAAAAAAAAACCTGTGTAGAGAAGCCAGTTTTTGTCACCTTAAATCACAAAAAGTGTAATACCAAGCAATTAAAAAGTCATACCCCAAAATCATACCAATGAAACCGTCATCTCATTCTGCAGAAAATGAGACCCTAACTAAGACAATCACCCAAAAAATAAAAAAACTATGGCACTCAGAATATGGAGACACTAAAATATGATTTTTTTAGTTTTAAAAGTGATGTTATTGTGTAAAACGTAAATAAATAAGAAAGTATACATTTTAGGTATTGACTCGTCCGTAAGAACCTGCTGTATAAAAATATCACATGACCTAACCCCTCAGGTAAACACTGTAAAAATTAAAAAGGATGTAAAAAAAGCTATTTTTTCGTCACCTTACATCACAAAAAGTGTAATAGCAAGCGATCAAAAAGTCACATGCACCCAAAAATAGTGACAATCTAACAGTCATCTCATCCCGCAAAAATGATACCCAACCTGAAACAATCACCTAAAAACTTACAAAACTATGGCTCTCAGACTATGGAGACACTAAAACATGATTTTTTTTTGTTTAAAAAATGATAGTGTAAAACCTAAATAAAAAAAAAAAAGTATACATATTGTGTATTTCCACGTCCGTAACGACCTGCTCTATAAAAATACAACATGACTTAACCCTTCAGGTGAACACCGTAATAAAATTACCTTACATCAGAAAAAGTGTAATACCAAGCAATCAAAAAGTAATACGCACCCCAAAATCATACCAATCAAGCTTTGTTACTGGAAAAAAATTATTAAAATGGAAAATCTGACAGAAAAGTGAAATTCTAAAATTTCATCTGCACTTCCCATTAATTCTTGTGGAACACCTACAGGGTTAACAAAGCTTGTAAAATCAGTTTTAAATACCTTGAGGGGTGTAGTTTCTAAAATGGGGTCACTTTTGGGTGGTTTCTATTATATAAGCTCCACAAAGTGACTACAGACCTGAACTGATCCTTATAAAGTGGGTTTTGGAAATTTTCGGAAAAATTTTAAGATTTGCTTCTAAACGCCTAAGCCTTCTAACATCCCCCAAAAATAAAAAAGCATTCCCAATATAATCCAAAAATAAAGTAGACATATGGGGAATTTACCCTGGGAACACACTTTGCGTGTTCCCAGGGCGCGCATATGACGCGCACTTCTGCAGCGAAGTGGCTGTTTTATGGAAGCGCGCGTCATATGCGCGCTCCCATAATAGAATATGGGTTGGATCGCGCGTGCTGATCACGGCAGCCGACGCGATCGCGTAGGGCGTTTTACAGCGCAATCGTTCGCGCTGTAAAACCCCGACATGTGAACCATGCACATAGGGATGCATGGCTTTTCACATGTTGAGCGTTTTTCAGCGCGTATGAACGCGCTGAAAAACGCTCAGGTGTGTTCCCAGGGTTAAAGTAATAACTATTTTTGGAGTTTTTACCATCTATTATAAAAGTAGAGAAATTAAAGTTTGTAAATTTGGTATTTTTTTATAAATAAAAATGCAATTTTTTGACTCAGTTTTACCACTGTCATGAAGTACAATATGTGACGAGAAAACAATTTCAGAATGACCTGGATAAGTAAAAGCATTTTAAAGTTATTACTACATATAGTAACACATCTCAGATTTGCTAAAAATGGCCTGGTCCTTAAAGGGACACTGACAGGCCGTTTCATCATATAAAGTGTTTATATGACCCTATTGGTCTTAATCTGCTTAATCCAATTATGCTACTTTCCCCCCTGTCTGCCTTTCCAATGCTTTTAAAAAAATTTTGTTGCCTGCCTGCAATCAAGCCCACTTCCACCGACTGTAGTGTGCCCACTGCCAGTGCCCACCACTCATACCGGGTGGCACAGTACCTTGCACGCATAGTACCACTAATTAAAAAAAAATGACAGGCAGAGGCAGGCCACCCCGCAGGGGCTGTCGTGGTGCTGTGATTTCCTTTGGCCCTACAATAATGCCCAGTGTTCAGAGGCCACATACCATACTCCAGCTCAGCTTCAGGCAACTCTTAAGTTACCACTCGCCCGCCCAACACCACCACCAACACTAGCACCACAGCCACTTCATTTGATCTGTCAGAAGATTAATTTACACATGAGTTGGAAGAAATGAGTGATGCGCAACCATTATTGCCAGAGGATGTAGATAATCGGGATATGTGTCAGTCAAGCAGCATTACACACATGGACGTACGGTGTGATGATGATGATGTTGTACCCGCTGCTGCTTCCTTTGCTGAGTTGTCAGATACAAGTGAAGCGGTTGATAATGACCATGTGTCCGTGGATGTCACGCGGGTGCCCGCTTGAAGAGAAGAAGAACAGGGGGAAAGTTCAGATGGGGAGACAGCGAGGAGGAGGAGATGAGTTGGAAGCAGGGGGAGGTCGTCGCAAGGAGCTAGTGGCACAGTCAGACAGCAAGTATCGGCACCCGGGGTCAGCCAGACAGCACGCCAATCAATGCATGCTGTTGCCACCACCAGAATGCCGTCATTGCAAAGCTCAGCAGTGTGGCATTGTTTTGTGTGTCTGCTTCTGATAACAGCGATGCCATTTGCAACCTGTGCCAAAAGAAACTGAGTCGTGGGAAGTCCAACACCCACCTAGGTACAACTGCTTTGCAAAGGCACATGATCTCACATCACAAACGTCTATGGGATCAACACAGTTGAGTAGAAGCAGCACACAAACTCAAAGCCACCATGCTCCTCCTGGTCCAGCATCTTCAGCCACGTCAACCACTGCTGTCCTCCCTGCCCCCTCTCAACCACCAGCCACTCCGCCTCTCACCTTCAGCAGTTCCTGCTCATCTGCCCACAGTCAGGTGTCTGTCAAGGAAATGTTTGAGCGTAAGAAGCCAATGTCACAGAGTCACCACCTTTTCAGAACTCTTAGCCCGCCAGCTTTTACCATACATGCTGGTGGAGTCTGAGGCCTTCCAAAAATTTGTAGCTATTGGGACACCGCAGTGGAAGGTACCTGGCCAAAAAAATTTTTCACAAAAGGCAATCCCCAACCTGTACTCTATTGTGGAAAATAAAGTTATGGCATGTCTGGCACACAGTGTTGGGACAAGGGTCCATCTGACTACTGATAATTGGTCTGCAAAGCACACTCAGGGCAGGTATATCACGTACACAGCGCATTGGGTAAACCTGCTGACGGCTGCCAAGCATGGAATGCGCGGCTCTGCAGCGGAGTTGGTGACACCGCCACGACTTGCAGGCAGGCCTGCTGCCACCTCCTCTACTCCTCCTACTCCATCCTCTTCGCTAACCTCCTCGGCTGAGTCCTCTTCTGCTGCTGCGTCTTGCTCCACATCATCAACTGCACCCCCCCCCCCACAGCTCCCCAGGGGCTATTCCACATCCTGGAAACGACAGTGTCACGCCGTCTTGGGGTTGACTTGCCTAAGAGCAGAGAGTCACACCGGACCAGCACTCCTGTCGGCCCTGAACGCACAGGTGGATCAGTGTCTGACGCCGCACCAACTGGAGATCTGCAAAGTGGTGTGTGACAACGGAAGCAATCTGTTGGTGGCATTGAATTTGGGCAAGTTGACACATGTGCCGTGTATGGCACGTGTTGAATTTGATTGTACAACGCTTTGTGTCTAAGTACCCAGGCTTACAGGACGTCCTCAAGCAGGCCAGGAAGGTGTGTGGCCATTTTAGGCATTTCTACACGGCCATGGCGCACTTTTCCGACATTCAGCGGCGAAACAGTATGCCAGTGAGGGGCTTGATTTGCGACAGCCCGACAAGTTGGAATTCAACACTCCTAATGTTCGACCGCCTGCTCCAACAAGAAAATGCCGTCAACGAGTATTTTTATGACCGGGGTGCTAGGACAGCCTCTGCTGAGCTGGGTATTTTTTTGCCACGTTACTGGACACTCATGCGCAATGCCTATAGGCTCATGCGTCCTTTTGAGGAGGTGACAAACCTAGTCAGTCGCACCGAAGGCACCATCAGCGACATCATCCCATTTGTTTTCTTCCTGGAGCGTGCCCTGCGAAGAGTGCTGGATCAGGCCGTAGATGAGCGTGAAGAGGAAAAGTTGTGGTCACCATCACCACCAGAAACAGCCTTATCATCATCGCTTGATGGACCTGCGGAAACGCTGGAAGAGGAGTCTGAGGAAGAGGAGTCAGAGGAGGAATGTGGCTTTGAGGAGGAGGAAGACCAACCACAGCAGGCATCCCAGGGTGCTCGTTGTTGTCACCTATCTGGGACCCGTGGTGTTGTACGTGGCTGGGGGGGGGAAGAACAGAGCTTCAACGACATCAGTGAGGACGAGGAATGGGAGATGAGTAGCTCGGTATCCAACCTTGTGCAAATGGGGTCTTTCATGCTGTCATGCCTGTTGAGGGACTCTCGTATAAAAAGGCTGAAGGAGAACGACCTGTACTGGGTGGCCACGCTACTAGACCCCCGGTATAAGCAGGAAGTGGCTGAAATGTTACCGAATTACCAGAAGTCAGAAAGGATGCAGCAGTTCCAAAACAAGTTAAAAAGTATGCTTTACACAGCGTATAAGGGTGATGTCACAGCACAATGGGAATCTAAACGGGGGAAGAGGTGAAAGTAATCCTCCTCCTTCCACGACCACGCCGGCAAGGACAGGGCGCTTTACAGACGTGTTGGTAATGGAGGACATGCGGAGCTTTTTAAGTCCTACACATCGCCACAGCCCTTCGGGGTCCACCCTCAGATAACGACTCAACCGACAGGTAGCAGACTACCTCACCTTAACTGCTGATATCGACACTCTGAGGAGCGATGAACCCCTTGACTACTGGGTGTGCAGGCTTGACTGTGGCCTGAGCTATCCCAATTTCCGATAGAACTTCTGGTCTGCCCCGCTTCAAGTGTACTGTCAGAAAGGACCTTCAGCGCAGCAGGAGGTATTGTCACTGACAAGAGAAGTCGCCTAGATGAAAAAAAGTCTAGATTACCTCACCTTTATTAAGATGAATGAGGCGTGGATACCGAAGGGACTGACAGTGGGGGATACATTTGACTAAAAAAGTCCTGATGAAATGCCTTGGGCTAAAAATGGTCCCCACGCTGCTGTATTTCATCTCTGCATGCCGGATGACTTGCGTGACTTCACCACCATCTAGGGTTCAAGCCGCAATGTTTTACTACACTTTCTGCCTGGAAAACATCAATCGGTCTATAATCTGTAGCTTTTTGTATCCCATACTGATCTGAATCTGAAAACACTGTGTATATTACAGCTTCCATTAATCTGGGCTTAGTAAAGTGTCCAAAATCTGTGGGTTTTTGTATCCCATACTGAACTGAATCTGAAAACACTGTGTATATTACAGCTTCCATTAATCTGGGCCTATTGTAGTTTCAAAAATCTGTTGGTTTTTTAGCCCATACTGAACTGAATCTGAAAACACTGTGTAGATAACTATCGTTAACCTGGGCCTAGAAAAGTGGCTAAAATCTGTTGTTTTTTGCAGCACATATTGAACAGAATCTGGAAACACTGTGTATATTACAACTTACATTAATTTGGGCCTGGTAAAATGTACAAAATCTGTGGGTTTTTGAATACTATACTGAACTGAATCTGAAAACAATGTGTATATTACACCTTCCGTTAATCTGGGCCTAGTAAAGTGACCAAAATCTGTTGGTTTTATATCCCCTTGTGAACTGAATCTGAAAACACTGTGTAGATAACAACTATCGTTAACCTGGGCCTAGTAAAGTGTCCATAATCTGTGGGTTTTTGTATCCCATACTGAACTGAATCTGAAAACATTGTGTATATTACAACTTACATTAATTTGGGCCTAGTAAAATGTACAAAATCTGTGGGTTTTTGTATCCCATACTGAACTGAATCGGAAAACAATGTGTATATTACAACTTCTATTAATCTGGGCCTAGTAGAGTGTCCAAAATCTGTGGGTTTTTGAATCCCATACTGAACTGAATCTGAAAACACTGTGTATATTTCAACTTCCATTAATCTGGGCCGAGTAAAGTGTCCAAAAGCTATAGGTTTTTGTATCCCACGCTGAACTGAATCTAAAAACTGTCTATATTACAACTTCCATTAATTTGGTCCTAGTGTAGGGTCTAACCTCTATGGATTTTTGTATCCGATACTGAACTGAATCTGAAAACACTGTGTATATTACAACTTCCATTAATCTTTGCCTTGTAAAGTGTCCAAAATCTGTTGTTTTTTGTATCCCATACTGAACTGAATCTGAAAACACCGTGCATATTACAGCTTCCATTAATCTGGGCCTAGTGTAGTGTCCATAATCTGTGTTTTTGTATCCCATACTGAACTGAATCTGAAAACACTGTCTATTACAACTTCCATTAATTAGCCACTGGTGATAGCATTGACATTATCTGTGGGGTGTCTCCTGTGTGACGTTTCAACATCCCAAATACCTTTTTAAAAAATGTTGCGCATACACTTCCAAATCTTACGTTACTGTGCGTGTGACATACTTGCAAGCACATATAACATTTAAAATGAAGAAGGAAAGCAGTAAGGGACGGGGAAGTGGTGCTTATGGTGCACGCAGAGGCCGTGGCCCTGGGAGCGTTGAAACTGTGCCTTCTGCCAGAGCACAAGAAAAACAATCATCCACGATACCTAGCTTCATGTCCCAGTTTGCAGGGCGGTGCAGGACACCACTCTTGAAGTCAGACCAGTGCGACCAGGTGGTTCGGTTGGATTGCAGCAGATATTACTTCCACCAAGTCTCAAGCGGTCGATGAAGAGGATGACACACAGTTGTCAATCACTGAGGTTGTGGTTAGGTCAACAAGTCAGGAGGGTGAGCAGAGTGAGGAAGTGGAAGAGGAGGTGGTGGCCAATGAGGTCACAGACCCAACCTGGGAAGGTGGAAAGCTGAGTGAGGACAGCAGTACAGAGGGGGAGGGATCTGCAGAACCGCAACAGGCAGGAAGAGGCTGTGGGGTGGCAAAAGGTAAAAGGCAGGCCACACCAAACAGGCCCACAATTGTTCCACGGAGCACCCCCTTGCAGAAATCTCCCTTGCCAAGGGGTAGGTCTTCCGCAGTACGGCACCTTTTTGAGGAAAGTGCGGACGACAAAAGAATAGCAGTTTGCAACCTGTGCCATACCAAATTAAGCCAGGGCGTGAACACTAGCAACCTCACCGCCACCAGCTTGATCTGCCACATGGCACCCAAGCACCCTAATAAGTGGGACGAACGCCTGGGTCCACAATCTCTGTCTGGGGGTCACACCACTGCCTCTCTTCCCCTATGTTACGTGTTGGCCAATCCCCTGTCAAAGGCGCAGGCTCAGATGCCACTTAGCCGTTGAGGGAAAGGTCCTGGACGGGGTCGTTCTTTTCAGGGCGGTCGCCCTGTGGTTAGGACTATAGGGGACAGAGTAGCCCTTCTACCATAGGGACGTCTAGGGTCTTGTTTCAATATCCTGTACCCCTGTCTCTTTTTTCTGTTCCCCTCCATCTACCCCTTCTGGCCCTGCCTATATCCTGCTGACATCTATATGGTAGGACCAACGGTTGTTATACGTATTTCTTTGGTGCCGCCGTGCACCCTTTTGATTTCCAAGAGACATTGTTGTTATTGTCCTTTTTTATTGGCAGCTACCGTTGCCATTGGTTTTGTATTTCATCAATGGGATTGTGCATATCTTTTATAAGCTTTTGAGGAAAAGTTAGGTTTTAATTTTCTTACCACATTCTTGTGACTATGCTTTAAACTCCTCGTGGTCAATTAAGCCTCCAGAAGCACATTCTGGCTATTGCGTTTTTCCAGATGCCTCCTGCCCTGCACCTTCGCAAGCACCATCAGAGACCACATCCACTACAGTGTCCAAGCGCAGCGTCCGAAAGTACTTACCCCAGGTCTTTGAACGCAAGCACAAATACCCAGCCACCCACAGGCTATAGCACTAAATGCGCAGCTTTCCAAATTACTGGCCCAGGAAATAAAAAAGGGGGTTTTTCAGCACATCCCAATATGCAGGTGCACATTGCTTTGGCTGAAAACTAAGCTAAATATATAATGCAACAGCACTCTGCGATCCAAATAAAGTACAAAAAAGTATTTACCCCTTGTGAAAGTTAAAAATGTGCGTGTAAACCAACTTTTTCTAGAAAAATTATTTTTCCTTTTCACTGCCAAGCGTTTCCTAATTCTGTAAATCGCTCGATGGGTCAAAGTGCTCACTACACACCATATTCCTTGGGTGTAGTTTCCTGAATGGGGTCACTTTTGGGGGGTTTCCACTCTAGGGGTACCTCAAGGTGTGTTCAATTGCAAGATGGCACCTGTCAATTATTCCATTGAAATCTGCCTTCCAGAAGCCATTTGGTGCTCCTTTCCTTCTGACCCCTGTGGTATGCCCATATAGCAGTATAAAAGCACATATGGGGCATTGCTGTAATTGGGAGAAAATGGGCAATAAATTAGGTGGTGCAATTTCTCCAGTTCCCCATTGTGAAAGTGAAAAATGTGGGCCTTAAGTCAATTTTTCTGGAAAAAAAATTAATTTTTCATTTTCACAGCCAATTCCACGAATCACTTTTGAGGACAAAGTTTTCACCGCACATCATGAAATATTCTTTGAGGGGTGTAGTCTCCATAATGGGGTCACTTTTTGGGAGTTTCCACTCTAGGGGTACCTCAGGGTGTTTTTATATGCGGCATAGCTCCCAAAAGCAAATACTGCAAAATCTGTCTTTCAAAAGCCCTATGGCCCTACTTCCCTTTTGAACCCTGCCATGCATCTATACATCATTTTTTGAGCACATATGGGGTGTGTGTTAGTGAATCACCCGATGGGTCAAAGTTCGCACAACACACTGTGAAATATTCCTTGAGGGGTGTAGTTTCTGGAATGGGGTCACTTTTTGGGGGTTTCCACTGTAGGGCCACCTCAGAGTGTCTTCATATGCGACATAGCTCCCAATTACCATTCCAGCTAAATCCGCTCTCCAAAAGCCATATGGTGCTCCTTCCACTCTGAAGCATGCTGTGCGCCCACACATCAGTTTTTGAGCACCCATGGGGTGTTTCTGTAAACTCTTGATTCAGGGTAATAGATTTTGAGTTTTGTTTGGCTGTTAACCCTTGATGTGTTGCAAAAAAAATAGATAAAAATTTTAAATCTGCTAAAAAATAAAATGAAATGATATTGAAATTTCATTCCCATTTTCATTTAATTCCTGTGGAGCACCTAAAGGGTTAACAAAGTTTGTAAAATTAGTTTTGAATACCTTGAGGGGTGTAGTTTCTAAAATGGGGTGCTTTATGGGTGGCTTCAAATATGTAAGCCCCAGAAAGTTACTTCCTAACTGAACTGGTCCTGAAAAAATTGGTGTTTAGAAATGTTCTTAAAAATAGCTTCTAAACTTCTAAGCCTTCTAACGTCCCAACAAAATAAAATGTATATTTCAAAATTATCCAAACATAAAGTAGACATATGGGGAAAGTAAAGTAATAACTATTTTTGAGGTATTACTATCTATTATAAAAGTAGAAAAATAGAAATTTGCTAAGTTTTTCAAATGTTTGGTAAATTTGGTATTTGTTTATAAATAAAAATGAAATTTTTTGACTCAATATTACCACTGTCATGAAGTACAATATGTGACGAGAAAATAAATCTCAGAATGGCCTGGATTATTAAAAGCGTTTTAAAGTTATTGCCACATAAATTGACATGTCAGATTTGCTAAAAATGGCCTGGTCCTTAAGGTGAAAAATGTCAGGGTCCTTATAGGGTTAATTGGAATAATAATGACCTATCTCAAGGATAGATAATCAATATCAGCAGCCTGGAAACCCCCTTTATACTTTCATTGCTGTTTTAGGCCCCTTTCACACTGGCGAGAATTCCGCGTAGGTGCAATACGTGACCTGAACAAATTGCTCCCGCGCTGAATCCGGACCCATTCACTTCAATGGGGCTGTGCAGATGAGTGGTGATTTTTATGCATCACTTGTGCGTTGCGTGAAAATTGCAGCATGTTCTAGATTCTGCGTTTTTCACGCAGCGCAGGCCCCATAGAAATAAATGGGGCTGCGTGAAAATCGCATAACATCCTCAAGCAAGTGCGGAAGCAATGCGATTTTCGCACATGGTTGCTAGAAGATGTAAGTAAATTGATAAATCAATTTACTGTATTATTTTACCTTATAATTATAACATGGTTATAAAGCAAAATAATAGCATTCTTAATACAGAATGCTTACTTAAATGTGACTTAAGGGGTAAAAAAAAAAATGTAACTCACCTCATCCAATTGATCGTGCAGCCGGGTATCATCTTCTTTCTTTTTCTTTCAGGACCTGCCAAAGGACCTTTGATGACGTAATCGCACTCCCCATGTGGTGAGGTCAGCGCAGGTCCTGCTGAATGAAGATAGAAGATCCTTGCGATTATGTCAAAGGTCCTTTGGCAGGTCCTGAAAGAAGAAGAAAGAAGAACATGTCTGGCTGCACGATCAATTGGATGAGGCGAGCTAAGGGGCTTAAAAAAAAGTAAGTAAGCTTTCTGTATTAAGAATGCTATTATTTTCCTTTATAACCATGTTATAAGGGAAAATAATAAAATATACACAACACTGAACCAAAACCTGAGCTTAAGTTTAGAAGTTCGGGTCTGGGTGCCACATTCAGTTTTTGCTCACGCGCATGCAAAACGCGTTGCACTCACGGGGGAAAAAAACTGAACAATGCAATCGCAGTCAAAACTGACTGAAATTGCATGCGCACTCGCATGGGTTTCCCACAATTCACCCGGGAAGCACCCGGAGCAAATCTGGATGCCCGTGCGAAAGAGGCCTTAGAATTTTTTTCTATTTCTCCAATGAATCAAACATAAAGAACAGCCTTGGTTAAAATTACCCTACCTTTCTGAGTAAATAGCTGTTATGCAGATCTATGTGCCGCCATGGTTATAGACCACAAACAAATCTAGTATAGTCTTATCTGCAGTTGTATGCCCTGTCATTTGTTCCCTACTTTTTCCTAACCTACTAAATGTTTGTTACCAAAAAGAAAGGGAGAGATGGAAAGGACATGTACATTTCCTTTAATCCTACAAAATTATAAAATGTTTGCCCATATGCCATACATCTAGGATTTATTATAATGATGTCAATTTGATTTTGCACCACAGTAAAAACCATGTGGATCATACATTAACCCATGAAACAGGAAGCCACACCCTGAAGCGCGCATGCAGACAGATTTACAGATGTACACCCCATGACAGGCCAAGTATTCTTTAAAAATATTTTGGTTACCGATATACTGAATTGGTATAAATAGAAAAAGCATTATCACGATCACTACTGATTTGTGAATGTAGACCACTAGAATGGGTTAACAAATGAAGTGAGGAAAGGATGGGCTATACAGGTCTTTTTTTTTTCATTGTGGTCAGTGAAATTGTTGCCAAGTAATTTTTTAAAGAAATTGAATTTTTTTTATAACTCAATCATAACCATTCATTTTATTAAGGGGAGATGTATAAGCACACTTAACTTTACGGTGCCATTTTTGAGCTATGGTATAATATGAGATAGCCTATTTTATTTTGTATTTATTTTCTAAGAAACTACCGTACTAATTTGACAGTGAAACATTTCTTAGTGGGGCCCAGTGTATGTACAAATATTGATTTCCTATGTTTGCACAGAGTAAACTATAAATATCTAGAAGGTGCCTCATCTCTGCCTGACTGCTGAGGTTTTTAGAATTAACTGTGTGTAAGAAGTCATTCAGTTATATAAATTAATCATTTTTCATTATATGGCTTCATGATGTGTGTAGTATAGTGATGAGCGAGCATGCTCGGCCGAATATCTGGTCGGCTCGAGCATGCGGTACTCAACCGAGTACCGCATTTGCTCGAGCGCAATGATCAAGTCTCCGCCCCCGCACGTTTCGCGGGTTTTATGCAGCCAATAAAGGTGCAGGTAAGTACTGCCCTCACTGTAATGCTAGTAGCCATATTGGCTGCTGGGATTACAGTGATTGGCTGGCCGAAACGCATCATCGGGTATAGCACCTGATGATGCATGTTCGGCTCAGACGTAAACAGGGAGAGCAGAGCGTAGCAAGGGAAAGACCGTGTAGGGAGCGATTTTCACAGTTTTTATTCAGAGAAAGCTTTTCCAAGACCCAAAAGTCCTTTTAAGGTCTACTATGTGTGTGTGTGTTTTAGAGCAGCAATCTATTTACCTCCTGCAGTCTCAGGGACAGTGCTTCGGAAGGGACAGATAATGCAGGGTGAGACATTTGCTGTTTTTTACTACCAAAAGCTTTTCAATGACCCCCAAATCCTTTTAACCACCTGAGGACCTCCTAACGCACGGATGCGTCCGGTCCTATTACTCTGGGTCGATGCATCGGCGCGTCATCTCGCGAGACGCAAGATAAGCTGTGAATGCAAGTGGACGCGCGCTCACAGTGGCGTGCGTCTGGGCAGTTATACTGCAGCCTGCCAGCGATTATCAATCGCTGGCAGGCTGTAGATGCGAAATAAATCGCATCAAAGATGTATATCAGACGCTGTTTTTTTAACAGCGTCTGATATACCTGCTACCTGATCCTCTGGTGGTCCAATTTGCAGGGATCGACCACCAGAGGACCAGGTAGCTATGTAAAGTTGCACCAAGCACCACACTACACTAACCCCCCCCCCCCTCCCCGTCACTTATTAACCCCTTGATCACCCCATTTGACTCCCTGATCACCCCCCTGTCACTGATCACCCCCCTGTAAGGCTCCATTCACATGTCCATATGTGTTTTGCGGATCCGCAAAATACGGACACCTGCAATGTGCTTTCCACATTTTGCAGATCCGCACATTGCCAGAACTATATAGAAAATGCCTTTTCTTGTCCGCAATTGTGGACAAGAATAGGACATGTTCTATATTTTTGCGGAATGGAAGTGCAGACCCGGAAGTGCGGGTCCGCAATTCCGGATGCGAGCGGGACAAAGTCTGTCCCCATAGAAATGAATGTGTCCGCAATTCCGTTCCGCAAACAGAATTGCGGACCTGTGAATGGGGCATAAGGGTCCCTTATCACCGCCAGTTAGTTAGCTACTTGATAGGTAGCTAGCGCCCAGCCAACCGCACTGCAGTCACTGATTTTGGCAGAGATTTTTTCATTCACGATGATCGATACGAATGAAAAAAATCTGTGCCGTTCATTATATATTGTTTTTCAGCCCAGAGGCTGAACGGAAAAAAAAATCTCATTACCCGTATGCTTAATATAAGGAGAATAGGAGAAACTCCTAATGCTGGCCATACGTGTAATGATTGCGGAGACCCTCAAATGCCAGGGCAGTACAAACACCTCACAGAAGACACCCCAAGGTATTCCGTGAGGGGTATGGCGAGTTCATGCAAAATTTTATTTTTTGTCACAAGTTAGTGGAATATGAGAAAAAAAATATATATCAATTTCCGTTAACTTGTGCCAAAAAGTTTTTTTTTCTGTGAACTCGCCATGCCCCTCACGGAATACCTTGGGGTGTCTCATTTCCAAAATATGGTCACATGTGGGGTATTTATACTGCCCTGACATTTTAGGGGTCCTAAAGCGTGAGAATCCAAATACGTAAAAATGCCCTGTGAAATCCTAAAGGTACTCATTGAAATTAGGGCCCCTTTGCGCATCTTGGCTGCAAAAAAGTGTCACACATGTGGTATTGCCGTACTCAGCAGAAGTAGGGCAATGAGTTTTGGGGTGTATTTTTATATATATACCCATACTTTGTGTGAGAAATATCGCTGTAAACGACAACGTTTTAATTTTTTTTATACAAAGTTGTCAATTTACAGAGATATTTATCTCAACCAACATGGCTTTTTTGCAGCCTGGGTGCGCAAAGGGGCCCAAATGCCAACGAGTACCTTTAGGTTTTACATGGCTGCTCACAATTTAGCCCCACCCAAAATGCCAGAACAGTACACACACCCCACAAATGACCCCATTTTGGAAAGAATACACCCCAAGCTATTCGATGAAGGGCAAAGTGAGTCCATGAAAAATTTAACTTTTTATCAAAAGTTAGCGGAAAGGGAGACTTTGTGAGAAAAAAACAATAAAAAAATCAATTTCCACTAACTTGTGCCAAAAAAAAAAATCTTCTATGAACCCGCCATGCCCCTCACGGAATACCTTGGGGTGTCTTCTTTCCAAAATGGGGTACTCATTGGAATTTGGGCCCCTTTGCGCATCTTGGCTCCAAAAAAGTGTCACACATGTGGTATCACCATACTCAGGAGAAGTAGGGCAATGTGTTTTGGGGTGTATTTTTACATATATCCATGCTGGGTGAGAGAAATATCTCTGTAAATTGACAACTTTGTATCAAAATTTTTAAAAAGTTGTCATTTACAGAGATATTTCTCACACCAAGCATGGGTATATGTAAAAATACACCCCAAAACACATTGCCCTACTTCTCCTGAGTACGGCAATACCACATGAGTGACACATTTTTGCAGCCTGGGTGCGCAAAGGGGCCCAAATTCCAACGAGTACCTTTAGGTTTTACATGGCTGTTCACAATTTAGCCCCGCCCAAAATGCCAGAACAGTAAATACACCCCACAAATGACCCCATTTCGAAAAGTAGACACCCCAAGGTATTCACTGAGGGGCATAGTGAGTCCGTGGGAGATTTTATTTTATTTTTTGCCAGAAGTTAGCAGAAATGGAAACTTTATTATTTTTTTTCCTCAGAAAGTGTCATTTTCCGCTAACTTGTGAAAAAAATGAAATGATACATGAACTCACCATGCCCCTCCGCGAATACTTTGGGGTGTCTTCTTTCTAAAATGGTGTCATTTGGGGGGTATTTATACCTTCCTGGCATTCTAGCACCAAAAGAATCATGACAGGTGCTCAGAAAGTCAGAGCTGCTTCAAAATGCGGAAATTCACTTTTTTGCACCATAGTTTGTAAACGCTATAACTTTAACCCATACCAATAAATATACACTTATTGGATTTTTTTTTATCAAAGACATGTAGAAATGTAGTTTTTTTAACAAATTTAGCAACAGAAAGTGAAAAATGTCATTTTTTTGCAAAAATTTTGGCCATTTTTGATTAATAGCAAAAAAAGTAAAAATGTCAGCAGCAATGAAATACCACCAAATGAAAGCTCTATTAGTGAGAAGAAAAGGAGGTAAAATTCATTTGGGTGGTAATAAGTTGCATGACGGAGCAATAAACGGTGAAACTAGTGTAGTGCAGAATTGTAAAAAGTGGCCTGGTCATTAAGGGTGTTTAAGCTAGGGGGGCTGAAGTGGTTAAGGACTACTGTGTGTATTTGACAGCAGCAAGATATTTTTATTTCATACCTATTTATGACATATACTGTACATCATCTGCAGATTTTGTCTTTAATAATCTGGTCCACATACAGTGTCCATAATCTGTGGTTTTCTGTAACCAATGTTGAAGAACATCTGCAAACAGTTTCTGAATTACAAATTCCAATAATCTGGGCCACATCTAGTGTCCATAATCTGTGGTGTTCTTTAACCAATACTGTAGAACATCTGCAAACAGTTTCTGTAATACAAATTCCAATAATCTGGGCCTAAAATACTATCCTGCATCCGAAAACGGTGTCTTTAGAGGACAGTAAAACAATCTGCGCCACATCTAGTGATAGTAACATAGTATAAAAGACATTTGTCCATCCAGTTCGGCCTGTTTCCTACAAGTTGATCCAGAGGAAGGCAAAAAAACCCCTGTGAGGCAGAAGCCAATTTTCCCCACTTAAGGAGAAAAAATTCCTTCCTGACTCCAATCAAGCAATCAGAATAACTCCCTGGATCAATGACCCCTCTCTAGTAGCTATAGCCTGCAATATTATTACACTCCAGAAATACATCCAATCCCCTCTTGAATTCCTTTATTGTACTCACCATCACCACCTCCTCAGGCAGAGAGTTCCATAGTCTCACTGCTCTTACCGTAAAGAATCCTCTATGTTTGTGTACAAACCTTCTTTCCTCCAGACGCAGAGGATGTCCCCTCGTCACAGTCCTGGGGATAAATAGATGATCGGAGAGATCTCTGTACTGACCCCTGATATATTTATACATAGTTATTAGATCTCCCCTCAGTCGTCTTTTTTTTCTAAAGTGAATAACCCTAATTTTGATAACCTTTCAGGGTACTGTTGCCCCATTCCAGTTATTACTTCCGTTGCCCTCCTCTGAACCCTCTCCAGCTATGCTATGTCTGGCTTGTTCACAGGAGCCCAGAACTGTACACAGTACTCTATGTGTGGTCTGACTAGTAACATAGTAACATAGTATATAAGACCGAAAAAAGACATTTGTCCATCCAGTTTGGCCTGTTTCCTACAAGTTGATCCAGAGGAAGGCAAAAAACCCCTGTGAGGCAGAAGCCAATTTTCCTCACTTAGGCCTCATGCACACGACCGTTTTTTTATGCTGTCCGCAAAAAGGGGTTCCGTTGTTCAGTGATCCGTGTCGGTTTTTGCCTTCCGTTGTGTTTCCGTGTGTCTTCCGTTTTTTTAGCGGACATGTCCCAAAAGATTTTACCAAAAGACAGGCTGACAATGTTTCCCAAGTGCCTGCCAAGGGATCCGCAAAAAAAACGGACACGGAACACGGATGACACACGGATGGCCATCCGCATTTTTCACGGACCCATTGACTTGAATGGGTCCGTGAACCGTTTTTCACGGACAAGAATAGGACAGGTTATATTTTTTTGACGGACTGGAATCACGGACCACGGACGCGGAGAACAAACGGTGCATTTGCCGAGGTTTCCACGGACCCGTTGAAAACCAATGGGTCCGCAGAAAATCACGAAAAACGGAGCAACGGACACGGAATCAAACAACGGTCGTGTGCATGAGGCCTTAAGGGGAATAAAAATTCCTTCCCGACTCCAATCAGGCAATCAGAATAACTCCCTGGATCAACGACCCCTCTCTAGTAGCTGTAGCCTGTAATATTATTACACTCCAGAAATAAATCCAGTCCCCTCTTGAATTCCTTTATTGTACTTACCATCACCACCTCCTCAGGCAGAGAGTTCCATAGTCTCACTGCTCTTAAAGTGAAGAATCCTTTTCTATGTTTGTGTACAAACCTTCTTTCCTCCAGACGCAGAGGATGTCCCCTTGTCACAGTCCTGGGGATAAATAGATGATGGGACAGATCTCTGTACTGACCCCTAGTGATGTCGCGAACATAAAATTTTCAGTTCGCGAACAGCGAACTTCCGCAAATGTTCGCTAACAGGCGAACCGCCATAGACTTCAATAGACAGGCGAATTTTAAAAACCAAAGGGACTCTTTCTGGCCACAATAGTGATGGAAAAGTTGTTTCAAGGGGACTAACACCTGGACTGTGGCATGCCGGAGGGGGATCCATGGCAAAACTCCCATGGAAAATTACGTAGTGGACGCAGAGTCGGGTTTTAATCCATAAAGGGCATAAATCACGTAACATTCCTAAATTGTTTGGAATAACATGCTTTAAAACATCCAGTGTGTGTATACGATCAGGTATGATGTTGTATCGATCAGGTAGTGTAAGGGTTACGCCCGCTTCACAGACATTGACAGACCAAACTCCTCTTTTAATGCACCGCAAACAGTCCATTTGCACAACCGCAAACTCCCCATTTGCACAAGGTTGGATACCAAGCTAGCCACGTCCCGGTGATGTCATTGAAGGTTTCTTCCTCCACCCAGCCACGTACAACACCAAGGGTCCCCGAAAGGTCAATTGAATTGATTTTTCGAACGGGAGATGGTTAAAAAAACGCTGGCTCCCTCCCCTTTGTTTTAATCCACGGTCACTGCTTCTGCGCCGTGCAATTTACTCTCACACCCGATATGAGTGGTATTTTCTATAGTACTATTCTCATCAGTTTAATCCCTCTAACGTCCCCAATCTGGGGGCCATTTATTGAATAGATTTTTCGAACGGGGAGATGGTTAAAAAACGCTGGCTCCCTCCACTCTGTTTTAATCCACGGTCACTGCGTCTGCGCCGTGCAATTTACTGTCACACCCGATATGAGTGGTATTTTCTGTAGTACTATTCTCATCAGTTTAATCCCTCTAACGTCCCCAATCTGGGGGCCATTTATTGAATTGATTTTTCGAACGGGGAGATGGTTAAAAAAACGCTGGCTCCCTCCCCTTTGTTTTTATCCACGGTCACTGCGTCTGCGCCGTGCAATTTACTGTCACACCCGATATGAGTGGTATTTTCTGTAGTACTATTCTCATCAGTTTAATCCCTCTAACGTCCCCAATCTGGGGGCCATTTATTGAATAGATTTTTCGAACGGGGAGATGGTTAAAAAAACGCTGGCTCCCTCCACTCTGTTTTAATCCACGGTGACTGCGTCTGCGCTGTGCAATTTACTGTCACACCCGATAGGAGTGGTATTTTCTGTAGTACTATTCTCATCAGTTTAATCCCTGTTACATCCCATATCAGGGATTGCCTTTTGTGAAAGAAATTTTGGGCCTGGTACCTTCGACTGCCTTCACAATGACAGACCAAACTCTCATACACCAAACTGAATTGATTTCAGGAACTGGGAGATGGACAAAGCAGCTTGGTCGGTTCTCATACTCCCAAATTGGGGCACTGCGCGTGCACAGAGCAATGTGCTGTGACACCCTATATGAGTGGTGTCTTAACTAGTACTATTCCTATCAGCGGCGGGCGGGTGCATGGTAACTTGAGAGCAGGGGACCAAAGCTGAGCTGGAGGAGGATGGTGCGTCAAGGTTCTTAGCGGAAGCTGTTGAAATTGGGTGTCCTGTCTAAGCCAGTCAACTACGTCCTCAATTTTTCGGGTTCAGGGTACATGGCCTCTGAACACTAGGCATTATTCCAGGGACAGTGGAAATCACAGCACCACGACCACGACGGCCCCTGCGGGGTGGCCTGCCTCTGCCTGTCATTTTTTTTTCGATAAGTGGTACTGTGCCACCCGGTATGAGTGGTGGGCACTGGCAGTGGGCACACTACAGTCTGTGGAAGTGGGCCTGACACACACTGGCAGCAGGCAAGAAACTGAAATTAGACTAATGTGTAAAAATGAAATGCCTTTATCGGCAAGCTACTGTGCCACCCGGTATCAGTGGTTGGCACTGGCAGTGGGCACATTACAGTCAGTGGAAGTGGGCCTGACACACACTGGCAGCAGGCAAGCAACTGAAATTAGACTAATGTGTAAAAATTAAATGCTTATTTTGATGCAAAGTCCTCTGCCAGCCGGTATGAGTGGTAGGCACTGGCAGTGGGCACATTACAGTCACTGGAAGTCAGCCTGACACACACTGGCAGGCAACTAACCTTAGATTAAAGTGTAAAAATTAAATGCCTTTTTTTGATGCAAAGTCCTGTGCTACACGGGATGACAGGGGTGGGCACTGGCAGTGGGCATACTACAGTCAGTGGAAGTCGGCCTGACACACACTAGCAGCAGGCAAGCAGCTGAAATTACACTAAAGTGTAAAAATTAAATGCCTTTTTTTATGCAAATTCCTGTGCCAGCCGGTATGAGTGTTAGGCACTGGCAGTGGGCACACTACAGTCACTGGAAGTCAGCCTGACACACACTGGCAGGCAACTAACCTTAGATTACAGTGTAAAAATTAAATGCCTTTTTTTGATGCAAAGTCCTGTGCCACATGGGATGACAGGGGTGGGCACTGGCAGTCGGCACACACTACAGTCTGTGGGCCTGCAGCTCCTCACACACAGGCAGGCCATGCAATTGCAATATGCATATAAAGAAAAAAAAAAAGCAGACTATTGTTGCAGCCCTAAAAAGGGCTTTTTGGGGTGCTGTCAGGACGCTGTCCTTACAGCAGAGATCAGATGAGTCTTTCAGGACTGGAGTGGACACTGAATTCACTAGCCTAGCTATCGATTTCCCTATTAAATCAGCAGCAACTACACTCTCCCTCCTCTCACTAAGACTGCAAATTCCAAATGAATCTAAAATGGATGCTGTGCAGGAGGTGGGAGGGTCTGGGAGGGAGGGTATGCTGCTGATTGGCTGGAATGTGTCTGCTGACTGTGAGGTACAGGGTCAAAGTTTGCTCAATGATGATGTATAGGGGGCGGACCGAACATCGCATATGTTCGCCCGCTGAGGCGAACGTGAACAAGCTATGTTCGCCGGGAACTGTTCGCCGGCGAATAGTTCGGGCCATCTCTACTGACCCCTGATATATTTATACATAGTTATTAGATCTCCCCTCAGTCGTCTTTTTTCTAAAGTGAATAACCCTAATTTTGATAACCTTTCAGGGTACTGTAGATCCCTCATTCCAGTTATTACTTTAGTTGCCCTCCTCTGAACCCTCTCCAGCTCTGCTATGTCTGTCTTGTTCACAGGAGCCCAGAACTGTACACTGTACTCCATGTGTGGTCTGACTAGCGATTTGTAAAGTGGTAGGACTATGTTCTCATCATGGGCGTCTATGCCCCTTTTGATGCAACCCATTATCTTATTGGCCTTGGCAGTTGCTGCCAGACACTGGTTTTTGCAGCTTAATTTGCGGTTTATTAAAATTCCTAGATCCTTTTCCATGTCAGTGTTACCGAGTGTTTTACCATTTAATATGTACGGGTGACTTGCATTATTCCTTCCCATGTGCATAACTTTACATTTGTCAGTGTTGAACCTCATCTACCATTTTTCTGCCCAAGCCTCCAATCTATCCAGATCCCTCTGTAGCAGAAAACTGTCTTCTTCAGTGTTAATTACTTTACACAGTTTAGTGTCATCTGCAAAAATAGATATTTTACTGTGCAGGCCTTCTACAAGATCATTAACCACTTCAGCCCCCCTAGCTTAAACACCCTTAATGACCAGGCCACTTTTTACAATTCCGCACTACACTACTTTCACCGTTTATTGCTCCGTCATGCAACTTACCACCCAAATGAATTTTACCTCCTTTTCTTCTCACTAATAGAGCTTTCATTTGGTGGTATTTCATTGTTGCTGACATTTTTACTTTTTTTGCCATTAATACAAATTTAACGAAATTTTTGCAAAAAAATGACATTTTTCACTTTCTGTTGTAAAATTTTTCAAAAAAACTACATTTCTATATAAATTTTTCTCTAAATTTATTGTTCTACATGTCTTTGATAAAAAAGTCCAATAAGTGTATATTTATTGGTTTGGGTAAAAGTTATAGCGTTTACAAACTATGGTGCAAAAAGTGAATTTCTGCATTTTGAAGCAGCTCTGACTTTCTGAGCGCCTGTCATGTTTCTTCAGGTGCTAGAATGTCAGGATAGTATAAATACCCCCAAATCACACCATTTTAGAAAGAAGACACCCCAAAGTATTCGCGGAGGGGCATGGTGAGTTCATGTATCATTTCATTTTTTTCACAAGTTAGCGGAAAATGACACTTTCTGAGAAAAAAAAAAAAAAAGTTTCAATTTCTGCTAACTTCTGGCAAAAAAAAAGAAATCTCAGACGGACTCACTATGCCCCTCAGTGAATACCTTGGGGTGTCTACTTTCCAAAATGGGGTCATTTGTGGGGTGTTTGTACTGTTCTGGCATTTTGGGCGGGGCTAAATTGTGAGCCGCCATGTAAAACCTAAAGGTACTCGTTGGAATTTGGGCCCCTTTGCACCCAGGCTGCAAAAAGTGTCACTTATGTGGTATCGCCGTACTCAGGAGAAGTAGGGCAATGTGTTTTAGGGTGTATTTTTACATATACCCATGTTGGGTGAGAGAAATATCTCTGTAAACTGACAACTTTGTATAAAATTTTTTAAAAGTTGTCGTTTACAGAGATATTTTCACACACAGTATGGTATATATAAAAATACACCCCAAACACATTGCCCTACTCTCCTGAGTACGAGGACTACATGTGTGTCACTTTTTGCAGGCTGGTGCAAGGCCCTAAACCAATGAGTACCTTTAGGATTTCACAGGAGCATTTTTACGCATTTGGATTCCAGACTTCTTCTCACGCTTTAGGGGCCCCTAAAATGCCAGGACAGTATAAATACCCACATGTGACCCCATTTTGGAAAGAAGACACCCCAAGGTATTCCGTGAGGGGCATGGCGAGTTCATGTAAAATTTTATTTTTGTCACAAGTTAGTGGAATATGAGACTTTGTAAAAAAACAAAATAAAAAAATATATATATCAATTTCCGCTAACTTGTGCCAAAAATAAAAATTCTGTGAACTCGCCATGCTCCTCACGGAATACCTTGGGGTGTCTTCTTTCCAAAATGGGGTCACATGTGGGGTATTTATACTGCCCTGGCATTTTAGGGGCCCCTAAAGCGTGAGAATCCAAATGCGTAAAAATGGCCTGTGAAATCCTAAAGGTACTCATTGGTTTTAGGGCCCTTTGTGCACCTTGGCTGCAAAAAGTGCCACTCATGTGGTATCGCCGAACTCAGGAGAAGTAGGGCAATGTGTTTTGGGGTGTATTTTTACATATACCCATGCTGCGTGTGAGAAATATTGCTGTAAGCGACAACTTTTTACATTTTTTATTCAAAGTTGTCAATTTACAGAGATATTTCTCACACAAAGTATGGGTATATGCAAAAATACACCCCAAACACATTGCCTACTCTCCTGAGTACAGTTGATACCACATGTGTGCCACTTTTGCAGCCAAGATGCGCAAAGGGCCCTAAACCAATGAGTACCTTTTAGGAGGGCATTTTTACGCATTTTCTTCTCACGCTTTAGGGCCCCTAAAATGCCAGGGCAGTATAAATACCCCACATGTGACCCCATTTTGGAAAGAAGACACCCCAAGGTATTCTGTGAGGGGCATGGCGAGTTCATAGAAGATTTTTTTGGCACAAGTTAGCGGAAATTGATTTTTATTGTTTTTCTCATAAAGTCTACCTTTCTGCTAACTTTTGACAAAAAGTTAAATTGTTCATGGACTCACTATGCCCCTCAGCGAATACCTTAGGGTGTCTTCTTTCCAAAATGGGGTCACATGTGGGGTATTTATACTGCCCTGGCATTTAGGGGCCCTAAAGCGTGAGAAGAAAAATGCGTAAAATGCCCTCCTAAAAGTACTCATTGGTTTTAGGGCCCTATGCATCTTGGCTGCAAAAAGTGGCACACATGTGGTATCGCCGTACTCAGGAGAACTCGGGCAATGTGTTTTGGGGTGTATTTTTACATATACCCATACTTTGTGTGAGAAATATCTCTGTAAACTGACAACTTTGAATAAAAAAATGTAAAAGTTGTCGTTTACAGAGATATTCTCACACCCAGCATGGTATATATAAAAATACACCCCAAAACACATTGCCCTACTTCTCCTGAGTACGGCGACACCACATGTGTGACACTTTTGCAGCCAAGATGCGCAAAGGGCCCTAAAACCAATGAGTACCTTTAGGATTTCACAGGCCATTTTTACGTATTTGGATTCTCACACTTTAGGACCCCTAAAATGCCAGGACAGTATAAATACCCCACAAGTGACCCCATTGTGGAAAGAAGACACCCCAAGGTAATCCGTGAGGGGCATGGCGAGTTCACAGAAAAAAAATTTGGCACAAGTTAGCGGAAATTGATTTTTTTTTTTTTTACAGTCTCATATTTCACTAACTTGTGACAAAAATAAAATTTTGCATGAACTCGCCATACCCCTCACGGAATACCTTGGGGTGTCTTCTCTCTAAAATGGGGTCACATGTGAGGTGTTTGTACTGCCCTGGCATTTGAGGGTCTCCGCAATCATTACACGTATGGCCAGCATTAGGAGTTTCTGCGATTCTCCTTATATTGAGCATACGGGTAATGAGATTTTTCCCGTTCAGCCTCTGCACTGAAAAGAAAAAAAAATGAACGGCACAGATTTCTTCATTCGCATCAATCAATGTGGATGAAAAATCTCTGCCCAAAAATGTGCAAAAAAAAACAAAACGGCACAGATTTCCTCATTCACATCGATCAATGTGGATGAATAAATCTCTGCCAAAAAATGTGCAAAAAAAAAAGTAGTAAGGCCCCATTCACACGTCCGCAAAAATGTCCGCATCTATTCCGCAATTCTGCGGAATAGATGCGGACCCATTCAGTAGTGAATGGGGCTGGCGGTGATGCGGAGAGCACACTATGCGCTCGCCGCATCAGCATTTGCGGAGCTGCGGCCGCAAACTTCCGGGTTTCGGCCCCAAGCATCCGGCCGCAGCTCCGCAAAGATAGAGCATGTCCTATTCTTGTCCGCAATTGCGGACAAGAAAAGGCATTTCTATATAGTTCTGGCAATGTGCGGATCCGCAAAATGCGGAAAGCACATTGCTGGTGTCCGTGTTTTGCGGATCCGTGGATCCATGGTTCCGCAAAACACATACGGACGTCTGAATGAACCTTACAGTGGGGTAATTAGTGTCAGGGGGTGACATGGGGTGATCGGGGTTAATCAGGGGTTAATCAGTGGGGGGTGGGGTGGATGGGTGGGGGGTCTGTGTGGTGTTTTGGTGCACTTATAAAAGTTTCTTTGGTGGTCCCAAGCAAATGGGACCACCAAAGGAACGATCAGCAAGCATATCAGACGCTGTTAACAAAACAGCGTCTGATATGCCATTTTTTTTAACTTCTACAGCCTGCCAGCGCACGATCAGCGCTGGCAGGCTGTAGCTTACCTTGTCCCCGACGTGATCCTGTGAACGCGCGCACGTGCGCGCGCGCGTTCACAGGAAATCTCGCCTCTCGCGAGATGACGCGCGGGCGCGTCAAGGAGGAACAGACCGACCGCCCGCAGGACGCAATCCTGCGTGAGGCGGTCGGTAAGCGGTTAATAAATATATTGAAGAGAATAGGGCCCAATACTGACCCCTGAGGTACCCCACTAGTTACAGTGACCCAATCTGAGTATCTACCGTTAATAACCACCCTCTGTTTTCTGTCACTCAGCCAGTTACTTACCCACATACAGACATGATAAAACCCTAATATAAATATTAATATAGAAGGTGAGCTCTAAGGGACAGGGAAGTGGGCATGATGCTGATGGTGCAAGCAGAGGCCATGGCCCTGGGCGCAATTAAACTGTGTCTGCTGCCAGTGCACCAGAAAAAAAAAAAAAAACATTCACCGTACCCAGGTTCATGTCCAACTTAGCTGGCCGGCGCAGGACAACATTGTCCAAGTCGGACCAGCGCAAACAGTTGGTCAGTTGGATTGCTTAAGATAATGCTTCCAGTCGGTTAAGCACCACCCTCTCGTCCAGTCTCTGTAGCCAAGAGTCTGGTCAACTGAATCCTCACTCTGATCATCCTTCCTCCCACCATGGAGAGGCTTGCCAAACGAGTGATCCCACACTCGGATATTCCAAGGAGCTCTTTCCAGCACCACTATTAGATTTGGCCCTCGCTCCCAGTACGCTTAAAGAGATACCTGAGATATTGTGCCTTGATAACCTTTTGAGCCTACATAAGAAGATGATGGTGGTGAACAGCAATCATGCGTTCACGAGGTGGATGAGGATGAGACACAGTTGTCAATCACGGAGGTTGTGGTTAGGTCAAGTTAGGAGGATGAGCAGAGTGAGGAAGTGGAAGAAGAGGTGATGGACGATGGGGTCACTGACCCAACAAGGGAAGGTGAAAAGCCGAGCAAGGACAGCAGTACTGAGGGGGAAGGATCCGCAGCACTGCAACAGTCTGGAAGAGGCAGCAGGGTTGCAAAACGGAGACGTTGGCCCACACCAAACAGTGCCGAAACCATTACATGAGCACCCCCATGCGTAAAATTTACCTTGCCAAGGGGTAGGTGTTCTGCAGTATGGCGCTTTTTTGAGGAAAGCACAGACGACAAAAGAGTGGTAGTTTGCAACCTGTGCCGTACCAAAATGAGCCGGGGCGTGAACACTAGCAACCTCACCCCCACCAGCATGATCCGCCACATGGCATCCAAGTACCCTAACAAGTGGGTCGAATGCCAGGGTCCACAATCTGGGTCTGCGGGTCACACCACTGCCTCCTCTTCCCCTATGTTACGAACTTCTGGCCAATACCTTGTCGAAGACGCAGGCCCGGATGCCCCTCACCTTCGCATGAACCAAGTAGAGGTCAGCCAGAACTCTGTTCAATAGGCGTCATGCACGTGTCTGAGGCAGCAGTCCCAATGTATATAGTAGAAAAAGACCAGCACTCACTGTATCTTCTGAAATATAACTATCATGCAACTATCTGTTTGGCTCATATTGTGAGCCGAAACGCGTCACAGAGTTCTGCATTGATGTGACCAATAAAAGCATTGAAATTTCAGAAGATACAGTGAGTGCCGGTCTTTTTCTACTTCGCATGAACCGTCAGCAACAACATCCACTTCCCTGTCCCAGCACAGCATCCAAATGTCAATAACACAGGCATTTGAAGGCAAACGCAAATACCCAACCATAGCACTAAATGCGCAACTTTTGAAATTACTGGCCCTTGAATTGTTGCCATTTTGGCTTGTGGACACTGAAGCCTTCCGCAGCCCGCTGTTGGCAGCCGTCCCTCGGTATGCAGTTCCCAGCCGCCACTATTTTTAACGGTGTGCAGTGCCCGCCTAACACCAGCATGTGTCCCAGAATATCACCCATGCCCTGACCAACGCACTTACTGGGAAGGTCTGCCTCACCACAGACCAGTGCTGGTGGCCAGGGACACTACATTTTCCTGACCGCACACTGGGTGAATGTTGTGGAGGCCGGGAGTGAGTAGTACCCTGGGATGGCACAGGTGCTACCCACGCCCAGGATTGCGGGCCCTACATCTATCAGGATCTCTGCCAGCAGATATGTTACTGGCTCCAACCCCCACTTCTCCTCCGCCACCTTCTCCTCCACTTCTACCTCGGAGCTGTGGCTCTCGCCACTCAACCTACAACCAGGCATGGTTGTGTCTGACAATGGCCGTAACTTGGTGGCGGCTTTAGAGCTCGGCAACCTGACACACATCCCATGCCTAGCCCACGTCTTAAACTTAGTGGTTCAGCGGTTTATCCAAACCTACCCCAATTTGCAAGAGCTACTAGTGAAGGTGCGCTGTGTGTGTCCCCATTTCCGCAAGTCATCCACAGCTTCAGCCGGACTGTCAACGCTGCAGCAGCGCTTGCAGCTTCCAGCTAGCCAACTGTTGTGCGACGTAAGCACGCACACTCTACGTTCTACATGTTGGCCAGGCTTTGTGAGAAGCAGAGGGCAGTTGTGGAATACCAGCTGCAACATAGTCGTCGCCTTTCCAGTCAACTGCCACTACTCACAAGCGAGGAGTGCGCATTGATGTCAGACCTTTGTGAGGTTTTAAAAAAACTTTGATGAATCCACACAGATGGTTAGTAACGCTATTTTTCGCGTAACCATCCCACTGACGTGTCTACTCAAATGATCGCTGCCCACTATTAAGGAGGATGCTCTTAATGGACGAGGAAATGGGGGAGAACATTACACAGGGTGATAGCCAGACTACCCACAATTCGTCTTCTCAGTGCGAATTGGCCCTTGAAGAGGAGGAGGAGCTGAGACAGCTGTCTCTGCTACAGAGGATAGTATTCATAGAACTTTAATTCCATCTGTTCAGCGTGGATGGTCAGAAGAGGAGGAGGAGGATGAGGGGGATGTGAGTCCTCCTGATGTTGACAGCGATTACTGGGTGTTCACCCTTCTTGAACCCCGCTACAAAGAGAACTTCTCATCTCTCATTCCTGTGGTGGAGAGGACGAGTAAAACGGTGCAATACCAGAAGGTACTTGTTGAGAAATTGCTCCAAAATTTTCCATCTGACAATGCGGCCGCCAGAGTCTGTAGTTCCTTAGGCAACCGTGGAAGGGAGACAAGGGGAACACACAGCAGTTCCAACAGAGGCAGGGAAACACTCTCCAAGGCATTGGACACTTTCTTGACACCCCGCCAGCAACCTCACCCTGAAGCTTGGCCTTTTGCTACAAGGAGGGAAAAGTTTTTGGAAGATGGTTAAGGAATACATCGCAGACTGTGTTAGCTTCCTAAATGATCCCTCAGTGCCTTCCAACTACTGGGTGACCAAGCTGGACACGTGGCACGAGCTTGCGCTCTATGCCTTGGTGGTGCTGGCCTCCCCTGCTGCCTGTGTTTTTCCTGAGTGTGTATTTAGTGCTGCTGGTGGCATAACTGATAAGCATATCCGCTTGTCCACTGACAATGCTGACAGGTTGACTCAGATAAAAATGAACAAGGCCTGGATTGCCCCTGACTTCTCAACTCCACCAGAGGAGAGCTGAGATGACGATGAACATAAAGGCAATTTCAATGTATTGTTTATAATGTACTCAGTCTACTGTAGTGTATTCCCATGCACCTTTTAAACCATAAAAAAGTGTATATTGTTGAATCTTGTTTTCGCCTCCTCATCCAGATTGTATATATTCGCTCCACTTTAATTTGTTTTATAGGGTCAGCTTAACAGCATGTAGTCACATATAATGTTTTAGAGAGTCAGCTGAACAGCATGCACTCGCATATAATGTTTTAGAGCAGCAGCTCACCAGCAGGTCCTCGCCCCTAATGTTTTAGAGGGTCAGCTCAGTAGCAGGCCCTCGCCCCTAATGTTTTAGAGGGTCACCAGCAGCCCCTTGCTCCAAATGTTTTGAGGGTCACCAGCAGGTCAGCAATCATAAGGGTTTGTATGATGCCCTCCTTTATGTGTAATAAAGGGTGTATTGTTGTGCAGGCTCCTTGTAATTTTTGGCAGCCTCCGCCAGAGCGGAGGTTTGCTCTGGCTTGGGGGGTGGGGCACAGGGAATAGAGAAACTGTTTTGTTTAATTTGTTTTCTTCTATTGCTTGATTTTGTAGACATCATCTTGTCTTCCATTGTGTGTCAAGCCATATGGTTTTGTCAGCCATCTTTGATTTCCTTTGTGTGAAGAATGTGGCTTTGGCAGACATCTTTGTTAGTCTGGTGCTGCAGGCTTTAACAAGGAATTCATTTTAGTTTGAGCTGGTTCATTTTAGCTTTTAGTTTTGGTGTCTATGGGAAGCGATTTGTTTGTTTTTGCCTCAAATGTCAGTTTTGTCCAGAATAGTTATTTTGCTTTTTGTAACCTTTCTGTAACCTTTCTATGTACAGTTTGATTTTGTCTTGGTGAGTTTTGTGCTGGATATCGGTTATGGTATAGCTCAGTGACCAGTCTGATATGGGAATCATTGTGTAAACATTAGTGGCAGTTTAGCTGTAAAATTTAATTTATCAATATAGTTGATGATTCTGCTTAATGTTTGTATATCTGTAGCAGTTACACTGAATTGTAGAATTGTTTGGCATAGTTAATACGGGTACTACAGTGTAGAAAGGAGGTGCTTTGTAGTTATGTGCCAAAAGTATTGGGACAACTCCTAGAGATCGATAACAGTGTCTTTTTTTGTGGCAACTATTGGCGTGTTTGTATTCCTGTATAATAGAAAGCATTTTTTAAGAAGTTGCAAAGTTGAAGAACATAGCGGTCATTATTCAAGCTATGCAGGGATCTACAGATCCATGGCTGCAGGCTCAGAATTGTGTAGCAAACCTGATCAGTACCGAAAAATGGCGCAAACGGAAAAGCAATTATGCTCTGATTTTTGCTGCTGGGTGGATAGCGAATAAATATCAGGACTTCAGGAGTCTTGTAGGCTGAAGCTGAGTTTGGAAGGAGAAGTGGAAGATTTAAAAGTGGAAATTGGTAAATTGAGATTTCTTATCAAGCAGGCAGCTGAATCCAGTACTGAGTATGAATGTATTTTGAGATGTAATACTGAGCTGCGCAAGGAGAATTAATGGTTGTCTGAAAGCCTGACGCACGCACAGTGTGTAGTAAGGGAATTGTCTGCCCTCTGCAGAAGGACCGAAGTTGAACATTCTCAGTGCTTAGCGCAGCCAGAGTCATTGAAACAACCGTTAAAGAGTAATGTTTCTGGGGATAGAGGGAATGTATGGGCTGTAAGTATGGAGAAGTCTGAGGACTTTAGGTCAGATACTGAAACCGACTCATGGAGGCATGGAGATGGACAATTTGTCCGACCCTGGAATTGGAAGTATTAATACAATGGCAGAAGATTCCTCAGCTGAGTCTGTGGTAAGAGGACTTAAAGAGGACCTTTCATCTGGAAAAAAATTCTGAACTAAGCATCATGAAATGTAGAGCGGCACCCAGGGATCTCACTGCACTTAATATTATCCCTGGGTGCCGCTCCGTTCTCCTGCTATATCCCCCGGTATGTTCCGTGACTTGGTTATACTGGGAGGTGACTGCCCTTGTTCTCCTGGGCGTCTCCCTCTCCCAGGCTGTAGCTCTGTCCAATCGCAGCGCAGAGCTCATAGTCTGGGAAAAAAAAAAACTCCCAGGCTATTATGAGCTCTGCGCTGAGATTGGCCAGAGCTACAGCCTGGAAGAAGGAGACGCCAAGGAGAGCAAGGGCAGTCTCCGCCTAGTATAACCAAGTCAGGCAGTCTCCGCCCAGTATAACCAAGTCCCCAAACATACCAGAGGACATAGCAGAACAACGGACCAGGGATAATAGAAAGTGCAGAGAGATCCCTGGGCGCCGCTCTACATATCACAATACTTAGTTCAGAATTTTTCTCCAGATGAAAGGTCCTCTTTAATTCAGATAGTAGTGTGGGATCTAGTCATGCTAGGATGGTTACTGTTGTGCAGCAAGGCAGGTCACCATGTGCCCAGAGAAGGTTTTGTGCAGGGAGACAAGCTATTCTTTGTTTTGCATGCAGGGGATTTGGGCACATTGCAAGATATTGTGATGTCGCTAATGGCAACAGACAGGTATGTTAAGTAATAAGTACCCCAGAACCACACCTAGAAGTAAAGTGGTTTATTCAGCAAGGTGGGGTAATGGTCCCAGACATGGTTCTTTGCAAAGGAAAATAAGCCAGGGACAGCCAAGGTCATGGATCCAGGAAGCAGATTTTAAATCCCAATATGAACGGTGAAAATGTGAAGCTTAGAGAGGAAAGAGATCGGTTCCTGGAATTCAGCAGAGTTTCTAATTTTGTGTACTAGAGAAGGGGAAATGAAGAGATGTTATTGAGGTCTTTTAAACCATTTTACTGTTCGTATTTAGAGTTGAGCGAACACCTGGATGTTCGGGTTTGAGAAGTTCGGCCGAACTTGAAGTCAATGGGGACCTGAACTTTTGGGCACTAAAAAGGCTGTAAAATACCCCAGGAAAGGGCTAGAGGGCTGCAAAAGGCAGCAAAATGTAGGTAAATCCCCTGCAAACAAATGTGGATAGGGGAATGACTTAAAATAAGATAAAATAGAGAAAAACAATGAATAAACATTCAAAACTTGAGCCTAACTGAGTGACAGTGGCACCCGTCACCCAGCAAACAGAGGATGTGGCAGCAACGCCACCACATCTGTCATCGTCACCAAGCATCTCCACCAAATCCCATGGAAGTGTTCAGCTATCAGCTGTCCATCTCCCAAACACTGGAGAGAAAAAGAAATAGAAAGAGGAAGTACCCCCCTACCCATCGCTCTGAAAGCATTTCAAATGACCAGGAAGTTTGAAATAAGGCAGTCATTCTGTCTGGTGGACAGTTTTAAAAACCTTATGGCGGTGGCTGTCCCACAGTACGTGTATCCCAGCCACCGCTACTTTTGCAGGCGAGCCATCCCTTCCCTGCACAACCAAGTTGCGGACAAAATCAGGTGTGCACTGCGCAACACTATCTATGGCAACGTCCACATAACCAACAACACAGTGGGTAAATGTAGTGGCTGGCCCAGAGGCTGATAGCGTTTTTGTGAATGTCCTTCTGCCCCCGAGGATTGCTGGGCATTTCTCTTTGTATCCTGTTACCTCCTCCTCGGCTTCCTCCTCCTCTACCTCCTCCTCATCCACTCAGCGCAACACCTTCACCACCCACAGCAGCACAGCCAGGGGAAATGACAGCAGTCTGTTTTAAAACTTGTGTTTGTGGGAAAAAACCCACAACGCGCAGGAGCTGTGGACAGGCATGGAACAACAGAAGGATGATTGGTTGGTGCCATAGAGCCTTCAGCCCAGTGTCAGTGTTGTGCGCTAAAGGGGCAAAATGTAATAGCAGGTCTGGGCCTAGCAGGTTTGACGCACATCCCCTGCCTGCCACATGTGCTGAATTTGGGGTGCAGAAATTCCTAAACACCAGACAGTGAAAATAAATTCAGTTAATCGAACACACACAACACCCCCCCCCCTTTTCACTCAAACCATTAACCTATTTACAAATTTACTTAAATGCATATTTACAAGTGGCTCGGAGGGTGGGTTCCTGCACCAACATAGGCCCTGGCCTGGAACACAATTGTCCAGCCAGGGCACAGTTCTGCAGTATGAGGAGGAGTAGGAGGAACGCTGGGGGATACAGAGGACACAGACGATATACCTCCCTCAAAGAGGATAGCTTGTCCTTGCCTCTGGGAAGCCTGGCAGACATGAGCGACTACATGCTGCAGTGCCTGCGCAACGACCGCCCAGTTACTGCCACATTCTAACTTGTGCTGATTACTGAGTGGCCACCCTGCTGCATCCCCGTTACAAGGACAACGTGCCGTCCTTAATTCCCTCAATGGAGTGTAATAGGAAGATGAGCCCGCTAGTAGACACGCTGCTGATGGCATTTACACCTGACACCGTGGACTCAGTGGAAGCACAAGATGAAGGCAGAGCAGGAGGAGGAAGAATTTGCCAATGCAGCTTGGTCACCACCAACACCTCAGAAGGCAGGTTTATCATTGGCAAAATGTGGAAAAGCTTTGTCATCACATAAAAAAATATCCTTTGACGGACACTTGTCGATGAAACTTGTCGAGTCACAGCTGGAACACCAGATTTACTGTATTTCTATTTTTGCAACTGTATTTCACCACAGAAAATAATATATCCTTTGCTGGACACTATTAAACTTAGCCAGCCACAGCTGAAACCACTGATTTATGGTATTGCTATTTGGGCAATTGAATTTCACCCCAGAACAAAATATATCCTTTGCCGGACACTATTAAGCTTAGCCAGCCACTGCTGGGACACCAGATTTACAGTATTGCTATTTTTGCAATTGAATTTCACCCCAGAAAAAAATATATCCTTTGCCGGACACTATTAAACTTTGCCAGCCACTGCTGGGACACTAGATTTGGGGATTATTATTTTGGCAATTGAATTTCACCACAAAAAAAAAATCTATCCTTTGCCAGACAGCAGACAGTATTACACTTGGCTAGCCAAAACTGGAACACCAGATTTAGGGGATTGCTATTTTGGCAATTGAATTTAACCCCTTAATAAAAAATAGAAATTGCTATCCTGAGTTTCTAGGGGTGACAATAAGCACAGCCAAGCCCCTGATGTAGGATATAGCAAAAAAAAAAAAAAAAAAAAAAAACAACTAGTATTGATGGACTTGGTGGCAGCTTGTGCTGGTGCATCACAAGATCACTTCATTAGGTGTTTTTGCTGACTTTTCCCTGCCTAATCTCGCCCCCCTACAAAGGGGCTGCGTCCTCTCCCTACACTAATCAGAGCAGTGTGACGTGCGGCGCTACGTGACTCCAGCTTAAATAGAGGCTGGGTCACATGCTGCACTTGGCCAATCACAGCCATGCCATTAGTAGGCATGGCTGTGATGGCTTCTTAGGGCAAGAAGTAAAACGCTAGATGATTGGCTGCTGTGCAGCCCTTCAGAAAGCGGGAAGAAATCGCCGAACAACGGACCCGAACCCGAACTTTTTTGAAAATGTTCGGGTCCGTGTCCCAAACACCCCAAAATTCGCTCAACCCTATTTGTATTTAAAAAAATAAAATAAAATAAAAATAAAAAGAGGGACTTTAAGACCTAATTTTAGTTAACCTTTCCCTGGAAACCAGTTTTGGAGACCTTGTAATGTTAAATCCTGCTTCTTTGGTAAAATGAATCTAAAGTTGGTTAGGGGCTGGGAAATTAGCATTTCAATGATTTGCTGGGAAGAAATTCTCCTGCCAGTGTTTACTGTTTCTGGCGAACCCTCCAAGACATTGATGTTTTTTACTCAGTCCTATACAATTGTATGTGTTCCAAAAAGTATTTTTTTTTTTTTAGGTTAAAATTTACTTTTTACTGAATCTCATCTGTATATAGCATGACTTCCTGTAACTGAAGTTTTTTTTTGTAGAGAATGGGCTTCAGTGGTGGTTTTTCTTCATGTTATTGTTTGGGCATTTTTGATTCTTGAGAGGGCAATTCATGCCCCCTCCACCATTGTTTTGTGTTATAGAACCTTGCTGCGTTTTGTATAGTATCACATTACTGTTGGTTTTGCGGTAGAAAAGAAAGGATTTGGTTTTAAAACTTCTTTATATTTATTTTCCATAAGAGTATTGTGCAAGTGGGAATAACACGCTTTTATTGGTATAGAGTTGCTTTACGCAGTGAGTAGGTTTTGATTTTACGCCCAGACTGTTTGCTAGATTTTTTGTTTTGGAGGTTTTTTTCCATTGGGTGACAGGGATTCAGGTGTCATACTGAGATATCGTACAACTAGTAAATAGACAGCAGAAGGCTATCCCCATTTACAACTGTATACTGGAGGAGCCACATTGAGCTGGAGAAAAGTGGGTCTCATTTATTGGGTAGCCTGAGCTGGCCAAACACAGGCGTATCTCAACTGTGTGTATAGCCCTTTAGGAGGCATATTGGGAATCCAGCAAAAGGATCTTAGGCCGAAAGGCCCTGTGGGAGTGGAAATAGCATTGAGTGCATCACTAGGCCGCTCTCAGTGCACGAGATTTCTAGCTGTCCGACATAGGCTGTGTAAAAGTCGGAGTCAGACAGACGTACCGTAAGAAGGAACCAGGCGGTACTCTATGTGTACGGTCAAAAGAGTGTCCTTGGATACAGGCAATACTGGTAACGGCTTGGTTAACCAAGGATGGGTTGTGGCAGATCCATGTTCGGGGGGGGGGGCTTTGGGAAGAGTCCTCTCGAGGGGTCAGACGGCTGCTCAGTACATGAGATGTAGTTATGGTGAAGGCCACAAAGCCCCTCGAGGAATGGAGAATGTAGAAGGTGGTCCAAGGGTAACCCTTGGGGTATCCCTCTGGAAAGATGTAGCTCAGCTGTGGCTTCAAAAGGCAATAATGGTAAACCGTCAGGGGATACAGAGGGCGGTTTTAGTCCGGAGGAACCGCATTATGTACGCCTGGATGGGGGAAGTAGCCGCGATTGGTGAAACAGTTCCTGTAGCGCAAGAGGCTCTTTTTGAGCTAACTATGCTAAGGCAGGCTTGATCCACCTAGACTGTTGATGTTTTTTCAGATGTCTCATCTCTCATCTCTCCATCTAACCTTAAGACGATGCACAAATGTTGAATCCAGCTTCTCTTCTTCCTGGTTTTGAGGACAATGAGAAGGAGGGGAAAAGTGGTGCAGAAAACAACAATTTTCAAACTTTTTACTAACCCTTCTACCCCATCAACTGTCAATCAATTTTCTAACCTATTAGGGAATCACATCGAGAACTATCCCAACTGCCTTTTCTTTGACGGTACTTGGGTCAGATTTTTGCGAAGAAAAAATCACGGCCGATCCATGGCCTGAATGTTCTGATGTAGCCCTTTATTCCAACAGGGATGCCCCCAGGCAGCCCCACGGGTTACCACCAGATGTCCACCACCAGGTTCGGGAGTCTCTCCCAGACCCAGACTCAATCAACCAAGTGATTGGGTCGTGCTAAAGAAACATCTGAGGACGGGACTAGAGCAGAGATATCTTGGGCCATTCCAGGTGCTGTTGATGACACCAACCTCTCTGAAGTTCGAGGAATGAGACAACTGGACCCACCAGTCACTGCAAGAAGCTGCTCATCTATGTCAAATAATGAAGAGTATCATTTTCATTTATTAGTTTAGTTTTTAGTGAGGGAAATGCACCTCAAACTAGCAAGGGCCACAAGGAGACATTTGTTGATAGCACATAACTATACAGTCCTAGAGGGTAATATACTATCTCTGGCTCCTCGCTTGTTAATCCTGTATGGGTATCCGGGCAGCTAGGCGGCCCACAGATGTGGTAAAGGGGATAGGTTTGTTGGATCCTCCATTTGTAAGGAAGGTATAACAGTCAACCTTACTAATGAAACCCCTGATCTCTTTAATAACACCCATAGACCAGATTATATCTTCTGGAAAGAAGGTCTATTACTGGAGGCCCGTGACCATCAGAAGTTCTTGTGTGGAGTTGACGGACGGGTCCGTACTATTTCCTATGTGGGTTAGCCGCTTATAAGGTAATTCCCCCTAATGCTAGAGGTTCATGTGTCCTGGTGAAGCTTGTCCCTGCATCTTACATTGCAGCCCAATAGGAGGTCTTGGGGCTCACTGGTTTTCCATTGGATCCCGGCTAAAGGAAATAGCACATGTACTTATGGTTTTCTTTGATCCATTCCTTCTATACACCAGAGTGAGATGTTACCGAAGCCCGAACAGACGAGATGCCCTGAAGACCAAACCATGGACCAGATGCAGAGGACTCCAAACCAGCCGGTGGCCAACGCAACCCGTCACCTCTCGAAGAAAAAAATCTGTGTGTCAAGATCGACTTTCTGTTTTCCATCATCTGATTTGTTTTATGGATTCAGGACTTCTCGTAGAAAAGAGACAGTTTTTTTTTCAAAGAAGATCAAGATTCTTCAAGGCACACTGGGGAGCATATGACAGAGGAGGGACAGTTGTGGAAATTTTATTAGGATGTGTTTTTAATATATTGTATATTGTCATCATGTCTATCAGTGTCAGGGTAAACCATTGGAGTGGATATCTTCCTGTGGATGTGGAGACGCAGATGCCGGGCACAGAGGGTCTCTGTTGGCGAACGGTCCATGTGCTATGCGCTGGGCTGTGGGCCAGGGGAGACTGATGTGTGGCGGAGAAGAGTTTTCTTAGTGAATATATTGACGCCGGCTAGGGCCCCTGTGCAAGGCAAGGATTTATTGGCTTGGCGTGGATGCATTTGTTAAGAGAACAATATATAAAAGTAACGTGTGTTTGTTGTCTCTAGTGCGCCTGATCAATTGCTGGAGATAATGACGTGGTCCCTGTAAATAGGCACGCATGAGAATCCTAGTGAACTTTATTGGGCATTGATCAGTGAGCAAGGCTGGATAAAGTTCATTCCAGTGGTAATGGGAGATTATTGTATACATGTGTCTTGTTAGCTGACTAAGTGATGGTGGTTTCTCATCTTCCTGTATATCATCACTTCCTGTATGTTTGTTACTGTACATGAAGGAAGTGGTCGGGTGACAGGCCTGCCCCTTTCTATTGTTACTCCTTTTGTGGCTTTTTAAAATAAAGAGACTGGGCAAGGGAGTGCTCAACCGGATTTCTACGATAAAACATCTCGACTCTGGAGGAGCATGGCCTTTCCTTACACAAAAGAGCTTGATACACATGCTTTTAAGCACGGGAGAAATTCTTTGTGGTTGGCAAACTTTGGCGCACTTTTAGCACAGATTGGGTATGTGCGTCTGACGCAAGCGAATTTCGACAACACTGACAAGTAACCACAAGGCCACTTTTACACGTTAAAGTGCTGGGGATGTGGCCACAAGGTCCTGATGTGGCTCACAGTGCCAATTAGAGTTTGCAAGAGCATCCCTTGTCATGTTTTTCTTAGGGCCCTTGCACACGACCGTATGCCCTCCAAGACATACGGTCCGTGAGCGGGCCATATGTCCCAGAGCAGCATTGATCATGCGCACGGAAGCGCACAGCATCATAGATTACAATGATGCTGTGCACATCGGGCCTCCCGCGGGGCTATTGTCCCGCACCCCTTAATCCACATTTTGCTAAGCATTCTGCATTGAGAATGCTATTATTTTCCCTTATAACCATGTTATAAGGGAAAATAATAAAGATCGGGTCCCGTCTCTTAGCAACCTTGCGGGAAAATCGCACTGCATCAGCACTAGCTTGCGATTTTCCCGCAGCCCCATTCACTTCTATGGGGCCTGCGTTGCATGAAAAATGCACAAAATAGAGCATGCTGCGATTTTCACGCAACGCAGAAGTGGGGGGAGGGTAGTTACATTATAGTAGGGGAAGATAGTGCAGATAGAGACCAGGGGCGAGGTAGTGTGACTGGGGGAGGAATGGAAGGGGGCACTAGAACAGCTCAGAATGAAAGATGTAGGGTAAAAAATACACATAAACCTGTCAAATGTATGTATACTAATGCCAGAAGCCTGACTAACACATAAACCTGTCAAATGTATGTATACTAATGCCAGAAGCCTGACTAACAAGACTGGTGAACTGGAATTAGTGATGTGTGAGGAGGACTATGACATAGTGGGAATAACTGAGACATGGCTGGATGATAGCTATGACTGGGCAGTTGATATTAACCGCTACAGGACCGCCTAACGCAGGGATGCGTCCTGCGGGCGGACCTGTAGCTCTGAGACGACGTCATCTCGCGAGAGCCGAGACTTCCTGTGAACGTGCGCGCGAGTTCACAGTGAAGCGCGTCTCGGCAGTTCTGCTACAGCCTGCCAGCGATGATCCATCGCTGGCAGGCTGTAGATGCGAATTAAATCGCATCAAAGAGCTATATCAGACGCTGTTTTGTGAACAGCGTCTGATATAGCTGCTACCTGGTCCTCTGGTGGTCCCATTTGCTGGGATCGACCACCAGAGGACCAGGTAACTATGTAAAGTTGCACCAAACACTACATTAACCCCCCCCCCCTCACCTATTAACCCCTTGTTAACCCCTTGATCACCCCATCTAGACCCCCTGATCACCCCCCTGTCATTGATCACACCCCTTCTAAGGCTCTATTCAGACGTCCATATGTGTTTTGCGGATCCGTGGATTCACGGATCCGCGGATCCGCAGATCCTCAAAACACGGACACCGGCAATGTGCTTTTCGCATTTTGCAGATCCGCACATTGCCAGAACTATATAGAAACTGCTTTTTCTTGTCCGCAATTGCGGACAAGAATAGGACATGTTCTATATTTTTGCGGAACGGAAGTGCAGACCCGGAAGAGCGGATCCGTAATTCCGGATCCGAGCAGGACAAAGTCTGTCCCCATAGAAATGAATGGGTCCACAATTCCGTTCCGCAAACAAAATTTCGGACGTGTGAATGGGGCATAAGGGTCCCTTATCACCGCCAGTTAGTTAGCTACTTGTTAGGTAGCTAGCGCCCAGCCCACCGCACCGCAGTCACTGATTTTGGCAGAGATTTTTTCATCCACATTGATCGATGCAAATGAAAAAATCTGTGCCGTTCATTTTTTTTTTTTTTTCAGCGCAGAGGCTGAACAGAAAAAAAAAATCTCATTACCCGTATGCTCAATATAAGGAGAATCGCAGATACTCCTAATGCTGGCCATACGTGTAATGATTGCGGAGACCTTCAAATGCCAGGGCAGTATAAATACCCCACATCTGACCCCATTTTAGAAAGAAGACACCCCAAGGTATTCCGTGAGGGGTATGGTGAGTTCATGCAAAATTTTATTTTTTGTCACAAGTTAGTGGAATATGAGACTGTAAAAAAAAAATTTCAGCTAACTTGTGCCAAATTTTTTTTTTGCTGTGAACTCGCCATGCCCCTCACGGAATACCTTGGGGTGTCTTCTTTCCAAAATGGGGTCACATGTGGGGTATTTATACTGCCCTGGCATTTTAGGGGCCCTAAAGCGTGAGAAGAAAAATGCGTAAAAATGCCCTCCTAAAAGGTACTCATTGGAATTTGGGCCCCTTTGCGCATCTTGGCTGCAAAAAAGTGTCACACATGTGGTATCGCCATACTCAGGAGAAGTAGGGCAATGTGTTTTGGGGTGTATTTTTACATATACCCATGCTGGGTGAGAGAAATATCCCCAAAACACATTTCCCTACTTCTCCTGAGTACAGCGATACCACATAAGTGACACTTTTTTGCAGCCTGGGAGCGCAAAGGGGCCCATATTCCAACGAGTACCTTTAGGTTTTACATGGTGGCTCACAATTTAGCCCCGCCCAAAATGCCAGAACAGTAAACACACCCCACAAATGACCCCATTTCGGAAAGTAGACACCCCAAGGTATTCACTGAGGGGCATAGGGAGTCCGTCTGATATTTTTTTTTTTTTTTTTACAGAAGTTAGCAGAAATTGAAACTTTTTTTTTTTTTCCTCAGAAAGTGTCTTTTTCCGCTAACTTGTGAAAAAAAATGAAATGATACATGAACTCACCATGCCCCTCCGTGAATACTTTGGGGTGTCTTCTTTCTAAAATGGTGTCATTTGGGGGGTATTTATACTATCCTGACATTCTAGCACCTGAAGAAACATGACATGTGCTCAGAAAGTCAGAGCTGCTTCAAAATGCCGAAATTCACTTTTTTGCACCATAGTTTGTAAACGCTATAACTTTTACCCAAACCAATAAATATACACTTATTGGACTTTTTTTTATCAAAGACATGTAGAACAATACATTTAGAGAAAAATTTATATAGAAATGTAGTTTTTAAAAAAAAATTTACAACAGAAAGTGAAAAATGTCATTTTTTTGCAAAAATGTCGTTAAATTTGTATTAATGGCAAAAAAGGTAAAAATGTCAGCAACAATGAAATACCACCAAATGAAAGCTTTATTAGTGAGAAGAAAAGGAGGTAAAATTCATTTGGGTGGTAAGTTGTATGACGGAGCAATAAACGGTGAAAGTAGTGTAGTGCGGAATTGTTAAAAGTGGCCTGGTCATTAAGGGTGTTTAAGCTAGGGGGGCTGAAGTGGTTAAAGGTTACACTCTGTTTCGAAACGATCGTCAAAACTGGAGAGATGGAGGGGTCTGCCTCTATGTGAAGTCGTGTCTAAATCCCGTAATTCGAGAATACATCTCTGAGGGACATGAACATGTGGAGTCACTGTGGGTAGAAATACATGGCGCAAAAAACAATAATAAATTACTAATAGGAGTGTATTATAAACCACCTAATATACTAGAGTCCACAGAAAATCTATTACTAAACGAGATAGACGAGGCGGCAAATCATAATGAAGTCGTTATTATGGGGGACTTCAACTACCCAGATTTAGACTGGGAAACTGAAAGCTGTACATCCCAAAAAGGAAACAGGTTCTTGGCAATAGCCAAAGACAATTACCTTTTGTAAGAGGGCGCAAGGTTCCGTCGTCGACGGAAGGTACGTGTCACCGAGGTTCCTGGCCTCGGTGAGATAAGAGCCAGATTTTTTGTGTGTCAGCAGCAGCTAGTGCTGTTTGACACATTGATATTTTGTATGGCTACAAAGCAGATCCGGGCCGGCTCTTATTAGGAATAGTCAAGTGCTGGGTGGGAGACTATTCCCCACAGGCTTTTTCCGGGCCTTTAAAAAGGGAGCCACCTCAGCAGGTGGGGGTGTGATTATCCTGGAAGCTGCTGGTGTTACTGTGGAGCTCTCAAGGCTGAGAGCAAGAGTCTGCAAACAGGCGTGCAGTCTACCTGGAAGCCTCTGGTGGAAACTTTGCATGGCCGAGCTAACTGCCAGGTGTGAACTAACACCGACCACTCAGGTGACCTTGCTGTGGGACTGATGTTTTTGCCTTCTGTTTTGCCTCGTGTGAACAAGCACTAAGACTGTTTCTGTTTTGCCTCGTGTGAACAAGCACTAAGACTGTTTTTGTGTTGCTGAGTGTGAATAAAACACTTCTGCTTTACACAGAGAACTGTGTACCTTGCCTCTATACTACGTCCGCAAGCCTGTCTACCAGAGAAATTCCCCACATTTGGTGTCAGATGCGGGCATGCGCAGTGAGGCTGGCGTGAACGCCGAACATTTATGTTTTTGTTGTGTTGGACTGCATGGCATATATCAGGCCTGCAAGTTTTATGGTCCCTAACAAGATGGAGGAGGTCATTAAGCACCTGATTCAGAGTAATCTACAGCAACAACAGGCTTTGCAGGCTCAGAGGGAAAGTAATGAGCTACAGCAAAAAAGGCATATGGAGGCAGCGCAACAAGCCCAGAGTAGGGTGTATAATCGTCAGGCTCGCGTACGGGTTTTCAATCCGGGAGATCGGGTTTTGGTTCTGGTACCTACCCTTGACAGCAAGTTCCTAGCTAGGTGGCAGGGGCGGTGATCGAGAAGGTAGGGGAAGTAAATTACAAAGTACACCAACCAGGGCGTCGCAAGCCGGAGCAGGTGTACCATGTGACTTTACTGAAGCCGTGGAAAGATAGGGACTCGTCCGACAACAGCCCCCGGTCCAGGGCTTCTAGGTGAAAAGGGTCCAGCCCCACAGTTTGAGGCCTGTGAAGCAGTAACCACGGTAAAAATTGCAGACAGCCTGTCTTCCAAACAAGTTCAGGAAGTCAGGGAGTTCATCAGTCGGAACACCGATGTGTTCTCGGACCTCCCTGGCCGCACTTCCCTCATCCAACATGATATCGTCACGGAGCCTCAGGCTAAGATCCGGTTAAAACCATACCGGGTACCCGAGGCTCGGCGACGGGCCATCGCGGAGGAAGTGCAATTAATGTTGAAGCTCGATGTCATTGAGGAGTCAAAGTGAATGGGCGAGTCCCATAGTCCTAATACCCAAGCCAGATGGGACGTTGCGGTTCTGCAACGATTTTTGCAAGTTAAATGAAGTGTCCAAGTTTGATGCATATCCCATGCCCCGGGTAGACGAGCTTGTTGAGAATTTAGGGCAAGCCCGTTATTTTTCTGTGCTAGATCTCACTAAAGGTTACTGGCAGGTACCCTTAATGGAGTCAGCCAAGGAAAAAACTGCTTTTGTTACCCCGCAGGGCCTGTATCATTATAAGGTATTACCCTTCGGCCTGCATGGCGCCCCCGCTACTTTCCAAAGGTTAATGGACATTGTGCAGCGACCTCATCGTCGGTACGCCTCGGCCTACTTAGATGATGTAGTCATCCACAGTACCGGCTGGGAAAGCCATTTGCCCAAAGTGCAGGCGGTAGTGGATGCCCTTAGAAAAGCTGGACTAACCGCTAATCCAAAAAAGTGTGCAATTGGGTTAGAAGAGACCAGGTATCTGGGGTATGTCACTGGGCGGGGAGTCATCAAACCTCAGGTAAATAAGATAGAGGCAATACGTAATTGGCCCCAACCGGTCACCACCAGGCAGGTAAAATTGTTTCTGGGGATTGTAGGGTACTACATGAGGTTTGTGCCCTACTTTGCCACGATAGCAGCACTGTTGACAGACCTGTTAAAGGGACGAAATTCCGGAAAGGGTCACTGGAGTGAGAAGGCGGAAGAGGCTTTCTCTGCATTGAAGTCGGCCCTGTGTGGGTCCCCGGTTTTGGTGACACCCGACTTCAACAGGGAGTTCATAGTCGACTCCGGCCGGCTCTTATTGGGAATAGTCAAGTGCTGGGTAGGAGACTATTCCCCACGGTCCAGGCCGGATTTTTCCCGGGCATTTAAAAAGGCAGCCACCTCAGCAGGTGGGGGTGTGATTATCCTGGAAGCTGGTGTTACTGTGGAGCTCTCAGGGCTGAGAGCAAAAGTCTGCAAACAGACGTGCAGTCTACCTGGAAGCCTCTGGTGGAAACTTTGCGTGGCCGAGCTAACTGCCAGGTGTGAACTAACACCGACCACTCAGGTGACCTTGCTGTGGGACTGATGTTTTTGCCTTGTGTTTTGCCTCGCGTGAACAAGCACTAAGACTGTGTTGCTTAGTGTGAATAAAACACTTCTACTTTACCCAGAGAACTGTGTACCTTGCCTCTATACTGCGTCCGCAAGCCTGTCTACCAGAGCAATTCCCCACACTTTCCTAACTGGTTCAGGACTCCACTAGAGGGACGGCCATACTGGACTTAGTATTAACCAATAGACCTGATAGAACAACAGATGTGCAGGTTGGGGGGACACCTGGGAAATAGTAACCATAAAGTAATAACCTTCCAATTATCCTTCAAACGAGAGTTTCTAAAGGAAGGAACAAAAATACCAAACTTCGAAAAAGCTAAATTTAGCCATCTAAGCGAGGCCATAGGCCTAACTAACTGGGACAAAGTCCTCAAAAATAAAAATACAACCATAAAATGGGAGATTTTTAAAATCATTGTAACAATTGTGAGAGGTACGTACCTTATAGAAATAAAAGGCTAAGGAAGAATAATAAACCAATGTGGATAAATGGAACCGTAAAGAAAGCAATAAATGACAAAAAGAAAGCATATAAATCACTAAAACAGGAGGGGAGCCAGGAAGCACTGATAAACTATAAGCAAAAAATATAATATGTAAAAAACTAATAAAATTTGCCAAACTAGAGACCGAGAGATGAATTGCCAAAGAGAGTAAAACTAACCCTAAAATGTTCTTTAATTATATAAATAGTAAAAAATATAAATCTGAAGGAGTCAGCCCTCTACATAGCAAAGAGGGGGTGTTGCAGAGAGCGACGAGGATAAAGCAAAACCATTAAATGTTTTTTTCTCCACTATATTCACTGAGGAAAATAAACTGTCAGCTGAAATGCAGAATGTAAAAGTAAATTCCCCATTAAAAGTGCCCTGTCTGACCCAGGAAGAAGTACAACAGCGACTTAAAAAGATTAAAATAGACAAATCGCCAGGATCGGATGGCATACACCCCCGTATCATAAGGGAATTAAGTGATGTCATAGCCAGACCTTTACCCTGGGTTCACACCTGAGCTTTTCTGAGATGCGCGTTTTCCACGCGTTTTACAGTGCGTTTTGGAAATAGGAAACGCGCGTCATACGCGCGTTCGTGACTCTGGAGACCAATTGAAAAAGGCATATCTACACTTAACGCGTGTTAAAGGCGCGTTTTACGTGCGTTCCCATTGAAGTCTATGGGTGCAAACGCGCGACAAAACACCCCAAAGAAGCTCAAGAACTTCTTTGAGCGTAGGGCGTTTTACAGCGCGTTCAAACGCGCTGTAAAACGCTCGGGTGAGAACCATGCCCATAGGGAAACATGAGTTTTCTCCTGTTGAGCGTTTTACAGCGCGTAGGAGCGCTCTGTAAAACGCACAAGTGTGAACTGAGGGTTATTTCTGATATTTACGGACTCTATACTGACAGGGAATGTTCCACAGGATTGGCGCATAGCAAATGTGGTGCCAATATTCAAAAAGGGTCCAAAAACAGAGCCTGGAAATTATAGGCTGGTAAGTTTAACATCTATTGTTGGTAAACTGTTTGAAGGGTTTCTAAGAGATGCTATTTTGGAGTATCTCAATGAAAATAAGCAAATAACGCCATATCAACATGGCTTCATGAGGGATCGGTCATGCCAAACTAATTTAATCAGATTTTATGAGGAGGTAAGTTCTAGACTTGACAGCGGCGAATCAATGGATGTCATATCTGGAATTCTCCAAAGCATTTGACACTGTACCTTATAAAAGGTTAGTATATAAAATGAGGATGCTCGGACTGGGAGAAAATGTCTGTATGTGGGTAAGTAACTGGCTGAGTGACAGAAAACAGAGGGTGGTTATTAACTGTAGATACTCAGATTGGGTCACTGTCACTAGTGGGTACCTCAGGGGTCAGTATTGGGCCCTATTCTCTTCAATATATTTATTAATGATCTTGTAAAAGGCCTGCACAGTAAAAATATGTATTTTTGCAGATGACACTAAACTGTGTAAAGTAATTAACACTGAAGAAGACAGTTTTCTGCTACAGAGGGATCTGGATAGATTGGAGGCTTGGACAGAAAAATGGCAGATGAGGTTTAACACTGACAAATGTAAAGTTATGCACATGGGAAGGAATAATACAAGTCACCCGTACATATTAAATGGTAAAACACTCGGTAACACTGACATGGAAAAGGATTTACGAATTTTAATAAACAGCAAATTAAGCTGCAAAAACCAGTGTCAGGCAGCTGCTGTCAAGGCCAATAAGATAATGGGTTGCATCAAAAAGGGCATAGATGCCCGTGATGAGAACATAGTCCTACCACTTTACAAATCACTAGTCAGACCACGCATGGAGTACTGTGTACAGTTCTGGGTTCCTGTGAACAAGGCAGACATAGAGCTGGAGAGGGTTCAGAGGAGGGCAACTAAAGTAATAACTGGAATGGGGCAACTACAGTACCCTGGAAGGTTATCAAAATTAGGGTTATTTACTTTAGAAAAAAGACGACTGAGGGGAGATCTAATAACTATGTATAAATATATCAGGGGTCAGTACAGAGATCTGTCCCATCATCTATTTATCCCCAGGACTATGACTGTGACGAGGGGACATTTTCTGCGTCTGGAGGAAAGAAGATTTGTACACAAACATAGAAAAGGATTCTTCACGGTAAGAGCAGTGAAACTGTGGAACTCTCTGCCTGAGGAGGTGGTGATGGTGAGTACAATAGAGGAATTCAAGAGGGGACTGGATGTATTTCTGGAGTGTAATAATATTACAGGCTAAAGCTACTAGAGAGGGGTGGTTGATCCAGGGAGTTATTCTGATTGCCTGATTGGAGTCGGGAAGGAATTTATTCCCCTTAAGTGGGGAAAATTGGCTTCTGCCTCACAGGGTTTTTTGCCTTCCTCTGGATCAACTTGTAGAGAACAGGCCGAACTGGATGGACAAATGTCTTTTTTTGGTCTTACTATGTTACTTTGTTACTATGATGCGTGAAAATCACCGCTCATGTGCATAGCCCCATAGAAATGAATGGGTCAGGATTCAGTGCGGGTGCCATGCTTTCACCTCACGCATTGCACCCACGCGGAAATCACGCCTGTGTGAAAGGGGCCTTAGTAATATGCCACAGTATTTTTGTCCATTTTTTCGTTGTTTTTCCCTACTACTGTGTGCATCGCTGAATTATTACAGTGATATATTGCCATTTTGAGCTGGGTTCTGCTGTTTTTTGTTTGTGGTTCATTTGAAAAGTTAACATGCTTTGAATAGGTTTTTCTCTACTCTACTATACTGTAATTATTGCTGTAGTGTTAGCTAATAGCTGAATGAAAAAAGTAATTCTTAAAGCTGCTCTCAGTACTACAGTGAGATTAGGTCTGAATTGTGACTTGACTGTTTTAAAATATATCTGTTTCCCATCTAAACCTTGTTTGTAAGTCATGCAATGCTTCTTTTTTCAATGTAAATACATGTTGAATAAAATTATCCTCTGAGTGTCTGCTAGGAAGTGGCTTGATACAACACTAAGATATTATGAGACTAAATTATAGATTATGGCCTGTCTTGGCATGTGCATAGGACAACCACAGGACTCTGCAGCACTCACACTGCCATATTTTGGGACTGACCCACCTATCAGACAGATCTAGTGACTGCCGGCTCTCCAGAGAATGCTGCCGACTGGTGAGGCGGCTTGAACCAGAGCCAGACTCCACATCACTGTGCCCATTTGTGGCAGAGTCTGCACTATCGTAATGCCTGCCATCCAGGGAGAGAGAAGACAGGTCAGAGGGGGCACACATACCCCTCCATCCTGCCATCTATAAGTTATTACTGTATAATAATGTTAATAGGAAATGTAGAGCACCATTATGTTATTGCCAGCAACTGGTTGTCATCCGTACCTGATTAGACGATGGTCAGAGAAATCCATGTCATAACTGTGTACTGAGTCTGTATATGATCCATGAGAACTATACTGATGCCGCACTGGATACTGATGTACAGAGGCGTTTGGCTGGCATGTGGAGTAGTATGCTGGAGGGATACTATTGCTAGTCTCACTTCGATAATCACTGTCACGATCATCTACGGCACTATCAGGATCCTCATTGTCTGTAAAAAATGTAAAAGTAGTATTGTTACAAAATGTAAATAAGCATGTTTCATGATAAAACACAGAACAGTAAGTTATGGTACGCCAACTATCAACCAAGGCAACCATCATTTCTGATCGACATCAATGTCACAGTGCTCAAGATGCTATTGTAGGAGCCAAATTGTTTATCAAGTGTGAATATGTTGGTCTTTATTGATAATGTATTAGAGATAATGGTTAGTAAATTCAGTTTTATATTGCAAGAGTCTATAAAATATGTATATATGCAAAGTGTGAGTGACCTCTCGATTGTAGAATTTTATATGTGATTTAAAGCAACCTTCCAGGCTCCACTTAATAATGATCATTTTATATGGGCAGATAAATTGAATGTAACACGAACCAATGGTATACATAGCAAGTCGATTGGTGCTTGTTTAACTGCATTTATGTTTTAATTATTGGCCCTTTTTCAAAAATACTAATCATTTTTTGTCAGCAGCTCATACCCTGATATAAATGAGATGTGCTACCAGTGCCAGTAAACAATGTTTTTTATGTCATCACAAAATATGTAATCAACTGCAGACTAGCAAATCATCAGCATTTGATCAATGGGCAAGTTTACATTGAGCAATGATTTTGGAGATTACTGCACCATGTAAGGCCATTAAAGGTAGTCTATCACATGGAAATTTACCGATAAACCAGACACAATGCCTTATCAACTCTGCTGAATGTATTTCACTCAACGATCCATTGCTCTATTTTGGCAAAAAAGTACTTTTAATCCATATGTAAATAAACAGTTAGGTGCACTCAAGTCACAATGCACACCCTTGCTTCCTCTGCCAGCCTCTCCCACTCCTTGACTGACAGGGCCCAGTTACTTTATCTGAGCCATCTTGACTGGCCCTGACAATCAAGAAGGAGAGAGGAGCTAGCAGAGAAAGCAGGAGAAGCAAGTATGTACAGAATGGCTTGGACCCAACCTCGGTGCAATTAACTGCTCTTTTGCATATGGATTAAAAGTACTTATTCTGCAGAATGAAGCAGTAGATCATTAAGTGAATCAGCACTAAGGTATTACATTCAGCCGAGCTGGCCCTACAAGACATTGTGCAGGATATAGCAGTTAATTTCCTGGTGACAGATGAATCGTTTTGCTTAGTATCTATGTGGTAATTACCCAACAATATTTTTTTCTCACTGACAGCATGGTCGGTCTTAGCTATGTGCGACCCGTGTAGTGGCACAGTGCGCATTCTTCTTGCCTACTCAAGAGGGCGTGTGAGGGGGTCAACGTTAATAACTTGCAAATAACATGCAGTTTGTGCGACTGGCCTTAGAACTAATGGAGCGAGACATTTTATACACACGACAATTAAAATAAAAGGAAAATAAATCTTATAGCTGCACAGGATTTGCTTTCTTATCAAAATGGACTGTTAAAAGTAGCTTCTTATTTATTTTGTGCATTTTGTTTGCTATGTCCTGGGAAAAGCTAGAGGGGCTGGTGAGAGGAAGTGGCAGGAGGGCAGAAAGTCAGTAGTTAGAGAGCAACTGATTCAGACGTGTCTGCTAAATTGTTTACCTGAGGTGTGCTGTTATCGGCCAGAGATCCAAGGCTTCATCCACAGTGAGCAAGGTAGGATTCCCTTACGTCCTACCAGCAGCACACATGGGGTTAACCACCCACCGCAGACTGGTAGGACCGGCGGAATGTTTAATGAGCCCAAGACTAATGACTCAATTTAACAATTAAGTATTCCCTTAAAAGGAGGGAGTCAACCCCCAGCCCACTGTGTTTTTTTCTGTCCTCCCGGTCAGGTGTGCTAGGCGGTTTATTCCCCCCCTTTCTTATGGAAAGTGTGGGGAGCCTTCTTTTCGTTTGGGTAACGGCGTTGTCCTTTCCTAAGTACCTTGTCAGTTTGGCTGCCGACCACGCGCGGTTGCGCCTGGCTGGGGTATTTTGGTGGCGTTCTCGGTCCAGGATTCTCAGTCCCTGGGCACCGCCATCTTCCGGAAATGACGCGGGGATTCTCCTTTGCGTCACTTCCGGGTATTCCGGATGCAATTTTTCTCGGACGCGATTTTTTTCGCGTTTTCATGCAAAAATTTAAAGTATTTTTTTCTTATGCTTCTTTTCCTGTGGAGGATTTACAGTGACCTCTGCTTCTGTAGGGATTTTTAATGAAATCTGTAGATTTTTCCTCGGGGGGAGGGGGGTGGATTGGCTATCCCTCCCCTTCCCCTATTTAAGGAAGCAGTGTTCTCCAGTTAGGTCTCGAATTTGCATATGCTTTTTCAGCTAGCTCCCAGAGTCCTAAAGTTGGTGTTGTTCCACTTGTGGTGTTTTTTTCCTCCGGTCCTCAGCTGCCTCCGGTCTGTTTTTCTATCTTTCTTGCGGTGATAGGTGGTTTACAAATGTCTTATTTGTCCCTTTTTGCCCGCGGTGATGTCTTCTCCGTGGGATTTTGAAGGCAGGAAAGTGGATTCCAAGAGGAAGCATCTATCCTGCTACCATTGCAGCGCTCTGCTGGAGGACAGCTGTCTCTACTCCAGATGTTACAGCTGCCGTTAGAGGGTTCTGCCCTCTAGTGAACCTACGTTGCAGGATATGTTTCAATTGCTCTATTAAGGGAGTCATAGGCCTGCTGGATGAAAAGGCTTCCTATGCCTGCCCAGGCCCCTATGGAGACCTCTGTCCCGGTAGAAAGACCTTCTTGGTCTCCTTAGTTTCTTCCTCCTCGGATGAGGAGGAGCTGAAGTATTGTTTTTCCCCCCATGAAAAGACACAGAAATTGCTCAAGTCCATCAGGTCGGGAGACCATGAGGTTGACCATGGGGAGCCTTCAGATCCCGCTAGTCGGGCACCTTGTGTCTTCAAAGCGGATGAGACCCTCCTCTCTGTCATGTTTATAGAGTGGAAAAAACCTGGAAAGGAAACAAAGTTTAAATCCATGTTGCGATGGCTAAACCCTTGGTGGATTAATGGGGATCTATTCCCAATGTGGACATGGCTATTGCCAAGTTGTCCAAGCGCACTCTGGTTCCTGCAGACGATGGGTCTATCCTGCAGGACCCCCTTGATCACAGAGCAGAGTGCACACTAAGACTGGGTCATACGGCAGCTGCGGCTTCCGCTTCCACAGCCATAGCGGCTTCTGAGGTCTCTAAGTTTCTCGGGTCTCGTCTGAATCAAATTCAAGTTGACGTGGACCTCAACGGAGGTGGCGTCTGCAGATCCGCTACTCTCCGCTATCCTTCAGTTCCTGCAAGACGGCCTTGATAGAGGCCTTGCCCCTTCTATTCTGAAGGTTCAAGTTTCAGGCAATTCAGCTTGCCTTAACAGGCTTTTATCTCAGGACCCGCTGATCAAACGGTTCCTTAAAGGAGCTGAAAGATTAATGCCTACAGTACTGAGACCCATTTCTCAATGGGATTTATCAGTAGTTCTCAGGGGGTTAGCATCTCCCCGCTTTGAACAGTTAGAGGAGGTGGACATCAAGTTCATCACTTGGAAGTTTGTGTTTTTCCTTGCAGTGACTTTGGCCAAGAGGGTCTCTGAGCTTCAAGCTCTCTCAGCACATGAGCCCTATACCATTTTCTTACATGACCAGGTCCTTCTTAGATTTCTCCCGTATTTTAGGCCTAAAGTTCCTTCTAGAACATCAACCAGGTGATATTCCTCCCGGTTCTGTCGACATCTACCACCTCCTCCGAGGAACCTGCTAGACATCCTCTGGACGTCTTGAGATGTCTCCGGATCTATGTGGATAGATTAAAGGAGTTCAGGAAAGATGAGAATCTGCTAATCCTGTTGCCAGTAAGTTTAAAGGCTATAAGGCATCCAAACCTTCAATCAGTCAGTGGATTAAGGAGGCTATTAAGGAATCTTTTGTTTCCCAATCTCTGGACCCTCCGGGATTCGTGAAGGCCCACTCTACTAGAGCTGTGGCTACTTCTTTTGCCGAGGGGAATCTTCTGCCTCTCGACAGGATTTGCAAAGCTGCCTCCTGGGGCTCTGAATCAACATTCATCTCCCATTATAGACTAGATGCCAGTCTAGCTGAGTTTTTCAGCCTTTGGGCAGACTATTCTTAGTTCTGCCAGGCATGAAGGCCCTCCTTAGGGGTTTCTTCTTGCTATCTCCCCATCTGTGCTGCTGGTAGGACATAAGGGAATCGTTAATTTCTAACGATAATTTGTTTTCCCTTAGTCCTAACAGCAGCACACAAATTTCCCAACTCTAGTAAGTCTAGTTTTTTTTCCTTGCTATAAACACAGTGGGCTGGGGGTTGACTCCCTCCTTTTAAGGGAATACGTAATTATTAAATTGAGTTATTAGTCTTGGGCTCATTAAACATTCCGCCGGTCCTACCAGTCCACGGGGAGTGGTTAACCCCATATGTGCTGCTGTTAGGACTAAGGGAAAACAAATTGTCGTTAGAAATTAACGATTATTGAAAATCTGCTGCCGCTGCTAAATACGACCTGTAGCCTTCGTTTATCAGGAGCTGAGGAGATCAGAGGCCTGTCTGCCCTAAGGCCAGTGTTGGATCATCAATCAAAAAAACCAAGCTGCCATTCAGGCCTGTACCAGAGATCTCAGCCTGAAGCATTTTCTGCTTGGTTAGTGCGCATTTTGAATGGGACTTAAATCCTGAGCTCGGGTCCCTCCCTATAATCAGGGTTTCGGCGCTGCTGCAGCAGTTAATGCCTTACTGCAACAGCAAATGGATCCACATCCCGGCTCTGGAGTTATAAGTTGCCAGGTCAAAGTTCAGGGGAGTCTAGTTGAGGTGGGGTGGAGTGATGGGCATTAGGCTAGGGCTACATGACGACATTTTGTTGCGCGACAATTTTTATAATTATAGTCTATGGTGTCGCACAGTTGCAAAAAACCCATCCAAAATTGATTTTTCTGTGAATATCGCATGTCGCAGTGCGACACCATAGACTATCATTATAAAAATTGTCGCGCGACAAATGTTGCAGTGTAGTTGTGCCCTATGTGTCGCACGACACATGTTGTTGTGTAGCCCTAGTCTTCCCGGCATCCAGGATGGATAGAGTTAGATTTTTTCTGTGTTTGGTATCTGTGAGCCACAGTGCCCCTCAGCTGGGATCCCAGTTACACAGACCCCAAATTTGGTGTTGATTTCTAGTGGTTCCGTTTCTCTGTGTTTGATAAGGAGATCCTGTCACATTTAGTGGCAGTTAGGCAAAATATAAATCCTTAAAGGTACCGTACCAAAATTATGGAATTCCCGGCTGGGGTCCCACTGTGGACTATCTTGGGTTGCTAACAACCCAGAGAGATTGTATCACCACTTCAATACACCGGAATGCACCCCGCTCTTTGTAGTCTGGCTGAATCACAGTGTGCATTATATTGTGTATATAGTTTTCGCTTCTAAAGTCGGTAAAGTTATTTTGGTTTACACAGCTCCCTATCCATGCTTTAATTCTTGTGTGGTTCACTGTATGTCAGCGGACTCCCTCGGGTCCCCCTCTTACAGGCGCCAGAGCCCCTGCAGCTCTGCATAAAGATTGCTTTTTATGGCAGTTTTCTGATGTTCTGGCCCCTGCTCTGTAGGGCTCCCCCACTACAGGACCAAGAAGTTTGTTAGAGTAGTGGAGAAAACTATGGAGCAAGGCACCCATACATGCTGCTTGAGACTAGCAGTGTTTACAACCTTCCATGACCTTTGATGAAGTCACAGTCACATTACTGATTTCTCTGAACCCCATGGCAGCTAGAGGGAGACACAAATAACTGAACTGTACTGTTTGTGTGTATATAAAGCTATGTATGACCTGTGTGTGTGTGTGTATAACAATTCCTATGTATGAGTGCATCTGTGTGTTTGCATATTTGTACATATTACTGTTTTCGTTTATGTATGTGTGTGTGTTGTTTGTGCAGTATGATATTGTGTTATTTATACACTAAATGCAATGCTGTAGAGTTGACAGTTTTATGTGGGCACGTCATGGCCTGGTTGGTTACCTGCTGTTTGTTGTGTATCTGAAAGCTAGCCTTATCTCCACTTCACCACAGATCCATACCCCCACAAAAAATAAAATGAAGGTTAGGCTACATTGCCGATTCATGTGAATTTTCAGTGTAACTTCTATTTATTACTTAAAGAGTAACTACATTTTTTTATACATTTTTGTTAACCGGTCCCTAATGCCCTAATAACCCTTTTTGTAATATAGTTTAATGTATTTTGTATTTTTATTACACTTTTCCCTATCTAAAGTGCACATTTTACTGTGCACTTAAAATCTACTTCTCTGTACACCACTGACTGCTCAGCGGTGTACCGAGTTGCTATTTTTATGAATGGAGCTGCAGCGCAATGAGTACAGGCAGGAGCGCATATTGCTGCTCCTGCCCATGCCCCCTGAAGGCTTACTAAATCCTGGCATAGCATATGGGTACTCTGTAACCATGTGCTATGCCAGGATTAGCTGAGCGAAGGGGCGTTCCTGCTTCTGCCTGCTTCGCCAAGCTAAGAGTCAGATGTAATAGCCCAGCAGTTCTGGCATTATCATATGCTGCCCTCACAGAAGACACTATATTCTGCTGACAGATCTTTTTTCCTGCATTGTCTTAAAGCATGAAAAGCAGTTCAACAGGAAAGGTGCAGATTTTTAGACTTCTAAAATTTTCAAGTTTAGGAATATATAGGAATTGGATGACATCATAGATACTGTATGGGAATATATAGGAACTGGATGGCATCATGGATACTGTATGGGAATGTATAGGAATGGCATTGCACCATGAATACTGTATGGGGATATACAGGAACTGCATGGAATCATGGAAACGGTATGGGGATATAGAGGAACTGCATGCCATCATGGATACTGTATTGGAATATATAGGAACTGCATGGCACCATGGATACTGTATGGAAATTTATAGGAACTGCATGGCTCCATAGATACTGTATGGAAAGGCATAGGAATTACATGGCACCATGGATACTGTATGAAAATGTATAGAAACGACATGGCTTCATGGATACTGTATGGGGATATATAGGAACTACATAGCATCATGGATACTGTATGGGTATATATAGGAACTGTATAGCATCATGTATACTGTGTGGGAATATAAAGGAACAGCATGGCACCATGGATACTGTATGGGAATATATAGAAATTGTATGGCATTGTGGATACTGTATGGGGATATATAGAAACTGCATGACATCATTGGTACTGCATGGCATCATGGATACTGTACGGGAATATATAGGAACTCTATGGCATCATGGATACTGTATGGGAACATATCGAATCTGCATGGTGCCATGGATACTGTATGGAATTGTATAGGAACTGCGTGGCATCATGGATACTGTATGGGTATATATAGGAATTGCATGGCATCATGGATACTGTATGGAAGCATATAGGAACTGCATGGCAGCATGGGTACTGCATGGGTGTATATATAAGAATTACATGCAATCAGAGATAATCTATAGGTGTATATAGGAACTGTATGGCATTGTGTATACTGTATGGGTATACATAAGAACTAGATTGCATCATGGATATTGTATGGGAATATATAGGAACTGTATGGCATCATGCATACTGTATGGGTGTATATATAGGAACTGTATAGCATTATGTATACTGTATAGGAACTGTATGGCATCATGGATACTATATGAGAACATATAGGAACTGTATGGCATCATGGATACTATATGAGAATATATAGAAACTGTATGTCATCATGGATACTGTATCGGAATATATAGGAACTGTATGGCATCATGGATACTGTATGGGGATATATAGGAACATCATGGCAGAGCAGTAGCCAAAGGGGAAGCAGGGAAAGTGCCTGCTTTGGGACCCGAACTCAGAAGGGGCTCTCCCAGGATGAGGACTAAAAGATTTTGTCAGTATTTTAAGTTATACAATAACATTATATAGAGTGACACTGTAGAAAACGGACCAAGTGGCTGCCAGGCCTCGACTGAGAGCGCGATATTTATTAGCCAGAGGAGTGGGGGTTGCATGAGAGGGGGGGGGGGGGTTGAGAAGAAGTTGCTGGCGGGGGGTGGGGGGTGGGGGTGTTGCTGTGGGGCCCAGTCATATTTAGTTACACCACTGTATCATGGATACTGTATGGGAATATACAGGAACTGTATGGTATCATGTATACTATATTTCATCATGGATAATGTATGGGAACATGTAGGAACTGCATGGCAACATGGATACTGTATGGGTGTATATATAGGATCTGTATAGCATCATGGATAGAGTTGAGCGAACACCTGGATGTCCGGGTTCGAGAAGTTTGGTCGAACTTCCTGAAAATGTTCGGGCTCGGGATCCGAACTCGACCCAAATTTTACCCCAAACTCAAACCCCATTGAAGTCAATGGGGACCCGAACTTTTGGGCACTAAAAAGGCTGTAAAATAGCCCAGGAAAGGGCTAGAGGGCTGTAAAAGGCAGCAAAATGTAGGTAAATCCCCTGCAAACAAATGTGGATAGGGAAAGGACTTGAAATAAAATAAATAAAAATGAACCAAAATCAATTGGCAACTTGGAGGAGGAGGAGGTGGAATACGAGGTTGGGGTGGCATCAGGTGGGAATGCTATGGGAGTTGAAGTTCTCATCACAGCCAAAAAGGATTCATGTCTGCCTGCAGTGCCACAGGCCTCATTCACAGACTCAGGGCCATGGCACCCGCAAAGAGGAGAGCGGTCCCGTAACAGCAACACAGGCCTCAGGTCAACCTGCAATGGAACCGGCCATTATCATTTATGTAGGCCCCTGACACTCAGACAAAGGAGAGGTCATTTGATAGTAAAAAGAGTTTAATGTCTCTCATCCAGACAGCAAGCAATTAAACAAAATATAGGCCCCTGACACCCAGACAATGGGGCGGTCATTAGACAGTAAAAAGAGTTAAATGTCTGCTACCAAGACAGCAAGCAAGTACGTGAAAGTTAGGGCACTGACACCCAGACAGAGGTGAGAGGTCCCAAAGCAGAGAATCAGGCTTCATGTCACCCACCAATGGAGAAGGCCACTTTCAGATATTTAGGCCCCTGGCACCCAGACAGAGGAGAGGTTCATTCAACTTTGGCTTGCCCAGCAAAATAATGGTAAAATAAAAAATAAAGAGGATTCAATAAAGAAGTGCCCTGGAGTACAAGCATATATGGTTAATGGGAGGTAGTAATAAATGTCTATTCTGCACAAGGGATGGACAGGTCCTGTGGGATCCATGCCTGGTTCATTTTTATGAACGTCAGCTTGTCCACGTTGGCTGTGGACAGGCGGCTGCATTTGTCAGTAATGACGCCACCTGAGGTGCCGAATACATGTTCAGACAAAACTCTGGCTGCCGGGCAGGCCAGCACCTCCAAGGCATAAAAGGCTAACTCTGGCCACGTGGACAATTTGGAGACCCAGAAGTTGAATGGGGCTGAACCATTAGTCAGTACGTAAAGGGTGTGCACACGTACTGTTCCACCATGATAGTGAAATGCTGCCTCCTGCTAACACGTTCCGTATCAGGTGGTGGTGGTGCAGTTAGCTGTGGTGTGGTGACAAAAGTTTTCCACATATCTGCCATGCTAAACCTGAACTCAGAGGAGCTGGCCGTGACACAGCTGTGTTGGCGACCTCTCGCTCCTCCTATGCCTTTGCCTTCCACTTGTTCCCCTGGGACATTTGGGAATGCTCTCAGTAGCACGTCTACCAGCGTGCGCTTGTACTCGCGCATCTTCCTATCACGCTTTAGTGCAGGAAGTAAAGTGGGCACATTGTCTTTGTACTGGGGATCCAACCAGGGGCTGACTGGCAACTTTTGGCCCAGGGGGCAAGTAACACCCAGAGGCCCACTGAGCCCCACTCTACTTCCTGATTCGCTGTCAGAAGAGGCTGGGCGGGGAGCTGCGGGAGGAGAGCACAGCCTCCTTTGACAGCATTGACAGCTTGTCACAGGAGGCTGAGCATTGCGGAGAGGATAGATGTTGGCCACTCACATCGCTCATAGCCCCCCTCCTTATGTGCCAGTAGTCCCCCCTTATGTGCCGGTAGCACCCCCTTATGTGCCAGTAGCCATACTTATGTGCCAGTAGCCATACTTATGTGCCAGTAGCCATACTTATGTGCCAGTAGTCCCCCCTTATGTGCCAGTAGCCGTCCCCCTTATGTGCCAGTAGCCGTCCCCCTTATGTGCCAGTAGCCGTCCCCCTTATGTGCCAGTAGCCGTCCTCCCTATGTGCCAGTAGCCACCCCTTATGTGCCAGTAGCACCCCCTTATGTGCCAGTAGCCATACTTATGTGCCAGTAGTCCCCCCTTATGTGCCAGTAGCCGTCCCCCCTTATGTGCCAGTAGTCCCCCCCTTATGTGTCAGTAGACCCCCTTATGTGCCAGTAGACCCTCTTATGTGCCAGTAGACCCCCCTATGTGCCAGTAGTTCCCCCCTATGTGCCAGTAGTCTCCCCCTCCCCACCTTATCATGTGCCAGTAGAATCTCCCCCCTCACCTTATCATGTGCCAGTAGAATCCCCCCCCCTCACTTTATCATGTGCCAGTAGAATCCCCCCTCAGTTTATCATGTGCCAGTAGAATACCCCCCTCACCTTATGTGCCAATAGAATACCCCCCCTCACCTTATGTGCCAGTAGCCCCCAAAAAAACAAAAAACAAACAAACAAAAAACACTTATACTTACCTCCAGCAATGCGATGCAGGCCTCTTCCGTCCTGTGTCCCTCGCTGTACCGCTCCGGAGGCACGATGACGTCATCGCGCCGCCTGCACCAGCCTCTAATAGGCTGCCGGCCTAGTGCTGGCAGCCCATCAGAGGAACAGGGAGGGGACACGCATCTCCCTGCTCTGCCGCAGCAAAGCCATCTGTATCGCCGTCCTGAGGACGGCAAAACAGATGACTATAGAGATGAACGCTTCCACAGTGGAAGCGTTCATCTCCCTGTGCCCTGCCGACGGCCGCCACCACTTGTCACCAGGGCCGCGGCAGGGCACATGCACACCCCAAGGGCCGGCCCTGGGTGACACTACAGAGGGGCCCGGGGGGCAATTGCTCCCCGGCCCAGTCCGCCCCTGGATCCAACAGGGTGGCAACCCAGTAGTCCGCACACGTTAAAATGTGGGCAACTCTGTTGTCGTTACGCAGGCACTGCAGCATGTAGTCGCTCATGTGTGCCAGGCTGCCCAGAGGTAAGGACAAGCTGTCCTCTGTGGGAGGCGTATCATCATCGTCCTCCGTTTCCCCCCAGCCACGCACCGGTGATGGGCCTGAGCTGAGTTGGGCGCCACCCCGCTATGAAAATGCTTCATTCTCCTCCTCATCCTCCTGTAGTGGGGCCTGGCTGGCCACATTTGTAACTGGCCTCTGCTTTTGCAAAAAAACTCCCTCTGAGCCACTTCTAAGAGACTAGCCTGAAAGTGCTAAAAATGACCCCTCTTCCTCCTCCTTCTTCTGGGCCACCTCCTCTTCCATCATCGCCCTAAGTGTTTTCTCAAGGAGACATTGAAGTGGTATTGTAACACTGATAACGGCGGCATCGCCACTGCCCATGTTAGTGGAGTACTCGAAACAGCACAACAGGGCACACAGATCTCGCATGGAGGCCCATGAAGTGGTGCTGTTCCGCAGTGCGACTGACCCGTCCGTGCTGCAGCTGAAACTCCACTATCGCCTGCTGCTGCTCGCACAGTCTGGCAAGCATGTGCAAGGTGGAGTTCCACCTGGTGGGCACGTCGCATATGAGGCGGTGAGCGGGAAGGCCAAAGTTACACTTTAGCACAGACAGGCGAGCAGCGGCAGGATGTGAACGCCGGAAGCGCGCACAGACGGCCCGCACTTTATGCAGCAGCTCTGACATGTCGGGATAGTTGTGAATGAGCTTCTACACCACCAAATTCAGCACATCCGCCAGGCAAGGGATGTGCGTCAAACCGGCTAGTCCCAGAGCTGCAACGAGATTTCGCCCATTATCGCACACCACAAGGCCGGGCTTGAGGCACACCGGCAGCAACCACTTGTCAGCCAGTTGTTCAATACCCCGCCACAACTCCTGCGCGGTGTGGGGCCTGTCCCCCCAAACATATGAGTTTACCCCGCGCTGTACTGAAGTTGGTGGTGAAGGTGTGTGGCTGACTGGATGAGCAGGTGGAAGAAGAGGAGGAGGAAGCAGAGTAGGAGGAGCAGTTAGGGAGATATAGCGTCCCTGGCAGTGCTTACTGGTCCACGTATCAGGCCCAGGGCTTGAGGGTGGGTAGGTGGGAATTTACACTCTCTCTAATGTTTGTGAGATGGAGAGCTGAATGCTGCTGTGTGACATGGTGGAGATGCTTGGTGACAGAGGTGGTGGTGTTGGTGGCACATCCTCTGTTTGGTGGGCAGCAGGTGCCAACATTCCTCCTGAGGCAAAGGAAGAGGCCGAGGCAGCAGCAGAAGAGGGAGCAGGGGGAGCCTGAGTAAGTTCCTGGTTTTTAAGGTGTTTACTCCACTGCAGTTCATGCTTTGCATGTAGATGCCTGGTCATGCAGGTTGTGCTAAGGTTCAGAACATTAATGCCTCGCTTCAGGCTCTGATGGCACAGCGTGCAAACCACTCGGGTCTTGTTGTCAGCACATTGTTTGAAGAAGTGCCATGCCAGGGAACTCCTTGAAGCTGCCTTTGGGGTGCTCAGTCCCTGGTGGCGGTGGCCAGTAGCAGGCGAACTCTCTTGGCGGCGGCTGTTCTGCTTTTGCCCCCTGCTTCCTCTTGCTACGCTGTTGGCTCGGTCTCACCACTGCCTCTTTCTCTGAACTATGAAAGTCAGTGGCACGACCTTCATTCCATGTGGGGTCTAGGACCTCATCGTCCCCTGCATAGTCTTCCACACAGGTCCACTGACCTCCTGTTCGGTCTGCACACTGCAAAAAGACGCAGCAGTTGGCACCTGTGTTTAGTCATCATCAGTCGACATGCGGACTCTGATGAGGTGGTATTTCCATGTCCTCATCATCAGGAAACATAAGTTGTTGTGCGTCAGTACATTGTATGTCTTCCACCCCTGGGGAAGGGCTAGGTGGATTCCCTTGGCAAACCCTGCCAGCAGAGTCTTCAAACAGCATAAGAGACTGCTGCATAACTTGAGGCTCAGACAGTTTCCCTGATATGCATGGGGGTGATGTGACAAACTGATGGGCTTGGTTTTCAGGCGCCACCTGTGTGCTTTTTGCAGAAGACCGGGTGGGAGATAATGTTGTGAACATGCTGGATCCACTGTCGGCCACCTAATTGACTAGCGCCTGTACTTGCTCAGGCCTTACCATCCTTAGAACGGCGGGTACTGGAACCTGAGGTAGTTGGTTCACTAGGACGTGTGGCTGTGGCAGAACGGCCACGTCCTCTCCCAGCACCAGAGGGTCCACTAACACCATGACCATGTCCGCGTCCCTTACTAGATGTTTTCCTCATTGTTACAGTTCATCACAATAAGAAAAAAATTACAGTATTTGGCCCAATGTATTGAATTCAAATTCAGGCCTTGTTTTACAGGCATCTAACACTATCTGGCTATCTATTTATGTACCGTATTACACTAATCCAGGCACAGCAGTAACCACAGATTTAAGGGAATATCAATTGTAGCCCTAGTATTTAGGCCCTAGATGAAAGGTATCCTTTTATGGACAGATTTACACTTAGAGATGCACAGTAGCGTGCGAAAAAAATATATAGGATTATGCTTTCAGCACGTGTATTTTAACACTTTGTGTACTATACCCTTTAACGGAAAGAAATACACTTGGAGATGCACGCTGAGTGTAATATACCCTTTTACGGACAGATTTACACTTGGCCTGCAACAGCTGGAACACCAAATTTTGGGTGTTGCCATTTTGGCAATTGAATTTCCCCCCAGAAAATATTATATCTTTTGACGGGAACTATAAAACTCGTCCTGCCACAGCAGAAACCACTGATTTAGGGTATTGCTATTTTGGAAATTGAATTTCACCCAAGAAAAAAAATATATATTCTTTGCCAGACAGTATTACACTTGGCTAGCCACAGCTAAAACACCAGATTTAGGGGATTGCTATTTTTTTAAGTGAATTTCACCTCTCAATAAAATATAGATTCCCTTATGTCCTACAAGCAGCACAGATGGGGGGTTAACCACCCCCCGTGGACTGGCAGGACCGGCAGAATGTTTAATGAGCCCAAGACTAATAACTCAATTTAACAATTAAGTATCTTTAAAAGGAGGAAGTCAACCCCCAGCACACTGTTTTTTTCTGTCCTCCCGGACAGGTGGACTGGGCAGTTTGTTACCCCCTTTCTTATGGAAAGTGCTGGGAGCCTTCTTTTTGTTTGGGTAATGGCGTTGCCCTTTCCTAGGTAACTTTTCAGTTTGGCCGGCAGCTTATCTGCTGCCGGCCACGCGCAGTTGCGCCTGGCTGAGGTATTTTGGCGGCGTCCTCAGTCCAGGATTCTAGGTCCCTGGGCGCCGCCTTCTTCCAGAGGTGACGCAGGGATTCTCCTTTTGCCTCACTTCCGGGAAATCCGGCTGTGATTTTTTAACGGGCATGATTTTTTTCATAGATGCAATTTTTTTTATTGCGGACGAGATTTTTTTCGCGTTTTCATGCGAGAATTTTAAGTATTTTTTTCTAATGCTTCTTCCTGTGGAGGATTTACTGGGGGAAGCTGTGTGCTCCAGTTCAGTCTCTTGCTGCATATGCTTTTTCAGCTAGCTCCCAGAGTCCTAAAATTGGTGTTGTTCCACTTGTGGTGTTTTTTTCCTCCGGTCCTCAGCTGCCTCCGGTCTGTTTTTCTACCTTTCCTGCGTAGATAGGTGGTTTACAAATGTTTTACTTGTCCCTTTTTTCCCGCAGTGATGTCTTCTCCGCGGGATTCGGAAGGCAGGAAAGTAGATTCCAGGAGGAAGCATCTATCCTGCTACCATTGCAGCGGTCAACGATTATTCTAAGCTGATCATACCTGCACTCGTCAGATTGCAGAAGGTAAACAGCTTAAGGCTGTGCAAGTACCGGCTTGGGAGACTGGTTGGGAATCCCTGGTTCCGTTGACTGTTTTAAAAAGTTAAGGTAACTAATGATTTCCATCAAAAAAGGTCAATGGATTGAAGCTGACTGTTACCGGTTATTGTAAGCTGATCATACCTGCACTCGTGAGATCGCAGAAGGTAAACAGCTTAAGGCTGGCCACATACCAGCTCGGGAGACCTCAGTCCCGGTAAAGAGACCTTCTTGGTCTCCTTAGTTTCTTCCTCCTCAGATGAGAAGGAGCCGACGTTGTGTTTTTCCCCCCCTGAAAAGACACAGAAATTGCTCAAGTCCATCAGGTCGGGAGACCATGATGTTGACCGTGGGGATCCTTTGGATCCCGCTAGTCGGGCACCTCGTGTCTTCAAAGCGGATGAGACCCTCCTCTCTGTCATGTTTACAGAGTGGAAAAAACCTGGAGGGTCCGGTTTTAACACAGAAGTTTAAATCCATGTTCCCAATGGCTAAACCCTTGGTGGATTCATGGGGATCCATTCCCAAGGTGGACATGGCTTTTGCCAAGTTGTCCAAGCGCACTCTGGTTCCTGCAGACAATGGGTCTAGCCTGCAGGACCCCCTTGCAGAGTGTACACAGCCATAGCGGCTTCTGAAGTCTCTACGTTCCTCCGGTCTCGCCTGAATCAAATTCAAGTTGACATGAACCAGAGAGGGTTTTTCCATAACGACACACTGGCTGACATCAAGACCATCAACCTGGCTACGGACTTCTTGTGCGATACCGCACAGCTCCAGTTGAAGCTAGTGAGGGAGCCTACCCTGCTAACAAAGCGCCCTGGGAACGAGGCCAAATAAAGATCCTTGCTCCTGAAGCTAAGCAGCAGGTCTGTGGCTGATGGGAGACCAAGTGTGCCATGTGACAATACTATCAAATGACATCAGGGACCTATATTTAGCATGGCCATGGGGTCGGCAGCCCATATGCTGTTTTGGCTTAAGCCTTGGGATGCTGACAATTTCTCAAAATACAGCTTACTGTATGTGACCTTCCATTTGAGCCCAACCGTTTGTTCAGTTCGGAGCTGGATAAGATCATGAGGGCATTTCAGACAAGAAGGTGAAGAGCATTCCCCAGCAGTCCTTTTGAGGGCAGGGCAGACAGGACCGCCGTGGTAGGTCTGGCCAGCAAACAAGCTCTCAAAGTGACTGGAGAGCGCAGCGAAAGGGTTTGAGGCGCTCTCGTGGAGGAGTCAAAGATGAAAAATCCACCTCCTGACTACGGGCCTCTTCGAGGCTCTTGGTTAATTCCCGTTACACAACCTCACCTCTATTCCTCTGGACAGGTTTGTCAAGATCAACCTTCTACAAGCTGCCATGCAGGCAATCCTGGAGGCCTACATTAAGGGCTACATTTGCAAGGGGGCTCTGGAGAAGGTTCTGGCAGGAGAACGGGGCCTAGGGATCTATTCACCAGTTTTTCTGGTTCCCAAGGTTTCAGGAGATCTCCGGATGATTATCGATATGAGATATTGCAATCGGTTTATAAGGAAGGTGAAGTTTCGTATTGAAACCATCAGGTCAGTAGTTCACGTCCTCAATCCTGGAGACTTGATGGCAACCCTGGACCTCAAGGATGCATATCTGCACATCCTGATCCATCCTGCTTCCAGGAAGTATCTCAGGATCACGGTCCAGGTGTCCGGTGTCGTCAGGCATCTTCTGTTTGTTGCCCTTCCCTTTGGCATTTCTTCTGCCCCTCACACTTTTACCAAGGTGGTGGTTTCTGTGGTGGCGGTTTTGAGGCTTCAAGGACTGACCATCATACCTTATCTGGACGACTGGCTTTGAAAAGCTCTGCTCTAGCGGACCTAACCCAACTTCTTCAGGTAACAATCTCCTTTCTGTTCCACCTAGGTGGGATCATCAGCTGGCAGAAGTCGAACGTGAGCCCGTCGACTTCAGTAAGATATCTAGGCTTCATAATCGACTCCACTAGAATGTCACTCCAGTTGACTCCAGAAAGAAGATCCCGGGTTCAGAACACGGCAAGTTCCTCTCTTCCCCGATGAGATCCAATCCGGACTCTCATGAACATGTTGGGGCTCATGTCAGCGTCTGCGGAAGCAGTCCCGTGGGCTCTATGGCACCTCCGCCCTCTACAGTCGGAGGTCCTTTCCAAATGGAATGGCAGCCCTGCTGGGCTAAACTCCCTGTCTTGGCGAACTCGTTATTCCCTCAGATGGTGGTGCCATCTTTTAGACAGAAAGTCTATGACCCGCCAACCTGGGTCATATTGACTACGGATGCGTCCCAAGTAGGCTGGGACGCTCACCTAGACAACACTCCAGTTCACGGGACCTGGTTTCCTCAGAAGTGGCTTCTTTCATCCAATCTCCGCGAGATTCGAGCTATCCGGCTAGCCCTTCTTCACTTAGCCCCTAAGGTCCAGGGCAAAGCGGTGAAAGTCCATTCAGACAATATGACTGTGGTACTTTACATCAACAAGCAGAGAGGCACGAGATCACTTCCCCTCCTTTCAGAGATCGGGTGATTCTGGATTAGGCAGAGTTGTACCTTTCCCACTTATCTGCGATCCACATCCAAGGCTCCCTTAATATGATAGCGGCTGAGCCGCGGTCTTCCGCCGGTGGAGATATTCAAGCAGATAGTCCTCAAGTGGGGTATGTCAGAGATGGATCTCATGGCAACAAGGTTCAATGCCAAGGTGGAGAGGTTTTGCTCCCTTTACAGGGAGGACAACCCCCTGGTGTTAGACGCTCTGTCAATATCCTGGAGGTTCAGGCTGGCATGCATCTTCCCTCCGTTTTCCATGATTCCAAGGGTATTGATGAAAATCCGTCAGGATCAGGCCTCATGATAGCCATCATACTGTTTTGGCCGAAAAGATCCTGGTTTACCTAGCTCACTCAGTTGAGTCGAGGACAATATTGGAGGCTCCCCCCACAGCAGACCCTGGTGTCGTGGGACACTCACCCCTGCTCAGATCTGCACAGATTCAACCTGACAGCTTGGAGGTTGATCAGTCCCTTCCCAGAATAGAAGGGCTTTCAGAGTCGGTCCTGAGAACGCTGTCTCATTCTAGAGCGGACTCTAGCAAGAGAGCCTACTCTTGTATTATGAGGATATTCTCATCCCTGTTGTACCTCAACTGAGGTGGCGTCTGCAGATGCGCCCCTCTCTGCTATCCTTCAGTTCCTGCAAGACGGCCTTGATAGAGGCCTTGCCCTTCTACTCTGAAGGTCCAAATTTCAGCTTGCCTTAACAGGCTTTTTTCTCAGGACCCGCTGATCAAACGGTTCCTTAAAGGGAGTCTTTCACCCCGAAAACCCATTTTTCAACACTCACATCTTTCTCTGCAAAATTGCCCCCAGATTAAAAAGCTTCTTACCCTATTGCTGTACCTCTTACCGATCTTCAGAAAATCACTTTAATTGCAGATATGAATGACAGTTGAAGGTGCCCAGTGGCGGCGTCATAACGACCGGTGCCCAGGCCGCACGCTCATCTTCATAACTTCAACTGTGATTGACATCTGCAATTAAAGGGAGCCTTTCACCTCAAAAACCCATTTTTCAACACTCACATCTTTCTCTGCAAAATTGCTCCCACATTAAAAAGCTTCTTACTCTATTGCTGTACCTCCTACCGACCTCAGAAAATCACTTTAATTGCAGATGTCAATCACAGTTGAAGTTATGAAGATGAGCGTGCGGCCTGGGCACCGGTCATTATGACGCCGCCACTGGGCACCTTCAACTGTCATTCACATCTGCAATTAAAGTGATTTTCTGAAGATCGGTAAGAGGTACAGCAATAGGGTAAGAAGCTTTTTAATCTGGGGGCAATTTTGCAGAGAAAGATGTGAGTGTTGAAAAATGGGTTTTCAGGGTGAAAGACTCCCTTTAAAGTAGCTGAAAGATTAAAGCCTACAGTACTGAGACACATTTTTCAATGGGATTTATCAGTAGTTCTCAGAGGGTTAGCATCTCCCCCCTTTGAACAGTTAGAGGAGGTGGACATCAAGTTCGTCACTTGGAAGTTTGTGTTTCTCCTTGCAGTGGCCAAGAGGGTCTCTGAGCTTTAAGCTCTCTCAGCACATGAGCCCTATACCATTTTCTTACATGATCGGGTCCTTCTTAGATTCCTCCCGTATTTTAGGCCTAAAGTTCCTTCCAGAACATCAACCAGGTGATATTCCTCCCGGTTCTGTCGACATCTACCACCTCCTCTGGACGTCTCGAGATGTCTCCGGATCTATGTGGATAACAGCAGCTGCATCCTATCCCTACACTAATCAGAGCAGAGTGACGTGCGGCGCGACGTGACTACAGCTTAAATAGAGGCTGGGTCACATGCTGCACTTGGCCAATCACAGCCATGCCAATAGAAGGTATGGCTGTGATGGCCTTTTGGAGAAAGTAGTATGACGCTTGTTGATTGGCTGCTTTGTAGGCTTTCAAAATGCGCCATAGAAATCGCCGAACAATGAACCCAAACTTTTACGTAAATGTTCGTTTTCGGGTCCGTGTCACGAACACCCCCCAGTTAGGGTTCGCTCATCCCTAATCATGGATACTGTATGCGTATATATAGGAACTGTATGGTACCATGGATACTAAATGGGGATTGTGGGGAGTTAGCTCTGGTCTCGAGGATCGTTCACAAAAACTTCCTTCCGGACAACGGATTTCACGTCCAAACAGTGCGTTTATTATAGCAGAAACAACACAACAGGTGCAAAACAATAAACACTGGCCCAGCTAGGCTCTAACTAAACATATTAGTTGGGTCCCTCACTCACCTAGTGGGTACAGTTCACACCCTGTGAACTGCTGCGGCTTTCTCCAGCCCAATGTCCCACAGCCTCCTGGCTGTTCAGAGCACTGTTCACACACAGCCTCAGATCAGTGTCCGTTGGGGAATTCAGGCTCACCAGACCTCCTGACTGTGGCCCTGCGACCCTTCCAGGCGTCGCTGTGTCCCCCAATTCCGGGCTGTCGCTTAGCCCCGTGGCCCCTCAGCCAACTCAGCCGAGACCACTCACACAGAGCCTCTGTCTCCAAAGCTCTCTCCAGAGTGGGGCCCCACCCATGTCCAACAAGAGGATTAAATATCCTCCCTGGACATGGGCATTGTCCAAAATCCTGGACTGGAGCATGGGGAACAGGCACCCACCCAGCACATTACCTGTTCCCAGTAAAAGCCCGCCCTGGAACTGGCTGAGCCAGCTATACTAACACTAGTACTTGGGCTTTCACTCCCCCAAGGCCAGGCACCTTGGTGACACGCTCTCTCTGACGGCCTCCCTGGGGTTTCACTGCACACCCCAGTGTTCACCTTGCCACATATCCCCCCTCTGTTCACACCTGTGAGGGTGAACACATGTACCGCCTGGTCGCTCGTGATAGGGCACCCGCATTATCTTGCCATCTTTAAGCTCAAGGGTCCCCCTGGAAGATGTGGCCAGCACCACAGGCTTCCCCTTATTCTGCCACAACCACGCCAGCAGAACCCAGTTCGTCATAAACACGAAGCTTACTAACCTACCAGTCATCTTGTCCCATACTAGAGACACCTGGTCGCTACTAGCAACTACCACAGTTTTAGCGGACCTTGACCTGTCAGCCTCTTTTTGTCTCTTTGTTTTATCAACAGATAGCATCTTTCTTTTTCCTTTACTCCCCCAGGGGTTATGTCAGGTTTGGCTTCAGTTTCAGAATCTTCTGCTTCTTCAGTGGTACTCCCCACTTCAGCAGACTCTTTTCCAGTCTTTTCTTTGGAGTCTCCATTCACTTTATTAGCCGTCTTATCCTTCACGGACATGGCATCATATCCTTTCCTTCTTAACTCCTCCTCCTCTTTCTCATCAAGGTTGGAGGCACCGGGGACATCAGGACCTTCGCCAGACTCGTCGTCTTCTGGCAATCCCTGCAGAGGTTCACCCGGGACATGGTTCTCCTTTCGGGCAGGATTCAGGGAGCCAGCCCATCGGAGTAGACAGGACCCTCATACTGGTTGTCGGTCCCCTCGTATTTCTTCCCCAGCAGACTGCTAGCTTTCTGGAAGGCATTGACAGCAGAGGGAATGTCTTTCATGACCAGGTCCTGGCCACACACTGTCACGAGTCTCTGGGTTTCTGCATCCACCTCAGCACCACCATCTGGTTCAGCAGATACATCTTCCATCTTCTCTGCCTCGGCTGGCACCACAGCGCAACCACCTCCAGACCCATTCTTAACGGGTTCTGACTTCTTGGCATCTTTCAGAGGATCTTCCTCTTCAGGCATCTCATTGTCTTCCACCGGCTGCGCAGGAGCACGCTTAGGCTTCTCCAACTCATAGACTTCATCTTTTGAGCTCCTGAGACCTTCCATCTCTGCTCTGAGTTGCTTGTTCAGCCTCTCCAATCCATCTTGCTCCTTAAGCGCTTTTTCAAGGGCTCTAGCCAAGGAGAGGGCCTTGGTCGTCTTCTTAGTTTTTCGGACCAGCTTGTTAGCAGCGCCCCGCTCTTGGGCCTTCTGGTCCAGCTGCTCTTCACTCTGTTTCGGTGTAACAGCAGTTGTAGGAGTACCACCATTCTTTCTTAGACACTCTGTGGGATTTCCACCCAGGGACTCTTCAAGCCCACTGTTGAGGTCTACTATAGACTTTTGTGTCTTTCTGGAGTCTTTTCCCCTCCCCAGGACACCAGGAGGTAGACCCTTCAGTTCACTCATCTTTTCTGGGGTCTCCTCTTTTGACCCTTCTGCAGCCTTCTTCGGTGACCCTGTGACGACAGCTTGTCCCTTCTCTATCGTATCTAGGGACCGTGTGGCGAGAGTGAGATCAGCCTCCGGTTTGCAGCTGTACTGTTCTGTCAGGTCATCTAAGACTGTCTGGATATGAGCTTCAGACACTAGGCTTACGTCACCCGACTGAACTCTTGTCTCGTCAGATATAACTGTCGTCTGGTTGCTACCAGTAACCACGTCAGTTTGGCAAGACCTCAACATGGCAGCCTCTCTCTCAGAGTTGCTGTCGGTCATAGCACCTGCTTCATATATACTGCTCATGTCATTCTCATTTCCGTCCTCTAGGGGCACCGACGAGCTAATCCCCACCTGGGACATTTTATTAACCATAGAAACCTGTGGAGACTGCATATCCACTTCTAGTACGTGTGGTACACCCTCTAGGACTGCCCCATGTACTTGCACATTTTTCACAGTGGTTTCCCTCAGTTGTGAGCTCTCAACATCAATTAGCATTTTTATACCATCCACATTTTTACCAACAGGGGAGCTTTTCCCCAATCACAGCCTGCAAAGGAAAAGGACTGTCATCATCCTCATCCCTTCTTGCACATAGATCCACATTATCATTATATATTTCATCAAACTCTGCACCTTCACTTGGCACCGTGTCGGCACCATTGTTTCCAATGGTCATTTCACTTAAACCATTGCTTCCTATCTGCATTTCCCTTACACCTTCATTTAAAGGGACAGGTACAGGTTCTGTAGGAGCTTCATTACTTCCCACAGAAGTGTCTCCATTGCCCCACATTACATCACGCATGAGCCTATTTCCAACATCAAGTCCATCAGTCTCTGTTCCAACCATGGTCTCACCCTCCGTGAGGACCCCTGGATAGTCCACAGGATTCACATAATTGTCCCGGACAGACATCATTCTACCTCTTACCCAGGCTAGCATGGGATCTCTGATTTTCGCCATCCCAAATCTAGCCTTGGTCACGGGCACTTTAAACAACATCTTGAGCTTCTCCCCTGCAGATTCCTGCGAGAGAGCAACCGCAACAGGCTTACCAGCCTGTTCAGACACAACATTTTTCCCATAGTCACTCATTTTTGAGACATCTTCACGCCGCAGCGCTTTATCACTCACCAGCCCGGCAGGTAGCAACTGCCGCCGGCTCATTGTCACAGGGTCTGCCACAAAATTATCAACAGGAACAGTCTTACCGATTGTCGTCACTGACTCGGCACTCCCGGAAGATAAGGGTAGTCCAGAAATATCTCCAGCACGGTCATCACCCTTCTCCTCAATGCAGTAGTTGCCACGGGAGACGCCTTGGACTTGTCTCCTGTCTTTTTCTGGACGGACATTCCAGCCGCACCCTTTAGGATTCTGTGCACAGTCGCAGGGAAAATAGGCACTCCTGAGAAACGCACTGCTCTCCACCTCTTTGTCTTCCCGACGGTTGCCCTTGGCAACGGCACATATTACCTCGAACAGTCCACTCAGAGCCGCCTCTCCAAGTGCCGCACTCGGCTTTCTCACCAACCGATCAGTCTCCAGCACCAGCTGCTCCATTACACCCTCAGTGGTCTTGGTTTTCCGCCAAACCGGGCCACTTCTCACATATGGCATCACCTTTGGCATAAGCAGCTTCCGCCACACCTGACTATCTTTCACCCAGGACGCCATTTTGAGCAAAAAAATTTCCACAGGTCAGTTTTTTTCCTTTTTCCCTCTTTTGTGCTTCTGGCCCTTTAAACCTTCGCACTGCTTGCACCACAGGAAAAAACAGTCCAGACAGCAGTTCTTTTGCAACCCAGCAAAGTGTCCAGGACCACACAAGCAGCACCTGCTCCACCGAACAAACAGGCTTCCGGCCCTAAGCTCCAATACAGCAATCGCACAGTTTTTTCCTCTGTCCTGTCGTTGCCCCCAGCAACACTTTACCTTTATCCAGCAGGGACGACTTGCCCGCATCCGACACCAAATGTGGGGAGTTAGCTCTGGTCTCGAGGATCGTTCACAAAAACTTCCTTCCGGACAACGGATTTCACGTCCAAACAGTGCGTTTATTATAGCAGAAACAACACAACAGGTGCAAAACAATAAACACTGGCCCGGCTAGGCTCTAACTAAACATATTAGTTGGGTCCCTCACTCACCTAGTGGGTACAGTTCACACCCTGTGAACTGCTGCGGCTTTCTCCAGCCCAATGTCCCACAGCCTCCTGGCTGTTCAGAGCACTGTTCACACACAGCCTCAGATCAGTGTCCGTTGGGGAATTCAGGCTCACCAGACCTCCTGACTGTGGCCCTGCGACCCTTCCAGGCGTCGCTGTGTCCCCCAATTCCGGGCTGTCGCTTAGCCCCGTGGCCCCTCAGCCAACTCAGCTGAGACCACTCACACAGAGCCTCTGTCTCCAAAGCTCTCTCCAGAGTGGGGCCCCACCCATGTCCAACAAGAGGATTAAATATCCTCCCTGGACATGGGCATTGTCCAAAATCCTGGACTGGAGCATGGGGAACAGGCACCCACCCAGCACATTACCTGTTCCCAGTAAAAGCCCGCCCTGGAACTGGCTGAGCCAGCTATACTAACACTAGTACTTGGGCTTTCACTCCCCCAAGGCCAGGCACCTTGGTGACACGCTCTCTCTGACGGCCTCCCTGGGGTTTCACTGCACACCCCAGTGTTCACCTTGCCACAGGATATATTGGAATTGCATGGCATCATGGATACTGTATGGAAATGTATAGGAACTGTATGGCATTGTGTATACTGTATGGGTGTATATACAAGAACTACAATGCATCATGGATACTGTATGGGAATATATAGGGATGGCATCATGGATACTGTATGGGTATATATAGTAACTGTATGGAATCATAGATGCTGTATGGAAATATATAGTAACTGCATAGTATCATGGATATGTAAGAGAACATATAGGGACTGCATGGCATCATAGATACTGTATGGGTATATATAGGAACTCACTGGCATAATGAATACTGTATGAAAATCTAAATGATCTACATGGTATCATGGATACTGTATGGAAATATGTAGAAACTCCTGTAGAAATTTCCTATCCTTGTCTGAAAAATGGACAAGAATAGGACATGTTCAATTCTTTTTGCAGGGCCGCGGAACAGATATACAGATGTAGACAGCACATATCCCGTGGAATAGAAATGGGGATGTAGACAGCACATGGGTGATGGAACAGACATACGGATGTAGAAAGTATGCTTTCCAGCCCAACTGAAATTAATGAGTCAGCATCCTATCGGTAATGTGCATGGGGCCGAATTCAGAAGCTGCTTTTTTTTATTGTGCTTGTGGGGGGCCAAAACAAACTAAACTAAGGTCTGCTCTGACTGGAAAACACTGCAAATTTTTCTCCCACAATATATGTTGCTGTGGTAGAAATATGCTTACTTTCTATTTAAAAAAAATATGAATGCGATGTTATCTCTACATTATTAGAGTATGGCCACGTTTCTGCATGCAGATTTGGAAGCCAAAGCCTGGAGTGAATAAAAAAAAAAAAAAAAAAAAAAAAAAAGTTATATCTGCCTTTTATATTTTCTCGTCTTTTATGATCCACTTCTAATTTTGACTTCCAAAACTGCATGCAGAAAGTTGACCATGTCCTCATGACCATCAGTTGCACTGAAAAAATATTAAAACCAAGTCTTATGGTACGACCACACTTTAGGTTTCTGCAAACATCTTTGGAAGCCAAAATCAGTGGTGAATTTAAAAAAAGAAAAGTTACATCTGTATACTTTCTCTCCCGATATTGGGTCTAAAACTGCATTCATAAAACCATTGTGGTTTCAGATGTCCAGATTTTTTTGTTTTTAGTTGTTTTCTTTTAGACTAGACTAGAAATACTGCAGCATGATAACTCTTATTTACACACCACCTACATGCACATACTCTTTTGTTAGCAGGAAATGTTAGGTATGTGTTATCATCACCTAATGATGTAGTGAACCTAAGATGCAACATTATGTGGGCATGTTAACGGCAAGTCTTATCACATGATAAACATCACATTATGTTAAAGAATAGAACATATCAAAGTCAGCAATTCCAATTTATAGTGAATAATGAGTAAAGATTTCAGATTATAGGCACTAGAAGTAAGGGTCTAACTAAGTAGTCCCTTCTACCTTTTTGACAGTCAACTCGCCAAACAAATGTTGCATGCAGAGTATAGTAATTATTGACGCTAGCACACATTTTGTCCCCGATAACTGAGTGAAGTACAAATAAACTGCATGCACTTTAGACCTGTTCACGTATAAACTAATGTATTTTGGCATTATGTGGTCCACTCCAAGCTGGAGTGGAGATACATTATTTTAACAGGAAAGAATAGCACAGCATGCACAGTACACAGTTTATTGATATACTTACTGTGCTGCTCTCCCCAGCCAAAGTAATTCCAGTTACCTGAATAAAATAATGAATCTATGAGATATTACAGTGTTAATTAAATACAGAATATTAGTTCATTTTCTGAAATGGAAATAGATATTTTAGATCTCACAGTTTGATGGGACCAAATGAAAATTTGTTTATGCCATGTTGTTCTGCATTACTCAGATAGTATTGCATTTTTTGCAGCATTGTCTTCAAACATATTTTAATAAATTCTGGTTCTATAGAATGAAACCGACTAATATAACATGCATAATTTTAATATTTCTGTGATAATTATATTGGAGCACACAGTACCAATTCCACAATACTTACAAAACGGTTGATTCAGTTTTATAAAGTGATGGTATATCAGTAGAATATTCCATCACTTTAAAATTGATAGAATTCCAACTTCAGGGGCCTCCATTAATCCTGGACATGAAGGGACATCCTCTTTTAGCTCAGAAACACCTTATCTGTTTTTTACTGCACAAAGATGCACTAGTAATCTTCTGTGCAGAGAACTCAGCATGGTCCCAAACAAATGAATGAGCCAATGTTGAAGTTCTTCCATAGCTGATGCCTGGGAATGCCAAAACTTTGAAGAGGAAGTCCTAAATTAGAGCTGATTCTCAAGATAAGTGGGGTTCCTAGAGGTCAGACCCCCATCTATTATAAATTGATGGCGTATCCCAGAAAAACAGTTTTTACCCCATTACAAAATTTTTAGTCAATGAAAATTTGATTCATCCCGAAGTCGAACTTCTTGCGCTTTGTGGTAATTAGAGATGAGTTGCCGAATTTTTCAGGAAAAATTTGATTTGAGTATATTCGCAGCGAATTACGTTAAAAAATGGCTATTTCCTGGCTGCTGAGAGCCTTTATAGTGGTGTAGAACACCATGCCTTGCAGTAACACGCATAGGGAGTCTGCTTTGGTAGTGAAATAATACTGTGAGTCTGTATGACATGCAAATGACAGGAGTCGCTCTTAGAATCACTGCATACTTCACTTATTTGGGACGTTATCAACAGTAATCAGATGACATTCACATACAGCGATATTTAAAACCATTTTTGGCGCGCAGGCCAGGGGGTGGGGAAGAGACGAGGGAGAAGGGGCAGCTGGAGTGTTTTTGCATAATCCTGTGGGTGGACAAGGCAGGGGAAAAGGTGTACTATATGTAAAAAAAAAATGTTTTACTTGTCTTTATTTTGGTTATAAGTGAGCAGTATGCTGGGCGGTATGTTGATTGTGCTTATGATGAGCCTAATCGTGGCAGCAGGGTATGCGCGGTCATGCTGCATCTTTACTAAATAATTGATGCAGTGGTGGGATTAACAGAGGAATTTAGGTACGGACCCTGAATCTATGTACTGCCGTGTGCTGATGCCACTTTATTAAAAACTGGTCTATATAGATGGTGCTAGGTTTCTGTCTATATGCCTGAGATTGAAGGCATCAACGAAGCAGCGCTGCACTTGTGAGTAGTTGCGCTGAGTCAGGGGCTGGTTCAGCGTAGAGGGGTGGGGGGGAACACGGCAGAGTGAGGAGTGTATAATATACACTTAAAACCTTAAAAAAACTATATACACTTAAAACCATAAATCTGGGTGACATGATACATATGGTATAAATCATTATATAGTACATACAGTATACAGCATTATACATGAAACATACATAATTATATGAGTTTTATTAAGGTGGGATCGCCTGATAAACTATATAGGTGGTTTTGGATTATCTTATCAAGATGCGTTTCACTATCTTTGGGGTTCTTAAGAGGATATATTGTTAGGGACCCTATTCATTCTAATAGAGCTAGTATCTGTAGCAACCATTCTAGTGGTTGTTTCATGTTTATATGGTTCTTTTTGGGGCCATTTACAGTGGACAGAAGGCTGTGTGGATAAATGAATGCAAAAATACATAAATATATAAGAAATATATGAATATAATAGTATAATAGACTGATAAAAGAAACAACGGCCCTACTTCCTTATTTTATGTAGGGTAATTTTCATAAGGGATAATAAAATTGGTAATACTGATAATATTAAAATATAGTAAGAGATATTCATAAAATTAACAAAATATTAAATAGCAGGTGATACAAACAATCGTCATATTGTATTTCATATAATGAATGCTTTCGGTATAAAAAAAATGGGTTAAAAGTAGTGTTAAGCGAACAGTTCGAGCATAGTTCGGGTTCGTACCGAATTTTGGGGTGTCCAGGACACGGACCCGAACATTTTCAAAAAAGTTCGGGTTCGTTGTTCGGCGATTACTTCCCGCTTTCTGAAGGGCTGCACAGCAGCCAATCATCTAGCGTTTTACTTCTTGCCCTAAGAGCCCATCACAGCCATGCCTACTAATGGCATGGCTGTGATTGGCCAAGTGCAGCATGTGACCCAGCCTCTATTTAAGCTGGAGTCACGTAGCGCCGCACGTCACACTGCTCTGATTAGTGTAGGGAGAGGACGCAGCTTCTGTGAGGGTGAGATTAGGCAGGGAAAAGTCAGCAACAGCACCTAATGAAGTGATCGATCTACAGCTGTGAATGATTGAACTTCTGCTAGTTACTTGCTCACTGGTTTTTAGGCTGCACAGAGCGTTTTTCTGTCACTTATTTTCTGGGGTGATCGGCGGCCATTTCGTGACTTGTGGTCCACCAGAACAAGCTGCCACCAAGTCCATCAATACTAGTTTTTTTTTGCTATATCCTACATTAGGGGCTTGGCTGTGCTAATTGTCACCCCTAGAAACTCAGGATAGCAATTTCTATATTTTATTAAGGGGTTAAATACAATTGCCCAAATACCAATCCCCTAACCCTAAGTTCACACCTGAGCGTTTTACAGCGCGTTCAAACGCGCTCTAAAACGCTCAACACATGAAAACCAATGCTTTCCTATGGCCCTGGTTCTCACTTGAGCGTTTTACAGCGCGTTTGAACGCGCTGTAAAACGCCCGACGCATAAACAAGTACTTGAGCTTTTTTTGGGGCGTTTGTCGCGCGTTTTGTGATTGACACCACAGTAGTCAATCACAAGAACGCGCGTACGAACGTGCATTTCCTATTTGCAAAAAACGCGCTGAAATATGCGTAAACCGCGCGTTTTAAGAGCGCTCAGGTCTGAACCCAGGGTAAATCTGGTGTTCCAGCTTTGGCTAGCCAAGTATAATACTGTCTGCTGTCTGGCAAAGGATAGATTATTTTCTGTGGTGAAATTCAATTGCCAAAATAGCAATACCATAAATCAGTGGTTTCAGCTGTGGCTGGCAAAGTATAATAGTGTCCGCCAAAACATATATTTTGTTCTGGGGTGAAATTCAATTGCCAAAATAGCAATACCCTGAATCTGGTGTCCCAGCTGTTGCAGGCCAAGATTCATAGTGTCCGCCAAAACATATATTTTGTTCTGGGGTGAAATTCAATTGCCAAAATAGCAATACCAAAAATCAGTGGTTTCAGCTGTGGCTGGCAAAGTATAATAGTGTCCGCCAAAACATATATTTTGTTCTGGGATGAAATTCAAATGCCAAAATAGCAATACCATAATTCTGGTGTCACAGCTGTGGCTGGCAAAGTATAATATTGTCCGCCAAAACATATATTTTGTTCTGGGGTGAAATTCAATTGCCAAAATAGCAATACCCTGAATCTGGTGTCCCTGCTGTTGCAGGCCAAGATTTATATTGTCCTCCAAAACATATTTTGTTCTGGGGTGAAATTTAATTGCCAAAATAGCAATACCATAAATCAGTGGTTTCAGCTGTGGCTGGCAAAGTATAATAGTGTCCGCCAAAACATATATTTTGTTCTGGGGTGAAATTCAATTGCCAAAATAGCAATACCCTGAATCTGGTGTCCCTGCTGTTGCAGGCCAAGATTCATATTGTCCTCCAAAACATTTTGTTCTGGGGTGAAATTCAATTGCCAAAATAGCAATACCATAAATCAGTGGTTTCAGCTGTGGCTGGCAAAGTATAATATTGTCCGCCAAAACATATATTTTGTTCTGGGGTGAAATTCAATTGCCAAAATAGCAATACCCTTAATCTGGTGTTCGAGCTGTTGCAGGCCAATTGTAAATCTGTCCATAAAAGGATTCCTTTCATCCAGGGACTAAATACTAGCCCTAAAAGAGATATTGTAACGGTCCTTGGCTCACCTGAGTCAGAGGACAGCCGGCTGGTGGTTGGAGTCCAGTGGCAAAGACCCACAGAAGCAGGAGGCAGGTAGCATGGTCGATCAGTCCGGGTCGGCAGTAGAGATGGCAGCGAGGTAACAGCACGAGTAGACAGAGGCGTGGTCGGTGGAAGGCAAAGGGTCAATGCAGGCGGCAGTTCAGCGAGGTCAAACGGTCCAGGTCGGCAACAAAGGTAAACAGCAGTAGTCGTGGAGGAGCAGAGAAAGCTTGCTACAGGCTTGGAGGCACAATAACCAGCAGAGGTCTGGTGCTAGAGGCTGGGCTTATAAAGGGGAAGTAACAGGTGCACGGAATCAAGACTGATGAACAAGAGTAGGCTGGAGCAAGATAGATCAAAGAGTTCAGCAGGAGGAAAAGTCCAGAAGGGCTGGTAGTCTAGTGGCTAGAGCTACCGCCTGGGACATGACTGGTCACAGGTTCGATTTCCGACAGATATTCCCCTAAATCAGTGGTTACTGCTGTGCCTGGATTAGTCTAATACGCTACATAAATAAATAGGCAGATAATGTTAGGTGCCTGTAAAAAAAGGCCTGAATTTGAAATCAATACATTGCGCCAAATATTTTTTTTCTTATTGTGGTGCTTGGTGAATGGTAACAATGAGGAAAACATCTAGTAAGGGACGCAGACGCGGTCGTGGTGGTGTTAGTGTACCCTCTTGTGCTGGGAGAGGACGTGGCCATTCTGCCACACGTTCTAGTGAACCAACTACCTCAGGTTCCAGTACCCGCCAGAATTTACAGCGATATTTGGCGGGGCCCAATGCCGTTCTAAGGATGGTAAGGACTGACCAGGTACAGGCGCTAGTCAATTGGGTGGCCGACAGTGAATCCAGCATGTTCACAACATTATCTCCCACCCAGTCTTCTGCAGAAAGCGCAAAGGTGGCACCTGAAATCCAAGCCCATCAGTCTGTCACATCACCCCCATGCATATCAGGGAAACTGTCTGAGCCTCAAGTTATGCAGCAGTCTCTTATGCTGTTTGAAGACTCTGCTGGCAGGGTTTCCCAAGGAAATCCACCTAGCCGTTCCCCAGTGGTGGAAGACATAGAATGCACTGATGCACAACCACTGATGTTTCCTGATGAGGACATGGGAATACCACCTCATCGGAGTCCGCACGTCTTGATGAAACACAGGTGCCAACTGCTGCGTCTTTCTGCAGTGTGCAGACCGAACAGGAGGTCAGGGAGGAAGACTGTGTGGAAGACGATGCAGGGGACGATGAGGTCCTAGACCCCACATGGAATGAAGGTCGTGCCACTGACTTTCATAGTTCAGAGGAAGAGGCAGTGGTGAGACCGAGCCAACAGCGTAGCAAAAGAGAGAGCAGGGGGCAAAAGAAGAACAGCCGCCTCCAAGAGAGTTCGCCTGCTACTGGCCACCGCCACCAGGGACCGAGCACCCCAAAGGCAGCTTTAAGGAGTTCCCTGGCATGACACTTCTTTAAATAATGTGCTGATGACAAGACCCGAGTGGTTTGCACACTGTGCCATCAGAGCCTGAAGAGAGGCATCAAAGTTCTGAACCTTAGCACAACCTGCATGACCAGGCATCCACATGCAAAGCATGAACTGCAGTGGAGTAAACACCTTAAAAGCAAGGAACTCACTCTGGCTCCCCCTGCACCCTCTTCTGCTGCTTCCTCGGCCTCTTCCTCCGCCTCGGGAGGAATGTTGGCACCTGCCGCCCACGAAACAGAGGATGTGCCACCGACAACACCACCTGCGTCACCAAGCATCTCCACCATGTCACACGGCAGCGTTCAGCTCTCCATCTCACAAACCTTGGAGAGAAAGCGTAAATTCCCACCTAGCCACCGTCGAGCCCTGGTCCTGAATGCCAGCATTTCTAAACTACTGGCCTTTGAAATGCTGTAATTCAGGCTGGTGGACACAGACAGCTTCAAACAGCTGATGTCCATGGCTGTCCCACAGTATGTTGTTCCCAGCCGCCACTACTTCTCCAAGACAGCCATGCCTTCCCTTCACAACCAAGTATCCAATAAAATCAAGTGTGCACTGCGCAACGCCATCTGTGGCAAGGTCCACCTAACCAAAGATACGTGGACCAGTAAGCATGGCCAGGGACGCTATATCTCCCTAACTGCACACTGGGTAAATGTAGTGGCGGCTGGGCCGCAGACGGAGAGTTCCTTGGCGCACGTCCTTTCGCCGCCAAGGATCGCAGGGCATCATTCTTTGCCTCCTGTAGCCTCCTCCTCCTACTCGGCTTCTTCCTCCTCTGCTTCCACCAGCTCATCCAGTCAGCCACACACCTTCACCACCAACTTCAGCACAGCCCGGGGTAAACGTCAGCACTCAGCAGGCCATTCTGAAACTCATATGTTTGGGGGACAGGCCCCACACCGCGCAGGTGTTGTGGCGGGGTATTGAACAACAGACCGACGAGAGGTTTCTGCCGGTGGGCCTCAAGCCCGGCCTGGTGGTGTGCGATAATGGGCGAAATCTCGTCGCAGCTCTGGGACTAGCCGGTTTGACGCACATCCCTTGCCTGGCGCATGTACTGAATTTGGTGGTGCAGAAGTTCATTCACACAACTACCCCGACATGTCAGAGCTGCCGCATAAAGTGAGGGCCGTCTGTGCGCGCTTCCGGCGTTCACATCCTGCCGCTGCTCGCCTGTCTGCGCTACAGCGGAACTTAGGCCTTCCCGCTCACCGCCTCATATGCGACGTGCCCAGTAGGTGGAACTCCACCTTGCACATGCTGGAGAGACTGTGCGAGCAGCAGCAGGCCATAGTGGAGTTTCAGCTGCAGCACGCACGCGTCAGTCGCATTGCGGTACATCACCACTTCACCACCAATGATTGGGCCTCCATGCGAGACCTGTGTGCCCTGTTGCGCCGTTTCGAGTACTCCACCAACATGGCCAGTGGCGATGATACCGTTATCAGCGTTACAATACCACTTCTATGTCTCCTTGAGAAAACGCTTAGGGCGATGATGGAAGAGGAGGTGGCCCAGGAGGAGGAGGAGGAGGATGAGGGGTCATTTTTAGCACTTTCAGGCCAGTCTGTTAGAAGTGGCTCAGAGGGAGGTTTTTTGCAACAGCAGAGGCCAGGTACAAATGTGGCCAGCCAGGGACCACTTCTGGAGGATGAGGAGGATGAGGAGGAGGTGGAGCAGGATGAGGATGAAGCAGGTTCACTGCGGGGTGGCACCTGACACAGCTCAGGCCCATCACTGGTGCGTGGCTGGGGGGATACAGAGGACGATGATGATACGCCTCCCACAGAGGACAGCTTGTCCTTACCTCTGGGGAGCCTGGCACACATGAGCGACTACATGCTGCAGTGCCTGCGCAACGACAGCAGAGTTGCCCACATTTTAACGTGTGCCGACTACTGGGTTGCCACCCTGCTGGATCCCCGGTACAAAGACAATGTGCCCACCTTACTTCCTGCACTGGAGCGTGATAGGAAGATGCGCGAGTACAAGCGCACGCTGGTAGACGCGCTCCTGAGAGCATTCCAAAATGTCACAGGGGAACAGGTGGAAGCCCAAGGCGAAGGCAGGAGGAGGAGCAAGAGGTCGCCAACGCAGCTGTGTCAAGGCCAGCTCCTCTCAGGGCAGGGTTAGCATGTCAGAAATGTGGAAAAGTTTTGTCTCCACGCCACAGCTAACTGCACCACCACCTGATACGGAACGTGTTAGCAGGAGGCAGCATTTCACTAACATGGTTGAACAGTACGTCTGCACACCCCTTCACGTACTGACTGATGGTTCGGCCCCATTCAACTTCTGGGTCTCCAAATTGTCCACGTGGCCAGAGTTAGCATTTTATGCCTTGGAGATGCTGGCCTGCCCGGCGGCCAGCATTATGACGCATGATTCCTTGCTGTGGGACCACTCTCCTTTGTCTGGGTGCTGGGTCCGAAATAACTGAAAGTGGCCTTCTCCAGTGTTGGGTGATCTGACGCATGATTCCTTGCAGTGGGACCTCTCTTCAATTGATATTGGTTAAGTTTTATTTATTTTATTTTAATTAATTTCCCTATCCACATTTGTTTGCAGGGGATTTATCTACATTTTGCTGCCTTTGGCAGCCCTCTAGCCCGTTCCTGGACTATTTTACTGCCTTTTTAGTGCCTAAAAGTTTGGGTCCCCATTGACTTCAATGGGGTTCGGGATAAAGTTCGGGTCGAGTTCGGATCCCGAACCCGAACATTTTCGGGAAGTTCGGCCAAACTTCCTGAACCCGAACTTCCAGGTGTTCGCTCATCTCTAGTTAAAAGATATATTCAAAGATGGTCTCATTGACCTTGTTCAACCCGTGTGGTGTAAGGGTGTCTAGTTGGTAGATCCAGTAATCCTCTTGTTTTTGGAGGCTGCTGAATCTATTGAGCCTGTTTTCAGGTATGTAGTCGATAGGTGTGATTTTTAGCAGGTATTTTTCTTTTTCAGGCATAAATGCACAGTGTTTAGAAAGGCTAACTTTTTGATATTGCCTTTGGATATTTTATCCATGTTGGTTCATACGACAATGTATTACCTGTGTTGTGCGTACAACATATTGGAGACCACAAAAAACATTCTACAGGTGAAACTAGAAAAATTAGAATATTGTGCAAACTTCATTTATTTCAGTAATGCAACATAAAAGGTGAAACTAATATGAGATAGATTCATTACATGCAAAGCGAGATATTTCAAGCTTTTATTTGTTATAATTTGGATGATTATGGCTTACAGCTTATGAAACCCCAAAGTCACAATTTTGAGGTACCCTTTACTTAGGGGGTATCAATTAATTAGCTGACTAGAGTGTGGCACTTTGAGCCTAAAATATTGCACCTTTTCACTAAATTCTAATTTTAAGCTGCATTAATGCAATTCCTTTTCATTTGCATTACTGAAATAAATAGACTTTTGCACGATATTCTAATTTTTCGAGTTTCATCTGTATTTGTCATGCCTTCAGCAAGTTTATTGTTAATTCATTCATAGTTTTCATGCATAGTCGATTTGCTTTCTGTATAATTCTCTGATTGTGTAACAGCACCCTCCTAGTCGCCGTTTTACATACAATTTCAACTATTCATCCTTGAAGTTTGGTCTACTCCAGCTTCCATACTTCAGTGACATCAGCCCTGCACATAGCAGCCATCTTCCTCATTTTTCAGCCATCTTTCCAGGGGTTAGCACATGGCCTGAAAATCTCTGGAGTCATCCTCCACATTTAGGCTCACGGTAGCATCGCTGGTATGTCACATAGCCACATTACAGCCTGTTTGCATATCTATTTCCTCTCTTTTATAGCAGCTTACAGTTAGCAGCTAGGGACCATGCTTGTTATGCAGATAGGATAGCATGCTCCTGTTTATATCTGTATACCCTCATGACAGTCTATCTGCATCTTTTGAATGTGTTTGTATGTGCATTGCTATGCACAGAAATGTGTTATATGCATTGATATATGTCAGACCCCATTAGTAAGTGCATTGTTTTTCTGTTCCCCAGTTTCACCACTTATATATCCTTGCAATAAAGACAAGTTGGATGTTGCGCAGTTGTCAATCCATTGCTGGGAAAGGTTTAGCTGTCTGTCAAGATATGTACCTTCACACATAAGGAGGACAGAACACTATTAGATAGACTACTTAATACGATTGACAGGTCATGTGGTTTTTTATGTTAAAGGTGGTTCCACTTTTGTTTGAGATAAAGCTTGTGCAATTATGCATAATTACGTTACAGCAGAGGCAACGTTTTGTTCCACATTTGAAACTCCCAATTTTTTGGGGGAGCATGTGTGTACTGTTAGAGCAGTTTTCTTTTTTTGTGTTTAGGTTTGCTTGGGGCCAAGATATTCCTCATGGTTGACGCCCTCCTATAAATCATTTCTTGATGGCAAATATTTGGCCAGATACGGGTCCTGTAATAGAACGTGTCAATGTTTTGGGTATAATTTTATTACATGTGTTGTACTGAGTGATTAAGTTTACACTTGTTTCAGTTTGTATTTTTTCTTTTTTTGCAGCATGCAGGCAGCTCTACTTTATGTCTGAGGTGCTTCTGATATAGGCATTTTTTTATGAGTTGCTTAGGGTATCCTTTTTTGATAAATCTTTTTTGTAGAATTTTTGCTTGTTTTTTGAAGTCCTCATTTTGTGTGCAGTTGCATCTGATACGCTTCTATTGGCTGTATGGAATATTTTGTAACCATTTTTTGTGGGCATTTTTTTTCCTGTTTTGTAAGGTTCCCTTTTTGTTGAGTGGTGCAGATTGAGAGGAAATTACGTTAAGGTCAGAAGATACTAATAATTAGGGGGGGGGGGTGGCGCTAGCACCTGACTGTGATGGCCGCATAGTCATCAGCTCCGCTACAACAACCATCTTTAGCACTTGCTATCTTTAGCCTACAGGGGTAATGATGGTGAAAAATCGGAAACCCCAAGCCCGGTGAGCACCCCTCCACCAACAAAAGTCAAGTCCCAAGTGGCGACATGGAAAAATTCCTTAAAAACGCTGCTGCCATGCTTGTAGCGCGGGACTCAAAGATGGCGCCGACGCACTCCCTCAAGGCCTCAGCAAGTGCCTTGGACCTGTCCGGGGGAGACAGCGACACGGAAGATCCTCAGAATAAAAGAGTCCTTCCACTTACTAGGCGATATCTGGATCAAGCCTTATACAAAGCAATGCAGCCCATTCTCAGTGAGATCTCGGCGCTCCGTCATGAAGTAAGGCAGATTGGATATCGTGTTGAAACTCTAGAAACCCACCAGGCCGCAATGCTGGATCATCAAGCAGCGACTACGCTCTCACTCCCCTGGTATAGTACTTACCTCAACAAGCTCCACAATGCCCTGAAAGACCAGGAAAACAGGCGCGCGACAATAACCTGCGCGTCAGGGGGATCCCAGAATCTGTTCCTCCTGGAGAGATCCATCAGGCTGTACATACCATCTGCGGTTTTTTATTGGGCCCCGATTTTGCCCTTGATATCACCATTGAGTGAGCCACAGGGCCCTGCGCACCAAACCCAAACTGGAGGAACCTCCATGGGACGTGATCTGTAAGTTTTTAAACTTTAAAGTCAAAATGGCAGTACTAGAAGCTGCTCGAAACCACTGTGACCTATCATATGGGGGCTCCCAGATTGCAATATATCAAGACATGGCTCATCTACACTTAAAAAGCGCAGAGCCCTAAAGTCGTTGTCCAACTGGCTCAGATCAAATAAGATCCAATATAGATGGGCTTTTCCATTTGGTCTTTCCTTTTTTCACTCTGGAAGACGCCTCAACATTTCAGCCTACGCCGACCTGGATGCAATATTTGACCATCTGACTGAGCTGCCAGAAATCCCAACAGTGCTTCCATTTGAACCCCAGAGAACCCCTAAGGCGCAGAAACCCAAGAAAAGGAGACACCAACAGACGCCTAAGACTTTTGCAAAACCTGTGAAGCCATTTGTCTCCCCACCATTAAGTTCTTGCATGCTCCTTACTTAACCTTTTACAGTTCAAGTAATCTCTCAGGTATCTCAATATCTGTTTTAGAACATGCCAATTTCCACCTGGTTTTCCACCTGCTTTTTCCCCCATTATATTTATGCTCCCCAATACCATCATTGCACCCCTTTCCTGATGTGCTAGATGGCTCATTGTTAGGTCTCCTGACCACATACCCCCACCATGCCCAATATATATGCTTTTCTGCATATGCATTGTTGTTACTATGTTCTTTCCTATGATCTGACTGTTTTCCCTTGTTCTATGTTATGTTTAAAGTACAAGCTACTTCCATTCTTGTTTTTGGAGATGTGGCGTGACACCCTCTGGACCCTGGCTCCCCCTCCAAGTCAGATGATTACTTTCCACCATGTTTGTGCGTCCTCCTGGAGAGAATGCACTCTGCAGCAAGGTGACCATAGACACACATGTGATCATGGCTGGTCTATATATTGTATCATACAATGTCAAAGGTTTTAACTCCCCATCCAAAAGAAGCCAAATATTCACTATGCTGCGTATATCAGGCTCTAGTGTTTTATTCCTCCAGGAGACATACTTCAGATTCAACCACTATCCTAATCTTGAATTCTAACATTACCCTCACTGGTATCACTGTGGAGGTAGCTCCTCGGCCTCTGGGGGGGTTAGCATAGGGTCCAGAGGAGAAACCCTTTAAATATGTTATATCCAAGACCCAGAAGGGAAATACATCTTAGTAAAAGGCCACATTGGATCTCAAATGTACACTTTCAGGAACCTTTATGCCCCTAACACCAAACAAGCCCATTGGCTCTCCAATACCTGCCCAATCATAGCCTCCTTTAAAGAGGGAATAGTGGTTTTGGGGGGGAGACTTAAATGTCACCCTAAACCCACAACTTGACTCATCTTCGCATAAATCGGCCCAATCTTTAAGCTCATTGCGGGCCATCAGAAATAGCTTATGGAACCTACACTTAGTAGACTCTTGGTGCACACTTCATCCATGTTCAATAGACTATACCTTTTTCTCCCATGTTCACAGCACTTACAACCATCTGGACTACCTATTCATCAACAAAGAGCACCTCTGGCTCTGCCCTGAAGCCAAAGTCGGCTCTATCCATATTTCTGACCATGCCCCAGTCTTTCTCTCGGTTCTCGCCCCAACACACAACCCAAGATGCTTTAATTGCCGCCTTAATGAATCCCTTCTGGGAGATCCATAAACTAGTTTGGTTTATAAAATATTTTATTGAAGAAGGCCGTATAAGAGCACACATGAAAATACAATAATACACCATACCGCAAGGATACATATGTTAGTGTTACAGCCGCACATGTGCTTTTCAGTTTACAGTATAGATCAATCTAGTCAACAGCCGACTTCCATTTAACAGGTAAATAACATTTGTGAACCTGGATTGAAGAAATAAGTGCCCAATATTGCAAAAGTAACAATGACCTGTGATTATCTGATCATCTGGGTTTATGAGCATGTGTACAGGGCAAAGCGGGAGGAGGCTCTCCCTGAATTTATCAAGTAGCATGTTGCGAGGTTCTAAATCTCTTCCATGGGCCCCACACCAGTTCAAATTTATGTGCGGATGCCGTATCCCAATGGGCGATCTGTTCCAGGCGACATATCTGATCGCATTTAAGGAACCACTGGCCAACAGATGGGGGGGTCTTGGGACTTTCACTATCCGGCTACCAGTAACCTCGCCGCCGCTAACAGCTGCTGGTTTAATTTGTTCTCCCATGCCCTTAGTTGGAGATCCCGATCCCACCCCAAAAGACACAACTGTGGAGTAGGGACAATATGATGGCTATGTATTTTTGACAAAAACCCACAGATCTTGGACCAAAACGGTGTAATATTATAACATGACCACCAAATATGTATATATGTGCCCGTTTCACGCCCACATCTCCAGCAGATAGGGGAGGTGGATGGATACATAGAGTGCAGTCTCTCCGGCGTATAGTACCAACGTGTCAGGGATTTATAATAATTTTCCTGCAGGCGCGTGCATCTAGAGACACTGGGGGTAGCACACAGAAGCCCCCTAGTTTCTACCTCAGTAAAGGACACATGTGTGTCTGTTTCCCATTTAGAGATAAACGCAGGTTTTTGATCCGGAGCCTCATCTAACAGTAAGGCATATAGTCTAGACAACTTTTTCAGAGGTTCTTTTATGCTTAATACCATTTGCTCAAATTTAGAGGGTGCTATATTTCCTGTGATGTTCAACTGGGCCAAATATTGTCTGAGGTGCGAAATATGGAAGGGGCTAAAGCCAGTAGAGGGCCAGAGTTGAGTTTCCACCTCTGGATTATCAGAGAAGTAGGACAAAAGATCCAGAATGTGAGTTTTATTGAGCTTACAAGCGGGGGTTAAGGTGGATCTAAAGTCTGCAGATGAATCCCACAAAACATTCGCAACCTGAAGAAGGGGAGACAATGGGTTCGATAGGAAAATTGCGTCTAGCTCCGAGTACCACAGTTTGATAGTATTCGCCGTGAATGTATTTCTAACCCTATTAAGCAGTTCTAGTCTATGGCTCCTTGCTAGTGCTAAAGAGCTTAACGGGATTTCCGCAATTGCATATTCCAGTTGGATATCTAGTCTGTCTCCGGTGTTTCTCAACCACTCTAATACCCTAAGCCCCTGCATGGACTTATAATACAGGTAAGTGTCAGGGAGTCCCAGTCCCCCTTCCATCGCGCGCCGCACCGTTTGGGCATATGGTAGTCTAGGTCTTCCCCCCTTCCACAGGAAGCGCGATACCAATCTCTTTAGATCAGTAAAAAGGGAGACAGGCACTTTTATCGGCAACACTTGCAGAAGATACAAAACCTTTGGAAGTATTACTGTCTTAATAAGTGTTCTACGCCCGAACCAGGAGGCAAAGGGGATATCCCAGGAATTCAAGATATTCTTTATGTCTCCCGGCAGACTTCTATAATTAGCATCATACAGTCCCGAAAGACTTGGGGTTAGAGTAATGCCTAGAAAAGGGATACCCTGCTGAGACCAAACAAAAGGCGACTCCCTTTCCAGCAACACTTGTGTATTAACATCTAATGTGATATTAAGGGCCTGGGACTTAGTGAGGTTAACCTTAAAATTTGATAAGGTACCAAAAAATTCAAGAAGGGAGTGTATCTCAGGAAAGGCTTCAACAGGGTTCGTGACAAACAGCAAATCATCGGCAAAAGCCGCCTGAGTGTGTTCCTGCCCACGAATATTAACCCCTTGAATTTTGTTGTTAAGACCGAATGCCTGAAGAAGCGGCTCTAGGGACATAACAAATAAAAGTGGTGATAGGGGACACCCTTGACGCGTCCCGTTGCCAATCTCAAACGGGGGCGACAGGGTATTGTTCACAAGAATTCGGGCACTTGGTTTATTATACATGGCCATAGTGATGTTAATGAATACCTCTGGAATCTGAAAGCTATGCATGGCTCTAGTTAGATATACCCAATCAACCCTATCAAAGGCCTTCTCGGCATCAGTGCCGAGAAGAACCAATGGGATAGAGTTCTTACACGCGTATTGGATAAGGTTAATCACGCGACTAGTGTTCATCCTGCCCTCCCTTCCTTTGACGAAGCCTACCTGCTCCATATGTATAAGGGAGGGAAGCAAGGGTTGTAGTCTAAGTGCTAACATCTTCGCAAGTAGCTTCAGGTCAGTATTGAGCAATGAGATGGGTTGGTAGCTGGGACATGCCGATGGATCCTTGCCTTCCTTGGGTATTATTGTTATTTATGCAGCTAAGGTATGTGGATGAAGGCCCATCCCCTCCCTCAGAGAATTGCTCACTTGGAGCAGGCGAGGTAATAATATCTCCTTATATGTGGCATAATAGAGCATCGACAAGCCATCTGGACCTGGACTTTTCCGCATTGGGGATGATTTTAAGGCCCCTTGCAACTCATTCAAAGTAAAAGGCATTGCTAACGAACGGGATTGCGCCTCTGTCAAGGTAGGAAGCTTCAATGAGTGAAGCCATGAATCAATATTTCTAATCCTGTCTGTCTCCTGGTCCGGGGTCTCCCTTTGCCTGATGTTATAGAGCTGTGAATAATACTCAGAGAATCTTTGGGCTATTTGTTCAGTACGGAATAGGAGTTGAGCAGAAGCCGATTAGATTTTGTGTATAAACAAATTGTTTTTCCTTTTTTTCAATTGGGACAGCATGAATTTTGACACTTTATCTCCGTGAGCATAATATTTATATTTCGCGGACAGATAGACCTTCGCTGCCCGGATATTTAACAGATCTTTAAGCTGGGACCGCAATAAGTCTAGCTCCTGCAATATTTCGGGGGTGATAACACGTTTATGAAGCTTCTCCTTACTCTTTATTTTCTCCAATAAACCCATAATTTCTATTTCTCTTTTCTTTTTAACATAGGTTCCTACAGATATAAAGTGACCTCTTTGGGAGATCCATAAACTAAAGAGAAAGTTACCATTTTAAATGACTAATTCTTCACCCTGAACGAACACCCTACCCTCACGGCCTAAACCCTATGGGACATACTGTACATAAACCTTTTATCAGGGGTCAGTTTATTAGTATAAGTTCTTACCTGAAAAAAGAAAGAGAAAGGAATATTGACACTAGCCTCTCAAAAATACAAGACCTTGAGTCTTCGCATAAACGCTCCCTGTCTGACTCCCAGGAACTATCCAACCTGAGAGGGGAACGGAGAGCTCTTTTACAAACCAAGGCTGCTAAATACTACCTCAACTCCCAGCATAAGTTTTTTGCTCATGGCGATAAAACCACTAAATTCCTGATGCATAGCATAAAAACCAGGAGATCGGAGAACTACATACATCAACTAACCTTTCCCCTAGGAGACCCAATATATTCCTCCACTCAAATAGCCATACAATTCAGGGATTTTTATGAAAACCTCTATAATCTACCACCCCCTCTTGCTCCAGAGTCACATATACTTCTCATCTCCTCTTTTCTCGACTATTACCCTTCCAACTCTCACGGACACTCAAAAACGCAATATAGCCGCTCCCTTCACTATAGACGAACTTACTGCTGCCCTCCATCAGATGCCCCTTGGAAAAAGTCCAGGCCCCAATGGCCTCCCGGCCTCTTATTATAAAACCTTCCAAAAACAACTTCTACCTCACCTTCTAAAAGTTTGCAGCCTTTCCCTACAGGGTAGCCTGCTCTCCAGAGATATGACGACTGCTCCCATAGCACTGATACCCAAAGAGAGGAAGGACCCCAAACAATGTTCGAACTATAGACCGATTTCCCTACTCAATATAGACCTTAAGCTTCTGGCCAAAATGTTGGCCAACTGCCTTGCAAATTTTCCTCCCCCTCTTGGTCCATGGAGATCAGGTCGGCTTTGTCCACAACAGAGAAGGCAGAGACAATACGTCTAGAGTTATCAACATATTGTGTCATGCCAACCATTCCTCCACACCTCTGCTTCTGCTCAGCACCGATGCTGAGAAAGCAGTCGATAGTCCCAGTTGATTCTATCTGAAACAAGTATTATTGAGTTTCAGCCTTCCTGAGCTCTATGTACAGGCTACCTTTGCGATGCCAAGCAACAGCACTCGTCATGGTCAATGGAGATCTATCCTCCCCTTTTCATATATGCAATGGCACCCACCAAGGCTATCTAACTTTAAAATTAATGCTAACAAATCATTGATATTATGTACTGGGATCTCATGTCTCATAAGGCAAAAATTAATGAAAGATTCACCCATTAACTGGTCTTCCCCGACCATTACATACCTAGGAGTGAAGATTAGACCCAATATCTCCGAACTTTTTTCACTAAATTATATACCTCTGAGGACGTCCATTTTCACAGCCATAGACAACCTTACCTCTACCATTCCCACACTTTCCTGGTTTGGGCGTAAAAACCTCCTCACATAGTTAATCCTCCCCTGCCTCACTTACATCCAACATTTACTGCCAATCCCTGTCCCTAAATCCTACTACAATTCACTCAAGAAAAAAAAAAATTCAGATCCTTTATCTGGAACGGGGAAAAAAGCAAGACTCTCCTTCTCCCTACTGTCTCAACCGCGGCAGACAAGAGGCATAGGCCTCCCGGATCCAGAACTGTATGGTAAAGCAATACTTCTTGCTAGAGCCGAACTGGCCCTAGAACAGAGCATCATAGGCAGACCCCTCCGTGCTATCTTACTAGGATATCAAAACTTCAAATTCGTTCAAATTCAAGAAAATGGCTACAAAATCTTAACCCGTTGGTATATCACACCTGACAAGACCTCCCTATTTTCTGATGTGGCCTCGGACAGATTCTGGAGATGTTTAGGAGACAGGGGAACATTCCTCCATATATGGTGGGACTGTCCCTTAATAAACAAATGGTGGTCATACAGCTTCCATCTTAGAAACCAAATCTGCTTGACATCGAAACAGATCTCCGCTTATAACACCTTACTCTTTTTAATGAGGAAGACCTTCCCTCCACTCCCTACCTCTTTAAACAACTTACTGATTGCAGCTCTCCTCTTGATACCTAAGCACTGGCTACAAACCTCTCTTCCCTCTCTAGAGCAGTGGAAGCTGAAAATAGACAAGCTATATAGTTTTGAAGAAATGTCTTCATGGGAATCACGTTCACATCCAAAATTTCTCAAACGCTGGCACTTATGGACAAAACACAGGTTCCCCAAATCAGCATAATGACTCTAGGTTTGAGACACTCTTCCTCGCTTCCCCCAAGCTACACTGCTCACGAGTGGTTACACCTTATATACCCCTTAGAAGGCGCATGGAGTGTCATCCAATTCTGCTAGGTTCCTCCCTATCCCTCTCTTCACAACACTCTTGCCTAAAAATTGTACCTCCTCCATGCTCATACTGCAGTAAGAATCAATGCCATCTCTCTTCACTATTTACATTTGTCATGCAATTTATATATCTCATTCTTTATACCCATCTGGTGACATGCTCTTATCAGTATCTTCTACCATCTTACAATTTTACCTGTTATTTTGTTAATTTCTTGATTAACTGAAAAAGATACTAAGTTGAAACCGACGATTGGCGTTGTTGTAGCCGCTGTGGACAGTATTCCATTATTGGTTGGATATTTGAGTATGTCAGTTAAAGTTTGAAAAACAGGACACCAAACTGTAGACTGCAGATCCTCCAGTTGGAAAAAAGTGGACTGGATACGTCCTTCGGTTGCAGTAATATCGGAAACCACTCCAGGCCAATCATGTAAAGAAAAGAAAGGGACAGGAGGCAGCGCCTCATGTGTGTTGCTGTTTCATTTGAATAAAATCTAGTGATGAGCGAGCACCAAAGTGTTCGCGTACTCGGTCCGAACACTTAGCGATATTCGTGCGCTCGGCCGAGCACCCGAGTACAATAGAAGTCAATGGGAGACAACCAGGCAACCCCTGCCCGGATGAGGGGAGGGTGCCTGGTCCATTGGAAAAGGTCAGAAAGTGACAGAAACACCACTGAAATGGATCTGGAACAGCATGGTGACCATTAAGTGACTTCAGAGTCAGGGACTTCAGTGGGGGACTGTAATTAGTCAGTTTCTTATTACTACATTATCTTGTATTTTTCGCTTTTGTTGTGTAATCCCCATTTAGTATGTGTTGCACAATTGACAACGCCATCCAGTGCACATCTTGTAGGATGTATGCAATCCTGGAACAGCCGTTCGAGGGTGTATATCTTTGTTCAAAATGTGAGCAAATTACCCATTTGGAATCGCTAATCAAGTCTCTAAACAGGCAAGTTTCAAGTTTCAACACTGAGAAGCGTTGACAATTTGCAAAAGAGTATGCTTCTCAACAAGCAAGCACTCTTTGGGGTATATGAGGGGGAGAGTGACAGTGAGGAGGCTGAGGAAAGTGAGGTAGCTAGCTGGGTAACAGTTAGAAAGCAGGGAAGAGGGAAGAGTGCCAGGGAGGCTAGCCCTGATCTGACACACCCCAACAAGTTTGCACATTTGGCAGATCAAGGGAGTGTCAGTTCAGAGACAGCACTGCTGCAGCCAGACACTTCCTCTGCCAGTCAGGGGAATATCGGCTCCAGTAAGCAGGGGACCAGGACAGCAGGGCAGGCCAGACAGGTGCTGGTAGTGGGAGACTCCATTATTAGGGGAACAGATACGGCAATTTGTCACAAAGACAGTGATCGCCGAACAGTGGCCACACCCCGGATCGGGTTGACAGATTACTGGGAGGGGATGGAGAAGATCCAGTGGTCATGGTCCATATCGGAACCAATGACAAAGTTAGAGGTAGGTGGAGCGTCCTTAAATATGATTTCTGGGAATTAGGTCAAAAGCTTAGGGCAAGGACCTCAAAGTTAGTATTTTCCGAGATACTGCCTGTACCAAGAGCTTCACAAGAAAGGAAGTGGGAGATAAGGGAAGTTAACAAGTGGCTCAAGAACTTGTGTAGGAAGGAGGGGTTCGGGTTCCTGGAGAACTGGGCCGACTTCTCTGTCGGCTACAGGCTCTATCGTAGGGACAGGCTGCACCTCAATGCGGAACGGGCAGCTGTGTTGGGGAGAAAGATGGCTAGAAGGTTGGAGGAGTGTTTAAACTAGGGACTGGGGGAGGGCAATTACATTATAGGAGGGGAAGATAGTGCAGATAGAGACCCTAGGCAAGGTAGTGGGACTGGGGGAGGAATGGAAGGAGGGACTAAAACAGTTCAGAAGGAAAGGTGTAGGGTTAAAAATATACAAAGACCTCTTAATTGTATGTACACTAATGCCAGAAGCCTGACTAACAAGACTGGGGAACTGGAATTAGTGATGTATGAGGAGGACTATGACATAGTGGGAATAACTGAGACATGGCTGGATGGTAGCTATGACTGGGCAGTTATTGTACAAGGTTACAGTCTGTTTAGAAAGGATCGTCAAAACTGGAGAGGGGGAGGGGTCTGGCTTTATGTAAAGTCCTGTCTAAAGCCGGAGAGGGGGAGGGGTCTGCCTTTATGTAAAGTCCTGTCTAAAGCCGAGAAGATACAAGTGAGGGACATGAACAGGTGGAGTCACTGTGGGTAGAGATACATGGAGCAAAAAACAATAATAAATTACTAATAGGAGTTTACTATAAACCCCCTAATATACCAGAGTCCACATAAAATTGAGGCCGCAAATCATAATGAGGTGGTTATTATGGGTGACTTCTACTACCCAGATATAGACTGGGAAACGGAAAGCTGTACATCGCATAAAGGAAGCAGGTTTTTGGCAATAACCAAAGACTATTACCTTTCCCAACTGGTTCAGGACCTGACTAGAGGGACGGCCATATTGGACTTAGTATTAACCAAAAGAGCTGACAGAACAACAGATGTGCAGGTTGGGGGACACCTGGGAAATAGTGACCATAAAGTTATAACCTTCCAATTATCATTCAAAAGAGCATTTCTACAGGGAGAACAAAAATACCAAACTTCAAAAAAGCTAAATTTAGCCAACTAAGAGAGGCCATAGGCCTAACTAACTGGGACAAAGTCCTCAAAAACAAAAATACACCACAAAATGGGATATCTTTAAAAGCAACAAAACCAAAATAACAAGTCTTGAGGGTATGCGTTCTCTTTAAATACTAATAGCACATAATGATTCATAGAATGCTAAAAGACAAAAAAATAAACAACTTTATTATCGTCAATATAGTTAAAAATATTAGGGAAACACCCTTATTGTAAAGATTAGGGATACACGTTGATACCCTGGATATCACTGTATATGAGTAATCACAGGGCTGCTCAATTAGAGTCTACGCTGAACCCTATAGCCCTTGGTGCAGGCCTGACAGTGTGGTTACAGACATATAAGTATGGCTAGAGCGCGCCTAACTAGCCATACCACTAGAATGGTGCTATTAGCAAAACTGAGGAATATAAGTTGGTTTACATGACATATTCCTCAGTATGTGGATTAAAGGAGGCTCGACGCGTTTCCATAAGGCACATGTGAATTGTGCCCTATTTCATCAGGAGCCGGAGCACCAGCAAACACCAAAGAAAAGAAAAAATGCCCTGCGCTGCTGAATTGTATTGCAGCCAGGCACAGTCTGTTGGTGTCCCGTATAACTTGGCGGGACCTTGCATCCACACAGAGGCAGCCGACCAGTCTTAGTTTAGAAGTAGCACCAGAAAACATTAGGGAAGACCTGCCTAAGCCGATCGCCTCCTGGTTTGGAGGGACAGCGTGCTGAACATGTGTCAATCGGCACTGTGATGGCCGCGAGGCGGCTCACAGAACGCCGACAGATAAAGGCATCGCCCCACCCCTGACACACCCCCTTCCAGCCGCAAGCCAATCCAGTCTGCAAAACAGCAGGGGATCGCTATACGGGGGAGGAGTAAAGTAGTGACAGAGGAGTACATAGCGCATCGCTCTCAGGTATAGTGAGGGAACATACCGGCGGCTTTTGTAACAAAACCCCAGCAATGTACAAGCAGATGGGATAGAAAATCCTGCAAGTAAGAATCTCTTTCAAGCAAGCAATTAATTATAATGGGGACCTCAAGCAAGGATATTATAATATCAATAAATGACACACTTTGTCATGCATCAGCGGCACCACGCATATATACTAGTGATGAATGGCATATCTGACGTACAGGCCAACAATTGTGGAGATCCACATATGGCCAGTACAGTCCATGTGAAAAACGGACTGAGAATTGTACACATGTCACAAGACATCACCATTATCGCAGATGTACCGCATGCATGTGAACTCAAACACTAAGCTCATATTCCACAGACTAATGGTATGACACATTAGCATATGATAATTCCCTATGGACAGGTAACACTGATATTACCACCATGGGAATGCAGATCATTTAAAACTCATGTAGAAAGAGTCTAGCCATTAAGACTTTAAATAAATGGAATAAATGAGGTATTTTCGTTCAGACCATGTGGTTTGGTGGTGTTCAACATGAAAATCCATCTCGCCTCTTTTTGTAGGAGAGTACGATCCATGTTACCACCTCTCAAATTCATTCTGACCACATCAATTCCTTGAAACTTGACGGCTGATACTCTGCCGCCTTGGCACTCTAGTACATGACGTGCAATCGGAGTATCCTTAGCTTTTCTGATGTCACTGACATGTTCACCTATACGGCGCCTCAATTCACGCACCGTCTTGCCCACATATTTGATACCACACCTACAGGAACACAGATATATCACTCCTGTAGATTTGCAATTTACAAACGGGCGAATAAATAGGTCTTGAGGCCCGAACTGTCAGTGAAACTCTTAGACCGGTCAATATATGTACAAAATTTGCACGACCCACAGGGAACAGTACCTGCAAATCAGCCACGCAGCCATGTATCATGAGTTTGACCCTGATTGAAACTGTGCACAAGTAAATCTTTGATATTCTGATTACGGCGGTATGTAACATAGTAACATAGTAACATAGTATATAAGACCGAAAAAAGACATTTGTCCATCCAGTTCGGCCTGTTTCCTACAAGTTGATCCAGAGGAAGGCAAAAAACCCCTGTGAGGCAGAAGCCAATTTTCCTCACTTAAGGGGAAAAAAATTCCTTCCCGACTCCAATCAGGCAATCAGAATAACTCCCTGGATCAACGACCCCCCTCTAGTAGCTGTAGCCTGTAATATTATTACACTCCAGAAATAAATCCAGTCCCCTCTTGAATTCCTTTATTGTACTCACCATCACCACCTCCTCAGGCAGAGAGTTCCATAGTCTCACTGCTCTTACAGTGAAGAATCCTTTTCTATGTTTGTGTACAAACCTTCTTTCCTCCAGACGCAGAGGATGTCCCCTTGTCACAGTCCTGGGGATAAATAGATGATGGGACAGATCTCTGTACTGACCCCTGATATATTTATACATAGTTATTAGATCTCCCCTCAGTCGTCTTTTTTCTAAAGTGAATAACCCTAATTTTGATAACCTTTCAGGGTACTGTAGATCCCTCATTCCAGTTATTACTTTAGTTGCCCCCCTCTGAACCCTCTCCAGCTCTGCTATGTCTGTCTTGTTCACAGGAGCCCAGAAGTGTACACAGTACTCCATGTGTGGTCTAACCAGTGATTTGTAAAGTGGTAGGACTATGTTCTCATCACGGGCGTCTATGCCCCTTTTGATGCAACCCATTATCTTATTGGCCTTGGCAGTAGCTGCCTGACACTGGTTTTTGCAGCTTAATTTGCTGTTTATTAAAATTCCTAGATCCTTTTCCGTGTCAGTGTTACCGAGTGTTTTACCATTTAATATGTACGGGTGACTTGCATTATTCCTTGCCATGTGCATAACTTTACATTTGTCAGTGTTAAACCTCATCTGCCATTTTTCTGCCCAAGCCTCCAATCTATCCAGATCCCTCTGTAGCAGAAAACTGTCCTCTTCAGTGTTAATTACTTTACACAGTTTAGTGTCATCTGCAAAAATAGATATTTTACTGTGCAGGCCTTCTACAAGATCATTAATAAATATATTGAAGAGAATAGGGCCCAATACTGAACCCTGAGGTACCCCACTAGTTACAGTGACCCAATCTGAGTATCTACCGTTAATAACCACCCTCTGTTTTCTGTCACTCAGCCAGTTACTTACCCACATACAGACATTTTCTCCCAGTCCGAGCATCCTCATTTTATATACTAACCTTTTATGAGGTACGGTGTCAAATGCTTTGGAGAAGTCCAGATATACGACATCCATTGATTCGCCGCTGTCAAGTCTAGAACTTACCTCCTCATAGAAGCTGATTAAATTTGTTTGGCATGACCGATCCCTCATGAAGCCATGCTGATATGGCGTTATTTGCTTATTTTTATTGAGATACTCCAAAATAGCATCTCTTAAAAACCCTTCAAATAGTTTACCAACAATAGATGTTAAACTTACTGGCCTATAATTTCCAGGCTCTGTTTTTGGACCCTTTTTGAATATTGGCACCACACTTGCTATGCGCCAATCCTGTGGAACATTCCCTGTTATTATAGAGTCCGTAAATATCAGAAATAATGGTCTGGCTATGACATCACTTAATTCCCTTAGGATACGGGGGTGTATGCCATCCGGTCCTGGCGATTTGTCTGTTTTAATCTTTTTAAGTCGCTGTTGTACTTCTTCCTGGGTCAGACAGGGCACTTTTAATGGGGGATTTATTTTTACATTCTGCATTTCATCTGACAGTTTATTTTCCTCAGTGAATATAGTGGAGAAAAAAATATTTAATAGTTTTGCTTTATCCTCGTCGCTCTCTGCAACACCCCCTCATTGCTATGTAGAGGGCCGACTCCTTCAGATTTATATTTTTACTATTTATATAATTGAAGAACATTTTAGGGTTAGTTTTACTCTCTTTGGCAATTAATCTCTCGGTCTCTAGTTTGGCAAATTTTATTAGTTTTTACATATTCTATTTTTTTCCTTATAGTTTATCAGTGCTTCCTGACTGCCCTCCTGTTTTAGCGATTTATATGCTTTCTTTTTGTCATTTATTGCCTTCTTTACGGTTCCATTTATCCACATTGGTCTCTTATTGTTCCTTAGCCTTTTATTCCTATAAGGTATGTACCTCTCACAATTAGATGTTACAATGCTTTTAAAAATCTCCCATTTTATGGTTGTATTTTTATTTTTGAGGACTTTGTCCCAGTTAGTTAGGCCTATGGCCTCGCTTAGTTGGCTAAATTTTGCTTTTTTGAAGTTTGGTATTTTTGTTCCTCCCTTTAGAAACTCTCGTTTGAAGGATAATTGGAAGGTTATAACTTTATGGTCACTATTTCCCAGGTGTCCCCCAACCTGCACATCTGTTGTTCTATCAGGTCTATTGGTTAATACTAAGTCCAGTATGGCCGTCCCTCTAGTGGGGTCCTGAACCAGTTGGGAAAGGAAATTGTCTTTGGCTATTGGATGTACAGCTTTCAGTTTCCCAGTCTATATCTGGGTAGTTGAAGTCCCCCATGATAACGACTTCATTATGATTTACGGCCTCGTCTATCTCGTTTAGTAATAGATTTTCTGTGGACTCTGGTATATTAGGTGGTTTATAATACACTCCTATTAGCATTTTATTATTGTTTTTTGCTCCATGTATTTCTACCCACAGTGACTCCACATGTTCATGTCCCTCAGAGATGTATTCTCGAATTACGGGATTTAGACACGACTTCCCATAGAGGCAGACCCCTCCACCTCTCCGGTTTTGACGATCCTTTCTAAACAGATTGTAACCTTTTATATTAACTGCCCAGTCATAGCTATCATCCAGCCATGTCTCAGTTATTCCCACTATGTCATAGTCCTCCTCACACATCACTAATTCCAGTTCACCAGTCTTGTTAGTCAGGCTTCTGGCATTAGTATACATACATTTGACAGATTTATGTGTATTTTTGACCCTACATCTTTCATTCTGAGCTGTTCTAGTCCCCTCTTCCATTCCTCCCCCAGACACACTACCTCGCCCCTGGTCTCTATCTGCACTATCTTCCCATCCTATAACATAATTACCCTCCCCCCCAGTCCCTAGTTTAAACACTCCTCAATGTTATCGCCGGACTGGAGGGGAGGGATTTACCAATGTCCGGATCCGACCTCAGAATGTCCCAATTATCTGCCAGGACTTGGCGCACTGCAACATGCGCACTGTCAGAGGTTCCAATAATCCTTATGCTGTTTGCATCCGTTGTACGTTTGTTTGGAGACAGTAGGGAATCCCTATTGGCATTGAGGGAATGATGGTATGCTTCCCTCAAGACTTTTTGGGGATACCCACGACGCTGGAACCTATTTTGCAAGTCCCTGGCGGCAACCCTGAAATCACCAAGCTGTGAGCAATTTCTTCTGACACGTAAGTATTGCCCTTTAGGAATCCCACGTTTAAGGGCTAGTGGGTGACTACTTCCCCACTGAAGCAAGTTGTTAGTTTCTGTCGGCTTTCTAAAGATATTGGTGATACTCCGACCTGAATTGTCAAGAGCTATAGTGAGATCCAAAAACGAGATCCGATACGGGTCAATTTCCGATGTGAAAAATAAACCCACCTGGTTGATATTCAGGGCTGCCACAAAGGCATGGAATGATTCAGTGGTCCCCCCCCCAGAGGATGAACACGTCATCAATATAACGTATCCAGAGGGGGACCATAACTGTGAATCGCTCCATGTCTTCAGAAAACACTATCTCTCTCCCACCAGCCCAGGTAGAGGTTCGCAAAAGTGGGGGCACAAGGGCTCCCCATTGTGACCCCCCTGAGCTGGTGGAAGACTCGGCCATTAAAAAGAAAAACATTATGCTTCAATATGAAGTCCAAAAGCTCCATAATGAAGAAGTTGTGCTCTCTGTTGTAGTCGCCCCTCTGTTCCAGAAACGTGAGAACCGCCCTACAGCCCAAATCATGTGGAATTGAGCTGTAGAGCGCCTCAACATCCAAGCTCGCCAATTGTGTGCCCGCTTCACAGTGTATATCATTCAGCCGTCCCAAGACGTCCATCATAAGAGGGCAAACTGGTGGCAAATATGGAATATGTGGAATATAGAGCTTAGTGTTTGAGTTCACATGCATGCGGTACATCTGCGATAATGGTGATATCTTGTGACATGTGTACAATTCTCAGTCCGTTTTTCACATGGACTGTACTGGCCATATGTGGATCTCCACAATTGTTGGCCTGTACGTCATATATGCCTTTCATCACTAGTATATATGCGTGGTGCCGCTGATGCATGACAAAGTGTGTCATTTATTGATATTATAATATCCTTGCTTGAGGTCCCCATTATAATTAATTGCTTGCTTGAAAGAGATTCTTACTTGCAGGATTTTCTATCCCATCTGCTTGTACATTGCTGGGGTTTTGTTACAAAAGCCACCGGTATGTTCCCTCACTATACCTGAGCGCGATGCGCTATGTACTCCTCCGTCACTACTTTACTCCTCCCCCGTATAGCGATCCCCTGCTGTTTTGCAGACTGGATTGGCTTGCGGCTGGAAGGGGATGTGTCAGGGGTGGGGCGATGCCTTTATCTGTCGGCGTTCTGTGAGCCGCCTCGCGGCCATCACAGTGCCGAATGACACATGTTTAGCACGCTGTCCCTCCAAACTAGGAGGTGATCAGCTTAGGCAGGTCTTCCCTAATGTTGTCTGGTGCTACTTCTAAACTAAGAACTTGAGCACTAGACCGGTCGGCTGCCTCTGTGTGCATGGAAGGTCCCGCCAAGTTATACGGGACACCAACATGTGCCTTATGGAAACGCGTCGAGCCTCCTTTAATCCACATACTGAGGAATATGTCATGTAAACCAACTTATATTCCTCAGTTTTGCTAATAGCACCATTCTAGTGGTATGGCTAGTTAGGCGCGCTCTAGCCATACTTATATGTCTGTAACCACACTGTCAGGCCTGCACCAAGGGCTATAGGGTTCAGCGTAGACTCTAATTGAGCAGCCCTGTGATTACTCATATACAGTGATATCCAGGGTATCAACGTGTATACGCAGCCCTAATCTTTACAATAAGGGTGTTTCCCTAATATTTTTAACTATATTGACGATAATAAAGTTGTTTATTTTTTTGTCTTTTAGCGGTCTATGAATCATTATTTGTTATTATCTTTAAAAGCATCCTAAAATCTCATTGTGAAAGGGTACACACCATATGGGAATAAAAGGTTAAGGAACAAAAAGAAACCAATGTGGATAAATGGAAATGTAAAGAAAGCAATAAATTACAAAAAGAAAGCATATAAAAATCACTAAAACAGGAGGGTAGCAAGGAGGCACTGAAAAACTATAAGAAAAAAAATAGAACATGTAAAAAACAAATAAAAGCGGCCAAACTAGAGACCAAAAGATGAATGGCCAAAGAGAGTAAAACTAACCCTAAAATGTTCTTCAATTATATAAATGTTAAAAAGTATAAATCTGAAGGTGTCAGCCCTTTAATAAGTAATGAGTGGGGAGTTGCAGAGAGCAATGAGGAGAAAGCACAGCTGCTAAATATTTTTCTCTCCAATGTATTCACTGAGGAAAATAAACGTGTCCTGTCTGACCCAAGAAGAAGTACAACAGCGACTTAAAAAGATTAAAATAGACAAATCGCCAGGACTAGATGGCATACACCCCCGTATATTAAGGGAATTAAGTAATGTCATAGCCAGACCCTTATTTCTGATAGTTACAGACTCTATACTGACAGGGAATGTTCCACAGGATTGGCGCATAGCAAATGTGGGGCCAATATTCAAAAAGGGTCTAAAAACAGAGCCCGGAAACTATAGGCCGGTAAGTTTAACATCTATTGTGGGAAAACTGTTAGAAGGTTTTCTGAGAGATGCTATCTTAGAGGATCTCAACGGAAATAAGCAAATAACACCATATCAACATGGCTTCGTGAGGGATCGGTCATGCCAAACTAATTTAATCAGTTTCTATGAGGAAGTAAGTTCTAGACTTGACAGCAGCGAATCAATGGATGTCGTATATGTCGACTTCGCCAAAGCATGTGACACTGAACCACATAAAAGGTTAGCATATAAAATGAGAATGCTCGGACTGGGAGAAAATGTTTGTATGTGGGTAAGTAACTGGCTGAGTGGCAGAAAACAGAGGGTGGTTATTAACGATACACACTCAAATTGGGTCACTGTCACTAGTGGGGTACCTCAGGGGTCAGTACTGGGCACTATTCCTTTCAATATATTTATTAAGGATCTTGTAGAAGGCTTGCATAGTAAAATATAAATTTTTGCAGATGACACTAAACTGTGTAAAGTAATTAACACTGAAGAGGACAATATACTGCCACAGAGGGATCTGGATAGATTGGAGGCTTGGGCAGATAAGTGGCAGATGAGGTTTAACACTGACAAATGTAAAGTTATGCACATGGGAAGGAATAATGCAAGTCACCCATACATACTAAATGGTAAAACACTTGGTAACACTGACATGGAAAAGGATCTAGGAATTTTAATAAACAGCAAACTAAGCCACAAAAACCAGTGTCAGGCAGCTGCCGCCAAGGCATAATAGGGTTGCATCAAAAGGGGCATAGATGCCCGTGATGAGAACATAGTCCTACCACTTTTCAAATTGCTAGTCAGACCACACATGGAGCACTGTGTACAGTTCTGGGCTCCTGTGAACAAGGCAGACATAGCAGAGCTGGAGAGCGTTCAGAGGGGGGCAACTAAAGTAATAACTGGAATGGGGCAACTACAGTACCCTGAAAGATTATCAAAATTAGGGTTATTTACTTTAGAAAAAAGATAACTGAGTGGAGATCTGATAACTATGTATAAATATATCAGGGGCCAGTACAGAGATCTCTCCCATCATCTATTTATCCCCTGGACTGGGACTGGGACGAGGTGACATCCTCTGCGTCTGGAGGAAAGAAGGTTTGTACACAAACATAGAAGACTATTCTTTATGGTAAGAGCAGTGAGACTATGTAACTCTCTGCCTGAGGAGGTGGTGATGGTGAGTACAATAAATGAATTCAAGAGGGGCCTGGATGTATTTCTGGAGTGTAATATTACAGGCTATAGCTACTAGAGATGGGTCGTTGATCCAGGAAGTGATACTGATTGCCTGATTGGAGTCGGGAAGGAATCTTTTATTCCCCTTAAGTGGGGAAAATTGGCTTCTACCTCACAGGGGTTTTGCCATCCTCTGGATGAACTGGCAGGATGACAGGCCGAACTGGATGGACAGATGTCTTTTTTTGGCCTTATGTACTATGTTACTATGTCTGAGTGCATCTTGGACTCCAATGTCGCTGCAGGGAACCATGTTGTCCCAGTTATCCGCCACTTTTACAAAGTGACAAAATCACGCCCAAATTGCCGCCCCCTCAAAAAAAAAAAAAAAAAAAGATTTGTAGAGGTAATTGTTAGGAAACATTCTTTCCTGTATATTCAATTGTATATACAGTGCAAGTGCTGCCAAAAATTACAAGGAAAAAGCACTCTGATACAGCCTGTATATCACATAAAGGAGGGCCTCATTCACATGGTGCTACAATTGTTCAGGTACACTGCTACACTCATGACGCCTATGCACTAAGTGAAAGGGCTGCCAAAAATTACAAGGAACCGGCACTACAATACACCCATTTATTACACATAAAGGAGGGCATCATACACACCCTTAAAAAATTACAAACATTTGGAGCAAGGGACTGCTGATCTGACCACCTAAGAAATAAATTGACTTAATCAGCACAGGCTACCAAGAAAGAATGACCAATTTCTAATCTGAATTTTCGTTTGGGTTCCAGATGTCACATAGCAGAGTTAGCGCAGGGAGTGGCGGTCAGCATTTGTTGCCTCTTTACACTATGGAAACTCATTACTGGAACTATACCACAATTATAAGCTGCTATCTGAATATCTTGGAAGTATATTGTCTACCCCAAAGAAAGATTTAGGGAAAGTGGCACATACAATGAAAAAAAAGGAATACAATAGATGTTATTAAAGCTTTAGTTTTCTAACCAGGGATATCAATATTTGACTTTATTACCTGTAATGTTCTCCACAATAGAAAGAAAGATGGTCAATCCTTAAAAAGACAAATACAGGATAAAAGAATTCCTGAATGGTGATTCCCCCCTGGAAACGGATATGCTTTCAAGTGTCTGCTGAGAATTGTAATTCCTCAAGGTCCCAAATGCGAAAGGGTCTAATATCTCCTGAAAAGGCATCTTCAAAGTTGGGAGGAGAAAATGGAGTCAAGTCTGACATTTTTTTTTTTTTAACCACTTCAGCCCCCCTAGCTTAAACACCCTTAATGACCAGGCCACTTTTTACAATTCTGCACTACACTACTTTCACTGTTTATTGCTCCGTCATGCAACTTACCACCCAAATGAATTTTACCTCCTTTTCTTCTCACTAATAGAGCTTTCATTTGGTGGTATTTCATTGTTGCTGACATTTTTACTTTTTTTGCCATTAATACAAATTTAATGACATTTTTGCAAAAAAATGACATTTTTCACTTTCTGTTGTAAAATTTTTCAAAAAAAAAACTACATTTCTATATAAATTTTTCTCTAAATTTATTGTTCTACATGTCTTTGATAAAAAAAAAGTCCAATAAGTTATATTTAGTGGTTTGGGTAAAAGTTATAGTGTTTACAAACTATGGTGCAAAAAAGTGAATTTCGGCATTTTGAAGCAGCACTGACTTTCTGAGCGCCTGTCATGTTTCTTCAGGTGCTAGAATGTCAGGATAGTATAAATACCCCCCAAATCACACCATTTTAGAAAGAAGACACCCCAAAGTATTCGCGGAGGGGCATGGTGAGTTCATGTATCATTTCATTTTTTTGCACAAGTTAGCAGAAAATTACACTTTCTGAGAAAAAAAAAAAAAAAAAGTTTCAATTTCTGATAACTTCTGGCAAAAAAAAAATAAAAATCTCAGACGGACTCACTATGCCCCTCAGTGAATACCTTGGGGTGTCTACTTTCCGAGATGGGGTCATTTATGGGGTGTGTTTACTGTTCTGGCATTTTGGGCGGGGCTAAATTGTGAGCCGCCATGTAAAACCTAAAGGTACTCGTTGGAATTTGGGCCCCTTTGCGCACCCAGGCTGCAAAAAGTGTCACTTATGTGGTATTGCCGTACTCAGGAGAAGTAGGGCAATGTGTTTTGGGGTGTATTTTTACATATACCCATGATGGGTGAGAGAAATATCTCTGTAAATTGTCAACTTTGTATAAAATTTTTTAAAAGTTGTCATTTACAGAGATATTTTTCACACAAAGTATGGTTATATATAAAAATACACACCAAAACACATTGCCCTACTTCTCCTGAGTACGGCAATACCACATGTGTGCCACTTTTTTGCAGCCTGGGTGCGTAAAGGGGCCCTAAAACTAATGAGTACCTTTAGGATTTCACACGGCATTTTTACGCATTTGGATTCCAGACTTCTTCTCACGATTTAGGGGCCCGTAAAATGCCAGGACAGTATAAATACCCCACATGTGACCCCATTTTGGAAAGAAGACACCCCAAGGTATTCCGTGAGGGGTATGGTGAGTTCATGTAAAATTTTATTTTTTGTCACAAGTTAGTGGAATATGAGACTTTGTAAAAAACAAACTTAAAAAAATATATATATATCAATTTCCGCTAACTTGTGCCAAAAAATAAAAGTTTTGTGGACTCGCCATGCCCCTCACGGAATACCTTGGGGTGTCTTTCCAAAATGGGGTCATATGTGGGGTATTTATACTCACCTGGCATTTTAGGGCCCCCTAAAGCGTGAGAATCCAAATGCATAAAAATGGCCTGTGAAATCCTAAAGGTACTCATTGGTTTTAGGGCCCCTTTGCGCACCCAGGCTGCAAAAATGTGTCACTTATGTGGTATCGCCGTACTCAGGAGAAGTAGGGCAATGTGTTTTTGGGTGTATTTTTACATATACCCATGCTGCGTGTGAGAAATATCGCTGTAAACGACAACTTTTTAAATTTTTTTATTCAAAGTTGTCAATTTACAGAGATATTTCTCTCACCCAGCATGGGTATATGTAAAATACACCTAAACACATTGCCTACTTCTCCTGAGTACGGCGATACCACATGAGTGACACTTTTTGCAGCTAAGATGCGCAAAGGGGCCCAAATTCCAATGAGTACCTTTTAGGAGGGCATTTTTACGCATTTTTCTTCTCATGCTTTAGGGCCCCTAAAATGCCAGGGCAGTAGAAATACCCCACATGTGACCCCATTTTGGAAAGAAGACACCCCAAGGTATTCTATGAGGGGCATGGCGAGTTCATAGAAGATTTTTTTGGCACAAGTTAGTGGAAATTGATTTTTTATTGTTTTTCTCACAAAGTCTCCTTTCCGCTAACTTTTGACAAAAAGTTTAATTTTTCATGGACTCATTATGCCCCTCAGCGAATACCTTGGGGTGTCGTCTTTCCAAAATGGGGTCACATGTGGGGTATTTATACTGCCCTGGCATTTTAGGGGCCCTAAAGCGTGAGAAGAAAAATGCGTAAATGCCCCTAAAAGGTACTCATTAGAATTTGGGCCCCTTTGCGCATCTTAGCTGCAAAAAAGTGTCACTCATGTGGTATCGCCGTACTCAGGAGAAGTGGGGCAATGTGTTTTGGGGTGTATTTTTACATATACCCATGCTGGGTGAGAGAAATATTTCTGTAAATTGACAACTTTGAATAAAAACAATGTAAAAAGTTGTCGTTTACAGCGATATTTCTCACACGCAGCATGGGTATATGTAAAAATACACCCCAAAACACATTGCCCTACTTCTCCTGAGTACGGCGATACCACATGTGTGACACTTTTTTGCAGCCAAGATGCGCAAAGGGGCCCTAAAACCAATGAGTACCTTTAGGATTTCACAGGCCATTTTTACGCATTTGGATTCTCACGCTTTAGGACCCCTAAAATGCCAGGGCAGTATCAATACCCCACATGTGACCCCATTTTGGAAAGCAGACACCCCAAGGTATTCTGTGAGGGGTATGGCGAGTTCACAGAAAAAAAAAATTGGCACAAGTTAGCGGAAATTGATTTTTTTTTTTTTTTTACAGTCTCATATTCCACTAACTTGTGACAAAAAATAAAATTTTGCATGAACTCGCCATACCCCTCAGCGAATACCTTGGGGTGTCTTCTTTCTAAAATGGGGTCACATGTGGGGTATTTATACTGTCCTGGCATTTGAGGGTCTCCGCAATAATTACACGTATGGCCAGCATTAGGAGTATCTGCGATTCTCCTTATATTGAGCATACGGGTAATGAGATTTTTTTTTTTCCGTTCAGCCTCTGCGCTGAAAAAAATAAATAAATGAACGGCACAGATTTTTTCATTCGCATCGGTCAATGTGGATGAAAAACTCTGTGCCAAAATCAGTGACTGCGGTGCTGTGGGCTGGGCGCTAGCTACCTAACAAGTAGCTAACTAACTGGCGGTGATAGGGGACCCTTATGCCCCATTCACACGTCCGAAATTCTGTTTGTGGAACGGAATTGCGGACCCATTCATTTCTATGGGGACAGACTTTGTCCCGCTCGGATCCGGAATTACGGATCCGCGCTTCCGGGTCTGCACTTCCGTTCCGCAAAAATATAGAACATGTCCTATTCTTATCCGCAATTGCGGACAAGAAAAAGCATTTTCTATATAGTTCTGGCAATGTGCGGATCTGCAAAATGCGGAAAGCACATTGCCGTTGTCCGTGTTTTGAGGATCTGCGGATTGGATCCGCGGATCGGATCCGTGAATCCACGGATCCGCAAAACACATATGGACGTCTGAATGGAGCCTTACAAGGGGTGTGATCAATGACAAGGGGGTGATCAGGGGGTCTAGATGGGGTGATCAAGGGGTTAATAGGTGAGAGGGGGTAGTGTAGTGTTTGGTGCAACTTTACAGTGTTACCTGGTCCTCTGGTGGTCGATCGCAGCAAATGGGACCACCAGAGGACCAGGTAGCAGCTATATCAGACGCTGTTCACAAAACAGCGTCTGATATAGCTGTTTGATGCGATTTATATCGCATCTAAAGCCTGCCAGCGATGGATCATCGCTGGCAGGCTGTAGCCTAACTGCCGAGACGCGCTTCTCTGTGAACGCGCGCGCGCGCACGTTCACAGGAAGTCTCGGCTCTCACGAGATGACGCGCCGACGCGTCATCTCAGAGCTACAGGACCGCCCGCAGGACGCATCCCTACGTTAGGCGGTCCTGTACTGGTTAAACTTGAAATATTTATTTACCCCTGTGCCACTATATAAAAACCAGAATCCTATAAAATAAACACATGCGTGAAAGATTCACCACAGAAGGAAAGCAAATCATGTTTCCTTAAAAAGTCTGAAACATAGAAATGAATATACCATGTGAGCCGGCCCCAAAAATTTTTTAGGTGAGGGATCCACAGTCAGAAGATGGCGAAGGTGGGAATGGCAATTAGTGTTTCACTTGGTGGATGATGCGGATGAGACACAGTTGTCAATAAGTGAGGGTCTTGTTAGGTCAACACAAGTGAGGAGGATGACCAGAGTGAGTAAGTCGAATATAGAAAGGTCTCCCTCGGCACAAAAATCCAGTCAGGGTCCGCAGGATACTTACAATACGAAGTTGTTTATTGTAGTCATACATACAACGCGTTTCGGGGGATTCAGTCCCCCTTCATCAGGTAAAAATAACAGTACCAGACAGTGACATAACAGGTACTGTCATTTTTACCTGATGAAGGGGAACTGAATCCCCTGTAACGCGTTGTATGTATGACTACAATAAACAACTTTGTATTGTAAGTATCCTGCGGACCCTGACTGGATTTTTGCGCCGAGGGAGACCTTTCTATATTCGGATTTCAAGGCATCCCCAACAGAGGCATTTTCCTCCCTGGCTGCAGACCGTCGGACGTAGATTTATCACCAGTAAACGCTGGTTACAAGCCATTAATAGAGTTGTGCCTATCCATTAGCACAACTCTTCAAGGTGAGCCTCTCCTTGTCATTTCTTAATATTTTTTTTTATCACTGGTTTTACCCTATGGTGCGCCACCATCTCTCTTCTTTTTTATCTGATGCTTAGATAAGTAGTATCTGCCTCCTGTACTTACAGAGTAAGTAAGTGGAAGAGGTGATGATGGGAAGGTGGCAAGCCATGCAAGGACAGCAAGACAGAGGGGGAGGGATCCACAGCACCGCAACAGGCTGGAAGAGGCTGTGTGGTGGCAAAAGGGAGAAGGCAGGCCACAATAAACAGGCCCGCAACTGTTCTCCCTTGTGCAAATCTCCCTTGCCAAGGGGTAGTTGTGTTCCGCTTTTTGGAGAAAATTGGGGACGATAAATGAATTGTAATTTGCAAACTGTAACTGTGCTATACCCAGGGGTGGGCTGGGCCGGGTGGCAGGGAGGCAGTTTCCCCCCAGGCCACCCTAAATAATGAAAAAAAAAAATGAGTTTCCTCTTACAGTAACTGCCGGCGTGCAGCGCATATGGGAGGAGACTAGTTCTTCTCATCTCCCGGGCTGGAACACTCTGCCAGCCAATTGCAGCCCTCAGCTCACAGCCTGGGAGGTCCCAGGCTATGAGCTGAGCTCTGTGATTGGCCAGCACTCCAGCCTGGCCAGAGCAAGACAGAGACATGCACACAGGCCCGCACCTAACCATTACAGGAGAAACTTCTGTCATCTCGTGTTGTCTGTGGTGACTTGACTTCTGAGTTCTGACTGCACCAGTCAAGACTCAGGACTTATGACTGAGCGACTCCCAACCTGTTCCTCTGTGAGTTACAGCGTCAATGCCCCTGCCCTAGTGCCGCCCGTGGCCCACCTGACTTAGGAGAGCGACGGAGGCACCATGACTGAGCCAAGAATCAAGACCCGACGTTCCCGCCATTCAGCAAGCAGCAGCAGGTCAGAACTGGAGACAACTGCTGTGGGGGCTGCTGATAGGTTGCTAACTTACTGGGGGCTGATGGAGATTTGAGAGGCTGCTGGGGGCAAGTGAGAGGCACTGGGGTCAAGCGAGAGGCCGTCGGGGGCAGGGTAGAAGCCACCAGGGGGCAAGTGAGTGGCACGGGGGGCAGGTGAGTGGCACGGGGGGCAGGTGAGTGGCACGGGGGGCAGGTGAGAGGCTGCTGGACTATAGGGACACTATAGTCAGAGGCTGCTGGGGGGCAAGTAAGAGGCACTGGGGGCAAGTGAGAGACCGCCGGATTATAGGTCACTATAGTCAGAGGCTGCCGGGGGCAGGTGAGAGGCACTGGGGGCAGGTGAGAAGCTGCCGGACTATAGGGACAATATAGTGCTATATTGAGGGTGAGAAATTATTGGGAAAGAGAATGAATTCACTGTTGGCCAAATTGGAAAAATTTCTCCCCATGCACTAGTTATGCCGCTTAATGCCTCCTTTACAGTAATGCTGGCCCCTTGGTGTCCCACTTACGGTAGTGCAGTAGCGCTAATAAAATAAAAAGCAGTCGTACTGAGGTACCCCCGTTTGCCCCATGAATGCAGTGATGCTAGTGCGCCATTGGGCTGAGTAGGAGAGTGTACAGGCCGGGGGATGATCCTCAACCCTTGTGCTCCTCTTTTCAGCCCAGCAGGAGCGATCCTAAGGCTGTCACTGCATTGCGCCTGCTGGGAACGGCATAGCTAGAGAATGAGGCACGGCTCTCATGGATGTACGACACAGCAGTTAGACTTGGGCCTGAGCCCACCTGCTGTGTCTGTCGTTTATTACATACCGGACCTCACCTGCCGGTACACACAGTAATCATTGTGGAGGTAGTTCCACCTATGACTTTATAATCACTTAATTGCTGTATGATGCAATCCAGGTATTTTCTTTATACAAACATTAAAGGAGTTTTCACATTTTTGATGTTTATGGAACATGCCATAGATGTCTAATAGGAGGGGTCCCACCTATTGAATTTCCACCTATCATGAAAATGGGGGGAGGTGTTGTCTCTGGCTGTCAGGGGATAATGCTGCAATTGGTCACAGACTATATATTTAGGTGGCTGCTTAGAAAAATTAGTCTGTGTGCATTAGGGTGGGCAATATATGCAATATAGACGATATGCGATATGAATTTGTTCCACGATATAGATTTCGTCTATATCGCGGTAGAATATGGTATGCGCCGCTCCTGAAGCACACTATGTTCTCCTGAGCAAGGCACAGTGGAGAAGGAGGGAGTCCCTCCCCACTGCGTGCGGCTGCCGCTGGCCACCAATAAGTGCCTGAATAGCAACGTAGCCTGCATGTGTTGGCTATATACCATACCCGGCCTCTATGACTGCACTCTGCGATCCACCACAATTAACCCCTCAAGTTTTGAGAAGTTGATTGCGGCGGATCGCAGTACGCAGTCATAGAGGCCATGTATGGGATATGGACGGCACATGCAGGCATAGAGGACCTTTCATTAGTTAGAACGTATTACTTAAGTAGCGGCACATATGGCATATAAGGAGCACTTACTATTATATCTGTGCGGGGCTCCGTTTGTCCGTTCTGGTCCCCATTACATGGTGGGAACACCAGGGAGGAGACATCAGCTTCTCTCCCTGGGCGTTCCTTTTCCCTGCCTGTGACGTTCTGTGCTGTGATTGGACGGCGCTACAGGGAGAAGGAACACCCAGGGAGAGAGGCTGATGTCTTCTCCCTGGTGTTTCCACAATGTAACAGGGGCCAGAGTGGGCAAACAGAGCCTCGCAGAGATATAATAGTAAGTGCACTATATGCCGCTAATTAAAAGGGTTCTTCACTTTGTTACAACTGATGATATATCCTCAGGATAGATCATCAGCATCTGATCGGATGAGGTCTTACACCCGGGACCCCCGCCGATTAGCTGTTTGAGAAGACAGCGGCGCTGCAGGAGTGCCGCGGCCTTCTTACTGTTTACCGCTTATTAACATTGTGGCTGTTAGCTGATGTCTGATTAACATAGGGGGTCTGATTGGTGGTCTGACCTGAGGTATAATGAAAAGTATTTTTTTCTTATTGTCCTAAAACCTAGGCGCGTTTTATCGGGCAAAAATACGGTATTTGCTTGCTCCTCCTCCCGATCTCCCCTGCCCTTTGCGTATGCCGTGACGTCTCACTGAGGCACTGCAACGCTAGGGTGAGCCAAGCCCCGGTCTCCTTCCTGAACGGCAGAGCGGCGCCCACTTCCAGCCCTGAGCCCAACTGCCCAGAGCACTGATCCTGAGCCTGCTGGAGTCTTCAGAACTGTAAGTATTTACAGTTATTCACTGTAAGGCCTCTTTCACATTTGCGTTCTGAGGATCCGGCGGGCACTTCTGTCCCGCCGGATCCATCAGAACGCAAGTCGCCTGAAAGCATTAGAAGACTGATCAGGATCCTGATCAGTCTTCTAATGCTTTCAGGTTACTATGGCAGCCAGGACGCTATTAAAGTCCTGGTTGCCATAGTAGGAGAGGGGAGCAGGGGAGCGGTATACTTACAGTCCGTGCGGCTCCCGGGGCGCTCCTGAATGACGTCAGAGTGCCTCATGCCCATGGATAACGTGATCCATGCGATCACGTGATCCATGCGTGTGGGGCGCCCTGACGTCACTCTGGAGCGCCCCGGGAGCCGCACGGATGGTAAGTATACTGCTCCCCCGCTCCCCACTAAATTTTCCATGGCAACCAGGACTTTAGCGTCCTGGCTGCCATGGTAACAATTGAGAAAAAGCTAAACGTCGGATCCGGCGATGCGCCGAAATGACGTTTAGCTTAAGGCCGGATCCGGATTAATGCACTTCAATGGGCATTAATTCCGGATCCGGCGTTACGGCATGTCTTCCGGATTTTTGGGCAGAGACAAATCCGCAGCATGCTGCGCTTTTGTCAACGTCCAAAAAACGTTCACATACTGAACGGAAGACATCCTGATGCATCCTGAACGGATTGCTCCCCATTCAGGATGCATTAGGATAATCCTGATCAGTATCTTTCCGTCCTAGAGCCCCGAGGACGGAACTCTAGGACGGAAAGCAAAAACGCTAGTGTGAATGGGGCCTAAGCTATATTATATATATTGTTTTATGTGGGTAAGGGTGCTGGGTGGTTGGAGAAGGGGGAGGGTTAGTTGTACAGTACTATCTGCACTTTGTAAAAAAAAAAAGTAATCTGCAAAATGCTATATATTTGTGGCAAAACTTGTGCTTTTTTAATTTTTAAAATAATGATAGTGATTTTAATTGATATTTTTGTGCTATTTCAATTCTTTTTTTTTCTCTATTATAATGGACATCACAGTCAACAAAACCACAACAGCTAAACGTAGTAGTTCTGGTGTCTATAGCATGTCTCTGCAAGCCTTTTAATGTAAACACTTCCCTTTGAAAATATGACAACGAGTTACATAAAACTAGCAAACATTTACTAATGCAGTGATTTAACCCTTTCACGACCAGCGCCGTACATGTATGGCGCTGGTTGGGTGTGCAAAGATGGTGCCCGCCACGGCATCTGAGCGCCGTACACCGAAAGTTTCACTTTCAGTTTGTGTTCAGGCTCCCCCGTGTGGCAACTAGAGGAGCCGGAGCGTGCATGCAGCAGCCTGGGTTTCTATAAGTGAAACCCAGACTGTTCTATAGTATTTCCTATGGAGCCTTGCCTGTAATAGGCTCCATAGGAAATGTGCAATGCTTCTCATATATTCCAATGATTGCATGTTATAAAAGTTAAACAAAAAAAAAAAAAGTTTCAATCACCACCCTTCCCCCCCCCCCAAAAATAAAATAAAAAAATATAATACGTGTCACAATCTGCGAAAATGCCCATTGTATATAAATAGAAAAATGTGTTCCCCATACAGCAAACAGCAAAACGGAAAAAAGCGTCCAGATGGCACCGTTTTTGGTCTCTTCATTTTCCACAAAAAAATTAACTAAAAAGTGATCAAAAAGTCATACACACCCAGGAATGGTATCAATTAAAAGTTCAGATTGGCCCGCACAAAATTAGCCCCTATATATATATATATATATATATATATATATATATATATATATAATTACAAAATAGTTATAGGGGTTAAAATATGGAGATAAAGTAAAACTGCTTTTTTCCCCACTTTTGAATTTTTTTCACTATCAAAACACATAAAAACCTATACATAGGATTCGTACTGACCTGTAGAATAAAAGTAACTGGTCAGTTTTATCACACATCGAACGTCGGAATTTAAAAACCCGTAAAATAGTGATGGAACTGTTTTTTTTCTTTTTTTGCACTTTCACGCCATTTGGAATTTTTTCCCGCTTCCCACTACATCATATGCAATATTAAATGGTGGCGTTGGAAAGTACAACTTTTCCCGCAAAAAACAAGCCCTCATATGGCTATGTGACCAGAAAAAAAAAAAAAAAGTTTGGCTCTGGGAAGACAGGGAGCGCAAAACCAAAATGCAAAAAGAAAAAAACTCTCCGGTCCTTAAGGAGTTAACTTTGGCATCCAGGATTCCGCCTTTCCACACCCATTACGTGCAATCGCACCCTCCACCACAACACAATGTGCAGTTTGAGAGTGTATGACCGATCAACTTATCAATATAATGTGCAGGAATGTGTAGTGTGTGTGTATATCATAGCCAACCCACTGCTTTCCCATAGGGAAGCATTGGGAGGCAATTGCGCATGCGTGGCTTCATAGAGATGCTTTGAATCAATGCATTTCTATGAGGATTGTTTAGCGTGAATGCCAGTGTTGCATGTTGTGCAACACTGGACTAGGAAGCACTTCTACTATGCACCTCATTAGTAAATTTTTGCTGGTTTAATGATGTAACTCATAGTCATATTTTGTTGTTCAATATATTTTGCAGTTGGTTTCCTATTGATAAATATGGCGAGTAAAACAACATTTAAAGAGAAAGGTGGTGCTTAGAAAATACGACAAAAACGGTCCAAAGAACTTCAGTTAGCAGGAAGGGATCCTAAGCAAATTAAACTATCTTTTTCGGTGGTATGTTAAAAGTTTGAAAGTTAAGGCAGGTTCTTGTGTTTTAGGTCACAGAAATGTATATTCACTCTTTGATAACAAGAATGAATATATCTACCGTATATACTCGTCTATAAGTTCAGTGCCGTTTTTTGACCAACAATTGTGAAATATGTTATTACTCGTGGATTAGTGGAGGGTAAAACTTGGGGCTATGAAATCCTGTGATTTTTACTATTTTGTCAGAGTTTACCTAGGCAAAGATCCTGGAACAATCAAACAGTTAAGGTACCTACTTCTCTGCATCTCAGTGCACACGCCCGACTCCAAAGCTGTGTGGCAGGCACATTCGGTTAGCGTTATCTCGCAAGCTAGTGGTCTTACTTGTGGCTCACTACAGCCACCGGTGCAACAGCGATGTCGCAAGGGTACCGATAGGTGGCAGTCATCAGCAATAGCTGCACTGTATTCTAAATCAGACTGCTGTTGTCCGTGTGTGTACCCGGTATGTGAGTCAACAAACAGCTAAGTACGCTTGCACTACAGGTTACTCCATATTGCCCCATATTCAATGTGAACAAAATTCTATCTAAACTAGAATGGACCTGCGGATCTGCATTTTAAAATGAAGTTTACGACAGAAATTTCTCGAGTATATGTGGTGGTCTGTGCACAATTAAGTTTTATGTTTATTAAGATTCATAATGGATTGTCAAGGAGTTATACTTTGCATAGTGATCAGTTTTACTTTTTTTAAGATAATTATTTGAAATCTCATAAAATTTTATATGTAAGGCAAGTATGAATTGTACATCCTTTGTTGGCATGTTTTTTTTTAGGGTTACCATGCATTGAGTTCATGGAGTTTCTTGGTTGTATCGAGAACTTTTTTTTTGGGAGATTAAAATAGGTTGACAAAAAAAAATAAAAAATTTTAGGCTGGTGGTATACATCCGAGAATTTTTGTTGATGATGAGGTTTCTGCCGGCCCAAGTGTTCCTTCAAGCATGCCAGTTGTGTCTGACGAAGATGGGGTGAGCCCACAAGCAGAAGAACAGGTGATTGAGGAGGAGCTGGTGTCAGTATGCAGAGTAGCAAGTGCAGATGAAAGACCCAGATGTTTTGAAGACCTTCCTGAATTAGGTTCTTGAATAGTGTTGAGCGAACAGTTCGAGCATAGTTCGGGTTCGTACCGAATTTTGGGGTGTTCGGGACACGGACCTGGACCCGAACATTTTCAAAAAAGTTCGGGTTCGGGTCCGTTGTTCGGCGATTTCTTCTCGCTTTCTGAAGGGCTGCACAGCAGCCAATCAGCCAGCGTTTTACTTCTTGCCCTAAGAAGCCATCACAACCATGCCTACTAATGGCATGGCTGTGATTGGCCAAGTGCAGCATGTGAACCAGCCTCAATTTAAGCTGGAGTCACGTAGCGCGGCACGTCACACTGCTCTGATTAGTATAGGGAGAGGAAGCAGCTTCTGTGAGGGCGAGATTAGGCAGGGAAAAGTCAGCAACAGCACCTAATGAACTGATCGATCTACAGCTGTGAATGATTCAACTTTTGCTAGTTAATTGCTCACTGGTTTTTAGGCTGCACAGAGCGTTTTTCTGTCACTTTTTTCTGGGGTGATCGGCAGCCATTTTGTGACTTGTGATGCACCAGAACAAGCTGCCACCAAGTCCATCAATACTAGTTTTTTTTTTTTTTTTGCTATATCCTACATCAGGGGCTTGGCTGTGCTTATTGTCACCCCTAGAAACTCAGGATAGCAATTTCTATATTTTATTAAGGGGTTAAATACAATTGCCAAAATACCGATCCCCTAAATCTGGTGTTCCAGCTTTGGCTAGCCAAGTGTAATACTGTCTTCTGTCTGGCAAAGGATAGATTATTTTCTATGGTGAAATTCAATTGCCAAAATAGCAATACCCTGAATCTGGTGTCCCAGCACTGGCTGGCAAAGTATAATAGTGTCCGCCAAAACATATATTTTGTTCTGGGGTGACATCCAATTGCTAAAATAGCAATACCCTGAATCTGGTGTCCCAATACTGGCTGGAAAAGTATAATTGTGTCCGCCAAAACATATATTTTGTTCTGGGGTAAAATTCAATTGCCAAAATAGCACTACCCTGAATCTGGTGTCCCAGCACTGGCTGGCAAAGTATAATAGTGTCCGCCAAAACATATATTTTGTTCTGGGGTGAAATTCAATTGCCAAAATAGCAATACACTGAATCTGGTGTCCCAGCACTGGCTGGCAAAGTATAATAGTGTCCGCCAAAACACATATTTTGTTCTGGGGAGAAATTCAATTGCCAAAATAGCAATACCCTGAATCTGGTGTTCCAGCTGTTGCAGGCCAAGTGTTAATCTATCTGTTAAAGGGTATATTACACTCAAGGTATATATACACAAGTGCTGAGCGGGTCATCCTCAGTAACTTCACACGCTACCGTGCATCTCCCATTGTATTTCTGTCCATTAAAGGGTATATTACACAAAGTGTTAAAATACAATTTCTGAAGGCAGAATCCTATATATTTTTTCACACGCTACTGTGCATCTCCAAGTGTAAATCTGTCCATAAAAGGATACCTTTCATCCAGGGCCTAAATACTAGCCCTAAAAGAGATATACCCCTAAATCAGTGGTTACTGCTGTGCCTGGATTAGTGTAATATGCTACATAAATAAATAGGCAGATAGTGTTAGGTGCCTGTAAAAAAAAAAAGGCCTGAATTTGAAATCAATACATTGGGCCAAATATTTTTTTTCTTATGGTGGTGCTTGGTGAACGGTAACAATGAGAAAAACATCTAGTAAGGGACGCGGACGTGGTGGTGTTAGTGTACCCTCTGGTGCTGGGAGAGGACGTGGCCATTCTGCCACAGCCACACGTCCTAGTGAACCAACTACCTCAGCTTCCAGTACCCGCCAGAATTTACAGCGATATTTGGTGGGGCCCAATGCCGTTCTAAGGATGGTAAGGCCTGAGCAGGTACAGGCCCTAGTCAATTGGGTGGCCGACAGTGGATCCAGCACGTTCACAACATTATCTCCCACCCAGTCTTCTGCAGAAAGCGCACAGGTGGCGCCTGAAAACCAAGCCCATCAGTCTGTCACATCACCCCCATGCATATCAGGTAAACTGTCTGAGCCTTAAGTTATGCAGCAGTCTCTTATGCTGTTTGAAGACTCTGCTGGCAGGGTTTCCCAAGGGAATCCACCTAGCCCTTCCCCAGTGGTGGAAGACATAGTATGCACTGATGCACAACTACTGATGTTTCCTGATAATGAGGACATGGGAATACCACCTCATCAGAGTACGCACGTCTCTGATGACGCAACACAGGTGCCAACTGCTGCGTCTTTCTGCAGTGTGCAGACCGAACAGAAGGTCAGGGAGGAAGACTGTGTGAAAGACAATGCAGGGGACTATGAGGTCCTGGACCCCACATGGAATGAAGGTCGTGCCAATGACTTTCATAGTTCAGAGGAAGAGGCAGTGGTGAGACCGAGCCAACAGCGTAGCAAAAGAGGGAGCAGGGGGCAAAAGCAGAACAGCCGCCGCCAAGAGAGTTCGCCGCCTACAGGCCACCGCCACCAGGGACCGAGCACCCCAAAGGCAGCTTCAAGGAGATCCCTGGCATGGAACTTCTTTAAACAATGTGCTAACGACAAGACCCGAGTGGTTTGCACGCTGTGCCATCAGAGCCTGAAGCGAGGCATTAACGTTCTGAACCTTAGCACAACCTGCATGACCAGGCATCTACATGCAAAGCATGAACTGCAGCGGAGTAAACACCTTAAAAGCAAGGAACTCACTCTGGATCCCCCTGCTCCCTCTTCTGCTGCAGCCTCGGCCTCCTACTCCACCTCGGGAGGAATGTTGGTACCTACCGCCCACCAAACAGAGGATGTGCCACCGACAACACCACCTGCGTCACCAAGCATCTCCACCATGTCACACTGCAGCGTTCAGCTCTAAATCTCACAAACCATAGAGAGAAAGTGTAAATTCCCACCTAACCACACTCGAACCCTGGGCCTGAATGCCAGCATTTCTAAACTACTGGCCTTTGAAATGCTGTCATTCCAGCTGGTGGACACAGACATATTCAAACAGCTGATGTCCATGGCTGTCCCACAGTATGTTGTTCCCAGCCGCCACTACTTCTCCAAGACAGCCGTGCCTTCCCTGCACAACCAAGTACCTGATAAAATCAAGTGTGCACTGCGCAACGCCATCTCTGGCAAGGTCCACCTAACCACAGATTCGTAGACCAGTAAGCACGGCCAGGGACGCTATATCTCCCTAACTGCACACTGGGTAAATGTAGTGGTGGCTGGGCCCCAGGCGGAGAGTTCCTTGGCGCACGTCCTTCCGCCACCATGGATCGCAGGGCATCATTCTTTGCCTCCTGTAGCCTCCTTCTCCTACTCAGCTTCCTCCTCCTCTGCTTCCACCAGCTCATCCAGTCAGCCACACACCTTCACTAACTTTAGCACAGCCCGGGGAAAATGTTAGCAGGCCATTCCGAAACTCATATGTTTGGGGGACAGGCCCCACACCACGCAGGAGTTGTGGCGGGGTATTGAACAACAGACCGACGAGTGGTTTCTGCCGGTGGGTCTTAAGCCGGCCTGGTGGTGTGCGATAATGGGCAAAATCTCGTCGCAGCTCTGGACTAGCCGGTTTGACGCACATCCCTTGCCTGGCGCATGTGTTGAATTTGGTGGGGCAGAAGTTAATTCACAACTACCCCGACATGTCAGAGCTGCTGCATAATGTGCGGCCCGTGTGTTCGTGCTTCCGGCATTCACATCCTGCCGATGCTCGCCTGTCTGCGCTACAGCGCAACTTCGACCTTCCCGCTCACCGCCTCATATGCGACGTGCCCACCAGGTGGAACTCCACCTTGCACATGCTGGAGAGACTGTGCGAGCAGCAGCAGGCCATAGTGGAGTTTCAGCTGCATCACGCGCGCGTCAGTCGCACTGCGGAACAGCACCACTTCACCACCAATGATTGGGCCTCCATGCAAGACCTGTGTGCCCTGTTGCGCTGTTTCGAGTACTCCACCAACATGGCCAGTGGCGATGACACAGTTATCAGCGTTAAAATACCACTTCTATGTCTCCTTGAGAAAACGCTTAGGGCGATAATGGAAGAGGAGGTGGCCCAGGAGAAGGAGGGGTAATTTTTAGCACTTTCAGGCCAGTCTGTTAGATGTGGCTCAGAGGGAGTTTTTTTGCAATAGCAGAGGCCAGGTACAAATGTGGCCAGCAAGGGCCCACTACTGGAGGACGAGGAGGACGAGGTGGAGGAGGTTGAGGATGAAGCAGGTTCACAGCGTGGTGGCACCCGACACAGCTCAGGCCCATCACTGGTGCGTGTCTGCGGGGATACAGAGGACGATGACGATACGCCTCCCACATAGGACAGCTTGTCCTTACTTCTGGGCAGCCTGGCACACATGAGCGACTACATGCTGCAGTGCCTGCGCAATGACAGCATAGTTGCCCACATTTTAACGTGAGCGGACTACTGGGTTGCCACCCTGCTGGATCCCCGGTACACAGACAATGTGCCCACCTTACTTCCTGCACTGGAGCGTGATAGGAAGATGCGCGAGTACAAGCGCACGCGGGTAGACGCGCTCCTGAGAGCATTCCCAAATGTCACAGGGGAACAGGTGGAAGCCCAAGGCGAAGGCAGAGGAGGAGCAAGAGGTCGCCAACGCAGCTGTGTCACGGCCAGCTCCTCTGAGGGCAGGGTTAGCATGGCAGAAATGTGGAAAAGTTTTGTCTCCACGCCACAGCTAACTGCACCACCACCTGATACGGAACGTGTTAGCAGGAGGCAGCATTTCACTAACATGGTTGAACAGTACGTCTGCACACCCCTCCACGTACTGACTGATGGTTCGGCACCATTCAACTTCTGGGTCTCCATATTGTTCACGTGGCCAGAGTTAGCATTTTATGCCTTGGAGGTGCTGGCCTGTCCGGCGGGCAGCGTTTTGTCTGAACGTGTATTCAGCACGGCGGGGGCGTCATTGCTGACAAACGCAGCCGCCTGTCCACAGCCAATGTGGACAAGCCGACGTTCATAAAAATGAACCAGGCATGGATTCCACAGGACCTGTCCCTCCCTTGTGCAGAATAGACATTTATAACTGCCTCCCCCTCAACCATGTATTCTTGTATTCCGGGGCACTTCTTTATTGAATCCTCATTTTTTTAACTTTACCATGATCTTGCGATGCAAACCGAAGTTGAACGAACCTCTCCTCAATCGGGGCGCCGGGGCCTAAATATCTGAAAGTGGCCTTCTCCAGTGGTGGGTGATATGACGCCTTATTCCTTGCTGTGGGACCTCTCTCCTCTGTCTGGGTGCTGGGGCCTAAATAACTGAAAGTAGCCTTCTCCAGTGGTGGGTGATATGATGCATGATTCCTTGCTGTCGGACCTCTCTCCTCTGTCTGGGTGCTGGGGCCTAAATAACTGAAAGTAGCCTTCTCCAGTGGTGGGTGATATGATGCATGATTCCTTGCTGTCGGACCTCTCTCCTCTGTCTGGGTGCTGGGGCCTAAATAACTGAAAGTAGCCTTCTCCAGTGGTGGGTGATATGACGCCTTATTTCTTGCTGTGGGACCTCTCTCCTCTGTTTGGGTGCTGGGGCCTAAATAACTGAAAGTTGCCTTCTTCAGTGGTGGGTGATATGACGCATGATTCTCTGCTATGGGACCTCTCTCCAATTGATATTGGTTAATTTTTATTTATTTTATTTTAATTCATTTCCCTATCCACATTTGTTTGCAGGGCATTTACCTACATTTTGCAGCCCTCTAGCCCTTTCTTGGACTATTTTACAGCCTTTTTAGTGCCCAAAAGTTCGGGTTGCCATTGACTTCAATGGGGTTCGGGATAGAATGCATCACACCTGAAGACATGTCAGAAAGTGTTATAAGTGATCCATCAGAAATATCTTTTAGTCTTCCTCCTGCATGTTCCTTAAAAGAAAAAATGTATTTTGTTGAAAAACAACACCCTTTTTAGCCTACCTGGACTTATCTTGAAAAGGAAGATCTGCACAAAGTAGACTTTTATCACCATAAATACTCCAATGGGGATCGTATTAAACGTTCATGGCTGAGTTGTAAGATAATGGATCGAAAGTTAGAAGCATTTTTTTGCAGCATATGCATTGCCTTTTCTAATTTATCTTCCCCGTTCACTAGTGGTTATTCGAATTTTCGACATTGCTATCAGGCAGCAAATAAGCACAAATCTTCAAAAAGTCATTATGATGCTGTTAGTGCTTATTTTTCCACAAAAACAGATAGAAGCATTGACACATTAATAAATCAGGCTCAAGTCTCCAGAAGAAAGAAGGAGATACTACAAAATATTTTGATATTAAACCGTATATTTGATGTAAAACTCCTCGGAAGACAGGGATTGCCATTTCGTGCCCATGGCACTAATGAATCGTTGTACAATTTAAACAACATTGAAATAAACCATGGCAACTTTCTGGAAATTGTCCAACTTCTATCACAGTATGATATTCCTCTTAAAAATCACCTTGATAAATGTGTTCAAGACAGTGAAAAAAGAAAACGGCGATTGAAAGACAGAAAAACAAACAAAACATTCAACTGGATGTGGATCTCTTGTGACATTTCTGTCCAATAATACAATAAGCATGAAAAAAAATCATTGTGTCTGAAATCGGAGAGAAACGATTCAGTATACAGGTTGACTCCACACAAGATGTTGGAATTGTAGATCAAGCAACAGTAGTTGCAAGATGATGCCATTAAAGAACGGCTTGTGGCAATTCTCCCTGTTAAAGATGCTACAGGAAAAGGATTTCACGAATTTCTAATGTCCTGTTTTGATGTACTTGGATTAGATTTCCCAAAAATTGCTGGTAAATCATTTGATGGTGCAGCAAATATGAGGAGTGCGTATGTGGGACTACGTGCACATATTGCGAAGGTAGTTCCAGATGTGGTTTATATTTGGTGCTATAGTCATATCCTCAACCTGTGTGTCTCAGATTGCTGTCAAGTATTGGAAGCAAAAAAAAAATTTGGGTCTCCTAAATCGCTTGGCAAGCTTTATTGGAGACTCCCACAAAAGAATGAATATCTGGAAAGACCAACTGGATAGAAGACATGGACAGGAAAAACTTTTATAGTTACAAAAAAAAATGGAGAGACAAGATGGTGGGCAAAAAAAAAAAAAAGGCCCTTCACTGGATTTTTGGTGAAAAACAAACATTCTCTTTATGTAGACACCCTTGAAGTTTTATACGTAATTTCCCAAAGCAACATGTTTGAATCGAAAACCACTTCTGAGGCCTCATCCCTTTTAGACAATCTTTGTCAGTATAGGATTATACTAACAGCAAACATATTTTTACAGGTTTTTGTTATTATAGGGCCAGTGTCAAAATATCTACAAACCAGCGGCCTTGACTTCAAGCTAGCATGGCAAATGGTTGAACGTGCTGTTGAGCAACTGAAAAACATTGATTTCAATAATGTTAAACAAAAGGCTGAACATTTTGCAATAAAAACAAATAAGTTAATGGGTGAAAGTGATGTTCTCAACTCCTTGGAAGTCGAGACTATGCTTCCAGTTCGAAGATTGCCACGAAAAAAAACGTTTGGCTGGAGAATCTGCACACGAAGAACGACCTGAAGATGAAATGCAATGTTTTACAGCAAGTGTGTTCAGACCAATTCTGGACCAAATCATACAAAGCATGACAGATTTTCTGAAAATAAGCAATTGGTCATGGATTCCCACTACTTGGATCCTCGCACTTTTCAGAAAATAAGGACAGATCCCAAAGTACTAGATGGAGGGGCACTAGAGAGAATTTCTAAGTTAGCCAAAGTAAATTAATGTTCTCTCAAAAGTGAATTAATAAGTTTTGCCAACTTATTTCCAAGCCTTACAGGATGTCTTTCTGAAGATGAAACACCGAAAGTGGAAATAATTATTGATGATGAGGAAGAGGAGGAAAAGATTACTGACTGGATTCCACCTACTGACAAACTAAGTGAGGTACAAAAGGAATCAAAGTGCGGTTGTTGCAAGCAGTGCTTTCTTTGCTCTCACTGGTTGTTAAAATACAACCTTTATTCTGCAGCTTATGAAAAATTTTCCATCTCCTATCAGTACCTGTTGACCCTTTCTTTTACACAAGTGTCATGTGAGAGAGCATTCAGCAAGCTAATAATTATCAAGACCCGACTGCGAGCCACAATGGGACAAGAACTGCTTGATGCGCTAATGCTCATGTCAGTGGAGAGAGATCTTCTGGAACAGGTCCAGTTTCTGGCAGAAGATGTCAGAATAGACGCTGAGCTTTGTTCCTACCGCTTGTACACACCTGCTTTATATGCCAGGTCGTTGAATGGGCACTGACGCTTCAGTCCGTGAGACATTACCATTGTGTGCTTCCATATGGGCATCTGTGTGTTTAGGATCAGATTTTGTAGCCCCGCTATTCTATGCTATTGTATGTCCTGTACTCAGCAGCAGACCGTTTGACTTAGCTTCTTTTATGCTTATCTATGACCACTTGTGTATTCAGTGGCAGGCCAATTGATCTTGCTTTATGAAGTTAACCTGTGATTACTTGTGTGTTCGGCAGTGGGCTATTTAGTCTCTTCTTGTCATACTATCTTATGGCCGATAGTGTACTCAGCGGCAGGCTACTTATCCTTGCTTTTATATATTATTTTATGTGCACCAATGTAGTCAGCGGAAGGATACCTACTCCTGTTTTTCTATGCCAGTCTATGACCACTTGTTTATTCAGTAGCAGGCTACTTTCCCATTTCTCATGCTAGTTTATCGTCACCTGTGTACTCAGCGGCAGGCTACTTAGCCTTGCTTTTATATATTTTATGTGCACCCACGTATTCAGCAAGAGGATAACTAGTCATGCTCTTCTATGCCAGTCTGTGACCACTTGTGTATTCAGCAGCAGGCTACTTTCCCATTTCCTGTGCTATTTTATGGTCACCTGTGTACTGAGCGCCATGCTTTTATATGTTATTCCATGAGCACCCATGTATTCAGCGGCAGGCTACTTGGTCTCGCTCTTCTGTGGTAGCTTATGATCATTTATGTACTCAGTAACAGGCTATTTAGCCTCATTTTAGCATGATATTATATGATCAACTGTGTACTCAGCAGCAGGGCCGGGCCGACACAGAGGCTGGGGAGGCTCCAGCCTCAGGGCGCTCCAGCCTCAGGGCGCAGGCAGGGGCCGGCGAGAGGGAGAGGGACTGACAGGGGGGAACCGCTCAGCGCTCCCTCCTGTCATTCCCTGAGCCAGGCCCTGTCAGAGCGCTCCTCTCACCTCCATTATGCTGCTTCAGGCCCCCAGCATCAGGCCCCGCTGCCTCAGGCTCTAACTTGAAACAGAGTAAGCAGGTGGGCGGAGCCTAACGGACCTCCCTTAGGCTCCGCCCACCTGCTTAATGTGAGGCAGCGCTGGGGTCTGATCCTGGAAGCCTGGAGAAGTGACCATAATGGAGGTGAGAGGAGCGCTCTGATGGGGCCCGGCATTAAGTACAGTGAAAATGCCGGGCCCCCTTTCATTAAGTCTGTGACAACATGGGGGCAGAAAGTGCATGACAACATGGGGGGGTGTAAAAGAGCATGAAAAGATGGGGGAGAATGACAGGGGGCAGAAAAAGCATGACAAGAAGAGGGGATTATGACAAGAGGGGGAGAATGACAAGAGGGGGCATGACAAATTACTATGTAGGGGCACTGCTGTGTGGTTGAGGGGGTGTGGGGACATTACTGTGTGGGGGGCAGTGTGGTGGACATTACTGTGCGGGGGGCAGTGTGGCGGACATTACTGTGTGGGGGCAGTGTGGCGGACATTACTGTGTGGGGGGCAGTGTGGCTGACATTACTGTGTGGGGGGCAGTGTGGTGGACATTACTGTGTGGGGGCAGTGTGGCGGGCATTACTGTGTGGGGGCAGTGTGGCGGACATTACTGTGTGGGGGGCAGTGTGACGGACATTACTCTGTGGGGGCAGTGTGGCGGACATTACTGTGTGGGGGCAGTGTGGCGGACATTACTGTGCGGGGGCAGTGTGGCGGACATTACTGTGCGGGGGGCAGTATGGCGGACATTACTGTGTGGGGGGCAGTGTGGCGGACATTACTGTGCGGGGGGCAGTGTGGCAGACATTACTGTGTGGGGGGCAGTGTGGTGGACATTACTGTGTGCGGGGCAGTGTGGCGGACATTACTGTGTGGGGGACACTACAGTGTGGGGTGGCATTATACAAAAGCTCTGCAGATGTAACTCCCATGTATTGGGTCACCACAATTTGGGTGGTCAATCACTAAATTAACCCTGTTATGGGGAGAATCTGTGGATGACACATATTTGTCCCACAGACACCCCCCCCTCCCCCCCAAAACAGGGTTAATTTACTGAATGGCCACCAATAAAAGAGGTGGGGGTCACATATGCTATTTTATAATGACAGCAGGCCCCGTGCAGTGACTGTTTTATACTACACCCCCCCCCCCCCCATCCCCCGCTCACTGGATATAATCTTATTAACTATATAACTGTAGTAAATCACTACAGTTATATAGTTAAGATTATATACAGTGGAGGGGGTGTAGTAGAATACAGTCACTGCACGGGCCCCGCTGGCGCTGTCATCAAAAAAGCAGATACAACCCCACAGCCTCACCCCTTGTATTGGGGGTCATTCCTACATGGACCCTGTTATGGGGAGGGGGGGATCTGTGGATGACACATATGTGTCATCCACAGATTCCCCAATAACAGTGTCATCCATCACAGATCCCCCATAGCAGTGTCATCCACAAGTTGGAGGAGGGGGGGGGGGGGGGGGCGCACTTGGGCAGCTCAGCCTCTGTTGGTGGTGGACCTTGTCCCAGCCCTGCTCAGCAGCAGACTTTTTAGCCTTGATTATATATGTAGTTTGCGAAAGTATGGGGAGGCTTGGTGTTCATCTCCCTTCACACAATATTGTCCATCTTTCTTATAGGCCCACCTACCTCTCTCAGCTCCTAAGTTTTTTTGTATATAGGTAATAACTTACTGTCTACAGAGCTAGATGCTGTCATTTTCCTTATGCATTCATGAAGATGTACCTGCTTATATGCTAAATACTTTTTTTGGGATGTAAACAATGATATTGCATTCCAATATAATGACTGATTGGGCAATATGTCCTCTCTTATTCTGATGTTATTTTGCACAATGTTGACATTCTTTGCCTTTCCTTTACTTGACAATATAATGTATGTTATATTTACTTGTTCAATAAAACAAGTTAAAAAAAATTATACAGATATTTCTGTCTCTGGCTTCTGAATTTTTGAAAAAGTGTATTGTGTCCATACATTGTTTGGCAACTGTAAATAAAAACCACATTGTATCATTTGTCTTGCTTCATAACATCAATATCCGTTAGAAAACAAAGAATAGGTGGGCGTGGATAGTGAACTGATTTGGTGGTGCAATGGGCCACTTGATTGGTTCTGCCCCCCTGGACTAAGGCTGCCAGCCCTCCTCTGGCTATACCTACATAAGAACTCAACATTTCATACATAACAATAACCATAACATACAGTCAAGTCCATAAATATTGGGACATCACCACAATTCTAACATATTTGGCTCTATACACCACCACAATGGATTTGTAATAAAACGAACGAGATGTGCTTTAACTGCACACAGTCAGCTTTAATTTGAGGGTATTTACATCCAAATCAGGTGAACGGTGTAGGAATTACAACAGTTTGCATATGTGCCCTCCACTTGTTAGGGACCAACTACTACAAGGTCTCTACTGCAACTGTCTTCAGTTCCTGCTTGTTCTTGGGGCATTTTCCCTACAGTTTTGTCTTCAGCGAGTGAAATGCATGCTCAAAAATCGGATTTAGGTCAGGTGATTGACTTGACCATTGCATAATATTCCACTTCTTTCCTTTAAAAAACTCTTTGGTTGCTTTTGCAGTGTGTTTTGGGTCATTGTCCATCTGCACTGTGAAGCGCTGTCCAATGAGTTCTGAAGCATTTGGCTGAATACGAGCAGATAAAATTGCCCGAAACACTTCAGAATTCATCCTACTGCTTTTATCAGCAGTCATGTCATCAATAAATACAAGAGAACCAGTTCCATTGGCAGCCATACATGCCCACGCCATGACACTACCACCACCATGCTTCACTGATGAGGTGGTATGCTTAGGATCATGAGCAGTTCCTTTGCTTTTCCATACTCTTCTCTTCCCATCACTCTGGTACAAGTTGATCTTGGTCTCATCTGTCCACAAGATGTTGTTCCAGAACTGTGAAGGCTTTTTTAGATGTCGTTTGGCAAACTCTAATCTGGCCTTCCTGTTTTTGAGACTCACCAATGGTTTACATCTTGTGGTGAACACTCTGTTTTCACTCTGGTGAAGTCTTCTCTTGATTGTTGACTTTTATACACATACACCTACCTCCTGGAGAGTATTCTTGATCTGGCCAACTGTTGTGAAGGGTGTTATCTTCACCAGGGAAAGAATTCTTCGGTCATCCACCACAGTTGTTTTCTGTGGTCTTCCGGGTTGTTTGGTGTTGCTGAGCTCACCGGTAAATTCCTTCTTTTTAAGAATGTGCCAAACAGTTGTTTTGGCCGCGCCTAATGTTTTTGCCATCTTTCTGATGAGTTTATTTTGTTTTTTTTAAGCCTAATGTTTGCTAGCTTCAGTGATAGTGACAGCTCTTTGGATCTCATCTTGAGACTTGACAGCAACAGATTCCAAATGCAAGTAGCACACTATAGATGAACTCTGGACCTTTTATCTGCTCATTGTAATTGGGATAGTGAGGGAATAACACACACCTGGCCATGGAACAGCTGAGAAGCCAATTGTCCCATTACTTTTGGTTCCTTAACAAGTGGGAGGCATATATGCAAGCTGTTGTAATTCCTACACCGTTCACCTGATTTGGATGTAAATATCATCAAATTAAAGTCTGTAGTTAAAGCTAATCTTGTGAGTTTCATTTCAAATTCATTGTGATGGTGTATAGAGCGAAAAACGTTAGAGTTGTGTGTGTCCCAATATTTATGGGCCTGGTTGTATTTTACATCCTATTAATAAACCAACTCAAACAATAACAATAAACACTCAAACACGGGAACTTAATGGGGGAAGACTGTACACTGGAGGCTAAATGAGTAGGCTAAATGATCTGCCACATGGCATCACAGCACCCTAATAGGGGGCCCAAACCCCTGGGTCCACAATCGTCAGCTGTGGGTCACACCACTGCCTCCTCTAACTCCCCTGTGTTACGTGCTAGCCAATCCTCTGTCCTAGACGCAGGCCTGGATGACTCCCGCCCAGCAGCTGGGCATTCACAAGCACCATCTGCTAGCCCACCTACTTCTGTGTCCAAGCACAGAGTACAGATGTCCCCAGGCCTTTGAACATAAGCGCCAATACCCTGCCACACACGCACAGGCGATAGAACTAAATAGAGATGAGCGAACACCTGGAAGTTCGGGAAGTTTGGCCGAACTTCCCGAAAATGTTCGGGTTCGGGATCTGAACTTTATCCCGAACCCGAACCCCATTGAAGTCAATGGGGACCCGAACTTTTAGGCACTGAAAAGGCTGTAAAATAGTCCAGGAAAGGGCTAGAGGGCTGCCAAAGGCAGCAAAATGTAGGTAAATCCCCTGCAAACAAATATGGATAGGGAAATTAAATTAAAATATAATAAAATAAATAAAATTTAACCAATATCAATTGAAGAGAGGTCCCACTGCAAGGAATCATGCGTCATATCACCCACCACTGGAGAAGGCCACTTTCAGTTATTTCGGATCCAGCACCCAGGCAGAGGAGAGAGGTCCCACAGCAAGGAATCATGCGTCATATCACCCACCACTGGAGAAGGCCACTTTCAGTTATTTCGGCCCAGCACCCAGACAGAGGAGAGGTTCATTCAACTTTGGGTTGCACTGCAAGATCATGGTAAAGTTAAAAAAAATGAGGATTCAATAAAGAAGTGCCCCGGAGTACAAGAATATATGGTTGAGGGGAAGGCAGTTATAAATGTTTATTCTGCACAAGGGAGGGACAGGTCCTGTGGGATCCATGCCTGGTTAATTTTTAGTAACGTCAGCTTGTCCACGTTGGCTGTGGACAGGCGGCTGCGTTTGTCAGTAATGACGCCCCCTGCCGTGCTGAATACACGTTCAGACAAAACGCTGGCCGCCGGGCAAGCCAGCACCTCCAAGGCATAAAATGCTAACTCTGGCCACGTGGACAATTTGGAGACCCAGAAGTTGAATGGGGCCGAACCATCAGTCAGTACGTGGAGGGGTGTGCAGACGTACTGTTCAACCATGTTAGTGAAATGCTGCCTCCTGCTAACACGTTCCGTATCAGATGGTGGTGCAGTTAGCTGTGGCGTGTATACAAAACTTTTCCACATTTCTGCCATGCTAACCCTGCCCTCAGAGGAGCTGGCCGTGACACAGCTGCGTTGGCGACCTCTTGCTCCTCCTCTGCCTTCGCCATGGGCTTCCACCTGTTCCCCTGTGAAATTTCGGAATGCTCTAAGGAGCGCGTCTACCAGCGTGCGCTTGTACTCGCGCATCTTCCTATCACGCTCCAGTGCAGGAAGTAAGGTGGGTACATTGTCTTTGTACCGGGGATCCAGCAGGGTGGCAAACCAGTAGTCCGCACACGTTAAAATGTGGGCAACTCTGCTGTCGTTGCGCAGGCACTGCAGCATGTAGTCGCTCATGTGTGCCAGGCTCCCCAGAGGTAAGGACAAGCTGTCCTCTGTGGGAGGCGTATCGTCATCGTCCTTTGTATCCCCCCAGCCACGCACCAGTGATGGGCCTGAGCTGTGTCGGGTGCCACCCCACTGTGAACCTGCTTCATCCTCATCCTCCTCCACCTCCAGTAGTGGGCCCTGGCTGGCCACATTTGTACCTGGCCTCTGCTGTTGCAAAAAACCTCTCTCTGAGCCACTTCTAAGAGACTGGCCTGAAAGTGCTAAAAATGACCCCTCATCCTCCTCCTCCTCCGGAGCCACCTCCTCTTCCATCATCACCCTAAGCGTTTTCTCAAGGAGACATAGAAGTGGTATTGTAACGCTGATAACGGTGTCATCACCACTGGCCATGTTGGTGGAGTACTCGAAACAGTGCAACAGGGCACACAGGTCTCGCATGGAGGCCCAATCATTGGCGGTGAAGTGGTGCTGTTCTGCAGTGCGACTGACGCGTGCATGCTGCAGCTGAAACTCCACTATGGCCTGCTGCTGCTCGCACAGTCTCTACAGCATGTGCAAGGTGGAGTTCCACCTGGTGGGCACGTCGCATATGAGGCGGTGATCGCGAAAGCCGAAGTTACGCTGTAGCGCAGACAGGCGAGCAGCGGTAGGATGTGAACACCGGAAGCGCGCACAGACGGCCCTCACTTTATGCAGCAGCTCTGACATGTCGGGGTAGTTGTGAATAAACTTCTGCACCATCAAATTCAGCACATGCGCCAGGCAAGGGATGTGCGTCAAACCGGCTAGTCCCAGAGCTGCGATGAAATTTCGCCCATTATCGCACACCACCAGGCCGGGCTTGAGGCCCACCGGCAGAAACCACTTGTCGGTCTGTTGTTCAATACCCCGCCACAACTCCTGCGCGGTGTGGGGCCTGTCCCCAAACATATGAGTTTCAGAATGGCCTGCTGACGTTTACCCCGGGCTGTGCTGAAGTTGGTGGTGAAGGTGTGTGGCTGACTGGAAGCAGAGGAGGAAGAAGCCGAGTAGGAGGAGGAGGCTACAGGAGGCAAAGAATGATGCCCTGCGATCCTTGGCGGCGGAAGGACGTGCGCAGAGGAACTCTTCGCCTGCGGCCCAGCCGCCACTACATTTACCCAGTGTGCAGGTAGGGTCGATATAGCACCCCTGGCCGTGCTTACTGGTCCATTTTTCTGTGGTTAGGTGGACCTTGCCACAGATGGCGTTGCGCAGTGCACACTTGATTTTATCAGATACTTGGTTGTGCAGGGAAGGCACGGCTGTCTTGGAGAAGAAGTGGCGGCTGGGAACAACATACTGTGGGACAGCCATGGACATCAGCTGTTTTGAAGCTGTCTGTGTCCACCAGCCTGAATGACAGCATTTCAAAGGCCAGTAGTTTAGAAATGCTGGCATTCAGACCCAGGGCTCGGTGGGAATTTACGCTTTCTCTCCAAGGTTTGTGAGATGGAGAGCTGAACGCTGCCGTGTGACATGGTGGAGATGCTTGGTGACACAGGTGGTGTTGTCGGTGGCACATCCTCTGTTTGGTGGGCGGCAGGTGCCAAAATTCCTCCCGAGGCGGAGGAAGAGGCCGAGGCAGCAGCAGAAGAGGGAGCAGGGGGAGCCAGAGTGAGTTCCTTGCTTTTAAGGTGTTTACTCCACTGCAGTTCATGCTTTGCATGTAGATGCCTGGTCATGCAGGTTGTGCTAAGGTTCAAAACGTTAATGCCTCGCTTCAGGCTCTGATGGCACAGCGTGCAAACCACTCGGGTCTTGTCGTCAGCACATTGTTTAAAGAAGTGCCATGCCAGGGAACTCCTTGAAGCTGCCTTTGGGGTGCTCGGTCCCTGGTGGCGGTGGCCAGTAGCAGGCGAACTCTCTTGGCGGCGGCTGGTCTGCTTTTGCCCCCTGCTCTCTCTTTTGCTACGCTGTTGGCTCGGTCTCACCACTGCCTCTTCCTCTGAACTATGAAAGTCAGTGGCAGGACCTTCATTCCATGTGGGGTCTAGAGATGGCCCGAACTGTTCGCCGGCGAACAGTTCCCGGCGAACATAGCTTGTTCACGTTCGCCTCAGCAGGCGAACATATGCGATGTTCGGTCCGCCCCCTATACATCATCATTGAGCAAACTTTGACCCTGTACCTCACAGTCAGCAGACACATTCCAGCCAATCAGCAGCATACCCTCCCTCCCAGACCCTCCCACATCCTGCACAGCATCCATTTTAGATTCATTCTGAAGCTGCAGTCTTAGTGAGAGGAGGGAGAGTGTAGTTGCTGCTGATTTAATAGGGAAATCGATAGCTAGGCTAGTGAATTCAGTGTCCACTCCAGTCCCGAAAGACTCATCTGATCTCTGCTGTAAGGACAGCGTCCTGATAGCACCCCAAAAAGCCCTTTTTAGGGCTGCTACATTAGTCTGCTTTTTTTTCTCCATATATATATATTGCAGTTGCCTGGCCTGCCCGTGTGTGAGGAGCTGCAGGCCCACAGACTGTAGTGTGCCCACTGCCAATGCCCACCACTCACACCGTGTGGCATAGGACTTTACATCAAAAAAAGGCATTTAGTTTTTACCCTTTAATCTAAGGTTAGTTGCCTGCCAGTGTGTGTCAGGCTGACTTCCACAGACTGTAGTGTACCCACTGCCATTGCCCACCACCACTCATACCGGGTGGCACAGGCATTTAATTTTTACACTTTAGTTTAATTTCAGTTGCTTGCCTGCTGCCAGTGTGTGTCAGGCCGACTTCCACAGACTGTAGTGTGCCCACTTCCAGTGCCCACCACCACTAATACCGGGTGGCACAGTAGCTTGCCGATAAATAAGGCATTTAATTTTTACACTTTAGTCTGGATAGGGTACATAACAGGGATTAAACTGATAGGAATAGTACTAGTTTAGACACCACTCATATAGGGTGTCACTGCACATTGCTCTGTGCACGCGCAGTGCCCCAATTTGGGAGTAAGAGGACCGACCAAGCTGCTTTTTCCATCTCCCGGTTCCTAAAATCAATTCAGTTTAGTGTATGAGAGTTTGGTCTGTCACTGTAAAGGCAGTCGAAGGTACCCGGCCTTCATTTTTTTCCACAAAAGGCAATTCCTGATATGGGACGTAACAGGGATTAAACTGATAGAAATAGTGCTAGTTAAGACACCACACATATCGGGTGTGACAGTAAATTGCACGGCGCAGACGCAGTGACCAAGGATTAAAACATCTCCCCGTTCGAAAAATCAATTCAATAAATGGCCCCCAGATTGGGGACGTAACAGGGATTAAACTGATGAGAAGAGAACTACAGAAAATACCACTCATATCGGGTATGAGAGTAAATTGCACGGCGCAGATGCAGTGACCGTGGATTAAAACAAAGGGGAGGGAGTCAGCGTTTTTTTAACCATCTCCCCGTTTGAAAAATCAATTCAATTCACCTTTCGGGGACCCTTGGTGTTGTACGTGGCTGGGTGGAGGAAGAAACCTTCAATGACATCACCGGGACACGGCTAGCTTGGTATTCAACCTTGTGCAAATGGGGAGTTTGCAGTTGTGCAAATGGACTGTTTGAGGTTGTTTGCGGTGCATTAAAAGGGGAGTTTGGTCTGTCAATGTCAGTAAAGTGGGCATAACCCTTACACTACCTGATCGATACAACATAAAAACCTGATCGTATACACACACTGGATGTTTTAAAGCACGTTATTCCAAACAATTTAGGAATGTTAGTTGATTTATGCCCTTTATGGATTAAAACCCGACTCTGCGTCCACTACGTAATTTTCCATGGGAGTTTTGCCATGGATCCCCCTCCGGCATGCCACAGTCCAGGTGTTAGTCCCCTTGAAAAACAACTTTTCCATCACTATTGTGGCCAGAAAGAGTCCCTTTGGTTTTTAAAATTCGCCTGTCTATTGAAGTCTATTGCGGTTCGCCCGTTCGCGAACATTTGCGGAAGTTCGCGTTCGCTGTTCACGAACTGAAAATTTTATGTTCGCGACATCACTAGTGGGGTCTAGGACCTTATCGTCCCCTGCATATTCTTCCACACAGTCTTCCTCCCTGACCTCCTGTTCGGTCTGCACACTGCAGAAAGACGCAGCAGTTGGCACCTGTGTTTCGTCATCATCAGAGACGTGCGGACTCCGATGAGGTGGTATCCCCATGTACTCATCATCAGGAAACATCAGTGGTTGTGCATCAGTGCATTCTATGTCTTCCACCACTGGGGAAGGGCTAGGTGGATTCCCTTGGGAAACCCTGCCAGAAGAGTCTTCAAACAGCATAAGAGACTGCTGCATAACTTGAGGCTCAGACAGTTTCCCTGATATGCATGGGGGTGATGTGACAGACTGATGGGCTTGGTTTTCAGGCACCTAACACTATCTGCCTATTTATTTATGTAGCGTATTACACTAATCCAGGCACAGCAGTAACCACTGATTTAGGGGAATATCTCTTTGGGCTAGGATTTAGGCCCTGGATGAAAGGTATCCTTTTTTGGACAGATTTACAATTGGCCTGCAACAGCTCGAACACCAGATTCAGGGTATTGCTATTTTGGCAATTGAATTTCACCCCAGAACAAAATATATGTTTTGGCGGACACTATGAATCTTGGCCTGCAACAGCTGGGACACCAGATTCAGGGTATTGCTATTTTGGCAATTGAATTTCACCACATAAAATAATCTATCCTTTGCCAGACAGCAGACAGTATTATACTTGGCTAGCCAAAGCTTTAACACCAGATTTAGGGGATTGGTATTTGGGCAATTGTATTTAACCCCTTAATAAAATATAGAAATTGCTATCCTGTGTTTCTAGGGGTGACAATTAGCACAGCCAAGCCCCTGATGTAGGATATAGCAAAAAAAAAAAGCTAGTATTGATGGATTGATGGACTTGGTGGCAGCTCGTTCTGGTGCACCACAAGTCACAAAATGGCCGCCGATCACCCCAGAAAATAAGTGACAAAAAAAAACGCTCTGTGCAGCCTAAAAACCAGTGAGTAAGTAACTAGCAGAAGTTCAATCATTCACAGCTGTAGATCGATCACTTCATTAGGTGCTGTTGCTGACTTTTCCCTGCCTAATCTCGCCCTGACAGAAGCTGCGTCCTCTCCCTACACTAATCAGAGCAGTGTGACGTGCGGCGCTACGTGACTCCAGCTTAAATAGAGGCTGGGTCACATGCTGCACTTGGCCAATCACAGCCATGCCATTAGTAGGCATGGCTGTGATGGGCTCTTAGGGCAAGAAGTAAAACGCTAGATGATTGGCTACTGTGCAGCCCTTCAGAAAGCGGGAAGTAATGGCCGAACAACGAACCCGAACTTTTTTGAAAATGTCCGGGTTCGGGTCCGTGTCACGGACACCCCAAAATTCGGTATGAACCGGAACTGTTCGCTCAACACTAGAACTAAATGCACCCCTTTCAAAATGTATGGCCATGGAAGTGTTACTATTTAGACCTGTGGACACTGATGCTTTACTCAGCCTCATGTCGGCGGCCGTCCTTCGTTACTCAGTCCCCAGCTGCCACTATTGTTCACCGTGTCCAGTCCCTGCATTACACCAGCAATTGTGTGTGTCCCGTTATCACCCATACCATGACCACTGCAGTTTTTGGGGAGATCGACAGACACACGGACAAGTACTTTTGGCCAGGGACGCTACATTTCTGTGATGGCACACTGGGTGAACCTTATGTAGGCCGTTAGCGGGTTGGACCCTGGGTTTGCACAGGTGCCACCGACGCCAAGGATTGCAGGCACTACTTCTATAAGGATTTCTGCCACCACCTATATTTGTGTCTGCAACACCCCCCCCCCCCCCTTCTTCTACTCCGCCTCCACCTCCACCAAAAACTCTGAATTCTCATAGGAAGCGGCAACAGGGCTTGCTGAAATTCATTAGCAAAAAACACACGCCGCAGAGCTATGGCAGGGTATAAGGGACCAGGTTGGCTGTGTCTGATAATGGTCAAAACTTGCCAGCTTTGTAACTCAGCAAGCTCACACATATGTACCATGCACAACAAACATCCCAAACTTATACATTAATATAACTAAAAACCTAACACACAAGAGTACAGTTAAACTAATGGCATGAACTTTTTAGGAAATCATAAATAACCATGACATATTTTATTTTACAGCCTAATCAGAAACTCAAACCATAACAATAAAAAAAAAAAAGAAATAATCAAACCCTGGAACATAACAGGCCCAGCCCTCAGCGAATCAGGGCCATCACAGAGGCAGAAAACAACCTCTGCCCACTGAAGGGAACATTCTACATGGTACAAATTTTTATATATACCTTAATGTCCGAGATCCGGCCATACCATGCCTAGGCCAATTTTCTCCCAACCTACCCCATTTTGCCTGAGCTGCTGGTGAAGGTGCACCATGTGTGTGCCCATTTCCGAAAGTCATCTACAGCTGCCGTCGGTTTTGAAACGCTGCTGCAGCATTTGCCAGCTAACAGAGTGTGCAACGTGAGCACACGCTGGAACTCTACGTTCTACATGTGGTCCAGGCTTTGTGAGCAGCAGAGGGCAGTAGTGGAATACCAGCTGCAACATGATCTTGTATGTCTCACCTTTGTGAGGTTTTATGCAACTTTGAGGGATAAACACAGATGGTGAGTGGCGATGCCGCTATTATCAGCCTAACCATACCACTTCTGTGTCTAGTGAAACGCTGGCTGCTAACTATGAAAGCGGACGCTTCACATGTGGAAGAGGTGGAACTAAGGAGTGATACCAAGAACACCATCAGTTCGGCTTCTCAGTGTGAATTGGATTATAATGATGATGAGGAGGAGGAGCAAAAGACAGTTGTTACAGTAGTAACAATAGCAGGTTTATTCCATCTGTTCTGCATAGATGGGCAGGAGAGGAGAAAGAGGATAAGGCGAATAAGAGTCATCCTCCTGATGACGACAGGGAAGTCTTGCCTGTTGGGAATCTGGCACACTTGGCTGACTTCGTGTTAGGCTGCCTTTCCCATGACCCGTGCATTACACACATGTTAGACAACACGGATTACTGGTTGTTCACCCTTATCGAACCCCCCTAAAAAGAGAACTTGTCATCTCTCCTGTGGTGGAGAGGACGAGCAAAACGATGCAATAAGAGAATGTGCTTGTTTAAAAATTGCTTATAAAATTTCCATATGATAACACTGGAGGCAGAGTACGTAGTTTCTTGGGCAACCCAGGAGGGGAGATGAGGGGGACACACCGCAGTTCCAACAGAGGCACAAGGCGTGGGACAGTTTCATGACACCCCACCAGCACCTTCACCCTGATGCGCGGCCTAGTGTCACAAGGAGGGAAACATTTTGGAAGATGGTTAAGGAGTACATAGCAGACCGTGTCAGCGTCCTCAGTGATCCCCCTGTGTTTTAAAGGGTTAGTGCACATAGAGGCCCTCTGCTACATTATTTTTACTCTGTTTAATTGAGCCCAGGGCCAAAGCCTCTGCGTGAACCATCAGCATCACACCCACTTTCCCCTCCATTTGTGTGCGCCATCTTCATATTAATGGTTTTGACTGTAGATGTGGCACAGATTGTTTTACTGTCCGCTAAAGACACAGTTTTCTGATGCACAACAGTATTAGATACAAAAACCCACAGGTTGTGGACACTTTACAAGGCCCAGATGAATGGAATTTGTAATATACACACTGTATTGAGATGAACTTCGGCACTGGATTAAAAAAAAAAAAAAAAAAAAAAAAACTGATTTGAGACACTGAACTAGGCCCAATATTATGGAATTTGTAATACACACTGTATTCAGATACAGTTCAGTATTGGATAGAAAAACCAACAGAGAATATAATTTTTAATATACATACTGTATTGAGATGCAGTTCAGTACTGGATACAAAAAAAAACAGATTTGGGACACTACACTAGGTCCAAGACTATGGAATTTGTAATATACACTCTATTCAGATACAAAACAGTATTAGAAGCAAAAAACAACAAATTTCTGACAGTAAATTACACGCAGGATAATGTAATTTGTAATACACACTGTAT